>CM030897.1:21030490-23430490 GCA_018136845.1 Heterotis niloticus
AGATTGTTACTACTGCCTGTTCTTCTTGTCCATCCTTCACTCCAGGATGGACCATGATGAGCTGGGAGACAGGGGGCTGGGGAATGGCCGCCAGCGCTATGAGGAGGATGAGGGTGAGTAAGAGCGGCTTCGTGTTCTTAGGAAATGAGCAACCAGGGGGTACTTGAAACAGGAGCCACTGGTCATGGTGACGATCGTGTGTGACTATGTTCTTGTCCTGCATGAGCCTCCTGATTGATTTCCCAGACGATATTTCCCACTTGGGGATGGGGGTCACCCAGTCAGACTCTCCATTATCTATTCATAGGCTGCTGGATGGGTTTCCAGTGAATTCTTCCTGACCCATAATGAGCATGAGGAAGCAGATGATGGTGGAGGTTCATGGACCACAGAAGCTAACAACATACAATGATAGCCTTTACATTTACACGTCCACCATAAACCCTGTTAATCTTCTTCAGTAGCAGAAACCTTGGCAAATTTTCGGTTACTTGCACACCGACAGAGGGGGAAAAAAAAATTGAACTGGTGACACAATGTTTACCGAATAGTTTTTCCGAAATACAGTATAAAAATAAAATGTAAGTCTTCTGTCCAGAGTTTAAAATTACCAAAATAAGACCATAACAAGACAAAAAAACATATTGAAGTGTCAAAAATTAAACATAAAAATGATGTGCTGAACTGTACTGAATTGACATGCTAGTTTGTAATTCCCACATTAACAATGAACACTCCTTTCAATATTGGTTCTGTTTGAAAAAGAATTAAAATGATGGGGATTATTTCAATGGGATTTAACATTATCAGAAATGTCCAAACATAGCAAGCTGTTCTTTGATGAGAATAAAGTTGCTTAAGGCTAATGAGTAAATTCATTTAGACATTAGCTTGTGCAGGAGTTGTTTCTGGTAGAACAAACTGGGTAAAAAAAATTACAGTTTGGGGGTGATTATGTTATGATATTTAATTAAATGTTTGTGGCAATACAGTCCTGGGATGAGGTGTCTAGCTGTATGTTATGTCTTCCCCCCTAAAGAACATCAGTCCATCTACATCGGTGTCCCTGTGCCACGGGGGTACAGGCGCAAGCGGAGACGCCGGCGCTCCACATCCAGCAGGGACACAGGGGACCGTGACCACAGAGACCGGGACAGAATTAGAGAGATTCGCCATGACCATTACAGACATGACCACAGGGACGAGAGGGACCGGTATGACTTGGAGGAAGGTGGTGTGGATCTGCATGAGCAGGACCACAGCATCCTTCCAGATGTCAGCCGTACAAGTGAGTCTCATCTCGTTCTCTCTCTCTCTCACACACTCATTTTTCTTTCTTTCCACACGTAAGTTCCTGTAGAGCACAATTTCTACACACACACACACACACACACACACACACACACACACACAACTACAAATACCAACTGTGCTCATACAGGTAGACATGCACAGGTGGACAGGACTGACAAAGGGAGAGGGAGCCACAGGAACTTCTATTTCATTTCATTCTGTGTGTGAGGGGGTTCTTCTTCCAAACAGCTGCTGTGTGCTTTTGTACATGTCCATCTCGCTGGCACACGTATGAGTCTGCAGATCTTCAGATATCCGCTCACTAGTGCTGATAATGGATAAATCTTTAATGACTAAGTGTTTTTTTTTCTATTTAGTACCTCTCTCGCTTTATAGCTGCCAGTGTTATGCACTGTGACCCATCTTCTGAAAGTCCTTTAGAAAAAGCATTTTAAAGTACTGGAAAATTTCCTGTGACAGAAGTGAGCAACCAATAGAAACATCTTGGATTTTTGCAACACTGTGAACTGCCATTTTGTTTCTTACAGCAGTTTTTCCTCCACGTTAATGTTGAGATCCTACACCAAATAATGAATTCCTGATCACAAGCAATGTCCTCATTTGTGACTATGCTTGCCAGGTTTTATGCGCACAGTCTCTCATGGACAATAAATAAGAACTCCACCCCACCCCCTTGTTTGAACCTGATGCAGGAGATCAATGCTATTGATTGCACATCTGATCCGTACAGGGAAATGCAGAGCTTTCTGACTTGCACAGCTGAAAATAAGTGAGTTCCTGTGAATGAAACTGCATTTTCAGTCATTAAATGAGTAAAGAGATGAGCTTTTATGTACTTTAAAAATGTCTTTTTGTTATGGTGCCAAGTTAAAATCATATTAATTACATTTCAGCATCGATCAGTCATTTCTACTATTTCTGTTGTGCTGAAGCCTACGACCAAAATGGCTGAATAGCACTCCATCATCAATAGCCAATAGCAGGTTTTATAAATAGTTATTCAAACAAGCAGTTCGGTGTGGTTAAAGATAAAGGCTGTGGGTGGGCAGGACATAGGTTTAATGTTGTGTCTTGTGACTTTTGAGGGGGAGGAGTTTGTGTTTCTCTCCATCTCCAGTGCAGGGATGGGTAAAGCTGGTTGCACACACTGAATATACCCACTGTAGATGTTTGTCATGAATATATTACTGTATTCTTTACTGAAATCTAGGGTGACATGGTGCTTTTTTGAGAAAACGCATCCAGTATAAAGTTCCATGCTGAGTCTGAACTCGCAGCCTCCAAACCTATCTGGTTCAGTATTGGATTCAGTACAGTGCTTGGGGTCAAAGGGGCTGCACATAAATGAGAAATGGGTGTAAAAAGTTTACCGTCTGGCTAATACACCAGGAACCCAACTAAGGGGTATTTGAGGAAAGGGTTTATTGTGAGAAAGGTTAGTTATTTATCGTGAATATTTACATATCATAGTGATGTGCTCAAAAGGTGTCACAAGTGTAAATAAGTTCACTATTCTACTGTGTGAGAATCAAAGACCAACCGTCTACCTTAAAGCCAGGAAGAACAAGTAGCAAAGCCTTAAAAAAGTCTTCTATACTTGACTAACTGCACAGATCTAAACTACCTAACAAAACACATAAATAGAAATAGGACACCAGTCTCTCTATACAAACCAGGGAAATGTAAAAGAACACACTGAGTGTAACAACTCCCACTGACCTACATACACCAAATTGCACTGCTCATCACAAATCAACTTTGGGCCTTGGCAGGTGCCTTAACTGTGGTGGTGCTGGGCACAGACACTATGGTACAGCAGATGTAAAAAACTGAGGCGAGGGGTCATTAAGACAGAGGCCTGCACAAACACTGGAATGACTGCGGTAATAGACAGCACCAGAGTACTGAATACTAGCTGGCACAGTAAGGACAGTACAAGTGCCAGGAGGTGCCTTGCTGTTGTACCTTTGATAAGTGTTAATGTGAAATTGTAGTAGTAAAACTGTCATCTAAAAAATTTTCAGGCTGCTCGAAATTAAACTGCTGGCCATAAAACAGAACTGTAATGCCATCAGTATATAGTGATGCGCCTCTGTATTTCAGCTACTACTGTGTTTGTGTGTGCGCATCCCAGTGTCCCCGGCTGCAGAGCGACTTCGCTACATCCTGGGCGAAGAAGACGACCTGCCCACTCCCACCCTCTTCACTGAAATGGACACCCTGCAGCACGAGGGCGATGAGTTGGAGTGGAAGGAGTCTGCCAGGTACTTTTGTCCACAGTACTGCAATATTTACGGTATTTACATTTACTCAGCAAGCACACAGTTTTGTCAAAAGCAATCCTAGGTAACTGGTGTTTGGGGGGAAAGCTTTGTCACTGAGCATCTCGCAGTGCTCAACACATTTCCTGTGGTAGTCATTGCATTTATTCACTACAGCCATGCAACACACTCACCTACACACTACTACACTTGTGTGTGTGTGTGTGTGTGTGTGTGTGTGTCACCATAACTGTAGTGCTTAGTTTATCAGAGCCGCTGACATACAATAACTGTGTTCTGTGAATGATGCTGTTTTGCCCCCTCATCAGGCTCTAATCTCAATTTTATTGCTGCAGGTGGGTGAAGTTTGAGGAGAAGGTGGAGGAGGGTGGGGAGAGGTGGAGCAAACCCCACGTGTCCACACTGTCCCTGCACAGCCTGTTTGAGCTGCGCACATGTCTGCAGACAGGTACTGTGCTGCTGGACCTGGAGGGATACTCCCTGCCTCAGATCGTGGGTAAGTGTGAGGTGTGGAGGAACAATTTGTATTCATCAGTTGTTTTATATCTCTTTCAATTGAATGGCCTGTTACTCTGTTAAATGATGGACCTTTCATTTCTCAGTTCTCAAATAAAATTCTGTGTTTCATATGGTGGGACCCATTCTGTTTAAATCAAACCACCCTTGGACATAAATAACCTTTGTAGCTCTCGAGTTACTTCTTTGTCTAAGCTTTTCCCTGCCAGAGTGTGAGTGGGACTTCCCTTGTTTTATTTCCTATTGGTCTGGTCCACTACTGCGTGTATTGGAATGTTTGTCTTGTTCAATAATAAAATTCTTTCCTAAGGGCACTGTGGAGTCAGTTAGTGGGGGTGGGGGCAGTGTGGAGTCAGTAATAAGTAAATAAGGTGTCTTGTGCCTTTCCATCTTATGACTTATGCTGGGGTCACTACAGTGATTTCTGTTTAAATATGAAGTATGCATGATGGCTGCTGTTCATGCTCATACCTAAAAACACTTTTGAACTGCATCCATAATGCTCAAAGAGTCAAAAGAGTCAAAAGAGTTTATTTGTCAAGCACATGGTTGTGTACCATGTGTTGAAATGTGTTGAAATGCTGTGGGTAACCCTAACCCTAAAATATTAATTTATTAATTGTTCCACTTGAGTTAGTCAGGCCTTACATGTTCTTCATTACTGAACAGTACGGTGGCTCTCATCCCCATCACCACTATAACAATTACCCATACACCCCCCCCCCCCAACTCACAACTATGTCCCTCCCCAAGATGACATCATCGAGCGGCAGGTGGAGGAAGGCCTGACAGACCCTGAGCTGAGAGAGAGGATCACCTTTGTTCTGCTCAGAAAGCACCGCCACCAGACCAAGAAGCCCATCCATCGCTCCCTGGCTGACATCGGCAAGACATCCTCCACAAGTGAGTCCCAGGGTTCCTCCTCTTCCACCAGGCTTCCATAAACCACATGTGATCATAAGCTTTAGCATTGATTGTCTCATTTCTCTTTATAAATCTTGTGTATCACCCCTGTGGCAGACATTAGCGTGCCACAAGGCACAGGACCTCCTTAACACCTCAAAATATACTGTATTTGTGAATGGCTCGCTTAAATGTATTTATTTTATTAGAAGCACCTCCCTACAACCTGTCTTTGCAGCTGTGTCACTTGCCTGAAAAAAGCAGGTGACATCTTGAAGCACTTTTCTTCTACCTGTCTTTTTCTTTCCTTCATGCTTTCATTGTCTTTCTCAGTTTTGTGTATTTTCTCTCATCTTTCCTCTCCTTGCCTACATCCCCAATCCTGGATGTGTGGATGTGTTCCCACTGTTGTTTCTCCTGTTTTTCAAGTTGTTCCTCATCTTTCACTCACAATCGCTTATTGCCCTCCCATTCCAGCAGCCCGCAGTCCAAGCCGCAGCCCCAGTGCAGGACCTGGCTACAATCGCTCCACCGAGGACCTGCGCATGAAGCGGGGCGGGAGCTACGGCCGTCTGCGTGAGTCTGCACCTCTCTAGATCTCACTCGTTCCCAGGCCCAGCTGTTTCACTGGACAGAAAGACTTCTTCAAAGTCCTCGGCTCTGGGGTTGTTCTATGTTCTCTGTCTTTTTTGTGTTTTAAGCCTCACATTACATAACACATTGCAACTGTCATTCTGTTCCTCAGTTTGTATAATCACACAAAATCAATTACAAATTGATCAAAGATAGCATATAAGTAATTACCATGCACCAACAGAACTGAAAAAAAAAAGTTTGTGTCATTTGAATCGTGAACTACTGTATGTGTTAGATCAGTTGCATTTTAAATATTTTGAGTACTGTGCTCATTAATTTGCACATAATTATTGTAGCAGGTTGTGTATAAATCCTTATATAGACAAAAATTCTTGTATAGGTATAATGTGTATACACAGAGAGAGAGCCTTCAAAAGCTTGGAATCACTAAGAAATTTCTTTTTATTTTTTCACTATTAAGGTCACTATTAAAGTTTAAAAATATAGCCAAGGCAAAACTAATGTTGCAGTTGGCTATTACTGCTTGAAATTAGTAATTTGTTCACATGACTGCAAAACCCCACTTCTTTAACGTCCTAAGGGTAAACTCTCTTAGCTTAGCCTTGATTAATTATATTTAAATAATTAGGTTATAATATGATAATAGGTTATTACAGAAACCCGTGTAATCGTGTTAGCATGGCAGAAACTCATTATTCTGTTTATAAAAAAAAAAAAAAAAGTAAATTCTTTCTTTGGGTACTGGCATACCAAAAACAAAACAGCTTTCTCAAGAAACACACCTGTCTATTTTTTTTTTTTTTTTTTTTTTACATGACGGTTATTCCATGGGTCAGATTGCCAAGAAACTGGAAATGGTCATTGCTGCCTTAAGAGAAAAAGGGAGCTTGGATGTAACCAGGGTAGAAAAAAGAAACTGAAGCCCAGATGCTCAGCTACAGTTTGAAAAGCAGATGCCTTACAGGTCCTCAGTTGGCTGCTTCCTTAAATAGTACAAGCAGTAATAGCTTCTGTCTGTGGGTCGGTCATCAAAAGTGAGCACAGTCCTGAAACAAACACCTTTCTGTCACTGCTACAACTGACCACATGTACGTGGTGCTGTGTTTCAGGTCATGCCCAGAGTCACAGCATGAATGACATCGCGGATACACCAAGCACCGATCAGGTAAGCCCCTTCTGCCATGTTTGCACAGTGCATCTCGGTGTGTGGAGCAGCTTGGTGAAGATAGAGGCTGGCGTGAACCACAATTTACTGCATGTCAGGGATGAGCAAAGCCCAGACAATGAGAAGCTTGTAGATTAGCATTAAAGCACATAGCCTTACCAGTTGACAAGGGTTTGGTGGTGAGAAAATCCTTTCAGACTCAGGGTATAAGACCTTTATTAATATGATAATAACCACAAGCAAGAAAAGAGTGTCCTGTTCCAGTTCTTTCTCTGTGTCTATGACCGACTGTATGTGGATGTGACTGCTTGGCAGTTGACCAAGTAGCTCTATTCTTTCCTTCTTGGATGTTTTGCCTACATCTCCATCCCATTGTGCATTTGATGTAACTGTTTGATCAGCTAAAGAACAAGTTCATGAAAAAGATCCCACGGGATGCAGAGGCCTCCAACGTGTTGGTGGGAGAAGTGGACTTCCTGGAGAAGCCCTTTGTAGCCTTTGTGCGTCTCGCCCAGGCCACTACATTGGGAGGCTTAACAGAGGTCCCTGTTCCCACCAGGTGAAGAGTGCCTTTTTATAGCATCTGTGATCATTTTTTAAACATGCGTTTCTGTGTCTCTAAAGGACAAACTTTTTCTTCTCCTTCCATAGATTCTTGTTTATTCTGCTAGGCCCCCCAGGCAAAGCAAAATCTTACAATGAGATTGGCCGTGCCATCGCCACCCTCATGGTTGATGACGTAAGTATTTCCCTAGACAAAGTCAGAAGACTTTGTGGTCCATTGTGTTCTGTCTTTCAGAGATTTCTGTAACCATCTTCTCTACACCCCTCAGCTCTTCAGTGATGTGGCTTACAAGGCCAGAGACCGTGAGGATCTGATTGCTGGCATCGATGAGTTTCTAGATGAGGTGATTGTGTTACCACCTGGAGAGTGGGACCCAAAAATTCGCATTGAGCCTCCCAAGAAAGTGCCCTCCGCAGATAAGAGGTAACAGAAACATTGCAGTGGAGAGTAGATGGCTCAGACTGCATATGAAGAGATGGTGCATGTGTTTGGGATAAGCATTGTTCTAAGTCTCAATTAATTTCCTTGCAGAAAGTCAATGTACTCCTTAAATGAGTTGGGTCAGATGAATGGGACGGTAGCAGGGGCCGGTGGTGTCAGTGAGGATGAAGAAATGCCTGCTGCACATGAGCTGGGAGAGGAGCTGAAGTTTACTGGGAGGTAGGTTACTGGGGCAGATAAGAGAAACCATCATTGACTGGGATAGGGTGAAAAGGCTTTGTGTCTATGAAGGTATTTGGTGGGGGGTCGATTGCACATCTACGGCTTTGCATTCTAAAAAGGAGTTCTTTTGTAAAGTTTCAGTAATGGATTACTTTAAGGATTCGGAGCTGACCTGAGGAGAGTGACAATGGATGATTTAAAGAGGGATTAGATAATAAATGAGAAAATCACAGCACAACAGGAAGAGTCCACTTGCCATTAAAGCCCCCGAGGGCACATTTCAGAGGTTAATAGCTGTGGTATGTGATGGTAAGGCTGAAGACTCTCCCATAATGCACTGCATCTGGGCTGCAGATTCTGTGGCGGTCTCATCCTGGACATTAAACGCAAGTTGCCCTGGCTGGCCAGTGACTTCTATGAGGGCTTCCACATCCAGTCCATTTCAGCCGTGCTGTTCATCTACTTGGGCTGCATCACCAACGCCATCACTTTTGGGGGCCTGCTGGGGGATGCAACTGATAACTACCAGGTGATCCCAGACCATTCATTAATTCACACCCCCCAGCTGAGGTTAACCTGTTTCCTGTCTCCTCCAAAATCTTCATTGTTTATTAGAAATGATTAGAAAAGCCTGTTTAAATACAGCACTACTCGAGTTTTTAATTTATAGGGCAGCTTCGTGTGACTGCAGATCTTGTGATCTCTCTCATCAGGGGGTGATGGAGAGCTTCCTTGGCACGGCCCTAGCAGGGACAGTGTTCTGCCTCTTTGGTGGCCAGCCACTCATCATTCTCAGCTCTACAGGACCCATACTCATCTTTGAGAAACTCCTTTTTGATTTCAGCAAGTGAGTTTCCTGGACAAGGGGAGCTGCAAACTGAGCTTTGAGGTCACCCTGGCAGGCATCCTCAGAAACATGCATGAAGTCATACACATGCGCAGACATGTATTTGCAGATCTAGTGATGCACACTTTACAGGTTCACAGCAGCGGAACCAACGTGCACGGTCACAACCATAGTCACACTGGTCATACGATTAAAGTTAAGGCTTGATGGCTAAAATGCTACTTTAAAACTTCCAATTGTGAAGTTCTAAACTGTGTGCATCACAAAACATCTTCTGCTGTAAGAATATTTTTTACTTCTCTGTCCTGCTCCACATCAGGAGCAACAGCATTGACTACATGGAGCTGCGTCTGTGGATCGGGATCCACTCCTGTCTCCAGTGCTTTGTGCTGGTTGCCACGGACGCCAGCTATATCATCAAGTACATCACTCGCTTCACCGAGGAGGGCTTCTCTAGTCTCATCTCTTTCATCTTCATCTCTGATGCCATCAAAAAGATAGTGGGCTCCTTCAAGTACTACCCCATAAACACCGACTTCAAACCGGACTATATCACCACGTACAGATGCGAGTGTCTGGCCCCTGACCAAGGTGAGCCCATCCAACTACAGACAGGGCAGGCCAGATGGATGTAGAGTGGTGTTGAGAAGGTTTTTACTCTACCAAACATTGACACTTCTGCAAACCATCAGTTGAAATGACACCTGTGGGCAGATTGGATGCATGCGACAGGTACTGGACAGTGTGAGATGGTCTGCTTAAGTTGGAGTAGGGACCAGTGGGGAGTATCAAACACGAGTGCCATCCATTCCTACTTAGAGAAGCAAAACTTTACCAGCTTGCCCTGTAGAACGAATATCTTGCAGTTATTCCTCACTTACACCTCCAGGTTTAGAAACGTTGCAGTCTTAGTGGTTTGAAAGGTGGATATAGATGTTTGACTATTGTAACTCATTTATGTTATGTTTGTTTTTACTCCACAAACACCAATGGGCTGCTGACTGGTCTGAGTGAGTATCCCTTACTCTGTCTGCATGACATGCTGGTTTCTATTTATTCTGTTTTACTTCCTCAATATGACCATTGCTTATTAAATTATACACTGTGGATAACATGTTTTAGACTCATGTCAAAGTCAACTTGAAATTAATGTTTTTTTTTCTTGTGTTCTTCCTCTTCTTCTTTCTTTTCTACTTGCTTGTTCTTTGTGAGAATAGTGGCACGAATGACGTTCAACGTTTTAGCACTGCTGGCACCGGACAACACTACTAATTTCTCTTTGGTAAGCACGGGGTCTGTGAGGGTTTGCAAGGATATCTGAAATAGTTTTCCTAATAGGTGGCCGAGAACCCTTTTGGAAAAAAATCACCTTCGCTACTTGTATTTGCAGAGGAGTTGTCTTTGTCACCAGACCAATGAATGCTCCACATGTGCTTCAGTAAGAGTTGAGGAGGATCCATTTGTTGAGTGACTGAATCAGTGTGTGGTGTCATATCCTCAGTTTTGCTGTCTGCTCCCATTCTCTCTCTCGCTCTCTCTCTTTGTCTTTCTTTTTTTCTCTTTTTGTCTCTCTTTGTCTTGTATTTTTTTCTCCCTCCTTTTCTTTTTGACCTTCCCCTGACCTTCATGTCAACCATCATCTTTCCACCCTTTTTCTTTCTGCCTTCCTACTTTTCCAACCCCCTCTCCGTTCTTCCGCCACCCCAACTTCTAGCTCAATATGACAGCCTTGGACTGGAGCCAGCTGAGCAAGAAGGAGTGCTTGAAGTATGGGGGGACTCTGGTGGGCAAGTCCTGCAAATTTGTCCCTGACCTGGCACTCATGTCCTTTATCCTCTTCTTCGGCACCTACTCCATGACTGTCTCGCTGAAGAAGTTCAAGTTCAGCCGTTACTTCCCCACAAAGGTAAATTTCAAGTAATGGGGTGGGGGAGCGGAAACACCTTGGAGTTGGATGTGGACATTTCTGACAGTGGAGAAACTCTGAACAGCTTAAATTGAGGCCAAAGAACAATAAAAAATAAAAAAATTAAAAAAACTACACTAATGTTAATAATTATGTTAATAAGTACATTGTCAATAAATTGAAATAATTTTATTGATATTATATATTGATTATATTGCTATATTATTAGATTATATTGATTGATCTGACTCTACATAATAAACAAAAATGGGCTTTTTTCAGCTATACATCCTGAAACTCCATCATTTTCATTCCTATAGAAATTGATTTTTCCTGTCCTATCCCCTCCATGGTCAGCTCTGCCACTATTTCTGTCCTTGACTGTGTAATGTTTTGCTTTTTTCACCTCTGATGCTTGGGAGCTAGATGTTATCTCCCAAGGGGATTAAAGTTGTAACTTCACCTTTTATTTTCTGGGACTTTTTACCTGGGGTAACAGTATAGTACAGGAAAAGATTTAATGAATTTAATGTTTCTTTACATTTTTAAATTCAGTCAGTTTAAAAACTTTATATATTTTCTTCTGGCACCATTATTTTGGAAAGAATTTGATATTTCTCTTTCCTAATTAATCTTTTGTTTGTTCTTTATCTCTGTGTCCATTTGCTTGTGCTCATATCTGGCCTCCCTTACATCTAATGTTCTTCACTCTCTGCTTCCCCTGGTCTATGTTCCCATTGTTTATGCATTTGTCTTGGTGCAATACCTGCTGTGCTTGTGTGTTCAGCTTCGGAAGCTCATCAGCGACTTTGCCATCTTAATGTCAATCTTGACATTTGTTGGCCTTGATATGTTGATGGGCCTCAAAACTCCAAAACTCATTGTTCCAACAGAGTTTAAGGTACTTGCACCTCTTTGGTTCGATCTTTATTGTGTTTGCTGCATGCGTGACTGTCCGTGGCCCTGTCCTTCTGATCTCATACCTTGCACACAGCCAACCCGCCCTGATCGTGGCTGGATGGTGATCCCATTTGGGAAGAACCCCTGGTGGATATATCTGGCCAGCTTCATTCCTGCTCTCCTTGTCACCATTCTCATTTTCATGGACCAGCAGATAAGTGCCGTCATCATCAACCGCAAGGAGAACAAATTAAAGGTAGAGCAGTTTTGCCATTAAACCTGAATGGATAATTCTATGAATCTTCTCCTTCTGCTTTCTGAAATTGGTGTATCAAGCAAACTTTGTAACATTGAAAAGTACATACATTTTTCATTCACATGGTTATCAGCATGCATTTCATCATGGACAATTTGTGCCACTGCAGCTGCATGTCTGTCTGTGTGCATGTGTTTTTGTCTTTGTGTAGAAAGGATGCGGTTACCACCTGGACCTCTTCTGGGTGGGCGTTCTGATGGCAGCCTGCTCCTTCGTGGGTCTGCCTTGGTATGTGGCAGCCACGGTCATTTCTATTGCCCATATTGACTCTCTGAAGATGGAGAGCGAATGCAGTGCACCTGGGGAGCAGCCGCAGTTCCTGGGAGTGCGGTAAGACAGCACAGGGGTTACACAGAGTCAACATAGAGGGACCAATGACTACAGAGAGATGCATGGTCTTAGGTCTCAATTTGTTTGTACCTTTGTGGAATAGGGAGCAGAGACTGACAGGGATCCTGGTGTTTGTACTGACTGGTGTCTCTATCTTCCTTGCACCTGTACTGCAGGTAAGGTATGAAACAGTGACACATTTATACTGCCTGCCAGCTTTATTAGGTACACCTAGCAACTGGTAGTGTGACATGGTGGACTAGCAAGTAATGGCCATATATCATAATGCCATCATTGATTTCAACTGAAAGTTTGGTTTGTATCCAGCTCAGGGTGTGCAGTTTGCCTCGAAAAAGATAATGATAAACTGTACCCTTCCCTTACTATGTAAACAGTGTAAATAGTTGACTGTATAGTCATAATAGGTACTGGTAGGACCTCCTCTTGGCATTCAGACACCCCGAATTCTGAGACACCAGAATGTTGGCCCATGCAACAGCATCAAACATACAGTAAATTGAGCATTTTTTTGGGGAGACTTAATGCTGCAAACCTACTATTCATCCTCATTCCAGTGTTGTTCTAGCGGGTTAAGACCTGAGAATTGCACAGGCCATTGGAGTAAATCATCTGTTATATTCGTATAACTGTCCTGAGCTGGTGCCTATGCTGCAACATGGCACATTATTGTGCATGACTGTGGCCATGGAGAAATGTACCTAGTGAGTGACAAATTTTAGATATGCTTAGGCATTCCCATCCTGCTTAACTTATACTAAAAGGCATAGGATGTGCCAAGAAAACATTCCCCACAGGCTTACAGTATAATGGTCAAGCATAAATCTGTCATCTTTTCCATTCTGATATTGAGTCCAACTGTAAGTCAGTCTCTTCATCTAATGTCGCAGCAATGTGGCTCAGCATAAATGGCTGGGTGTACCTAATAACCAGCAGGTGAGCTTAGATCTAATAATGAGTGGTGATTTGTCTTATTGGGGATATTCTGTGTTTCAGTTGAATGCATTCCAATGTTTCCACAGTTTATCCCTATGCCAGTGTTGTATGGGGTGTTTCTCTACATGGGTGTGGCTTCTCTCAGCGGCATCCAGGTGTGTGTCTGCATGCATCTATGTATGTCACAGGTTACGTGTTGTAGAGAAAGCAGCATGTTGATATTGCTGGATATGTTTGCTCGCCATTGTATATTTTATGTCCATTTAAATGATATGCTTTAATCTTTGCAATATTTTTTGGCTATTGACTTAGAGGCTTTGTGTCTAAGCAGCTGTTGTACACTCAAGGAGAAGCCTGTCAAGACTTTGAGGAATACTGGCAGCAAAAATAATAAAATTATACCAACTGAACTGCAACAGTCTATCAATAAAACTGACAAGCGCTATTAGTCCTGCTGCTATGTAAACTTATTTGATGGTCCAGTCCATGTACCAAAGTGAACCATCATTGATTGTCAGTAAGGATCCACTGAAATGGACAGATGAAATGGGGGCATTCCTGTGTAGCTGATTTCATAGTTTGACACAGAGCAGCATTTTAGGCTGGAAACAAATAACCATGAACCACTGAAGTGCCCAAGAACCCGCTTGTGATTGAGAAGCTGTCAGGTATGCATAAATGTTCGAAAGACGCACAATCCTGAAGCATGTTTGCTTGTGCCTCCAGTTCTGGGAAAGGATCAAGCTGTACCTCATGCCCTCCAAGCACCAGCCTGACCTGTCATTCCTGCGCCACGTTCCACTGCGTCGTGTGCACCTCTTCACTCTGGTGCAGATAATCTGCCTGGCTGTGCTCTGGATCCTGAAGTCTACCATGCTGGCCATAATTTTCCCAGTCATGGTACAGGCTGCAGCTATCATCTCATCTAAAAATGCATAAAACCACTGTTGACTAAGATGTATTAACCTTAGTCAACCTTATAACTTTATAACAATGAAGTATGTTTTTGTCTCCATTTCTTCTGCCTCTCTACATGCTGTCCCTTTCCCAGATCTTGGGGCTGATGGTGGTGCGGAAAATGCTGGACATGATATTCTCTCAGCATGACCTGGCCTGGCTAGATGATCTCCTGCCAGAGAAAGAGAAGAAGGTAGATGAGAAGAAAAAAGAAAAGAAGAAACAGAGAGGAGGAGATGACAGTGAAGACGAAGTGAGAGCTTGAGTGATGTGGAGAGGTCTTAATGTTTGTGTTGAAGTTGGCTGGTGTGGCTCTCCCTCAGGATCTCTTTAAGGCAATTTATTTCAAGCTCATGCTCTACCAATAGAAAAGTGTAATCTTATTTTGATTTTTAGATCTGAGTCCACCTATTCCTTTGTGCACAATGGCCAATCATTTCACCTGCCAGGATATTTTGGATCAATGTCTCCTATTCTACTCAAAGCATGAAAGTTAGTGTAGCAGTGTTGGTCCTGCATCATCCATTTATCATGTACCTTTGTAGCACTGTGTAAATATCTCTATCCTCTGCATCTTTTGCATGTCAAAATATCTCCCAGTAATGGTTCCCAGTGACCCTTCCACAGACCCTGCCATAGCCACTGACCAGCCAGGCTGTGACTGGGTAAACAATTTTCTTCTCAAAAATGTGTCAGTTTCAAACACTGGTTCATAACTAGGGACAGATGCATGAAAGGATGCGATGCACAACAGACCGGGGCAATACAATTCAATGCAGAAGTAGCACTTTTTTAAATTGATGCATGAATGCATAACAAGGAAAGCAAGAAAGCAGTGATGTAGGCCTACAAATGCAAGGACACTAGCCGAGTTATCCAGTGCTGCCTGAGTCAGAAAGTGAAAAGGAAGATAGTAATATCACAAAACTGCATTATCTTTGAAGTGGTTGTATTTAGTATACAAGTACTGTTAATGCTTTCAAACAAGCACCGGTCTTAGTCCAGTGGATATGTCACCAAACTTTATTACCTTACATGAGTAATGTGTTTAGTGCCATATATGTGTCATGTAGAATTTCTCACCCCTCTCTTTACAGTTTTGGTGAGCTCCTATGCTAAGCCCTTTGTATGCAAGATTTTTACACAGGCTAGTTCTCATGATGTTTCCTGGGAGAAGCTGTGTTTTTAAAATAACTTGTTTTTCTCTCTTATTGTCCTCCTGTGCCCTTTCTTCCTCATTATGCTGATTAAACTCCTCCCTTTACCCCCATGTCCATCTGTTGCTCCTTATCATTGTCCCACATCTATCCTGATGCTTACTCTCGTGATTCTTGCAAACTCACAGGAGAAGTACCATCCTTACTCCAACTGCTCCCCCTCCGAATCAGACCTGGATCGCAGGTATTGTGTGAAGATTAACTTCTCACACTTAGCAAGAGGAGTCCAAGCTCCTATAGCTTCTGTTACTCAAACTACTATAGTTAAGTTAGTAGTGAGTTAGTTATTGAGGAGGCCCATTTGCCCAGGACTAATTAAAATGTTAGGATAAGCCAAGTCTAAATGCACAATATCTGGGCAGAAAATCAGTACAACTCATGTATTTTAACTTTGTAGTGACAGTAGCGAATCATTTAATATTGCCATGATAGGTAAATATTACAAATAGATCTTCTTGCATTACTATACGTCTTTCTTCCATTTGTGCATTTTTAGTGTGCTTTCCATGTGGAGACTGCTCTCATGTCTGCTCAGCAACAGGAACAGAAGCTTGACAGAAAATGGAGTAGAATATAAAATATAGTGAAAAATGAATATAGTGAGTGTGATAAATGCAAATTATTTTGTAATAGATTCTCAGTAGCTGTTTGTTATCCTGCAAGCAGGCAAGCACTATTTTAACCTGTATGGGCCAATCCCTGCAAGCTGCCTTCAGCAAAACTGTGCCAGGAAAGCTTTAGCTTAACCCAAACACACACATGCAAACGTGTATCATTTGAAAGAGGATGCATTCTGAAAATGTCAATGTGAATTGCTGAGACTGTCTCCTGAGCCTGGCAATCCTGCCTGGACTGGTTGTAATTTTATTTAAGATTCAAAGGTCTGTTTGTCATGGGTGAACAACACAGCATAGCAGTGTTGTCCCCATGAAAACTTTTGTTTCTAGGCATCCTCAGTGCAAATATGGACATAATATGTATATAATATGTATAGTCGGGAGAGGAGAACAATAAATAATAGAGTAATAATAAATAAAAAGCAGAACAAATGGTTAGTAAATAGGGATAGGTATGTGGGGAAACGTGTGTGTGTGTGTGTGTGTGTGTGTGTGTGTGTGTGTATATATACATCAGGGATTGGCGAGGGGGAGAAGACACAGCAACAAAACCTACAACTACAGACTAGACCTACAACAACAAAAAGTACCAGAGACAGGTGAACCAGATGGGTTTCCACAATGGGTGGGACAGGCATACAGATAGACAGACAGACCCCGATCAACTGTTCCACTGCCCAGGGAGGGGTCAGTGGTTTAGCAGTCTAACGGTGTTGGGGGGAAAAAACTGTTCCGGAACCGTTTCGTCCTTGTCCGAACGCTTCTAATTTACTTACTTGTTTGTTTATTTACTTATTTAGTCAGTCACTCAGTCCTATTTTATATATTTTCACATTTATTCTCTTATACAACACTTGGCAGTCCATTTTTTAACAAATCTGTAACTATACAACTTTTCTTGCCCCAAAGCATTACCCTGCACCTGAAGATCTCCTGTCCACCATCTCCTGCTGGACCCTTGGCTCGAGGCATGACCTGTGCCGTCCCACAGGTCAAGATCGAAATGGAATCTGACTACGAGGACACGGATGCTGACCACCGCCACCGGGACATGAGCAGTGAGACCACACTCTAGATCATGGGAACTGAGAAGAACTGCTGGAGAAAAAAGCACACATGCACAATGTGAGTACTAACAGAGCTCCAACTCAGACTCTGACCCTTCTGGGTGGTGCTCCTGACTACTAGGTACATTGTGGGTGACAAGAAACCTTTCTCCACACACAGAAAACCACAGATGTGCACACATTTGAGGAAAAGGGAGAGATGCACACCTGATTTGAGACCTCATGTTTCCTCACTCACTTTCGCATCTCCAGTATCATCATCTCCTGTTTGAAACCTGCTACTGCTTTCATTAATTTCCCAGGACTACATACAGTAAATCAGTAACAAGAAATCTCAGTTGTTGATGTACACACAAATATATATAGAAAAAATCAACAAGTGTGTTTGTGTATATCTCGCTCTTGCTCTGTGTGTATGTACATAAAAACATACATTTTTTAATCCTTTCTATATGCATGTACAAATATAAGTTATTGTTATTATTATTATTATTACTGACTTTTAATTAGCATTTCTCCCTTAGGAACATAATAAATGGTGCAGTATAATTCTAAATGACATCCAATTAACCAAAACATTCTGAAATTCCATGCTGGTGAGTACTGAAACGTATGTACTATTTGTGTTAGAATAGTCATTACTTTTTAACAAATGGCTGCTTCTGCCCCCAGGAGAGTTCACGTAGCTGTGTAGTGTTGACCGTTTTATTGGTGTAAATGCTCCTTACTGACAAGTGGATCAAAGCCCCTCCGCATCCTGTCAGTAACGTTAAGTGACGCACTGAGGTCCTAAACAAGAGCAAGTTGAAAATGGCTGTGGTCAAGACCTTAGGTTTTGGTTTATTGCACTTAAAGTGAAAAATGATGCCAGTATCATTATAGTTTATTTAAATCTGCTGATTTTTGGTTATGCTTTATTATTCTTATATGTGCAACATATGCTTCATAAAGGCCTTTCAGAGTCCTGCTTAAAGGTGAGTCAGCAACAGACTTGTTCCTTTACAGCTGAATGGCATTGCTTAAGGTCAAGCGATCTGTCTGTATATACAGTATAAATAGACTATAAATATTTGCAGATTGTGCAGCTGCTTTCTGCACATCTATACTAATTTCAAGGAGTTTCTAGTTTTATTCCACTCATCCTGTTAAAACCCCTAAACAAAGTTTAATAAAACAGCTATGTGGGTCAATTTAGTTACTTGATCTTCAAAGTTGTGAGTTTGTTCGCCATTGTAAAAATGCCTTTCTTTTTTGTTTTTAATTTTTTTTTGGCTAGTTTAGAGATACTATAGATGCCCAAAACAGAATAGGATGTGTCCAGAAGTGTTAAATTAACTCATTATAGTTTTAAACCCTTGATTTTTTTTTCCCAAATAACAGTTCAACAACCACTAACTGCTTTGTTTCAGCAAGTGAATACGGTTAAGGTTACGCAACGTGTTTTACAGATTTCATTATTAAAGCAACTGAAAAGTTCTTACAAAAGTTGTTCTGATGTATCTGGTAATGACATGACTTTCTTACATGACACTGTGAAATATAAGACACCTGTCAAGGTAGTTTATCGATCACTATGACTGTACAGTACAATATAGCACTCAAAACAAGAAATTCCAGAATTACATTATCGACAGTATTTCATTACACAATGAAACTTTTCAGAGACCTGGTAGTCTCCTCAATATCTTCTACAGCATTAAGAGGCTTTGACCAAACAGTCTTAGATTCACATTCAAATTCTTCATATTTGCTGTCATGTTAGTGAAGCAATTATTGACTCACGACTATTTATTTATGTCCAGTTATTTACTCTAGAATCAATTTAAAATACAGGAGGTTTTTTGAGCATCTTCAGGTGCTGAGTTACCAGTGAAGCCATCTGCAAAACCCTCAGCATGGACAAGACGTGGCTTCTGTCCGCACATGGGACAGAGCTTGTTGCGCACTTCAGATGCTCGCATCCAAAGTATGAGGTTCCAGCGCTGGCCAGAGGAGATGCGCAGGGCACCGTGCATCTGTTGGCCTCGGTGTAGAAGCCCTTCAGCCACACGGTGTTCCACCTCCACGCATTCTGACTCACTCAGAGGAACCTGCAGGATGTCAATTTTTTGGTTATTGGGGAAGAACTGTGGTTAAGTAACTGAGCCATTTGAATTTTAAAGTTGCAAGAGGAAAGCTTTCAACTGCTGAACAAGGTACTTTTAGCTCATATTTTCACATTTTTATATTTGCAAAGTTATGAAAGAAACTCTGTTTCTCCCAAAAGTCAGATGCAATCATTCACAAAGCCCTTTCATGTTAAAGAAAATGTGCCCATTATGTAAGCCTGATACTAACTGTAGTCACTTAAGAGTGTCAACATAAGTAAAAGCTCTGAATGATCAATGAAAAAGGTACTGGGCCATTGTCTTATTTCCCACTTACCTGCCTCATGTCTCCAAAATACAGATTTCCTTCAGTGAATTCCTTGCCCAAAGACACATTAAGTGTGACCTCAGCATTGTCATAGTGGTAGCTAAGGTCCAGGTCCTCATGCACAGCATACTTCACCACAAAAGCTTTGTGACTGTCCAAACAGTGTCCTCCACAGTCAGGAAACAGTATCTGTGTGATAGGTTGGAGGAACTGCTCACGAAGAGGAGTGAAGAATCCCTCATCAAATCCAAGCTCATTCAATAGGATCTGTTCATAGACAAGAAAAACATTCAGCAAGACAGAACTGCTTCCGTGAGTAAATAGCGAATATCTTTAGTCCTGTTCAGACAATGCTTGAATTCAGACATCTTTCCCCATGGAAACAGTACTCCTTGTAGGATAAAGGTGTTGGCTTTCATACCCCATAGTTGTTCATAGTGTTGGGTCTGCCCTTGGGTGCCTCAGACTGCTCAAAATTCTCCAGCTCTTCTATTAGTTGTCTGCAGAACTCCTCACAGAACACCGGGAAGCGATACACTCTTTGCGCTGGATAACAAATTATCATTTGTATATACACAAAGTCATATAAAATATGGAAACATTAACTTTTTTCATATAACTTCATGGATGTTACTGACATTAACACCTTTGAAACTCACCTGCAAGTGGCTTAATGTAATCAAAAAGGCCCTCTTTGGTAGCGCCATCTGAACAACAGTACTTAACAATTTCCAAAAATTCCGGGGCCAAGTAGGAAACCTAAAGATAAGGCAAAATATAAAACCATTCTTTATGAGCGATTTCTGTTATTATAACGTATGATCCTACCTGTAGGTGGTACAGCTGTTGGTAAAGTGGTTTATAAAATTCCTTTATGTAAGCCGTTCTTTCAGCCGACTTCACACAAAGCTGTTGACGTCTTCCAACTTCTGCTTTAATCTAAAAATGATTTTGAGTTAGAAAGCCAACAAATTCTCTAAAGAACTGTATGTAGCACAGGCTTCAAATGCACTTGCTAACCTTCTTGAGGACACTTTCGAGCTGCACATCAGTTGTACAGCCAAGCCGTTCCAGTATCTGAAATTATTTGAAGTTGATAATGCTAATAAATACTGTCAGAATGAATATTTCACATATAGTTTCATACATTGGTTTGATGTATAAATAAGCATACATATATACATATACACCCTGGGTCCTGAAGTTATGAACAGTTGAGGCAGGAAGTCTGCTTGTAACCGGATTTGTTGGTAAAGCCAAAGTCACTTTTATTACTATCCCACAGTCAGTAAAAGAATAATAATAAAGATGTCCCTATACTTACTAAGAGGTTAGGTTTGACAAAAATCTATAAAAGGCAATAATAAATCTAGACTTTTATTTATTCCATCAACGGCTTGTCCTATGCAATGACACTGTGTTCCAAAACATCCCAAAAACACAGGACACCAGTCCATAGCAGGCCAATTTCAGTTGCTTTATTGTCTTTACAACCAGTGTAAGAGTAATACTACAGATGTACCTTAATTTATCTGCCAACTAAGTTTGTAAGTAATTTTTAAATAAAATAAAAAATACTTTGCAAGGCTTTCAACATGTTATTGACTTTGATCGACAGTATAGTTTTATGCATCGGTTTATTTGAAGAGCTGCCCCAGTATTACTAACCGACTGATACTCCTGTCTGAACTGGTTTTCTGAAGTAAATCGGACGTGCAGTTTGTATTCTTCTAGAAAAATGTTGTCTGTATAAAAACAGCTGCAGGTGTTAAATGTCCTTCTGGTGGAGTCCTCGTTATACTGCATCGCCAGCATCCGCACACAGGAAAGAACAGCAGATTTCGCAGTTCTATGTTTCTCCAGCTCAAGGTTAAATTTCTACTTTCGCATACCTCTAAATTCAATATAAATATGCACCCAGGCTCTGGTTCGTAGTTCGAATAATCGCAATGTAGTTTATTTCTTTTTAGTTAGTATCCTAAAAAACTGAAATATGAGGCTACAATACTTGATCCTAACCCTTAACCACGACTATTTGGATGCTCGATGGGTTTTGAACCCAACTGCCCCTCCTGTATTCACGCTGCTTTGTTTTCGTCCGCCCGTAAATGTGTCCGAAGGAAACATTTCCTCCCGTCGCACAAATAAATCCGTTTTGTGTTTACTGAAAGGCAACAAAGCCAGCAAAGTAAAGTACGGACGGAGAATTTGAATATATTATATATCATTCTAAAGTTTAGATGGGTGCGCTTCCACAAGAAAAGCACACGTATTTGGAAAAGCCGCAAATATTGCTTACATTCCCTACAGGTCAGATGTACAACAACAGCTTTCGGCGAAATGATTGGCACATATCCGTGCCTTAGAAACAGCAACGCATTAGACAGTTTTCTGAATGAAAACTAACTGTTTAACATTAATGTGTAAATCTCTATTACTTAGCGGCTATTTCCTGGTCCGTCCATAAATGTCCTCCGGCAGTCTCATTAGCTCGACCCAGACGACCAAATATTTACTCTCAAGTCCTTCATAGTTTTAACAACCGTGTACACTTGTGCATATCGCTGAGTCTTTCAGAGGTTTTGATTATTAATTTAAAACAAATTCGGCAAATGTCACTTGGCCAGGTGCGCCTGCACCAATGTTGACCATGGACTCACTGCAAGTTGCTGAGGAGGAGGTAGTGGAGTCTACATCCAGCCGGTTGGAGGACATCTACAGCTTCCTGGCCGAGGGATGCTACCCGCAGAGCATGAGCCCTATACGGAGGAAAAACCTAAAACGATACGCCCTCAAGTTTATCATTGAAGGTAAACAGTCCATGCTGGAGTTCCAAAAATGCGGCTAGCACAGGTGTTGATCAGTGTGCCACACGGGCCGGGTCAAATAAATACTGTCTCATTGCATATTCATGTCAAAATGCTATGGGCTTTGCTGTCTGACTTCTACCTGTACTTTGCTGTTGGTGAATGTGGAGCAGAAAATTCCTTTTTATCTCATTTCTACAGTACGAATCAGTATGTAAGGGGAAAAGACAAAAAAAGCCACAAATTTATAATATCAGTTAAAACTGTAATGTGCTGCAATAAGATGTTTTACTGTATAATACAGTAAACTTACAGAATTCTATATACTTTCATTTTCAACCAAATTATATACATACAGTATGCACATTTAGTTTTATTTAACTGACTCTTTTCTACTTTCTTAGAATGTTAAGCTATGCACAGTGGTTCAGCCATTTATACAACTGGATAATGTTTTACTGAAAGAATTTTAAGGAAGGTACCTTGGCCAAGGGTACTACAGCAGGAGGTGTGATTTAAACTTGGGTCCTTCAAGTCCAAAGCAGTAGTTCTAACCACCACCACACCAGCTACCATATGTATGATGTTTCAAGGTTAAGTCCATGTTGCCTGTTAATATGCTGCCATACTTGCCAACAAGGTAATTTCCCTTAACAGAAGAGCGCCTGTACTATGTGGGATCAAAGAAGGAGGAGAAGAGAGAAGTTGTGATTGATGCCGAGCGCAAAAGGCAGATCTTCCTTGAGTGCCACTTCAGTGACATTGGACATCACCTAGGCCAAAAGAAAACTGTAAACAGGATTCAAAGCAAGTACTACTGGCTGGGCATCGTGAAGGATGTGGTGGACTGGGTATGCCTGCATGTACTTCATATGCTTTTGTATCCTTATTTAAAGGTTTTTTTTTTTTTTTTTTTAATCTGCAGTCCTAAAAAGTGCCACCGTCATTATTCAGAAAATGTATGCCATGTGTGTTTGCTTTTTTAGATTAAAGTGTGTGAAACCTGTCAACACACAGAGCGGAGTAAAAATTTGAGTAGGACGGTCCGACCAATTAAGGTTGAGTCTCCGTGGGAAGTTTTGAGCATCGAGGTTTTTGGTAATGCCAAGTAATACAATTATTTTATTTTGATTATATTTCACTTTGTCTGTATTTGCATTTGGAAGATACTGATGTACATATAACAAAGTCAGCTATATAGAAAAATGGCTGTTTTTTGTATCACTGCACATGTTTTGTAGATTTTTTTTTCCTTTTATCAAAGTATTTAATCCAGTTATTTGTATGTTTATTCTTTTGTTTTGTGTCTACAACAAGGTCCTTTTCCAGAGACTAAACAGGCAAACACCAATGTGGTCATAATCACTGATTACTTGAGTAAGTGGGTGGAGGCATCACCAATACAGAAGAGAGATTCTCTTTCCGTTGCAAGATGCATTTCTACAGCTATATACAGGTAAGGTGGAAGTTTATGATTGTGAAATTTAACAAAATAATTATTAATGATTCAGTTATACACATCTGGAGAAATTTTGCTTCTTGACTGGCTGTCAGTGTATGGAGGAGGAGGAGAGCTATGTAACATTAACATTAATTATCAAAACAAATTAAAACTGAAGAAAAACTACATTGGAAAAACAATACAGTAAATGGAAAGCAGTAACAATATTGAACATTGTTATATTAATAAACTAGGTACACTGCCTGGCCAAAAAAAAGTCACACACTCTAATATTTTGTTGGACCGCCTTCAGCTTTGATTACAGTACGCATTCACGTGTTTCGATAAGCTTATGCAATGTCACAACATTTATTTCCGTCCAGAGCTGTATTCATTTTTTTGCCAAGATCTTGTATTGATGATGGGCTGTGTTAAGTCTTCTCTATCACGTTCCAAAGATTCTCAGTGGGGTTAAGGTCTGGACTCTGTGGTGGCCAGTCCATGTGTGAAAATGATGACTCATGCTCCCTGAACCACTCTTTCACGATTTGAGTCCATTTAATCCTGGCATTATCATCTTGGAATGTGGTCGTACCATCAGGGAATAAAAAATCCATTGATGGAAAAACCTGGTCATTCAGTATACTCAGGTAGTCAGCTTACCTCACTTTTTGGGCACATAACGTTGTTGAACCTAGACCTGACCAACTGAAGCAACCCCACGTCATAACACTAAGTTAAATCCAGGTGGTGACTTTTTTTTGATCAGGTAGTGTATAAATCCATATAAAAATAAATTTGTACACAGGTTAAAACTTATGTTTACTTATTAATATTGTTTTTCCTTTTACCATTTTATTTTTCAATTTAGTATCTCCCACTCCTCATCCTCCATCAGTAAGCCACAATAATATACACATATATACAATATTTTCACTGCATAGCCAAAAGTGTGTGGACCCCCGCTTCTATAGACTGAGCTGAGCTGTTTCAGCCGCACCCAAATAGCATGCAAACACATTCTAGACAACTGTGTGCTTCTAGCTTTGTGGCCACAGTTTGGGGAAGAAGCTCCTTTCCTGCTTCAGCATGACTGCAAACCCATGCATAAAGTGAGCTCCATAAATCCATGGTTTGCGCAGGTTGGTGTGGAAGCGCTTGAGTGGCTGCACAGAGCCCTGACCTCAACCCTACTGAACACCTTGACGATGAACTGGAACGCTGACTGAGAGCCAGGCCTTCTCACTTGACATCAATGCCCGATGCTCTTGTGGCTGAATGGGCACAAATTCCCACAGCTGCACTCCAAAATCTGGTGGAAAGCCTTCCCAGAAGGGTTGGGGCTGTTATAGCAGCAATGGAGGGTGACAATTCCATATTAATGTCCAAGGGTTTGGAATGGGATGTTCAACAAGCACATAAGGGTCTGATGGTCCACATACTTTTGGCTATATAGTGTATGTGTTCAAATATATATCAAGGAGAAACTTTAACGATACGGTGTGCTAATGTATCATGTCAAGATACGAATAGCTGTTTTTGTCAGTTTTTCTTTAGTGCTGTCATTCAGTTCAGTGTATCTCTAAGGGTAAATTTTACTTATGTGTGGTTTTTACATTAAAACATTCAACATTGTTTTGAAGGTTTGGATCAGTGAAAACAGTGTTATGTTCTGAAAATACAGATTTTTGTGATGAGGTAAGACATCCATGTATGTCTTTCATATACATATTAATACAAATCTTTATTTTTTTTACATAATGTTTTGTTTTTGTTGCAATTCATGTGTTTACCCCATTTCTTCTCAGGTGTCTAAGCACCTTCATGACAGGTGGTCCATTGTGCAGAAGGTGTCTCCAGTGGAGCAGGTGCAGGTTAACTCACTGTACGACCACAGCAGCAGCCTCCTGAAGGAAGCCATCAGGCAGGTGGTGACAGAGAAACAGGCTGAATGGGATGATTATCTGGACTCTGTCCTGTTTGTGTTCCGCACTTCTGCCAATCCCATCACCAAGTTCACACCATACTACTTGATGTTTAATAGGGAAGCAGTCCTGCCTAGTGAGGTAAGAGAAGTCTCGTTTACAGACATTTTTTGCAAATGTTTTTTCTAATTAGTGAGGATGTTTGACTTATTAGGACACAAACTGTTTGGAACCAAAAAATGTTTACGGGCAGTAGGCAGTGTAGGTGTTAGGGGTATTGCCTTTCAGTGTGTAGGTCCTAGGTTTGAATTACACTCCTGTTGCAGAACCCTTGGTCAATGAATATGCAGAATTCAAGAATATGCAAAATAAGAATATTCACTTTAAATGGGAAGTCATTGTGAAGTTGCAATTGGATTAAAGGAGTTAAGCAAAAAAAAAGGCTGATTGTGATAATATAGTTGTTTAAATTTGTTTTAGTGTTTTTATAATAAATTATTTCTAAAATTTAAAAGTGAGGCAGAGTAAATGCATTATATTTTTCACGTTAATGTGTATGTGTTATTTTCTGCTCTTATGAGTGGCTAAACCACATATTGTATCATGTAGTGCTTTTGGAGGACTTATTGTTCATATTTTTCACCTTTTCCTTTGGACCATAAAGATGGAAGCTGATCTTCTTAAGTATCAGCAAGGACAGGAAGTATACCCAGAAAAGGAAGAGATGGTCACCAGCTTCATGAGAGTTATGCAAGAACAACAAAACACAGTCAAACAGCTGGTGGGTCCAGATGTTCGTGTTCACCACATAATCAAACTACAATCCAAATAAAGTCATTGTTAAATTTTATATACATTATTTTCATGTTTGTGCATAAACTGAATAAAACTTTACTGTGTATCTTTGAGACCTTTTGATGCTAAATAAAAAGGCTTTAGCATCCACACACGTGGAATGTATATTAATGGTATGCAGTTTTGGCTACAGTGTCTTCTAGGTGATTCAGGCAACGGTAGCATAAAGGAACCCAAAATAATTCCAAATTACTAAATTGCAGGCTTATCAAATAACCCAGGACCTTTTTATTTCTGAACAGGTTTAAGATGTTACCTTTTGAACCATAATGTTTGGCTTTTTAAATAAATAAAAATTGTTTGCTGTATGTTACTGAGTAAAGCATTATTTTATGCGCTAAAGATGTTGAAATGTCAGATCTGTAATTTTTACATTGAAAAATTCTGCCTGTTTACAGGTTATAACAAACATGAACTCCGCTTACAAACAAGAGAAAAGGAATGCCAAACGGAGAGTGCGAAACATCCCATCGATAACCTTTAAGGTGGAGGACCCCTTGTTTGGCACAAGACAGTCCCCCCCATTGAAGAAGCTGAAGGAGAGCCTCTTAGTGCCTTTCCATGTGGAAGCTATCTTGGATTCTGAGCAGAGTTGTTCAGATGACAAGAAAAGTGACTTGGAGTTCCCCTTGCCTGTTCCTGACGTACCCTGATGGCCAGTAAAGGCAGGGAGGTTTAAAAAAGGTGGCACAGGGTGCACAGACATGCTTTGTGCTTCTGTGTGTGACCGATGGCCAACTGGCTCTGTGACTGGTATACAGCTCCAGACCTCCAGTCTCTGTTCAGAAATTATGTTCCTGAGGGAACAAGGTGAGTCCCAGTGTGTGAGGAACCAGGACTCCGCACCCTTGTCTTTGGTGTTGCCTAGATTTTGCCACTAATCATTCAAATAGAGAAGACCACAAAACCAAGTTTTGTGTTCACATATTTTGTGTTTGGGTTTTGCTTTACGCAAAAGTATTCACGTGGTTTCATGCAGTGATAGTTTTAGATCTCATCCCCCCTTTTTCAGTTGGAATTGAGGGTGGGAGACAAAAAACCTTGTATATAATGTGGTGCTGTAATATTTACCACATTCCATCTCTTTCAAGTACCGGTACGGCATTACAAATTTATATTAATGCTGTATATTTTTTGATTTAGGGACACACTTTAGGTGTTTGTGTAGAATGCTACTATTTTGAGAATATTTTTGGTCTGTTATCGTGTCTTTAGAATTTTTTTGTTCATTTTGAGTCTGAAGTGTCTCGGGAGACTGTGTGGGATACTGTGACAGTATTTATAACTTTGAGAAAGGCATTTCCCTGAATAACGGTAAGTGTTTGCTTTTTTACTAAGCTGTTTGACATGAGGAAGTTAGAAAAAAGTCCTTTTTTGCTCATCTAGGTACTGGGGCATAATGATGGATAGAAACCTATTTTTAAAGTAAAGGGTTTAAAAGGACCTATACTGTTTTTTTTTACTGTGTGGTTCTTACCATAGAATTGTCACAATAAATTCCACCCACTTAATTTTGACAAATATTTTCTGTAATTTTGTACCCCAAAATGATTATCAGTGTTAGAAGGCACCATTTAATACTGCATAAAAATGTAGTACAGAAGAGTTTGTAAACCTGTGGCTTAGATTTCACAAATAACCCTTTTTCTTTCTTCAGAGCAGGGCCTGAGGAACTGCACAGAATCGTTTCACTGCAACACAACAGACAGTTAGAGGTTCACATTGCGATGTGCTGGTGTAATGTGTAAAGCCACGAGTCACCATTACGTCCACATTTCTTGTATTCACGTGTTCAAGCCAATTCAACGTGTCACCTCCAAAATGTCTGCGTAACTCCACTGAGCACTACCACCAATAATGTACAAACTCCTATATTAATGTGTAACTCCAGAGTAGTACTACTGATAATGTTCGGATCCTCAATACCAAAATATAACTGCACTGAGTGAGATAAGATAGAACTTTACTGAGCCCTACGGAAATTATGCCTACAGCATGCTCAGTGCCCCAAAGACAAAACAGAAAAGATAGTCAATTAATTAATTAATTTATATAAGTAAGTATGAGACAAGTCAGAGAAATTCATGTGGAGAATGTGTCTATGTATCCTCCCTACACAAAGGGGAAGAGTTATAAAGGATAATGGCCCCAGGGAGAAAGGATCTCCTATGGTGTTTAGTCCTACACCTGGGGGGCAATAAGTCTTTTGCTGCGTGAGTTCCAATGTTGAACCAGAGGGGCGTGAGATGGGTTGTTCAAGATGCAGAGCAATTTCCTCAGCACCCTCCTCTCCGACACATTCACCAGTGTCTCAAGTTCAACTCCCAGAACTGACCAGCCCTCTTAATCAGCTTGTCCAGTTTATTGGCATCAGCTGCCCTCAACCTGCTGCCCCAACACACCACCGCATACAAGACAACACTTGCCAACATGGTCCTGCAGATGCTGAAAGATGTGAGCCTCCTCAACAGGTAGAACAGTGTCCCTGTTCCTGGATCAATCAGGTCTGTTGTCTATGTAACTCCCAGTTACTTATAATCCTCAACTCCCTTCATGTCTATTTCCCTGATGGTGATAGGGGTCAGATCGGGGTTCCTTTGCCTCCTAAAATCCATGACCAATTCCTTGGTCTTGGTGATATTGAGCTGTAGATGGTTAAGCTCGCACCACTATACAGTATCATCTTCATCCTTATTTTGCAGTGTACAGTAAATATATTTTTGAAAATTCATGTTTTTAGTAATATTATCTTAATGTTCAGGTTAAACAGATATTTACATACACTGCCTGGCCAAAAAAAAAAAAGTCACACACTCCAGTATTTAGTTGGACTGCCTTTAGCTTTTATTATGGCACACAATCACCATGGCATCATTTCAATAAGCTTATGCAATGTCACAACATTTATTTCCATCCAGAGGTGCATTAATTTTTGCCAAGATCTTGTATTGATCATGGGATAGTCAGACCACTGCATAAAGTCTTCTCCAGCACATCCCAAAGATTCACAATGGGGTTAAGGTCTGGACTCTGTCGTGGAAAATGTGTGAAAATGATGTCTCATGCTCCCTGAACCACTCTTTCACGATTTGAGTCCATTTAATCCTGGCATTGTCATCTTGGAATATGAAGCAAAAATCCATTGATGGAAAAACCTGGTCATTCAGTATACTCAGGTAGTCAGCTGACCTCACTTTTTGGGCACATAACGTTGTTGAACCTAGACCTGACCAACTGAAGCAACCCCACGTCATAACACTAAGTTAAATTCAGGTGGTGACTTTTTTTTTGATCAGGCAGTGTATAAATCCATATAAAAATAAATTTGTACACAGGTTAAAACTTATGTTTACTTATTAATATTGTTTTTCCTTTTACCATTTTATTTTTCAATTTAGTATCTCCCACTCCTCATCCTCCATCAGTAAGCCACAATAATATACACATATATACAATATTTTCACTGCATAGCCAAAAGTGTGTGGACCCCCGCTTCTATAGACTGAGCTGAGCTGTTTCAGCCGCACCCAAATAGCATGCAAACACATTCTAGACAACTGTGTGCTTCTAGCTTTGTGGCCACAGTTTGGGGAAGAAGCTCCTTTCCTGCTTCAGCATGACTGCAAACCCATGCACAAAGCAAGCTCCATAAAGTCATGGTTTGTCCACGTTGGTGTGGAAGCGCTTGAGTGGCTGCACAGAGCCACTGAAAAACCTGGTCATTCAGTATATTCAGGTAGTCAGCTGAGCTCATTTTTTGGGCGCACATAACGTTGCTGAACCTAGACCTGACCAACTGAAGCAACCCCACATCATAACACTAAGTTAAATCCAGGTGGTGACTTTTTTTTTGAGCAGGCAGTGTATATAATAACGTAAAGAACAGTAACCTAAGCCATAATCGCAAAATATGTCCCGAAAAAACCAGGCTGCGTATATGACGGATAGTAGCGTGCAGTATATACAAATGGGGTGTTTTATTTGCGCTAAAACGGCATTATGCTAAAGTTCACAGCGGAGAAAGATTACCACAGACCCCGGAAGACGTTCAAGCCACATGAACGGCGGAAGGTGCAACAACGCTCGATCGTATTGCGTCAAAGCTGCCGTCGGTTGCGCGCAGCACGTTCTCGTGGGAGGAGCGCCCAACCGGCATTTAAACGTCCGGCTTCGCTCGAGCAGCGCGCGAGAACTTGGCTGCAGTCCGGCTGAACGTCGCGGGCGCGTTCCCTCGCGCTTCTAACGCAGGGGTTGGCGGCGGATGACGTCACTCGTCGCCTGGCGCCTGTCTTAGCTTTTACCTGATTTTTTTTTTATCTGAATTTTCTTCTGAACCTCATGTATGACGTAAATAGAAATTTTAAAACGCTGTAGCACCAAGTCTAGATTAGAAGTGTAACGATTCGGTTTTTTAATCTATTTAAATAGGCAAACTTAGCATTTAGCAAAGTCCACTATACTAGTGACGATAACAAGCTGGACATTTACCAAATTCCGCAGTATTTGTACAGGTACACGAACTGTGGTGAATTTTGAATGTCCACTGCTAATGTTATAGGTACTACAGGCTTTGTTTTATACAGTACAGTAGTGTCTGAAGGAGCTTTAAAGGACGCTGCCTAGATCTGGCATTGTGCCTCAGATGTTGTGAACAGGTACAAAACTGGTTTGTGGAAAAATGCAGTTTTTTGCTGTCCTCACTTGTAACTTGCTCTTCATTCTCATGGACATTGTGGTGTCCACTGTCCTCTATGCTCGTGGATCTCACATGTACGTGTTTGCTAAGGATTTATGGAAATTTGACATTTTCCGCTCTTCTTTGGACCTGTGGGGGACCCTGCTGGTCAGAATTTCCCTGCTGCTGGGAGCCTGCATTGGCGTGCTGAGGAACAGGGAGGATGGGCCAAGGAGGGTATCGTACCTGGCGACGCTCAACTCACTTCTGTGTCTGGCGATCATGGCTTACGCCTTGACCAAGCTACTGCTGTTCTCAGAGCAGGGTGCCTTGATGTACGACCCCTGGTTCCTGAGCCTCTTCTCGTGGTCCTGCATTTCGGCCTTCGTAACAATGTGCATGTGGAATCTGCTGGCATCCAATGCCTCGGTCACACGCGAGGCCGGTGAGGGGACAGAGAATCTGGTTAGCCACGTCTCTGAGAACATTTCGGACGAAGAAGAAGAAGAGAACAGTGAGGATGAGAAGGAGACCAGGAGGAAGGTCAAAAAGGAAGAGTTACCGTCTGGAGCTACGGTGGGCCGCTTGCTGTCTTATTGCAAGCAGGATTCTGGCTTGCTGGCTGTGGCCTTCTTCTTCCTCCTCCTCTCATCTGTGTGTGAGTGTTACCTGGATCCTCACACTCCTACATAAGCTTCCTCTAACTGATGAAACCAGTGTTTGGGATGGAGTGGAATATGAATTGTGCATAGAGCCTCCTTTTCCAAAACAGTTTCCTCACCTTTGTTTCAGTCATCCATCAATAAGAGGTCATTGTTACCTCCTTCAAGAATGTGTCCAACAATTACTGCATTTTAGCTGCATTACTGCAGTCATAGTTGACACGAATTAAGCACATCTGACTTTTGACAAGAGTATTAGAGGTATTCAAGTGTGGCATTTGATGTGCTTATCAAAAGCACAGACTTAACATTAAATCTGGTTCAGGAAAATAATTTAACAGTAATTTAGAATATATCTATTTCATAGCATTGTGCTCTGAGCAATGTATGTTTTGTGGTTTGGAATGATGGAAGTGAAGAAAAGGTGACGTGTGGAAGGAAACACTTCATCTAGTAGTTTCTCTGGTTTGTCAGTTGGATGGCTTTAGTTGCAACACTTCAGTACTGCCTTCAGTGGTGTTGGCTACTGTGACACATTCATGAGATGTGGACTGTATTTTAAAAAGCATGGTTTGTAACCGCCTCTACGGTGAGTTCCCAGTAAGTGTGTTCAATCTGAATGATATCACCCAGTAATGGGAAAAAAGTCATCGATCAAATCGCATTTTCACAATAACAGAAATAAATTGTGAGGCTGAGTGAAATGGCTTTTTTTCTCTTTTTTCTTACAGGTGAGGCCTTTATCCCCTACTACACTGGACAGGCAATAGATGGCATTGTGATCCACCAAAGCATGCAGTACTTCAATAAGCCTTTGATAACTCTTACAATGCTGGCCCTTGTCAGGTAATTCAAACTGTTTTCTCCAGTTTTAATCTGTGTGTTGCACAGCATAGGAGTTTTTCCTCAAGATATATTTCCCCTTGTATTTCTGCTTAGATTTTCATTGTCACCCAAAAATTACATTATGCAGTTTAATTTTTATATTAACAGATCTGGTCAAGTTTTCCTATAGTATTGCTGGGACTCAAAGAGGGGTTGTTTCATTAAAATCACTTTGCTAAGTCCCACAAAAGGCTTCACTTCAGCAGACAAGAAGCGAGTGGGCTCATTTAGGTGACACTTTTTCCAAAAAAAACTTGCAGTAATAAGCTATTTCCTATTACAACAATCCCACAGTACCCAGACACTCTTTATCCAAATTTTTGCCGTAATGGCTGTTGAAAATTAATACCTGTATACAGATGGTCCTCAACTTAGGATGATCTGACTTACGATATTTCGACTTTATGATGGTGCAATAGCAGTGTACATTCAGTAGAAACCGTACTTTGAATTTTTTAATTATTGCTGGGCAAGCGATATGCGGTACAGTAGTTATTAGACTTTATAACTCCTCCCCTTTCTGTAGGGAGGACACCTAGGCATCTAATTTCCACTTCAATTTTCCCTTGACCTTCCCCCCCCCCCTATATAATTTTTTCCTGTAATTATATAATATAATTTAATTTAATTATTTATTGACTTTATCTCTTTCATGTATTGTGGCACTGAGCATGTTGTTGACAATTTGCCTAGGGATCAATACAGTTTTATCTTATGAGAAAGGAAGAGGAAGAGGAGGAAGGATTTTTACGCAACCTGAAATCCTTCCCATGTTGGACAGGAAAACTTTGAGAATTTAACATGAAATATTTTCTAATTAAAGAACTTGTGTTTAGAGTGTTTTATCATGCTGATATCATGGATTGCTATGTATAGGTGCTTTTGAGTGGGCTAGGAGCACATTGTTATTTTTTTCTCATTTAAAATATAGGTATTTGGTATTTGAAAAATCTGATATCAGTCAAATTTTCAGGGATGTATTAATTTGAATACTGACAGGCTGTTCTATTTAATCATTTATACAACTGGGAAATTTTTCCTGGAGTAAAATTGTATATAGTGGGTCCAAAAGCAGGAGGCAGGATTGAAGCCTTGGTTCAGGTCCGAGAGTGATGGCTCTAACCACCACATTACCTGCAGCCCCAATATGTGACTGGAATCTACATGACTGACCTGCCTGTATTTGCAGCTCAATAGCCATAGGAGTGCGAGGAGGCGTCTTCTCAATCACCTTCGCCAGGTTAAATGTCCGGCTGCGAAATCTTCTCTTCAGGTCATTAATGCATCAGGAGATTGGGTTCTTCGATGCAAACCATACAGGTGCTTTCATATCACTTTTGTGTTTTCTAACAGAAGCAATTCAAGAAAATGAATTACTATAACTACCGATAAAGCTGTAATTTAAATAAAAATAAGTCATTGTTTTATTTTTGAGCTCCATTGACTGATAATGTTAAATGCAAAATATTTATTAAAGGAAAAATCATTGTGGTGTTGCTCAGCAAATTGCAAATTCTGTCGAAGATAACTTTGTCATGTACATTTGTTATAGCAAAAAGGATACTAATGTTTGCTGTAGTTTTTCTTCAGTGTTTCATATCAGTTGTTTGTCCCATCCATGAATGTCTCAAGGTGACATTATTTCACGGCTAACATCTGATACCACACAAGTAAGTGACCTGATCTCAGAGAATGTCAACCTGTTCCTGCGAAGCTTCGTCAAAGCCCTTGGATTCTGTTTCTTCATGTTTGGAATGTCCTGGAAGCTGTCAGTTGTCACCATCATGGGATTCCCTTTCATCGCTGTCATCTCCAAGCTCTATGGAGAATACTACAAGGCAAGTGGTACCCCTCCCTCATGTCTCTCACCCTGACATAATTATGTCTACACAAAAGTTTAGATTATTGCATTTTTCATCTGTATTATGTGTGCAAAAAAGCAATTATACTGTAGGGTTTCCCTGATTATGAGTTTTCATAAGTATAAAAACAAGCACCTGGCTGGTTTCTTACTCAGCTATGAGTATCTTTGGTTTTATATTATTTCACTGATTCTGCCTTCCCTCTGACCTTACAGAAGCTAACCAAAGCGGTGCAGAATGCCCTGGCTCAGGCGAACAAACTGGCAGAGGAGACCATATCAGCCATGAAAACTGTCCGCAGTTTTGCTAATGAGGGCCAAGAAGCTGATGGGTACTACAGGAGGCTGCAGGAGATGTTTGAGCTCAACAAAAAGCAAGCAATGGCCTACTCCTGTTTCATGTGGTCCAGCTGTGTATGAACCACTCAGTCACTTTTTGGAACACCTAAAGGATAACCTGTCATTAAAAAGTGGAGCTCTCATGTACATTTGTCCATGTTGGTCATACTAATGCGAGGTCATTTGATGTCAGTAATATCAAAGCATAGCAGTGTCTCTGAGAAGTATAATTGATGGAGGGTTGTGGGCCATACAGATTTTTCGCAGTTTTTTTTTTTTCTGTTTTCCCAGATCACAGAACTTGCACTGCAAGTGATCATCCTATTCTATGGGGGCCATCTGGTAGTCACAGGCCAGATGACTGGAGGAACACTCATCTCCTTCATCATCTATGAGCTGGAGTTGGGAGAGTGCTTGGAAGTAGGTCTTGTCTGTTTACAAGTTAGTTTTACATGTACAAGTCACAGCACTCTTACCATTATTTGTCATTGTTCTGTGTTAAATATTTATGTGATAACAAAAAATTAGGTCCTGAATAAATTTCTTTCATGTTGATGTTTTGCATCCATTCAAAGTGAGAAAAAGCAACTGATTAGCCACCAGAATTAACGGTATTAAGATGTCATACCTTATGTCTGTCTGAAATGTCTTTCAGAGCATAGCCTCAGTATACACTGGGCTCATGCAGGGTGTGGGGGCAGCAGAGAAGGTGTTTGAGTACATTGATCGGAAGCCCATTCACCCCCATGATGGACAAGAGGCCCCAAATACTTTCAATGGACATGTGGAGTTCAAAAATGTGACATTTGCCTACCCCACACACCCAGAAAAGCCTATACTGAAGGTACCATAAAGGACTGCAACTGGGTCTTCTGTTTATTTGTCAGTATTTCAATCATAACAGGGTTGTTGAAATTTTTATTGCCATTAATGTAAATGCCGTTAAATAGACAATGTTTTCTTGAGACACAAAAAGGTTCAGTGTTGAAAACATGCAGAATTCCTGCCTTTTAACACAGAGAAAATATCATTTACAACCATATACAAAATATCAGAACTGCTCCGCACACCTTTAAATCCAGGCTTAAGACTGATATATTCAGAATATATAATATATTTGCATTGCCCTTTACCTTATTTTCATTATTTTTTTCTTTTTGAGGGAGGAAACACAATGTGTACATTACATCTTCTGGGCTGTGGTTGGAAGCATGGGTTTGGATTTATTGCTGTGAAGTTTGTATGTTCTCCACAAGTTTGCAGGTTTCTAGACATTTTAGGTTCCTCCCCCAGGCTAAAGAAATGTGCTGTGTGAATTGGTGAATATAAATTGCCTATATGTCTCAGTGAATTAGTGAATATTATTATTAACCTCTGTTAAATGTAGTGACATTTACAGTGTTTCACTCACTGGTGAATGGTGTAAGGGTGGAGGATCTGTGATGGCTGTACCATATCTCACTAAAAGACCTATGCGGTAGTTTAGGTATTCTAGATAATACTTTGTTTTTTGCTTGTTTCAGGATATTTCGTTTGTGGTTAGACCTGGTGAGGTGACAGCCCTTGTTGGTCCCTCAGGAAGTGGAAAGAGCTCCTGCGTATGTCTACTGCAAAACTTCTACAACCCCCAGCAGGGTCAGGTGCTCCTGGATGGGCGGCCTGTGCATGATTATCAGCACATTTACCTTCACTCCCAGGTCAGGCCACCACTGGGGAAAAACCACACACAAATATTTTTTTGAGACAGCAGTGGTTAAAGAAAAAGCCATGTAGAAGCCTGGTATATAAATGTATGAATTTATATAGTGTGTGTGTGTGTGTGTGTGTGTGTGTGTGTGTACACACACACTGTGTACAGAAACATAAGTGCCTATGTACAGTAAATCAGTATTAGTGAAAGTGATTTAAACTGCAGAACTTTTTAGCAATGTCCTGAATTTGTTTTTTTTTGGGTAAGCTGACACTTAAACCATTCTCAGACTGTTGTTCTAAATGAATATGTGTGGCCACTGCATGATGGATTAGAGGTCATTTCATAGCCTAGTGTCCAGTGATTCCAAGATAGGCTCCAGACTGCTTTGACCTTGACCAGGATAAAGTGGTTACTGTTGATGGTCAGATGGGTGGATGTTAGACTTTCTGATAAACTACATAAGCCTTCAGTTTCATGCACTATGAAAAGGCAGCTGTGCCAGTTTCACAGGGAAGCTAATTGTATTGTTGGATTGTTTTAAATGAATATTTGTGGAATGTTTACATATCTTTGGCTGTATATTTGCAGGTAGCACTGGTTGGGCAGGAACCTGTCCTGTTTGCGCGTTCAGTTCGGAAAAACATATCCTATGGGCTGACTGATTCCCCTATGGAGGCGGTGGTGCAAGCTGCCAAAAACGCCAATGCCCATGACTTCATCTGCAACCTCTCCAAAGGCTATGATACAGGTGACATGACTATAAGCTGATGGGTCATTAAAAGACTTAGGACTTGGAACTTACAGCATAAACAAAAATTTATATGGTACAGCACAAATCATGTTGTATTGTAACAGGAAAATTGTGAAGAACTTGGAAAAACTAAAATCTGTTTTAAATGTTATTAAATGCGTGCATATTTTGTATGCATACAATAAAATGTATTTCGCCAGAAACCTATTAATTACATTAAGGTTCAAATATGAATGCCACCTTGTTTTGCTATACATTACAGTCATTTGTTGTTTGACAGGGATAAGTTCTGAGAAATCCATCATTAGGCGATATCGGCATAGCTTCAGCTTGCATTCATCAGATCCTTTCTCTTGTTGTTTGTCTCTCCTTATTTCTGAGACAGGAGTGGGTGAGAAGGGGACCCACCTGTCGGGTGGACAGAAGCAGAGGGTTGCTATTGCCCGTGCCCTGATACGAAACCCTCACATACTCATCCTCGATGAAGCTACCAGTGCCCTGGATGCTGAGAGTGAGCACATTGTAAGCAAGAGCAAGGGGGAACCTGGAAGGGTACCTGTGGTATTGAGCAGTCTTCTGTGTACGCTGTACATTACCAGAAGTCGCAGTTGCCACCAATACAAACCACAACCTTATGACTTTGTACAGATTGTAGTTTCTGATACGTGGCAAACCAGACTCTTTGCACTGTTTTGTGAACGAGTACACCTGTTTTACAGATGATGTCATATAGCTACTGAAAAGTTTTTGAAAAGGCAGGATTTAAAAGTGGGACACTTGTTATTTTTGCAAAAATGCACATATATAGATGGTACTAAAAAAAAACACTGCGTTTGCATTGTGATAGTACAAAGGTTCTTATGGAGTGGTTTGGTGCTTGATGCTCTAATGGCTGTGCTTTAAAAGAGGTCAGCGACCTCCCATGTGGTCTGTGCATGTTTTCACTTTAACACTGCAGAGTTTACAGAGTAATCCATAGGCCAAAGAATGCACAATAATGTGGGAATCTATTTGTAGGATGAATTTCTGCTTTCAGTGATGCTCTAGGCTAGGCAAAGCAATACACCACAATTAAAAAGAAATGAAAAGAGTTAATTGTGTTAAAAATCATTCGACACTTAAAATGTAACTCTTTAAAATATCTATAGCCAGGCACACCGAGTGTTTCATCAAGAAAATCAGAATGAAGCCAACAGTGGTATCCTTGGTATGACTGCCTGCTGTGCCATACCCTGCCATTTGTGGTTTGGAGGTCAAATAGTGGTCAAATAGTGTTCTCTTCAAGTGTGCTTTATCCTCTGCTAGTGGTTAGTGCACCTGATAGCGGAAGCAGAATGTATGATTAAAAGAAATTGGTAAGCTCACAGCATGGACATCAGAAAATGTGACCAGAACCCATCTGTGTTTTTCTCTCTCAAACAGACTTGTTATGCTTTGAGGTGTAGTTGCAGCAGTTATTATTATAAATAAAGACCAACTCCATGTTTTATAAATGTAGCTGTTGTGGGTAGATTTAACAGTAGGGATCTGCTGTACTCCACAGGTTCAGCAGGCCCTGAGTGATGTCATGAAGGACTGCACAGTGCTGGTGGTTGCACATCGTCTGAGCACCGTGGAGAAGGCAAACAACATCATTGTGCTGGAGCAGGGTTGTGTGGCAGAGCAGGGCACGCACAAGGAGCTCATGGTCAAAGGAGGTCTATACTGCAGACTGGTGCAGAGGCAGCTGTTGGGCACTGAGACAGCAGCAGAGATGGGCGACACATCCAGCCCCAAATTTTGGCAGCCAAATAAGAGCAAGCAGAGAGTTCGAAAGGACAGCAGTGGGTCAGAGAACAATGTGCATTACTAAGACCTGGGGCAGTTACCGATTGTTATGGTTAATGTTATTTACAAAAAAAAAATGTGTGATTGTAAGCAGAAAATAAAAGCAACATTTTAATATTGTGTTGTTCATTTGTACGTATTCATCACAAATGTGTAATACACAACTATGATATTATATGGTTACTTTAGAGGAGTTTGACCAACACTTAATGCATATTTATCATAACTTTATTCAATGTATCTTTTGTCTGTGGAAATGTTATTCTTCTATTCTTGTACTTTATACGAAGGAAGCCTGTACTGCATATGTATACGTTATATATACTATATATACACACACACCCCTACCTGGGTAGAATGTGTAAGCAGAACTTAAACGTACGGTGTTTTAACGTGAAAAATGCCAGTTCAATTCCCTGCTCAATACTTCTACTGTAGCGTCCTCGGTCAAGGCACTGGACCTGAATCGGTACAGTAAAAAACCTTCTGCATAAACCCAATAGCAATGCGCTGATCACAGCAATAGTTGCGGTGTGTCTTACTGCAAACATTTGCGAGATGAACTGGGTCAGTTCTGAAGAACGCTGCCTCTGACGCAGGCGTGTGCACGTGTCGCTTTCTCACACAGTGCGTGAAGCTCAGTGACGTCGCGTTCCCTCCGCCGCGGTCTGACGCTCGTGGACACTGAGCGCGCGGGACTTCCGGTTTGGGAGCGCGAGCCGTACGTCCGTTGTCCTCGACCGCTCTGTCCAGAGGGGGAACCCTCAGCGGCGCCTCAGACAGACATGTCGGACTTCGGGGCCAAATTCACCTCGTACACCCTGACGCAGTTGAACAACTTGCTGGAGGACGACGAGAAGCTCGACAAAATTATCCAAGAAATGCAGGAGGTGAGCGCTGCGCCTTGAAGCGGGCTGGGCGATAGCTGAGTGTGGAAGTGCGGGAGGAACTGTGCGATGAGGTGCGGTGCGATCCGCTTCGCTCCGCGCAGGCCTGCGCTTCGGCATTCTCAGCATCTAACGGAACCGTGTATGCAGTCAGTCATAAAAAGTGTGTCTAAAATTACGCCTTTCTTCCCTTCCGTTGCGATTGTTGCTTAACAGTGCACTTTTGTAATGTCAAAGTTTTTGTTTTTGTTTTTTTTACTTATTTGGTCTCATTTGTTAAATTTATTTGAATCATTGTTGTCAAGGCAACTGCGTGTTGTAAGGAGTTAGGTTATATTCTAAAACAGTGGAAAAATAACAGGCGATTATGTTTGCCTCCATGAATATGTTGTCAGATGAGTCACAGAAATGAAGCCAAACTGATCTTAGTCACTTACACGTAAAGTGAAGTCAGTTAAAATAATAAATGATTTTAGATGTGACTGAAGAATCAGACCTGGAATATTGAGACACACCGTTACTGTACAAATGCAATCTAATTTTACTGCAGCGGCACACTGACTGTACTTGTACAGACACTCATTCTACTGTACAATGATGCTGTTTGTACTGTACAGGGATATCCTTTCTTTGATGTGCAAAAGTGCTTTTTGTTGACTGATTCAACCCAAAAATATGTTTCATATTCACCCTGTTGTCCAGTTTTTCCTTATTCTTTGGTCTCAAGGGTAAAAAAAAACACCTTTTCTTACTGGTGAGGGTGTCCGACACCTGTGCAGTTTGCTGCACTTGCCTGCCATAACTTGATGAGTAATTGAATTGTCTGTACTATAGCCAACAATTTTAGAAAACTGATAAGCGAGTGAAATGTCAAGGGAAAATAATATGCAGTTTTGTAGCTCAAGAGTTCTTAACTGAAGGGGCCAGTGTATGTCAGAAATTGTGTCCCTTTTTGCTGAAAAGACCAACCGAACTGCAAACTTTGCCGACATTTTTCTCTCCGTTGAGTGATCTGCGTGAAAAGTCCCCACTGATTTTTATCATAGTTTTTTTATCCACTGACAAAAGTGTCAGGTATGACAGTTCATCCCAGAAATTCTACTTTTCCTTTGTTAATATTCATCATTTTGGAACTTCCACAGAGATCAGTTGAAATAAGGCTTTTGTTTGCTAGAGTTTCCTTTACATGCAAGCCTACTCTTTGATGATATTCACAGTATCTCACTGTTTACATAAAAATTTTGTTTGTACAGCATACTTTCAGATAGCATGAAATACAAACGCAGCATGTAGCTTCCCTGTATTTGAGACCATTCATTCTCGATTCTCGGTCCCACAGTTGCCACTTTGCAGCTGTTCTTTGGTCTGATCGTTTGTGATGTGTGGTTCACAACAGAAATTGTTCCTTCCTTGTGATTGAATACATTTGACATTTCAAACACTAGAGTGGTTATGCAAGCTTCTTTTTGTGAAAACCAATAAATGATGTTTATGAATCTGTTTTCAAACAGCAGAAAACATATGAAACTAAAACAATATAATTCTTTAACTAAAATATTGTAGCTTGTGTAAAACCAGCAAACACAGCTTAATCGGTACATGTGAGTAAGGCTGATGGTGTTCTATCCCTTTTAATGACTGTCAAAATATATTGACTTGTACAGTATATGTTTGGAAGTATGTGCCTCTGTTCATGATCAGATACAACAATCTGCATTCTGCTGATCTTCCTTTAGTTTTGTTTGATAAGTGGGCTGCAGGCCTATAGCAATATTTGGCTGAGGTCAAGGGTTCATCATAGTCCGTTTGTGAAGGATTGATCATAGCCAGTAAACGTGTGAACAGTCTGGTGTGGCTCATCTGGCTTATCTGAGCCATTTCCAAGGACTGGACTGAGCCCAAGATTTAGGTTCAGGAGAGACCCATCAGGACATAGGGAAGTTGTTTGATTCTTCTGCAGAAAGGGTTTGTTTGCTGGGGGTAGTGTAGCACGGACCCAAGCGATAGTTGAGAATGATTATCATGAAGAAACGTGTTTTAAAGGAAAGCTGTTTCCTTCAAGGTGTGCATGTGTTTGTGTGTTCTATGATTCATTGGGTAGTGACACAGTTCTGTTCACCTAACTCCAGTCTGTGTCTGTGCCGCTGTCTTGGACTTCCGGGATCTGCAGCTCAGAGCTGGCATGAAGAAGCTTAAACACAACTAACAGTGAGTGTTGTCTTCCAATGTGGCAGAACTAAAGAAACCACATTCTTTTGATAGCAGTATAAACAACAGTTATCCCTTTTACAGCCTTTTAGTTATACCTGCCTGTTAGTCCTGCCACTGATGTCTGGACAGTATTGGAGAAATCCTGGATCTATAAATATTTATTTCTGTGTTTGATCCCTGACACATAGCACAGATATCAACCCTGTTGCATCAGTAACAATATTTAATTTGCTTACCTCTTTTTGTATGAGTTAGTGTATGGAAAAAGCAAGTTGCACGTCCATTCATCATTCACAACCATTTGCTAAATGCAGGATCACTGTGGCCTATCGTGTATGCCGACAGCACAGGGTGCAAGGCAGGATACATCCTTGGATGGAACGCCAGTCTATCACAGGATGGTCACATGCACACACAAACTAATTTACTGACACATACATACACTAAAGTTATCAGTTACACTGAAACATGTTTTTGATAGTTGGATGAAACAGAAGCACTGAGAGGAAACATACAAAAAGGGGAGAGCATGCAAAGTCCATACAAATCAAACCAGATTGAATCCCACAGCTCAGGAGCTGTCAGGCATCTTTAATACCTCGCTGCCCTGTTTATTAAAATTGTTTTATGTTCAGGAATTGCTGGAAGTTTGTGGTATTTTTTTGGAAATTTGAATACATGTTGCATGCCAGTTGTTGGAGCCATGACGCTGAAACAACAGAGTGGGAAGAAGGTTTTTCATAAGGGACTGACCGTAAGGTACCTGCACAGATATTGGACCACAGCTCTTGATTTGGAAAACAATAATTGTAGTCGATGACCAGTCCACTTCTACTCTTTGGTCTTAGTGTTACATGTGATTCCATCTCTTAAACTGAGGTTTGCTTTTTGTTTGGCTTTTTTCTCCTGCAATACGGGCCCTTCAGAGTAGAACACCTTGGGTGTATTCAGTTGTTGAGCTGGTTTTGTTACTAATCATGTGTTTAGAGTAAACATTCTGTGCTTTATGTTAGGACTGACTTTTTTTTACACACTTTTTTGGATGTTCCCTTCACATAAAACAAAATGGTTTAACTAAGATGAACATTTTTATTAACCTTTTTTACACTGGAAGGTATAATGGCATAGTAAGGAAAAAACAGTTTCATCTCCAGACCAGCAGAGCTCTGTGACTATGCAGACCGAGTAGATTTGTACTGTATACACAGTAAATGATGAGTAGTTAATTGAACTCTGGGAGATATCATTTGCTACTTTAAAGCTCAGAATTATTGTGCACAGGGTGCAAGAAGTGTACTCAGTTACTGTCTGAAGAACCGCAACAGCTGTTTACCTGACACTGGAGCTGAACAAGAATAGAATAGAAGGCGCCTTTGTAGAAGCTCTCAAATGGAGGATTTGAGTTTCAGTGGCCTAGTTTTTTAGCTCTACGAAATTGACGTAGCCGACTGAAATGACTTGTTTTACAAAGCTTATATCTGTTGTATTTTTATAAGTGAACACAATACCAAATGCATACACAAATGTTGAGTGTCAGATTTTTTAAACTCCTGCCCACAGCTTTATTTCCCAAAATGTCCATATGGAAAAAGATAGCTGATTTTATACATTTGTGCAGCTGGATTTTTAACACAAGCACCTGTATCAAAGGTATTACAGTGTCCAACCTTTTAGGATTTATTCCGATAACAAGTCTACATTTTTAAGAAAACATGGCCTTACATTACAATAAGTCCTCAACAGTTGTGTTTGCTGTCTGCAGTCTGTAGCAAGTGAACAGGAAAAGCGTTCTGGAGACTGAGTTGTATTGTTTTCTTTGAGCTCTGTGAAAACATTCTATCATAGAAGGTACATTCAGATCCACCACTGGTTCTTCAGGGGCCACTGCTTGGAACTGTGAACCCTCCCCTTTGCAAAAAGGACCTTGCAATATGTCATCTGTGAAATGAAAAGCAGGTAGAAATACCAGCATTTTGGCAGCTGCTCCCTGCTTTAATTTTATGGTTCTATATTAGGCTCCAGTTCTTTAAAAATGGCACTCAATATTGATGTCCTAATTTTTTAAGAACAGAGATGGTGATGCCATCAGACCTCAAAAAATTTCTCCTCCTGCTCACCACAGATTTGTTCTTCTGTACTGTTGGTCTACAACCACAGACATTGTCAGCTGTGGTGTGGGCGCATCAGCATGTTATTCAAGTGACACTTAGCCCACCTGGTGTACTTTGACATAACTCCATTGTGACCAGGCCAAGACTAAACCAGAATACTTCTGTCTTTTATAGTCCAACAGGCCTATTACTTGACTTGACTGTGAGGGAAGCCAGTCTGTTAGTTAAAAAATAGCAAGAAAGGGATGAAGAAAGCAGATAGCACCTCTCTGTTAACCTAACAACAGTATTCTACTGAAGTTTACCAGAACTTCTCACTTGTGGAGTAGTCCAAAGCTGTCAGTGCATACTGTAGACTGTTCTCTGTCATTTGTTTCATCTCTGGTTCTGTTCCAGTTATGATATATTTTCTATGAGGTGTTATGACAAGATGTTTGTATTTCAGGTGCAGGATCTACAGCAGACCAAGCAGATAACACTGTCTAGCAACAGGAGCCTGGCAGAGCAGAACCTTCTTCTCCAGCCCAAATTGGATTCTCAGAAGAATGAGCTCACCCAGCACTACCGACAGCTTCAAGACCTCTTTGAGGCATTCCAGCTTCGAAAGTCCACTTTAGGTACCATCTTTACTCGGTAGTCCATGGATGCCCTTTATGTTTATCTTTTCTTTCAGTGTTTATATTTATGATGTATGACCTGACTTAATACTCACTCACTTTTGATTACTGCTTTTCCTAAAGTAGGAACATGGTGGCAAGCAACCTACTGCTGAATGCCAGGCAGTTAGGTTAGGGAGTGAATTGCAGGATAGCCACAAACATTTCAGCACACATTCACTGACTGTAGGCAATTTAGAATTACTAATTCACCATAACATGTATCTTTGGACTGTAAGAAGAAACTGACTCAAACAGCAGAACACGTGATGTCTGAAAGAATAAACAAGGATCAAACTTGATCACAGGGTTCAGGCCGTAAGACATCCACGCTACTTGCTAAAACCAGTTTAATAAGAATATGTATTCCAGGTAGACAACTCTGTGTGTAGCAGTCAGTGATCTGCTGATGTCCCACTTGGTTGGTATGTGCATATTGTGGTTTGACATTTAAGTTAAATTGGCCTATTCATGTTCATTTCACAGTTTTCACAGAAACCGACACAGGACTATGTTCTTCCTGGGATAGTGTATTGGTGTGTGTGTGTGCATGTGCGTGTGTGTGTGCGCGTGTGTGTGCGCACGGACATATGAAGGTGTAAGGTGTATGTAGCAAATACAATATCCAGTAATTCAGTGGCAGTGGTTTGGCCAGTTCTCGCAGTGCTCTTTCTCCAATATACCGCTGTCCCCTTTTCCTTCTTGTTGGATGGTTCAGTGTCAATACCTGTGAAGGGCGGGGCAGGACAGGTCAGGTCACCTGCCAGATCCTCAGAAATTCTACCACAGCTGAGGACCTGCCCTTGTCACTGCTGTATGCAGTGTGTCATCAGGGTGCTGTTTGTAGGCTCCTCTGTACCACTGCCACACCCAAAGCCTGATACAAAGTAAGTTGAGAGCAAACAGGTGTGAGGTCAACCAGTGTGACGAAGGTGTAACCAGGCAACGAGCGCCACACAGAAAGTCTGCAGGTTCCTCCAGGAACTCTGATCCTGCCAGGCACCACTGCTTAAACCAGTGCACAAGTAGCAGTGCCCAGCCTTGGGCAGCTGGCTAGTCCAGTTCAGTCATTTGTTTCTCAAAGTAGAATTTTTCTGCTTTTACCATAAAGATAAAGCATTAGTCAGTGAATCAGTGCCTCTGGAATTTTGTTTGCCTACTTGTCAAGTAAGTCCAGCAATTATTAAATCCCTCTTTAAAATCTCTATAGTTGCATCCTGGGGCTTCTAATGGTCCTGAGGGATGTTACCACTGTATTTCACTAACCTTTCTGTCTGAGTGTTTTAGGCCTTTTGTCTACTTTGATGATCCTCTGTTAAGGACTCCCCCACAGGTCTACTCATATAGCGACTGTCTTCTTTAACGTTCAGTTTGTCTCTAGCTGTAGCTTTTTATGTTTTCTTCCTCCAAGAGGAATTGATAAAGACATTGGCCTGTTGTCGATTTAAAGATAAAGCACATGGCTTTGTGCGGGAATTGTGGGTCACCCAGTTTTTCCAGACAGCCACTGGGTGAATTTTGTATGCGATATGGTTAGTGGAGCTCAGCGAGGACAGACGCCTGTTGTGTGACCCTACTGAGATGTCTGTCCGCTGGCAAAGGGAGCATTGATGGTTGATTCATCTCTACTCCTCCCGACACCCAACCCACAACGCTAAATCCCCCGCCATGGCAACCATCACTTTGTGAGAGGCCTGCAGCATGGCAGGCAAGGACGCCCCCACCCCACATTTTCTTTCTCCTCAGCCAACATTGTTCTTTTGTACCATGAAAGGCTGCAGGCTGAAAACAAGGAGGGTGCAGGAACTCGGCCAGACTGAGCCTTTCAGTGGCCAGCATGCACCTCCGTGCTATTACCCACTATCCACCTCGCTGCCAGCCAGGATCAGTGGGCGAAGAACCCACCATCATGGAGGTGTCTCAGCATAGTGACTCACAAGTGAGGCTGGAGTAGGACTTCCAGCTGGGACGGTGGCAGCCTACACACAGCCCACTCCCTCAGTCACGACAGTCTCGCTTCCGAGAGACACATTGTCACTGCACCACACAGCCTGCCGTGCCATTCAGAGCAATCAGCCCACTTACTGATAACTAATCCTGTGTTTTAAAAAACTAAAACTAAAACCATAGTGGCTCAAAGATGCAGAGAGATAAACCTACAATGCTGATTATATGTACTTTGCTTTCTTTTTCTTGTTCCTGCTTCGAGTGACTTCTATCAGCTTTATGTGCTCTCAGAAGGAGTTAGCTGGGGCCTGCCCTTCAACATGACGTGGGAAAACTGGGTAAAACAGTGCCTTCACCCAGTTCTTTGTTGGAAACAGGTCTTGTCCAGAACTGGGGAAGATTTACCTGGAGGATAGGGCAGATGGCAAAATGGTCTCCTCCTACTTCTTTTTTCTATTATTGCATGGCACGGCAAATGGAGGACTTTGTAATGAAACAGAGAATAGACTGATTCTGAAAAGAGACATAACAGGGATGGAGACTTCTGAGTTGAATTCTGTGTTCTACCACACACGTCTACACCTAGTATGAACCGTTTGCTTATGCTCCCTTAAGTTTGTCCACAGTGCTTCTTTGTGTTATCTTCCACGGAAATGTAATAAAAGCAGCCTTGTGTGGTTATGACGATACATTTTTGAGTTTTGTGCTTAAAGCATGTACAATGTAGTTAATGCAGCTTTACCAGGGCCGAAGGTGATAGGTGGTCTTTCTCTTTGCTGGCTCTGTATCGATCCTCAGAGAGTAAATTCAATTCATTTGTATATTATAGTGTACCTGTAATACTCCTCAGGCTCTCTGCTGCAGACTCCTGCAAATGTGTGTTTGTTGTATTTGTTCCACTGCCCCTACCCCTTGTGCTTGAGTCACATCCAGGCACATGCAGATCCTCTGTGCCCAAAAGGGACTCAAAAGTGTGGAGGTTGACGGTCATTTACAAGCCTGCACAGATCAAGGCACCTGCTGTGCTTGGGACCAGCTGGTGCTTGGACACCCCGGCCCATTTCAGCATCTGTTTCTCGGATTCACATTCAACACTCATTGCTCTGGAGACCACATCAGAGGACATATGAACCAGATAAATTCAAAAAGTTGAACTTTAAAAAGTAGTGGCATGACTGACTTCTAGAATTATTTATTGTTAACTTTCAGCGAGTCATTATCTTTATGTATGTAATGAATAACGATACTTTTAAATATCACTTGCATTGTCTTTGGAAGATGAAGTTGCCTGTTTTACTCTTGGCAGAGTCCACTATGAACCCCTAAGCAGAGTTTCTGTTTCGGTGCCTAGTGAATCTAGCATAAAAATTTTTGTTTCAGGTAGGTGACACACTTAGTGTAATAACATACAGCTTTCAAAGTGACCCAGCTGGATCAATTGAGAGGGCACAAGGAAACAGATAGCTTTCTCGTGTCAGATGTTATGAGATTTGTGTTTGACAAGGGTCTCGATTCAATAGTCCAGAGATAACCGTCTGCTGTTAGGAAAAGCAGGAGTTCACCTTATAATGTACTATAATGATATATAATGTGTTTTTTGTTGTCTTCTGTTCCATCTCCTTGGTTTGCAGACCACAGATCTGGGATCAGCTCATTGGACACACTCCTTGCCCTGCTGCAGGCAGAAGGAGCCAAGATTGAGGAGGAAACAGAGGTAAATGTACAGCATAAATCCGGAACCTAGTCAAAATAAGGTTGTATCCCTCTAGCTGAACCTCACAATGCGTGGGGAATGCCACGTGGGAGTGCGTGAATCATAAGTCAGCGATGTTTCATCATCCACACGTCTGCGTGGGTCTTGCTAGGAATGATGGCTTTAACAAGCGTGAGCTGGAAGAACCCCACAAGCTTGTTTTGGCTTCACAGATCTATTTCTGTACTGGTGTGCCGCCTTGCAATCTCAAGACACCCCCCCACACGCTGTTATTTCGCATGCAGACAGCTGTGTGTGAGGGCCTGCTTCCATAAAGCCGTGTCTCCGCCAATCGTCTGTCCCTCCAGGATGCTTCTTCCCATCCTGGTAGAAATATGACAGGCCTTGTGGGATTATGCTTTCTTTATGTCACAATCCAAGTTCTTCAGTCCCAGCTCTCAGGCATGTTATGGTGTCAAATGTAAATACAGGGCAAATATTTGCATATGGATATTGGTGGTCAAAAGTTTTGGTTTCTGTACGAACAATGGTGTTTTGACATCTTATTATCTCTGACTTCACTTGAACAGAAAATGGCAGACTCCTTTCTGGAGGGCAACGTATCCTTGGAAACCTTTGTTGATGAGTACCAGAGCAAGAGGAACCTGGCCCACCTGAGGCGGGTTAAGATTGACAAGCTGCGCGAGATGGTGCTGAAGGGCCACCGCCCGGCCCAAATGCAGCCCCCAGCGCTGCCCATACATCCTCAGGATGCAGCTACTTCTGCCTCTTTCTTCCCAAACACCAGCAGCTCCCCTGTGCCACAGCTCAGGAAAACCTCCCCTGTTCAGCCTGTACAGTTGGGTGCCTCCCTGCCTGCTGCAGTGCCCTACGCAGGCATGCCTTACCCCGCCTTTCCTCCCAGGGTGAGCCACCAACAGCCCCCAAGCTTCCCACCACCTACAGTACCATTTGGGCACCAGTACCCCCCAGCACTGCCACAGAGGCCACCCCCCCACCTAGCCCCACAGCCAGGCTTCATTCTACAGTGAGGGAGCTGCAGACCTGCGGAAGGACAGCGTGTGTGACGGTAGCACAAGTCTACTCAAAGAGGTGTTTTTCTGGGTACATCAGCCTTAGGCACAGCAACATCTGCAACAAAACTGCCTGGTTTGCTTTTCCATTTAATCTGATTGGGAAGGGGCTTGATCACAATTTTGCTTTCTTAGCCAGGGTACTAAAAAAAATAATGCTGATCAGCAGCATCTTTATATATTCCTACTTTGGTATGGGACTTTGATCATTTGAAGAAATTTTTTCAGTTTAAATTGTGTGTGCTGTGTAGGTGAGAAACAACTGAAAATTGCGTTTTTAATTACGAATTTTCCCATGTCATGATGGAAAAAGTTTGCATTGTCCTAAGGACAGGCGGCCACATGATTCTAGAAATGGCAGAGGCCATGGCTAATACATATGCAAACACAGCACTACAATCCTATTGTGGTGAGGTACAGAATACATTTTTGGGGAGTTTAAACATTTTTGATTACCAGGTTAGTAATGTTAGCCTGCAGCCAAAGATGTTTTAGTTTTACTGAATTTTTTTTTCTTCAATTCTTTTTTGCAAGATAAAGAAATACAGAACTTTTAATACTTTAAATAAGTTGTAAACTGGATTATAAACAAGTTTTTTTGGGTGTAGAATTACTTGGGATCCACCAGAGAAGTACAGTAACACCCCGCCATAATGTGGTAAGTGTGATGCAAAAAATGTAGTCTCATAAAATGCCAGGTCGTCTTGCTGCAGTTAATGAAAATTTTTCCAGTTACTATGTAAGAAATAAAATAGAAAATTGTTTTATTTGTTAGATAAATAGGAAGTAAACACCTTATTACAAACAAAACATGCATGTGACACCAATTATATGTATTTACAGAATAATTAATTATACTGCAACGTCCCACTTTGGCTGTGTTGTTGGTGCTGTTATGAAAGTCAGTCTCAGGAGATTTGACTTTCCAAACAAAACATGTTTCTCTGTGTTATTTTTAAACATTGGCAGTCAGGCCTGCCCCAAAGCTCTCTGGGCACAGAGAATATCAACAATCCCCTGAAAAAACTCCCTGTAGTGGTTAGATATAAGTATTTACAAACATGCAGGGCTTCCCCCCTGCCAATGTTGCTACAATACTAGTAGAAACTTTTGCACAAATGTATTTCATCTCCAGCAAATCCTGTACCTTTGTTGTCATCAGAAGATGATGATGCTAGTTATTGGAAAGGGAGCAGAGGATAGGAACCAATCACCAATATTCAAATTTGTCTTATTATAGTTTGCATTATTGCGGGGTTTTACTGTTCCTTTCTATTGATATACGTAATGGAATTCCACATTATGCCAAACTTCTTTCTCACTGGAGATGCTGAATTGCATTTTTGTAAGTATAGAAAACTGCATTTGAGATTCTTCTTTCTGCCCGCTGTCTTAATAAGTAAACCTGCTTCAGGGATCCACCACAACCAACAAGTCACTCCTGCCATGATGAGGGAGTCATATAGTCCACAGGTCTACGCTTGGGTCCCTGCCAGGGGTCCAGTGGAGAGGATGAGATGGTCTGTGCGTGCTTGTGTTCATGTGCGTGTGTTTAGACATGTGCTTGCGCTCTTCCTGGTGTTGTTGACAAAACTGCAGTGGGAGCGCTCTGGATGTCCCAGGGGAAACAGCCACTGTACAGTGGGTAAGGGGAGCAGTCGTAAGCTGTCATGTTTGCCAGTCCACCTAACTGGGCTAAGGATGAGACCAAGTACAGGTGTGAACCCCGTGGCTGATAACGAAATGGTTGTGAGTGCACCATGCACAAATATGCCATGTTAGAGTAATGAAGAAGATACTATGCAGGTTTTAACTATCCTGTGCTACCTAATGACATTGCTCGTTTTTATCTTTGCTACCTAGCGTGCTGTTATTTTACGAATGCATATGCGTGTTTGTGTGTGTGTGTGTGTGTGTGTGTGTGTGTGTGTGTGTGTAAGTATATGAATTACTTTTAAATTACAGCGCTGCTAAACAAATCCATAACATACAACTTGATATTGGAATAGACATTTTCTCTCAAACATTTCTCACTCACTTTGTCCTGTGAAAATTATTTTGTTTTTGTTTGTTTTCAGTGCTATGAATTAGCTGATATTTTTTCATTATACTACTGTTGATCCTTTATATGCAGCTCCAGTCAGTGTGAGCCTGAATCCCTATGCTCCCTGTTACATTTTCACTTGCTGTGCTGTATTTTAAAAATGGTATTTATTTGCGTACCTCTCAACATTGGACTGTCAAGAAATGCTTGGTAATATTGCTTATTTTCTAGTGTATTTTATTCTCAAGCATGATTCCCCCGGCATTGCTGAGGCTTTGCTATCAGAGCTCATACCTTGATTTGAGAAAATGGTACAGCGGTGTTCCCGCGGCTGTTATGCATCTTTGTAGTTATTCACGCTAATCAATATGTGTGACAAGGTAAACGTTGAGATATTTACACAAATAGCATCTTTAATGAAGAAAATTTGACTACCACTGTAACTGGCTTTCATGTTTGTCCATCGGTCTGCTGGTTGATTACTCTGACACTGTGCCTGTGTGGAACAGGTTTGCGGAGACGGAGATTATTCCCTTTTGTCGAGGGGCAGTGTGAACTGTGGATTGTGGTCGGCCAAAGGTGCTCTCTTTTTGGTACATACCAGTCTCCCTCACTCTGGGTTTTGCCAGCCTCCTCCCCATCAGCAGGTTCACTGCTCACTAAACCATAGCACTTTGACTGAGATGCTGGCAGTGCTCCAGCTGCTCTGTTCTGCCCCACAGTGGGGTATGGAGCAGAGCGGCACAGTGCCGTCAGTCAGCCAGCTTGTGCATCAGTCAGGAAACCATTGTCACAGCCGGTGCTACTGAGACTGGGTATGTTCATCAGGGTCTGGGCCTACTGCTTTCCACACTCGTTCCATTAACACACCTTTGCCTGACTGTCCTCTGGGGTCTCCAGGTCCTTTTGGTCAACAATAAGAGGGGATGCTGTGCAGCGCTGTGTCAAAATACAGCATAGGACAAGAAATGAGCTGTATGAGTTCAGGGCACAGGCTTGGATTTACTTAAGTGTGGGCACAAAAGAAAGCCATTTTAAAGAATGAAACCTCATTTTAATGTTTGCCAAACTACTTGACAGAAACAACCCTGGTTCAAGTGTGGCTATTATCCTTTCTATGTGTTTTTAATATCAGTTACTGTGAGAAATTAGTCATAAAGTGTGACTGCTGTAGATACCTGGGGCAAATAACATGCAGTGCTCTGTGAAAAAAAGTTGGATGAAAATATATTGTCCTTGTAAACAACTGTTTTGTAATGTAAATTAATCTCCGGTACACTCCTCATGTGATATGTTGATTGTTATTGTAATAGTGTGTTGTACAACTAATGAAAATTGTAGTGCTGGAGATCTGAAGTTGTCTATTTTCAAGATTAATAAATCAAAATGTTTTTTTTTCCATTCTGAGTTTGTTTAATGGGGTGAGAAAAAGAAGTCTCAAAAAACTTTGAACTGTTTTTTCTTTCCTCCTGCCATGTCAAAGCTAAAAAAGCTGTACTCCATTGAGTCAGTCAACTTAAAAAATTTTACTGTGATTTTTCCATTATACTTTATTATGCTCCAAAACAGAAGGGGTGTTTTAGGGTCACTGTACACAAGCTGCAGGGTAGAAAGTCGAGAATTGATAATAAGGTGTCTTTAAGCTCCTTTCCTTCAAATTAATTTTAAGAAGGAGGTCTGAGGAGACCATCACACGCTCTTAAAATCCTTTTTTGTCATAATTGTGACTGCCAATAGACCATCTTAGAAAGCTTTTCATTTGCATATCCTGTAAGTTCCAACATTGCTTCGGAAAACATACAGTAGGAACCTGGAAATGTTAAATGAGATCTTTGTGACCCCAGAGAATATCCAGCTCCTATGTCATAGATAAAGAACGGAAGAAAATGTTCCACCAGTGCTCGAGCAAGCGTGTGCACAACTTCACGGAGGTGATATCACTAGAATTTTGAATACTTGGCAAACCGTAAGGCCAAAGGCTTGAGCGAGAGCTGCAGTTTTTCCAGGGCGCTAGTTTGCTACGCACTCCTCTGCTCCAGGGGGCGCGCTGCACTTTTCAGTCTCTTTTGTCGCAGGTGCAACCACAGAAGAAGAGAAGAAGGCGGAAGTGCGAGGAGCGCTCTGTCGCGTTTCAGTAATGGTGACAGCAGCGGAGCCCGGGGAAATATACGACGTGTGACACTCTGACGTCTGTGTAACAACTGGTGACTTTTTCTACATAATGGACATGTTACAATGCTTGATACGCTTGTTTTTTCCTTAATATTCGTACGTCTTGCTACTGTATATCCTTAAGCATATGGAGCGCCATAGTCCAAGAACTCAAACTTGTCGCTAATGATGGTCTGTACTTTCTCATGTCCGTTTAAACATGTCGCTGTGGGCTGAGTTCTGACTGGAAGGGCTTCTAATGTTTGACTGTGGAATTAGTAATGTTTCTGCGCTGTCCTTTATTCTGCAGCTGTGAGTCTCGCGTGATGGCGAGTGTAACAGTTCCGCTGGACGAGCGGCGAGTGACGATTTTCCACGGGCCCGATGGCAAAGAGCTCAACCTGCCAGCGCTGGTCGGTATCCCTTACCTACTGAACACAGCATAGCAGCTTACCACAACCCTGAACTGTCCAGTACAATATAACACAGCTTAGTGTAACTCGGCAGAGTTGAAGCCAGCAAAACACAACTCACCGCAACAATACTATGCAGTCCAGAACAAAACAAAAGCCCACAGTACAACTGTGAACTGTACAATAAAGCAGAATATAACACAGCTCAAGTCATCGTAATGCCACAAAACAACACAGGTTAAGTCATTGTGACAAAGGAGAGTGCGGTAAGACATAACATCACAGCATAGCTGAATATCGCATAGAATCGTCTTCTCTGACTGGTCCAGATGTTCTGATTTTCTTCTGTGTGCTTGGCAGCACCCTGAGCGTATGGAGGAGCGCTGCTTCGTGGCCTACAGACCTCCACCCGTGAACGGCTTGCCGGCACTGGTAGAAGAGTTTCTGGAATATGCCCAGTTTATTTCCGAAGATCTCGATTGGCTGCTAGCTTTGCCACATGATAAATTCTGGTGCCAGGTGAGTTCTATGCTGCTATTCCTGTGAACTGGACCGGCTGGTTGACCTTTGACCTCCTATTGTGCTTAGCTGCTCCATCATTTAAATGTTACTAATGTGGTTGTGGACTCTGTCCTGCTTACCTCTGGTCCTTCAGGTGGTGTTTGATGAATCACTTCAGAGATGTCTGGACTCATACTTGCATCAGGCACCCAGAGGCCTGGACCCCTCCATGCTGCCTGCCTCACCTGCTGTAGTTGACATGCAGAAGCGCCTTCACCGTGCCGTCTTCATGACCTTCCTTAGGATGGCAACGCACAAAGAGTCCAAGGTGGGCCCCCGGCATACTTTTCTGACCAGAGGCTAACACATGAACATTAATAGTTAGGAGATTTGTTATAATTACTTTTCTGCTATTGTCTGTCTGCCTGTTCTCAGGAGAGCTTTATTACTCCAGCTGTATTTGGAGAAATTATCTACAACAACTTCCTGTTTGACATTCCAAAGATCTTGGACCTCTGTGTGTTGTTTGGCAAAGGGAATTCTCAACTGCTCCACAAAATGATTGGTAAATAATTGGTTCTTTTACTTTAGTGTTAAGGACTTCTTTCATCCCAGTTGATTTTTTTTTTTTTTTTTTTTTATAAATCACTGGACTATAAAATATCACAGTAGTCACCTCAGAGTCCAGTTTTGTGTCCTTTGGTCTTTTATTCTCTGTGGGAAAACCCTGACTACCACTGTAACTAGCATCTTTGTTTTTCAGAGAACATATTCACTCAGCAGCCTAGTTATTATAGTGACCTGGATGAGGCAGTGCCTACGATCGTGCAGGTACAGATCACAAACGCTGATAGACAGCTTACTTGTACCTCAATGCCTTTTACACTACTGGTGGTCATTACCTGTCAAACCCATTTGACACTTATAGCCATTTTTTCCCAGGTGCTGGACACTATCTTGGAAAGGTGTGGTCTCCAGCAGGAAGGAGCCACAGCTAGCACACCATTGAAACTGGAGGCCCGAGGAACAGCCACGGCCATAACTATGAGCCAGGAGGTACACACACTTGCTTACTTACGCAATACAGTGACACAGTGGCTGGCACAGATATCATTACACAGTCAGTTTCATATATAAATAACAATAAGTCACAGAATCTTTCTCACATTTTGTTTTAATATTGAACACAGAACTTTAGCAGACTGACATGTATAAATTGTGTTCTAATGTTTGGTGAGGAATAGCTTAACTTTTTTCCAGTAATATTACAGCATGTTGCTAATTGCATTGTAATATAGGAAGGGTCCATCAGGCAATTTTAGGTAAATTTGTTGGCATAAATAATTTTGTTTATTGAACCGCCTTGTGTTTATTGCCTTCAGGATCTTGCAGACCTTATCTTGTATCTCTGTGACACCTGTTCTACCATTTACTCCTTCCTGGACATCTTCCCCGCTGCCTGCGCCACCTTCCAGTCACATGGCTTCCTTACCAAGTGAGAAAGCAGCTGTACAAAAAGAGCAATTGAGTTAAATAAAATGAAAAATTATTTTGACAGCTAAAAACTTCTGAATGAATTTGAAAATCAACTTGCCCAAACTGCTTTGATAGACTGGCCTCCTTCTATGAGATGGTAGTACCTGACATGGAGAATGCAATGAAAAACAGGAACTTTGATGACAAAAGGTTAGTGTCACTATGCATTTACATTGCTACAGTCCAAGACAGGAGGGCTGAAACTTATAAACCCATTTCCATGTTCCCAGTCTGCAGGAGGACCTGTGGAGAAGGGTGTCCCATTCCTGCAGGAAGATGGTAGAAATTGCTCATCTGCTCCTCCAGCACACATGTCTGCAGCCCATCTTGGAAAGGTCTCTGCCAGGCTGTTGTGAGGCTGTTTTCTATGCTTGTTTTAACGGTAGAGTTACATCGTGTGAGGAAGGTTCACACCACATGTTAATGTACACTTCTGTAATAACATTTTGCAGCTCTGAGAATATCCAGACATTTGTAGAAGATTTCCTACAGATCCTCACAGTTTTTCTCCAGGAGAAAAGGTATGGTGCTGCTAGCCAAACTTCAGCTCAGATGCTCTGTGTGTGTAGATCTCCTATTTGTCCAAATCAAGATTTTAGTACATTGCTTCAGTGTGCTTGCCATAGATGTGTGACTATGGCCTGCTTCCTGTATCCAGGTTCCTCGCTGACTACGATGAGCAGTTCCCAGTGGCAGATGACATCAGCCTCTTGCAGCAAGCCTTCCCTCTTCTGTATCCTAAACACTGTGTGCTGCAGTTGTCTCCAGTGGGCCAGCTGCTAGCTTTGAAGTATTTGGGCAGACACTCATACCCTCTCCCAAGTATAACTCAGCAGCATCTTCCTTAATGATCTTCCCTCCCTTGCAGAGATGAGACCAGGACATCCTACCTGCTACAGGGGGTGGAGTCAGCTTGGGAGAGTGTGGGCAGGACACCTCCCCGGCTGGCCCTGCTGAGCAAAGGAGCCCCAGGAGATTGGAAGCGGGGTGGGCTTGCTCAAAGTGAAAGCGAGCCAGACTCAGTGGAAGAGCTCCACAGGGGTGCTGCAGCCCCAGTGGACATGCCACAGATAGGAGACAATGTATGTTTAGAGCACCACACTTGTTCACAAGTTAAAAAAGTAAAATAGATGCTCTGAGATGGATTCTTACAAAGAACAAATAACCTTGCTGGTTATTACTAGACTCAAACTATGTAATCCTTTTATTCAGGACTCCACATTTTTCTCAGCAGAATGTCATATTATAATCTTTACTGCAATAGAGTAAAATGAACTCTGTATGGACATGGAGGGATGTGGTATTCTAGGGTGTGTGAAGTTGCCAATTTTTTGCCTGCAGGGGGCGGTCTGCACAATGAGCACAGGAGAGATGGAGTCCCTGTTATCCCATATCAAGGACTTGCTTCCTGACCTGGGCGAGGGCTTCCTTCTGGCCTGCTTGCAGGAGTATGACTACAACTCAGAAGTGGTCATCAATAACATCTTGGAGAACAGGTTGACGTCCACGCTGGCACAGATGGATCGAACTCTGCCCAGGTTGGACTGTAGGCACGCTTATCCAGCAGAAGCTGCTCTAGTCACATTTTAGAGATTCGTCAGATGGTCATGTGGGCTTTTCAGGAAAAGTGGGTTGTGTGAGCTTTGCCTGTGTTCACTGACACTCCATCCTCAGGCCACCTAAAGCGGAGCTGCCTCCTGTGCTCAGCACTCGGTCCAACGTGTTTGACGACGATGAGTTTGATGTCTTCCATCGGGACAAGGTGGACGTGTCTCGTGTCTGGAGAGGCAAGAAGTAAGGAGACACAAAAACGTAGTAGACCTACTGTGTTTTTTATGACATATTCTTGTCTATGAGGTCTTGAGCTATGTCCATTCCATGTGGGTCACTATGGTAATGGATGATACATGTTCAGGCAGGCAGAGAGTGTCCATACCACGCTCAACGACAAGCAGCACATAGAGGAACAACGCGAGAGATACCAGGCCTACACAACAGTGGTAGATGAGGTGCTTGTGGGCACAGGGGCCACTGTGGGGGGCGAGACAGGGGCAATGTACGCTTTGGATGACTACGAAGATGAGTATGATGACACCTACGATGTCAACCAAGTTGGGGCCAATGACCTAGATGAGGACAGCGACTTGCTGAACCGCAGGTTGGTTCATGGATCTTCATCATGTCCTTATGTGTTTATGACTGCTGCAAGGCTATCAGGACTGGGTGTGATCTATGCTGATCTCATGTTTCCATCTCTCCTCAGGCCCTTCACCATCCCACAAGTCCTGCAATTAGGCAGGAAGGCAAAGGATGAGGAGGATAGCAAGGAGGATGAAGAGGAAGAAACAAAGGTGTGGATCTGCTGCAGAAGAGGGAATCATGCTAGTGATGATTGGCTTTGTCCTGACTGAACCCACATTTGTTGTTCGTCTGTCTAGGATGACAGCATAAGGAAGGACCACTTTTTGCAGGACCCAGCAGTACTGAGGGAACAAGCAGAAGCCAGGAGGGCAGCCATGCAAAGCAGGAGAGGGTACGCAGCTGTGGTTCAAACTTGTACACAGATACCATTGTTCTTATATTAGATAAATACTGTTATTGCAGCAAACTGAAGCTCAGTATAATTTTCAGATGTACCTTACTTGTTCCTTGCGGAGGAGTGTCTGCTAATATTTCAAGTTGTTTTGTCTGTGTGTCCAGGCACAGGTCTGAACCAGTCAGCAATGTGGTGGGCCGACCCAAGGGCCAGGGTCAGACCCAGGAGACTCTCACGGAGAGGCGCAGGAAGGAAGCCAACAAGAATCGAAGTGCCAACCACAACCGCAGGGTCATGGCTGAACGCAAGAGGAACAAAGGTATGATACCTTCCTGATGGCCCTCTGGTCGTGGATATGACTGGCAGCCCCCCGCCCCCAGACTTTAGTATCAAAAAAGGGGAAGAACAACAACCAGGATCTGCCTCTGGTTTTCATATCCAGCTGTGTGCCTCAGCTGTGGATGGCCCTGGCTATGTGTACTGCCTGTTGAAAGACCCCACTTGGAAAATTTTTATTTGCTCAACATTGCTGTTTTGAAGTTCTTTTTATAAAAATTCCTGTGTTCACAGAACATGAGGTGCAAACTCTACTTAGGAGCTATAATTGTATTCTCTTAGCCAGGACAGACACAGGATGCACACGTGGTTTAACATGTAACACGATCCATTTATTGAGAGTGGAGTGATGTAAACAACGTTACATAAATGTTAAACAATTGGCTCGAGCAGTGGACGCCAGGTTGTCCAGTGCTAGTAGACAACTCTGCAGTTTTGAAAAGACTGTACAAACTGACATCCATCCTAAGTACATACTTGAAAATGGAGGCAGGAGTAAGGGCGCAAGTGCGTGCGAAGGAGCAATACTTGAAGTACATTGTGTGTAGGAGAGCGAAAGGTCTGATGTTTGTCACAAAGAGAGTAGAGGTGACTTCAGTACCCTTGGCTCTTACTGTGCAAACAAGCAATTACACAAAATAAGCTTTGTCACCAAAATTCGTACTTCAGACTGCTTTCTGTTGATGTGGCAAAAAGGGAAATAAACATGCGATCACCTTTGGGTCACGGATTGCTGAACTGGTGTAACCCTGGACTGTTTCATTACTCTGTTACATGGGAATCGAATGGGTAACTGAGGTGCTGTGTAAAAACTGAGAACCAGATGTGATGGCAGTACGGGTGCTAGAGTTTACCAGGGGTTTGGTTCTCTGTGCACTCAGCTGAAGTAAAAAATTTTGCCATCTTGCCATTTACTTCTTCATGTAAGGTCTTCAAACATCCAATTCATCTTAAACAGGTGGCTGCTTCACTTTTCAGTGTGGAAAAAGGCTATTCAGGATGATGAATAAGAGGCTGCATTAGATCCCTTCAGGAGTGGTTTTGGAGGTTCCTGCTCCGCACCATGCAAACTGGCCTCTCAAATTTGAAAATTATTTTTTCCTGGGCAAATTTACTTGTTTTAACTCACACTTCTGTTTTAACTGACTATTAATCTATGTTTATAAAAGTTTATCATGGTTTGCTTTGTTAGAATGAAGATATATTAAAAAGCAAGCATTTCTTTGGAAAAAACTGAAGTATTGTGATGCACTGCATTCAACTGCAATCTAAAAGTTTTAGCGTTTGCATGGAGTAACGGGCAAATCCAAAAACCAGGCTACAGGAGGTTTGGTCATGAATTCATTAATCATGCAATGACAAGGTGAAAAAGTATTCAAGCATCAATTAAAAGCTGTTGTTTTTCTGTTAGTGAATACACAAGGAGTTCCGGGATAGATTATACAGTACATGAAAAAAAATCTACCCACATTTCTCAGAAAATTCAAAATCAGAGAGTTGAAGGCACTAGTGCCCAGGCAAAAAGGTTTAAAGCTCTGACGTTCATACAAACACAGGACACAGCTGAAGAGGGCGGAAAGGAGCATAAGAGGAACTACACACTATGGTCATAGTGCTGAGTGGTCCTCATGGGGTCTTCGAGCCTATGGACCCAGCAGGCACACAGCAGTCCAGTCCAGAGGAGGATCGGAGCCTAACTCGGCCCCCCACTCTGCAGCAAAGGGGGACACACAAGGTCTGAACTGCCACAGTTAGTGTCTCCAGGGGAGGGCAAAGCTTGATCCCGTTGCGAGTCCAGGCAAGGTGCGTCCATCGCATTAGCTGTCCTTACAGAAATGACCTACAGACAGCAGCGGAGACCACTAAGAGCGAAAGCCGCATCCATGGAAATGATCAGGTGACTTCACACAGGTGCATCGTTTTTGACATTAACAGGTCCACTGTCCATTTGAAATTTGGGAACACTGCTTAACAGCTGATTTGTCCTCAGTCCCATGTGAGATGAGGAGCAGATGTCAAAATGCATGTAAAACACTCACCCAAAATGCTGCGCTTGCAGAGAGGGCAGGTGTGCTGCAGGAGCAGCCAGGGGTCCACGCAGTCTCTGTGGAACTCGTGCATGCATGGCAGCACACGTAGACACTGCAGGGGAGTGCGTGGGCACACACACACACACACATCCAAAAAAACAACAGACAGACTGAGCAAATTATTTCTGTAGCTGAATGTCAAGTTAGATGTTTAGGCATACAGAACACAGGCAGATACTACAGCCCAGTGGACTCCAAAAGGACTGCAAAAATAAAGTGATGCTGAGCAAGAAGCTCCCTGAGCCACATTGCCACAGTGGGACATGGACCTGGTTGTTGTAGAACTGCTCCAGGCACACAGCACAGTTATCTGCATCTGCTTGCCCGCCACTGCACCATGCCTTGGGCGGGTGGTACTTCCTGGTTTTCAGCGCCGCGAGTCTTTTCAGTATGTCCTTTTTTGGGAGTAACTAGAAAGGCCAGAGACTGTTAGTTTGGATCTGGTTCTTGGATGATTTTTCTGACACAAACTGAGGATGCAGTAAAGTGAACAGGAGAAGAAGGCATCTCACCTGTGTGTCATCATTCCCTTGGTGGTGCCGGTACTGCCAGCGGGCCTGGACAATGACACATGTGCACAGGATCATGGCCACCAAGAGCACTTTGTTCCACAGCTGCTGAAGGTACTTCTGAGGACAAAGGCTGACTGTTGGTGTAGTGCAGTGTGGTGAGCTTCCCATCTGTGAATCAGTGCTCCCTGCCCTGAGAGTTCTCACCGAGCATCAAGCAGACTTACCTGGACCTGGGAGTTGGTCTCTCCAGTGCAGATCACTCCCTGCCACTCCCCATACAGCCCCCCCCTTGACCGACCACAGCTGGACCAAAGTGTCAAAGTTGCCCCCTAACAGTCAAATTTTAAAAGAACGAGTTAAAAGCAACTGCACCTGTACCCTGGTATCCAAGTGTAGCTGCTTCCTAAAATATAAAAACACTCAAGATCAAATCAAGAAGTTTCTTCCCATTATTTCTTATAAGGACAATTATGATCTAGTCCAATAAATTTCCCCAAAATATCCACAACCCTGCACCCATTTCCATGTGATAAAGAACACTTTAAACACTAATAACCAAATAGTTTACAAGGTTAATAATATGCATTTGTGTGTTTATATGCAATTATTTTTAGTATCATACCTTGCATTTTGTTCCTCATTATAAGTAATACTAGCAAAGAACATTTAAGTCAAATTTATGTAAAAACAAAGAACTTAGTTAACTCTTAGTTGACATGTGCCTAAGGTAATTACAATGTTAGACTGGTGACTTCACAATGATTTATCCATTTAAACTCAAGGTTATTATTACTAGATGGTGCAGTTACTACAGATATATTTATTAAAAATGAGTTTCTTCTCATACCAAATTATCCTGCAAGATGATCTTGTATGTTATTTTTGCTGTTGCTTGCAGACCCCTGTGAAGTACAGCGTCATTGGTTAAGCCAGGACAGTGACTTTATACTCCAAATAGTACAGATGGTGGAATAGGACACTATTGCCTTTGGAGTAATAATAATAATAATAATAATAATAATAATAATAATAATACCTTAGCAATGCGCCAATCAATTTGGTGACATTTTCTGATGTCTGAATAACTATAACTGGCTTGGAAAGGACTTGAGAGAGGTCCATCTATTGGAAACCAAAAGTACAGACAGCAGCAACAAGGGAAATCAGTCAACTGTGACTGCGTATAGCTGCCAAGGGAGAGAAGATATAAAAACAACCTACCTCCCGGATCGTGTTCTGGTTGAGAACCAGGATGATGAGGGCAGAGGCACCCAACACGAGGGCCCGTTTCATCTGCAAGTGACAGTGACCAAATGACACTTCATCCCATTACCATTTTCTTGAGAACTAGACTATTCTTGTTATTTATAAATGAACAACCAGTTGTTTACCAGTATTTGCTCGAAAATAAGATGGTATTTTTTCTGGGAATTGCATCTAAAAAATAGATGGAGTCATCTTATATTGAAAGACTAAACCTACAGTCATATAGCGTATAACACTAGTAGGTTGTGTCACTTATCCTTTGGGGTCAATGAACAACCAGAGCTAGTGAGTGTGAAAGATGGCAAAACCCAGAGAAGCTCAAAGTTAGGCCAAATTACCCAAGGAGTGAGGAGGAGTTATGATGCCAATTTTAGGATAATGGTGATCAATGAGGCAGAGTACATGTGCATAAATGAGAGGGAGGACAGAGGAATGGTGAGGATGCAGGGAGTAGAGTTGGCGAAGGTGGATGAATTTAAATACTTGGGATTAACAGTCCAGAGTAATGGGGAGTGTGGAAGAGAGGTGAAGAAGAGAGTGCAGGCAGGGTGGAGTGGGTGGAGAAGAGTGTCAGGAGTGATTTGTGATAGAAGGGTACCAGCAAGAGTGAAAGGGAAGGTCTACAAGGTGGTAGTGAGACCAGCTATGCTTTACGGGTTGGAGACGGTGGCACTGAGCAAAAGACAGGAGGCAGAGCTGGAGGTGGCAGAGTTAAAGATGTTAAGATTTGCAATGGGTGTGACGAGGATGGACAGGATTAGAAATGAGTATATTAGAGGGTCAGCCCAGGTTAGACGGTTTGGAGACAAAGTCAGAGAGGTGAGATTGCGTTGGTTTGGACGTGTGCGGAGGAGAGATTCTGGATATATCGGGAGAAGGATGCTAGGGATGGAGCTGCCAGGCAAGAGGAAGAGAGGAAGACCTAAGAGGAGATTTATGGATGCGGTGAAGGAGGACATGTAGGTGGTGGGTGTGACGGAGAGAGATGCAGAGGACAGGAAGAAGTGGAAGCAATTGATCCACTGTGGCGACCCCTAACGGGAGCGGCCGAAAGATGAAGAAGAAGAAGGTGATCAATGAGGCAGAGGAGGCAAATAACTCTCAAGCAGCCAAGAAAAACAAATTTACGGAATGTAACTTTTTACAATCAGGGTCGTCTTATATTCTGGCCAATACTAGGTTTTTGTTCCGTTTCTTTACGCAGCCTTATTAAGACTCAAGGGCTGGTGTACAGGTCACCTTTTGTTTGTAAACTGACCCTGTTCACAACTGCAGCTGCAAAGGACTCCTGATTTCCATTTGAAACGTCGCTCTCGTCCACCTGGATGGGGACCACGCCTATCCAGGGCTCCTTGTCCTCTGCCCGGTCCTGCAGGTCTAACGCTTCGTCCTGCACCTGTGGGCGGGTCGCAGAGAAACGGGCATGACTGCGAACCGCAATGCGACCGAACGCCTGCAAAGGCTCACGGCTGACTGCCACACTAAGCTGCTGTTTTATCAACCCTTTTTGTGGATAAAAACACAGACATAAAGTGATAAAAGAGGTATGACAAGGAAAATAGACAAAGTATTTTGCCTACGATGCTGGCATAACAGCGTAATAAATGCTTTATAACTTTTGAATTACAACCGTTGTCAAACTAGTTCATAACCTTTCTTAATATTATAGTAATGCAGTCTGACTTATCTTGTGAATATGAATGAATGTTCTTATAAATGAAAATCGGTTCATTTTAGCAAACGTTAGGGTGGGCGGAGAGCCAAACGTGTGTGGTTTTGTGAACAGGTACAACAGGTAACGGTCCCACTTGGGCAGTGTGGGCTTTAAACGCACTCCATGCCGGTGCTGTACTCACTACTCGCAGGTTCCCTTCCACAGTTTCACGGCGAAGCTCGGGATTCTTGTCGCCCGTTTCATGCGCACTTCCAGCCCAGCTTCCCTCGATCACGTCCCCCTGCAGGGCGGTCGTAACCACCTGACGGTCCTTGAGGAAGACCTCCACCGAGGCCACCTGTCCTACCGAAGCCACCTGTCCTGCAGTCACCGCCAGGCACTGCGGAAAGGAGCGCGCGAAAACAGCCCAGAGCACGGAGATACAACACCAGCGTCCATCGGCAGCCATTTCCACCTCGACAGACAAAATGTTTAATATTTCCTAATAACTGAACGCTAACGGGGGCTCATGGAGTTTGCCGACAGCCGCCCCCCCCCCCGTCCCGATGTAAACAGCGCTACTGCTTCCTGGTCGGCCGGAAAACAGCGCGACGGCTGCATCAGAGCCGGGAAGCGCGCCATCTAGCGACACGATCGGGAACTTACATTGCGGTGTCAGCGACCGTGCGGTCATAACCACAATTTTCCGTGGAAAACAAACAAACAAATAACCAATAACTATGTAACACGCGTAGCCCTGCAAACCACACCCGCACATTCAAGAATCAGGAGTCGTTTATTCATCAGGCGTACAAGGGAGCACGGGGCACAGGGCAGGAGGAAAGAAAAAATACGAAAGCAACAATAAAAGATAATGCAAATATGCATCTATGAAGGAAAATCCAAGCATATCACAGATAAATACGACGTGTAGATAAATAAATAGAAATGTATGCCAGTACAAAAACTCTACGTGTATGCACACCTACATCTGGATATTTAAATCCAGATTGAAATTTGTCCTGTTCTTCCCACGCCTGCCTCATTTTCTCTGCACCTTACTGCATTTTATTACTTTTTGTTATTATTTTATGTTTTGCTTAATATTTTATGTCTTTTATTAATTTAATTTATGATTAAATCCTTTTTTTTTTTTTTACATTTTATTATTATTCATTCTTGTACCTATGTTTAGCAAGACCTTAATTTTATTATTATAGCTCTTTTTGGCTTTTATGCTGTACGTTTGCCTTTGTTAAGTACTTTGAATGGACTCTGTGTATGAAATGTGCTATTTACTGCAAATGATATTAAAACTGCAACATACAAGCACACGTATGCATAAACAAAACACACACACACACACACACACACACACACACACACAGGTGGTGGATGTCAGTGGTTATGGCCAGCTGGTGCTGAAAGTGTAAATTCAATCTCCCAGTGGGTCCAGTTCTCAAATGTTAAAATTCTGCAGATTAATTCATTACCAAAAATGACCAAATATCACATTAAAATCATGCAGATACTTTTCTAAGCTGACATTGTTAAATGATGTCCAACCTGCAAGACAACCAGCACAAACACAGCTTAGCACCATTATAATTTATAAATATTAATATAGTATTGATAAATGTTAAATGTACACTTCTTTATTCTAAGTCTGATGAGCAGTATGGTAGAACCATAATAAGAACAATGTTTACTTTCGAAAGCGACCCTTATAATCGGGTAAATATTATTTTTGAGGTTTGAATTCTGTAGTATTGCCCATTCTCGGGCGACAGACAGCTTGAGGCGCAACAGAAGGGTCGAAAATGCAATTGATTTGACGAACCGCCACCTTAAGAGCAAAGCAAATCATATCCAAGGCCCCTGCGTTTGTTTCTTGCGCAGCTGTTTCCGAGCCAGCGTTCATCAAGAATATCATTTATTATAAGAGTTTATAATCGTAAAGATCGATATGACTCTGGTGGAGCACAGCAAGATGGCGTGGCGCGCTATTACAGTTAATGCTGTGCTCTTTTTTTTTTCTTTTTTTTAATTTGGAGCGTTTTTTGCGAAACAGCGACACCCGGCGGTGGACGATCACGTGCACGGCGAAAGAGGAAGCGGTGCTCGGGTCGAGAAGCTGTGGAGCTCGCGCAGCTCCATTATTTTTTGGGCTTGACGGGCAGGATGAGCGGACGAGTCGGCGACCTCAGCCAGAAACAAGCCGAGGCCTTGGCACAGGTGAATTTCTGTCGTGCCGCAGTTCGCCGTGCTTGTGTGTGTGTGTGTGTGTGTGTGTGTGTGTGTGTCTGTCTTGGTGGCTTTGGCACGTTGCATAGCATCGCTCGAGTGTCTTCTCTCCAGCAACGCGCATGTTTGCCAACAAAACTTCGATTCAGTACTGACCTCCACTGGCAGCTATTGCCAGTATTCCCCCGTGCCCGCCACTTTGGAGCAAAAATAAAGTTTTCGGCGGATAAAAGACACTTTTGTGCGCTTCAGGCTCTGTTTTGACGGGATTTCGCTGTCCCGGTCATCGTCGCGTACCGTTCCCGCCGCCGTAACTGGACCACAGTTTTTACTTCTTCAAATGATGTTCCCTCGGGATCCCTAAAATAATATTAGGCAGCACAAAATAACGGGTTATTTCTATAAAAGTATGAGCAAGTCATGACCCAGTCAGATCTTTTTTCTTTTTTCTTTTGACAGAAATGCGCGATCGTCCTTGTGCACGGAACACTGAATTTCCAGCCCCGATGCGTCGTAAAAAGAGAATTCGTTTGTACGTAAAGATGAAGCGGGCAATGCATAAACTGTCACACTGCTTTCAAATTTGATGGACACCTGTGGACTACAGAGATGAACGATGCATTTCTCCCCTGATGTAGATTCATTTAAATATGTTGTTGTTGTTGTTGTTGTTGTTGTTGTTGTTGTTGTTGCCCATCCATCATCCTGGTCAGGGACATTAACAGTTTTCAAATAAAAAAGACATTTGTGCTGCTTTGTGAATTGGACTCAGTGTGCATCTTGTGCAGATTCTGTGCACTACACAGCCTGTGTGATTTGCGTTGTAGAGTTTCCTCATCCCTGTGGTGAATTGCATTACGCCCCTTTGGGTAACATGAGGAAATGATACTGCTGCAGTTATAAACACCATTTAGATAATTCGTAATCCCTGGGGCTATTTATTCCCAGATGTTTGTGAAAATGAGTTTAGGGAGGCTGGCGATGTGTTGTATTTTGCTGAATTTCCCATCTGCACTCGTATTGTTTCTTCAAGTAGATTTATGTGGGAAAGTCGTGGAGCGCGATGTGTCCTGCAAGCAGTCTCTGCTGCCCTTACTGTAATTTGTAATAGACTGTACATATATTTTTTTTTTTTGTTCACGTTTGTGCCCATGTTCTCTCTCTTTCTCCCTGTTATTTCCACTATCCTTTGCTGCCCAGTTTCGAGAGAGGATTCAAGATATTTTCCCCCAGCTCCCTGCACAGCATGACCACTTCCTTTTACGCTGGCTACGAGGTGAGGACTGTCCCTTCACGGTGACCTTACGGGGACGGCACTGGGCCGAGTTCAGGACCGGACCGACGGGTCTGAGAGTCTTATTCCTTATGTGGCCACCCTTCTGAGTTGCTGTGTTGCTGTAGAAATACATGAAGAGCTTTTCTTTTTTTGCTTAGCAAAAGGTAACAAAACTTTCAATCTCATGGTACCAAAATGTTTAATAATTTACTAGACTCGTAGGTTATGTATCGTTTCCTGAATTTCATTATGAATCTTCATTGTTTTGTGTCTGTATTGTGGACATCACGGAGCTATGACACTGTGAAGTTCTTTAGTGTTTGCTGGGGGAAAATGGCACAAATGGCAGAATTTAAGCACTTGAATTTGAAAGCATAACATTTTGCAGTAAAATGATGCCAGATTAAATTTACATTTATCTACAGCATCTGAACTTGGTCGAAAGGTCTCATGGACTGCCAGGCAGCGCTTAACAATCAGATGAGATCTGATATGCAGTACTCTGCTTTACAGGATCAATACTTTTTGCATAGAATATGAAATTTCCACAATCATTTATAACATTAATGCCTCATTCAGTCTTCACCCTTGATCTCAATGATGGATTTGAAGTGTTCAGTAGATGAGCCTGTACACACTGCACTGTACACGTATCGGGTGGGAAGGTACAGAGTATTACCTGGAGTTGGAACCCAGTCACTGCCCCCGCTATCTCTATGGTACTACGCATGGTGCGAGTTAAGCCCGATAAAGAAGTCTTTGTATTACATGACGCACAGACCACACTGTGTCTTTCTGTGTAATCCCTGGAATAATCTTGTTAAAATTGTAAAGCAGTACGCACTACCTCCTCAGTTAAAGCGTTGCTGTTCTTTAAGGGTCCAGCAGCCAAAAATATGAACGAGATTCTGTTGTTCAAATTTGGATGTGCTGAATCCTGTACATTGCATTTCATATCTCCTTATCTTTATTTAGTAGACTAGACAAGACTGTGGACTTTGCGTCTACTGATTAGATTGTGATCATATTAAACAAGGTATGATGTATTATAGTAATAAAACCCATTGCTCTCTAAATTAGATAAGTGGGGTTTGCAGTTGGGTTTGGATTTTACAACTAGGAGGTCTGAAATTGGTCTTTGGTCACTATGGCCACTGGTGTCCGCTGTTCTGTTACAAGACTGTTTCCTAGTTGGACTGCTTATATATGTTTTTAAATCCCTTCAAATGCACTGAAATCTAGTTTCTTTACAGATACAAAGCTTTTTTTGGTAACACCTTTTCAATCCAAAACCACCATCAACAAAACTAGGTATGCAGAAAATTTGGCAGAGTGGTTGGAATAGAGGCTGAAAAAATTGACTTATATTCTTTCATCAATAGGTTTGGTCAAGCCATAGACGGATCAGTGTACATTTTCTGGTGTTGTGAACCTGCAAAGGCTTTCTGGAGCAGAGCATCTTAATTCTTTATTTCCTAGCACAGAGCCAAAGGGGTAAACATCCTACATTTCTGTAATCAACAGTGCAGCCCCTGGTTATAAATTTACAGATATTTCATGCAGTCCTGTCTAAGACTAAGATTTAGTCTAGAATCCTGTCTAGTGAAGGCCTAGTCCAGGCCTCTTTAGTAAAGATTTATCTAAGGAAAAATTTATGTCCCCAAGTTCAGTAAAAACTTGTAGCGATACAGCATCAGTTACATGGATTCTTGTCTCACTTTTATTATAGCAAATGCAGGTAACAATTTAGCAGGATACAAAGTGGTCTGAAACATAATGGCACAATTTCTCACCTCATATTGGCAGGAGCAACGCCTGATGTAGATAATCACACTCCTGTGTTCTCTTAAAATGTGCTTGGGAGTCTTTAATAAGGCACGCGTAGAGATTTTTGTTTTTACCATTAGTGATGGGTCTCACTTGGCACAGGGAGGCCTTAGTTCCAGGCTTTTTAATAAGATTAGATGTGGCTAAGGCAAAAGGGTACAGCTTTATGTGACCAGCCGGGAGTGTTTGATCTCTTCGGTGTCCACAAGGCCTTGGGCATCCTTCAGAGAGCCTGGAGGGTGAGCTTTCTGGTCACAGCACTGCCAGTCCCAGATGGTTTTCTCTGCCTTGCCTTATGACTCACAGTAACCCCAAACATCAGTAGAACAAACCATCCAAAGAGCCACGATTATAAATGCTACACAATATATTAGTATTTTTCTGCCTAAGCTCAGTATGGTAGAACAAATATAATTCTCTGATCCATTAAGACTCTCATTGCATCCTCTATCCTAACCATTGTGTGCTTTTTCAACAGGATGGAAGGGGGTTGTGGTAACACTTTGTCAGAAGATGTAAAAAGGGTTTGCACTGGACTTTGTGGGATCCGCAGATTAGTGTTCTGTCTAATTAGGGTTCTTCTCCATCCTGGTTCAAGTGCATCAAAGGGCCCGGTCAGGCGGTCACCGGCCACTAATCCTCTTTGCGAAGCATTAAGTAGTTCTGGGTTACAGTTTCCTCTTGGGGGGGGATTCATTGGAGGATGTTTAAAAATAGACTAGAATAGAATAGAACAGACCGAATCAGTTTTCCCGTGAAACTGGGATTATTGTATATGGTGATATTGTTACAGTTTAATTTTTCTTCATTGCATTCAAAGATGTTCTGTTTGGGAGTTACCGACTAGGAGTGTGTGTCACATAGTCAGTTCAGCTTCCTTGTTAGGTGTAGGTAGAAATGTCATTGCCATACATTGTTTATCCCTCTTGCACTGTATCCAGTTAGGCCATGGAAATTTTTATTTTTCTTTGATTGGATTCATTTCCTGTGTGTGTGTGTGTGTGGGCGTGAGTGCAGATCAGTGTGGACTTACATACTGCTGCTTTCTCTCTGATTTCAGCAAGAAACTTCAATGTGCAGAAAGCAGAAGTCATGCTCCGCAAGGTACCTCCATCCTCCTCTCTTACTGAGATGTAGTGAGTTGTACATTTCTTCTTTTTTGCTGACAAATCTGATAAAGGGCAAAAACTTAAGACCACATTTACATTTTAGTCTTGTTATTCAATCTTTCAGATCTTTATCTTTTAGCTAAAGATAGATATATTTAATATCAAATAATCCCGTATGAGTAAAAGTATGGAATCACAAGCTCATAAATCATTTTCCAACACCATTCAAGGAGCTGTTTGTGTTTAGCCCACAAAATGATGACTAATCTCCATATTCAGGCACATAAACATGCTGTAGATTTATTGTGACGATAGTACAACATTTTATATTGCTGTCAGCAGAAGAAGTCGTGGTTGAGTAACTGCCATTGATAATTCCTTATGAGGCCATTATTTGAGGAAATGCTCTTATATTTACAGTAAACTATGAAAAAGATGCACTGCAGACAGAATGCCTTCAGAAAAAGCTTGCCCTATTAGTGATGAAGCTACAAATACATTTTGTTATCGATGCCATCTGTTATCTGTCTTCCTATCACCTTTCATGAGTTTTTCATGAGTTTTGATTTGATGGCTAAGCAGCCGTTTACTGCAGTAAAGTTCCACTATGATATGTATGAGGGAAAGTGTGTAGGTGTGTGCTATTGGCTGCTCTGAGGGGTCCGCATCATATCATGTCAACAGCACTACACTGAGCGCCACAACAAAATGCCACATGGTCTAAAATGGTGGGCACCCCCCTCATCTCCTCGTTGCAAAACCACCGTCCTTCCATTGTTTATTGGGCCGTTCCTCTTTGCTGAAGATCGTTCTTCAGGATTGTGAGAGAAACTTGGGTTGCGGCAAGGGACTCATAAGTAAGCAAGTTTCAAACCCGAAATTCATACCAAAGATGGCAGCTCTCACTGGCAACTACCCGGCAATGAGTACAAATTGCTTTCGTAGTCGCTTTATGATATGTGACAAAAAACGATATGCTGTCGATAACCACATGCCTAAGCAAGACTGCGTCCCTATCTTACACACTCAGGGTGTGAGGCTAAGCAGGTTACACCCTCTACAGGATCCCAGTTCCTCACAAAATAGCAACCTGCTATTTATTGTAACAGAAAGAGCACTGATAAAAAATAAATATAAAATACCCTTGGGCCCTAATATACATATACACTCAACATTCACCTAGGTCACTTCACTGGTTTCAGCTGCTTTTAACAAAAGCAAATGTGTAACAGCAAAGTCTTTTGTGTAACAGCCCAGTGTATTGTGGGAACATGTAAGTATTCACTCAGATTGACTCATTTTAAGGTGAGTAGCAGTCTGTGATGTGTCCATTATCTCTGGTTGGATTAAGTGTCTTGTTTCATTTCATCGTTGTATTTTGTCCTCAGCATTTGGAGTTCCGAAAACACATGAAAGCTGACACTATTACCACAGACTGGCAGCCACCAGAGGTAACCTGGTTTAAGAAAATTTGCCTTTTTATTGTCTCCTTACCATTTTTATTAACTTTCTACCTTGTGCAGTCCACCCTGTGAGGTGTTCCATACATCGTCCTTTATCTCTTACTGCAGTACTTTTGCTGTATGTCCAGGTCATTGAGAAGTATCTCTCTGGGGGGATGTGTGGCTATGACCGTGAGGGCAGCCCCATTTGGTACGATGTCATCGGCCCCGTTGACCCCAAGGGCCTGCTGCTGTCTGCCTCCAAGCAGGACTTTGTCAAGTCCAAGGTGCGGGATTGTGAAATGCTCCAGAAAGAATGTGACCAGCAGTCAGAGAGGGTATGGAACACACTCTTGCATTTGGAAACCAAGGGAGCTGCCACATGCTTTGTCTGACTACCCATGTTCCTCTTACTCAGCTAGGGAAAGTTGTGGAGTCCATCACTATGATCTATGACCTTGAGGGCTTGAGCCTGAAGCACCTGTGGAAACCCGCCATAGAGGCCTATGGAGAGGTGCGGACACAATAACACCACGCTATACACACCCGCAAACATCCCGTAAATTCCTCCGGGTTGCTCACTGACACCCACCTGAGGTTCTCACGTTCCCATTCATCAGTAAAGAAACATTGTAGGTCTGAAGTTATCATTGCTGCCTCTTGGAAATGATCAAACATCTTTTTAATGCACTTTGGGGTAAAGCAAGTTGTCGTCCTAATGAACGCTGGCTTGTGCCACTCCGTTTCACTCTCACAGGTCCTCACGATGTTCGAGGACAACTATCCTGAAGGACTCAAGAGGCTGTTTGTCATCAAAGGTGAGTGTGTGGCGTCCTAGACCAGCCCTCCCTATGTACCGAAAATGAACGAATTCACATAATTCCCTGTAGATGAGCTTCATTGTTCTGTTGTGTGGACCACGTGGTTGTCAGAGCAGTGACATCTGTGTGCTTCCCTTGCAGCCCCCAAACTCTTCCCAGTAGCTTACAACCTTGTCAAGCATTTTCTCAGTGAGGACACCCGCAACAAGATCATCATCCTGGGGGGTGAGAGGAGTGTTACCTGCTTTAATGTGTTTGCATATGTCTGCCTTTACATCTGCCTGCCTTCTTGTATGTCTGTCTGTACACTCATGTTTGTCTACCTCACTGTGCATATGTCCACCTGTCTACTTGTCTGTTTGTCCTCCTATCTGATCTCCCGTCTCCATGCATGCGTTCAGCTAACTGGCAGGAGGTGCTGCAGAACCACATTGACCCTGATCAGCTGCCTGCAGTCTATGGGGGAAACCTCACTGACCCAGATGGTGATCCCCGCTGCAGGACCATGGTGAGTCAGGGCAACAACTGGGGCACTCACATGGTGGTGCTGCTGCTAAACAGTCTAGATTCCAACCGCTTTGGAAATCATTGCTCGCTCAGCGTCTTACCAAGTGCTTGACCTGAGAGCCAGATCATTGAGATGCAAAGGACCTTTCTGTTAGAGTCCAGAGACTGGGTGCTCACCATGGCACTGATGCCAGTGCAGTGTGCTTTGCTTTGCCGTACCCCTGCCTCCATCATAGCTCACTCCAGAAAGACAGGATTGGTTCTGGACCCCCATTAGTGCTGTAGCCCATTTACATTTATTCATCGAACAGACCCTTTTTCTCCAAATTGGGAGTAAACAAAATTTCAAAACAGCTTTAGAGGCAGACATGCAGTTTTCAGTAAACAGTTACTTTGTCAAATATCATTGCTTTTGCTGTTGCACTTTACACAAGTATCTGCCTGTAGAGTTGAGTCTGATCAGAAATATACAGGTGACTATAATGCAAAATTATGGTGTGGTTTCATCAGGAGATAAGTGGGTTCTGAGTGCTTTCTTGAGTGGTGGTGAGTACAGATGCTGTGGTATCTTTGAATGGACTGAAGAATGACCACGTGAGTGACATGCAGTGACATTCCCTAGAGCTCAGCAGAGACCAGCAGGAGATCAGCTTGGTGCAAGAAATGAATCTGGTTTTAGAAAAGAACCACTTAAAATGTTCACCTGTTTAAACGTACTTAGTGTCCTAAGATTTTATATTTACAAACACACTTCTTCACAAGTTGTTTCAGCACTACTCTGGAAGTTCTGATTTTTCCACATCTTCCACCTTTGCCCGCTTTCCCCACCTGCCAAATCCTTGCCTTACTGAAGCACTATAGATAACCTGCCAGCAGTACAGTGCAGTAGTGCCATAATAGTTCGGCATTATCATTTCTGGAGACTTTTGAGATTAAATGATCTGGGAGGTAAAATGCATTGCATCTCACACTATTTTAATGCAGTAAAAAGCTGATTCATTTGCTAATACAAATGCAGTATATTTCATCTTTATTTGCCAGGGTGTGATTTAAAAAAATTGCATACATTCTGTAACAGTCTGTTTCACAACACTCCAATAATAATTAATATTAAAATTTGAATACAGATGGTCCCCGAGTTATGATGATCCAACTTATGATACTCTCTCATGATTCTGGGCAGCGGCGGTGATCCGCATCTCCCAGTCTGCCACGCGGTCGCTAGTGTATACAACCGATATTTTACAGTGTTCTGTGTTGCGAGCATTTTTTTTAGATACCCTCCCATATCTACTGGTGAGAAGAAGAAGAGGAAGGCAATTACGCTTGAGGGGAAACTGAAGATAATTGCTCGGCATGAAGGCGGCAAGCCCGTAATGGCTGTAATGACTTTTAAAGCAGGCTAGGCTATGCCATGATGTTTGGTAGGTGTTCTGGCGTAAGTTGGTGGAAGTCATCACGATAATAAGTTTAAGTTCTGTTAAACACTTTACTGAGTGTTGTTTACAACAAAGAGTATTGCTGTTAGCTGGGAGCTAACGCTAAACATTAGCAATTGGTAGTAAACAAAAGTAGAAGATGCCACAATTCAGAGTAAACAAAACACAAGGTCTTAGCAAGACAGCGGTTGCAGGAGAGGTCAGCGGAAACTGAGCACTGACAGGAAGTCCTGGTAGGAACTAAATTCTGTCCACACTGATCAATGCTCAGTCTGAAGATGGGAGCGGAGAGACTGCCTACATTCCGTTGCTGAAGTGGCCACAGGTGTGACAATAGTTTAAGTGCATTAAATATTTTCAGCCTACGATGGGTTTATTGGTGCATAACCCCATTGTAAGTCGGGGACCGTCGGTATAATATAATCGATTGCCAATATTAGTTTCTGTGCAACTCCTTTTACAAAACACCACTTTAAATGTAAATATTTGATCCCCAGTGAAAATTATTTGGTGATCAGAGCAGAAGGCTGTGGAGTGCAATGCATTGTGATCCTTTCCTACTGTTGCTGTCCTGGTAGCGGCTCAGTGTGTTGTGACTGCAAATCTGATGTTTCTACTTATAGATACATAGGTAAACAGCCCATCCAGAATGGAGAAGTACACTTTGTCAGGCCATGGGACAAAGGAGGCTTTTCTGGACCTTTCCTTTGGGATGCACACCTCTGCGCAAACTAAACAAAGGACTAAAAGTGCAGATTTGTCTATTGTTTTGCTTTGAAGGCACATGCTTGACTGATACTTTTATTTTATTTTGAATTTCCAAACTCAATGTACGCTACAATGCTTGGTCCTTTCAGGTTATCTGACTCTTAGTTTCTGTTTTCTTTGTAGTTTGGTCAACATACCATCTTTTCTTGACCTGTGTGGCTCTTCGTTGTAGTTTCATGGACACGATGCTAACAAGGGAGGTTTTTGAGATCTGAAATTGTAGCCGCTGGCTGTGAAATATTAATGGATATAAAATAATTATCTGTGTATGGGTCAGGCTGTTCCAATCAATTGGCTTCTTTTGACAAGTCATTGGAGAACTTTTTATCCGAGCTGCTGTTCATTAGCTTCACTCAGGACAAAATGGTAAAACCAAATGTCAAAAAGCCATAACTATTTTGCAGCAGCAGCAACAACAAAAAAAAGGATGTTTGTTTTGCTGACTTGAAAAAGACCTCATCGATGCCCTGCTCTGGACTCTTGAATAAGCTAGAAAAAAATGACTATTAAAAAGGATTAGACTTCTGAACTAGAATGTGTCTTCATGACCAGTAGAAGAAGTGTGTATCTGCAACTTCACTCTGGAAAAAACCGAGAATAAGAGATCTGTTTTCAGATCAGTGTGCCTGCTTCCTGTCACATGGAGCACCAGATGGGGCACTCACATGGTCGTGCTGCTGCTAAACAGTCTAGATTCCAACTGCTTTGGAAATCATTGCTCACTCAGAGCCACATCCACCAAGTACCACACTTGCAAACCTCGCTGTATTCCCGCACCCAGTAGTTCTGTATTTGAAGGCCTGTGGCACTGGTCATCGCATTCTGAGTTTAATTGATGATTCCATGCTAATAAATCACACTGTCTTTATGAGTTGTTGGTTAGGGAGGTATTGTTGTTCTGTGATGCAGAGACATTATTTTAGGTCCCACCCTGGAGCTGGTTTCATGTTTTGAGTCCAGCTGTAAATTTCAGAAGTGTTTTTATCTACACCTAATTTCTGACAGCTTGATATTTAATAGACACAAAGAAATAGCATTCAAAGTTTGGGGGGAAAAGGGTTTTTCTTGTCTGACATCAGCATTTGTTTGTGCACACAGACTAGGAGATGATAGGTAACAAAGAAAACTTGGTTCAGATCTTTCAAGCATTTAAGTTACAATTTTTTAAAATGTTTTTCACTGTGTTTTTGTTTTTAATTGTATTGTCAAAAATACAGAATGAGCACAACTACATTTCCATACCCAGCTGAGCACAAAAGGCAAACAGTACTTTTACAGAGCTTACCCAATGAAGAAATCAAATACTTCTGTGTGATTTATATTCTCATTGGGTATATGATTTTTATTGATCGTACAGACAATAAAGCAAACTGATAGTGGCCAGATGCTGACAAATGTTACATATTTCAAATGCAAAAATATAATAAGTCCTGAGACACACTGGTAAACCATCCACAGTGTTCAAAACTCTCAGACCTTGTGTTTTTTAGAAAAGGCTCTGGAGCACAGCAACCTTGTGCAGGATGAGCAGTTCATGAAAATCAGTTAAATAAATTAAAGTCTTATAAAAATTATAATCGCTCCTTCATTTATATTTCATTCATTTATTATTATCACAGAACATAAACTAACTTATGATTGCACAAAGATAATTGGCACAGGAATATAAGATCTGGGAGTACAGTGGACAACTATAACCAGTACATTCCACTGTAGGGGTTGTGGTTTCCATGGTTATGGCCCTTCTGGCACAAAACAATTGCCTAGCTGGGTGCATGTCAATGGAGAGCATCTGTCTGTCTGTCTCCACTGACATAATTTGAATATGAATATGGTAGAAGAGGGAGGAGATTGAGTGTAACAGGCTTTCAATTCTTACAAAGAATGTGTTTGTGTGAAACCATATTTCACCAACGTTTTGGGAGTATTATTCATGGTAAAGTCCCCACAAGCGCACTAGATTCTAAAAAGCATCCTCGCAGCAACATTTCTTCAGAAAAGCCTCCATTTACATAAAAAATAGATTGAAAAAAGTAAAAAAGCATTTGTTTGTTGCAATGTTTTTGAATTTTACTGCACTAAAGTTCATAATCATTTATTGAATTAAACTGAGAAACAATGTGAAATCCCCACAAATAGTTGATATGTGTATAAGACAGGGTGACCTGCTTCACCACATCATGTAGAAATAACTGAAATATTAAGTTCATACAGTTTAAATATCAAGTGATCTGTCCTTGGCCAAGACAGTGGGACCAGAGTGCCTGGATGGTATCATAGTTATGGGTACATACTTATTTCTATAAATAATGGGTGATAAGGACAAAGTCATAACCAGCCTCAGAGTTTACCTCCGAGTATATACCTGGCCATGACAGTCCCAGCCCCACATATTGCAGGACCTGTCACAGGCTGCGAAATACCCCACAGTGGATTGTTGTTTGTTGTCATATGTGAGGAGCTCTAATGCAGTCCAGCACCCATATGTCACCCCAGCTTGTGCCACAATCTGATGCTGGAGAAGGTGAGTAGCTAGCGCCGCCCTAAAAAGTTGTAATGTCTCTTGACAGAAACTGTTACTGTAAATAAATACACATAATTTTCCTTACCAACTTCATGGTTTTATACCCGATTGTGGCCCTTTATGACTCTATGATTTTGTGCCAGATAAAGTATGGAGGTGTGGTGCCGAGGACCTATTACGTGCGGGAGTCCGTCAAGGTGCAGTACGACCAAAGTGTTTCCATAAGCCGGGGATCCTCGCACCAGCTCGAGTACGAGATCCTCTTCCCCAGCTGTGTATTGCGGTGAGAAGTGACTCTGAAAGCAGTCCCGACTACGATACTGGGGTGTGTAATCTGCGCTCACGAGGGCATTTCTCCTTGCAGTTGGCAGTTTGCGAGCGAAGGGGCAGACATTGGCTTCGGGGTTTTCCTGAAGCCCAAGATGGGTGAGCGACGGAGAGCAAGTGATATGCAGGAGGTAATACCCACCCAGCGCTACAATGCCCATCTGGTGCCAGAGGACGGCTCCCTTACCTGTACGGACCCAGGTGTCTGTGAGTATGGGGAGGGCCCACACTAGAATGCGATGGTACTGTATTATGCTATGCCTGAGGTAAAAAAAAACTCTGGCAAATCTTAAATCCTTGGCTGTGTCTTCTACACATAATGGCCAGGGAGATTTCAGGGAAGTGTAACAACCTTGCCTTATTTTTGCTTTGCCATTTGATCCATAATAATAATAATAATCTGAAACTTTGTCCTCTTTAGACGTGCTGAGATTTGACAACACCTACAGTGTCTTCCATTCGAAGAAGATCAGTTTCACAGTGGAAGTCCTGCTGTCAGACAGCCAAGTAGAGCCTCCCAAAGCCAGCAGCAGATCTGGAGTCGAGACGGAACTGGATGTGGGTAGCCAGTAACTGGGCAAGGGTGACACTGACTGACAGCGGTGGTGACTGAAGGTGCTATTCAGCCCGTGGGCTCCATTATCGCCCCGCTCTGTCATGTAGCTGCTGCTGGTTCGAGCACACAGACAAACTGCAGCCCACTTAATCCAACTCCTAAAAGGACCACAGCAGTGCTTTATTTCACAATGAGCCTCTTTAGATGCTGCTCACGGCCAATGGAAGGACAACTTGACAGAAGACTGCTGCACACAGTCGCTCCACACCATATAAAATGTTATAGTTTATTTTACTTGAATGTTGTGGCAAAGTTGTAAAAAATTCATAGAGGTTTGCATAATGGAAGGGGAAGGGGAAAGAATGGCGCTAAAAGCGTAGATGCACACAGACTGTGCAGTCCTTAGCGATACTGACCTCGGCCTCATGAAAGCATCATTCTGTGTTAATTCAGTTTTGTGCCATCACTCTGGTTGGGAGCCTCATTTATTCTGTGGCTCCCTGCATTAAACACATTACTCATTTTCTCTCCTTCTTCTCCGTCATTCTGTGTTTGCCCGATGAGGACGAGTTGAGTTGGGCAGTTGTACGGGGGTTGCAGCGTTTTCCTGAATGTAGTGACTCAGCCGTTATTCGAAGTAACGCACATCTCACGCCTGCAAAAGGGGCCTGCGGTAAAGCACGATGAAAACCTCACGGCTGATTTGTAGGTTAACCCTAACCCTAACATTTATGTTCCTGTAAAGTATAATAGATATTTAATTTATATAATATGAAATCAAGACACGTTCTGTAAAAAAAATTGCAATGCTTCCATAGCTTTTTCTGCCTCTTGAGTTAAAAGTCCCCGACTGCTCATGAGAATTCTGCAATCGTTGTTATGACTAAGATGAATTTCCTGATTTTGCTTCCTGCCATGTCTGAGTTCTGTCGATGCCATGCAGATGGTTGGCAAATTCAGCACAGTTCCCACAAACATTTTGTGCAAACATGGTTTACTGGGCAATGGAGTATTAGCTCCACATTCCACTGCCTTGTGTAACTGCAGAAGCGTAATGTCTGTCCGTACTTGATGTTGTATGTTGAGTATGTTTTGTAGCGCTATAAAAACACTATTTGGGTGTTCTGTGACAACTTGTCAAAATGTGTCTCAAAAATGCTGATGTTTTGGGATTTTCCGTGGAAAAGCGCCTTTTTTTGCTAAGGATGGAAGATGTGGTGGCCAACAAATAACCAAATTATTTCATTGCTTTGTTATATCTGTGTGATGTTTTCAATCGCGTGGTTGATTTTGCTATTACTTCTTCGCATGATTTAGCCTTAACTACTGCTTTGGTCCATGTTTTTGCAGGACCTTGACTGGTTTTAGCCAACATAGTGCCTAAAGGCCTACTTCTGTGCTAGTCTTAATCCTGTCTAGATGAGGAAATTGTCAGAGTTCTGATATGCAGTAGGTGACATTTTTCTGAGAATTAATTTCACTTTACACGTGCATTATTACTGTGCATGGAAGAGGTACAGATTGGCATTTATATCAGCAAAGTTCTCTAAATCATGCATAAAAGATGTGTAGTAAATCCATTTAGGTTGATCAAACCACCAGTGTAATGAATACAAGATACAAACACATTCCATGCTAGGTTAAAAATGTAATTTAGCCCCTGCGATTTTGTGGCAGTTTCTTACCTCCTAGCGTTTATATATTTTGGTTTGAATTTACCAGGTGAGAGAATGGAGTTTACTAATGTGCTGCTGATTTAACTGAGATTTGAATATTATTATGTGCCAATAAAAGTGAGCTCTGGGAGAGTTCCACATTTCCGGTTAACTGAACACACACGCACTGCGTGCAGGCCTGCCAAACACATTCTGCACCAAACCTTTTGCATCTGCACCTCTTCTGCTTAACCCCAGGGCCTCCTTGGTTCTTGTACCTTGCAGATTCTGAATGGACTGTCACATAATCCCAGCACAGGACATGGACTGTGGGAAGTGGCTGAACACGGTGCAGAGTCCGTGCCGCCTTGCTGGTATATAGAAGGTGCTTAGAGAGAGAAAACCTTCTAATAGACCAACAGCAGCTGCCTTAACCCTTCTGTCAGTAATATTCAGTAAGTACAGCCTGTATGACGCTCACAGAGTATAATCTCTATAAGAACTGCGATGAAACGGATACTTGAAAAGTTATATCAGTTCTGCTTTCTCGGAAACTTTCCCACATGTTCTGCATCTTATGAGGTCACTGTCTCATAAGACTTAAACCTAAAAAAGGACATACAAAACGTATAAGCAAATCCAGTTTCTAATCCTAAACCAACTTCTGTTACGCAAAACAGTTCAGGAAAGGTTTATTTCTGTATGTGATATCTTGTTTTTTTTTTCCACAGTGTGAACTTAAATCTGACATGTTTGCACATGTCCTTCAAGTGAAATGTTTAAAAATAAATTAGGGAAGAACATGAGCCTCTTGTAGCCATGTTTGTGGCTGCGAGACAGCAGAATTGTTACAGCTATGCTGTAAACGCGTAATAGATGGGCTTTAATTTGTTTGCCGATGCTGCCACCTTAGTGGTTGAGCCCCGCAGTTTCAGTGAAGTAAGGAGCAGCCTGCATTCAAAAGAGGAGCAACATAAAAAGCAACATATTGTACATGATTCTGGTTTAATATGTTTAACCTACAATAACCTACAATATGTTAGAAAGGTTGTGCGGAAAAGTGAGCATCAACATAAGCACGATATGTCATCCATTTACTATATTATAGATAACATAACGATGAAAGTGCGGCAACTAAAGTATTACAAATATTTCTGTTTCCATAATGTAGTAGTTATGACTACAAAACTGTTTCTTCAGCTATGCGCTGGCTCTCAGAGTCTGAGCCAAAGTTATGAACGTTGTTCAATGATCGGTGAAAATTGAGAAAATTCAGTAAGGCAAATGGGCTGCAGTTCAACCACACCGGGGCGCTCCGACATCGCTACACTGGGGACGACTTTCATCCAAATACAGCAGCAACTACTATTGCACAAGAGCAACACAAACATGTAAAGTGTATTTATGAAGCACATTAACAAAAACAAGCTTAACACCAAGTCAGCCTTCTGCCACTAACATCTCTTAAGGTGCCTTTGATCCGAAGTTGTGTTTCTGATTCTCCAAGAAATCTCATTTGTCTCGAACAGGACTTCTGGCTAGAGGTAAGGAGAACGCTTTCTGTTCTGTGCAGGATGACAGAAGGTGAAAATGACAAACGAAAGAATGAAGAGCTAAAACAATGCTAGATATTTTTCCATCCACTGCATGCAATCTGAACTCATGTTCGGGATTACATGCATTAGTTATGCGATGTAACTCCACCACGTATGTTTTTACAGGGCATCTATGTACGTTATACCCACGGTACGCATTAAGAAACCAAACAGGCTTCATTCTCAAAGCTGCCCCTTAAACGAAGGGTTTCTATCGATGCTCGTTCTCACCAGCGAGCTCATCGCCAGCCAATCAGATTGCGAGGCTTCAGATGATGTAATGTAAACTGATGATGTAATGTTGCAGGCGACTGTGCGAAGCTACAGCACCGCACCACGACCGCCGCTGACTAAATGCGTTAAATGGACTTTAACACCCTTACGGCGTTGACAGCAGGGACGGACGGGGGTACTGCATCCCCGTTGTCTGGCGTATTCGCCTGGCTTACGTGCAAACGGATCCAGTTATTCGGTGTGACACTTGGACGCGTCCGCATTTTACCAACCGAACGCGGGTTCCGCGGACAGACCTGACGTGTGCGGTGGGCGTGGCGTTATGGTAATAGAGAGGGCGTGGCGACTAAAATGAATAGGTGACGTCAGAGCGGAGCTCGCGGAGAGTGAAACAAACATGGCGACAGACAGGAGCAGTTGGGGCTGTATTCTAACTTTAGGTGTCTTTTTGTGGAGCACAGCGGCCGGACGAGCGGAGACTCCGAGCCCCAGCCGCATCCTGGGCATGCGGCTGGAGAAGAGCGACAAGCCGGCGTCCACTACGGACGACGGCGTGATCAAGGTGACGGAGGAAAGCAGGATCCTGCTCCGCTTCTACGGGCTGCAGATAAACTCTGGCACCTGGGCGCAGATCAGGTTCACGGAGCACGGAGACAGCGGCTCGGAGGACGGCGGCGCCGCTGACAGCTTGAACAGGACCTGCTCGGACTTCACCAAAGACCTCAGCATCAGCAGCTACATGAACGCGAGCGGCCAGGGCACGACGGGAGTGCTCAGCGTGAACATCAAGGCGCTCCGCAAGAGCGAGCCCAGCAAGGAATACATCCTGTGTGTGAGGCAGAGCGCCGAGGACACGTGGTACCTACTGGAGGACAGGGACGGAAGGCTGATCGTGGTCGAGGAGAAGAAGTCCCTGTTGCCTGTCTGGCTCCAGGTCATCTTGATCTCCTTTCTGCTGGTGCTGTCCGGCATGTTCAGTGGTCTCAACCTGGGGCTCATGGCCCTGGACCCTATGGAGCTACGCATCGTGCAGAGCTGCGGTACGGAGAAGGAGAAGAAATACGCGCGCAAGATCGAGCCCATTCGCAGTAAGGGGAACTACCTGCTGTGCTCGCTGCTGCTGGGTAATGTGCTGGTTAACACTACGCTCACCATCCTTTTGGATGATCTCATTGGCTCTGGGTTGGGCGCCGTAGTAGCCTCCACCATTGGCATCGTCATCTTCGGCGAGATTGTGCCCCAGGCGCTGTGCTCTCGCCACGGCCTGGCCGTGGGCGCCAATACCATCCTGTTGACAAAGCTGTTCATGCTGCTCACCTTCCCGCTCTCGTACCCGATCAGCAAGCTGCTGGATTGCGTGCTGGGCCAGGAGATTGGCACTGTGTACAACAGGGAGAAGCTGGTGGAGATGCTCAAGGTGACGGAGCCCTACAACGACCTGGTCAAGGAGGAGCTCAACATGATCCAGGGTGCCCTGGAGCTTCGCACCAAAACTGTGGAGGATGTCATGACACCCCTGAGCAACTGCTTCATGATCAACAGCGACGCCATTCTGGACTTCAACACCATGTCAGAGATCATGGAAAGTGGCTACACGCGCATCCCGGTCTTCGAAGACGAACGCTCCAACATCGTGGACATCCTTTTTGTCAAGGACCTGGCCTTTGTGGACCCTGATGACTGCACCACTCTGAAGACCATAACCAAGTTCTACAACCACCCAGTCCATTTTGTTTTTCATGATACCAAGTTGGACGCCATGTTGGAGGAGTTCAAGAAAGGTCAGTGTGGTCCTTCAGCGGAGGTTTCTGCATCCTTCACTGTACGCCGTGACAAGCAAATAATCAAGAAGCATTAGAACTAAAATGTGTTTTATCATTGTATGGTTATTAGTTAATGTAACTTCTCAGCTTTATCAATCAAGGGTACTACAACCAAAGGTGTGATTTCAGCACAGGTGCTTTGTGTACAAGGCAGCAGCTCTAACCACTACGCCACCTGCTGCCCCAAAAAACTGACAGTTCTTCCCATTCATTCAGATGAACGTTTTACTGAAGAGGTTCACCTTAGATGCCGCACTCATGAATAGATCAATAGAGCCCCACCTAAGGCCTTATAACCCCCAGCATTCACTCTGCCAGTCTGATCCATAACCACCACCACACTGTGTACTCATATGGAGCTCATCCTGTCTCATTCCATCCTCGCTTTTGTGACAACTGACCTGTCGCAGGTTGCCAGATGTCATGCTGCCTGTGTTGGTGGACTTGGTCTTCTCATAAGCCAAGGTTCCGGTTGAAGAGTCCCATGTTAAAGAAGAAAGGTGGTAAATGTGTTGCTGTGGAACCCATGCTGTTGTCAGAGTGATGCATGTTGATCAGTCACACACTGATGCACTGATGCAATCACATGCACTGCATTGGAATTTACACCTAGCAGAATAACAGCTGTTGTGGCAACTTAAACATTGTATGGTTCACCTGGATGTCACATCGCGTCACCGCTCCTCTTCTGCCGTACACTCCACCCTCTTCTCCCGGCTTAGCCAGGCCAGTTTTTTTTTTGAGTCTTTGAGTTTTTTTTGAGTTTTCTGCTTTGAAAAGGTATTGCTTCCAGGATGTGTGTATTTTAGCAGCAAGTGAAAAAGTAGCACTGATACCTCAAAACCACTTGAGCACCACCTTCACAGCGAGAGAAGTCAGTGCCAGGATGGCTGTGTGGTGCCCACTCTAAGTTAAACGTGCCCATATGTGGATGTGCTGCGGACACAAAAACTGCAAAAACACACACAATAGCTTTTCTTACTGCTCCCACCCCAGAGATAAATTCTGTTAGCCCAGAAGTGGCTCCAAGTCCCCATCCTGTCCAAGTTATGTAGCAGAGCAGTGGCCCTGCGAAAGGTGAGCCCAGTATCTGCTGGAACTTGACCTGGTCAGCCCTGCCATGGAGCCTCGCATGGCTCAACCTCCCCTGCCCCTCCCTGTACTTCTCAACTAATTATTTACCACCCATGATGCTCACTTGCAAGACCTTTGTTTTTCCTCATCCCTGCTCTGGCTGCCTGCTCCAAGGTCACCGGTGAAAATGATAGTTGCCTCAATGGTCTCTTGTTTTTAGATCTGTTGTTTTTTTAGGTGAAAAGTAAGATGCTTTCTTTTGCCCAGTATGGCTGGGATGTGGCTCACTGGCTTTTTAGCTATGCTGACCTTCAAAGCGTGTGTGTGTGTGTGTGAGTGAGAGAGAAAGAGAAAGAATGCAGGCTGTTGAAGGTCCTTTACAGGTGAAGAATGACACCTCTCATGGAAAGAATTTCACTGATCTAAGTTTTTACTTTTGAGTAGTGAAGTCAAAATCAAGAATCTGTTGACGTATGATTTTGGGACCTTTTGTGAGTGGGCCCTCCCAGCAGCCAGAGGTGGTGGAGAGCAACACTTTAAAGGGGTGTAGGAAGTGGTCAGGCCTTGTAGGTAATGCTGGTGTGCTTTTGTGGCTCCAATGGGTGCTGGAGCTGTGGAGACCAAAAATTGTTCTTTGGACTGTGTGGCATTCCCCAGCTGTGTCTGACTGAGAGCCTGCAGTAGTCTATAGGTATGTCAGCTGGGAGTTTACTGATCCAACACCAGTTCATGCGCACAGCAGTCATATTCACATGACTTTGTTAAAATTTAACATCCATTGCAAATGTGTCTGTTGGTTATACTGAGTTGTATTGACAATTCTCAACTAGTGTTTGATGAGAGGTTGAATGCCATTGTTTTCTTCCTGGAGTGAAAATGAAGTCCAGTGATAGGTGTCAAAATAAGATCATCAGAAGATACCACTGAGTTTCCATTTGTTTGCCTGGTGCCTGGATGACTGAGTTGTGTTCTTCTCATACTCGCCCCACAGCCCTTGACCTTTGGTCCATGTGCCCCATCTGGACTTTCCAGAAGAAAAGGAACCCCCCCATCACCTCCAGCCTACTTTCTGTCTCTCTGATACACACATTTATTGTCATTTTTCTATCACCCACTGACACTTCAGGATTTGTTGCTATTTTTATCCCTCTAAATCGGGGCTGCAGTGCTGTGTCATTGTTACAGAGGAAGCTCTTCGTGTGTTTTGCTGAGTCATACGGATTCCTGAAGTGTCCAAGGGGATGAGCTGCTGGGTTGCCGGGACGGTGTCCCCTTCTGGTTGCCATTTTATTTGTTTGCGTTTTGTTTATGGTTGCAAAGTGGAAGGTGATGGTGCTGACTCGGCTTAACCGTGATGAGGAACTGCGCACCATCACGTGCCAAGAGCTGAGCAACAGCTTTCTAGGCTACCCAGCAACTTACCTTTTTTCCCAGTGTCCTCTTCCTCTTCCCCCCTGCCTGCCTGCTGTTGTTCTCCAGGCCATGTGCTGACTCTGCAGCCCCACATCCCCACCCCCTGCTCCTCCTGGTGGCACTCCTTTGAGCATTTTTAGTATCACTTCATTCTTGTTCCTTCTCACCATAGTCAGGCACAGTATGAGGGCCAGCATGCGGAATATCACTGAGTTGCTGAGCCTCATCCCATTTTGGCTGGGGTGGGGGATGTTTTGGCCTTGTTCCAAGCTACAGAGGGAAGCCATATGTCACTTGTGTCTCAAAATGTGTCACTTTGTTGGTTTTAGTTCAAATTTGCATGTAACAGATAAGATATTCTTGTTGTGATGTGTGTGTATGCGTGTTTTGATTCCATTTACCATGCAACCCTTGTATTAAAACTTGTTGGTTTCTTAGCTGAGCAATGGGGTCTGAGGGTCTGCTTGGTGAGGGTTTTGGCGTACATGAGAACCAAATGCTATCGATTCTGTTGATTCTTTATTAGTAATGGGGCCTCATTATTAACTTGATTCTTGATTCCTGATATTAAGTTCAGCTGCGTTTCGACAAGGGTGCATGAAGTTAGCAGTTTGTACATCAAAGGAAACTTGTTCTGCAGTAGTGGGTGGCTCCATCAACCAATGATATTCCAACCGGTCTCCAGACTTACCTGGGTGGAAATGGGAAGTAGCTTTAGCCCTGTACAGATGTGCTGCCATTGTGGTTCTCAGGAAGTCAAAAAGGCTTCCGCAGTTCTGCAGTCTCAAAGATCCTTAAGAGTCTGTCATCTCCCTTTCCGTGTCCAGTCTAGCACTTCACTGAGCATCTGCAGTGCGAGTCCATCTTAGTGAATTATGTGTTTGCTTTATTAATCGAAAGTACAATGAGCTCTGCTGAGATGAGCCCTGTGTTTTAGCCCAGGGACTGTGGGGACAAGTAACTCAGTTGTGTGTGTTTTGTTTTTTTTTTTTTTTTTGTTTAGTTTTTTTTGTAAATTCACAAAATGAGTTTTTCTTTTCTTATTTGGAATATTTTTCTCAGAAAAGTGATTTGAAATGTAAGGTTTGTGTACTAAGCTTATTCCACTGATTTACCCATTTGTGCAGCTGGGTAATTTTTACTCTGTTCATTCACGATAAGTACTTTGATCCAGGGTGGGATTCAAACCTGGGTCCTTCAAGTGCAATGAGGTAGCTGTTACCCTTACTCCATCTGCTGCCCCATACATACCTTCGATCACTCGTAAAGCCAGGGTGGACACTGGAAGCCTTTGCCTGGCTCCATATCCTGCCTCACGCCTGCAGTTCTTAAAGAGAAGCAGATTTTTATCAGTAAATCCTGGTCCACTTCTCCATGAGGGTTCACACGTCTGCTGAAAAATGCGTGCGCACACACGTGAGCATGGAGCCATGGCTGTTGGTAATGACAGGACCCCACCCCTCGCCTGGGGGCACTTTCTCACCAATCATCCGGACGATTTGTGCGCGTGTGTGTGTGTGTGTGTGTGTGTGTGTGTGTGTGTGTGTGTGTGTGTGTGTGTGTGAGAGAGAGAGGGCGAGAGAGCAAGAGAGCAAGCCACAGTGACATGCGGGAGCGGCCATAGTGTTGGACCTCTGGTGCAGATGACTAAGCAAAATTTGTGTGTGTGAGTGTTGGGGGGGTTATGTGTGTCCTGCCCTCACCTCCGACTCATGTTGCTACTTAATTTTTTCGACGTAGGTTCACCGTGGTAAATGGCTATTCCTCCAGATAAAAACAGATACTTAGGACAGGTGATTGACAGCAGCAGCGAGGAGCACCCCTCCGAGTTGCAACCTATTTCCCAGCCTGTGTGACAGACACTGCTTCTTCTGTTTAATGTAAAAATGTTCAGGCTTACCAGAGTTGGCCAGTCTTCCAGTTTTGGTTGGTGTGCAAGTGGGTGGACATTTTCAGCAGACGGTGTGCTTTATTTTTCACCCGTGAGTCACTGGGTGACTGGTTGCTTTCCCATTGTGTGAACCTGTGCAATTTACTGTGCTTGTGTGCCTTTATCTGGCTCTGTTTGTTTTCTCCTTATCATTTACCCAGCTGACACCCTATGAGTATTTTGGAGTGTAAAGGCTGCTAATGAAAGCTCCCATTGTTGGAATGCAGTGAAATTCACACTGAAGACTGGCATAAAACACATAGTGCACAGTCTCAGTCAACAAGCGGTCAGCAGGAAGCCTGACACTATTTATTATTTTTGCTGACACTTTTCTAAGTGATGTATAATGTTACTTTTGTATATTGAATTATTTATCCAGGCTGGATACTTTTTTTACTGCAGTAGTTGAGGGTATGAATAATTTTGTGTATATAGTGCCTTTCAGGCAAATTTTTCATCCTTACAAAAAGGTCAAATAAAAACACAGTAGCAAAAACAAGTACATCTAAAGGAATCAGCAAAATATATAAAAATGACTAAACAAGATAACAGTAACAAAATTAAAATATTTTGGTTAAATTTATAATGGCAGCAGCTATTATATAGTAGTTAACTATTGAGTAAGCCAGCCAGGTAAAGTACCCTGTTGGCAGGATGTGAACCTGAATGCAAATCAAGTCAAAAGCTTCTTCCCCACCAAGCGATGTTTTGTTGTCTGTCTGGAGCTTTTATGTGATGCCTGGAGTCTGTTGTCCCCTCTGTGGTCCACAGTTGGAATGCTTTGCACATGTACACCGTTGTTTTGTCTATTTGTTGAACACGTCACAACGAACCACAAATGGCAGCTCTGTGCTGAGATGGTCACTGTTGATCGTCCTGATATTGAAGTGCCGCAAAATTGTCCGGTGAAGGTAATGGAAGGTCTGAGATGTGGTTGGACTCGGTGATGCAAATGTTAGGTTGTTTAAATGTGGTCATTATTTGCGCTGCCACACCAATACTAGCGGTATGGTGATGCTGCATGCACGTTTGACAATCCTGCTAGACTAATAGTGTACAAGGGGAATTGAAACGCTCTCCATACTGTGCATATGACTGAGCGAAGCTGGTTCGCCATTTACAGTGTGTGCGCAGTTGAGAGAGAGGCTTCTGTTTTCGTAATGCAGTCCTGTGCACGGCAGCATACGTCTTTGTTTATACGGTGCGTCCTCCTCCGCATGGGCTCACTGCCCACAGAGCAGCGATGACTTCGGCTGTTCAGCGCTGCTGCTGGAACCAGGCCAGGTAACACAGCCCAGTGGTCTTAAATCCCAACAGCTTGAGAAGAGCATGCTGGGTAGCCTCTGTTAGCAACATTCCCTCTAATGTTCTTGTGTATATACACTTGGTCCATTAACCAAACCCACATGGCAAAACGCTGAAAGTACCTGAAGCATCACTTTCCAGTTACCAACATTTTTACACAAGTCGGTGTAAATTACCTGGTGGCCTCTTGAAAATGAGAGAAAGCATTGCCTGTTGGCCTATGCTGATGCCATGTTTTCTTGGTGGAAACAGACGCAGAAATCCCTTTCTTCCCAGGGAATGAGACACTGATTTGCAGTACTGAGCCAGCCCGAAAACCAAGCACCATCACAATGGGGAGATACCGTGATGTGTTTTCAGATTACACCCTTCCCTGCAGGCACTTTGCCCACGTGGGGGGTAGGGGGAGCCGGCGAATGGAAGGCCTGCTGTGTTTGGGAGACGCGTACAACGCTTAGCCTAAATTTCCAGTAGCTACGTAAATGAGCACATCAGATAGTTGCTGAAGATATGTGGTTTGTTAAACAGCGCTCCGTCGTAAGCAAAACCCATTCATTTTGAGGCTGATCACCGTTCTTTCTTTTTCCATCTTCACTTTGACACAAATAACAGTTAAATTCTTCTTTACGTGACATGGTAGTACAGTCATCTCCGAGCCTGTAAGAGATCCGCTGTTGAGTTGATTTAGACCCAGCAGCTTATTATAAGTATGCGTGTAAGTGAGCACACACGTGTGTGCGCTGTCCCACCCGTGGAGCCGTGCACAACCGAATGCCGCCCGACGCACTGTGTACGTCTGGAATCATTGTGTAATGCAATATTTTAATTGCCGTGTATATGTGCACATAAAAGGAAAATGACTTGGCGGAGGTTCATTCAGACACATTAAACAAAGAAAACATCAGTGTATGGTGGCATCCTTAAAGTAAAAAGTTTTCAAGATAGTAATAAATGCCACACAGACAGTACAGTTACCTACGGGGATGTGTATGGGTGTATCTAAGTAATTTCACCATAGCGATGGAGAGAGCAGTAAGATTAAACATAAATAGGTGTAGTTGGTGAGACTAATGTATTTATTACTGCTACATCAGACGGTACATTATTTTATCAGTGCAGTTTCCCAGTTGTATTCTGTTAACTTAGGAACTTAATGCCAACGGTGGACTATTTATGTCCATTTAAGTGTGGATATGTATAATATCTGTACTTATGTGTAATATGTAAATGTATGGGGTATATATAATAATATATAATACTGTGTGTGTGTGTGTGTGTGTGTGTGTGTGTGTGTGTGTGTGTGTGTGTGTGTGTGTGTTCTTCCCTATGCTTCTTAGGTAAATCACACCTGGCCATTGTGCAGAAGGTCAACAATGAGGGGGAGGGTGACCCATTCTATGAGGTACTGGGTTTGGTTACCCTGGAGGACGTCATTGAGGAAATCATCAAGTCAGAGATCCTAGATGAGTCTGACCTCTACAGTGAGCCCCCAACCTCAGATACAGTGACTTTCGGTGATGCTTGTGGTTGATGCTGTGAAGCTGAGCGTGTGCACCTGTTTGACCTCATGCTTGTGTCTGTGTCTTGCGTCTGTCCAGCTGACAATCGCAACAGGAAGAAAGTGGCTCCCAACAAGAACAAGCGTGACTTTTCTGCCTTCAAACAAGAGAGTGAGTCAAAGGTGAAGATCTCTTCTCAGCTGCTGTTAGCAGCTCATCGCTTCCTGGCGACAGGTGAGACAGAGATGAATCTCACATTGACCTCATCAGTAGAGATCAAAGAATCATCTCACTTTTGTTTAAGATTTTATGTTATGTTGTGATAAATGAGCCTGGCTCCTTTATGGTTAATTTGAAATTTGCCATCTTTGTTTGGCTGCTAGACTCTGAGCGATCTGAGAGCTTTTAGCAGCTGAACAACAGTGCAGGAGACTCACCTTTTTCACAAGGAGTTGGCAACTGAACTAATACATGACCCTCACATTGCTATCAGTTGCTGTGAAAAAAGCAATTAGGCTAGAGCTGGATGTTCCCAAAATCTTAAACACACGGCTGTTAAAAAATTGCATAGTCTGCAATTTCAGACACTAAGACTAAGTGCTGCCAAATCAAATTTGTCTCCTGGCAACTACTAACATGGTTTTATTGGTAAGGTAGGGTGTACGAATGGTTTACTGTTGCCATCTTCCGTGCATTTGGGTTAAGATGATGTGTAGAAGACGCAAGTGCATGCACCACTCAGGTACTGTGAGACACCAGGATTGCATGTGGTGCCGTCAAGTACTAAACAGATGAAAAATGCGGAACGCCGTAGATGGAAAGAAGGGAAGTCCTTTTCCTGTGCTCCTTGCAATGTTTATTCCTGGTTGTGTAACCCTGATGGATTAGAGTAGATTCCTACCTGATTCCCACTGTCTCCAAGTAAAAACTGAGACAGAAGTGCAAATGTTCGAAAGGCCATGGTGTCATTTGTGCAGTTGAGAGAATGGAACTGAAGGTAGCAATAACCGTAAGGGTGCAACATCCTTTGTTTTACTGATTATTTGTATTTAAATAGAATTTCCAGAGTGCACATGAGCTTGTTCATTAAAACTGTCATTGCAGCAGCAGGTAGTTCAGGGGTTTAGTTGCCGCCTAGCACTCAAAGGTCCCAGGGTTGAATCTCAGTACCCTGAAGTGATGCAGTAGAAGTTACCTGTCTGTGTGAATGTGTAAATTATCAGCAGCTTAACGTTGAAAGTCGCTTCTGTAAGAATGCATCAGCTGGATGAATTACTGTAAATTATTTTCAGATTGCTTGAATTTTGCAGAGCCTTTTGAGAAACTTCCGTAGTTTTTACAAACAACTCATATACTTAAAAAAGCGGCATTTGTCCTCATCGTGGGTCTCCTGTTCCTGAGACAGAAAATGAATTTTCATACTGAGTGGAATGAGGATCGCCGAAACGAATGACTTGGCTCCGTTTAATGCCTGTGATCCATTAAGGTTTTAAACAGACTTTTAGTACAAACTGTAAGTGGGCAGAGTAATTATTTACAACTTATATATTACAGTGCAAAGGATACGTGGCTTTTCCCTGCCATGAGCTCTGCTTGTTGTGTTTCAGGGGGGAAGGAGCTTTTTGCAACAAACAATCTCTTTAAAAGTTTTTAAACTGAAAATGCAGTTTGTTTGTTTGTTTGTTTTTTTTGTTTTTGTTTTTTGCTGTCATTGGCAATCGGGTTCATATGTTTTGTTGCAGTAAGGTAAAGAATTATTTTTATTAAAAGAATCATGAGACCCATCATGAGAAAAACAAATGGGTGTACAAACATATGGGAGCAGAGGGCTTAGTGGATAGAGTTGTCATCTTGCACTCAAAAGCAGACCAGGATTCATTCTCAGTCCTGGCTATAGGTGCTTACCCTGAAGTGCAATTTGGTAAAAATGACCTAGCTGTGTAGTTGAGATTATTATAAGCTGCCTTGGAGAAAAGTCTCAACTATATGAATAAGCATAAATGAATATTGTAGTTTATATGTGTTTTATTTATGAATGTTGTATATGTGCACTGTGGCTTCCTTCCTCCACCTGTGCTTGACTGGTTCCCACTTCCCAATCCCAGAGGTGAGCCTGTTCAACCCAGCTCAGATCTCAGAGAAGGTGCTGCTGCGCATCCTGAAGCATCCTGATGTCATCCAGGAAGTGAAGTTCAACGAGAATGACAAGCGCTCGCTGCAGCACTTTCTGTACCAGCGTGGCAGGCCTGTAGACTTCTTCATCCTCATCCTGCAGGTAGGCCTACCTATGTGGCCAGCACAGCCCAGTCTGACTCTTAAATTGCCTGTAGTGCTCCACTTTATTGCAGGAAAAACAACTTCAGAGAGCATCTTGTTATTTAAGATTGCAGAGCGAAGAGCTACTGCTGAAACGAAGAGGTCCTCAGTACTGCACTGGTGACTGTGGTGCCGCAATTGTGTTGGTTCCCCAAACACGATACGGGGTAGAATACTGAAAGCCTAATGGTGAAGGCTCACCCCACGTGTTGAGTTTAGGATGAACAACTCATTTTGACCTTTGTTTATTCTGTGTGCACGTGTACAGTTCAGATGAGCAGAACCAATGAGAAAGACTACAGACCATGACTTTGATTAGTTTATCAGTATGTTGTCATGGTTAACATTTTGGTAGTCGTGGCAATCGTGGCTGTAGTTTCACCCGTCTTTTGTTGGTTAATGTGAAGCCAATAATTTTGTCAACCCTGAAAGCCCAGCAGGTTTCGTGCAAAATGCTGGTTTTGTGTGTACCTGTGGGTTTCCATCACACACTGCACTGGTGCAGTAATTCCCCCAGTTATAATCCAGGAAATAACAGTAAATGTTAAGTGAAGGTCATGAATTACACATTGCTTGCTCTTTTTGTCCCCCATGGGGCCACTGACTCAAGAAGGGAAATACGTCAGCTATGGCCTCTGCCTTCATGGAAGAGGTCTTTCGGTGTCATTTGTTCTCCTGGTGAGAGGAGTTGGGAAACCAAACAAAGGTAGAGGGCATGCTGTGCTTCCCACATCTCTTTTTCCATAAGCCTCTTCTCTTATTTATGCCCCTAAACAATAATTAAGCAGAGATGCCATCACAGGGTTTGTTAAGCCTGATCCCAGTGAGAGCCCAAGGCATCTCTCCCACGCTCATTCATGCTAGGCAGGATGCAGCGGGGCAGGGTGGGGGCCTCGCACATCTGAATGTGGATTCGGTCTCCCGACAGCCCTGCCATTCCTCAGAGGATGCTGACATTTCCACATATTACATCATTTCACATGACATCCTTACCCTGGCATATACCCACACAATCTCTGGAACTGTTTATTTCTATTATTTGTTTGGGCATGTAAATGTAGACACCGTAGAAGTAAATATATTAGATGTTTGCATGTTGTGCATCTGTGTGGCATTGCGCGCACGTGTGTGAATGTACAGCAGTAGAAGGATTAGCGGAGATCCGGAGGAGATATGAGTTTATCCTCATGATGTACCGTCTGCTTCTTTCTGTATTCTTCTCCAATTATGGCAACATGGACTGACTTCCTGGTAATTGCAGTTATTGTTAGCCTTTGTTTATTTTTTCATCTTACTTATGTAGACAAAAATGTTGGGTAATGATAGCGCATCTGGACTGAACATTAGAATGAACATTAACTGTAATTTCCCAAGCCAGAATGCTGTCATCATCGCACAAATATTTGTCCTTCTGTTGGGCAGGGGAGTGGGAACAGGAGGGACTGGGGGAAGGCTGGAATAGGGGAGGTGCAAGTGCCAGGGTGTGGCGGAGCCCAGATTTGCAGCAGGTCCAAGCAGCAGCCTCTTAGACCCACTGCCCCCCACCCTGTGAGGTGCTGGGGCAGACAACATCCTGCTTTATGAGCATCTCATTATTTGTCTCTTTTATGCTGATGTTTATTAATTTTGCTGATGTTTTTCTCCAAAGCATTTTACAACTACATGGCACTACTGCTGGAGCAGCGAATCAGATGCCGATTGTTAAACTACAAGGTTTCAATGCTATCTACTAATTTACCTGTTGTCACAATTTCACAGAATATCTCAACATCCCTGCTGTACAGATCCCCTATGGCAGTATTTGCTGTATTGTCAAGAATTGGGTAAATAGTGAATTAATAACACTTGCAGAAGCAACACGGGCCATGGGGTACTCATGACGTGCTGTTGATGGGGGGTGTGTGTGTTGTCAAAGGTAAATAAACAACAGAAAGTAATGGTGGTTAAAGATATGGACTTCTGGCCTTGATAGTGGCAGTGCATCTTCCAGGTGGGAACTCTGCCTTTATGCCCCTGATATAAGGGCTTTTTCTATTAAAAAGGTTGTGAAAGTGTGTGAGATTGTAGCCATTTGAATAACAGTGTTGGCCAATGTAATAATGGAGGGTTATGTTGTCACATGGCCATTTTTCAAGTTGAGCGCTTAAACTTTGGCTCCACTCCAGAGATCCACAACTGTCGTACTTCTCTCCTGATATATTGTTTGTAAGTGGTCACAGTTTACAAAACTTGTAAGGTCTTGATCGATCGAAGGATGACAAGGCTCACCCTCCCACCCTTTAACACATCAATGAGACTGCAAGAAAAGTCCAGGGCAATGCAGTCAAAAAAGTTGTAATGGACACTTTTCAAGCTTCTGATGAAGAAGAGATGGGGGCTGTGGCCACATTCCAGCATCAGCCGTGCTAGCTCAGCTTTAGAGGCAGCATGAATGAAGGCATTGCAGCATCTTCTGGCCTGCGAAGCTCACAAATGAGATGCTGGCTAAATAAAGTCAGCTTACAAAGATGGATGATGTCAGTGCAAAACTATAGAAACTTTTCCTTGTGGTTATGGACACAAGACCAATTTTAGCGATTGAATAGCTTTAAAATAACTTTAAATAGCTGAGTTGTGTGCTGAGAAACTGCTCAATTTTCATCTTGTAGGTAGCAGTCCTTCATGTTTACTGATGAATGATTCACGTGAGAGGACGATGAGTGAAATCTGTGTTCTGTTTAATTTTCTGTCACACACACACAATTCTTACCCTGCAGTCCACACACAGATAGGTTCCACTTCTCACCCATTTTACTCACCGACAGTATTTTATCATGGAGTTCAGTCTCGTGCATTTACCTTCACAGAAGCTAGAAACATATGTAAGCATTTCGTAGGAGCACTTCCAACAGCTTTAAAAAAATTATTTTTGAGCAATAATTCTTATGTAAGCATGTTCTCTTGTCTTAACCACAAGAAACCATTTCATGACCATAATACATTGCAGTAGTGAGTAAGGAGCTACAGTGGCCAATACAAAGGAGTCTGCAGCGTGGGCTGTGATTTCAACTGACTGATATGAGTTTTCCACACCAGAACAGATTTGGCTAGAAAAACTGCTACTTTCACCCCCCCCCCGTTCTGTGTGTTGGGTCAACTAGAACAACTACATGACATGCAGTGTTTAAAAAATAAAAAAAAAGAAACCACACCAAAGTCAACGCTATAAAACTGTTGAATGGAAATTTACAGTCCAGTTTAATTTATTATTTAAACAAAAAAGAAACACAAATAAGTTGTGCTGTGAATTGGAATTAGGCATCGTGGTGTTATTTGCATCCTCTGTGTCTCACTGGAAAGGCACTGGTGGTGATTGTTTTACTTATGCGAGGCTGTCGCTGGGTCACTACTACCCGTGAGCAAGGCCCCTGCAGTGCCATGCCCATGAACCCAGGGTAAATCCCAGACAGGGTGGACTGAGCTGCAGCTGGGCTCCCAGGGTGGGTAACTGGGGTTCACCAAGTCCCCATCCTCTCTGGGTCCATGATGGAGATCACCATGGTGTCTGGGCAATGTGGGGATTAACTGTTCTGCATTATTGCTGTTGTTCATGCATTCCTAAGCTGCACTCTAACAGAACAGCAAGAGGTTGCCTTAGCCAAGCCCACCCACCCACCCTCAGCCACCACATGTTGCCCCCTTACTTACTACCTGCTTTGCCCTTGTAGATAATCAAGGTGTGTATGGGTGCAGCTGCAAGTCACCATACTGCGTGCACCTTTGTTTTGTATGCACATGGCTGGTTGTACCTGTGGTAATAACCCTACACCCTTGATCCTCAGGGCAGAGTGGAAGTGGAGGCAGGAAATGAAAACATGAAGTTTGAGACGGGCCCCTTTTCCTTCTACGGCGTCATGGCTTTGAGCACCCCAACCCTAGGTGAGTGTGCCCTGCCGAGGCTCCTCTGCCTCTACCTAACCATGTGTTCATCTATTTATCCCGCTTCCTTCACTCTAGGTGGCGTGCAGGCATCACGATGCTCAGGTACACCCTGGGGAACAGTGCAGCCTGCCCACCCGGTGTGATTCACTGGGTGTTTACTCTACATCTACATGCGTTACGGCTGTGCAAAAAAAGAAATCAAGTCGATATATCAGGCTTAATTTGGCAGATTGCCTTTTCGCTTTTCTGTTTGTTGTGAACAGCATTTAACTGAATAGCTGGCCTCCCATCGTCCTATGAGTCGGTTGGAAAGGGCAGATAGTGCTTCATGCTGAGATGCTATGCAGTGAAGATGCTGTCAGAGATCAATCTGAGGGAAAGCAGGGACAAAGCATGGCTGCACTGTCATCTTTACTGGCATGCTGTGGTCCTACTGGAATGGAGATGTTTACCACAGATAGTTCCATACAGGACCTTAGCGAGCCAGAGGAGCGACAGCTACCATACGGTGTCTCCCTCTCTCAGGGAGCTGGACCTAGATACATGCATGGGAACAAACAGACATGTGATGTAGGATTCAGTGGACATGTAGCAAGCAGGATGCAAAATGACTTGCACATGCTTTGCTCAAACAAATACAGATCCCCGTGCTCTTCCTGACCTGAAGGCCCTGTGGGTGTGAGAGCAAAGCCAAGCTCACCGTTCCCTGTGTTCACCTCTGGAAACTTTGATGAAAATCCTTAACGCTGCACTACTGCCCTCTAACGGCAGCTTTTAATTCGGCAACTTCCCCACTTAAGTGAATGCTGTGCAGCTTCAGCTGAATGTTTTTCCTTGAAACATGAGAAACCCCAGATATACAGTATTTGGATTGGCAATTAATTCCAGGATTAAAGCAAAACTGAATTTTATCCATTTGTGTTTTTCATGTTAAGTAATTACTGAACAGCTGTAGAACATTCACAGGACTTCATTTCAGTGTCAAGGAAATGTGTGGGGAAATGCAGCCTAAGCGGGCCCTTCTCTTAACAAAGGCTTCTCTCGCTTCTCTTGCCTTAACACATCTTGCTTGTCCTTCCTCGCTCAATGCTTTCCTTTTTAGAGTCTGGATTTTGGATCCTCTGTGTTGTCTGTCTTGTGCAATATGGCCTGTGCAGAGACAGGTGATTATCTTCTAAGATTACTGGCTTCATTTCTTTCGCTGTTGGGAATGGAGATCCACTACAGCTCCTACCTGTCATCTTGCCCTCCTCCCTCCCTGGGCTCCTCTTTGCATTTCAGTAGTTTCTCTCTCCTGGGGTTCTGTCCAAGAAATATAATTGCAGGAGGCCAGAAATACAGGTACTTCTTGAGGTTCCAACAAAACAGAATTTTGGTTGACATTATTAACCTATGCACTGTATGTTGTTGGTCACAAAAATGTGGTCAACATGTGGTCCTCAAGGTACCAAGCACAGTCCTTACATACATCAGAGCATTATGTGTTGCAAAAGGTGGCAATAGGGGTTACAGGGTTCACCTCTCTGTCAGAAATCTCATATTCGTACCCCACATCATCCTGGTCTTCCTCTGTTGGATTTTCGCTTCTCTCTGTGTCCCTCTGTCCTCTTCAGTGCCGCGGTCCCATCCTCATCACCTCTCTCTAAAGAGGTGCTCTCTGTTCTCTCGGTTTACAGGTAAACTCCGGCATGTCTGGGCCCCACACTGCTAACGGGGGAGGGGGGGGGGTGTGCTATCTTCAGTGCTCCCAAGGGGGTAGACAGAGGGGTGACTGTCTCCAGTCCTGTTTCTGAAGAGCCTTGATCCAGTAAGACTGATACAGTAGACACGGTTCACATACAGTGCCTCCTCTTGTCTAGGCATTTCGCAGCTGTCGGAACCCGAGCTCCGCTCAGTCCTCATTAATTCAAAAGCACATTTTCCCCAAGGAGTCCAGGAAGCTCATGCTGACATGGTGGAAGTACCTTTGGAGAAAGTCCTAACTGGATCAGGGCTCTGAGTAAAAGGTCTGCCCAGGCAGCTGTAAGAAGGGTGGGCCGGTCTAACTGTAAGGGGGTTGTCTACTTGGCATCGCATAACAAACTCACCAAGCTAACCTCCTGTCATCAGTACACCAGCACTCTGTGAGAAGTGTAGGATCAGGCCACATGACACACTGGCCCACAGTCCCTGTTCTCAGAGGTGAGCTGGACCCCTTGCACCTGCAAAGAAGCCAGCACCAGAGACAAAAAATGTGACACAGATTTAGGGGTTTTATCTCAAGGACAGGGGTGCACTTGTGTGGCCACCATCACAAGGCTCACAGCTGCTACTCCCCCAGTGTCTTGCTGTAGCCTTCCTTCAACAGGGGGCACTGTGGTCCACACGTGTCACCCTCCCTTGTGCAGTATTGGTTTCTGGCTGATGATGGGTGCCATGTTACTTGGGTCATTAATGTTTTGATGTGTTTCTGCTTTCCAGCATGGTGTGACCCCAACTTCCCATGTCAGACACCCTATCCTCTCTCTCTCTGAGAGACACACACACGACCAGCACTGACATTGCACCATTGAAACAAGTTCTTGGAGTTTTTTTTTCTTTTTTCTTTTTTTTAAAGCAGTAATATTAATAAAATAAAAATGGTTTCTTATCCTTAATATACTCACATACACTTTTTAACAAACACGCAAGCACTGGTGGCACAGCCTTTATGACACAGGTTCACTGATGCTCCCTAGTCAAGATGGAAGCATGCAGGCTGCGCACATGGTCCCCCAGCAGCAGCACGTGGTCACATCTCGCTTGAGAGGGAACTCTCAGGAAAGCAAAGATAATGAAACAACAGAAAGCACACTGCTGGTAAACTACCAAAGTGCCATGTTTCTATTCCTAAATGTGCTATAGACCTTCACTCAGACCATTAGATTTGTGTTCACTCTTCTACTCATCCAGTTCTTTATTAACTGTTCTCTTAGTTACTTGCCGCCATCGCAGAACGATGTAGATTGCAGCTCTGACAAAATCCACCGTCCTGGTCAAAACCTCCCATGTATTCTCTCATCTTCTGCTGCATCAATGATGTGTGTGTTGCTGTCCCCACTTTAACCTTTCTCATCTTTAACTGTCTGATGCTCGCTGTGCGACCATCTCTTCATTTGTCTGCGTGTTTGTGTGAGAGACGGAGGTTTCGCATTGCTGCTAGTGTAAATGTTGATTTTTTTTTTTTTTTTTTTTTGTACCTGATGATGCTTTCTGTGTTTCAGAGTTTCGCTCCCCTTCACACCTTAGCGGTCTCAATCGCTCAGCCTCCCTCAGCTGCACCGACCGCTCCGAGTCACAGTCCGTCAGCGGCAGCAACAACCAGCTCAACAGCATCCCCTCGGCGCAGTACACGCCTGACTTTAATGTGCGCGCCCTGACTGACCTCCAGTTTGTCAAGGTTGGTGCTGAGTTCACGAGCTGAATAATTCATACAGTCGACCGTGGGGTGCAGTGACGCGTTGATGCGGTCGGGGAAATCAAAATGTTTACGGTTCAGTTTGGTGGAATTGCTGGGATGGTATTTATTCGTGTCATGTCATCTTATTCATTTTCTATCACTGACATTGTTATGTTGTCTCCCATACACCATGCTCCAGATCACACGCTCGCAGTACCAGAACGGGCTGATGGCATCACGTCTGGACAGCACGCCGCAGTCCCCCGAGAGTGGCCATACACGTCTGGAGCAGTCCTCCACGCAGCCCCTCGAGCCCATTGAGAACGGTCCAGACGAGACCACCTCCCTGCTCAACGATCAGAACTGTCTGCTGGTCCGGCAGTCAAATCACAACAGCCATGGAGAAGGCAGCATCTGACAGGAGGAGTCCATGGACCCACCTGCACGTATATACACACACACACACACACACACACACACACACACACACACACACACACACGGCCTACTGCCTGCTTCACCCCACACCCCGGGCTCCTGATGAACCTGTGACACTCTTATGCCCCCAGACCCCTGGGACCAGAGGAAGGGTCTCAGGTCCTGAAGAGGAGGAACACAGCCTGGACTGCTCATGTGTTCACCTGTCTGTGTGTTTGATCATGAGGGTCTGGGGGAAACAGGCTTGTCCCTATTCGTGTGAGCATGTGAGTGTGAAAAGAGAGGAGTGTGCAGGAAGACAAGTGCGGCAGCATGAATTGCACAGGGTACCACTCCCAAACAGGGCATGCTGTCTGGGCTAGAAGAGGCAGGAAGGGCAAATCGATTATTTTATAAACTGCACAATTTAAGGTTTTTATACAGACTGTTATAGGTGTTTATTTTCTTTTTTTTTTTTTTGTATACAAAAAGGCACCCACAGCCGCACCCCTCCCTACACGCAGCAAGCCAGCAGTAATGCTTCAGAACCCTTTTTTTATGAGCTGTGTTGGTGTTGGAAGTGCTGCAGGGGGTCTGTGGTCACTGTATCTGCACCATGTTTCTACTTCCCTGTCTGTTCCACGTGTCGATTCCACGAGCCCTCAACTCAGGGAGACCAAAGGAGTACAAAGCACTACAGTACAGCTGGACAGGTGGTTGTTCAGCCACTTATTAACTGCGAAAGCATAAAGAAATGCTTGATATGAAAGGTGATACGATTTTTTAAAAAATACATTCAAAAGTATATATGTGTGAGAGAATTTTATTTATTTATGCGAGGGAAGAAAAAATTGTGTGGGTCTCCATTCCACTGTTTGTCTCGGTTTCAGTCCTTGTCTGTTATGTGTGTCCCTACGTTCGCACCCCTTGTCGCGGTGTGTGAGTGTTCAGAAAGAGGTCGGCGTAGGAGACCACCAAGGACATCCATGAAGGTAAAGATGCAGTGAATGACCTTGAAGTGACCTTGATCTGGCTCCTGGCTCTCTGTCAGTGAAAGCTACAGGTGCTGGTGTGTTTTTGCAGCAGATAGCTTTGGGTGTGTGAGTGGAGCGGAAGCTTTAACAGTTCGCAGCGGGTTGTTGGTCCAGACTTCCAGTACAAAATATATGTATTTATATATAAATATATGTAAAAAAAGAAAGAACTTGCTGTATTTATTTTACCGAAGATTCAAATTGTATATTTTTGTGATTTTTTTTTTCTTTTTTTTTTTAGTGCATTAATGTAAAATGTCTTTTATTATCTTCTGCTTCATACACAGTTTGGCTGTGAGCTTTACATACACCAGGTTGCCGCCCCCCCCAGTGCAAACACACTCCCTTGCCAAAATTTCACCTTGTCAGCCACCTCTTTGCAGTGGCAAAGCATGTGTCAGGCTGTGAAGGCTGCGCCTCTTTCCAGCGCTCTGAAAGGGCTTCCAAGGAAGGCAGTAGTCCGGCAGTCCGCATTTTCCTGGACCGAGAAAAGGGACGTCTCCGTCCTTTTTCATCCCAGCTAGCTGTCCTCATGTGACCACAGTGAGAAAAAGCTCCGCTGCTCAGTTGCGGTTCTCTATGTCTAAAATAAGAAGCTGATTATGACACTGAGGACTTCCTGAGCTGGAATAACACCACTTTCTGCTGTATATGAAAATAACGTAATGGCTTTGCTTTTTTTTTTTCCTCTCTCTCCTCCCCCGATGACAAAAATCAAGAATTACTATTGCGAAAATTGTACAGTCCTGCAGCATTTTATGTGGTTCCCTAAAATTTTTGTTATTAAAACAAAGGTCTGGTTTTCTAGTTTCTAACATTTTTAGAATCATTTACCCAATGAAAATTTGTTCTTGTATTCAGTGTGCACGGCATGTGTTTTGAGACTTAGGCCGGAGCTGAGATGAGGGATCGGTTGTGTCCTCCTTGAGAAACACCTTCTTAGCCGCTCCTCCTTCTGTCCATCAACTGCAGGAAAATTTATTTCCAAAGGTTTGACCTTATTGCAGAGATCAGCAGGATCTCCCAGTACTTGTTATTTAAGGTACTTTTGGCTGTGATAGACCGCTTGTTCTCCAGAACATTTTTTTTTCCCCCCTCATCCTAGCTTGACTTTTTTTTCTTCTTTTTTTTTGTGTGTTCAACACATTGCATCTTAATTACTGATATTCAGACTGAATATTCCTTTTTTTTTATTTATTTTATTTGATATAAGCACATCTGACTGCATAAATCCAGAAAAGGCCTGAGTTCAACACGAAGAAAGAGGTGAACCAGTGCTGTGTCACACAAGAACTTCTGTATGCCCTGTGGTTAGGATCGGGGTTCTCTTCTACGATGTGGATGTGCAGGTGCTTAAAAGCTGGGCCTGAACTGAAGAAAGTTTCCCACCCTCTTGTTGCTGAAGGCAGGAATCATACAGGTTGACGTGAGAAGGTCAAAAGTGGAGGAAATGTGCAGAATTCAAGCGTGGTCACCAGCTTTTACTTTACTTGCCATGCTTTATCGCTCGCTTATATTTCTCAAATGGAAATTTGTGTAATCCACCAAATGGCAGCTGTGCCTTTACAGTTACTCAAATGCAGGTGAGTTTGGATTTTAAAACGAGGAATTCTGTAATGCAAGCTGGTCTGCGTGGTTGTGGGGGTGATCCTAGCTGAGGACCTTCTCCTCCTCCTCCTCCTCCTGGTGCTTTGCTTATTTTTGTCCCACAAACCTACAAAAGGAGAAGTGCATGCTGAAGGTCTGAGCTTTTCATATCCACACCACTTATTTCCATGTCCGCAGGGTTCAGTTTTATCCCACTTCAGACCTTTGTGGATTCCCATACATGCTCGGCCTCCGTCTGCAATATCGCCTTTAACTGTGGCAAAAACTAATTCTATTTTCTTTCATTTGGGAGAACAGGTTCCGGTAACAATGTACTGTGCACGCTGTCTCTCAAATGTTTTAATTTAAAAGAATGTGTACATACTGTTTTGTAATTACTGTCTGAATTTTTGAAGAAGAGAAACGTTTAATAAATTAGATATATTTCTCTATTTTCATTGTTATTAATTTGAGCATATTGGTGCATATTTTTAGAATCTTGTTTGCCGGATTTATGACCTTTGGCTAAATTTGTTTATTGATGGCAGCAGTGATGAAATTTATGCCTAGTGAGTTAGTTTGGGAAATTAAGAGTGAGGTCAATGATCAAAACTCCTCTCAGCCTACGTTGGGAAATGGCTGCATGGCCGACATTGGTCAACCACAGCCTGTTGATGTTATGGTTTTACAGTGTTTGCTTTAAACTCCAGGCTGACATCGGCACACTCGCCTGATTTTGTCCCAGGTAATTTTAAGTACAACACGGGTCATTAAAAAAGAAAAAAAAAAAAAGCTTTTTCTGAAGGTAAACGGTAGTCTTCAGCTGACTTTCAAAAGCTCCTTCTTGACGTTTTGACACAAACGCTGTGCCTGGAGATGTGCCAGGTTTCGCTTTGTAAGTCTTGCCATTTTTGCACAATTTAAACTATTTTCAAACTCTTTTCTTTCCGCCTGAAATGCACTTTTTCCACTTATGTCAATTCAAATTTTCATAGCAGTTTCGTATGTTTGTCTTCCCCAGATCTTTTCCCCAATATTGGATATCACTAATACACAGGACAGATGTGCAAATATTCCATCAACATTTTTCTTGCGATAGCAAATTCATTTTATGCAATCTTTCACTGTCAGTTAAAAATGAAGTGATATAATACATAAAAGTGTAAATATGTGCTTCATAAACTTTGGTTAGAAGGTTAGCGTTGATGTATCCTGCACTTTAAAAGCAGTACAACAGACAAATTTATAGACGAAGATGAAACTGTATTTACACCAGCACATCAGTGCCTCGTGATTGGCTATAAACACTCATCTGCGATCCCTGTCTCCCTGCTTTATGGACCTTTGGAAGCATCTCATGAAATATTTATCTTTGCATCTCTGTGGCTTTGGGAGAATGAAATGCAGAAGAAGGGAAGTGCTGGGTAGAGAAAGGAGATTAGATTGCATTGTAATGATGGTGGAGGAACATGAAGAATGAAATGTTTCATCGTAGAAGTCCTGACTAGTTGTGTGACTTGTGAATAAAAACAACAAAACTGCCTGCGTGAATCAGGCCGATTCATCTCATAAATGCTTGTCAGGATCAAATCGCATTCAGCTTGCAGTCAAAACAGCAATGATCAACCATCTCTGTAGAAGTCTTAGATGTCTGTATAATAACAAATTCAGCCTACAGAGGTTGTTTTGAAAAGCTGCCTATTTTTGCTCTGTGACAATGAAATTTTGGAAAATAGAATCCAAAGAAGATGCAGTTAAACATGAATATGTGAGATGGGAAATGTCTAAAAATATTAACTACATTGAAAATTTGTAGCACAGATGTTTGCAGCATGAAGAATGAGTAAATGTCTTTGTGTCCTGAGTTTACATTGCAACGTAGTTTAATTTTTACAGCTTTGCGTTCTTAATGTTAACCTTGGCCCTCAGGGCCATTTCACACACCGCATTCTGTTCTGTTACACATAGATTAGAAGACATGTTGGATTTTTATTTTTTAAAAATTAAAAGTTTTCAAGGGTATGGCATGCTGTTAACAGCAGTCTGTTTTTATGTGTTGAAAAATTTAGTAAATATATAGTTATTACAAACCCAGGAAATGACAATGTATTTAAGTTGGATAATGGTTGATTCACCCAATTTTTCAGGGAAAAATGAGAGATTTTTGTTAAAAATTGGCATTCTGAAAACATCATCATATTACTAGTTCCTTTGATTCATCCAGAAAAAGCTTACAGCCTCACAAGGTTATGAATTTACCACAGGTGTAAACAAGTGCAAACTGGTTTTTTGTCACAAGGGTTGCACGATTTGTCATTGACAACACATCTGTTAGGCAGTTCTGACTGGCTCATTCTGGCCCTGTAGATAGTAATTTCAGGAATTGCTGTGAGGTGCAGTGGGTAGGTCTGATTTCCTTTCTTGCAGTCTAGTGCAACCTATTCAGTAAACTGTTTATTGAGCTGGATATTTCCTAAGGAAAGGCAAGATGCAGGCATCAGTCAGGTGCCATTCAAGCAAACGGATCCCCGAACAGCGTGGAAGTGTGGCCAACTTCTCAGCCTACAGGCCACCAGCCACCAGCCAAAGCAAGTTGGCCTTCTTGAAAAACTGGAAATATCATCTGGCAAGACCAGTACGTTTTCCAGTCCATCCGGGAAGCACAAGACCTGTTTCCAGGGCTCCATGAATGGAGATGCTGTGATTATCAAACTCAAGACTGTTTGAGTTCTAAGAAATAAAGTATTACGTGCATGTTTCTCAGAGAGGAAAGCATCTGTTGCGTAAGTAAAATAAAGCTTGTGCGTCAGATCTTTAACAAATGCATAGAACAGCTGCTGTGCCTTGAGGGGAAATGGGGGGGACCTGTATTTTTCATTTTTCCTAGCCATCTCACAAGTTTTCAACATGTTTTTGGAAAACCAGAAAAAAAATCTTGTACAGATGCAGATGTACTGCATTTATAAAATGAGGGAAAAAGCATTTGGATACTTGACTTTGTGACAAACATCACAATAATCTTTTTTTTTTTTAAAAAAAAAGAAAGCTTGCTATATTCACAATATTTCTGGGTTGTCCCAGATGTCTTTCCCACATTGCAGTCCGTTTGCATTCTGAATAAATGGTTCAGCGCTTTACTTCCCATTTCTGCCCTGGAGGGGTTTTTTTTCGTGATCCAGCTCAGAATATAAACACCGCCACTACTGCTCAGACAGAAGCAACCAAATCTGAGGTACCAGCCAGGCAACTTTTGAAAATCTACTCCAGCTGTTTCAGGTATTTTTGTCTGTTAATTCTGTTTGATTTCTTCCCAATGTGTTAGATGGCTTTGTGACCAAATGTATTTCGCATGCAGAATATATTGCTACTTCATGCGTTTAAGTTATTTTTAAACAGACATTTGACTGCTGAACCTTTACAAAAGCTTTGAAAGCTGTTGAATATCCTTATGGAGACTGAAATGTTTACACCGATGCGTAATAAATTGGCTTGTGGGCTAATTTATGGTTTTACATGCTGCACCGGTCTAGGCTTGCTGTCAGTCTCCAGTATGATCTGTATTTTATGCTTATGTTAAAAAATGATCTCCCTTTTATTTTTTTGTTCATGTAGAAACGTGTGACAACAGTTTCAACTTACACAAGAGGTAAGAGGCCCGTGATTTTCTGTACTGTGCTTGTAAGGAATAATGCGCTATTCAGCTAGCTTGGCTTTCCCTATCAAAGCCAAATTAAATATGTAGACTTCTTTTGTTGTTACTTAAAATGCATTAAATAACACTGGTGTTAATATTGCTGGCTGTATAGCAGGAAATCCCTATTTCGATGGCTGTTTCTGATTTTGAAAAAACTTTAATCTTTACAAACCTATTCTCTTCTTCTTGCAGCATTATCAGCTTGGAAAGCATGAGTTTTGAAGAGGGTGATCATGCACTGGTGCAGGTGAGATGTTCTGCTGATATCAGGAAACTTTTATTGTGGAGATCTACGCTAGGTCTTAGCCACACACTTAAATTTATGTTAGCAATTGAAAAGTTGAATATGATTTGAAATGTAAAGCATCATTTGGAAGTGCTGATGAGAATGTGGTGCCATGAGAACTTTTTTGAATAGAAGGTAACCTTGTGAAATGGCGTTGGGCTTCAGAAAGAGTTGCTCATTGTTTCCTCCTGTCTGTGTCTGCGGAAAAGGGAGGTGGGGACGAGGCCTTTGGCAGTGACTGCCAAGCAGATGTTAAACTGACAGTTGCCAGCCTCCTCAGTGATGAGCAGTGGATGACTGACAAGACATGGGGCACGGAGTTCACCGACAATGAGCTGCTTAAGATAATGTTTGAAAACATAGTGGAAGGTAAGCAAATAACTGTGGTTGATCTGTTTTGCTAATTTATGAAAGTGTACAAAGATTTAAAAATATCATATGACATCTAGCTGTTCTTATTGCCTTGTTTTCCACGGAAAGCTCTGCCCTGCAATGTTGGAAAGCCTTCACTTGAAAGCTTTTTACAATCTACTAGTACGTACATTAAGTCCACAGACCAGTTTCTCTGTTTTTGATTTCTCAGAGAAGGCAGTGCTGACCATGTCAAGTAGCAAAGGCACAAAGGTGGGCAAGTTCATCGTCACTACCTCACAACTCAACAAGGTCCACAACATCACCGATGAGCTCCAGAAGAGCTTGGTGCTCATCGAGGGGACGCCAGGAAGGGAAGGAGAGCTGCTGGCCATGTCGCTGCCGGGAGGTAGCATACATAAAAATGGTGAGACTGGCAGGCAGGATGCAAACACAGCATTTGTACCAGAGATCCCATTGCTGAAATCTGGATGCTTCTTTCCATTTTTGAGATGCTAGACAAACTGAAAAACAGAAAAGAGTAAATCCTGTCTTTTGAAATGAAATTGGGTGTCAATGGCAAGAGAGTTTAACAGATGCTTGGTTTCGCATACCAGTATTGGATAGGTGTAGAATATTGTAATATCAAAAATTAAGATGATATTATATCAAAATGTAATTCAACCATTAATTTGTTAACCCACACATCCAAATGTCCAGTAAATTCACTTAGCGAAAGATTGGGCTACTACACGTTTGATCAATTTTTTATCGTGCAGTTCAAATGCAGAATGTTTGCTACCTGTGAATAGCAGTGGAATAAGAGAACATTTTATGACAAAACTTGGTTGGCCAGATATGTTTGTGTATAGAAGGAACTTGATACAGCGGATGCTCACACATGCAAATTCACCATAAGAGAAGAGCACTAGAATCTAAGAATCTGGCTCTGGAATTGCTTGGCATTTCTCTGAATGAATCAGGGGAACAGATTTATAGTCCGTTTATTCCATTGCCGCACCTGCTGCTGGTCAACTTCATCAATGCTCACAATGACCCCTGAATCCTTCTTTTTTTAGTGCAATGGAACCTGTTGCTGTACACCTCTCTCACAATGACAAAGAACTCTGGACAGCCTATAATCCTGAAGATTGCAGGGACAAATCTCTATTTGTCCTGCCACGGACCACCAGAAAAGCCGGTGCTGACCCTGAAGGTGAGACATGTATTCTGTTCAAGATGACCGTTGCAGCTTACAACTATTACTATTTAAGCCATGGCCCAGGACAAATAATAAAACATTCCTAATTTCTGTACATTTCTGCATTCAGAAGATCCAAGACTCCGAAAGCCTGAAAACCATCACAGAGGGCGACGATATGATGCAGTTCCTGTTTCTGAAAAAAAACTCTGACTTTTCCACAGTCACCTTTGAGTCAGCTGCGCTCCGTGGCTTCTTCATAAGCACTGCTTCGGATGACAACAAGCTTGTAAAAATGTGCCAAATCTCAACACCTGGCCGCCACACAGCCTTTAAAGTTTATCAGAAATGAGCACATCTGCAGTTCTGCTTTGTTTATGCATTTCTGGCTGTTTAATGTGGTTAAAAATTCGATAGTCTATCTATCTATTTATCTATGAATTTATTTTTATTTATATTTGTGTGGGTTTTTAAATAATGCTGAAATTTTAAGATGACTGCAAATGGCACCTGCTCTTGTGACATTTTTTTTCCCTTTGCGTTTTCTTGATTCTTCTGAAAAATAATGCAGCCATTTCCTCATTATTCTGATTTTAGCTTTTAAGTGAGTCGTTCCCTGTTCGGCGTAACCTGCATCAGGTGTGTGTGGAAGCCATGACGTCATTAAATTATTAAAATTGATATAACGCCATTTCCTGTGCAGTGAGTCTTGACATCCGGCTGCTCACGCGCATGCGTGTTGGTGAGTCGCAAGTTCGAGCTTGGAAAAGTTTGGCGACTGCACTTGCATTCAAAAGTGTTGGCTCATACATAGTCAGAGAAACATTTGCTTTTATTATCAGAATCCGATTTATTTGTCCATGTATGCATATACATTCAGGGAATTTGTCTTCGGTTCCCAGTGGCTCATAGTTTACATACATGCACACATACAAGTGCATTAAATAAATAACTGTAAAAATAACGACGGATGGAATAAATAGTGAGGGAGGGAGAAAATGTTGCACAGACTAACAAACAAATCGGCTGTTCTTTTTTTTTCCTACCTTACGTTATCGCGACCCTAACCAGGATTAAGTCGTTGATGGATGGATGATTCATATAAAATACAAAGTGCTAAGATATGAATCATCCATCCATTGAGTTTCAGCTCAGTGCTGCCCATAGTTTTTTTTTTTAGTCTATGTCCTCGTCATGCAATATGTTTTTCATGTAAAACATCTAAATCTGATGATAGATTTTTATGTAAAAACGATCCTTGCAAATGTTATTTTAATGCTACCATAAATGGTCTTAGGGCTGTGCTACAAATGTATAAAATTTCACGCACAAAAAGACGCACTAAATTAAGGAGTCGGGAAAAAGATGATTTATTTATTTCTTTTTTTAAAAATTATTTTTATAGGTCTTTGCAAAGTGTGTCGTCTCTGACGTTAAACACAACAATGAAGCAAAATGCGCGCAGGCGTGCTTTGTGACGTCACTCAGCCGAGAGGCACTCGCGTTTTCATTGGTTGGTTTGAAATTTCGAACTCGCTAATGGCCGCTGTAGGTGTTTGGCGGTAATGTCGTCGAGCGTAATATTACTTAATCTGCATGAAACATTAGTTTCTTTTTAATTTTTGCTACAAAACGAAGCCGTGTCTTCTGTCACGATTCGTGTTTTCTGTATTTGTCTCCGCGATGGACACCGAAGGGGCTCCGCGCTCTCTTTCTAAACAAGGTATTTCCTAGCGTTGTTGCTATGTCTACATTTATTCGTTTAACAAATGCTTTTCTCCAAAACAAACAACAGTTGCAGTTGATAGTGCCTTAGATCGTACTGTTACAACACTGTTTAATGTTTAACTTGCATTTAAAGTGTGGCGCTGGATCATGTGTGGCATTGTTAATATTAATACACCGCTTTGGTGGCTAGCATAATAATGTTCTCGCCCTGTAGTTTCAGTTCATGTGCTGTCGATTTGCTTAATATTTTGTGTTGGTTTGCACTACTGTAGTGATATTTGGTAATAATTTATTGTAGACTTTGCATATTAAGTTAAGACATCTAAAATGTTTACTGTGAAGGAATCAAACGTTTATGTTTTATAGAACTGCGCAAGCAGAAGCTGATGGAGTATTTGGCTAAAAAGAGAAAGCTGGGACCTCCTAATCCAAAGTAAGATGGACTATTCAAACAGTTGCTGACTGCAGTACTACTGTGTTTTCTTTTTTAAATTATGGGCATTTGGCAGGCATTAGTTAATGTTGGTAGTCCTTTCCATAATATAAATACAGATTTTTTCCACTTTTATGGAAGTTTCACTCTGTCATTTGTCTTATCAGACCATGCCTACAGGAGAATGCCAAGCCCAGGAAGCTCACTGAAACTTTTGTAAAAGCACCCTGTGTAAGTAATACACTGCCTTATTTGTTTTATTGTAGTCTACATTTCTGTGGAAATTGAACCTTTGCCTTCAGATCTTCAGTACTTATTTATATACCCTGGCTGTACATGTACAGCTAATGCTGGAAGATACAGGATGATATGATGCACAGTATTTTACAGTCCTGCTGCTGGGCAATGAATGTAACCATATGGTCTTACTGTACAATACTGTCTGTGGGTTTTAGGCTGCCAGGGGGAAGAAGAACCAAAACACAGATCCATCCACTCAGAGATGGAAGGAGAATAAAACTCAGACTCCAAGTGGTTTTGCCAGAGCACCACTCAAAGCCATCAGCGCCACTAATATTGCACATCACAACACTACACAGCATGCTGGGTGTTCTGATATAACAGTTCACACCACATGTGCTCCTCTGGATAAAATGTGTTGTGACATAGTGGGCCTTTCTGATTTGCAGCCCAGCACAGTTGTCCCAGGCTCCACTGTAACCTGCACTTCGCATTCCACAATAGTTGGTCCTGCTGGTTCTTGTCATTCTAAGGCAGCTAGGGAGTTAAGGCACCCCAGCACAGCGAGCATTGCAGTAGGCTCCCGACCCAGAGCAGCGGGCGGCACGGCGAACTCCCGTGCCCCAGGCTCCCGGCCCGGAGCAGCAGCAGGCGGCACGGCGGCCTCCCGTGCCCCAGGCTCCCGGCCCGGAGCAGCAGCGGGTGACACGGCGGCCTCCCGTGCCCCGGGGTCCCGGCCCAGAGCAGCAGCGGGTGGCGCGGCGGCCTCCCGTGCCCCAGGCTCCCGGCCCGGAGCAGCAGCGGCAGGCGGTGCATCAGCCTCCTGTGCCCCGGGGTCCCGGCCCAGAGCAGCAGTGGCGGGCGGCACGGCAGCCTCCCGTGCCCCAAGCTCCCGGCCCGGAGCAGCAGCGGCGGGCGGTGCATCAGCCTCCTGTGCCCCGGGGTCCCGGCCCAGAGCAGCAGTGGCAGGCAGCGCATCGGCTTCCCGTGCCCCGGGGTCCCGGCCCAGAGCAGCAGCGGGCGGCGTGGCGGCCTCCCATGTCCCAGGTTCCCGGCCCAGAGCAGCGGCGGGTGTTGCGGTGGGCTCTTGTGGCCCGGGCTCCCAGCCTGGAGCAACATCCACAGGTCCATTTTCCAGTAACAGTCAAAGAGCACCGCACTCAAATACTGTGGTCTCAGGCAATTCATGGGCCAGAACAGCCACCTCAGTGAGAGCAAGTCTGACAAGGCCATCTCCTAGGACTGTCTCCTGTGGAGGTATGGCAGCCAAAGCAGCTTCTTTCAAGTCTAATCTCAGTCCCCCTAGCAGAATGCAAAGTAAGTCGAACATAATTTCTGCTTCATGTGAGTCGCTCTCTGGTACCCAAGTTAAGGTCATACCAGCAGAAAGACAACGTAACCCTTCAAGTACTATGACCGCTGCCAAGTCCTATAGCAGATACTATAGAGCTCAGGCTAACAGAGCCAGTGATCTCACTGGCACTAAGGATGCTTCATATAATCCAGTGCCGTTCAGATGTCGGCAGAATGACAGTGCCACTTTGGCACCACTCTCCACCCCAAAGCTTAGCACTAGCCATCAAGCAGCAGGACCACAACTAACAAAGGATCAGGCTCCTTCAAGAGCACGGGCCTCAGCCCTGCACAGAGCGGTGTTTCAAGCGATGGCTAAGACAGACAAGGAGACAAGCCAGCAGGCCCTGTCCAGATTTGATGGGCCAGAAATGAACAGCAGGGTCCCGAAGACTGTAGTTAACAGTGAATACAAAGGGTCTATGGAATTTCTTCCCCCGACTTTTCAAAGTCAAGCCAATTGTGGGGGACTTGCCACCATGCCGCGAAATGGTCAACGAAAGATGACTGCAGCCCAGGAGGAGAGAATGTAAGTCTGCTCTGCCTTATTCCACACGTTCTTTAATCGGTAATTGCAAGGTGCACAGATAAGGATTGTAAACGTCTGTATTTATAGCTGGATATTTCACCACTTTCCTGATACCGATATGTGACATTTATGATTGAACTGCTTAACCACTATTGTGTCCAGAGTTAGCAAACACCATAGTGGATAAATAAACATTTTAGTCACTGTTAAATTAATTTTGATAAAAGAAAGAATGGGAGACTATTAGGCAGGTACAGGTTTGAATTCTGCTGAAAGTATGTAATGTTTGCATGTTCTCCACATTTGCAGTATGAAAGGCTTACATGAAAGCAATAGTAAACCATTTCTGTATCCATCCTCACGTTTAACACCATGTCAGTGGTTGCTATGAGTCAAATTACTTTTAGCCACCTTGTAGCACTTGTCTAAGCGTGATATGTACGGTAATTGATTGGCGGTGTAACCGTCAGAATGGTGTTTTCCCTACTATTCATTGATGATTTACTGTGTGCTAACTTTTCTGCAGGAGGAAACTTCAGGAATGGCGGGAAGCAAAGGGCATTACCTATAAACGGCCAGCCATGCCCATCAGACCGAACGTGAAGAAGCAGCCCCCGGTCCCTAAGCATTACTGGAACACCATGGAGACAGAAGACGAAGTACAACACCTGGTCTGCACCATCGATAGTGCGCTGGCTGACTGTTTGAAGCTGGTACAGGAGGTAATTCTGTGTGTGCTGGCACATGCTATCTTTTCTGAATTTCAGTTTTTCAAAGTGTACTTTTTTTTTTTTTTTTTTTAACACACAAAATGAACTGAAAATTACAACTGAGCGCTCCCCCAAACCTCTTATCATACCAATTGTGCTAATTCTGCATACTGGTCCCTAATTTTATTTAGCATCAGTGTAATTATTTCCTGCTTTAAAAGGGAAATTAATTTGCTTTGTTGGCAAAGGTAAAGTATGTAAACCAAAAAAGTCTGTTTCAGTTGTTGAACAGATGTGTACAGCTATGCTGAGCGCCTTTCACATTCAGATTGGTGGTGGTGAGTTTCATAGCCATCTCTTCCATTTTTATCCATGTAACACCTTTTCTGTTAAATGTGCTTGAAGTGAATGTGCTTTCTGCATGTCGTCCTTAGGGCTATCCTGCTGAGCAGGTGACAGCGCTGCTGTCTCGTCTGCCAGTAGCGCAGAAGTTTGCAAAATACTGGATTTGTCAGGCTCGACTCATGGAGAGGGCAGGGAATCTGGAAGTTCTGCCTCTGTTTGAGCAGGCTGTGCAAGTTGTCCTTGAGGTAAGGCAGAAGCTCCCTGCATTCCTGCAGAAGGAGTGCCATGGGGGTCTAGTTTCTCTGGTTGTTGCTGTCAGACTGAAAGTGATCATACATTTCACCTCTAGTTATGAACAGAGCTGAGTTTTTGCTTTTCCTTTGCACGCAGCCAGTGGATGAACTGCGAGATGTAATATTTGAAATACTTAAGAAAACCGAAGAGGCATGTAACCAATCATCTGGAGAAGGTAGCTTTATTTTTCTAACCCTCCTTTGCCTCCCCTTGGTCTTTTCAAACCACATACAGTCAGCTAAGACTTTTAAAAGAAATTATCGAGAGGAAATGTTTAACTGATATTTTGAATGGGAAAACATTGGAGCAGTTAACGGAAATTTACTTGTGCCGCACATAATATATTACATGCGTTGCCAGGATCAAATATACTTAATGTTATTTCAGGTAAAATTGCACCTGCATCAGAACCTGAGGCGCAAACTAACATTCAGGAGGTTGAGGACCATGAGATATCGGAAACCAACCTTGTCACCCCCAAAGCCACTAGTGTTTTGATCCGTGGCGCAAAGGAGGGCTCATCTGTAGTGAAGTACAAGATCACAGCCACACCTGGGTATGTAGCCTGCCGCTTGTAGCCCTGGTGTGACTAAGGCCACCTGTGTTGTTTCAACTATGCGGTACATTTTTAACATTCAATTTTAAATACAAGTAGCACACATTGTTTTAAGTGCTCAATGTGGTGTTAATCTAGTGAATTCTATGGAAATGTTCCAGGAAAAGCCAGAAGCAGCAGCCCATGTATCTCGATGGGCAGGAGCTGCGCTTCTTTACTCCGGTTCGGCGCTCTGTGCGAATCGAACGCTCCACTCCACGCTACCCGGCTGCCTTGCAGGAGCATGACCCGTGTGTGGCCTCCTTCAGGGACCTGCTTGCTGAAAAGCAGACGGAGGTTGGCTCCCTGCTATACGTATACAGAGAGAATGAGGCTCTAGGGGACCAGGTCCAGCTCGAGGCTGTGTAGCGCACGGATGCAGAAAGGCAGCAGCTGCTGCTTTCCAAGGGACATCTAGACTTTGCTTTTTTGCATAATACGGGTTTGACCATCTGAAGGGGTAATTGTGCGACGGTGTGTTTTGCCAGCACTGAGTGCAGGATAGATTTCCATGCTCTCCTTCAATCCCAGGAACACAACTGTTCCAACTCTGTTGGATAAAATCTGAAGCACACTGCATGGTTTTCAGATTTTAAAGTTTGTGTTAGGTCAGGGCGTATGAATCTCATATGGGGTTAAAAAGATGTTAAATACAACGTAGACATTTCTGAAGTCCTTGTACATTCACTGTTGTAAATTTATTTTGCTCGGTTACAAAACTTGGTCTACTACACATTTTGAGGAGAGTAGAGGAAAATAAAATGAATACTTTCAAACTGAGTTGTTTCAGTTTTAAAAGTATTAATAAATATTGTTGTCTAACCCTGTGATGTGCTGAAGAAGTCTCCTAGCCTAGCACCCAGTTATTCTGGGATGGGATCCAGACTACTGCAACCCTGAACAGGTCAAACAGTTAAAGATGCTCTAATGGATGGATAATTTAGTGCAAGCAGGCACACATTTACATTTATTTATTTGGTCAAAACAATTTACAGTTCAGGGGACAAAAAAGCACAATTGCTAAAGCATGGCTTATATTTGCCATTTCCCTAGAACACATCAAGTATGAATATGAGAGTGAGTATTTTAAAGCCAATGCATGGCGCTGGTCATGGCAGATGGTGCCGGATTGACTGATGTAGCTGTCAAAAAATTGACTGGAAAGAGATGTTTTGACCTCAGCTCTGAGACAGCCATTTGATACAAGTTGACTGGTTGAGGAATACTGTGGACAAGAAACTCTCCTTCAGTATCTGGCTTTTAAAATCCTGTTGTGTACAATGCTGGTGTGTAAACCATTTAATCTATTAATACAGTATTTATTCACAGCATGGGCTTTTTTGCATGAATATTGTTAAAAACAAAATGTTGGTTTTATTGTAAGGTTAAGTTGGACAGCTGGTAAAGTAATTTTTAAATGTGGCATTTTCCTTTAATAGAGAATATAACAAAAAAATACTCCCTTAAACGGCCATAGCCAGAAACGCATAAATCTGTGCTGCTCACATGTGGAGTTTCTTGGTATTACAGCTGCAGCTTGTGCATATGTCATATTTCAGCTTGAAAATGGGGAATTTGAAAGCACTTATTTTAAACTGGAATGTTCATATTTAATAATGACCATTGCTATGATTTTACATATTGGCTTGTTGATAACACTGTTAATATGTATATAATAAATAGTGAAAAATTATTGCAGTGCACCGTTCTTCTCAAGTGCTCTGATGTTGTAATTACATTTTATTTAAAACTAAAGTAAGGAAAATCAAATTGTAGCAGCAGCGTTCAAATCTGGTTCTCATATTCGCATTCTTGAAGTGTCCATAGGCCAAATAACAGCAGTGAGGAGGTGAAAGAAATGGTGTGTCGCTGGGCTTCGGTTTATACCTCATTTTCTTTTGGATTATAATTAGGGCAGAAGAATAAAATCATAATTGATATGCCAGATTTGAGCAAAAATATGAAAAGATAACTTGAATGCTAGCAAATGAACCTTCAAATGCGGTTTCCTCCTGCACGTACTTGCCTATGGATTTAAAATGTATTGCTTGCGTTGTGAAATATCTTTAAGCCTTAAATGCACATAATGCAGTTTAAGTGACTGCTTGCACGGAGATGGATTCCTGTGCCATTTGCGGCCATGCACTACGCTGTGGCGAGAACACGTGCAGGGTTGCCATATGCTTATGGGCGAGCGCTGCCGTGTGTTTTCCACGCACATGGCAACACGTGCTAAATATAGTGCACTGTGATCTGGGTTTCTTCCTGGGGATGTGGGATCCCTTCCCCACGCAAGTACCCCCTTCACTCTCCCTTCCCTGTTCCGGCTTGTTCTGCACACTCGCCGCCGCACAACAGGAAGCTCTACAAGCTGCATTCTCATTGGCCAGCTTGTTGCTAAGGCAGCACTGGATTTAAGTGATGAGAAGCTCGCAGGGAATACAGCAGGGTCTGTAGTGTCCTGGTTTCTCTGTGTCATTGACTCTGTCCCCATCTTTCACGCACACTTTCGTTCATTGTTCAGACAGGGAAACACTGCCAGTAGGGCTGTTCACACAGCACAGCAGACGGGATGAATGTGCTCCCGCACGCGAACTTCAGACCGGACCACATAAATGCTACGTTCCACTACGCTCCTGACCGCGCAGTTTTGTGTTGATCATTGCCAACAGATTCTCTAATGGTTTTGTCGTGATAACAAATGGCTGGGCCTGCAATAATATTTAAAGTTGATGTAAATGGACCCAACAAAACTGAAAGGCTGTAAAAAAGCACCTGCTTTGAAGGTCATCTGTATGTACTGTATAACACATTCCTAAGTTCCATGGAATGACACCTGTCATTCAACTGAATCTGCTGGCACGTAAAATGGTTCTCTAACTGCAAAACTGTATAGAAGTAAAGTACAGTATAAAAAGGAATTTAATTTTTGCAAAATTCAGTATGTGTAGGGATTACTCCTACAGGAAAAGAACAATTCATTTTGCACAAAAGTCCCTTTCACAGAATTGCTTATGATGCTTCTCTTACACTTCTTGTCTTAGACAAAATATATTAGCAGTGGTCTAGCTTTTGTTTATATATAAATATTTGCAGTGTTAGCACCTGATCCCGACAATACTTGAGAAATTTATTGTGTTTGGGTAGAGGGAAATGCCCATGTGTAGGTCGAAGGTGAAGACTCTTACAGTGCTGGAAAACTTTTCCATCTGTGGTGTTCTATGAGGTTCTAATGATGGACTGCCTACAGTGATGATCCCTTCTTGCATAATGAGTGATGGCAAGGGAGGGCAGCTCCCCCCCCACTGTCCCCAGGGTCCCTTGGGATTGTAATGCCAATGCCATGGTGCGCTGGGTCATTCAATGAATGCAATGTCCTGTCCCCTAATCCTAGACCTGGACCCCCCCCACCCCCACTTCTCCCTGAACCAACAGACAAACTCTAAGGCCCTCTGTAACAGGCCAGACTGTGAGATGGGCACCTGGACAGTCTGTAACTAATCCTCACCCCAGCGCAATGACAAAACCACGAGAAATAATCCCCTGCCGTATCTGGCAGTGATCCCAGCACGGTATTGCGTGCCCTTGAAATGTCCCTTGCCCTGCACCCCCCACCCGCTGCTGTCCTGTACTTAACATGGTGGGGGGTGGGGTCACTGAATTAGAGAAGAGGGTATTTCACAGTGACATTGCAGCATGTAAAACATCATGCTGCATCAGTATAAGCATGGACCATTTTCCCACATTGTGTGCCTTTCTGAGGGTCTTTGCTGTTAAATGCAAATAATTCTTTGACTTGTATGAATTTAAGCGTTCAATTACTTTGAACGCTTAAATTCATACGTTCTGGAAACAAGGAAAAACAAATGAGCCACATATGACCTCAGCATTCTCGATCCCTGCCACTCTGAGACAAACATATGCTATTGTGCCGTTCAAACGCTTATTGCGCTGCAGTTGCCAAAAATTACAAATGTGGCCATAAATTTAAATGTTAAACTGAATAATCTTTTAAGCAGACATCCTGTCCAAAGGAACAAAAAAAAACTAGAAAAGCAACCCTTGGATGTATTCCACCTTACCTTTTTTGAATGTAAAGACTACATTTTTTTTAACACACACTTGTAATTGCACAGAAGATTAACAAGGCTTGTAGGAAGGCAACGCAGCACTTGTTTGGTGGGACTAAGTGAGTCTGAGGAAGAGCCACCGTTGCCAATGTTCCCCTAAAATCTGAGCTGCAGCCGCCATCCTTGGTGTCCCCACATCAGCTGCCCATGTCCTCTGCTTCGCTTACCATTCACCACGATGATGTACCTCCAAGTGTTCTGCTGTGAAGCTGTTTTAGTGTCTTCTTCATCGCAGTTTTCTGCTTTACGGTGTCAGCAGCCTTTTCTGTTCAGGAAACACTGCTCCACTTGTTTGTACTGCATGCGGCTCCAGTCACCCACAGACACTGCTTCATCACTGCTACTTTACATTGGTTATGAAACTCATCTTTATTTAATACTTTGTGGGTGCCACTGCTTCCGGATTTCCAGTAGACTGCTTTGATTCAAACCATATTATGTTAAACACCAAGGCTAAAAAATGTAAGTGGAAGGACTTCTGAAACCCTTGTCAACATATCTGAATTAAACTTGAATTGTGGTTCAGATTTTATTTTTTTTAATCTTCCAAATTTCATGAAAGAAAAGGTTTTCGTTACGTCCTAACAATATGTTAAAAGAGGAATACGACAAAACATTTACAAAACATTAACTGGGTCGGTTCAAAATGTGAAATTTGATTGTATATGCAGATAAAATCATTCCACCCTTTATCTACAACTGCTTATCTTTGGATCTAACTTTAGTGGGTTTGGTGGCTAGCTGCTGTGCCACCACATCCACTAAAGTTAGATACACACAAAATTACTTTCTAAATGTTGCAGTGTAAACCAATCCTCAGCTTGACAAAGTTACCTTACTGTACTTCAACAGTTATGAGCAAGCATCCTGAATGAATGGCCACTGCTCCTGTGTTGAGAAATTTCTTTGTCCTAAACGGAAGTGGGCCACCAGGGTTTCAGCTTGGAGAACAGGGAAGTCAAATCAGATTTTCCATATCATATTTGGCACATACCGCACAAGTAAGCAAGTCTGAGGGAAAAAGAAAAGGACTTCCAAGAGCCAAATGTGGTTTCCATTCTAACTGCACAAAGATCGAGCACCCCAGCTGGTGAGGTCGAGCTGTGGTTCAGCTGTCAGCATGTAGCACAACATACAACACATGTGGTCATAACCCTAATCCCACCCGCAATCACCTGTTAACCCTCATGCACAGCATTTCTGTACACAGTACAGATGGCATAATTTGGTAAAACATACTCGTGCCACACACACAAGTTGCTTAAATTATTTTATGAAAACCTAATACTAGCATATGGTAGAGTGACTCTTTGCTATGGATTTTTCTCTCTCGCTTTCACACATACATCCTCTGATGCTAGGCCACAGCCCTCCTCAGTAGGGTTCCACCTCTATAAATAAGCAGTTTTATAGCAGATGAGGGGCAGCTGAGAGGAGTGCCAACAGCTGCTGTGTGCGCATTCTTCCACTTAGCACCTGTTGCCCTTTGGGGTCTCCTCTCAGGACCTTCCAGCTTCCTTCTACTGTGAGTATCTTAAATACACGAGTGCACTTTTCATGTAATAAGCACCCATTATGTAGCCCACTGTAAAGAAGCATATACAAACAGTGTAATGGGATCTTTACAAAGTGATTTAATGCGGTTTTGTTAACACACAGAGTAAGAAAATGGGTGTCGATCTTTATCAGTTGGTCAGAAATGGACTTTAGACAAAATAATCTGAAGTCGATCTTACAAAGAACTGTGCATGTCAAAGAGAATTACACTTGAAGGCAGAAGTTTGCTTAACAGTTCTGTTTCACAGAAAAGCAGCTTACTTTAGTTCAACTGCTGCCCACATTCGCACGTCCAAGGCCAAGTTGTTTTAGTGTTTTCCAGCCTTGTACCTTTATAGACACAGCAGCACGAGTATCATCACTCCTAATGAAGACAGGTCGGCAAAGGTGCCATTTTATGAAGATATAGCTTATAAATTGCTCATGTACCTGGTACATTGTTCAGTTAACAGTACAAAATTTAAAAATACTGATGCTAAGTTCTCCACAGGTTCTAAAATAATGGCTGATTTTTTTCATCTCTGAGGCACGGTGCCCCTCCTGACATAGGAGTGATGAGAAGAGCGTTGTTCTCCAGATCACAGTTGAGCGTCTGCTAAAATCTACAGCAATGCATTGCCTCATAAGGGCAACCATGCACAGCCATGTTGCTCCTTTGCAGGATACCTTGCTTGCCTTGAAGCCAAGTCCCCACCAGCTCTGCTCAGACCGTGGTCCACAGCCAGACCCTTGTGCCTTCAGAGTATCAGGTACTTGTCCTGAAAAGTTAAGCCTGTTTCCTCAGCAAAGAATTCTTTATTATTGAAAAAACTTGATAAGAGTATTACAGCAGGACACACATGAAACAGCTGCCATTTCACGTAACAAAGTACAGGAATAAGAATGTAGTTAACACTATATATATATATATATATATATATATATATATATATATATATAATATATACATTTTATATATATTATATATATGAAAAAATTGAAGGACATGAGTATATACATTATACACTCATAAAATTAATAAAAAACTATTGCTCCCATATGGTTTCATAAATTCTTTGCTGTGGAGAAGAGTAAAATTAAAAGGGAAGGAAATAGTTCACATCAAGTTAAATGGACTGCCAACAGTAGGGTAAAAGGTACTTTTTTAAAGTGCAAAAACATGAGGCAAAGGAAATAATATTCTAGTTTGTTGGATTAATAAACTGCAAATTTTGTTACCCATAAATTCACAATGAAAGCTGTTTTGTAATGGAAAAATAGACTGTGTGCCACAAGATTCAAATGTTGCCCACTAAACTGTTTTTGCTCAACACATAAGTTTCTCCTCACAAAGTAAATAAAATGTGTAGAGTTGATTAATACCAACATTACATTTTTCAGAATATGCAATAAATTAACAAGGCAGCTCCAAACTGCAACAGGCATGCAAATTTTAACATACTTAAAGGACTGCCGTAGACATCTGAATGTTTAAAATCCGACGTTAAAAGTAACTGAAAACAAACAGCAAGCTAATCACTTCAGAATTGGGAAGGTTTAAGAATTACACAGAAGGATCTGTGGGTATTGAAAAATGAAAGGACGGGATGACAGATCTACTATATCTTAAGTATACAGTCATGGTATTTTGTTTATATGTTTCGTTAATAGAGCTGCTATATTCTTCCATTATTTCTTAGAAATAAAAGAATCCGTAAAGGGACGGGGGAGGGGGAAATCATCCACGTCAAAGCTTCTGCATCCCAGCTTAGTGTGTTTAAATAAACTTTAGCATTAAGAATTCTGTATTTTATATATACTTTACACTGTTATTTAAAAAATAATTCTGTGCTGGTTAATTCAGTTTTTCCTTTTAAAGTATAATCTCTTTTCAGTATAGTTTTCTTAAAATCATCCATCCATGCATCTTTGTCCAAAACAACTGCAGACTATGAAGAAATTGTTCCATGAAACCAATTACTCAGTCCATTCAAGACTGGAGTTGAGATAGAATTACTGATGTAGCCTTGCAAACAGTTCCAGGACTGATGGTGTTAAAGGTGATTCCCTTAAAAAACATCCTCCCACCCCTAAAAAGGAAAAAAAACAAAAAAAAGTCCTATGGTTAAGTCCTTAGAGCTCCAAATGAAAGTGCAAACAGTTATCCGTGGCCCCTTACTGGGCGGCACTGTGGCGATTCCAGGGCCGATGTGCTTGCTCTTTTCCTGGCTTTTTAGATGTTGTGTAACTTTTCAGCAGGTGCCAGACCGTTTGTTCAGATGGAAAATACATCACAGCTGTAACATCTGACTACAGGCAGGTCTCACAAACCTGACTTTTGGTTAGAACTCAGGCGGAAGTCTAGATGTTCTGGAGGAGGTGGCTATCTAGCTCAAGAAGGTTGCTGTTTTTCTGCAGAGCTAATGAGGTGAATCACATCTTATCCCAGTGAAATATTCCAGTTTTCTGCTATGGATGTGCCATCCCTAAGGAACTCGATTGCAAGTAGTAGCTTTGAAAACCAGCGTGCAATTGGCTCGAACCCATCGCCGGTGTGTTGCATGTCTGCGCATGGACCACGGTGGTACAGCCCATTCGCTCCGATCGCATAGCCATCCAGAGGAGGCTGTCCACCTCCTCATCTCTTTAATGGGCCTACACTTTTTGTACACGTTTCCAATCTCACTTTGTTTCTTGGGTCCAGGAAAATCGTCTCGATCTATATAACAGGTACTTAAATAAAAAGAAGGGTTTTAACAATAAGCTGCTGTGATCTATGCAGACTGTGAAACTGAGTTGCTGGTTTACAAAGGGCAGAGGTGACTGTAAAACACAAGCTGTTCTGACCAAATTTAGAGACCTCATTCACTGACCAGGTTTGCATTTCTTTAACAGGTTAGTTCGTTTGCCGGCTATCCTTCTACGCGCTTTTTTGTTGTTTTCTTTTTTCTTTATAGACAGGATTCTTTTTTTTTTTCTCGATAATATTTCTCAGTCTGCTGTACTTTATTACTTAGCTCCACGGTATCAGTCACGACTGTCCGGGTCGTCATGCACTGGTCGGGACGGCGGGTCGCTCAGTCGTCCTCCACGTCGTCGCCCTCCGACTCCTCTCCCCTGCGCTCGTACACTTTGTCCCGCTGCCGCTCCTGGATCTCCTTCATCTCCTCGGCGTAGCGGCAGAAGGCGCCGCCGAACTTGCTCCACGCTTTGAACGGGACGGTGATGGAGTTCCTGTAGCTGGGCTTCACCTCGCTGACGCGCAGGAACACCCCGTACTTGTTGGACCCCACGTCGAAGAAGAATCGCTTCGAGTCCACCATGATAGACGTGCCCTCGGGCAGCTCGCCATAGGCGCCGGCTCCTCCGCCACCGGCCAGATCCTCGTCGTCCCCTCCGTAGTCGTCGATGAGCTTGGCCAGAGCGTCTCGGAACTCTATCAAGCCCTGGGCGGGAAGGGCGATGGTCTGGCCGGACTGCATGCCGCCGCCGGGGCCCCCTCCGGCCACTCCGAAGCCGGGCCCGCGGTTAACGGTTTGTCGGATCCTAAGGAACCTCCCCCGCTGGTTCTCCTTCAGATCGAGGTAGTATTTTCTGTTCTCTCTGACCAAGAACTCACTTTTTAAGGCCCGCCGAGGCCCACCGTCCTCGCCCCCGGAGGACTGCGCGATCTGCTCGGGGCTGCTGGGCCCCAGCTGGGCGTAGTGCTCTATGAAATCCCCCAAGTAGTCACGGAACTCCGTCGCCACTGACATGGACAGGGTCAGTCGACTTTTGGAGCCCCCCGCTCCGACCTCGGCGATCTTGATGAACCTTCCTTTCGAGTTCTGTTTCACGTCCAGGTAAAAGCGCTTGTTCTGGATGTCAAGTCGCTTGGACGCCAGCTCTTGGGTTTCTTGCTCCCTCTGAAAGTGCTGAAACCCGCCACCGCCGCCCCCTCCACCACCGCTGCTACCACCGCGCTCGCTCCCGCTGTCTCCATCCGCCATCTTCGCCACCAGCAGCCAGCTTCTCCCTCCTGCGTACCTTCCCCCTATCCCGGTGCACACCCCCTCGGTGGACGTTTGTAGTCCCGCCCACTAAAATTTCACTGGTCGCGCGTTTGCCAATCACGGTAGTGTCTAGTCAACGCGTCCACTCACTCGCAAGACTCTGTTGCCAGTCACACGCATCTTACACGCCCCTTTGAAATAATTGGGTATAATTCTGACTTTATTGTAATAATTTCTCTTTCCCAATTGCCGTTCTCTGTTGCGCTGACGTTATGTCTGTCGTCATCCCGTATTTTCTCATTGGCTGTTGTTTGTTGTCATTTAGAAAATTTTCAGTCCCACAATAAGCAAAATTGCAGCAAATTAATACCAGTCGCACAACAAATGTCACCTCTAGCGTGTTTTAAGTGTGAAAATGTATCAGTGAATGCTATGTACTTACCAAGCACATCTACGACAAAATGCGAAAACAAACTGACATTTAATATACAGTTTAGGCGACGTAAACATTTTCTTGACTTTAAGGAAGGATACGAAAGTTAAACTAATCATGGAATTGCATTTCCCCGAGAGGGCGCTACGCATAAAAAAAAAAAACGAACGCACGCTTTTTAAAAAAATCTTTCCGTTTATTAAACTTTACATTAACGTGAAATTTGACGCTGCGGCTGTCTGTTTGTGATAAGAACACGCAATGATCGTTCAGTTGCATCGATTTGTTTTGGCACCTTTCGGACCTTTCCTAATTTGTAGATCCGTGCGCAAAAGACAGTTGAAGTCGACGTGGGGGGAAGGGTAAAGTCCCATACAAACAATGACGCGATTGGCTAGGAACGTTATTCGAACCAACATCGAGAGCTCCCATTGGTGGCTGCCTCTTGGTGGCGATGGTTCTCGCGAAGAGGCTGGCGGAGGGCTTTATTGTTTCTTTTCGTCTCGAGCAGGAATTGCTGCGGAGGTCTGGATTTTAGTGCATAAAAGCTAGTGTGGTGTCTGCAATGGTAAGACTTTAATGTTTCGTGCCTTCCTTTATTGTCTTGAACGCTGCAAAACAGGTTTGCGGAGTGCGGCGAGCGTATTTTATTTTAAGTTTTTTTTTCGTTAGTGCACCGTATTTCCAGATGTCTCGTCAAGCCACCGGAATATTGACCATTGTTGGATATTTTGTGTGGAAAACTAAATACTGAACGCTGTCGTGACCGCCGTAGGGAACTTTTGGCACATGCCCTGGTTAGTGCACAGGACTGCCTTTTTATACTTAAGCCCATAACTAACAAACTTAGCTTACTGCTTTGGGTCATGTGACTAATTGGCGGTTTTATTGAACTTTTTGTGCAGATAAAGTGGTTAACAAAGTGAAATGTAGGAACAAAAATAGGCGTTTGACGTGAAGAGGCCGTGCAGTTCAGTTAGTTGGCGGTCGCCTGGCTAATTCGCTCTACCGCCGAGCGGGAATTTGCTCCCAAACCGCGGTTCTTCGGCATACATTAAAGTGTCTTATTGCGTTTGCACGATTAAGTATTTTGTGAACATAGTTTTTCGGTGACGTGGTCGTTGCTGAACAAATTTAACACCGTGGAATATTTTGTATATTTTAAATGGTTAATTAAAAAAAAAAAAACATTTGGCGGGAAAAGCGGCTCTGACGTGCCTGCGCGCGCGCGCGAGCCTGTGGTAGCGTTAGCTCCTGAGTTAGTTTGTCACCGCGATCAGACAGTTGGAAACGAACTTTATACATGAGAGCTTTAACGCGTAGCGAAGTATTGTGGCCATGGGTTGTTTGCTTTGCAGCCCAAGAAGAAGCCAGTGAAGCCGAATGAAAGTCGGCCAATTGTGTGTTCCCGGTGTGTTTTGTAAACCTGACGTCTTGCTGGACGTGACTGTGCTGGCAGACAGTGGTCGGAGCAGCGGTTCAACCTGCGGGTGACCGTCTGGCCTGTCGTCAGGGTGATCACAGGAAGCGGCATTAATGAAACGTGGCGTTAAAATTGTTACTTGTTGGGTATTTCCGTTTTTAGAAAGTTGGTCTCTGTTACTGGTACAAAAATTGGTACAGGGCAGTCCGTGGTTGAAGTGTTCTAAATTATAATTCCACTCGTTCATAAATGTAGCATCGTTTCGTTTTTATTATAAGTGTTCCCAAAGTGAGTGAATTCAGAATTAAAAGGAGAAGTTTCTACTACACATGTGCAGCCAATATTTTTGAGGAAAGTGTTTGCTGTTAGTCACGAGTGGTCAGTTCACTTGAAAACACGACTCAGTTATTAATAGATTGCCATAAATAGGTATCTTATTTTTTACCCGAATTTAATGCTGCGTAAGTACTCTAATGTGATATTATGATATTTTTGGTGCAGCAGTAGTAGTGGTCACTGATGCCTCTGAACACTGAGGTTACAGGTTTGAATCCCCCTCCTGCTGTAATGTTTCTGAGCAAAGAACAGGTAGAGAAGTTCAACATTGTACTTTGCTTTAGAGAAAAGCATTAGCTAAATAAATGCATATAAATGTTTGGATTAGACCTACCTTGCAGTTTCTTCTGGAGGATTTAAAGGTTGGAGAAATGTGAAACTTTTGCAGATGGCTATTAGTAACCTTAGATCCCAAGGATTACTTTTGTAAGATGTGAAATGAGTTGTTTTTGTAAATATTTTTAACGTGTTGTGTCTTCTCCCACAGGCTGGAGGAAAGGCTGGAAAAGACAGTGGGAAAGCCAAGGCAAAGGCTGTGTCTCGGTCACAGAGAGCTGGCCTGCAGGTAGGTTTGGTGCACAACTGTTACTTTTATTGATTATTATTGATTTTGAGTGTTTTGTATTGATCTTTTTTTGTGTCTCTGATTGCAGTTCCCCGTGGGTCGTATCCACAGACATTTGAAGACTCGTACAACAAGTCATGGGAGAGTTGGAGCTACAGCAGCCGTGTACAGTGCAGCCATTCTTGAGTATCTCACTGCTGAGGTATTAATGTCTCATCCTTGTAATTCTGTAGTAAACTGCATCTTCAGATTGCTAAACATTATAAATCCACAAGCAAGTAGCAATAGGACATGGTTATAGTATTTTCATGAGAATAATGCACTGTAAGATAAAGCATATATCTTAACTAAGTTGCTATAAGAAGTTTTTTTTGTATGTGCATGTTTGGCATTTGTGTCAAAATAGACCTTCAAAAGTTGTATGGCATCATTTTGACAAGTGTGGTAATTTGAAGACATGCATGTTTGCTGTGTTATAGGTGTTGGAGCTGGCAGGTAACGCCTCTAAAGACCTCAAGGTAAAACGCATCACCCCTCGTCATTTACAGCTGGCCATTCGCGGGGATGAGGAGTTGGACTCGCTCATCAAAGCAACTATTGCTGGAGGAGGTGAGTCTATCAGTTTGGGCACCTTTCCTTTGCTGACATTAGCAAAAATGGGAGGATTGTAATTCGGACTATTGGTCCATGTTTGATTTTGGTGTGTATCAGACTGCATTTGTTTGTGTTTCTACAGGTGTCATCCCTCACATCCACAAGTCTCTGATTGGAAAGAAGGGTCAGCAGAAGACTGCGTAAAGCTGCAGTTAGCAGGGTTGTGTTCTTCAGAAGAAATGGCCAACAGAAAGCTGACTCAACTAGGGTTTATTTCTTTCCTTTTTTTTCTCTTTTTTTTCCCTTTTTTTAAGCTAAAGTGTCAAGATTTTACGTTGTAATGTTTCAAAATTTTGACGTGCAAAAATAACTTTTTTATTATTTTAGATTGGAATTGGGGGGGTTTAATCCTCTGCTGTGGCAGCAGTTTGTTCAATTGGCTAATGCGCATGAAGTGTTTTATACTGAAAAATGGAGTTGTTAAACCATTTTTAAAAAAAACAAATTTTGTGTTTGTTGTACTTGCAGTACTGTTCATAATTTTCAGTGTACTGATGGAATAATATCCATTGAATTGTCGTGACTTGCAGGATCTTGTATTATTTCACTGACATTCCTTAACAGCACAGTGCTGTGATAAGAAATCAAGTTTACTCTTTTAACCTTCTCTTGTCGTAGTTTTCTATTTTGATATGCACAAGGACTCATCAATGTATTTGATAAACTGTTAAAGGTTTGCTGTATTTTGCTCATATCAAATGGTGGCTGTCCCCTTCCCAGACTAAAGCCAGGTAGAAGTTAGTTGTTTTCTAGTAGCTTGTTTAATATTCACTTCCATTTTCCCAGTGCTTAATACTATTACATTTTTTTTTCTTGTGTGTTCTACATTTTGTGCTGATGTCCTCACTTCATATGCATTTAGTTGTAATTTCAGCTGTCAGTCCATGTATTTGACATGCTGGAAATACAGCTCCTTTGTTCATATTTCTCATGTAGGGTTGGAAGCTCTTACTGGAAACACCACTAAGAGTGTTAGGAAATGTTAGGATTTTTTTGTTTCACATATTATTTGGCTGGAAAGCAGGATTTTTGTTTGCTCCAGTGTCTTTCTCCCCCATATTTTTCTTCCATCAGCTTATATTTTAGACTAATGTGGTAGCTACTGTTATGGTCAAAACCATGGTTGGTCCTCTGCTTGCGAACTTATGTCAATGCAAGTTTTTTTTTTTTTTTTTTGTTTGTTTGTTTTTTTTTAGCGGAGTGGCCTATTCACCACTTTAAATTGCATGCCAAAGCTTCACCCGAAGGGCCATTAAAGAGCCAACATGAATAGTAAGGAATTTTTTAATTTATTTTTTTAGAAAAAGATGTTGATGCAAAGAGAAGGTAAACAAGCAGTAGCTGAAGGTAACTATCTTCAACATCCAGCAGTTCTGAGCCTATTGACTGTTGCCATTTATTTGCATGTAGTACCTCCAGCTCTGAGTTGATGTACAGTTGTTTGAACTTCCAAGGTAAATAACACAACTTTTTAAAATGTATGATTTTTATTTCTTGTAGTGGGTGAGTTTTGGGTGATGTATTGTGTAAACAAAGCTATGGAGGAGCCACCAATTAGCACCACCCCCATAATGTGGTTCTTTATACATGTGTGGACTCCTGGATGAGGTTACCTGTACTCACAAGAGAGGGAAGTTTGCTGTGTCATGATATAAAAAGCTTTGCTACCTCCCACACCGTGGTGCTTTTGGGATTGCTCACTTTTATACATTTAGCAGATGCTTGCCCAAAGCAACTTTCAATTGGAAAAACAAAATGTATTTCACCAATAGGGAAAGGCAGATATAAACATTCAATTCTTAAAGTACCATTGTGCAGTCCATTACCTTGTAAGTTTAGGAACAACTGTTGGTAGGATGACAGGGTTGGATTGTGGGGACTGAGCATGGGACTAATAACTTCTCCCCATAAAAACAGGCAACCCTCAGGTCAAAGATGGAGCAGACAACTGCTGTGGGTGAGGAAGATAAAAGTTGATTTTCAGGGTGGTCAGAGTTCCTCTTGGAATGTAGGGCCATGGAGTGAGTTGCCACATTAAACTAAGTGATGTCCCACTGTGAGGCTGAATTAATGTAAAAGTACATCAAAATTATATTTTTACAAATTTACCAGTATATGGATGAGCATAATGTACCTCTCAAAAAAAAAAAGTTTGCTGAGGGAAAATAAAGCAGGAGGTGGTGTAGGATCACCAGTTCAGTGGTTTCAGAAGTATTTTGGTACAAGAAATGTAAACTCTTAGGTTAATTATAACAAAAGGGTTGTTGCCCAAGTAAGAGTGTCAGTTCTTGGGAGTGAAATGCTTTGTTTCTGCCTTTGAACACACTGACAGTAGAGGGAGCTGTAGGATCAGGCAGGTTGTTCCATGGACTGGGACAGTTAAAAATGCTTACCTTTCATTCTTTAGCTGTGACCATAAAGAATTCATGTGTGCATGTAGGAAAATCATCTTTAAAATTATGGCTGAAGTCAACATTTCATAGAAATCACTTTATTGTGCATGTAGTAAGTGTATCACATTAAAATTGATCCTAGTACAGTATGATAAAACACTGCAATTCAACTATATGGGAACTGCAACATTTGTTCTTTTCCATCTATCCATTTTCACAGGTATAGATGCACTTTGGCAAATCTAAAAATCCATTGGATTGTATTCTGGGACCTTGAGAAAAATTTCAACATGGCTATGCATTAACAGGCAAACTACTAAGTTTGGAACTTTTCTTCCCCGAAGTTGGGGTTACCCTTTCCATACCGATGGCTGCTGATCACTTAAATTGCCACCAACATGATGGCTTTCAGCTGGAGGGAATGAGTAGAAGGAGGGTATTGCTGGGATACCACCTGAGAGCATAGCCATACTGGGAAGGCTGCTATGGTGCTGAAAGTAGGTATCCAGAAACAAGGGATGGGGGTTTATGTTCATTGCAGAGAAGGGATTGTAGCACAGGCCCAGCGGAACATAAGCGGTTTGACCATCCAGAACCAGAGTTGGGCTAAATCCTGCATAGAATCCAGGATCAAACAGCTGGAACTGTGGCCAGTGCCACTGGTGAGAGGAAGCCATTGTCTGATACGCCGTGTGCTGAAGGTTTCTCTTCTGCTTCATCCGCCGATTCTGGAACCAGGTCCTTACCTTAAGGGAAGGTTAAACAAGATGTTACCGTTTTCATGTATTCTACCGTGCGCTTGGATTTTGTTTGTTCCCATCAGCAAAGCAGTTAACATTTGACGGTAAACTCTTGATCGTTGCATCTTATTGGGTTGCTGGGTCCTGTGGTGGTGTTTCATCGTTTCTGAAAGTCTGAGCAGTTAGGAAACTGCACTTGAGATAACCTGCATGTTCAAATCAACGTGTGCTACCTTCTGCTTGGCCAGTAACACATCGTTGTGCAACGCAGTGACATTAGTAAGGCAAGGCTCACCTGCTTTTTGGAGAGACCGAGCCGTTTGCAGAGCTCCGCCTTGTCCTGGAAGCCCAGGTGTCGGCTCTTCTTGAATGTTTTCTCCAGCTGGAGCAGCTGCTCCTCCGTCAAAGTAGTGCGTGGTTTTCGCCCACCACAGGGAGAGCCTCCTACGGCAGCGAAAGCGCTTTTGCACCCTGACATCTCGTCTTCCGAGCTGCTGCTTGAACTTGTTTCAATCGCTGAAGGAGAGAAAGGCCACGTTAGACCCAAAATGCGCCACTTACCAACCAGCTGCATCAGTCCACCCCTGAATACCTAGCATGCTATGAGAACATTCACAGAACATTGGTTATTGCTAAAAATGTACAAATATGGAACCTGTATTAAACAGTATGTTTATGAAAATTAAGTAAACATTTGTTCAACTCCACCCAACAAAAGTGGGTATTAAGTTCCTTACCTCTTTTGTACTTCAGGAAATTCTTGGAGATACTGTACTCTTCAGAGTAGTTTTTGGCAAGAAGACTAAACTGTCAGATACTCTATGTACCTGTTTATAGAGATTATTCACAATGGACTTGTCCAGTACAGGAATGGAGTTTGGTTTGAATCCACAGAACATCTGAGTTGTGTTTTCAGTAGCACAGAGCTATTAAAAGGCTTTTTGCAATAAGACAAAATCAGTGTAGTGTTGTAGTATAATCGTTTCTCCTAAACTGACGCCCAGATGAAGTCATGATCAGGTCCGGTGGTCCATCCTCAGAAAACCTATGAGCTTAATAAGAATTTGCTGAGAACCCTTAACTTTGTGATTATTTAGTTACTCAGTCATTCAGCAGAGTTATTCTGTGGGCTGCTGTAATGTTAAGTTCAAGAAAGGCACTACGTTAACAGAAACCGTGTTTTGCTGGTGCTGTTCCGAAGCATCCATAATCATGAAAACGTTAAAATAATGCTCAGATTAACCAGGTGTTACTTAACATACAATCACAAAAATGTCAATTTGAAGTTTGAAATCTTACAGAAAATCTATGGTCCACAAGAAAAGTTAACAGAATCACTTGAATTGTTCACATGTCAAAAAATGTGGGGGGGACCTTTTGACCTTTAAAGAGGAGGAGTATAGCCACCTATGGCAAAGTACTTTAAGTGTTTGAAGAGGACTTAAATCATACTTAACAATAATTGGACTGAAGTCAGCTATTGGCAAGTCTAATGAAGAATGCATGAGAATGTTAGTGAAAATGTTATGGACCGATACAGATATTTTCTGGTAGTAAACTAAAATTTAGTGAATTATATATGGCCAGATAAGTAAATTTATTGAATTGATTTTCCTTTAGCAAAACAGACTGTACTGATACTAAATGTGGATAAACTGGCCCCAGAGTTGAGGTTACACACAAAGAGAGAGAACAGAAGGCAGATAGACATCCTGCAGCAGCTGTACAAGAAGAAACTTACTCACCTATAACGTTAGAGTGGTGTCTAGAAGGTTTTGTGGTGCTGGATCCCACCTGCTGTTCAGATCTATTATGTTCGTTGCTTTGTTTAAAGTCCATGATTTCACTGTAACCTTCCAATGTCTTTCCAGCAGGACGTTGAAAAGGAGAGACGACTGCTAATTCCAGGCAAGAATTCCAAACTGAAAGATGGTCTACAAAGCTGAAGCTGCTCTGCTTATAACAATGCAGCTTGGGTGTTGCTTTTTGTGGTGGGGGTGTGCTTACCCTCCACCTTATATTGAGGGGGAATCATCACTTCATTTGAAAGTCACTTATCTGAAGAGCAACGCAATCCTTACTCTTATCTCATTCGAACCCTGCACCCAGCCAATTATTGCCCAGAAGCGCGAATGTTAATGTCCTGCAAAGCTCTGGCTCCCATAAGTCCGAGTTCCCTCCTTACTACTGAGTCTGGGCCTGGAGCAACAGGTGCTCTGGTTAAACCTGATCTAATTCCTTAAAGTTCACACCTCAAGGTGATTTAAGTATTCAGGCTGTAGACATGGAGATCATGGCCGTTGTTGCAGTTCATATTTACAATAGCATTAAATCACCTCAGTGTGAGAGATCTTGGCAGATTGTAGCGCGGTCTTCTTGGCTGCCATGCTGACTTTTCTTTGTGACGATAGAATGAAATCAGTTTAAAAGTCAATGTCTTTATGCAAGTGTGAACTTACCTGTTTGGTGCAATGGTGGTGCAAATAAATTAGTATTTATTGTATCAGTAAGGTTACTGTTGTACCCGATTATACACTTGGGTCAACAGTTTATTTTTTACATTCAATTGTATGGGTATATAGCAGTGTTTTTGGAGATGTTTTATTTTAGATCAGTAATGAATAATTTAAATTATTATCCATGAAGTTAGGGGATTGTATGAATTGGCTGGGACAATTGACTTTATTTGGAGAACATTTTGTGCCAAGTGATTTAAGTGTTAACAAGCCAAGCTCCTATGATGGTCAGCTCCTCATCTTAAGAGATATAAATAACTCAAAAGAAAGAAATCCTACTCCAGCCTCAGGAAGTTGTGTATGGCTGTTTTTAAATGCACAATGGCTTCTTTGGACCTGAAGTATCTTGAAAGGGGCTTCTGGCCTTATTAATAAATTGCCGGTCTTATAAATCTGTGCCAGCTACAGCAACAAAGAAAATAATTATATCGTGAAAGCACTTTAAAGGCAAAAAAACAGCAGTTCTTAGCAAAACCCAGACTGCTAACATCTAAATATTAGTAGGGGTCATTAAAAATGTGCACTTCAGGAATGTGTCATTCTCACTCACTTCATTTTGAGGACTCACTCTCAAGCAGAGTGACAGAGAGTGCTGAACAGCTCTTATTTTTATCCCTTTCTCCTGACTCTCCGGGGCCTGCCAGAAAAGAGCAAGAGAGTTTTGGTCCGTGACTGCAGGTGAGGACAGACAGGGAGCGCAGGAGATACTGAATGACCAAAATAGTTGGCGTCCCAGTCATAACCCAGCATCTTGTACCCTGGTAAACCTCATCTGTTTATTGACTAGCAGTCCAAATCTTGTAAAGATTTTACAATAGTTAAAGTGGTTCTCTAAAATATGAGCATTTTTATGATACGTTTCAACTCCACCTGTCAGTAGACTGCATCTTCCAATTATACCTCTAAATTCCCATCAGATGACCTTCTTACCAGAGTAATATGAAGCTCCAGGCACACCTGTAATCCGTCTGCTTAATTGCAAAGCTATTAAAAGGACTTAAGCCAGGCAGTATGCAGGTTTGGCTGTATCTTCAGCTCCCAGGTGTCAGGATGTCTTATTCCTTGTCTTGAAAAGCCCATATTAGTTTCGTTTTGTCCCTTTTTCCCAGTTTGTCATACTTGTGCCATAAACAAAGCCATACTTGGACCCATTAGCCCTGTGCCTACTGCATGGAGCTAGTTTTTCCTTCTATAGGAGTTTGATGGGGGGGTTTAAGATGATCTTGGATTTTAGTGCTTGCTTTTTTTACTTTTTACTTTGGTCTGATGAGCAACACTTTGTTTAGTGTGTCAGCTTATATATTTGTTTCACACATGTTCATCTAGGTAAGTTGACTGCCTTTATTGTGTTTGTATGTAGCAAGCCACTGTGATAGAAATCTTGCTGTTTTGTTGCCTTCTGTTTTTGTCCCATTTGAACAGTTCTTCCCTTTGTGGTTGCAAAAGCTACTTTCATTAACCTCTATGCAATCTGCTAGCCTAGCATGCTAATGTAGTTTGCTCCTAGACCCCCCGGGGACACAGGGCAGACTGCAGCCTACTAGGAAGCTAGGCTCATATTGGCCTCCCTGATACACTTCTGTTTTTGCTCAGAGATCCCCCCCCCCCCTCCAGGCAGGAGCCTACCTATTCTTTCACTGATGTAGATGCAGATAATTGAAGTGTAAGGGGCTTTCCTCATCTGTGCTGTTAAACTAGAAGAAAAGTCAGTAATAACAGAATGACAAGCTGTGTGATCATATGAATGACAAAATGATTATAAAAGTTGGTCAGTATGATGATGTTTCGCACCATCTGGAGCTGTCCCAGTGCTGCAGCAGTGTCCTGTCTTTTATCATGTCAATGTAATATTCATCTGGGCTACTCCTGATGTTTCTGCTTTACATCACTTTAACGGTTATGATTTCTACTAGGCACCATGAAAGTAGGGGTAAGATACTGTGTGGGGAGCTATTGGACCTATGGTATGAACTTCTGGGGGGATGAGTGACACAGGCTGTTCCTGCAAAGTGAACGGTACCCTTAATATTTTTGTTTCACAGGGATCGGGCACAATGCAGAAGACCTCCCCTTGAGTATCAGAGGAGGTATCCAGTCATATTTTTGCTGAAGCTGCCAGAGGTGAGATCTCCATTTGCAACCATTTTCCTGCTGATTGAAGTGGCCATGAAGACACTCGATGCGCGAGTCCGGATGCCAAGCTGATATGTACAAGGCAATTATGTCCTTCTGTCAATGTCCACCATTACAAAACCCCATTAGACTAAATAAACCAATGCAATGTTTATGCTGCGAAAAATTCAGTGCAAAATTCAAAGATTACAAAGCGATGTTTGTTCTTGGGGAAAATTTCTGTATGTACTTTTCTCAGTGGAGACCTCCAGTCATTTGAACAATATTTGTTTTGTCTTACAAAATGAGATTAATTTTTTTTATTCAATCTTTCAAGAAGTGACAGTATTAAACAGAATAGTAAATGTATGCAGAAGCAATACTTAACTGTTGAATAATGAAAAATTTGCCTGTGTCTCAAATTGTACCTTGGGATCCCTTTTAAACCATAGCAGATACTTGTTTCTGAGTTTGAAACAGGAGTGAACCAGACCCATTCTTGCACAAACACAAATGAAACCATGGTTTTTCAGGTACAGTACATTTTTTTTTTTTTTTAAATTTACATTTGTCTTTACCATGCTCCTTACTAATTTGGAGTAACGAACAGATTCTTTAAAATTCATATTCCTTAAGTTTATATGTACACCTCAGTTCCACATACATATGAATAACCTTCCATGAGTAATGACTGCACAAAATTTAGTAGAAACTATGACTCTACACAACCAGAACACAAACCACTATGCAAAGTGTCCTTGACATTATGTGCAGCAAGCACAAAGATTTCAGATTAGGTAAAAATTGCCAGGCTTCACGCTCTCTCCCAGACACCAGTTTCACTGGCTTGCATGTGGTTCACGAGAGTGCAATGTCTGTAGCACCGCAGTGTACCGTGGTAGGCCTTCCAGTGACCATTAACCTGATGTGTCCGATCCTTCCAGTAGGCAATATTAATCTTAATGTTCAAGCGTGAGCTTTTCAATCCGACTCTAAGTGGTGTTGCACGCTTTGCTTTGTGAAAGAGACTGAATGCAGGAGGTGGCGTGGGAGTTCACAGGTGACTCAGGAGTGGTCCTTTTTCTTTGTCCCTGACAAGAGAGCCAGCAGCAAATGCAGGTGACTGTTGGGTGGGCTGTCAGCACCACGCAAAGGACCGGCCTACCATATGAAAGAAAAGGCGGTTGGGTTCTGCCAGAAAGCGACAGAGCGTCCGCAGTGCTGAGCGCCTGAGTGGGGCGTGAGGCCGGCCCTTCGACTCATCCAGGCATTTGTCTCGGCCACCAGAAAGCAGGCAGTAAAAGCCTTTGGTGGAGTTGAAGTAGAAGTTGGAGGTGCTGATGCGTGGGGGCAGTCCCAAGAAGCGCTCTACCCGGAGCAGTTCGGGAAAAGGGTCTTGAATGAGTGCATCGCCATCTACCACGTGGATCTGGGCTTGTGGGAAGTGGGCCAGCCAGTGTCCCAGATGTAGGTGGTAGAGACTGCGCTGCAGGGCTTTATAGCTGGTGTCAATCCGGCCGTGGTGAAGCAGCAGCTCCTCCAGGGGTGGGTACGGCTTGTTGCGCTGCCGCCGGTTATGCAGCACCTGCGTGTAGTCGGACACTAGCCTTTCTGCTGGGTCCCGCACAATCAGCAGGAGCCGCATGGCTGGGTCCATGTCCCGCACTCGCCCTGGTGCCTGTGGGGAGGCAAAATAACCTGGGGTCTTCTCCACAGTCAGCTGGCCAGGCAGGGACACGGGCATCTGGGAACGATACCAGGAAAGGCCACGGTGGTAATTCTCGTCCCGGTTGAAGAAGTGCACCTCAGCCTTGGCCACTTCCACATCAGGATGCAAGTTGAGCATCTCTAGGAGAGCTCGTGTGCCCCCTTTGCGCACGCCAATGATGATGGCACCAGGCAGGCGCTGTGTAGCATTGGCTGGGAGGGGTGTGGCAGCAGCACGAAGCCCCCGGAGACACATGCACAGCTGGGCCTGTAGTAGAAAGAGCAGCAGGAGAGCCAGGAGGAGTGTCCACACCATGGTGGGCAAGAGTTGGCGCAGCACAGGACAGCCAGCGCAATTCTTAGTCCAAGTTCATCAGTTGAACTACGCAGTGAGCTGGAGAGCGCCTGCAGTGGAGGCTGCAGAGAAACACATAGATGTGCTTAGTTGACTGTGGTCCATACTATTAAAGAAGGCAGAATGGATTTTAAAGGTAGACATCTTCCAGAAAATTCCAAATATTTTTAACAATTCATATATTGTTTGTTTGCATTGGTGTGCTCTGACTCATCCCTGAATATCTGGACTTTCCATTTGCCTGGATCCTTTGTCCCAATGTGTTCAAGTTTGTCAGTCTCATGTCTCCAAACTCAAGGTTGAAGGCATCTGCACACTGTCACAGCCATTCATGAAAGAGCTTCTCTGTTTTTACTGGTCTCTCTGGATGACATTTTATTTTGTTGTACCTATTAGAATCGTGAGAATTTCTACAGCGGTTGTTGGAAAATCAGTTGCATGTTTAAAGGGACAAATGTCAGTTTCATCAAGACATGGTAGAATTTTTGGGTTTTCCATCACAACCCAGGGGGTTAAGATGAATCCAAAGAAAGTGTCAGTTGTAGCCTCATGGCCGCAACTGCTTTTATGGTTTGCTAACTTTATTTTTTTTTTAATAGGCATGTCTTAAGGGGTTTTGTTCTGTGGCAGCTCCACTGACAGCATCAATATGAGGTGATCCGGAGCAACTGGATCTCTGCAGCCCTCATGGCCTTTGAGTAGTTAAGTGTGTTTCACAAAGGCTCCTGCTTTCAAACATCCTGATTCAAGCCCTTTTTTGTAGTCAAGGCTGATGCCTTAAATGTTGGTTTAGGGACAGTGCTTCTGCAGAGGCAGGGGGGGCTCCTCAAGCTATACCCATGTGTCGCCTTCTCTCTGAAATGAATTCCAATGTGGGGAAACAGAAAGCTACTGGCTGTTAAGATGGTATCGGAGGAGTGGAAGCATTAAAGAGGGCTCTATTCATCAATTTCTATTACTAACAGCTCACAGGAACCTAGAGCATATTCAGAAAGCAAAGAGAATCAGTTCCAGGCAGGCCCATGCAAAACAAGATGTGGGGGGGGTTTATTCTACACTGCCTTTTGTATGTGGAAAACAAAGGTTCCTCATCAGAAGCCAGTAGATCTTCCAGAACCTTTGTAGTACTTAATCTAACTAACCTAACCTTGGTCTCACATTGCAATATATTTTGCCTGATGTCAGGAGACTATAAAAGTGGAGAAGGACTGATAGAAGGCTGTGATTTTTACCAGTTCTTAGTGTACCAAGGCTCGAGAAGAGCCCTTTGTCTAGAGTTCATTACGTTCACAATCCTTCCACAGAGTCTCCGGACTCTCCACTTGCCCAGTCCTCTCGTTCCTATTTTGTTAGTTTGTCGATCCCACGTCTCCAAACCCCAGTTTCCCTGTGCCTGCACATCGCTGAATCACCATGGTGCCTGTCCCCTACTTCAGCACTAGATGCACCTGTAAATAAAAATCATCTGAATCCACCTCACGCTTCTGCCCTGTTTGTGACAGAAACCAGGCGACCTCCCAGTAAGAATGGCCTTGGTTGCATAGCTCATACGCGAGTGTTGCTTGTGCAGTGTCATTTCAAAACGCAAATAAAACACAAAACAGCAGCTTTGAGACAGAACCAGGTCAACGCTGATCTGAGCTTCTCAGAGCGACAACTTTCCTCTGTCAGCCCAGTCAATACTACAGTTGCATCTGTGGCAGAAACTCTGGAAGGGGAATGGGTGGCCCTGCTCCTGTTTTCCCCCAAACCCCTCCCGCAGCAGCAAATATTTTAGGTTTTTTAAAATTTGTTTGCCTTCTCGCTTTATTTATAAAGTGAAATGTCATTTCAGCAAGTTTTAAATTAACAATATGATACAATTTCGCACCAGATTCAATAACATGTACCAGCCTACACCAGAGGGTATTTTTAACCCAGTCATGCAGTAGTTGGAAAAATACAGTAGTTTCTGGTAGGTTGGTTGGATGGAATTGTCCACTTTGCAAAAATGTTAAACCGAGTATGTCCAAACATCTTTGAAGTCTGAAACCAAGAATCTCTTATTCTGAACACTGTTTAGGACGGTTACCAACACGTCTTATTTTAGGAAAGTCTCACATAACCTAACAAGGGGTTTAAATCAGTTAGCTGCATAGGCTTGGTTAGTCTGAGGTTTTGTCAGAAGAGAGGAAGAGTGGCCCTCAAAATCTTGAGACCTGCTCTTCCGTTGTTTAGGTAACCGCATGATTGCTGGCTAGCAACCTGAAGAAGTTACTGATGTTTTGTAGGTGAAGTTCCAGGCCCACATCTCCCTTCTTCCTTGACCTGCTGCATTAGAGCATTTCTGCTTGTGATTCCCAACACACAGTACATCTAAACTAAGGGACTTTGACCTCTGTCACTTCTTTGTGACCCAAAAGGAATAATAAGCAGTCTGGAGAGTCATTTAATTTAAGGTGAGCCCTACAAATTGTAGTTGTCAATCTGTCATCTTTATTATTTGCAGGTATTCTATTTTAATATAAAACCACATTTATACGCACTTTTAACCAATGTCCTGAGTCTCTGTAGCATCTCTTTCCTGAAATGGTGGCTGTTCTCTGTAGGGGTTTTGCTTAATCAGTCCCTGCGTGCCAATGTCCACGTCTTGGGAGCGGACAGTCAGATCTTGGGAGGCTCCTGAATGATGTCACTGGGAGTCAAAGTGGAGGCAACACCTCATTGCCCAGAAAAAACCTTGCTTGCTAAATGCCGGTTCTCTCCCATTTTTTAGAATGAGTTTCCCTGAGTTCTCAGGCGATCTGTATTACCAAACCCTCATGCCATCTTTCAGATCCTTGTGAGAAATCGGTCTTATTTTTAGTCTGGCTGTTGCGCTGCTGCTGTGGTGCAGCTGGGTTATTAATTATCCTGTCCTGAAGAGAAGCCCTGTCGTACCGGTGCAGTTTTCCTGTTTGTACAGGGTAATTGGACCTTTGAGAAATGCTGTATCTCTTCAGCACCTCTGGGTCTCTTTCGGTGTTTGCTCAGTCTGTACGAGGAGCTGCATGATGATGATGACGATCATCATCATCATCATAATTACGGTACCACTGTGTCTTTAATGGTGGCTTTTATGTGTCTTTTTACTTCTCAATTTGGCTGTGTCTGTAATTCTGTTATTACGCTACATTAGATTTGACCCTAGACCGCTATTTGGTATTAGACACACCGTGCATCTAAGCATCTAATTTCAGCCCAGACATCGTGCAACTAATTTAGTCCAGAGCTCTCGGTGACATTCACAGTATCTCTGTTGAGATAATGCTGTGTTGCTTGACAGCTCAGAAAGTCGTGTAGCATTTGCTCTGGTCTCTTTGAAAGGCTGTTTGCAAAACAGATGAATGCGTCTTTGTAATTCGCACTGATTTAATGAGGATCATGTGAGGGAGGCAGACGCTATGTGTTGGCGAGGGTGCTGGTCTCCCTCGTGGCCTGGCGTCCCACCCCTCTCACCTGGGGGGGAAACTGCTCTTCATTTCCAGAACTATTAATGAGCCACTGCACACACCTGCTCACCTGCACATCCTCCATAAGGAGCCCCCATCCATTAACCTGTACACTTCACATGGTTATTAAGGGAAGTGCTGGGAAGACTGGGAGACAAAATACTACTGGCGATAAACATATTGAACCTCATAAGTTTTTGCTTATGTGTGATAATTTAAATTTCACAGCTGCACACAACACACCAACATGATACTGTATGGGGACATGCAGCGGTTAGAGCTGCCATTTGATAACCAAAAGACTGGTTGAATCCCTGCATCCGCAAGCTATTTGTAATAAACTAACAAAAGAAAGTGTTCCAGCTGTTCAAATAAGTAGATTTTAAGTAGCCTGGTTTCAAAAAAAAAAAGTAAGCTACCATGCTCAAAGGCATTATTAAAAATGTGTAACTGCTTATAGGTTTGGCTGTTTAGTGTTGGGTGTTAGGAGCTTTTATGGTTGAAGCTCCTAAGCAAACATATGAGTGATTCTTTTAAGCAAAACTTTGGTTACATGATCCTAAACCTGGGAAAGCACAGAGGTACATGAATAAGGGAATGATTTCCAGGAAGGCAGGTGGTGGAATAAAGCCTTCTCCCCATAATGTCACTGCGCAACATCTCCAGGTCTTTAGCGATTGTATGGATGTGAACTTTTTACACGTTTGCTGGTTAGACAATGTGTGCTGTGTACAGTCATGTGTGAGAACTGCAGTAAAAGCCAAAGGGTTTAATATTTGTGTGGGTGGGGGTCCTCCATCTCTATAGTAACCCTTATATACAGGTATAAAAGTGAGATTGAGTGGTGAGAAAAAGCATTCAGCAAGAGTGCAGACACGGCTTGAAAAAGTAAATAAGGGGGTTAAACTTCAGATAAAACAGCATATTAAATGTTTAGTCACAGAATACAGAAATTATTTAAAAAAACAAAAACAGCATTACAGCTTTTAACAGGAGCAGTGCAGGTTAACGCAAAATACTCTGGCAAATGACCTCCGACTGAAATGCCAAAATGTGCGAGGATCATGAATTCGTATTTGCTTTATTTTTAAAAGTCAAGGCTAAAAAGGATCCCTGTTGTCTGAATGCCCTGTGAGATGAGACTTTTTTTTTTTTCTGCTCTGAGAGGAGTGGTTCTTCTCAACGCAGACAGTGACCTTCGGTAAATCTTCCCAGCTTCTGCGGATGGACATCCAGCTGTGCTTCAAATTAGACCCACTACTAAATTCTAAGCCTCCGTCTGCCCCTCCTCCTGCTGATGTATTCTTCCGCCTCCACCGCCAGTGACGATGCTTTGGTTTGAAGATCTGGGTCAAATGTTTTGAGCTCCCCAAAACGCCCCGACTGCTGTGTGATGGAATGAGGAAGCTCTGAATAAAGGGGTTTGTGGTGAGTGACCCTGCCGCTGATTGCACCAGTGGTCCTGCCCTTCTTCCATTAACATCAACCCCACAGGCATCCCAGCCACTCTCTGTCCACTCGCATTGCGGTTATGGGCCTACTTCGGCCCCGCCAACTGGGCCAGCGGGAAGGAGTCAGGCTGTCCTCATACTGGCCTGCAGTACTGAGCCAGTCTGGATGACATTTCTAACATCACCTTTGGCTACTGGTGCCCATCGGCTACATTCCGAGCAGTTGTCCCAGTGAGGGCTGCTGATATGTCTTCTGCTTCATATTATCTGGATTCATCTCCCAAAACTGTCGGGATTGGATTCCATTCACGGAACACACAGGCAGTCGTACTCCAGTACAGTCGTTGCACATTAGGGCTATTTTAGTAAACATTTCTGAAATGTACATAAGCAAACCCTTTTTTTTCCCTGTATACGAGCCTCAGGGCATTTGCAATTGGCTCTTCATGTTGACGGTGCGCTTCAGCTACAGGCTCAAAGATTCGGGGTGTGATTTTCTGTGTGATGGGGCACCGGTGAAAGTCGACACGTCTCTGCCTAGTGTCAGGGTGGGATGAGCGCTGGCAACCGGTGGTTATGCGGGTGCCAGTCTGCTACGCAGACATCGGGAGCAAAGCCAGATGAAAGCGCCACACATCAGTCTGATCGAGTCAATATCACTGCAAGTCTTCCATTAATAAGATGTAGCTGCGTTTGAGCTCTGGTAACCTGCTGCTGCTCCGCATGCAAAGAGTCTTTTGAGCTGTCAGTGGGGATTTGGAAGGTGGCTGTTACTGATGAAAACAAGGATGAGATGTAACTAGGGGTAGGGAGATGAGGGAGAGTGCTGCTGCGGTTTGGGGAGGAGCAGAGCTTGTTAGATTGCCAGCTGAGGTGGGGACCCTCTGTTTCTCTATGGCAACCTTGGCCTGGAAAAACAACAGCTGGAGCCCAGGCACTAGAGACAACTAGAGATGTGAAGAGAGGAACTGAGCGCTTGCAGTCCACATGAGCCCACATTTGTCATGGCATTATAACCATATACACCTACATCTAGCAGAGGTAGGCAGGAGACTGACAGTAATATCACAGCAGCAAAAACAAAAGACGATTTGTATGTAACTCAACATCTTAAACTGCAACTGTGTGCCCTTAAATGTATTTGGTGTTAAGCATAAATGTTCTCTCCATCTGAATTGCTCAGTCTCTTTCAGCTTTCAAGAATGATCACCAAACACATCCGTTTTGGACCTGCATCTCCCCAGACCTCCCCATGGCTCTGTAAACCTCCATCAGGTCAGCCACCACTAGGTCTTCTACTTGAAAGCGATCGACTTAGCATTTTTGTTTTTTGTTTAACTTGAGTTGCGTGTCATTTTGGAGAAAAGCGTCTGCTAGATGAACAATTGTAAGTGTGTTATTATAACTCCTACATGGATTTAAAATTAGCACCGCTTTCTAAGCACCACATCCTGCATGTGCATAGATATCTTGCTGGGAAGGTCTGCTAGAAAGCGTGCCCATGTGCATGACATCTCGCACCTCGGAGGGAAATGGGACGTACCCCATATTTAGAGGTGAGGCACCCCAACGTTCCCTGCTGGGCTTTCAGACAAGGGCATGTGAGTTAAAGCTCTTGCTTTCAATGTGACCGTGCGCTGAGTGACAGGCTGGCAGCGCCAAAGTGACACAGTGGGACAGGGCAGCATTTCCAAGATGACAACACGACCGGCGTTATGGTGCAGCCCCGTTTGTGCTGATGTCTGGTTGCTGCCGGCGCTGCTGTCATTAACTCCAGTTCATTTGCACAATGTGCTGCAGATTTGGTACAGGGAATGGCTGTTTTGTTTGGGGGCTGCCGTTGTATAACGGTCGGCATTCTTCAAGTTCCAACACTACATTTTTTTTTCTTTAAATGTGCAAGGGCCTCCAGTGGATGTGAGGAGGTCAGTGGATGTTCCCACCGTGGCCTGAGTGCGTATGGCGTGTGCCACTCTGAAGGCAGGAATGGGAAGTCCAAGCCAGGGCTGCTCCACTATTAGATATTTAGTCATGTAGGTGGTTTTGTTCTTTGAGGTAACTTACTATGATTTACCCATGTATACAAAAGGATTTTTTTTTTTTTTTAAACTATCAGCTCAGGACAGGGTACTACAGCAGGAGCTGGGATTCAAACCCGGGTGTTTTTGAGGAGCTGAAACCACAATGCAACCTACTACTCATCCAAAGGCACAGGGTATGGCTCTGATGATGCAAGTGGCCAAAATGTACATAGCACCCCACTAGAACCTTCCTTCAAATCAGCATCCTGTTCACAAGTGGCACTCCCTTCTTCACCGCCACGTTCATGGCTGCTCAGCTGGGTCAGCAATCCCTCTCAGCGTGCCTATAGGCACTGTGGAGCCCTTATCCCTACTCATTTTATTTACTGAAGAACTTAAAATAGCAAATATATCTTAAATAATTTTGCCTTTGCTTCTTCAAGTCCCTGTTCAAATGCATACATTATGCTCTGTTTTAAGATAATAAAATTCCTGGAGAGATTAACCTGTTTGAGTTGGATGCAGCCACATGACGCATCTCTGTCTGAGAATAAGGGGAGGATTATAATGGGGTGACCAGATGGAATTCTGTATTAATGCTCTTAATGGGAAGTGAGGTCGTACCCAGGCAGGTTGCTATCATGTGCATAGTGATTCCAGCAGGAAGTGCCTCGTGCTCTGTTCTCAGTGTTTAGAAGTCAGCAGAAGCTCTGAGTGAGCCTGACACACAAGTCCACAGCGCATGTTGGTGGGCCTGGGTTGGATTCAGCAGCAGTCTGTTCTGCTGATGATCATGCTGGTGCACACACAAGGATGGAGATGGTGGCTCTAAAAGCCATAGGGCCTTTAAAAGATCCCCATTTCACTCCCAGGGACTTAAAGCAAAGTCACCACAGCCCAAAGCTTCCAAGTAACCGTGCAGCTGGTCATGTGACAAAGACCTCCAAAAGCTTCATCATCCCCAAACCGGAAAACATTTACTCGCAGCGTTGCCCTGACAACACGATGGCTCCCGTGACAGTCGGCCACTTAAGAAGCAAACCAATTAATCTCTTCATCTGAAGCTTCAGTGGGAATGAGCTACATTATACTTTAATGTGAAAAAATGTCTAAAGATTGTGTTCAAAGTAACTATTAAAACACCATATTAAGGGCTTAAAGAACTCAGACAACTGTCTGGCTCCTAAACAGTTCACTGTACAAGAATAATAACCAGTCAGCATTTAGGCAGTTGCTTGCTTACCTGGCCATGAAGCAGGATTGATTTAAAAGTTCATTCTAAAATGTAATGCTTCAGCATTTGTGTATTTTTGCAAATGAGTTCAATACAAAATGGCAGCTTGGATTTAGATATTTTGAACTCTGCAGCAATAAAATTAGTGATTGTAAGTCTTTACTGCATAGTCAGTCTTTTTTACAGTGCCTGCATATAAAAAAATGCACAATATAATTATAAAATGTGAAAAATGTATGCAATATTAGTATATTTACTATTGGCTTAATATTTTGAAAAGTATAATGTACTATATTAAGTATTACATTTATCAAATAAGTAACTTACAGCTAACAAAATAACAGTATTCATTACATTTAAAGCAAATTAATACATTCAAAAGCAGCCATGAAACTTTGCTTATTTTTGGTTTCATCGCTGAAATAAAATTTGTTGCCCAGGCTAAGGTGTCGACTTTCTCAGTGGTTAAATAAAATTTCAGATCACAGCACATCTTCCTCAAAAGAAGAGGCCTATTTGCTTGTAAGCATGTGCATTATTCAGACATCTACGCCTTAATGTCCTGTGAAGGGGTGAGACCGAGGCTGACCACACCTCCCAACCAAACTGCGTCCCTCTCATGCGTGGGGAAAAGCAGTTCAATTATGACCGTTGCCGGAAGCACTTCTCCAAGGCAACAAAACACTCCTCATTTCTAATGCAAAGATTTTCACCCCTGTAGCATGTCTACAAATCACGTGCAGGTCCTGTTGCAATTGAAGTGAACCTCATCAGTATGGAGAAACTCACAACTCAAGTTTGCTTGTACATCTCAAGTTTAATTTCTTTGGATACAACCAGAACCATGATGGTTTGAACCTACCGAGATCAAACGACTCACCTCCACTCACTGAAACCACAGATATGGTTCATCCTAGGATGTACATTTCCTTTCTTAAAAAAAAAAGAAAAAAACCGCCAAAATGTTTCAGCATCCAGGTCAGCGCTCCAATGTAATGACTGCCTCAAATCCTCCTTCATCTGGGGAAGTGGCACAATACAGAAATAGAAATTCTAATTCCTGCTGTCCTACACTGAAAACTGTGGAGATGATAGTAGATTTCAGGAGGAACCCCCCCCCAATACTGCCCCCCCTTCATTCTCCGCAACGCTGTATCTGTGATGGACACCTTCAAGTTTCTGGGATGTAAAATTTCTCAGGATCTAAAATGGAAAACTAACACGGTATCCATTATTAAAAAAGCCCCAGCAGTGGATGCACTTCCTGTACCAGCTGAGGAAGCTCAACCTGCCACAGGAGCTGGTGGTCTTGTTCTACACAGCAGTCACTCAGACTGTTTTCAGCTCCTCCATCAGTCTGGTTTGGATCAGTCACCAAACAAGAAAAGGAAAGGTTCCACTGCATAGTAAGGTCTGCGGAAAAGATCACTGGTGCCAGACTGACCTGCCTCTAGGACCCGTACTACAAATAATTCTGATTATAATTTTCCCCAAGTATTGCCCGTATCTCCGATTTTCTTGTCCAAATGCGCCAAAGCCCTCGAATGCAGCGGTGCAATGTGCTTATTATTAATTTCCTTTGGGGCAAGTTATACATCTACTTCACTGACCAGGGCAACTCTGGTTTTATGTTTCAAGATATTTAAGAAAAAAGCAAAGTGGACTCAGTGATGATCTTTAAGTGTTTTACTTTGCACCTTTGCCAGAGGGATAAGAAAAATGAAAAATATGAAAAGAAACCAAAACTGCAGTAATTATCTTTTTTTGCATCATGGCAGTTTAGAAAGAGTATTCGTGATCTATCAGGAAGTTTAATGTTTACTCTTGTTGCTTTTCGGCTCAGAGGTCACAGATTTGAATCCCACCTCCTGCTGTAACACCATGGTACAGTGAAGTGGTCCATTAAAAATTTGTCCAACTGTAGAGGTGAGTAAATTATTTTAAACTGCTTTGAAAATGGCGTTAGCTGATTGAATAAATAATCTGAAGGACACAGTGTAAGAGAGAGGCAGTAAATAGAAGCAAAGCAGCTCCAGTCCTGTCCGTCTCCTTATCAACAGGGCTTTTCATCGCCAGATTCCAGCTACTCACTACCCCCAGGGTCATGCAGAGCCAAAGTTAATGTTCCCGCCACATTCGGTCATTTCTGGGCTGTGCGTTTCCCCCATGGCCTCAGTAAATACTCACAACGGGGCTGTAAGTGACTTTGTATTTCAACTTACAGAACCTGGACTTGAACGGAAAGTCCTGACGCAAACTGAGCCGGGTCACTTTGAAGCCATGTTGCTCTTTCTGAAGCAAGTGGCTTGTTGCTAAATTCCGACAGGCTGACTTACAGCTGTCTGTGCTATGCACCATAGACTGCAAGCATTTCTCCTAAAATCACCTCTTATCTGGGTGCACAAGCCCTCTATGAACGTTTGTCTCATCTCCAAAACCTCTCACCCAGATTCTGTCCATTGTTGGTGCCAGCTGACTTTGTTTTTAAAATCTCACCCCTAGCCAGCACTCACACAAGGGTGCAAAATCCAGGATGCGAAAACCCGGCTGTGTAGCCGGCAGCCAGGCTTGTCTTCTCTGAGAACAACCGTGTCCTGAGACAATTATGGCCAGCGGGCCCAAGGCACGGGATTCATGTTGGTGACAGGGTCCTGACCTCCTTGTTGGGCCATGGTAGCCCACAGCTATGTTTGCACCGCAGAGGATCTTCTAAACAGGCGAAAAGGTTTACCTGTGTCCTTATGGTGGTGATCTCCTCCACTTCTGTGAGCTAGACTGTCCCCAGAGTCCAAGTCCAGCAGGTGCCACTAAGCTCTTTCCAGTTCTCCAGACAGCACCCCTCTTTCTGTGGAACACTTTTTGGGAGTCACTCTGCCATTCCTCCGTCCTGCCTATCACAGCGGGGTGTCCAACTGACGTCTCTGTAGAAGACCGGAGGACAGAGGCACCATGGGTCTCTGGCTGAACTTGCTGAAAGAGGGAGCAGAAGGGAAAGAGGGCTGCTCTGCTGAGCCGGCTAAGTGAGCGAGTGAGTAAGCGCAGCCAGTGAACACAGACACATCTTTCCTTAGGGAAATACCTCCCACCCCTCCCTTTCACCCGGTCTCTCTCCTCCCATTTGCTTTACTCTCCTTTACTCCATCTCTTTTAACCCCTCTCCCAGATAGTCTGACTCTGTCATAGTTTCAGATTTAGACACATTTGTAGTTATTGTAGTTTTTTTTTTATCCTCCTCCTCTGCCTTGTTCACCTTTCCACAGGCTTTCATTGTGTTTGCCAGCAAGGTTTCTCAAGATCAGCATCACATGGAGCCAAAACTCTGGAAATAATTTGTTTTGTCTTTCCACCCTTTGTTTAATCATTGCTTTCTCCAAAGCGCCGTACGACCAACGTGTTTATACAGCTTGGCCATTTTTGTCATATCAGTTGAGGGGAAAGTGCTTAGATCAAGGGTACAACAGCAGGAGGTGGGACAGAAGTTTCCTTTTAGTAGCCAGGGTGAAGGTTCCTTAGTAATGCAGCTTTTGGTGGAAGAATCAGCACCAAAGGCGTAAATAATAGCTTTAGCCATTTCTCCTCAAGCCGTTTTGATTTTTCAGAGCTTTTAATAAAATTTTTTTTTCTGGTTTAAACTTAACATTCAACTATGGTGAGAGACCATAAGATGCTGGGAGCAGAGGTATTCATTTAACCACTTCTGCTGCATGTTAGTTTTAGCACGCTTTCATACTGTAACACAGTCTTGTGTTTGTAACTGTTTTTCCTGACAAAATTTACTACATGCATGTGTTCACGTAGATATTGAGTGCTCAAGCCCTGGTCTGTGATTATTCAATAGGATCACAGTAATAGCACAGTAATGCTGTAAACTAACCAGTAGAGAGACATATAATAACAATAGCTGAAGGTCATGAGTTTTCCTATCTGAACTCATCTCTGTTGTCTTACATTGTCCGTTTCAGCAAAAGTCAAGCCGGTGCACACATAGATTCACTCTAAGCTATTACAGATTCTGTTATGCATTTCCTGCTTTTGTCCTACTTAAGGACAAATTACCCTGAAGTTTAAAATTACTGTATTGTCCTTTGAAGCAAGGACCTCGTAAGAGTTTTTACCTCTAGGTGAAAAAGCAAATGCAAGTTTTTGGTGATGCTGCAAGGTTGTTGTGAAGTATTTGTGCGGAGGAAAGTTGTGGCGTCTTCCTTGATGTTGCACTGAGCAAACCCTCACTAATCTCCCCCCTATAAGCCTTGAAGAGAAATTGTATTAAGCCTATTAGAGAGATGATAATAGATGGCAGCTCCGGTGTGGTAATCTGTAGCAGGCGGATGAGCCGTCAACGGTTGAGTTAGCATGTGGAGCAGGAGAAAATGTGGCACCCCCTGGCATGCTGACATATAAACACTCCCACAAACTGTCTGTCACTCCATTCTCCCCGAGCGCATGGTTACTGTGTCTCATCTCCCGTCATGCTGAGGTAGGGGGAGATTGGGAGGGGTGCGGTTCGGGTAAGAAAAAGATATTTCTGAATAAAATGGTGCCCCCCGTTGCGTGCGCTGTGGGGGACACGCTTGCCTTGCAATCCTATCCCTTCTCAAAATGCCTTGGATTAGCTCAGCACCCCCCCCCCCAACGCGACCCCCCCACACACACCCCTTACCCCGTTCTCTATTCCTTCTGATCCCGTTCTTTGCCAACACTCACCATCTTCATGTGACTTCTATCTGAAAGCCTTGCAACTGGAGCCTTCCCCCTCGATCCGCTCTCTTCCACACCGAATGATATCTTCACTTTTCAATCCTTCATTCCGCTTTTAAATGTCTCCCATCTTATTTTGCTTTTCCATGTGATTTCCAGTAAGATTTTGCAAACAAGCTCACATAGGCTGACCCCAGAGGGTGGTCCATCAGAGGAGGTTTTGCTATTAAAGAGTCACTGGATACATAAACATTTAGCAATTTTCCTTACAGCAATTCTGATTATTCAAAGCCTCTAGAGGTTGTTTGGTTTGGATTTTTGAGGGGGCTGGAGATGCAGAGAGACTATTATTTATGTCTCAAAATATGTCAGTTTCGGGCCCTTGCGTGGACTGAAAGAACAAAGCATTTCTTTACCGTGATTTACACAATTTCTTGTCTAAAAGGAAAAAGCTTGTGTAAAGTATATTTTAATTCTTTACAATTTTGTAGCCATATTTAGTGAAAAAATTTAATTTACTTACTTGCATAGTGTCATTACTTTATTGAAAGTAAACAATCAGAAAAATGAACTAAAAGTTACAGTTTTTCCAATTTAAATGACATCAGTAGTGAAGTGTAATGTGTATCGTATTCTGAAAGCTGGCACAAGTTTTTAATATTTTAAAGCATCCCAAGAATGTGTATTTATATTTTTGAATCCATGTTTCTCCTATTTTACTGGCTGCTCTGTTTTTGTTGCCGTGTGTTAGTCGCACCCCCGTGAGCTGCTGAAGACGGAGTGTGGAGGGTGGGATGGCTGTGAACGTCAGGAGTTAATAATGCAGTCCAGGCTGCCAGCCCCCAAGGCAGTGCTGCAGGGCAGGGTAGGGGTGACAGTGATGCCCAGCGATCCCAGACTACAGGAGCTGGTAACAGGCAACCCCACGGTAGCTTCCCAGATTACCACTTTCACTTCAGTCAGCAGTGCATCCTGGATATTAACCATCTTTGCCCATGAAGGTCACTCACTGGAGCTAAGCTTCTGGAAGGCTTTTCTTCAATAACCCTAACATAAGCGCCAGACTTGAGGCATTTTGACCCCGCAAGTGAACACCGAGGAGAGAATTAGGGAGGTAGAGTAACTACTGCCAAAATGAGGCTTAATTATTAACTGAATGGAAATGCAATGGCTTCTCTGTATAAGATGTTCTGACAGCAGAAGGCAGTATTGTCACTAAATCAGAATTTGAGTGAAAAATCTGGGGCAGGCTTGCTTAGGCTTAGGTCACACACTATTTTTTAGCATGTGATGGAAAGCAGTCCTTTTCTGTGAGATGCTGATATTTCAGCAAAACTTCATTATTCATTAGAGTGTGAGCCGCGTTGCAGGAAGCCGAAGCTCAGCGTTGCTTAATAATCAATAGCCACTTGGTGCTGCTCCAGAAGTTACGTGCGTGGCTGTTTCTAATGTCTCAGCCCTTCTTAGGTCTTAAACTTGATCGGGGCTGCTGGTCACAAGTTCATCATCAAGGAAGCTTTGGGAACATTGCTGAGGGATTTACTGCAGAAAGCTTTTTAAATCTACTGTTAAGAATCTACCTTAACCTTTAATAAGCAAATAGTGGCACTCCTTACATAGAAATCTTCTGAACTGATTGCTTAAATGGTGCCACACTTCACAAGTGGTAGGAAATTTGAATAGATGGCAAGGATTGCCTGGTGGTGCCAAGGCTCCGCTGTCACACCCTTTCACCTGGTCCAAGCATCCCTTGTTTTGTAGATCATCGGCAGCATTGGTTGGATGACTGTTAACTTCAGCAAATCCTGCACAACAAAGAACTTGGAGTTTTCATTCCGACAGCACAGAGAGGATGAGACAGCTGCCGAGATGCTCGAAAGCCACATATCAAACACGTCCATAAGGGAGCACAGATGAACACATGGGACTCGCATGCAAAGCAGCCATTGAACCAAGCGTCACATGAATAGCCTGGCAGGCAGTGTTCATTATGGACAAAGATTTGGGCACATAAACGTACTGCTTGCAAGAATATCATCCAGTCTCACTGTCTCGTTATTTAAAAGAAACAGAAAATGTACAGATTTCTGCGCTTTTTGGTAGGGATTCAAAGCAGAAGAAACACAGGCAAAGCGGGAATGGAAAACTCTGCCATATGTAAGACTGCAGTAATTCGTAGTTTTATTTGCAGGTGGGATTTTTCTCCGTTATCTTGATGGGGACCAGATTCTGGAGTGCTGTCGAAGTGAGGAGAACAAGAGATAGGAGCCAGAAGAGGGAGGTGATGCCTTTCTCCTAAGTTCGTATCTTAAGTTGGTGTGTTCACACTGCTAGGCTGTCTTGTTGGTACGGAGTCTTGTTTAACCCCTTGAAGAATCAAAACCGATTTGAACCCCCCTCCACCACACCCTCCATATCTCCTTTTCCCTCCAGTGCCAGGCCTGTTTTAGGTTAAATGTACAGTGTAAAAAAAAAAAAAAAAGTACAACCCACATAGGTGGAACAGTTTAGTAAAGGGAATGGTTTTGCTTTTACAGAAAAGGGATTATATTCTACAGATAGAATTGGTTGCGTTTATTGGACAGAAGAGGGTAGGTTTCACAGAGTTAAGGCATTGGGTTTCATGGAGGAAAGGGCTGACTTTCACAGAGGTAATAAATGCCCTCATGCGCAAGGACAATGTAGACGCTGGACGTCAGGAGGTTTCCTGACACAACCAGTCCACAACGATTCAGTCAGTCTTATTCCAGTCACAGCAAAAGCCACAGTGGGATCTGCATCAACTGCACAGGCTGTGTTTTCTCGATAAAGAAATCATTAATTAAACTTCGGACCCATTGCACAGCCTATAAAGTGGCACTCAAACAGATGGAAGGACTTTTGTCTGCAACTGTAAAGGCTACAAGCCTACGGAGAGTAAAGGAAGGCTTCAGCACAAAGACACAGTAAGAAGCAAACAGGGTGCAACTTGATCACAAAGACATCGGTATGAATCCTAAGCTCTCAGACGCTCTTGGCACTTTGGATGGGCTTCCTCCCTCGCGGAGGAGATTACGCTGTGTCTTTTTCCACCACCATTTAATTGGAAAGACTGTGCTGCCTAAACGCGGGGCTTTGCGTGCTGATCTTCAAGGGTACCTGCTCGTGTCCTCGAATACGTCATATTCACATGGCTACCTGAAAATGGGCAGGGAGGGGCTGTTTTGGCAAGCCAGATGCCACCTGGGGGACTTTCAGAAGCAGAAAGTGGACTCTGCCACACCGAGCAGGGTGAAGTGAAATTGACAAGTACCTCTGTTTGCATCACAGCCGCTCTGTGTCACCACAAAAAGGGATTAGTGTTACATGCAAGGATGCACATGGACCGAAACAGAGACATGCACACATGTAGGAAAAACCACAGAATGTCGCCTAGTATAAACCTACACATGAAAGAATAATGGGGTTCCCTTCACCCATGCTGCTGTGCAGTATGGGAGGTAGAAGTTATGTGAATATTATAGATCCATCCATTATTGTTAACTACTTATTCCTGAGCAAGGCCATGGTACTCCGGAGTCAATCCCAGAATCGCAGGATACTAGGTTATGAAACTAAGGGATGGCCACACGGTGTCACACAAGTGTTAGTGAGAGTGCCCAATTAACCTGAGATGTATGTGTTTGGACTGTCGGAGAAAGTCCATGCAGACATAGAGAGAACATTTAGAATTCCACATAGACTGAGTCAGATTCTGACCACTCGTCCAGCCTGGGCACCGTGAGGCAGCAGGGTTGCTTGCCGAGCCACTTTGCTGTCCACATGGAAAGTATGAATTTTTACTTGCTTGATGATTACTGCCCTACCCTATTATTCCCCAGAGGAACCATTATTTTTATTGCCCAAATTAACACAACTGTTGACTTACACCAGACCTGAGTATATTGCAATATCCACTCTTAAAGCTACTATCTTCAGTCTTATGCAGTCTAGTAGTAAGCAGAACCTCAGCATAACTGAAACTTGCCTTTTAAAATGACCAAAAGTAACTGTTCTTTACATCCTAATGTGTTAGCTGAAATCCAGATACATAGAATTAGGTTGTGAACTGGACAGTGGGCAGAGCTGGATAATGTCTGCACAAATCGTAATTTTATTTGCCCAATTTCCCAGAACCCAGAGTCCTAGCTGTGGGTAGGGCTGGAAATAAAATGACCAAACCAGCTGGTTATGGAGACTCTCCAGGGGGCCAAGATGTCTGTGGGTATTTCAAGAAGGGGCACAGGAGGTGCACCCTTCAGACTGGTATGTGCTTGCCAAGGTGCTGGCAATCCTATCCTTTCAAACGCTTACAAAAATGTTAATATTCCCCTCTCAGCTTTTCTGTCCTCTTTAAAGTCATCAATCTGCATTGTCTTTCACTTTATATCAGGTTTTATACCAACACAGATTCTCCTCAAATGTCTTAATAGCTTCTGTGAACAGTTTTGTGCAATGGTGGGGCAGAAACTGTGCTTGTGGAGCTGCTGTGGGCATGCCTGTCGTCTGTGTTCACTCATCCCCGAGTTAAACGAGCGTGTTTTCAACTAGCAGGAACCCACCCGGGGGGCAGCCTTGATGGAGGACTCCCTAGGCGAGTGCACAACACAAAATGAACACCCTCTCAGTTGAAGGCTACTGAATTATTGAGTTGCACCTCAAGAAATGAGCCATGATCTGCTGTGAACATGACCCAGCTTTTCCATAATCCCTGGAAGTCCTGCCTGCTTCCGCCTCTTTCTGTTTCGTACTTCAGTCTGTCTGTCTCTTCTCTGCTCCCAGGATACAAAGAAAAAACCCTGAAATGGTTCTTACCATCCTATTGCTTACCAAGTACTTTTATCCAAAGTAAAGACTCTGAGCTTAAACTTCACCCATTCATACAGTTTTTACTCAGCTATTTGAAGTTGAACACCATACTGCAGTCTGCTTATTACCCCGGTGGGGTTTTGAACCAAGAAGCCTTTCATTCATAACTCCAGGCCCTTAACCACTGTCTGTTTCGTTAATACTTGAGTGTTGTTCTCACCACCTGTGGGAAAATTGAGAATTGTTCTTTTTCATGTCAACACTGAAGATCTGGCTTTACCATCTCCTGAAACCCAGGTCTGAACTAAAGTATATCACTTTGTACCAAAAGACTGCTGTCACCGCAGCATACAAGCAGGAAGTACCCTGTGTAAAAAGCAGCATAAATATGAGGAGTGCAGGAAACCCATGTGAGACCACTCATACTACCAGCATTGTAATCTGTATTTACATGTGACTGTGAAGTTCCACTTCTGTTGATTCTAAAGTAGCTGGAAATGCAAACAGGTGAGTTAAAATTCAGTTTCCTTTACCAGCTGAAGTGCAAACTAGATGCCAGATGTGAGTTTTGGGTGGTCTGTAGTGATACTTGCTGTAGTACTTGGTGCAAGTGGCCCAGGGCTGGTGTTGCGTGAGAGCCGATGTTAATGGACTGGGTCGCCGCCCTGGGTCCTGGACTCCATCAATATTACAGCAGTCAGGTTGAGGGCAGGGAGAACAGTGAATCAAATATTCATCACGGCCTCTGTCCTCTCTGCTGCGCCGATCCCGGGTGCGCTGAAGACCCAGCAGCTTTGAGACGACCCATAATTCTGGTAAAACTGGTCAATGGCCATAGGTTATATTTTCATCAGGCCCACACATTATTAAAGTTTCACTGAAAGCTCAGACAATGTCCAGGAAAGGTCAAGCATGGTAAACAGACTGAATGAACATATGGGCCATGTGCTCTTTGTTAAATGACAAATGGACATCTGAGATCCAGAATTAAGAGGTTCAACTCCTTGTTGTATTACATGGTGAAAACAGAAGAAACAAAAGGGATGAGCTAGCTCAGAATGTTAGGAGATGACTCTTCATGTATATTCTTATAGAGATCTTGATCCATGTAAGATCAAGATCTGTGCAATAGAGAGCAATGGTCTTGAATGAGGGGGGTCTGATGTGACCTACTGAACCTACTGAACTCCAGATCACTGAATAGTGCCACAATGTGTCTCATTGGCTACAGAACTAAGGAGCACTGTGTTAAAGAATAACAGTTTTACAAAAGCAAGATGTTTTTCAGCAAGATCAGTTCAATATCAAAGGAAAATAAACAAAATTATTAAATTCTGATCATTTGCTTTAACAATAACAGTAATAATAAATTCAATTTGACTGATGCTTACAGTACGTCTAAGTACGGGTGGGTAAATATTTTGCTCAAGGATGGGACAAGCAGTTAAGGATATCTGAGATACTGTCACTCAAGGATGGGAACAGTATCCTTCAGATTATAAAGCCATGTTGCACCTAAAAAGTTTCACACTGGTGATTTGAGGATCCTGAGAAACATTACATTCTTTCATTAGTTTTGAAGTTTCGAAGGAACTGCATCACTCCGTTCCTCTTCATTTGGTGACGAAAGACCGCAGAGCGCCACCTAGCGGCCGGTATTGTTCCCTGCATAAGAGCGCTCCGTACCTGGCCACACATTCAGCATAAATACAGTAATTGTTATTATAAAGAATAAAAACTTGGCAGGGCTCCCTGAAATCACTGCAGCAAGAACAAATTAAACAAATCTTATTTCTGTTAAAATATTCATGAAATATATAATGTGCATCGCATTTCTAGCTTCTTTTGTGCTGGAATTTTACTAACATCTAGCCAAATGCAACTCAGTATTCAAAGAGTGCGTTTAGAAATTACTAATAACCTGATTTATACAAGCACTGCCTCCGGAATTAGTCCTTTCATATCATATTCATATCAGGTACACCTACAATTTATTCTTTCTTTCTTTCTTTCTTTCTTACTTTCTGTCTGTCTGTCTATCTGTAAAAAAAAAACTGGACCAGCAAGATCAGCAAGTAATACTGTTGTTAGGTGACTTGACAGTTGTTACTTAATACACATGCTCTTCATCCATCCATCCATCCATCGTTACCCGCTTCATCCCTTGCAGGGCTGCGGCGGTCCGGCGTCTATCCCGCAGTCGTTGGGCACCAGGCTATGAAACTACTACTACACCAGGGACCCTGAACTTCTCCAGCAGCCAAATAGTTGCTTGTGCGTAAACTAAGCTGCTCTCACCGTCAGCTGCACAGCTGCACCGAGCCACCATGACACGACCGGCTTCACAGAACTCCGCTCGTCCCTTCCGTTTCTTCCGCTGCGGACTCCCGGGCGCTCGCGGGCGCGCGGCACGTGACTTTCGCTGAGGCAAATTTTATGACCGAAAATATAATATTTGAACGATATGAACGCGCTGGTGTCCGTCGTGGAGCCCACGGGCTCGGCTGTTGCTGCTACTGTTGTCTTCTACCGTTAATGTTAATGTTCTGCCTCAGCATTTGGTTGTCGCCAAGAACGGACAGCGGCGCAGCGATGAGATGGCCGTTAAATGGTGAGTGTGGACATGGCGGCGGGCGGCGCGATATAAACATCGCTAGCATAAGCGCCACAGTAGACTACGCGAAGGTCGAAACGATTAACATTTAACAGTAACATCTCGGCTACATGAATGTTCATAACGTTATTCGCTTATTACAGTGTAAACAGCCGCCGCTGTCCTCTGCGTATTAGAAATGCGTACCGCCGTGTCTTGGCTGCAGGGTATTGTTTATAATAACTGGTGCTGAGATGCAGTTTTAACAAATAAATGACGTTTTTGCCAAGTCAGCAATCGTCTGCTGTGGCCTAAAAAAGCCCTGACTCCCTTCACGACGAATGAATGAACGAATGAGAAGTCTATTAGAAGCAGTAAAAAGCACAGGAAAAGATCGCGTGGGCAAAGCGAAGGAGATCGGAAGTTTGGGTGTTTTTGGTATCGTTCATTGACGGGCTATTTTAAATCGAACTCCTCTCTATTTATTGTGCCTATGCATTTGTATGCGTTTCATTTTTGGGACAAATTGACGCAAATTGAGACGTTAACGTTATTAACGCAGCAGTGATGTGTCCTACACTCCAAACTGTGGTCGTGTGTGAACAACACAAGATGAGTTTTTTACTGTTTTTACGTTTGAAACAACCTGTCCGTCACTTAAAGTATTTATTCTTCCACAAAATGGCATTGTGCTGCATGTACTGCGCACCACCATCAACCACATTGTCTGTCATGCTTAGTGACAGCGGCAGGAGGGTACAGTGGCTCAGCAGACAGTTTGTGTGGAGCTTGCATGTTCTCCCAGTGTGCCTTTCCCACAGTCCAAAGATGTGTTTGCTGGTGATCAGAGTGTGTTTTGTTGCTCTGCCGTATAGAAAGATCAGTGACTGTACTGTATTTGACATTCTAAGTCACCTTAAAGGTATCAGCTAAGCAATCATGTTGGACAAAATCATCTGCTAACTGAATAACATGTAAGGTCCTCCCTAGTGAGGTCCCCAAAGGCAGGTGTGGGCCCATTGTTGGACTCCATGCCAAACCAAAAGTGCAATCTCTTCCATTCATCCACCACTGTACTACAGAGTTCCAAGAAAACACTTGTGAATCCAGTTATCTGGTTTTCTGCGTTACTTACTATAAAATGTGGTCAGTTGTTCATCTAAGTCCTGGTTAAGTTGCTTAATGTACTGACAAACAAATAATTGTACTTATTGTCAATACTGACTACAAAATCCAAACCACCACAGTCTATGTTCAAAAACAAATGTCAACCTCTAGGGTAATGGGTGCTACAAAAGCTAATTTGCGTCAGGTGTTCCATTCACTGAGCTGATGGTGAAGGTGTGTGTTGTATGGGGTGCACCCTGCCTATAAAACAGGCACAGAAAGGCAGGTTGCTGACAGACTGCTGTTTTCAAGAAAGATTTGTCATCCCCCCAGCTTGGGCTGTGAATGATTAAACAAGATGTCCAAGAAAGAATTAAAAATTACAGCTGTTTATTAGTTCAGGCAGCTTGTTTGTCTATAATTTGCTTCGGATGATATGGAAACCACATTTTATGAGTAATCTAAAGATCCAAGTAACTGTGAAGGATTCTCAATCTTACTTGAAACTGTAGTGCTAAATTACTGAAATGTATGTTGGGGTTGTTTTGTTTGCTTACTGGAGATACAAGTGTTGGATTTTTGTGTGTGTTCCCCTTTTCCAGCACTGCAGTATCCTGTGAGCAGGAAAGCACCCAGTGACTGAGTAACAGAGAAGAATGGATGTCCCAGCAGAGAATTACAGCTATAGAGGATATAATCCTGTGCAAAATTATGAAGGTCAGCTTGAAGCCAACTATATGCCCTGTAATCCAACGGTGTACCCTAGCAGCACCCAACCACAACTGCAGGGTCCTCAGACTGTCCAAACCTATGGTACCATAGAAGCTGCTTCCTCTGTTTTTATGATGGATGGCTCAGCTCCACCCCAACTGCTGGGTAGCCCCTGTATCCAGCAGCAGCCTGTAGGGGGCTCCTCCCCACATGGCTTCAATGGTGAGCCTGCTGTCTCTGCACACATTGCATTTTCTACAACCCCAAATCAGAAAAAGTTGGGACAGTATGGAAAATGCAAAAAAAAAAACAGTGATTCTTACATTTACCGGTACTTTGATTTTCATTTCATTGCAGACAGTATGAACCCAAGATATTTCATGTTTTGTCTAGTTAACTTGACATTTCATTTGTTAATATACATCCATTCCTGCATTTCAGGCTTGCAACACATCCCAAAAAAGTTGGGATGGTAAAACATTTACCACTTTGTGACGTTTCCATTGCTTCTCACAACACTTAAAAGACAGTTTGGCACTGAGGACACCAAGCGATGAAACGTTTCAGGTGTTATTTTGTCCCATTCTTCCTGCAAACAGGTCTTAAGGGGTGCAAAAGTATGGGATCATTGTTGCATTTTTCATTTTAAAATTCTCCACACATTCTCTATTGGGGACAGGTCAGGACTGCAGGCAGGCCAGTCCATGCCTTTGTAATGTGTGCAGAATGTAGTTTTGCATTGTCTTGTTGAAAAATCCATGGACGTCCCTGGAAAAGATGTCGTCTTGAAGGCAGCCTATGTTGCTTTTAACTGTCAATGTACTTTTCTGCATTAATGCTGCCATTACAGAAGTATAAATTAACTTTGCCAAGGGCACAGAACCCCATACCATGACAGACCCTGGCTTTTGGATTTGTTGCTGATAACGGTCCTTTTCGTCATTGGTCCGCAGCACATGGCATCCATTTCTTCCGAAAAAGATCTGAAATACTGATTCGTCTGACCGCAGTACACGTTTCCACTGTGCAATGGTCCATCCCAGATGCCTCCGAGCCCAGAGCAGTCGACGCCGCTTCTGGACATGGTTAACATAAGACTTCTTTTTTGCACAGTGAAGTTTTAAATGGCATTTGTGACTGTAACTCCATATTGTAATGCTTGACAAAGGTTTGCCAAAGTAATCCCTTGCCCACATGGTTATGTCAGCTATTGATGAATGACGGTTCTTGATGCAGTGCTATCTGAGGAATCAGAGATCACAGGTGTTCAGCTTAGGCTTGCGCCCTTGCCCTTTATGCATTGAAATTCCTCAAGATTCCTTGAATCATTTAATGATGTTATGCACTGTAGAGGGAGAAATATGCAAATCCTTTCCAATCTTTCCTTGAGGAACATTGTTTTTAAACATTTCAATAATTTTCTCACGCATTTGTTGACAAACTGGAGATCCATTGCCCACCTTTGTGCCTCAAAGCCTTTTGTGGATACTGCTTTTGTACCAAATCATAATTACGATCACTTGTTGACATCACTGTTTGAAATCACATTGTTATATCATTTTATTTTTTAACCTCATTACTAGCTCTAAAGTGCCCCATCCCAACTTTTTTTGAAATGTGTTGCAAACCTGAAATGCAAGAACAGATGTATATTAAAAAATAAAATGTTAGTTGACCAGACAAAACATGAAATATCTTGGGTTCATATTGTCTGCAATGAAATAAAAGTCAAAGTAAATATAAGAATCACTTTTATTTATTTTTTTTGCATTTTCCATACTGTCCCAACTTTTTCTGATTTGGGGTTGTACCTCTGAAGGCACATACAGTCAGAACAGAGTTGACTGTTGGATGATGTGGGTTTTTTTCTTGTGATATTTACATGAATGCAGAAAAGTTTAAATTTACTTTGGACTTTCTTATTTCAGGCATGTTTTCAGTACCAAGCACCGAGGCCTACAGTGACACACGGTCACCAAATGGATACAGTCTGCAGTCAATAAAATCCCAGTTTCCCAATCAGGTAAGTTTCCTTTGAAAATGTAGTAAACAGCAAGAACAATGAATTGTATTTGATGTTGATACTTATTGTTCATTTAAACAGGAGGGGGGTCCATTGAGTCCCAGCCCTGAGTCACGGTATGGCTTGGAACCCCAACTGCTGCCCAGTGCGGTGAGCCTTTGCCTGGGGGACTTTACCTTTCTGTGGGAAGACCTATGTATATTGACCATATCTGTCTCCACTTTGTCTGTACTCACCAAAACTGTTCTCATTATCTCTTTTACTTTGTTTTTTTAACCTACACACTTAGTGTGTGAGGTACCGAGTTGCTGTGGATAATAATGCCTGTCTGTCAACAATGTGTACGTAAAATGTAAATGTCTGTATTTCTGCCACATGAATCTCTTGACTGGTCTAGTGCTAACCCTCAGGCTTTCTTCCTGTCTTTTCTTCCCTCCTCCTCCATCTGTCTCCCTATTGCGTTCCCTCTCCATCTGTTTCTCTGTTGGGACCCCCTGCAGGTGCAGGTTATGGAGCGGGACAAGTTAGAATGGGAGGGGAAAGTGTTTGTGTCCGAGCCCAGCCATGCTCTCCCCCCGCTGGCAACCACTGATTGTGTAGTGGAGGACAGGGGTATGCTTGCTGTACACATCTACTGATGGGATGGGTTACACATTTAATACACTGTCTCTTGTTTATAGCGCTAGGTATCTCACTAATTTACATACAGTGCTTAAGAGTCAGCAGCAGGGATCTTGTGGTAACCTATAGATTATGTAATGGTGCCTTCAGTGAAATTAAAAATGTATAAGGTCAGAAAACTACACAAGAATCAAGTTAGTTTGAATGAAATTAGACTTTTTAATGTTGCAAACCACTGACAATTGTAAAAAATTCAATGTACAGTTTGAATTCATTGAAAATGCAAATGTCTATATTTTCATTCAATATACTGTGCCAAAGAAATTAGATATGCAGATTAACCAAATCAAGAGAAAAAGATGACAAAATAATTGAGAAAATGTTTTATTTCATTTTTTCTTTACAAACTCAATACTGATACTAAAAATACTTCTGTTAAAGGTTACTTAAGTACAGTTAATGGAATAAATATAACTTGTTTATTCACCTCTGGCAACGCTAACTAATATGCTGTCTACTGTTGTGTGAACCTGTTGAGAGGTGCTGCATATGAGGCTTTATAGAAAAACCTATACTGAGAGCACACATTTCCTCACCCTGTTTCCCAGGCAATGCCAGTCCTCAGTTCATCAGATGTACATCTTACTCTTTCCCCTGTGAAGGCCTGGATGCTCAGCAGAGTCATCTGCCCCTTGGGGCCATAGTGGCCCCCTTGGCCCGACTGAAGAATAGAGAGGTTAGTTGTACATTGCAGTGCCAAGTTTTTTTGTTGTTGTTTGTTTTAGACATGCAACTTACTCAAGGTTGTTTTGCTGTTCTAAGCACCCTCTGGCAATCTGCACAAGTGTCTTGGGCATGGGGCACATCCCAGGTTGTGGTGAGTGTGGTGCCTACATGTGCCCTTACATGACCTGGCAAGACTGTGGTCAGCGCTTTTACTGCCCCTTCTGTGGAAAACTTACAGAGGGTAAGGAAATTTAATTGCCTTTGTGATTCTTTGGGTTTTAATCCCAGTGGTAAAGATGGTGAGAATTTAGTGGCTGTCTGAAACAGCCACTGCGTGAAACTTTTTGGGGAAATTTAAATGAGCACTCTGGTACCACTGAAGGGGGAACAGAACCTTTTAAACTTGTGACTACTGCAGACAATACATGTAACACAGTTTATAATGAAAAACCTACAGTTCATTCATTTGAAGGATCTGGTGCTTGAACTTCACCATCACTGTCATCAGACATGTCAGCAGAAATGACACCAAAACTCTATTGCCAATATTAGAGGACAGCAGCGCAAACCCAGCAGAGGAGGTGAGGGTACAACCGGTGCTTGTCTATAATAATTGTGGAAAACATGAAATCAGTGATGAACAAAATGGACAAACTCTTGTCAAAAACCATGTGTCACAAGTACTGCAGTTTAATATACTTCATAGAAGTGTGCCTGAGAAGAAATTCCCACTCTGATGTTCCTGGATGGCTTTTAGATGTCTTAAGTGGATAGGAACAGACTGGAGAGGGGAAAAATAGGGGAGGAGGGCTGTCCATCTTTGGGAATGCGGTGCTGCAACAAAGGACACATGATGGTTAACTCAGGTATCTGATCCTAATCTTTAACTGCTTGCCATTAGGATGAAGCCATGCTATCTCATGCAGGAATTCTCAGACACCATCGTCACCATGTACTGTATGTCTGGTCCTCTGGTGACGTTACATTTGCAACAAAAGATCAACATTGTGTGCAATGTACTACAGCCTCAACACCCCAATGCTTTTTTTGTAATTTTTAGGGACTTCAATCATGCCTCCTTCACATTTCCCTGCTTCTCTCTTTTTGTGGACTGCAGTACATGGAAGAACAAAACAGTAGACCTACTCTTTGCTAATGTTAAAGAAAGAGGTATACTGCTTCACTTCAGTGCCACAACTAGGCACATCAGATTGTAACCTTGTCCACCTTACTCCCAAGTTTAGGATAGTGAGGATGTACAGAAGGGGTGGGCCTTCAGAACTGCTTTGAGGAAAAACTAGGACATGTTCTGTAATTCAAACAATGAGGATATTGAGGGTCTCAACTGCTGTATAACATCAATTTTTGTCTTGGCACTACTGTCCACACAAGAATGTATTGCTTTCCCAGCAACACACCATGGATCACAAAAAACTTGAAGATCTTCCTAAACATGGAGAAGGAGGCATTCAGATCTGGTGACAGACTTAAGGAGGTACAGTCAAACTTAAGGAGGTACTGGAGGAACTGAAACAGTCTCTGCAGGAAGGGATGTCTACCTACAGGCAGACATTGGAGGAAAAGCTCCAGCAAACAACTTTAAGGAGGTGTGAGGAAGATCTTGGGCTAGTTTGTGAAGGAAACCATAGAGAGAACTGTGAAGAGAGCAAATGAGCTGAATTGGATCTTCAGTATTTGTTCACTTCAGCCCCCGCTTTCCTCCTGCCCTATTAAACTTACTATTGGCACACACCTCCCCCTCCCTGTGTTCTTGCTGAGTCACAGCAGCAACCATCTGCTCCTACCCAACCACCACTAACCATCACTAAGAATGAGGAGACTGCACATTGGTAAGGCAGCAGGCCCTGATGGAATCAGCCCCAGGGTACTCCAAGTGTGAGCCAACAAGCTGTCTTCATGCACCTTTTCAGCATCAAACTGAATCTCCAGAAGGTACCATCACTGTGGAAAACATCCTGACTCATTCCAGTTTGCAAGAAACAAGTGCCTGTGAGTTAAAGGATTCCTATATTTCATGTTATGTCCCTTCAGAGGCACCTACATCAGACCTCTTGTAAAAGACCATCTGGACCCTTTGCAATTTTCCTACCATGCCAAACATAGTGGATGATGCAGTCATATACATACTCCACAAAGCTTACTCCCATCTAGTTAAAGCTGGCAAAATCATGAGGACCATGCTTAATGACTTCTCCAGTCCCTTCAACACCAACCAGCCTCTCCAGTTCAGGGATAGACTAATTAAAATATGGATATATCAGTCCTGGATCATGGATGCACTCACAGGTAGAAAGCAGTTTATCAAGCTTCAGAGACCTGACAATGGTGAGCAATACTGGAACTCCAAGGAATGGTACTGTCTCCATCCCTGTTCATGCTCTACACCTCTGTCAGATACAAGTCAACGTGGTGTCACTTGTAGAAAATCTCTGACTGTGCAGTAGTAGGGTGCATAGAGAGAGGTGATGAGGTGGATTTCAGGTGACTGATTGAGGGCTTTGTTTTATGATGCAAGTCAAACCACCCCCAGCTTAATATCAACAAAATGAAGGAGGTGGTGGTTGTTCTTCACCATACTGAGGAGACCGTGCACCTGGTTGCTTTTGAGGGTACAGTCATGGAGGTGGTTCACAACACAGATGTGCTGTTTAAAAAAGATAGAACAGACTATACTTTGTCAGAAGGCTAAGGTCCTTTAACATGTGTAGGAACATCCTCTAAGTTCTCTCAAACAGTAGTTGTTAGTGTTTTCTGTCTTGGTGGGCTGGGGTCAGAACATCACTCCTGGTCAGAGGTGCTGACTGAAGCTGTGGCAGAGGCCAAGATAAGGAGGAAGTTAAAGTCCACCATGGATAATGGCTCACCTCCCCTAAATAGAGTGATGGCCATGAGTTTGATTAGTCACCAGGTTATTCATCTTGGGTGCACTAAGAAGTGCTTCTTCAGGTCCTTCTTACTATCTGCCATCTACCTCCATAATACCACTCAAAGACTCATTAACAATTAGACTGTACAATATTTATTGCTTTTGTTATTTATTTTTATGTGTTCTGAAGCTGTATGTTGAATTTCTCTGTAGAATGACTATAAAGTATTATCCTGCTCTATCTGACTTTCTTAAAAGTGCCCTTTTCCCTCTGTTCTCTGTGAGCCACATGTAGTTTTCACTGTCCCTTTCAGTGCCTTGGCAGTGCTACCAACCCACTGACGGTCACAACCAGCGGGTAGACATCAAAGACAACCCTGAGCTCAGTCTGGGATCATATGAAGCCCTTCACACACCAACGGTCAGAACTTTGAGACATATTTGTGTTTTGAGGTGTGTTTGTGTGTGTGCGCACGCACATGCGCGCGCGCATGAAGGTGTATGCATATGGACAGGTAGCAGAGGTGTATGGCCTACTCGCACAGGGTGAGCCAGTGGGACTCCTCCTGGCAGTAGATGTGTCAGCTCCTGCAGTCAGAAGGGGGCAGCTGGACCTCATCTGCGAGGAGCTGCGGGCACTACTTCAGTATTTGTCAAGGTAAGACACAAACACATAAAAGTATAGAATTAGTTACCAGAACTAAACCATCTACATGCTACATTCCCACATCTGGCTATTATCTGGCCTTAAAATGTATGTATACAGAAGTATGCGACAACCATGGTTATACTGTTAAAATGTCTACAGGTTGCCTGTCATGAACAACTTAACAAAGGTTGCACATTATGGAATAAAACAGTTAACCATTCTGACTGAACAGGAGTTTTTTGGAAACTAGGTTTTTTTTATTTACATTAAATTAGTTTTAATTTACAATGAAGATAGTGTAAAATATTAAAATAAAAACGTGCAGTAGTACTTTTGTTTTACAGCTATGATCAAAATGTTTTTTAGAAAACGTAAAAAGTGAATAAATTAGTTTTTTGTTGCTTGGTCATTATGACTTTGGATTTACAGTTAAGAACAAACCTCCAATAGCATTTGCACTTGTACAATGAGGAGGCGGTGTATGTATATTCAGTACGTAACAATTTTAAATGAGTCGACCAAACCATAACTACATTTTAATTTTATCTGACAAAAGGGATGAAGGCACAGATGTGTCACATTTAAGGATTGGATTGATGACGTATGACCAAAGGCTCCACCTCTTTGATTTAAGTCCTACCCTATCCCGTCCTCGCATGCTGGTTATGACTGATAATGCAGAGCTGGAGCTGCCAGTGTGTGAGGGGCTGCTGGTGCCACTTAAACACTGCCAAGGCCATCTTAATAGGTAAAAAGCACATTGACATTACAGACAGTGTTTGTACATTTCCTTTTCATAACATCTGGATTTGTTTGAATTTATAAATGACAATGTTATATTATTAACTATGGACTTTTAATTCAATCCCAGTGTGCTGCAGCAGATTCCAATGTTGGATGGAGGACTGGAAGACAGTGCTGCCTCACAAGACCTCCCAATTCGTGCTGGACTTCAGATCCTCAAAGTTAGTTGCTTGGACACACTCTGTACACAGGTCGCAAGTACGTCTTCCTTCACATCTTTGCCTCTATTTCTCTTAGGCATTAGGTTGTCCAGGAAAGGTGCTAATATTCCACTCTACGCCACTGAGTGAAGATCCACTGAACCACAGGTCCTTGGGATTCTTCAGCTCTAGTCAACCAAAAGTTGGTTAATTTCGTCAACATAGTTTTTTTATTTGTTTGTTTGCTTGTTTTTTTCTCCTGTGTCAAACTGAGAATAAAAGCACTGCACAAGTATTAATACTTCATTATATTTCAGTCCTTATTCCAAGCACCAGATTCCAGTATCGCATTGGCTAAGGACTGTGTCAGTCATGGCTGCTGTGTGCACCTTTTCCTGTTCTTAATGAAAGATGTTGGAGCAGCGTGGCCAGGGCACATCCCATACCTTACGGGGGGAGAAGTCTTCACTTACCACCATCTTCAGGTGTGTTAAGGTTTCAGGTAATTGACATAATTCTTGACTGTTTGAGAACCACCACAAAAGCTGAAATTCCCAGTCTGTTTCATTTTACTTGTTTTTTAGTCAAAGGTAAATATGGAACAGCTGAGTTGTGATCTGAGGAGATGTGTGGATAAAGACACAGCCTACAAAGCAGATCTCAAAGTCTTTGTTAGCAAAGGTACAGAAGCTCTGGTAACATGTTTTTATGTTCATGAGGATACCATTAAATATAATTGTCACTAGTCTCATTTTTCTGTGAATAATTTATTTTTGTATTTAATGTGTTCTGTTGGTGTTTTACAGGCCTGCGTGTGTCACGCTGTTACGGTGCATTTATTCCTGGCCCTGATCCTGCCCACATCTCCATGGCTGCCATGGACTGGCACACAGCCTTAGCAGTAGAGTTCATTCATTGCAGCACACTGGATGAACAGAGGGGTGCTGTCATACAGGTGAGAAAATTCCAAACAGGAGTTGTGTTGTTGCTGCCTCTGCTAACATTTCTATGACTTATAATTTTATTTTGCTGATAACCTTTAGCGCAATTACATGGTTTGATATGTGCAACACTTATAAACCAGGAACTCTCAGCAGAAAAGAACATGAGATATCTCTTGCAAATCTGTCCTGTGTGATAGGCAGCCCTTTCATACACAAATGCAAAAGGGGAGAGGAGAGTGCGGGTTCACAGCTTGGCCTTGAATTGTTCTCACCACCTACTGAACACCTTCCGGAATTGCCAGGCTCAGACCCTACTCACATTCTACTGCAAGAAGTGTAAGGAGGCTGTGTCTGGGTATGGGGTCATGGTAATTGTAGAACTTATGGAAGTAGGGTGGTACCTGTTGAATTATGATCTGGTCAACAAAAAGGAAAGCTTTCATCTGCAAAAGCAGTTGCTCACCTTTCTGTGGCTTTTGCACTACAGGGTACTACAGTGTGTTGGAGCGCCCCTTACAGGAGCTGCGTGAGGAACTGCAGACAGAACTGACCCAAGCATTAGCCTGCTATCGCAAACACTGTTGTTTAAGTGCTGTCACACCTGGTCAGGTGAGGAATAGTCACAGTGAAAGAAAACATTCCTTTGCACAGACACTGTTTTTCGAAGCAGATGCAGATCATGCAAACTTAACCCCATATATTCTGTTTAGCTGGTGCTGCCTCAATACCTGAAGGCGCTCCCAGTCTATGCAAACAGTTTGCGTAAGAGCGAGGTGCTGCTTCCTGGTCTGCGTAGCACTGTCCCTCAGCGCTTGCAGATGCGCAGCCAACTTGTTTCCATGGACATCAGAAGCACAGCCTTACACTTCTACCCTCTCTTCCTCCAATTGGTGAGAGAAGTTCTTTAGATTCAGTAGGAATAAAATTGCCAACTGCTAGTTGTATCAATTTTTGCTCAATATTTTAAGTATTAAGTTATGCTGAAATTTTTTCCCTCCTTATTACTCTCTGACCGTCTGCTTGAATTGGCATAACCCCCGACAAGCAGCTGCAATGTGGCAACCCAGAGATGAAACTTCCTGAATTGAAGGCGGTACGCTGCAGCACTAGCAGCTTGGACCCAGCAGGCTTGTACCTTGCCCATGGACCCTTGGCACTACTGTTGTGGGTGGGATGTCATGTGCCCAGCACAACTCTGAAACAGCTCTTTGATGTCACCTACTTTTCCCTATTACCACCTGGAGAGGTATGTTACAAACTTACAAACCACAGTTCTAGGCTACACTAGTGTCTGCTGCCTGTGACCAGGAGATTATCCACATACTAAACTGAAACTAAAATGTATGTGGTGGAATTTTGCTGGTTTCCTTTTTCTGTAAATATGATTGTTTGTGTATTTTGCAGTTCTCTCTGCCTGTGCTGGACAATCCCCTGTCTGTCTGTGTCAGGAAGCTCATTAAATCCTTACAATCACAGACACCATATTCTCTCAAGGTTAGTCTCCTGGAAACATGTACATAAATCCAAACTGTGTACTTAAAGGTGACACGTAACTGTCCTGAATAAGACACTGAAATGCGTACTGAATGTCCTGGACAGTTGGATATTATACACTCTATTTAAAAAAAGTTTTAACTTGTCAGACCTTTGCATGAACATAAATGGTTCAAATGAGGAGCACAGCTACAAAGCATCCAATATACAGTGTTTGTGAAAAAGGAGAATGCTTGTCACTCAGCTTGCCTATCCATCTCCTCAGCTGACAGTTGCAAAACAGGGAGATGCCAGTGAGGAAGCGCTCCATCCCTTACTGGTAGAGGACAAGAGCCCCAATGGTGGGGCCTCCTATGCAGACTTCCTCTACCACCTGCATGTCAACTCCCTGCAGCTAATGGCTTGAAGTGCAACCCCAACTCTTCAGTTTCCAGATGTTTACTCCTCTCTGTCCCTATGAATTAACCTCCAGGACTCATGAGTTTTGGAATGTAAGTTTGGTCTAAAAATGATCTATGTGGCAGGATATTGCAAGAGGAAGGTTACTGAGCAATAAACTGAGTTAGTTTTCAAAACTTTGTGTTTTTGTAACTTTTGTTCTAAGTAACAAGGGTGTAACCTCTTGTGACAAGCAGTCATTGGGTATTCACAGATGACATAATTCACTCCTGCAAAACAGCCTTTTGAAGCACTGCTCCTGCAGTCTTCTCCATTAGCCTTGATGGTTGACACTTCTAAGCCTTACTTGTAGCTCTTGCTGGTTCAGTGCCTTCAAGCTTACAAATGATCATCTTTCAAAAGAATGGCCAATTGGATAAAATAAAACATTCTAGATCAGCAGTATTCTTTGATTCTTTTCTATTATTGGGTGGCTTACACAATTTTACTCCAAGTGGCAACCCCATTTATACACTTGAATCATTTCAAAATTCATTTTCAGGACTTTAACCACAAGTACTACAGCAGGTCCACGTTACCTTCATGGTACCACAGCTGGAGTGAACAGATGTTTTGAAGGTACGTGATGTAACGCATTGAACAAAGCAGGCACGGTTCTCTTCAATTTCTTGTATTGACCTTCCAATGAACATATGGTCAGATACTACAAACAGGACCACGGAAGACAAAAATGAACTGATTTTGCCTTAAAAACTTGCACAAGAAGCACAGCATCCCAAGATACTTCTTTGTAATTTTGATTTTTAGACACTAAGTCTAGAATGCATTCTTGGGCAGACAGAAAAAAATACCACAAAGCACAGCAGCTGAAGTGTAGCTGCAACCTACCAGTGGACCCAATTATTGCACAACAGCCATTTTCTATATAAACCAGATTAACTTTATTGTGATATTTATCCCTCTTCCCTTAGTCTTTCAGGTTTGACGAGGTAAATAAAACTGTCCAGAATGTTGGGTGTTAACGAAAAGGTTCCATGCAGCATATCAACATCTCTACAGTTTCTCTGGCTTAAAAGTCACAAGAGACCCGAAGGACACAAAGCCTCAGAGGTACTTGTACACTACTTTATCCTTCACTGTTTGCACCTCCATCTTAACAGGGCATTTGTACAAGTAGGACAGCAGTGTCTCACTGTAGCCAATGAGGAAGTAGAATTTGTAGGCAGGGATCTTCTGAGTGAAGAGTGCACACACCACCAGCATGTTGCCCCGGCGCTTGATGACCAGCTCGTTGGCAAGAAGGCTGTGAAACGTGCCGAAGATGAACCGCCGGATAAAGACATCCTCCACCGTCCTCTCTGCAGCCCCCATCTCACCGTCTAGGTTACCTAGGCAAGAAAGGAAGAGATCCATCATAGAGCAAAGAGGAGAAATTCATCTAGCAGAACCTCAGTCTTAAGTTCACGTGCTGTACTATGCTTTCCCATGCTTAATGTGTGTCAGACATGAACGCTGGAAGGAGGCGTTTGCTGGAACTCACTGGTGTGCTGAGACAGCCACCCCTTGCGATGGGCAATGTGATGCGGGTGGTGCGCCTCCTCATATGTGACAGGTTTGTCTCCCTTCCCAACACGAATCCGCGCCGCATGATGCTGCCGACAGAAGTGGAGTGAAACACACACAGAGCATGTGGCACAGTGACAGTAGATGCAACAGAACTGAAATTTGACAGCCTTCCTACAGCAGAGGAGGTTTGTCAATAATCTGACAGGACACTTTCATTATTGCTGAAATCAAAAGCACAGGAACCTGCTTTATATAGCAATGCAGATTTGAGAGCAAACCTTACTTCTAGATATGCCAGATATTCTATGTAGACAAGACAACGGTCGTATCTGCTCTTGGCAGAGATAATCATGGTGCTAAGATCCACGATGCATGAGATTTCACAGAAATCTTTAAATCGGTTAAGTGCCAAAACCAGTTCGCAATACTGGAGGGATCTCAAAAGACAAGACAAGTCTCAGATGAAGAAATAACTATTATACCTTGCAATACACAGCAGTGGAATGGATCGCTCGAGAGTAGGGAATAAGACATGAGGAACTGCCGATCCGAGCCAGCGCATTCTGTACAAAGGAAAGAGACACCAGTCACATGTGTTAGGAAAATCCAACATAATTAGATGTTAACCTCATTTTCACCTATTAAAATAATAAAACTTGGGAACTATTTTTAGAGAAATGAGTAATAAAATAATGCATTTCTTACGGCCAGGGCTACACTCCTACCACCAAAGGACATCGCCATTTTGACATGGGCGGTCATTTTTCTCTACGACTTCATTGGATGATGGAAAGTAGGCGGCGCTTTGTGGTGTGACTTCATTGGATGAAGGGAACCTGGACGTCTTTGGTTGTATGACCTCATTGGATGTTACTGAGTGGGTGGTCCTGTGGGTTTATAAGCAGGTTAAAGCTGGGCGTTTGATGTAGAGGTCACATTTCTTTGCTTGTTTAACGTTCCGAGGAAGATTTAAAATAGCGGATGTCTGGTTGAATGAAGCGACTTTGTGAACAGTAAATCAGAAAAGATTTTGGCTGTTAATGGAATAGCTAGTAAGGGATAAGATTTTACCTGCCAAGTACAAATGGACGGCATGGCGGATCTTCCATCAAACACATTCATTAGATCAAAATATATTATTAGTATCAAATGTCTAATCCTACAGTCAAAAAGACGGGGAAATAACATACATACATAAACACTGTATAAAAAGTAAAATTACTTACAGTGATTTGTAAGGAGCATATCTAAGTAATATTGGCACAGCAGTGGAAATTACAGCAAGACAAAAGAAAAATAGTTGTAATTTGTGACACTTTTTCGATATAAAACTACGTAATCGGTGCGAATTAGCGGCTGCGTTCGGTTAGCGTGGAGCTGGGTGACAGCAGTGTATTAATGATCATTTGAGTGCGATACGGATTAATAAATGCAATAAGAATGAATCATTTGAACACCGGCATTTCATTTTCTCCGGTAAAATGGTTGAGGAAACAGCAGTTTGCCTTATTTTCATTGTTGCTGTTTTTCAGCTGACATCTGTGTCCATGGCAACTTGAGCGCTGGATTTGTGCGAGTTTACAAGAAAAGAATAAAAATAATAACAAATAACAGTTACATCAGTTGCAGTACAACATCAAGCCCAACATTTTCCAGTTATATTACAAAATATATATTTTGTGTTCACTCTCGACCGGGAACGTCCTTCTTAAATAAGTGAATTATCGTCAAATAATTCTTTATTTGCTGTGAACGTGCTTGAATGCGTTAATGGGGCGTTTTAGCAATTTGAAGGGCGTTAGCCTACTTCGTATATTTTCTTATTAAATATGTATTCACAGCATTTCATGTATTGACAGTTTTTCATGGACTAAAAGCGGAATGAATACGTTTGATTATTCCTACAGTTATTGGATCATAGACGTGCGATTCGTTATAGGTGGAGGTGTGCATCACGGCGGGGGGGGGGGGTCGATACAGTCAGATGCGGTTTTGATCGCCAATACAAAAGTATCGCTTATGAATAAAAAGAGCAGTAATTTACGCAGGCGCGCACAAATCCAGGCTGGCAAGAGTCGTAAGGACAGGCGCCGCTGGTGTAGTGGTATCATGCAAGATTCCCATTCTTGCGACCCGGGTTCGATTCCCGGGCGGCGCATGCCCTTTTGCAACAGGCCGAAGGTTTTCAGGTTCGAGTCCCACTGTACAGCTCATCAGCGGACTCATTGCGAATCGATACAATAAGAATGAAGTGAGAAAATGAAGTTAAACGTACTTCACCCGTTTCATACTGCATTGATACTCAGAAGAACAAACTGGAATGCTACGTTTTGTATTCATTTAACTTTATGATTACTTTTACCAGCATTACTATTATTACTGCAGCCATTATTACGATTGGTTTAAGTTCGTGTTAATGGAATGTGATAAGAATTGACGGCTTTGACGGCTTTCCCTGTAAAGGATCACATCAGGCTGTGGACTGCTTCAAAGCCCGATTTTAATCCAATATCTACCACATAAAATAACGTTTATTATCTTGGCATGAGACTGTCGTATAAAATATTTAAAATATTTTACTTTAGCACGCATTTACGGTATTAAAAAGGCTCCGTCCAGCAGAGAACCCAGTCTTGGTGCGGACTGTGGGCACCTGCCGTTCCCACAGATCGTCGCCCGGCGGCAGTGGCGAGCTGTCCCTTCGAGTAGGCAGCGCGCGTACGACACGCCGCAGACTGACGAGGACGGGGAGAGGACGACGGGCGCTCGGTCCACTCGCCCGCAAAGCTGCGCTTTTATCCGCATACATATCGGGTTTAGCGGCCACTGGAGAGTGCCAGCGACTCCGCTGCACACATCCGAACATAATCACTGGAGAGGGGGAGAGAGGGAAAGCGAGGGAGAGGACAGCGCCGCCACGCAGCGGGGAGTCGACACGCAGACGTATATCGGCAGATAAGAAATGGCCACGACAACCTGTACGCGGTTCACGGACGAGTACCAGCTGTACGAGGAGCTCGGAAAGTAAGGTTTCGTGGCTGTGTTGATGTTTGTCGCCGCTCCTGTGCTGGCGCGGGGGGTGCGGGAGGTGATGTCGCCGTATCGGCGCTCGTGACCTGTCGCGACTGTTGAGGCAGCTAACGGTGCGGTGTTGGGTCTCTGCGGGCGGAGCGTGACGCGCGGGATGGGGAGGGCGGCGGTGGCCCTCGGAACACTGCGATGACCCGGTCCGAGCAGCCGCAGGGTCGGGGTTCTGCTGTGTGTGTGTGTGTGTGTGTGGGCGCTGTAAACAGGCCTGTGGGAGTTTACACACTCCCGGTCACTGCGTAAACACACCGCAGATAATGCAGTCCCCACCTCGTATCTGCCTTGAAATCGCCTTTCTTCTCCGAATAAAAGCAATATTCTGCATGTACAGTACATTCATAACCCGCTTATGGTCGCAGGATCGTCACACAGAGGTAATAGACGCCGTGTGCTTATAAATAAGGTAATAAGCAGTGTAAAACAGGCTTCTTTTACTCCATTAGACGAATGCACATTGTGAGGGTGTGGAAATGCCCTTATTTTCAATGGCGGGAATGTCAGCTAAAATAAGTTGAAATGCCAAAATAAAGGCTGTTTTCCACTTGACAAGGATGACAGCAGCATGTATTATAATATTTGTTTAAAAGAAACTGTGACAGTTTCGTTAATGCATTCTTTCACTATCAAGGGCCCGAGGTGTGGAGTCCATCCAGGAAGTTAAAGGTGTGAAATGGGGTGGAAGGTGGATGGGAAAACGTTGATAATTTGGCTCGAGCGTACAAGATCGCTGCCTGTGTCTTTCACTCTGCAAAGCTTGTGGACACCATGCTGTGGGGTGCAAACAAAGGTTCGAGCCCAGCACCTGCTGTAGTACCTTAGATCGAGGTACACAGAACTGATGCAGTAAAAATCACGAGGCTGCGAATGAGTAAATAATTGTAAGTGGATTAATTCTGTCGCTTTGTAGAAACGTATCAGCTAAATGAACTAATAGTAACAATATTTAATCTGGTTTTAATTTGCGATATTAGATTTATGTTAATCTGTGGTTGTGATTGACATTGTCAGCCTGATAAGTTGGAGGTGTTTCTCCCATATGTTTCCTTGCACTAAATTAAGTTTCTCTGTATAGTGGAGAACGATGTGTGTGTTGTTTTCTTAAATGTTTGAAAATGAATGTTTATTCCATGTGTGCTGTGTTGTGGGACTCCTCGCCACCCAGGGACAAGAGCTATGTTGTTGGGATTCACCCGAGTCGGGCTGACTGCGTGCTTGTGTGGTCGGCCCACTGGAGTGTGTGTTGCACCTTAGAGTGTATGTAGGACGCACGGGGAGGTAAAGTAACTGCGCCAGGCAGAAATGCTGTTGTACTGAGTAATAATTTTGTTGTATGGATGTTTTTTTGACCCATTATAGTGACCCTGTTATGAGTGTGAGGGTGCACATCTTTACTCTGGTAAGGAATATTGTTTATCCATGTAGAGAAAATGTTCACGTTGTTGAATGAGTTTGAGGACACTGAGGCTCATATAAGGTAAGGCAGGTAGGACGCAGGCTCCTTCATCTTTCTACTTCCTGTATGTTTTATACATCGTTCCCGAAAGACAAAGCAGTGTCACTGAGCCCTGTGTTTGTTCAGGAAGGTAAGCATTTGGAGCAGGTATGTGTGTGTGTGTGAGAGAGAGAGAGAGAGAGAGAGAGAGAGAGAGAATGTGTTGGGGTGCAGTGCTGTTAAAGACAGTGACATTCTCTTCCCTTCTTCTTTTCATACATGTTTTAATCCACCTTATTGCCAAGGACACAGTGCTGGATATCTGCATGCAGAGCCTCAGGAGTTGCTCCCACCTTTCATTTTCATTCACTCACTCACACACACATACACACACACACACACACACACACACAGAATCAGATCAGATATTATTTATCCAGTCAAAAAATGCATCAAACCTGAATTATCAATAGAATCCAAAAAATATGGAAAAGTGTCTTTTTCTCTTGAGCTTCCTGCTGTACATTTATTTTGTCTGTCTGTTGAGCATAAGAAAGGATGAATTCATCTTCTCTTTATGAGATAAATGAAGAGTGCATGAGTACATTTTTAGGGAGCTGTAATGCATGACAAAAAACCTTAATGTAGTGTTCTAACCCTGTGGCTGCAGAACACCTTTCTGTATGAAAAATTATGCTGCAGTGTGTGGTGATTTCAGGTAGCTTGCTGTTTAGGCTGCTGTCTGCCAACCTGATGGTTACTAGTTCAAATCTTACTTCTGCTATAGTGCCTTGATTAAGGTGCTAAATGTGATTTGGTGCAGTAAAAATATATGCAGGATAAATGAATAAATAACTCCAAAGTTGGTTATCTGGCATGGTAAATCAGTTAAATGAATGTTTATAATATCGTATATATGTCCATTCTATCTTCAGTTTTTGGACTAAGTGTGGGGAGGAGGTGTTCAGATATGACACATGTCAGGAAAACTGAGAATGTAATTTAGGCGTAATATTTTCTATGATGCTGTATAATACTGAAGTATGTACAACAGTAACACTTTTTACCCTAATCTGATGTGTAATATACATGTAATGTGCTTAATAAAATGAAAAAATAGGACTAGTTTGCACTTTGCCGCCTGTTGGGTGGGTCTGTTTTGAGACACAGTATCAGAATTGTTTAAATCATTGTGTAATGCAAGTTATTTTCTCCAAACATGGAGAAATTAAATGCATATACTGTATTGGCCTGAATATAAAATGATCTTTATTATAAGATGACCTCTATTTTTCAGCACTGATTTTTGGGAAAAGATTTTTGGAATATTAAATCTTATCTTTAGGAAGAATAATCATGTTTATTCATTTTTACTCTATTTTTGGTTAATTTGGCCTAACTTTGAGCTTATTTTTTTCCAGACCATCTCAAGGTTTTGCCATCTTTCACACCCTTTTGCTTCAGTCAATCATTTCTATCGATAATTTATACCAGTGGATAAGTGACTTCATCTACTGGCGTTATATATGATCTTTATAGGTTCGGTCCTTGAATATAAGACAACCCCATCTTTTTTCTTTTTTTTTTTTAAGATGCAATTCCCAGAAAAGTACCATCTTATATTTGGGCTATTTCAGTACTTTCCCTTATAGTATTGTTTAAAAAGTTTTTGTTTAAACATTTCTGTTATTTTTCTGTTATTTTTGGGACAGTTGGTAAAATCATTGCAGTCTGCTAAATTAAGGATGGACTGTAAACGTATAACATGGTGTTTAACATTTTAAACAGCAAGGTGCTTATATCCATCTTTAAATAGTTCTGTCATATTTTTGAAACCCACAAAGAACTGTTTTATTCAGATCTGTTTTGGGAAATGCTGTCCTGAACGAAAGGGTGGTAAACAGTGTAAGTATGTAAGCTTTTTAAGTCACCCCGGAGAGAAGATCTGCAAAGCAGATAAGCAATGTCATATTCAAACATTACAGTTTCTTGAGGGCTTCTGGCTCTTGGTACTGGGTTTATTATATTATCCACTTCATCATTTGATTAATTAATTTGATTTAATTGATACGAACAGGGTGCCTCTGTTTTTTGTCTTTTGCTGGTGAGTAATGCTGCGATGTTTTCCCAAAGATGGCATGAACAGTCTGTTGTCAGCGTGTGTAGAGTTGTTTCAGAGACCCCGCCAGCAGGCTGCATTCACAGTGTGCGCAATGCCCAGCGCAGCGCTAATGCTGCCCAGCTACTTGCGAAGACGGACGCTCGGCTCCCTTCCTGTTTTCTGCGATCACGCATTGTCCGGTGTTGCATCGTGAGGAAATAATCCTTTTGGTAAATTGAAATAAATTATAACTGGAGACTGAACAAAGCAGGTTGATTTAAATACGCATGTTGGTGCATAAATTCATAAACACAGAGGTACTGAGGTCATGAGGGATTGTTGTGGGTGCAACTGTCGTGGGCGCGAATGTCACGCCCGCCCAGTGGGCCAAGGGCGAGGAGTGAAGACGCCCCCTAAATGCAAACTGTTGACAGCGGAAAAACCTTTAGGCAGCAGTTTAGGATTTTAGAAGAAAATCTGCAGATTTTCTGATATTGCTGAAGCATTCTCGAGTCTTTCCAGTGCACCACTCTGTGGATGAAGGGAACACAGTGTGTGATGCTGTCCTCGGGTGTAATGACTTTCTGAAAGGTCTGTCATCCATAGATCCGCCATGTCTGTCCAGTGCAGGGTCATGGTGGTTCAGAGCCTATCATGGGGGCAGAGACCGTGAGGAGAAATTGTCTCAAGTTTGGGTAGCTTTAAGATTACTTATCTTTTCATTTTGGATCATTCTGTACAAATACCTGTATCACTTATCACCATTTTTTTTCTATCATTGGTGCTCCCCCCAAGTCCATACATCAGTGAGTAAATACACTTACATGAGTGATGAGAGGGTGGGACACCAGTCCATGGTAAGATGATCACCCAGGTGAACATGGGGATAACATGCAAGCTCCATAGAGACACCACCAGATTTGTAGCAGCATCTAAATGTGCAGTCAAGGGGCTTTGAGGCACCAGCGCTACCTGCTGTGCCACCCGTGTTGATTCATTCACTCCGAACACTTAAGGCGCTGGTTTTCTGTTCTGGATTTCAGAATGCCGACAGTGTGTCTGCTTTCCAGAGACTGGTAAGATGTGTCTGGATCTCTATGGCTGCCTGAAATTACGGCAAGGACGGGCTTGGAGGCCGCCCAGCCCTCACTGTCTCGGTTGACAGGTGAAGTGCTGCAAATCAGTTTAGCATCTCCCCAAGGCAGACCGGCCCAGCACGAGTGCCAATTAGAAGCCAAGTCTGCTGACTCATTTGTACCATTTGCTCTGTGTAAACAAAAGCTTTTGGGTTATAAAGACAAGAGGTCCTCAACATTACTGCAGAACATTGTTAGGATGATGGGAACTGTGGGGTTCCTGTACCAGCTTTATACCTTTCAGCTAGACCTTTGGAACGGGCCTCTCGCCCTCGTCTACCCTCTCTTCAGTTGTCTGTGTTTATTTTTAATTTCAATTCTCAGTGGAGACTTTTATATGAAACAAGCCTACTTTGGTCATTTCTATATTTGCACGGCTGCATAGTTTTGCTGAAATAATTGCAGTTGAGAACCTGTCTAATGGGCAGCAGTAGCAGGCTTCTTTTTGGGAATTAAACTGCGCTTTTTAGGCAGAAGTCCAGTTTATGCAGTAGTAACTGTGGAAAGAAGCATACAGTTTTGTGTTGAAGAAACACATATTGCCCTTAGAGAGCGCACCAGGGGGACATTCCTTTCTCTACATAATTGTAAACGTTGTCTGTTGGAGAGACATAACTGTGTATCATAAACCATCAGGAGGAAGAACAAATTAATTCTTGCCATTGCCAGCGCTTCTCTGGCAAGAAGATGCAGATTCTGTCTTTTCTAGTGTGATGTCAACAGTGACTGAACCCTTACCAGATCTAAAATGGCAAGGCGAATTTTTACTGAATATTTGACATGGGTTATGGAAACCATTATTGGAATATCATGATTTGGGGTAACATTTTAAGGCCTTGCGATGAAGGTTGTTTGTATTTGCGGTTGTACTGTATGTGCATGTGTTTGTTTATGCCTTTGCGTGCATTTTGTGCATGGTCCACGTCCATAGGTGCCACACACCCCTTCGTCAGGTTTTGGACCCGTCCTGTACGTCACAGAATTTGCTGAATTAGCAAATGGTGACACTTGGGAACTTGTTAAAAAGACGAAACCATGTAGTCTAATGTAAGCAAGGACTTAAATGACACCTTGCCTTATTGTCATCGTAAGGGATTCTGAGAATGTGCATGGTTTGCAGGAAACAAAATACCTGCTTGTATGACACAAGTGCATGAGACACACTTTTTTCTTCCATTCTCTCCTTTCCAGATTTAAATTATAGATGTGCTGTGTGATAGTGCTGGGTTAGAACAGCCATTTCCAAATTTGCATCATGTGTGCCCAGAGTGAGTGAGGGGAAGACAGACTGGTTGAATGGCTTTGTGGACACCTTCTTCCCCATCCTACTCCCTGCGTGACATTTTATTTTTATCTATAATATTGTATGATTGCAGCACAGTGTCTCAGCAAGTGAATTTAAATAGAGCTCATGTGGAGTTTGAATGTTCTTCCCCATATTTGCAATGAGTTTTCCTCCCACAGTCCAAATAAGTGCATTTTACGTTCATTGGTTACTCTAAATTTCCAGTAGTTTGTGTGTGTGTGTGTGTGTGTGTGTGTGTGTGTGTGTGTGTGTGTGTGTGTGTGTGTGTGTGGGGCCACCCTGTGATGGACTGGCATCCCCCCCAGGGGTAGGTTCATAGCCTAGTGCCCAGTGATTACGGGATAAGCTCTGGGCTGCTGCAACCCTGCGTAGAATTAAGCAGTTAACAACTTAAGCTGTACAACTGTGCGTTTGAATCCAGATGAATCAGTGTGGAGTTGGCATGGTCTCTGTTTCCTTCTGGTACCTGGGTTTTCTCCCACAGTCCAAATACATGTTTCAGATGAATTGGTCACTCCATATTGCCCTTTATGTGTGCGAGTGTGAGTCATCGATTAGCATCTCATTTAGGGTTGACCTCGCCTCACACCCTACGCTTCTAACGTAGACTATAGACCTGAATTGTGCCTAAACCCTAAATTGGAAGTGATTGTTGATAATGGATGGATATTATATGATTTTTAATTTTTATTTTCAAACTTTTATTTTTTGTTCATGATGCTCAGAGTGCTTGTGCAGGCAAATTTGCTGCTCATACTTTCGCCACTAAATTGACTCCACAGTTCAGGGCAGGCACTGAATTGATATGCGGGTTTCTTCTAAACATTTGTTTCCTTACACTATTTCCCTAGGGGAGCTTTTTCGGTGGTGCGCCGATGTGTCAAGCTTTGCACAGGCCAAGAATATGCTGCCAAAATAATCAACACCAAGAAACTTTCTGCAAGAGGTATGTATGCTTGTCCAACAAAGGCAGTCATAAATCTTCTGGAATATTCTCAAGACATTAAGCGGTATTGGGGAAAATGTCTTAATGTTTAGTAATGTTCTGTGGAACTGTAATGAAAGTTGGTTTGCCATGGGGTTTTGCTCATCAGACCTTTTTGTTTTCATGTTCTATCTTTGTTTGCCGCTTTCTGGTATATAAATAATCATCATATTAAAACATATCTAACACTTCGGGAGAAATGTTTTTTGTGTTATAGCTTCCTTAGGTTAGTAAACCAACAATTACATGGTTTATTGTACATTCTTAACTGTACTCAGTAAAACTGCCTCTCAAAAGGCTTCTCTGTTTGCCTCTCAAAAGATGGCTAATTTCTTGGGGAATGTGTCACATGTGTGATGGTACTTATTTTCAAATGCTGTTGCATTAATGATGTGGTGTTTGTCCTCTTATTTGCATTCCCCTCCTTAGTCACATTGAAACGGTCAGATTTATTTTTGATGGGATACGTAACCACGAGTGCTGCTGTGTGTGCTAGCCCGACACCTGCCCAGCATGCAGGGTGTTAAAACATTTGCCTTCAAGTGTTGTGCTATGTGCTGGCCATGTTTGTGCCACAGCGTGGCTATACTATAGACGTCCAGATGTTTCCCCGTTGTCTTCATTGAAAGTCCGCATTCCCGTCTCCGCTGTGCTGCCTCTGGGTGACTGCGCAGAGGAGGCCACTTTTCATCTTTTCTGTCTGTGTGTTGTGCAAGCAGCCACGTGAGGAAGACAGCCGGTCTGATGTCATAAGGTGTTATGTAATTTATAGAAACTTTGATAAAATCATATAATTAATTCTAGATGACTTGTCCTGAGTTCTCATATTATCTGGCCCAGTGTTCATGTTTGTTTCCTGCATTACACTGAAATCATGCAATAGTTGAGGGATTTTAGTTATAAATGCACAGATGGGAAATGTGGCTGCATCACTTACGGTAAAAAAAGTTGTATATTGTTACATCTTACATTAACCATTTGCGCACTTTTAGAATGGAAAATAGATCCTGTTTGTGAAACTGGGTTATGTTTTATATCTGAACCGAGCACACATATACTGGTATGTGGTGTGGGTCGTTTATGTTCATTGAAAGGAAGATCTTTCAAATGTAGAGCCTCTCGGGTGTGTTAGAGGACCAGGGGCAGTCCAGTCAATAGCAAGGCAAGGCAAAGTAGACTATACTTACAGACTCTTCTTTCACAGACACTCTTCTCACAGAGAATACAGCCATAGACACTGCACTCGCCTGACATTGGACTCCACAGTACTGCACTCACAGACACTGCTTTCATAGCCACTGTACTCACATGCACTGCTCTCTGAGACACTTCACTAAGACAAGCTGTCTAAAAAGCAATGCTTCTTGGAGCAGCTGCAGCAGTATGCGTCTTACTGCAGGACTGTTTGTAGAAAGAGGATATAATGTTTCTGAAAAAGATATTATTGCAAGTATTTCGATACGTGCAGAACACTTTTAAACTCATACTTGTGAGATTTTTTGTTTGCCTGATTCCCCCGATATCTTTGTATGGTGTAATTTTTATCTTCGATGACATTTTTTTAAAAATCTGTTATCTTGTACATACACACATTTATTTATGTTTGGAATAAAAAATGAGGTAGTGGCCAGGGGGTGGAGGGCTACCAAAGCATAAGCCAACAGCTGATGTATTTTACCAACACTGGACCATCTCATGGGAAGGTCATTTCGAAGCAATCCTGCCAAGATTACGGGATAAAACTATTTAGGCCGAGGTTATCGCTGGTCAGTACACTTTCTTGCAATCTAGCGATGGACATGACATTATTGTACATCCTCTTTTTTGGTGGCAGGAAACCATAATATAATAAACTAATAGGATCATTGGTACATTCTTTTTATCAGCATAGTGCATACTTTTAACTGATTTTTTAGTTCCTTCCAGTTTTTGCTAAAAAATCTGGGTTAAAAATCATATACTTTGTGGTAAATATGTAATATTATTATAAATATGTATTTATACAGTATTGTTATAAAATGATAAAAATTACCTATTTTATCATTGTTGTTATTTTTGGATCAACCATCATGCTTGTTTTTGAGAAAGGCTGACCTTTTAGTTGCTCTTGTTTAGTTTTCATATAAGCAGTTGCAGGCAGCTAGAAGTTGACAGCCTTGACAAACAAAGGAGAAGTGGGAGGTTTATGTAATACCTTGGGTGCCAGCACCATATATATCATAAATTATATATGTGTTTTTACACTGCTGATAGAAATTTCCATGGTTTGACTGCAGATATAGTTTATTATAGTAACAGGTGCTTTTTTCCAAAGCAGTTCATGTAGCTCACAGATTTTGTGTGTTATCATTTTGTAAAATCACACATGTAAGCCAGTTTTCATGTCTTGCCTTAGCAGGATCCTTTGTTGGGCTTCCACGTACAGTCGTTTGATTATACAATAAATTAGATTATTGAATTGTGACTTTTTCATCAACTCCAATGGGTTTATTTTGTGTATTATTGTTGTCTATACAAATTAGTTCATATTATCGAATTGAAATGAAAACCATTATAAATATGACTTCTGTAATATGACTCAGAAGTCCTCAGTGCTCAACCCAAAACCTGTTTGTATGTTTTATCCAATTGAGTTTGCATTCAACAACAGTTGAGATATTAATTGAACAAACAGCATGACTGAAATGATGTAAACTAAAAGTATTAGTGGAAGACTCAATGTAATTCATTACTTAACATCCATAATGATGAAAGATAAATAAATATGGTTACATTTCTCTTTTGCCTTGTAGAAGTTAGTAAAGTAAGTTAGTAAACCCAATTTCCATATATGAATGGTTAGTGAACTTGCTGTTTTTCTTAAGGTTTGAATAATGAAATGAGATAAAGCAGCAATGTAATTAAGATGAATCGATATTTCCCATTAAGCTCTGCGCTAATCTAATTTAGCAAGTTTTGCAAATGATCAAATAAAGTGAAATATTTTATAAGCACACCTTTCAGCATCTCCGTATGGTTACCCCTCTAAAAAAGATTTAGCTGTGATTTAAAACTCATCCTTTTCAAACGATCTACAGTCTACTGCATGAAGGGATCAATAGAGGAAGCTTAACACCTTAGCGAGTGCAAAAATTCTACATACCCTGGGGTTTTTCCATTATCCCAAATGATCCCATCTCCATTCTGAATCAAGGGTGCCACATAACTTGACATCTGCACCTACATGTTTTGCCTGCATGTATATGTTGTATTTTCCTGTTGAATGAGTTTGCCACTCCTCTTTCATTTTTAATTTGGGTTGGAAATAATTTGTTTCTATTGCTCTCTTCTGATCGAGGGAGTTCTATAAAGCATAAACGCAGTGCATGCAAAAAATGCTGAATAGTGGGTATTACATGTAAGCTACATGAAACCAGAGGTAATCTGTCAAATTTGGGCTATTATCAGTGAAGGACTAAGTTAATTTCAAACACCAGGAGTGAGATTTAAGTGAACACCAAAAAGCTTTGATGTGGGCATGGCTCCACTTCCTCTGCAACTGCCCCGGTCTCTCTTTAGCTGTGTGATGCCTTTCCTGCTATGAGGATGAGTGTGCTGCAGGTGCAGGAATGCCATTCCCCTTATTTTTTCATAGTGCAGCGATCCAGTTCACACTGCAGGGATCTGGCACAGGAGAGGCACCCCCAGAGTATGGGGGATGAGCCAACACGCCGCTACTCCACAGAACCGCACGCATGGTGACTAGCACCGGTCACCAACCTGTATCATGTTACCACTGATGTAAGCAGTATCTCCAGCGTTTGCACTTTCTGACCCGATGGAGAAATTGCGTCCCACAGCGACCTTCCTGTCAGGCCATCAGCCTCAGTCTCCAGAGTGAAACGCAGCACAGCTGCCTTGGCTCAGCACAATACTCGGCAGCGCTTTTTATAGACTTAGGATTGTTGGAGATGCAAGTGGGAAACATTTGGAGTTTGAGAGCTTCAGTGGTGTGTATGATGGGAAATATTTCCTAAGAGGGTGGAGCTGAGCTGCAGTGGTACAGCTGCGTACAGCTATGACAGAACTGATCCACTGCACCAATCTGTGCCATTGTGTCTTGTCCTGCTACGTCTTTTTAGCGCTTCCAATAAACCAGAACCTGGATGGAGCTCAGGTTCCCCTCAGTATTATCGTACTTCAGTGCTGTGGTTTTGCAATCATCAGTCATCTTCATGACATCTCCAATAGCATGAAACACTGGGAAAGCTAGATGGACAGCTTTATGTTTCTCTTCCTGGGTATGTATGACAGAGGCTTTCCTCACATGAAGCACACTTGTCATCGCAGTGTTACTTTGTACAACGCTGTCAGTCTGCACAGCTGGATTCAGCTGTAAGTTAAAGTCGTGCAGTCCAAATTTTTCTTCATATGTGAACCACCTTATCCACACAGTGCTTTGACTGATCATCATAACATGCACCCAGGCAATGTGAATAACTGTACAAAGAGCACTTATGGAGGTCAAAATTGCACAGCAGTGCAGCATATAAACTTGGGGGACAGGTATTTTGCCGTAATTTTGCTGCTCCATATGCTGCATACGTTATTTTGTTACGTTGAAAAACAATTGGTTAAATCTGTACATTTGTTACACTCGTTCAATAACAGCGGTGATCGATCAATTTTTATGGAATCTGTAAAGCACTGCGTAAGGAAAAGCTATAAAAATCTGTTGTGACTTCAAAATTTTGACAAAGCTGGTTGTAATATTATTGATGCAGTTTGTTTTGAAAAAAGGATGTGTATTCACTTCCACTCTGACCACAGCAGATGTGACTTGAAGGATTGTAGTGTAAGAGTTGTTTGAAAAACTGAACATTAATCCGGGCCGCAAATCTCACGCTGATAAATATTTCACTTCTGTTGGTGGAGATGAAGGCCCCCTTAATTTGTATGTGTGTTGGTGTGTGGGAGAGAGGGAAGGAGAAATGCTGTGTGAGCATGGGCTTGCTTCTCTGCACATTCAGCAAAAATTGTATTCCCTTCAGGCTTCCTGTATCTCACTCAGATTCCCGAGACAATATTACGAACTGCAGATGTAGTCGGTGGGTAGCCCAGCAGGCTTTGTAGCATGGCCTGCTGTCTCAAGGCCATTGCTACACCTCGTACCTCCAAGACCATAAATCTGATGTCATGGTTTCCCTTTTGTCCCACACAGTTTTTTGCAAAAGCTTCACCCCTAGGTGATTCTCAGCTTCTTTTTGTTTCCACAGATCATCAGAAGCTTGAACGGGAGGCTCGCATTTGTCGCCTGCTTAAACACCCCAATATCGGTGAGTCTCAGTATGGAGAAGATATTTCTGCTGGGTAGGTGGGAGCAGATGAATATGAGCAATAGGGTGATTGAGTAGGTCCAGTGGGACAGACAAGTTAGGTAAGTGGAGTAAGCCAGTGGGATGAGGTGAACAGCTTTTCTATGGTGAAATTTGGGGGGACAACGCAGTGTTAACTTGCAAAGATAGTAGCTCCGTGGTGAGGTGAATAAGTTGAAGTCCTGTTGCTGTGTGTGTTTTCATTTGCTATTTTATGTTTGCAACTTTTCCCCCCTTTTCTTCCAGTTCGTCTCCATGACAGTATATCAGAAGAAGGCTTCCACTACCTGATCTTTGACCTGTAAGTATATGTATTTCCCAGCCAAACAGTTTGTTTTTTTCCCACCACCTTTCTTCCTTTTGGGGTTTTTTCTTGCTTGCTCTTCCCCACTTTACTGTAGTGTCTTTGCTCTCCCACATAATTTCTTTCTGGCTCTTGGTGCGTGCTTGTTTCCACGGTAACACAGTCTGGCTGTCCACCAAACGGGAATCCTACGATCAGGGTTGTTCCAGAGGGGTTCCCCCCCTCACATGATTAGGAATGTTTTACAGAGGGTATTCCTCCTTAAACACACTTTAAACACACAAATGCACAAAACGCATTATCTGACACAGAATAAGACACTCTGAAAATCTGCAGTGACCTACATGTACAATCTGAGTAACAATGATGCTAACACCATCCTCCAGAGATGAGGAGTGGCTCCTTTTGCAGCAAATTACGAGGTGGGTAACAGTGAAGTTGCCTTTGCTTAACTCAGCCTGTGTTCTCCCCAGGGTGACCGGTGGGGAGCTGTTTGAAGACATCGTAGCCAGGGAGTACTATAGTGAAGCAGATGCCAGGTACACGTCTGATGTTCTCCCGTCCGCTCCTTTGTTTACCCATCTCACTCTTTCCCTATTCTCTCTCCCTTGTGTTCATGTCCTCGCATTTGTTTAGTGATTCAGTTAATACGATCAGTACTGCCAGGTACAGAACTCAGCAGGGATAGATAAAGATGAAGGCTCTCTGAAAGGGTTAATTGGCTCTGTTGCATTTAAAATATTTTTGGGGGGAAAATTGGGAACCTTCTGCCCCTCTTCCTCTGTTGCACACAATGGGCTTGTGCATGTGTTCAAGTCGAACTTTGCCCTTCTGTCTGTGGAGCCACATCAAATGGTGGACCAGCATGGACCTTCAGAAGATCAACAGACCAGGGGCAGTGACTTGTCTTTCATGCTGATCCCTCTCTCCTGCTCTCTGTCTCTCTTTTTAGTTAGCTGTTCCTGCTTTGTCTTATTTTTTAAATCCTTCCCCCCTTAGTTTCTTCTGTGTTTATTCTTTTGCCTTACTTTTATGCAGTATATGCGCAACACACACACACACACACACACACAGAATCCATTGCCACTGTCTCCATCCATCTGTCTATTATCAGTAACTGTTTTTCCAGTGCAGACTCATAGTGGTTCAGAGCCATCTCTAAATCATTGGTATGAAACAAGGTAGATAGGATACCCATTACCATTCAGCCTAAAACACAGGTCTTTGGACTGTGGGTAGAAACCAGGGCACCCAAAGCATAGGGATAATATGCACTTCCATCCAAACTGGACATTGATTGAAGCTATGTCTGAAACTATTCTAAAGCCAGCATAGTCTGGTGAACCTTTGGGGGTTCCTCCAAAAACTGGCTATAGTGAAGATATCTGCTGCCCAGCTCATGACATCATATTTTCTTTGGTTGTTTGTTGTGCTACTCTACAGAGAGACCTGACTTAGGCTATTGCCCAGCCCCTCTGCTATCTACATGTTCCACTGGCAGTGTATATGGTACTTGGACATGGAAAGCACTCTTCATGCAGCAGCAAGGAAAAATAGTCTTTCATGACAGGATGGGCCCTGAACAAAGGCTCTCGGAATGCACAGTGGAGGTGTTTGTCTCTTAGTTAAAGGACAGTTTTTCCCAGGTTGCCTGCCCCCCCCCCAGGCTGCTCTGTGCAGGAGCTGCTTTCTGGAAGGCTCAGTACTACAGTTTTCTTCAGGCAGAGCCATTCACAGGACAAGCTGATCTTTGAGGTCACACAACTGCCCTCTAGTCTGATCTCTGCTACTCTCCTTGTCCTTATTCAAACTTCTTGTCTTCAAGTTTTGATCGTAAACTGCAATCTCCCTCTGTCACTTTTGCTATCTGTCTTTCTCGCTCCCAGTCCCTGTCTCAGCATCCTTTTCTGAGTTCTTTTTAGAATTATCCTTCTTGTGTCAGAGTCTTATTTTGTTTAAATGATTTTTGTCTCCGTGCTACATACTCTTCAATGTCTTCCTGACATCAAGCCCCTACCTATTCAGTCCTATCCCATTACTTGGTTTTTATCTTCTACCTTTTTTAAGTTGTTCCTACATACTTTTCTCTCCTTTCTGTTGGCAACTTCTACATTCTGATATATATTTACCTACAAATTGCCGTTATCCTTCCTCTCTCAACTCTCTGTGTTCCACTATGCTTCACTGTGCCCTGTGCTTTTCCCATCCCCACCCCATCCTCCTTACCCCCCCTTTCTGTTTTGTCTTCACAGTCACTGTATTCATCAGATTCTAGACAGTGTCAGTTACATTCACCAACATGACATAGTTCACAGGGACCTGAAGGTCAGTATGTGTAGTGCAGAAGCTTTCAGCCTGGCCTGGTCGCTGCCTGCCTGTCTATCTGTCTGTGTTTCTGTTTGTCTGTGGCACCTTGAGCTGTTCTTGCTAACCTGACTGTCCCCCAAGCCTGTTGCTTTGATCCCAGCATTCCTCCCCATATCCATTTTAAGTATTCTCACAATTTTGACTTGAAACACTGTTGTAGCTATTATTTGCCGAGGTTGTGCTCAGTGAACATGGTTTTCTACATAAAGTGGTGCTCTGTATACAAACACAGTTATGCAGTATGTGCACATCATTACAAACTGGAGTACAGTGATGCCGCTGTCCTGAAAAACAGAAGAGGTATTTTTACAGTTATTTGAGGAGATGTGTGAAGAAATATCCAACTAACCATCAGCTCCTGGTGCAACAAGCCCCATACGCACATTCCTAGCCAAATGCCACGGAAATTAGTCCAAAATCAGTCCACAAATGCATAGTAATGGGTTCTCTGCATGATGCTGTTTTTGTGTGAATTATATATTTGACTTGGTCTGTGACCAGTCTGTTTGGCTACCTTGATTCATTTTGAGTCACATTAGTGGCAGGAAGTTAAATTGGAGAGCATGCTGTCCCTGTCACACACTGCACATTCGGCAGCTGACAACTTGGCTTTCAGGAGCCTCCCAACAGGGCCGCCTTGGGACCCCCACCGTCTAGCCCTCCTTCCCAGTCCAAACTCTTGCCCTGACCTGGAGAGCCGAAGGGTGGATGTGGGGCGCAAAGATTGAATTTTCCCAAATTAAGGCAGTCACGGCACTCCCTACAAGCTTTAGAGATGCTCATGTGTTTGAGTTCCTGTCACTCTGAGGACTCTGCATTGACTCCCCCCCACACTCCCTTCCAAGGTCTGTTTTTCAGGACTTAGCAGTGAAAACCCTACATACAGATTCACACACTCACACATGTACATGGATAAAGATGCACACACACATAGACAAACGCATGTGTATCTCACTGTCAGCACTGCAGGATCATAAGCTGCAAATCATTTATACATAATTATTCAATGCCTGTGTCAGCAGTAATTAAAAATTAGTGGTTACTCAAATCTTTAGTTATGTTAGAGTCCCTTGTCCATGCAATTTGATTTATTTGAAATACCAAGGATATCTTCCACACCTGCTGTTGCACTGAGCTGCGTACTGATTACCTCAGTGAGAATCCGTCCACCTCTCTACGCACACACACATTTTTGAGCGTAACAGTTTGTATGCTTATGCATTTGTGCATATATCTTTACGAAAACATTTGTACACTTTCACCTTCACACACTCCCAGTGCAGCCACACTGCTATCAATCTGTGTCAAGATGAGGTGCGGTATCCTAATTTATCGCGCTGTACTCACCTGCTCTGTCAGCCAAAGCCAAATGAGAGCCCCGCACTTACCCAGCAGTAGGCACATCTCTCCCTGTGCCCCCCCCCATTTCTTTCCACATCCATCTCTGTCTGCTGAAAAAGAACAAGGAGATTGCAAAACAGACTTTGCCCATTGTGGGCATAATGTCCCAGTAGAAGCTCTGCCTCATTCTGCTTTCAAAATATGATGGAGAAGGAGAGGCAGGTGAGAGTTGGCAGGCATCATGGGGGCAAGGGGCATGGCAGGGTTGGGGGGTGGCTGCAATGCACTGCCTTTCACGCGTACCATCCTCAGTGCATATTGTTCAGCACATGTGGATGATGCGTGTTCTGATGGACGCAAGTGCCGCAGTGCAGGCACTTGTTGTTAATGTGTCCCTGTGCATCTGTAAACCTATTGACCCGTTTACATGTCTCTCACTGTACTTTTGTCACTGCTTGTGTGGCTAAAGGTGAACACTGGTATTACTGACTCTTAGACACAATTCATTTCACAATTTCTCTTGCTGTTACTCTGCAGCCTCCAATATTAGGCTGTGTACCAGAAGGATATCCTTAGATGCTGTGTAGAGCAGTAGAGGCAGAGAGCAGAGAGGTATTCAGCAGTGCTGCTGTTGGCAAAACCACTCACCTCAAACCCTTTACCATCGATTCCTTCTTCCCCTGTCTTGCTGGAGACCATGCATGTGTGTCTGTTTTTATTTAACCATAGACCTGAGACTGAATGTCACAGCCAAGTTTCTGATGACTTTGAAATGGCTTCCTCTCCAACAAATAATCAGTTAGTGAATCCGAAAGTGAAATTGAAGTCTGACACCTCATGCCTTGCCGGGTGGGTGCACAGCCCTGCCTCTTCTCACCAGGCCCGTCCAGGCAACCTTGGCACAAGGCTCTGCTCCAGGGACCAGTCTGCTTCATCTCCCAGAATGCAGCTGGACCAAGTCAGGGGTCAGTTCTAAAGTATTTGTTGGTGTAATCTTGCAAGGGTGCGGTAAGGGCAGCTGGAAACATCTAACCTCACAGTCCAGCTGCTAGACGCATCTCAGTGAGAGACATGCAGCTCACTGCGTTCCTGGTAGAATGAACTCATCCATGTGCACCCTGACTGTAGTGGAGTGTGTCAGTGTCTGTGAGAAACTTACACACTCACCCAAATCCCACCTTAGGCTTTCTCTTCATTCCAGCAACTCTCACTGACTCCTGTGGCCTCAGCACACCTAGGGTTTTCTTGACAAGTTCACACTGCCGAATGTCACCCGGCTGGCTTTGTCCTGGCGGCTTGATGACGTTCTCTTCTGGATCCGTGTTATGCTGCAGTTACTCTTACAGCTACAAACACAACATAGAGTACACAACGGTTCTCACTAGTGCTTCCCCTTTGGTTACTAATTTTAATGGCACGATAAAACCTTAAGGAAGGAGCAGATTCGATGGCTGCACTTTTGAGAGATGAGCACACAGGTCTATGTGTTTTTGACCTTTGTGATTTGGTGGGGAGCTGCGGCGAGTGTGTTAGATCGCAGAGCGGACTGACCTGGGGGAGGCAGGAATGTGTGTCCAGAGTGGGACCCCTGTCCTTCCCCTTAGCTTCTCATCCTGGCCTGTGCACGGCAGTATAGTGCTGCTCAGACTAACACACCCCCTGGTGTTTGCATGCAGTCATTGCATCCAGCAGATCCTGGAGGCGGTGCTTCACTGCCATCAAATGGGCGTGGTGCACCGAGACCTGAAGGTGAGTGACAGGCCTAGAGACGTCGCTGTCCCTCAAGTGTTTGCGTGTCTGTCTGTGAGCGTCTGTGTGACATTCCCTGAGCATCATTATTTGGAGTGTAAGTTAGAACCGTGGTTCTCTTGCCTCCTCTTGCAAGTCGTAAACAACATCACAGATTCTAGTTTTGGGATCCTCCACAAAGCGATTTCTTTACTGTGCGTTCTTCAATATGCGGGATCGATTTCCCAAATTGTGGTGCGGTATCATAATCAGAAGACCCTCGAATCTGTCCATTTCCAAAACTCACTGAGTGATGCTGTTTTGGATATCCACGGTTATTGTAAACTCTGTGCTCACAGTCATATGTTATTATAAGAATGTGACTAAAAAGTCATTTTCATTTTTGTTTTTTCAAATTTTTTAAAAGTTCAATTTTTTGAGTTGGGCCATGAAGATGCAGCGAAGTAGATAGTGGGTTCTTGCTTGGTTAGGTGTCCAGTTCAGCGGTGTCTGTGTCTGTGTTGTGTGTGGGGTGTGGCCGGAGCCCTGTTCACGGGTGTTTCCTGTGTGTTGGCAGGATGGTTGGCCTGGCTGTGCAGAGTCCCCCCTGGAAGCCTGTTGCCTGTCATGTCTCATGTTGTGCATGCACTATTTGCGTGACTACTGTGTGCATGCCTCAGGACTTTGCCAGCCTGCCATTCAACTGTTCATTCTGAGTGTAATATTTTTAGCCTGTAATGGAAATGTACATTATTTTATGTACATTATTGTTCTGTTTTTTTAACAGCCATAATTAGCCATGTTTAAAATTTCATAAATGCATAAATCATATGTTAAAATCCAAAACTGAACGGTGAAATATACACTAGTAACAAACCTTGGATTTGTCCATATCTGAGCTGCCCCAAGTCAGGACTGCTATAAAAATAATGCCCTTGAATACAGGCATCCCTCGATTTATGAGCACTTGGACAAAAACTTGCTAGAGTGCAAATGGATTTTTAATGCTGCTTCTCCATTTACGCACCAATCTCCTTGATACAACGCACTCCGGCCAAAATGTCATCTAAGAAACAAAGAAAAAAAATTCCACACTCACCTCATGTTTGTGGTGATATTTTTTTGGTAATGTAATACATTGCGGAATATGGCAATATTTAATGCTCTCCTACACAGGTGAATATAGTAAGGATGTAACCTACTGGGTTTTGTTTGTGCAGGAAGGCTGTATGTATGTCTGGTTGTAACTAAAACTTTCATTTGTTTCAGTTATGTTGAATTGGCAAATACTTCTAATCACTTCCACAACAGTGTACACAAAGTGTTATTTCTTACATTTTTAGGTGTTTAGTGAAATTTGGGGAAATTGTTTGGTGTTTTTTGGGTTGGGCTCGAATGGATTAGAATTTTCCCCATACAAAATAATAGAACTAGTTGTTTCAATTGAAGCATTTTCGCATAATCCAGCCTTTTCAAGAACCAATTAGATGTGTAAAGCGAGGGATGACTGTATATCATATAGGAGCATTTGTGCCATCTACTGTTTGATTTAATTTATGTAATTCTCCAAAAATGTATGAGGGCACCACCACGACATCCACGGGAAACATCGCATTCAAAACTCTGTTGTGTTCATGTTTGGCCATAAAGTGAATGTTGTGGACATACAGCAGAGTCTTTTGAAAACAGACAAGAATGGGACCATTTTAAAACAGTAGCCGTAGAACTGTGAAGGATGCCCGTTGGAGGAGTCCGGTGTTCTCGGGCCACCGAAGACTTAGCCTTTTCCTTCAAGGTCCATCCTTAGGTTTCGATAAGCAGCCTTATGGTTGCCGAGTTAATGGCTAAGGATGAAAATGTGTAGCAAGACGATAAACCGACAACAGAGGGTTATTATATGAATTTGGCAGTAAGCTGTAATTCTGTACTAAAATTAAGGATAAGAAGTGACAGAGAGTTTGCTCATAGCCTCCTTAGAGACCAAATGGAGCAGCTCTCCAAGTGTTTATTCAGCATTCTGTACAGGGAGAGTAGAGAAGAAGGAACCTGTCTGACTGGCAAAAAGAAAACGCAGGGTGTAACACCTGGTCCAAGCAGGTGGTATAATAGTTAGAGCTGTTGCCTTGTACTTCAAGCACCTAGTTTTGAATACTACTTTCTACTGTAGTACCAGGTAAAATGTACGAAGCAATACAGTGTAGAGTGGGAGAATCAGCCTGAGCGCTGCAGGATGCTGAAGTGAAAGGGAGTCAGCAACACAGTTTGTACACAGCCTGTGAATGTGGGTGTGTGTATGAAAACCGGGGCTGTATATGGAGAGCCAGCGTGAGACAGATGACAGAAGAGGCATCACACTTACACGCTGTCCCAGACTTAGACAAATTAGGCGATGCAGGGCCTGAACATGTACACACAGCCCCTACACAGTCAGAAGGCTCCTGTTCTGCACAGTGCGCTGTGCAGTACGTAAATCAGCAGACAGCCTCTGGATCCCAACCCCACATGGTACTGCAGTAATTAAAACTCGAGCCATAGCACAATGATACTGCTGAGATCCTGAATTCTTATCAGGGTAATTATGCTATTGTGCAGTGTTGCTATTATGTGGTGGCATTTTCTGTTGAACTGACGTTGCTTTGCTAAATGGCTTTCCACATAGTTCACATTTTAGTTCATGGTAGAAATGTGTGATTGTGTGTGAGAAAATGTCCTCTGTGCACACAGTTTGGATGTGATGATAGTGTGCGTGGGCGGTGATAATCAGACTATATTTCCCCCCACCCGCCTTCTCTTCTCCAGCCGGAGAACCTCCTCCTGGCCAGTAAGTGCAAGAACGCAGCTGTGAAGTTGGCTGACTTTGGGCTGGCCATCGAGGTACAGGGTGACCAGCAGGCCTGGTTTGGTACGCAGCCGCCACATGACCACTAACCACCCACACTGGAGAAAACCTTGTCCGCACATGGGGAGGTGGCCCCTGTCCGTGGGATGTGCCACCTTTCTCTTAGCCCGCTTCCAGAACATTCCTTTCATCCAGCTCTGTGCAAGCAGGAGGCGGTGCAAATGATAACCAGCATTGAGATTTCTCGTAGCTGGGGATAAGATTATTGCTGCTGTGTGCGAAAATGCATAAGCATGCTTGACATTTTTAAGTATTGGTTCTGTCTGCTGTTCAGTGCAGCCCTGCTCTGGTGATAATATACTTTTAATCTGAAATTGTACATATGTCTGTGTCTTCAGACGGAAGGAGAACCATTTTAGGGAACTAGACATACATACTGCGTAGAAAGCACCACATGGTATGCTGGATAGAACCAGTGTCTTGGGGCTCAGAGAACCCAGGTTTGAATCCCACCTCTGGGTTTAGTACCCTTGAGTAAGATAGTTACCATAAATCACACCATAATAATTACCCAGTTGTATAAATGGATCAGTCATTGTAAGTAGTTTAACACTAAGTTTGCTTTGGAGAAGTGTATGTATGGAAGAGTATGCTAAATGAATAAATACAATTTAAATCAGTAAAAGTAGCTGATGGTGTGATGAAATAGCTGTGTGTATGTCATCTCCAGGGTTTGCTGGGACACCTGGGTACCTGTCTCCTGAAGTGCTGAGGAAGGAGGCCTATGGGAAGCCTGTGGACATCTGGGCCTGTGGTGAGCAGCAGCTGGGCTTGGGTGGGCTTACAGACACACAGGTGCAAAGTCAGTGGTAGAGTAGTGATTACAACAGTCTTTCTGCAAATGAAAAATTCAGGTTCAGATCCTATGGACAGATACATGCCTATGTGTCGGGTATGTTCAAGGAGCATTTTTCACCATCGTCTTCCAACAGGACGTATTTGCCCTTTCCACTAGTTCCGCATACATACATCCTGTCTTTTCCGCTGCCATTCCTTCCCCATATCAAGATGGCATTCTAGGAGAAGAAACTTGATGCGATGGCGTAACAGGCACTGACACCTTCTTCACTGTCCTCGTCCCCATCTGTCCTCCATTCAGGTGTGATCCTCTACATTCTGCTGGTGGGATACCCTCCATTCTGGGATGAGGACCAGCACAAACTGTACCAGCAGATCAAAGCGGGGGCTTATGATGTGAGTGCAACACGGTCTGGCTTCTTCTGGCCTACATTTAAGACTCAAAAAAAAATTCATGAGGTTTGAAACTAAGTCATGTCATCTGTATTTTAAAATGCATAAAGAGTTCGCTCAGCACATTTTCATAGTCTTTTTTTGTAGAAGGGCCTGGAAGACCAGCTGATACTTAACCCTTTGTGGACATCTGCATAGCGGTGTCAGAAGACTGTGTATTGTGTATGATGATTCCTTACTGTGCCCGTAGCAGCAGAATGTGGGTGTGTGGAGGCAGGTGGGCTGGCTGGGAATGTGTGTCCATTGTGGCTATGTTCACTCTGAGCTCTGACCTGTTGCTTGCTTCTTGCTCTGGCAGTTTCCATCCCCAGAATGGGACACTGTCACACCAGAGGCCAAGAACCTGATCAACCAGATGCTGACCATCAACCCAGCCAAGAGGATCACAGCCCAGGAGGCACTCAAGCACCCATGGGTCTGCGTGAGTGTCTTTGCGAGTGTTCCCGGAGGATCCACACAGCCCTGGAGTCATAGATACTCCTATACACACACTCCCTGAACAAACACATACACATGCAAAAGTCCCCCCCCCCATACACGACATATTTGCACACAGGTTGCAGTCTGTGTTGTAACTGTTTTTCTTTTCTTCTCCCATAGCAACGCTCTACAGTGGCTTCCATGATGCACAGACAGGAGACAGTGGAGTGCCTTAAGAAGTTCAATGCCAGGCGGAAACTTAAGGTTTGACAGTAATTTTTTTTATTTTCCCCTGTATGTTACTGGTATCGGAATGATCAGCAAGGTTGAATTTGAGGTTGGGGGAAGGTGGACAGACCATATTGCATGAAAAGAGAAGGGCAGGATGAGGCCAGAGATGCCCTCAGAGAGCTTTGCTGCGCCATTCAGAATAAGGGTGACGAACGCTGCCATGTACTCCTTTCCCCCTGCAGGGAGCCATCCTCACCACCATGCTTGTCTCGCGGAACTTTTCAGGTAAGTTGGATGACCTCTGCCCTTTCCTTTTCCCCCACCATTAGCCGCAGTAGTATGTGGAGCAGTCCCACCAGGCTTAAAGACAACAGGACAGAGGGATTAGAATGGATTACTGATTCTCACTGACATATGAACTTTATAAAATGCACAACTAAGGAAATACACAACTGGGTAGCACATTAGTTCAGCATGTAAAGCTGCTGCTTTGGAGTGCCTGAGCTGAACATTTGGATGTGGGTTCGAATCTGTCTGCTTGGACTTTGCATGTTGTCCGTGTGTTTGCATGGGTTTCCTTGAGGTGCTTTGGTTTTCCCCCACGGTCTTGTGTTTCAAGTGAATCGGTGACTCGAAATTGCCAGTACTCTGTGTTAGGTGTTAGTCTGCTATACTGTATATAAGCGGATGAATAATTGTAAGCAGTTTAGTCCAGTGAACCTTAGATAAAGGTGCCAATTATCATTAATAATGATTGTATGCTGCTTTGTATAAATGCATTAATAAATAAATGTAAAAAATGGTGAAAATTGAACTACGAATCTGACACTGGTATGATGCTTTAAGGTAGTCATAAAGTCATGGATTGACAGTTCATACCAAAGACTGGAAAACTGATATGTATATTTCTTTACTGTTAACACCAAGCAAAAGTTCATGAAAGCTGGAGTCTTATTGATCACTGGTGCCTTATCTGAATTAGCAGAAATAGTACATCAGTACCTTGCTTGGCACCATCTATTAGGAATTTGGGTTTAGATCTTAGTGCCACTCCTGTTGTCTGTAGCAAAGAGACCCTGGAAACAAAACCCATGGTCCTGTGGGTGGGTGGGGGGTCCTGTGAGCTGGGTGGGGCTCTCGCAGGGACTCGCTCTCTCCTCCGCATCTGCAGCCGCAGAGTAAAAACAAAACAGGCAGCTCACAGCATGAACATTGGAGAAGATGTTTGTCCTTGCCTGCTGCTGCTTTATTTTGTGTGGGCGTTGTGTTTTGAAGGGGAGACATAAGGGCGGGGTAGCTGGGCAAATTTGGTAAAGGGATGCGAAAAACCCATTAAAAATTGCAACCGGATGAGGAAGGTCAGAGAATGAGGTGTTTCAGCCTGCTGGAATCCAGCCTGTTTGTACTTGAACAATGAGGTCAAGGCCAAGAAAGTTGATGTTACAGCTCCTGGCTTCAACAGAGGCGGTACATAGCAGAGACGGGGCCTCTTGCTTTGCAGCAAGTGACACATATTGTTATGATGATCTTTAAGATGACTGTGTGCGTGCTGCCAGAATTCCTGGTGTGTTCTGTGTGTGGGAGCATCTGGGTGGATGTCTGCTGATTCCTCTTGGGTTGACTGTATACGTGTGTAAGCCTGCTGCCTAGCAGGGGCAGGGTAGTAGCAGCAGGCCCATCATTTCACTCTTGCTCATAGCTCCCTCTAGAGGTCATCTTCCAGACCTCAGTCTGGGAGTCCGTGACACAGGGAAGCTTTCAAAGGTTGAGTGAAGCCACAAAAGTGAAGACTTGTGTGTGATCTGTTACCAGCATTCCCTTCTCATGTGAAAGTCTGTGTGGGTGAATAGGCTTCTGTAGTTGCAGAAAATCCTCTGGATTTGCTCTGGGCTTCCGAGACCTTCTATCTGTTTTAACAATAAAGTATTTTCTAGGTTGATTCAGTGGTTTCCTGGGTACTCTCCAGTCACCTTTCTCTAACACTCTCTTATTTTCTCTCTCCTTCTTCTTTCTCTCTCTTTCCCTGTGTCTTTCACATTCTTTTCTTACTCCCTCTTTGGCGTACATTTTCCCATTTGCCATTGCCATGGCGTTGGACGCTTGCAGTAGGCCGGCAGACCACGGCTCCTGCTACCATCACTGCAGCCGCTGCTGCTGCTGCTGCTGCCGCCGGCACAACTGCAGGGCTGGTAGAGCAAGGTAGCCACATGCATCACATGCTCCCATCCACAAAAACACACACGCGCGCGCACACACGCACGCACGCACGCATTCTCATTCATTCCGCATGGAGCATGCCGCATGGAGCGCACGGCCCTAGCCCTTCCTCCTTTCTTTCAGCCTAGCAAACAGGAGGCTCTGTTCCCACAAGTGCTGTTGCCACGCCCTCGGTCTCTCTTGTTTCCTGTCCACATGAGCAGCGGGAACCCCGCATGAACAAGTCCTTTCCTTGCCTCCCTCTCACACTCTTTCTGCTCAGCTCCTGCTTCACTGGCATGACAGGATTCACGTCTGTTTGCGTGTTCGTTTGTTTCTCTCTCTGTCCGTCGCTCGGCGTCTCTTTCGTCATCTGTTCCTCAGTGGGAGAGTGCAATTCATCCTTTTGCACCTCCCTCCTCTCTGCCTCGGTTTTCCTGTCCCCCCGGTCTCCGTCTCGTTTCTGTCTCCGGTCTTGGTGGTCTCCTCCCGTTAGGGCGGGCGCTACTCCTATGCTCTGCTGGATGCTGCTTGGCGCTTGGGAGTGGTGCATGCTGGGAAAGGGCAGGGATGGCGCATGCGCAAAGGCTTTTTTGTACAGTTTTTGTAAGAGGATGTGGGCAGCACTGAGATGCACCAGCACGTCTGTCCATCTTCTCTCTGACCGTGCAAAGCAGGAGGTGAAGCGGGAACAGTGATGCAGTAGGAGGACAGAATCAGTGACACTCGCTCAACTCCAGTGAAGGAGAATGAAGCCTGGGGAGGCTTCAACGAAGCTGTGTCCTGTCTTGCCCTTGCACGTCGACCTATCTTACCATCTTACTATTAATTTTAAAGAGAAGAATATTTTTCTTGTAACTCTTCATAGTTAAGAAAATGCAAATGAACAGAAAGTTCAGCTGCTAACAGATGCCATATGAAAGACACAGTATGGTGGAGATGCTGCAGAAACATTCTCTGTGGATTTATCAGCTGTGCAGGTGTTGCAATGCTGTCAACAGCACCCCCAATGGCCCATGTTTGCAATTCTTGTTGCCACCTTGTTATGTTTTGGGTTTGTACTCCCAGCACTTGCTCTGCACTCTTTGATAGATGCATCAGATGAATCCGATTTCTCTTAATCTTTTTTCTTTTTTCTGCCTTCCCTCTTGCTTCTGTAATGTGTGCCAAGGTAAGGAGCTTTACTCTCCGGATCTGTACTGCAGAGAACAGCGACCTCTTCTGGTCCTGCGGGTCATTACCGTTTGAGCGCATCTGTGGTTTGTCCCCGACTTAAACTTTTGTGTAACAAACTTTTTTGTGGGCACAAATTTTTAGTGTTTAGTATTTATTTTTTATTAAATGACAGCTAGTCGATCTGTTCTAAATACTTTCATTACCCAAAGTGCTGTCCAATAGTGGCTCCAAATAGTAACGTGGATAGAAGAATCAAACCGAAAGTGGCCAAGTTGTACACAATCCTATACCTCCTGTATCTTCCAGTTTTGCCCCCGTCAGCCAAGTGCTGCTTCTCTGTCATCCTACATCTCCATGTAAAATCCTGAGTTGATGTCCAGGTGTTGTCTGCTCTGCAGGGTACATAGCCTACAACTTGTCTTTTAAGTTTCTTATAACTGCTTTTTTCATATTGCACTTGTATTAGTGAATTTTTTGTGATGTGTGCAATTAAAGGTTTTGAGGAGCCATGGGTGAGCACTAACACCCTGGTCTGCTCCTGGTTATTGGTCTTTTTAATATGGAATCATACATTTTCCTGCCATGGGGCTCAGAATGTCTCATACACAAGATGTCCCGGCTCGCTGGAGGAAGGGAGTATGCTGTGCAACACTGTTCCTGTCTGAAAAGCATTGCTGTCACCTGCCACCCGCAGAGCTTCATTTTGCTAACATTTACATTATATGTATTTATTAAGAAGAAATTGCTCTTCAAAGTCAAAGTGCATTTTGCCAACACAGAGAGGTAGACCTGTGGGTCTGTATCTATAATTCTATAATTACACAGTCCACTATCAGCATTTTTGCTGTCACATTGCCCAAGTAGCTGCATATAGAACCAATGATGACCCCTGGCAAACTCAACTTATGAACTTTTAGACTAACAAAGCAACTCTTGGTCCCAGTTAAGTTTGTAAGTCAGGGATCAACTGTATAATATAACTCAGAAAAATTGCTGCCATGGCCTGTTCCTGTGAATGGGGAGACATTATCTAGGAAAGTGAATTTTTATGTGCGGGAAATATTGCAGACAGCATATGAACTGAAGGCCAAGCAGGTTCAGACACTTCATTGTGCTGATGAATAAGCTTTCTGTGACTGTCCCTGTTAATTACAGGAAATTAAATATTATTACCCTCATGTTTTTTGTCAGCTGTGCTAATTCTTGGGTTAATAACTTTAGATGGAATGATGAAGGGGTATTTAATGCCGTTTTGCTCTGTAAGGAGAAGCCACATCACTGGAAGAGTTCCTTACATTGAGTTCTGGGCATAATTTACTGTCCCTTGTGTGGGGCTCTGTTACCCTGGTATTGAGAGTGTTGCTGCAGTGTTTACACCAATGTTAATATCTGATGTGAGATGCAGGTGTGTGTCATTGAACCTGTGTTGTCTGTTCGTTCAACTTGTGTCAGTGAGCTATGTGACAATGGGCTTGTGTTTCAGCACAGCTTAATGATTCATCCTGCGTTTCAGTTAAGTTTTGTGTGTGTGTGTGTCTGTATGTAAAAAATTTCCTTTGTCTAAAATTTTAGTATGAAAGCTTTTGACTTTTGATACTTAATTTTTGACTTCTGATACCCGATTTTTTAAATTTATTTATTTTTTTATTCCCAATTTTCTCCTTCTGGAACAAAAAAATCAGTATAACAAAATGTATCCAAACTGTGCTGCAAAAAAAAAAAAAAGCTGAAAGTCACACATTGCACAGTGAAGCAAAAGTGCAATAATCTACTGTAGTTAACACTAGTGTACCATCAGTTGTTTTCTGTTGGTTTCCTGCCTCATGTTCACTTTGCTATGACATGCTTGTGGAGTGTCTCCATTTTAATCTCATAAATAAAGCGTAATCCTGCAAAATGGGGCCAAAAAAGGTATAAAGGCTTGTGGGGAAAAAAGTAAAAAAGAAAGATGGTATAAAAAGCTAGAAAAGCATATACGGTGGAAGTGATTAAAAGAATTGAAAGAGCTGAGTCTCTTAAGGAGATTAGTTTAGGTGTGCATATTTACCCATCTCCTATTCACTCACTCCTGCATCCTCCACAACTGAAAATCAGCTGTTTTTCTCTGCACTCAGTGAGTGGAAATTACCAAAATTGCCTTGTTTATTTAACATTTTTGTCTGCTGTTTTTTTTTTTTTTTTTTTTTTTAAACATACATTTTATTGTTGAATGTTGGCTACTGTCTTTTGGATATAAGGAAAAGGTGATTTGTTTCTGAAACGTACCATCTAGAAACATAACTGTTAATTTTACCCAGTTAAGTGTTTGTCAATCAGGTAATTGATTATGAAGTGTTTTATACTGTGCTGAAATCATCGATTGATAAGTGTATAGATGTGTTACTGTGTTCTAGTGTTATTTTGGAAAATTGGTTTAGGGGGATGGACTGGGGATGCATTATTACTACTCCCATTAAATAATGGGCTTTTGGTTTCCAAAATTTCAGTATTCAGACCGTTTTCAGGAACAGATTAATTTCGTTAATCGAGGGATTGCTCTGGTTGTGTGTGTGTGTGTGTGTGTGTGTGTGTGTGTGTGTGTGTGTGTGTGGCAACATGCATGTGACTGTATGAATGCGTGTGTTTTTGCTATAATGTAATACTGTGCATGTTTGTGACGCTGTACATTAGCAAGACCGTACATGTATGAGACTGTGTTTCCCGTGCATGCAGTGCTGTACTTGCTGCTGCATTATTCATGGTGGAAACAGGCCTCGCTGGTTAGAGCCTGGGGAGCATCTCAGGCCTGATCAGAGTGTGTTTAATATTCCCTCTGTCACAAGGTATTATCTCAATTACACCATCCTCTGCTGTGTTATGCAACATGCTCCAATCCATTCTCTCTCATTATTTGTTCCGATGAATGCATTTGAAAGAGCATCATCGTTTTCAGTTTAAAATTATTTGTCCTAATGGATTTTTTTAGCCTTGCTTATTTTGTGGTGCCACTTTTCCCATGTCTTTGAGAACTGACTTGGGCTGGTTGGTGGGAGGATGTGGGGGTTATTATGTTACCCCTTGGCTCTTTTTGTCGGCAGCTGAGCATTAAGAAGCGTTGAAACTGTAGTCCTTCTTCTGTCCCTGTGCCACTGTGCTCACCTTATGTCTCTCTATTCCCACTTTGCAGCAGCCAAGACTCTGCTGAACAAGAAAGCAGATGTGAAGGTAAGGGTGCTCTTTCCCTGACCCCACTCTGTGTCTGTCCCTGTCCCATCCCATTGTCTCCTCTGGCTCTGTGTTGGCTGTTCGCTTTGTTGTATCTTGGCCTGTGTTCTCCTTGTGTCTGACGGCCTCGTTTCCTTCATGTGCTTGCTATGTGACATGGCTGCTTTCTGCATCCTGATGACAGAGCCCTGCTTGTTTTGCCTGTAGGTCTCTGTGTGGGTGAGTTGTGTGGGTCTGTTCATCTGCGCGGGCAAGAGTGTCACTGGGGAGGTGCAGGAAGGTCGGAGGCTTAAACACCATGTTTATTCCTACCATTGCGTTGGAGCTCGAGCCAAGTGCATCAGCTTATGGATTCACTCGACGCACAGCAGTTTGTTGTCCGGGGATGGAAATGCTAAGGTAGAGAAGAAGACAAAGAGCTCTTGTTTTCCCAAGTTTTGTTAAAATTTTCATTTAGATGTATTCATTTTGCAGACTTTCCTCCAAAGCAACTGCAAACAAGTGAATTTTGTAACAAATGAACACTTTTAAATGCAGATACAATTAATACAGTACAGTGAGTTTAATACAGATATCAGTTAATACCGATTACATGAGTAGCTGCATATAGAGGATAGAGTCTGAGAGGAAATACAAAGGTGATTGTGATAAATGGTATCATGCAAATGTATGGAGCAGTTAGGGAATCAGGAAAGAACTGAGTTGGAAAGAGATGCATTTTGAAACCCTTCTTGAATGTTGAAAGGGATTCAGTAGTTCTGAAGGGGAGATGGAGCTCATTCCACCTTGCCACAAACAAAACTGAGAATCTGTTGACAGTATGAGTCCCCAAAGTGGCAAGATCACGTCCCGTAGGTATTGGAGTGACTCTTGTAGGCCATTGAGGATGGCAGTTTTGAGAGGCCTGAAATGCTTCAGATAGACTGATCCAGGTTCCAAGATGTGCATGATAAACATGGTTTCTAAGTACAGCAAAGCTTGGAAATCCCAGCTACAAGGATAAGAGATCCTGGGAAAGGAATTTTAAGATTAAAAACAATTTTCATGGAATGGATGCAGCTGTCTTCTTGTTTCAGAGTAGTAACAAAGCTTTGTGAAAGAGAGCAGGAAAGAAAGGCTGGAAAAACAAATATATATGTGAATGTCTCTTTCTGGCTTCTCGATTCCTATAATAGGGTTAAAGGAGCTCTTCTGGTTGGCGAAATCTAAAAAAAGCACCCCTTCATCCAGTCAGCAGGGCTAAATGATTTAACACAGCTTACATAACCATTCACTACACAGCATTTCGAAGTGTGAATTAAGAAAATGACACTATGTACTGCTGAAGCCCCTATAGCTGTTTTGGTTGAGGAACTTTTTGTTTTTGAATAACAGCTTTTGATACATTCTACGCTGTCTTATTTTTGAAAAAGCTAAATGCAGATTGATGTTCAGGATCTCCTTTAAAGAATCAAATAAAATGAGACTCTGAAGGTCCTGCATGTGACAAAAGGCAGCAGTGACAGTGCTCTCTGGAAAAGTGTGTAACACAGTGCTGCAAAAGCTCTTGTTTGGCCACACACTTGACAATAATTCGGTGTCATTTTTATTAACACTCATTTTAACCCTTAATTTGATCCTCTGTGCTCTTTTTCTTTCTGACTTGTTTCCACCTTCCATCCTTATTCTCCCTATCTTGTTTTTGTCCTTCTATTCCAGCAGCACAGTCCACATTGGCCTCAGCCATTGCTGCCTCTGTCCATCATCTAGAATTCGCAGTATGCATGCGTGCAAGTGTGTGTGTATATGTGGGAGAGTGTGTGTGAGGGAGACGGTGCAGCTGGGAATGTAACTTGGGTTCCAGGAATAGCCACGAGTCTGAACCTTGGAAACTCTGTGCCAAAAATAGTCACTTCAACTGCACCTCGCTCATCACCTAGCAACAAGCTTGTCGCTTACCGACATTCTGACATTTCAAAGGGTCCCTTAACACCCCCACCGTTTTATTTGTAAGAATTTAAAACGGTTGTGTTTTTACAAAGATTTCCCAAAATAGGCAATAAATGAGGACAGTGTTTGTGCCCATTTTTCTAAAATTAACGTATTTATTATTGTACTGTGAGGTCAGCATGTCTTGCAACCTTGTCCTCTCCTCTCCTGGTTCTGCTGTACAGGCTGTCGCAGCTCAGTGTGTTCACTGTGCAGCTGCTGCACCTCTGACTCAACTGCAAAGTTGGCCCAGTTCCATCACCTGCTGACTGAACCGTTGGTCTGCCCGCTTCGCTTCACTCCTTTTCCAAGTTGATGAGAAATTCAGACATGTCGTGTACATCCTAGATTTAACTCCACCGATGTGGCGCAAGACAAGGACTTTTGCAGACGATTAAACATTCTTTCCAAGTCCTGTTATGAGGTTTGGTAACTCCTGTTTTGCACAAACAAGCCTACTGCCCCAGACTTGCTATCTGCTGTGTAGCCTTTTTAAATTAAGGTGTGTAATGTAATTGCGCTGATCAGCTGTCGATCTAATACCTCCCATCTGCGCGACCCAATACCCCAGCAGAGCCTCATTGATCACCACTGTCCCACGTTCTTCACGTTCAGGAGTAGGCTGGCTTAGGCTCTGAATAAGTGGGTGTTGGTCACAATTTGTACCATTTCCCCTCACCTCCCACACATATAACTCCTCATCTTCCTTCAGTCTCTTTAGAACCTCTGTGCTGCCCATGGTCTTCACATCACATCACTGTCAGTCCCAAGTGTGTTCATCTACTCGTGGATCTTCGTCCATGTGTCCACATTGTGCTTTGGGGATGAACTGTCATGCCCAAAATCATCATGTGGGCTTGGGCTCTTTTTCCAAACATTCTTCATGATGTTCACATGGCTCTCTCATTCTTTCTCCCCCCTTCATCCCCCCTTGGCCTGGGTGCCAGAAACGGAAATCAAGCTCTACCGTTCAGTACATGGTGAGGATGCCATTTTAAATCCAACCTGCTCTTCATTTCCTCCCTTTTTTCCCTTTCACTTGTTTATTCACCCCTTTTGTCTCTGTTCTTCTCTCCTGATCGCTCTTCCTTATTTTTTTACAGTTTGAGTCTAGCTTAAAGATGCTCTTGAGAATAAAAAAATAATATTGATGTTATGAGACTTTTCACAATATCTGCACAGAATCTTCACCAGGGGTTCTATATTTCTTGTTTATGTTCAAATTGAAAGCTTGATTTTTCACCATAGTATTTAGTTTACATTTTAGGCCTTTGCTGTTGTGAATGTGTTATAACTCAGATTTACTATGTGTGTCATTACAATTTCCAATATTTCTTTAAACCCCAGAATTCTTTCTGATTGAAACCCAGCAACACAGCTTCTTCACTTCTGCACAAGACAAACATGGAAGACATTAACTACCTGACTGACATTACAGAACCAGTCAGCAGGGTTTGTTGAAGTGTACTTTAGTATTTATGCCACATACTTAATATTGTTCTGCACTTTAACAATCCACCTGTATTTAGCTCCTATTTTTTAATCGCCTGACATTATTGGATATGCTGTCAGTTTTGACTTCAGAACAATAACCACTGTCCTGCTTATGAGATGCTGATACATTGTCTCTCAGACAGGTGATTGTTTTGGATTATTGCCCAAAAATGAATTTAGAATCAACACCCTGTACTGCTCGATGTAGAAGTCAATAGAGAGGCAGCAGGGTGTGATCATGGTGGGGAAAAAAAAGTTAAATGTTTTTAAGGATGTTTTTTTAGCTCAGGTATTTGGGTGGGCATTTTAGCTCAGGTTGATGTCAAGTTGGATTTTACACTGGCTTATTGTTTAGGGAAAACAACAAGGCCAAATGAGAACGTGGCATTATTGAAGTGGTGGGGAGTTCCACATCTGTGTCTGTGTGATCTGCACACAGCTGTACCTCAAAATATCTTTATAGATATGATATGTGTGTGTGTGTGTGTGTGTGTGTGTGTGTGTGTGTGTGTGTGTGTAATGAGATTTTCAAAGTAAATATTATGTCATGGGGTTTACTTGCTTGTCTGGGCTCTGTCATCTTGAGGGGAAACAAAAGTGGTTTTGGCTTTCTTTTGTTATCAGGATCCTTGGTTTCTACTGTCCCTTTTCTGTGTTCTCTTTTGCATCTGTGATATATTACATATCACCAAGTTGTCCAAAAACCTCCTGTGTTTATTGGTGTGAGTGTGCAAATTCTGTCACTCCTCAGAGTCTTTCAACTGATCTTAACTTTGCATCCATTTTCATAACGGAACAAAATTAGAAAAATTAGTTGTTTGCAGGAATTGATTGACTTGACTTTTTATTTCTGAACAAACATGTCTGTCAGGGTCATGATAGATGCTTTTTGTCCAGCGTACTGCCATTAGGTAAGTGATAGTGCATGTTAAATGGAATAAGAAAAATTGATATTCAAAACCCCGGGAATAAGAGATGCAAAATTAAGGATCATTCTGGAGTTCCTTTCTAGTTTTGTAGTTCCAAGACTGGAGCTGATGTCTGGTAATGTTTGTACACAGCTTATTTGCAGCTGTGCTGTAACTGTTTGCCTATTTTAACACTGTGTTGTATTTCCCACACAGCCACAGACAAACAGCACGAAAAACAGCATTGTCACCAGTCCCAAAGGAAACACCCCTTCTCCTGCTCTGGTATTTACCTCTTTATGTCCTCCCCTCTATGCATTACCTACCACTTCTCACCTTCATTCTACTTGAGTTGTCCGTCAGTGTTATCCCAAGGTTGGGCTGTGTGTGTGTGTGTGTGTGCGTGTGTGTGTGTGCGTGTGTCTGTGTCTGTGTGTGCGCGCACGCACATTTTCAGCTTCATACTGGTTTGCTGCAACAGAGTTCCACGTACATTCTGTCACAAACATTGCAGCGTCTCCACTTTGCATTGCGCTTTGCCGTCGTCCTTCACCTTTTTGTGTATGAACATAGGTTTGGTCATTGGTGCGGTTGGAATGTTTCCAGGAAAAAGTAAAAATTCCTAAGTAGTTCAACCTGAAGATGATGTTAGAGACCCTAAACAACCACTAGTTTTCAGATGAAGGAGCTGAACCAGCTTCGCAAATAGCGCTTAGGTGTATAGATGGCCCCCATGTTATGATGGTCAGACTTTATTTTTTAACTTTACAATACTGTGATAGCAATGTGCATTCAGTAGAAACCATACTTTGAATTTAGAATTTTGATTTGTCTCTCGGGCAAGTGATATGCTGTATGATACTCTCTCATGATGTTGGGCAGCGGCAACAATCTGCATCACCCAGTCTGCCACACGGTTGCTAGTGTAAACAACCGATACTCTATAGTGTTCTGTGTTGCCAGTGTTTTTTTTTTTTTGGGATGCCCTCCCATATCTACTGATCTGACAAAGAGGAAGGTAATTACTCTTGAGGAGAAACTCAATATAATTGCCCAGCATGAAGGCGGCAAGCCTGTAATGGCTGTAATGACTTTTAAGGTTAGATGGGTTAGGCTGTGATGTTTGTTAGGTGTTCTGGTGTAGGTTGGTGGAAGCAATCGCGAGACATCACGGTAATAAGTTCAAGTTTCATTAAACTCTTTACTGAGTGTTGTTTCTGATAGCATTGCTGTTAGCTGGGAGCTAGCGCTAAACATTCGTGATTGGTAGTAAACAATAAGGGAAGATGCCACAATTCAAAATAAACAAAATACAAGGTCTTAGCAAGACAGTGGTTGCAGGAGAGTTCACAAGGGGCAGTGGAAACTCAGCACTGCCAGGAAGTCCAGGTAGGAACTAAATTCTGTCCACAACTGGTTCCTATGACAATTAATGCTCAGTATTAAGACAGGGATGGAGAAACCGCCTAAGTTTTGTTGCTGAAGCGGCCACAGGCGTGACAACAGGTTAAGATGTTTTAAATGCATTTTCGACTTACAATATTTTCGACTTACAATGGGTTTATCAGAACATAACATCATCTGTGCTGGCAAATAGCGTGGCAGTGAATAGTAACTGAGGTGGTTATCCTGCTGCTTCCTCAGCTGCTGTTGCGTAATGGCGATACTCTTCAGCGCTTCAAGTCCATTTAATGCACACGACCAAAGCTCAGCTGTGCCGCTGCAAGTTTAACGTGTGCTATTACTGTTTTGTTCACAATCTCCGAGTTCAGACAGGATCGGTGCTTTCACCATCTGTTCTAAGCAGTTACATTCTGTTTAACGTATGTTTTCTGTGTTTTTATTTATTTATTTATTGCTGCATGTTGTGAGCTCAACATCGTTGCAGTGCTGCTTAATGTACATTCTGTCTGTGAACTCCGAACGGCTCTGTTTCGCTTTGCCTTTTTCCTCCATACCTGCACATCATCTCCTTGCTGTCTCCATACTACCTGTAAAGAGATACTCTATATATATGTATGTGTAGGCGTGCGTTGATTTTCTTGTTTACTTTTTTTTTTTCCATTTTTTTAACGGTAGAACCCGTATCGCATGTTGTACACAAATGATGATGCAGATGCCATTTTATCTGACCCTTTTCTGGATTTTGAAGGCTAAGCTCTTCATAGCATGTTCTTGGGCCTCAGTGGTACTCGATAAACTCAGAGTACATTGGTGAGCTGCCTCGTGGTTAACATCTTATTGGCCTCTGCTCCTAAAGTTTCATGGATGGTTTTCCTCATTTAACATCTACTTCTGTACTTTGTAACTTACAGTAGTGCTTCTCAGAATATGACGTACATGGCAGTGGTGGCCTGCCATGCCTTTAAATCTGTGTGATTTCTCATATACTAAAATTTAAAATTTTTGAATAATATATTACACCTACATCTTACAAAATTTGGACATGGACATTCTTTTTTACAGGCAGTTAGTCACCTGTCTGAATATATTTTTGAATTGCTTTTAAAAACTTTTTTATTTGTTTTGAAGACAAGTGGTTTTTGGGACTTGGGAACGAAATGACTTAGATTTATTTTTATAAGGGTTAGCTTTTTGCTCTACTGATTTTGACTGGGATGAGTGTCCCTCTTTATTGGTGACTGGAGAGTGTTACTTTATTATTTGTAGTCATGTAAACTTCTAGTATTTCTTTGAAGTGATGTGATCTCCGTTGGGATAGAACTCATTATGCCAGGACTTCTGGACTTGGATACAGAGCCAGGTCTTAATATACTCAACTTGTTTATTCAGGAACTCTGAAACCAGGAGCTTGAGTACCAGGGTATAGGTGTACTTATCAGTGAAATGGATTTCCTTGAGATTTGGATTGGGTAATGGGTTTGCTAAAATAATGATAACTCAGCTGTAACGTACAAGCTTATTAGATGGCTATGTCAGGAGGTACTTGGGGAGGCAGGGGGGAAAATACTTGGCAAAACAGAGGTGCCAGCATAGATGTGCATGAGAATCGATATTGTAAGTCTCAAAGTCTGTAATCTGTATTGTGAAACCCTGAGTTTCTGGCAAGGAATGCTTCATATCATGCCTTAGGATAGGACAGGTTTTTGTGGATTTAAAGTGTTTTAATCTATAATACCCCACAAATCTTTATCTTTGTCCCATTTTCCATGTAGCCTTTCACCGTGGCTCTTCTTTCACAGACTTGGACTAGTATGTCTCATATCTCCAGTTTTTGTTGCTGGTTGCTGCAATTGTTGCTCCTGGTGATGGTTGTCATGGTTATGATGTCACAGTAACACAGAGGATAACTGGAGGGGGGTTGGTTGCTGGAGAGTGTTACTTCCTGGATGACCAATGAAAAAGTAGGGGATTGCTGGGATGTGTGCTGTGGAGACATTCTGATGATCACACTTTGAGCTTTAAGGTTTAATTAAGATTCGTGGGTAATACTTCAAGTCCAGATAGCCTTAATGAGAAATCCCCTTCTGATACTGCAATGGCAGGGGAGTGTTTTACAAACCTGTGGCTTGATTCTTACAATGAGGAGCACTGGAAGTCACTTTAAAAGCTTGAGCATCATCATTCATTATCATTATGTATATGAGCATTGAAACACGGCCCAGTGCTCAGAGGTCCTTCAGGATACAGTGATACCGAAGTATGGTGTCAACTCAGGCAATGCAGTACAGCTAGGAAACTGCAGTGTGAAGTGGTCCTGTCCCTCAGATCTCAGCCTTTGCTGCCACTAGTCTGCCAGCCCACCCAGCTCCTCTGTCTGTAATACAAAGAGCATTGACGGTTTCACTCTCATTAGAAATGTTCGGCAGAGATTTATAGCAAGGACTGCAGACCACAGGCCACGAGGAGGACTATTAGCAGCAAGGAAATGCTGGCATCAACTGACGTGATGCCCGAATGAGCAATGAACGAGGTGTCAGAACTCACAGTGAACTGCACATCCCTCAGCCAGAAGAGCCTTCATTTAAAGCCCAGTCTGTCTGGGTGTCATCTCACCCATCGCAACTCCACCAAGTATCATTTCACACATCTGCTCATGATTGGGTAAACTCACTGATGTGCTGCATGTATGTTCTGGAATCTTCCCTCAGAAGAGGTCTGCAGAAGAGCACTTATATGTTTGAACGAGATGTACAGAAATGCCCGACACAATTTGTATGATCATGAGATCATCCGGCATCTCCAGGAGATTGAGGTTCTGAGAATGTAAACAGTGTAAACAGCATTTGGACTGCAGGGCTGGGAGCAGATGCAGGTGTGTGGGGGTATGGCCTGTGTGCCGTGGCTTTGCTGCGCCATGACATGCAGGCAGGATGCATGACTGTCTGCACATCGGGTTCCGGCTCTCCGGCTCTTGTTTACGGTTCTTCAACTCTTGTTTTCCTCCAGGCATCTGCTCATAATTACAGTCACTGCCTCACAGCCCATCCCCCTTCATGAGTCTTCTTGCTGGACAAAATCTGTGCTTCTCCTCTTTGAAATTGAATTCTTTCTCTGTTCTCTTGCTCTTTACCCATCTTTTTTTGTTTTTATCTTTGGTCTTCTTTTTCCTCTCATCACCCCTCATCACCCCTTTCTTTCTCATCCCACGCCACATGTGTCTTTGCTGTGTCCTTTTCTTTCCCTCCCACTCCTCCTCTCCCCCCCTCTCTCTCTTTCTCTTGTTCTGTAGGAGCCTCAGACTACTGTCATCCATAACCCAGTGGATGGGACCAAGGTACACCCTGTTCCCTCTCCTCTCTCTCATTCCGCTGGCACTCATCGGTGTGTGTGAAGCACGTTCTCCATGGCACAGATGAACAAACTGCTTGTAGTGCGTTCCTGTGACTCCTGAATGGCAGAGAGTGTGTGTTTGTACTTGTTACCTCGCCTTAGTCTCTGACAGAGGGGTTCATGTAGGACAGATTGACTGCTTCTTGGGAAAATAGACTGCGATTCATTGCGAGTTCTGGAAAGATGTGAACTTGCTGTGATCTTCGGGGAGTGGTGCAGAGGTGCCATAATCCCTAACAAGCTGGATGGCTACACACGACTTGGTCACAGAGCTATCCCTCCGAAGTCAGTGTAGATACTCTCATTTGCTCCCCAGTAAATCCACAAAGACACTTGGAGGAATTGTGAAATATAACTGTGAAACATAATTAAATGTAAATTTCATTTAGGGAGACATTAGAGAATGTTGATAATCACGCAACTTTTGAAAATGGGCTATTAATGTAAACTATGGCCCAGCGTGTTCATCTGCTGAAGGGCATTACAGACAGCTGTGCTGTAATTCAGCTCCAAGGGGCAGCAGTGTGTGTGTGTGTGTGTGTGTGCGCGTGTGTGTGTGCGCGTGTGTGTGTGTGTGCGCGTGTGTGCGCGCACAGTATTACTGTTCAAGGCAGTGAGGGGGGATGTAAGAGAGAACGGATGGAGTGCAGCAGTCCAACATCTCTGTGTGTACAAGCTCACTCACCACGAGATGCTCTCTCCGTTTCCCTACTGCTTCTCACTGCCCTTCTCCTCTCCTCCCATGCCAGTCCACCATGTTCAGCATCGTCAGCCACCCTTCCCCCACTATAACATCACTGTGACCCAGTTCCTCCTGCAAAGGGGATGCCACCCTTGTGTGGAGCGTTTCTTTCAAGTGGGCTGCAGTGCAGTTGGGGTGCCCACCTCCACAGTACACAGGGTTGTCTGCTCACAGAAAAGTTTCTGGCTGGTGTGTGTTCTGGCCAGATACCACCCTGAGCACATTGGAATCCCATAGTGCACTGGGCCACGGTGAAGGAGCTGAGCTCACTGCACTGCATCTCCACCTCACCTTGTTCTGTCAGAAGCTCAGACTGTTCCTCTGTGTGGTTTCAAGTCTCTGGCTCCTCTGGGTGACACAACAAGAACAGTTGCCACCCAGTCCACACCTCACAATACAAAAGGATTGTTCATACCGCGATGCATAACAAACCTTTGTTCTCTATTACTAGGGGTGGTTAAAATGACACACTTGGTAACATTAATGCCCAACACCTGTATTTACTGTACTTACATCTTATATATACCTTATATATACCTTTGTGTCCACTGATGGAATTGACTTCCCAAACCTGTTACAGGAAATAGGAAATAAATGCCAAAATGGCAAAGAACTGAACAAGGAGGTCAAATGCAGTGCAGCGTGATGCTTAGCTCATTACTGCCACTTAGTGGACTGTGCCAGAACTGCAGGCTGTTGTGCTTTTCTGTGAGTGTCCCTCCTAGCCCACTCAGGGTCAGGTACTGTGTCTGTCGCTATGCAGGGCTGTGTTGGTTGGTTGTGGTGAAAGCGCTGATTCTACGCCAGCTTGGCCCTAACCCTATGGTCCTAACAAAGAGTGCTTCCATTGTCCATGCGGCTTCAGTGCTAATAAAGTGTATCTGTCTTGTATATAATTTGCGAAGGAGGGCCTCATGGTGTGAGTGTACTGCAGCGAGCATCTGCAGTGGCCGCCGGCCCTGTGTTTGTGCATCAGGCAACATGTGACTGTGTGAGGCTCTGTGTCTATGCTTCAATGGGGTTTGTTTATGCAATGCCTAATGTTCATTAGGACTAACATGCATGTCTTTGTGTTTGCGTTCATTTTTATTGCTTCAGCTTTTAACACAGCTGTCCTCCCTCATTTGTAGGAGTCATCCGATAGTAGCAACGCCACCGTTGAAGATGAAGATATGAAAGGTGAGTCGCATGAGCACATCAAGACAGGTGGTGCCAGAAGAAATATGCTTAGAGCTGCTGCCATCCACTCGAAGGGCCCAGGTTCAAATTCCCCTATGCTGTAGTAGCCTTGATCAGGGTACTTGTCCTGAATTTTTCCCATAAAAATTGCTCTGATGTAAAAGTGCATAAATTGTTGAAAGTAGCTTAACATTATAAGCCACTTTGGGGTGGGGGAAACGTCATTCACTCATGTATAGAGCAGAGCAGATAACCCACAGACACATTAGGGGCCATTTAACGTCACCTAGTAACCTGTCAACGGGGAATTTAGTCACAGGAGGGAGAACATTTATATGCGCTTCTATTCTGTGTTTTAGTGTTTTTATGGTTTAGAAGTAATTACAATGTAGTGTATAAACGTGATTAGTAATACATGTTTTATTTTTTTTTTAAAAAACAAGTTTATTGTAACATATTCCATAAGGTTTATGTGGTGACTGGATTGGAGATGTTTTTGGTTTTATGTTGTGTAAGAAGAGCAGTGTAACGCACGCACGCGCACACACACACACACACACACACACACACACACACACACACTGCAGGCAATTTATAGCCACCAGTCTACCTCAAGGACATCTTTGGATTTTGGGGGTAAACTGGAGCACCTGGAGGCAACTCGTGCTTTGTTTAATGTCTTGATGGTTATGAAATAGATGAAGGAGCACTGGAGGACACACATACTGTATTAACAGAGCCTTGTGTTACGTTGTGTTATGATAGCTAATGTTAACTGTTGAAGCAGTTGTGTGGTATTAATGATACTTAAGCATACTGATATCAGCATTTAGTAGTATTCAGTATTGATATTTTAACATTAATGGGTGATGCTTTTTAGGCTCCAGAACACACAAATTGAAAGTGGTTGTGATGAGCTCAAGAATTCAGCTTATGAAGGGTATGTCAGGAAATGCATTGCCTTTGTAAGGTGGGGGAAGACAGTAAATGCAAGTTGCACTGGATTAAATTGTGTTAAATTGCAATAAGCATGTTTAGTGTGGTGTTACTGTGTGCTGTTGTACACACTGTCATATGTAATCACAAACTGAACGTAAGCCATGCTGACAATGAGCAGTAGCCGGTTTGCACTGTGACCTCCTAATGTTCTAATGCTCTCTGACGTTGCCTCTCTGGGACATTGCAGAGCCAGTGGGAACACAAACCACCTGCCCGTTCTGTTTCGGGTGAAGGACAAACAGCCTCAAAGCACACCAGCAGTCTAGCAGTCTATAGCATGAAGGGTACAGGGCCCAGTAGGCATGACAACACTGTGCTTTGTGGGGAAACACAGAAAACCACAGTTTTGCTTATGCAGTTCATGAGTTGTAATGTTGGTCATAAGTGCTATACCAGAAAGGGACAACTACAATATGTCTGCACTAACAGTGGATTACAGGTGAGATAATGGGGAATATCTGGCCATAGTAACATAACTTGTAGATGGTAAAATCACCTAAAAAATGAAGAAATGTGAATATGTGCAAGTAATAATAGTACAGTAGTAATGCGGTATATTACTGTATTTCTTCACCACCACATTTATAGATGCAGACAGGCTAAGTTTTGAGCCCAGCGCCTTAGAGCAGCATAGCAACAAGGGCACCCTTTGTAAGCAGTGTTTCTGTATGTTCAGCATTTTATGTAGTGATCACAGCTTTGGACCGTGTCTGAGGAGTTCCCTGGAATTCCCAAGCGTGCATCTCTGGATTCCATGCTTCTCCCCTGCTGGCTGGTGTATTTCTTGGCCTAACTGTGCTGCAGTCCTGAGAGGGAATGTGTTGTCTGGTGTTTTAAGGAAGGTTAAAATGAGGTCAGCATTAAGCATAGTTCATGGTCACTAGATCTCAGTTCCTTATGTCTGGAGAGACAGTCCGTGGATATTGTGTCTCAGCAGTGCACGAAGGACAGCCTATGTTTCTCTCTTTATCGTCCACGTCCATGTTACATAATACATGGATATAAATTAAGCTTAAAATGCCATGAAAAGTATTTCCATTTTTCTCCTTTTAGGCCTCATCATTCTCTTCTATTCAGAACAGCTGAAAAAACAAATTCCATGCTATGGAATTGCACTAGTAGACATTCTGAAAATACTCTAATAATGATGACCTCAGAAAGCCTTTAGATATTGCAGAGTTACAACAGGCCTGCATGGTGGTGGTGTAACTGTTCTGTATGCTGTTGCACACCACAATTCCTTGATAGCACTGTGAGACCCTCGTGAGCTACAAGAAGAACTTATTTGCTGTTATTACAAGTTGGCATAGCACTCATTACTGAATGAGGGCAAAATTACATTTTCACACTAGGCTATGTTGTGGTGTGTGCTGTTATTAAAAAAAATAGATTAAGATTTTTTCCCACCCAAGGGTCCATTTTATCTCCAATTAGGTTGACCAAAGTCAATATAAATTATAAAGTTATGGAATGATGCAAAAAATAAGGAAAGAAAACCTTGTTGCAGCACTGTATGTGTGTTTTCTTACATAAGCAGGGGCTGGATATGCAGTGTGTGTGGCTACACAGGACATGGATATTTCTGGCACAGTGTGCTTGACTCAGAAGGAGACCTGGGAGCCATGGTTTTGTGTGAATAAGCCCCTCTTACAGCTCAGCTTCAGCCTCCCACTCTGCACATCCTTCTCTTTTTCTGACTCTAATCAAACCTCTTTGCTGTCTGCCATTAATAACTCCTTTCTTTCATAACCCACCGGTCTGTCCCTTTCACATAAGCTAGGAAGTTGGAATTACGGTGTTGTTAAGGCCCAGTAGGGCATGAGGGAAGCTGTTGAGCACAAAATCCGACTCCCCATATTTCGTAAGTGCAGGTGGCTGCTTGTTACGCTGTTCGCCCTGTACACCTGGACAGCCCTGTTGTACTACAAGTACACGCTCACCTGTGTGTACACGCATCTGTAGTGGCAGGTGCCCTTGTTAAGTAAATTTTTCTGCCAGCAGTGGGTACGGTGCTTGATCCACCGATTCGTTGGTTGTCTGTGTACATGCAATGTTGCGGTTTAAAGAAATTCAGACGGAGTACTCCGCCCCCACTCGCTTTTTTAACCGTCTGCTAGTGAGTCACCACACATTGACTGTAAATTATGTAAAATGATGACTTCCTGAGTCCTGGTTTAAAAACATGACTTTTTTTCTTATGTCATATTTTAATGTATGCTGTTGGAAATAATAGTGCTGTCTTTGGCCAGCGTTGGGTCTGCTCCCTTCTGCCATCATGTGGTAGTAAATGAAAGAGGAGTGACTTATGACTCTTTTGCATGTAAAAACATGCAAGGATTATGTGCTTTTTCAATTTCTAGTGTTAATTAAAATAATTCAACACAACTAAAAGTAAATAAGTTTGTTGAATTTCTGATGGTACGGTGAGGGATCAAAAGTCCGGGCATTCAAACTTTGACTGTAAACTGACAGTGTAACTACTGCACTGCCTGCTGCCACACATGAGGTTTTGTCGTTCTTTTGCTATTTAGCCGATGCATTTGCCCAAAATGATTTACTGTTGCGTTTAGACTTTGGAGTATTTACACAGGAGGAGGGGAATTTTTTAGAACAGTTAATGGTTTTTAAGTTTAGAATCCACTGATGTTTAATTCATTTTTGATGTGTTGCTGTTTTTTGGGTTTTTATCCACTCACAGTATGCAGTTTAGGGTGAAACCTGTTGGAAATGTTTTATGTAATGTGTGTTTTATTATAGGGTGGGGTTTCTTTTTACCTCATTTTTTGGAGCACTTAGCGTTTTAGCCTTGGTGTTTTACCTGCCGTTGTGGATATTTATTCTTGGCGATATATACATATTCTAATCTATCTTTCAAGAATTATGTCATGTTGATATGCTATGGTTTGGTATTTTCTGTTTGAGGTTATTTTGTTTTGTTGGGGTTTTTTTTTTGAATTGGAGATGTTTTATTGTAATTTTTTGGATTCATTAATAAAAAAATATACAGGGGGAAGTCAGGATAGATGATTTTGTCAAAGGCAATGTAGCAGTGGCAAGATTGGAAATCAGAAAAACAACCTGTAGGTTGCAAGTTATAATTCCTAACTGCTGTAGTATCAGCGGACCCATAATAAAGCTTGCTTGTAAGCCTATGCTATCCAAATTAACAAATGAAAAAGGTCAGTCAGTTTAGATGCTCTAAATACAAAGAAAGATAAGAGCCTACCAGGCTTGTGACATTCTCTGGATAGTTGGGTTGGGATTCGTTTGCTGTGGTTTATTTAATCCATCAAAATTAGACAGCATCCACCTCTGGCTTGAATACAAATAATATAGGTTTATGGATCAGTGTTGTCTAATGTAGCTTTTAAGTGATATTCCAGTCCTAACTTCTGTTGTTTGTTTTAGAGTGGGCCCACGAGACCTTGTGAAGGTGTTTGGTGCCTGTTTTCAGGATAGAATGCTATGTAGTAATAATTTTTGTTGTCTTGTATCAGTGAGTGGTAAAAGCACGCAGAACTTTTTGCTGAACTAGTGAAGAGGTTCCAAGAGAATCTTGGAAGGGAAGTTCTTGTACAGTGGTGCACAGGGGTAATGGTCCTCCACCGCTGGTCACTTGGTGGTCCTATACACACAAGGTTAAAATAAAATTAAAATTAAAAGCCCAAAAGTTCTGGGTTCAATGGGGTGATGTGAGCTCCCTCTGTCTCTCGGAACTTCTGGATACCTTCTGACTGCCTGTATGCTTCATAAACTTTCACTACATGCCCTTTCAATTTTATGGACAGCTCCTAGCATAATGCTGGTGAAAACTGTGTTTTTGCAGTAATCGACTAATTGTGTTCCTCCATCTTTTGTTGAAATGCACTTTGTTTATTCTGAGTTTTACATTCATTTGAAGTTACTGTCAATGCCAATGCCTGCAGTGTCCCGGGAATATGTTTCACGTTAGCGGAGATCTGCTTTTACACCTGTTATCTCTGTCCCAGCGGTGTGATGCATCCTACTTCCCCACTGCATCATTGTGCATCCTCTACCCACCTCATAGCCTCCCTCCAAGGTGTCAGACCTTTTGGGCTGCGTGCAAAGGTGTTTTGGCTCTTAACCAGACTGTACTGAGGAGATGCACAACACCTCCAGACAGAGTGTGTGGGCATATGGCTGGCTGCCATCACAAGCCCAGCACTGACTTCAGTTTCTCAGCCTCAGCAGTCACTTGCCTTTTACTGTCCTGTAAACTCTTCCTACTCCATCACCTCCCTTCTGTTATCCCAATCTTCTGGCTGCTACTCAAATCTGAGGTATCCTTTGGCTAACCAGATGCCTTTGGGCCAGATTCTCGTCCCTCTTCTGTTCTCCACCACACTTACAGTGAGGACGCAGTATAAAGTTGCTTTCTGGCAAGACAGTGAGTCACAGGGTCCCACTGAGAGCAAAGACAGGAAAACGAAAAGTTATTACACAGCTTACATGGAGCAGGGGTGGCTGACCCTGTGGTCACATCGCCTGCAAAAGTGGGATCCCATGTCCCGCGTACATGGATGGGGCATCATTAGCCGAATGGATGCACTAATGCTCCTCCGCTTTTACACTAATGGTTTTGATTCTGCAAGCTCTTTGCTGGATTTAGTCCTTATCCGTAAGTGAATCTAGGACAAGCAGGAGGCAGGATTGGTCTCATGGGCCCACTCTAAAAGTCCAGAGGGAGTTGTGTCCCTACAGGGACATGCCATTTGCCCATTGAAATAGGCAACGTGCTAATTCCTATCAAATTTTGAATTGAACCCTGTTACTTTCTTTATTTTACAATTATTTGCTTTATTTTTGAAAGTGCACTTTATAATTGTTGCAGTTGAGCGGGTTGATGTGGAACTGGGACTTGCGTAAGTGAAGGAGTCACTATCTGATGTCAGGATTCATCACCCTCGTCTGATCGCAATGTGGAGCCCTGTTATTGTCAATGAGAGTGACTTGAGACAGTGACAGGAAGTGGCCCTGCCAAGCTCTACTGAGTAGCAGTCCCAGGCCCAGCTCCAAGCATAGCAGATGTGGAGTTCCGGCACTGCTGTCGTGCACGGAAGTTTGCACACAGGCAGCTGGGCTGCTCGTGGCCGTTGAGCCCTTGGACATGGAGAGAAGAGCGGAAAAGGGGGAGGGAGTAAATCTGATCTGAGCTGCAGGACAGGAATAGCACGGTGAGGTCAGCAGGCTGCACAGAGTTTATGGGAATGATGGGGGGGTTGTGGGTTAGTGTGGGGGGAGCTGAAAAAAAGGTCACAGGCAAAAAGAGACAGAAACATGGAGGGCTTTTTTCAATTTCATTTAATTTCAATTGACCTATAAAGCCAGTGAGATTTTAGTGGGACTACACGGCAACAGCATGTCCCTCCCCGTCGAGGTGCCTCATTAAGTAGGTTAATGTATTGCCTGTGGAGGAGCACACAGAGGAGGGGACGGTGTGCCTTGGAGAATGAGGGTGCACTGCAATCGGGAGGAATGAATGGTTTGTCTGACCACCATGAATGACACGCTGTCAGGTAAGCTCCGAAGGGGTCCTCCATCCCGCCGCTCCTGCCAGCTCCAGCTGCTCGCCCGTAACGCACTTCAGTCGGCTGCTTGACTTTATTGGGTGCTAGTTTTTCGCCTTGCAGTTGAGATGTGTGTTAGGCAGGTGTGCACCGCACAGGTACGCTGGCTTTTTCACTCCGACTTTCCCTTTTCTGCTTAACCTGTCAGCTTGTGCGCAGACATTGGAACATCACTCTTGATAGTTTGCGAGGTGTAAGAAAAGTCTGATTTTGTCTTGCGCACCCTTTTAAGTTTTATTTATCAGTCATCTGCAGCGGAGTTAAGGTGCTTTTTCCTACAGTTTTTTGTGCTTTTTGCTGTTTACGGGCTGGGTGTCTCATCCATATTTATGCAAGATGTAAACGTGAACATAAAACTAAAAAGTGCAGCTCAGTGGAAGGAAGAAGATGCTGATCAGCTATTTGGCTTGGTCAAGACCGAACTTTTTACTTTACTGAGTAAAATGAATGGCTTTGTCTGTAATAAGATGAATGGTAGCCATAAATGCTTTAAGGATCTCCTGGCAGCAGTGTTTCTGTGACCTCAATCCAGGACAGGGCCAGCTGTGCGCTGCTTTTGTTACAGAATATGTGCAGTTTTCACACTTAATTTTACAGGGAAGTGTCAGATGCTAAAATGCTATCATGACGTTTGGTGAAGAAATGAGCAATAACACCAGTAAGTGGATACCTTGGTCCTAAGAGGATACCGCAGATGTGATTAGGTCGTGGTGGGTCTTTATAACAGACCCTGAAATATGCAGAATGGTGTGATTTCTTTAATCCTTGCCCCTGTTGCACTGACCCAGTGCATACCTGTATGCTCTCCCTTTTTTCACCTTATTTCAGCATGGTAAGGTTTACATCAGGTTTCAGTAGTCAATGCTTAGCACCCCCAAGCTCTGACTGAGTTTAAACAAAACTTTCTTTGGTACGTCCCAGTGGCTGACTGCTGTTGGTGTTTAGCTTCAACCTGGTGTCCCACAATTCATCAAACTCCTTGTGACACTCTGGTCATTCTCTCCTTCCCCTGCAGCACGCAAGCAGGAAATCATCAAGATCACAGAGCAGCTGATCGAGGCCGTCAACAATGGAGACTTTGAAGCCTATGCGTGAGTCTCTTGAGTTGTGGGCTTAGCTGGGAGGATTTCACAGTCTAAATTGACATTCCTGGTTTCAGACTCTTCCCTGTATTTGGACATTTTAACATCAGGACAATGTGACCATATCCACAAGCGACTGTCACTATGAAGGAGTAAGACAAATGTGTCAGGATCTCCTCTGTAGCTGGCCTAGCACGTGGCACAGTAAAGCCACTGCCTTCTACCTGAAGGAACCTGGTTTGAATCCCACCTCCTGCTGTATTACCCTTCAGGGAGAAGGGTGGAGAAAAGCACCACTTAAATAAACAAATCTTTCTTCTAACGTGAGCTTGTTTCTTTCCATCCCAACAGGAAAATTTGTGACCCTGGATTGACCTCCTTTGAACCTGAGGCCCTGGGGAACCTGGTGGAGGGAATGGACTTCCACAGATTCTACTTTGAGAATCGTAAGAACACCAGAGCTACAGTCATGGAGTGCCTGTCATGTTTGTACCACTCTCATCTGATCCTTTCGATGGCTCCTGTCCCCAGTTCTGTCCAAGAACAGCAAACCCATCCACACCACCATCCTGAACCCGCACGTGCACCTAATTGGTGAGGACGCCGCCTGTATCGCCTACATCCGCCTGACGCAGTTCGTGGACAGCCAGGGCCGACCACGCAGCAGCCAGTCAGAGGAGACGCGTGTGTGGCACCGCCGTGACTCCAGGTGGCAGAACGTGCACTTCCACTGTTCAGGTGCCCCGGCTGCACCGCTCCAGTGAAGGTACAACTCTACATTCAAAGGCCCGGCAAAGACCACTGTTTGCTCTGAACTAAGGCATCTGGCCCGAGACACAAGGCTGCGTTTGGTGTGTAAGGGCAGCAGGCAGAGTAGCGGATAAGGGCACCAAAATGTAAAGTTGCAGCTGATAACCTTGCTGTTGTAACACTGTGAAGGCTGCTTGTCCTGCATGGCTCCAGTTAAATTGTTCAGCAACAAAAGCAATTTTTAATAATTTTATGTATGTTTTATATTTTGTTTATATGTGTGTACATGCGGGATTGTGTACATGTAAGAAGGATGTTTAGCTGTGTATGTAATGTGTGTAATGTTTTTTTGGTGTGTGTGTGTGTGTGTGTGTAGCTGTGCATGCGTGTGTTCTCCTTGCTAATGCTCTGGTGTTCTGTGTGTTTCAGGGGCGACTGCAGGAGCCACTCCTGAGAAGCGTGCACAGCTGGAGAGAGGGAGCGAGGGAGGAGGGGAGGGGAGGGAAAACCGATCCATAGTTGACAGCTGTGAACAGGAAGCGCCTGACCCACCCTCGCTCGACACCTGCCCCCGCACCTGTCCTCACCTGCATGCCTGTTTCTCTGCAGCTGATGTCAGTCCTGCTGCACATCTCATTGCACACCCTACCCTAACCCAGTCCAAACCCAGTCCCAGTGTCAGCTCGCTGCACCCCTCCCTATCACATGCAGTAAGAGCCAGGACTCACCTGGGCAGTAGCATCAGCAGGTAGCATCTGTCAGGCAGAGATGTGCAGTATTACGCCCGTGTGACCCTGGCTTCAGCGGTAACCCTTGCTTTCTGTCTTTCTGCCTTGCCCTATCTCACCTGTTTATGTGTCATGGAGGCACTCTGAAGTGCGGTGTGAAAACATTTAAACAGGATCTTTTCCTGTCAGCCGTCATTGTGGTTGAGATTTTAACCATTTTGCTAGGCGGCTGTTCAACATTCGTACGATTCATATCCTCGATACCGGTCGTTCCCAGATTTACAACAATCTTTTTCTCTCTTTCTCTCACTCTATTTAAGAAAGCATGTTTTTTTCAGTATCCTCAGTGGCTGTTTTTAATCGTGCTTAAGTGAACAAAACATGAGTCCTGGCAGTTTTGTACCAGCTTCCATGTGTAACCAGTAACACTCAGCAGCCTGTTGTTAATGTGAAAGGAAATGCTTTTTCAAAGACAGGAGGAGGGTGGAGATGGGCAGAGGGTGAAGGGATCAATGCCTAGGGTTTGCCGAGCGCTGAGGCTGGCAGGGTGCTTCAGGTTCAGCATTGTGACTGCAGTCCTGCAGAGTCCAGTCCTCTTCAAGGGGGGCAGGACCAGTCATTGTGACAGGGGTTGTCATTTGATGTCATTTTTTTTTCCCTTTACGTGATGTGTCCTAAAGGTTAGATTTCATCACTGTAGGTAGAATTTGATCACAAGTGCTGGTCCGTAGACCACAGTGACCAATAAGACTGGAATTTCTGACAGCTGTTCGATGACCCATGTGTATGGACTGTTCTACCAGGGGGCATGGTGTAAGCTTGCATCAGTGATAGGAGTGACTTTGCAGTGACTTGTGGTGGGAGCATCACTGTCACACAGTGGGCTCCCTGCCAACTGCGCATTTCAGGGCTCGACGTCCGGACATGCTCTTGTCATGGCTGTGATCTCTACTGCCACGTTCCTGCCATCTTCGGCTTGTCCTCTTTCTGCTTCCAAATTACGGTTGTTTTCTTAGGTAATATTTTGTTCCCCCAACCATCTCTGGGATAAACCCTCCTTTATGGTTCCGGGGCTGGACGATAGCTCTTACGTTCCCAGTTTCCTGTTCTGCAGCTTTGCCTGGCATGCAGCCTTATCCAATTACAAGCCATAGCACATCTAAGTGCTTTAGTGCGGCGAGCTCCATCGCAGAGTAGGCAAGTTTAGCTGCAACACGCTGCCGATCATCTGCCCATGCACAGTTACACTGGGCCTCTCTGCTCCCTGCAGCTACAGCCTTTCCTCATCAGTCTGCAGTTGTTCCTTGGACAGAGTGATTCTCATCCTTACAAGACAAACAGACAAGGGGGGCCGTTTTGCAGAGGGAGGTGCTGCCAGGCCCTTTGCGGATGCGTTCAGGAAGCAGGTGGTAAGGCTATGCTGATGCAGCTTCATTTATACCAAATGAATCTCCTGCCTTCAGACATTTGCTTTTATTTAGATCATCATTGTTACGTTTTGCTATGCTGTTACTTTTATTGCTTACATCACTGCTCTTTGGCATCATGCACTCTGGACTTTGTATGGTTCTACCGTGGCGGTGTTACAGTTATTATGCAATTGGGTGTCTGTGCTTAACTTGCATCCAGAGTTCAATTCCATGTTAGGACCTTCTGTACAAAAGTCAAACATGTAGCAGCACTTGGATGAATGGAAGTTGGAAATTGACTTGGAAGTTAAATTTCTGCATAGCGAAAGGCTTGCAGCATCATTGGAATGATTTTTACTTTTTTGTATGACCAGGTATTCTTTTGACAAATAATTGAAATGTTTGGCCAAAACTGTGTCATTTTGGAAAATTTATCTTCCCAGGTAAGCTGTTTAAAGGCAGAAATGAGGTCTAACAGCCCTACTGTCACCTTTCCCCATGGGTCACTCCAGAGGTGTGGCAGGTGCAGATAGGAAGATACTGTCTGATCGGAGATGCTGTATCCTCTTCAAAGATGTGCGAAATGTGTTCCTTCAGCCCCTCGTGCTAATCCCATGTGTTTTGATTTAGTCAGATGCACCCAACGCACCCGTATGGAACGTGGCTGTATGTAGCAGAGCAGGATGGGAGCTCTCGATTAGTCCAGTGAGAAGGGTTTTGAGATGCCGTAGTGTACAACCTGCTGGTCTGTCCTCAGGTAGTGATCATTTTTATTTATTTACCAAAACTTGTTGTGCGTTCTACCGCTGTAGTTTGGAGTAGAGCAAAAACCCACTACTTCCTTTTACTCTCGCTTTATTTTGTTGGTTTTCTGAAGTGCTCAAGCAGTCTTGAGGGCCTGGTGATGCTGCAGCTGGAGGACTAGAGCCAGCCTTTTCTCTGCCACTTTACATAGATAATGCAAAGGAGGAGCACTTGGTATCAAATGGCCCAAAAAAGGTGCCGTGTGTTCCATCTTCTCTTCATTTTGTCCCCTTTCCGCTGAAACGTCTCTCATTTGTGTGCCTGGCCTGGATGCATTTGCTCATTAAGAATGAAACGACAAATAATTGAACATATAAGGGTAAAAAAGACACCTCTCCCTACTCTGCAGCCAGAGCAGAAACAGCATGTTGTCTTGTTCTTATGGTCCTCTCCGTGTGTTATTCATTGGAAAAAAAAGAAAATAATTATAACAAACTGTCAAAAGAAGATGCACAGTATTACAAAACTGCAGTTAAATAGTTTAATAGGTGGCATTCTTTGCATGACATACAATGGGACACTGGGTTTTGTGTTTTTCTTTTTTTATTTTCTACTGAATGCTGGTAAACTTAACCTTTGTCTATATATTTTCTTAGCTTCGTAAGTGCATAAAACTATTTTGTCTCACTGTACTGATGATGATGATGATGATGATGGCGATGATGTAATAGCAATCGTAAGGCATGCTTTTGTGCAGGGCTCTATTTTGTCATGCCAGAGTGGGTCACCGTATCGGTGGAAATAACTGAAACTGGACTGGAACAAATTCCCAACCACAGTTATGATTCCAGTCCCCTATCCTACTTATTCTGCTAATATGATAAAATGTTAGCAAAAATGTTCCCTAAAAATTGGCTGCTGTTTCAAAAGGTAGTCCACCAGGTGGCACAGTGATGTACTAAACACAGCAATACATGAACATTAGATAAGACCACTATCAAGCGTTCACTTCTTTTTTTTTTTTTTTTACTCCCTGCATTACAGTTAAGTTCTTGAATGTTCCAGAAAGGGCATAATTTCAATGTGGATGTGGCATCATTGCTTTTTGAACTGCATTCTGTCCTATGAAATTTAGCTTTGAAGTGACATGGTAATGCGCTCTCATTTATTGTCAGTACTTGACGCTCACTGGAGAACTTCCTTGCCGTGGATTTAGAACTAGGGGCTGTATTGAAAGAATGCGTTATTTTGTTTTCGGTGAAGGTGAGGATTGGAAAGGATGGACCCTTGAGGGACAGTCCCAGTTAAGATGCTGTTGTGTGGCCCTACCTCATAGAGCAGTTCCTGCTAAACCAACTGGGACCAGCAGTCATGCTGGATTGCCCAGCGGAAATGGTGGCCCACAGAACGATGTTGCTTGGAAGCGAAAGCCCTTTGTGAGGAAATGGCCAGTGGCTCTGATGTGTATTTTCCATAAAGAAGTGCTGTTTTCTCCCTTGCAGTGACTCTCTCCTGCTCTGACAATCCTGAGCTAACTCTTTGTAGTGTTCCCGGTTCCCTTCCCTGCTCTGTTTTTTTGTTAGAATCTTACATAGTTTCAGAAGTTAAGACTTTGTGTTTATGTTTTTGTCAGTTGAGAATTTCTATTGAACATGGTATCCTATAATAAATACATTGGGTCCTCTTACTACGCTGTCCTCCAATGTGACCTGTATTCTCTTAACTTAATGAACTGTATTAAGATGTTATCAATAAAAAAATACAAGGAAAACATAGCACCACATATTGTTTGTTTTGTTTGTATTTGTTCATTTATTCATTCTTCACTAAGGAAAGGTAAATATGTCAACTATTTGTAGAAATTGAGGAAGGCTGAGAGTCCTCTCACGCACATTCACAATTTTGAGAATTGCATAGTTTTAAAAGTACCTGAAAGAATGAAGTTGAATAGTTGAAGCACAACTATTGAGTATTAATCGGTCTGTATCAAAACTCCAGGTATTTGGTTAACTTAACCATTATCTTGCACTTTTTGCATACCTGCACCAATGAATGGTCCAGTAAATTTCTCCAGTGAATTGAGTTCTGCACGTTCCATAAACTAACAATACAGTATGTAGGAATGTGATGAAGTATAGCTCTTACAAAACTGTATGCTATTTGTGTCAGTTTGAACGAAACTGATGCTTTTATCGAAAGCGACTTAAATAAATAATTTACCTGCTTACCCAAAGGGGTATTTGTACTGGAGCAGTTAAGGGTAGACCTTGTTCATGGGTACAACAACTGTAACAGTGGGTGGGCTTAAAATCTCCCACAGCCAAGTCAATGACCCTTAAAATTATACTGCCACAAGCCCCCTGGTAATTTGCTTTATTGAATATAATATCAGTAAAAAGTGATAACCAAAACTGTTTTAATGAAAACCCTTTATTATCTCCAAGCTTCCCCTGACACATATGGCTCTCAGTTTATTAGCAGTGTTAATCCAATAATAAATGCATGGGAAAAGGGCCAAGTGTTTCCCCATTAAAGTACAGTATCTTCAGTCAGTGGGTCTGCAGCTCACATAGTTTAAATGCTGTTTTCTGTCTCTGGTTTCAGTTTTGGCTCTTGATCAGATTCCCCAGATTCAGGGGTCAGGTGTCCTCACAAGAATGATTGTACTGTACATCTCAGCTAGGCACATGGAACTGGGATTTATACACAGGTGAGTGGAAGGAAATAATTGCCTTAAACCAAACTCCAAGTCTGATAAAGCTTTTAAAGCACAAAAAGTTTTTTATTTATTTTTTTTTTTTTAATAAATTTTACTTTGTAAACAAAGTTGTAAAATATAACACTTATGGAAGACATGAGTAGACCAACAGTTCTTTTTATTCTCATTACTTTTTACTTAAAACTAGAGTGGATTGGTTTAACTGATAATCTAGTTATGTGCAGTTAGAGAAGAATATGGACGCAAGGGAACTGATCCATCCATCCAGGTTGAGAAACATGTCAGAGATTTCGGAAATGATCGTAGTCTAAATATTTTTTTTTTTACTACATTTATGAGTAGCATTAGGTCACAGCAACATATAGCAGTGAGACAGTACTGTACACAGAGACTCCATGCACTTCCTCACATGCACAGTCCTAATCTTAAAACTTGGACAGAGCTGTCATGAAATGTTTTAGGGTTGACTTTAAGGTCACATCTACAATAAAAACTATGCGGGATACCAAGGGTTGGATTTTTCAGAAGATACAGTCATCTGCATTAAGATTTTCTATTTTTACTAAAAATGTATAACGGTGGCAAATTCTGCAGCAGCATCTCATTTGCGGTCAATATTTCGTCCTTCTGTTGCTGCACTCCATTCACTGCTTTACCATAATATACAGTATACTGTAGTTTTGTATGTATGGCATTATAAATATACACTGAGTTGCCAGGTTACTTTCACACAAACTATAAATTCTAAAAATTCATAAGTGTGTCAGGTAACTGTGGTGCATGACATAAATCAGGCAGATCAGCAGCATCAGTTAGTGTTCAACTGAGTGCTGGAATAGGCAAAACCTATGACCTCAGTGACATTGAATGTGGTATAATAGTTGGTGCAGGGACTGCTGGTTCCAGCATCTTCCAAATGGCTGTCCCCCTGGGCTTTTCACACAATGCAAAAAGCAAAAAAGCTGCACTAATCGGTGATCCTGTAGACAAAAACAGTTTGTGGATCAGAGGGGTTAAAGGAGGATGGCACAAATCGTTCAAGCGAGCAAGATGGGCCACAACCAGGCAAATCGCATCCGAATTCAGCGTTGGTATGCAGAATATCATCTCAGAACACACGACTCATAAAATTTTGTCACAAATGGGCCACAAGAACATAAGATCATGTCAGGTGCCAGTGTTGTCAGCGAAGAACAAAGCGCATCTCCAGTGGGCACAGTGGCATCAAAACCAGACTGTTGAGGAGTGGACAAAAGTTGCCGGGTCGGATGAAACACAAGCAAGCAACATGAGTCTATGGACCCATCCTGTTTGGTGTTAACAAGTGCTGGTTTGTGGTGGCAATGCAATGTTGTGGGGAATGTTTTCCTGGCATGCATTAGGGCCCCTGATACCAACTGAAGAATATTTGAATGTCATGGCATATCTGAGCATCACTGCTGACCAAGTTCATCCCTTTATGGCATCAGTTTACCCACAGTTGGATGGACACTTCCAGCACGATGGTGCACCATGTCATGAGGCACTTGTTGCCACCAAATGGTTCCGGGAACATGACAGCAAGATTTCATTGCTTCAGCAGTCCACACAGTTCCTGGATCACAACCTTATTGATCATTTTTGGAATGTGGTGGAAAAAAACTGTTCGTAGAAAGACTGCACAGCTGCCCAGCTTACAGAAATTACACAGCTAAATTATTTGTGTACAGTAAAACATTTCTGCACAACGCATCCAGCAACTTGTAGAGTTCATGTGCAGAAGAATTCATGCTTTTGAGTGGGCGATGGATAGGTGGTCCTAATACTCTGTCATCTCAGTGTATTTCATTGTAAAAATAAATGTTTAACAAGTAATGTTGGTTTTATTTTAAATATTTATGACATTTGGGACTATAACATAACTTTTAGGGGGTAGCATGGTGGCTAGGTGAGCTCAGGTCTGAATTTAAATCCAGCTCAGCCTGTGTGGAGCTTGCATGTTCTTCCTATGTCTGCCTTGGTTTCATCCAGCTAGTGGAGTTTCCTCCCACAGTCCAAAGACATGTGTCTGAGGTTAACTGGTCACACTAAATAGGCCACACTGTGTGCAAGTACGTGTGACTGCGTGGCTACTCTGTGATGGACCCGGCAGTTCTGGACCAGGCTCCAGACTGCTGTAACCCTGCTCAGGATTATGGATGGAATGGAATTCATCGCCTTTTAGGGCCAGATGTGGAAAGATTAGCGACATTCGCTGCACATTAACAACGTGTTCTCTGACTTCTGGTACGGAAAAACATGGCTGCTAGCATCGTCTCGCAATCAGACGCACTTACTAGTCAGTTTTACAGTCTCAATGCACTTCTTGCATCTTAAATCTGTAATAAAATCAACAATCCGAATAAAATAAATAACTATTATGAGGCGCAGAAGGCCGCGCTTCCGCAGCCTTCGCTCCTCCCGATCAGAGGTCGACCACGTGCCCTTCGGGGCGGCTCGACGTCAGGCGCGCGGCTCCCTGTTGGTGACGTCAGAGCGCCGTGACGCAGCGGGCCCGAGACCGTGGCTTTCGCTCACGCTGTCTGATCTCCGGAGGGTACGAGGGCACGCTGGTTGTGTGCAGTTTTGCCCACAGCAACCCGAGTGGTTATTATTCGTGAAGAAATCGCGCAGCCTCACTCACCGGCCTCACAGCTGCAAGTACAAAGTAAGTATTTTCCGGTCAGTAGATGTTTCGGACACTACCAAGGCGGTAGGCAGTTAACTAAACGTCATGTCACAAGCTGGCTGTAGCACGAAACATTCGGGGTGGAGACGCCGGAAATCTCAGAAATGTGCGCGTACATTGATTCAGCGCGGTGGCTACCATGGATATTTCACTTAGCTAATTAGCTAGCGGTTAAATACATGGAGATTTTAGGGCTTTAGTCGCTGTATGACTAGCTAGCTGGGAAATGTTTAATGAGACAGGTAGTAGCAGTCTTGGAGAACGACAAGGTTTTGTACACTCACTAATGTGTAAAGTAAATGTTGTACATTCGTAGTATGTTCAAGTTAGCTCGTTGGAAAATATTTTCTTGGGAGTCGATGTGTAGGAAAAGGACAAAGTGATTGACGTGCCGGTGGGCGTATCAGCATCCGAATGAGCTCTGCTTGGGCGGGACGTCTGGATGTCAGCCAATCAGCTCTCAACATGACAACACAGTTAGGCGGGCTGGGTCTCGGTTCGCGGTACCATGGAGGCAAAAGGAGAAAATGTTAGGACATAAGGTCAAAACGCTGTCGTGCGCTGAAAATGGCTTCAACCTATGAGTTCCCACGTAAGCAGTGGAACTCATTAGTTAAGTTGTTCAAATTCCCACCCAGGCCCAGTTAATTTGCAAAAGCTCCACCTTTCCACGGCTTGCTGGACTACACTGGCGGGTGCGCGCTCATGCGCGTTCTCTGGGCGCCGTGATCCCGCGAGCCCCTGCAACTGCGCAGTCACGAGGGCAGCGGAGCGTTGTCATACAGGCCCGGCGCAGGGTTTGAGCTCAGATGGGTCACACGTCCACTCTCTTTGTCTTAGTGTTCAGTAGACTTTCCCTCTTACATAATGGCCTTCTTTAACATTATTATTAAAACAGTAATATTGACGTGTGCTTTAGAACAGTTTTACAGACAGTCAACATATGCAAAGCTGTCCACGCCTGGAGTGATTATGCTGTCTTTTGGCTTCCATGTGAATTTATGCAGTCAACCTCCTATGAACGTATAGACTTCTTAAAAATTGTACGTGGGAAAGCATTTGGGATGGACAAATTGACATTAGAGAGAGACTTTAAACGATGACCTCTAGGGTTATTTTGTTATTTTCATATTCATATCGTATTCAGCATATCATGTTGTCGAGGCGTTACCGTGGTATTTTGATTGTCACATCAGTTTTTTGTTTTGTTATAATGGGTAGTTTGTTCTGTTTTTATGTTAAGGGGAAAGGGCAGTAAGTGGCAAAAAAAAACACATTTTTCAGATTACAAGTTACAGCTTTTTTCTCAGCTTACAAATGGGTGTAACTTATACTCTAGTGTGATATATAAAATAAAAATCTGCGTTCAGTCTATTATATTATATTACATTTTACCTACACCAGTTTCAGAAAGCGATATGTATGGTGATGCTGACAAGCAGGAGGCATCATAGCATCTCCCACCACAAATCACTGAATTGTGTAAGAGTGATACCAAAGACTAAGATATTTAAACATTTGTTTGGGCTGCTCTTTATATATACAGTTATCTACTTTAAATGTTAAGGCTTCTGTATGCCACTGTTATTTCAACCACCGTTATGCCTATAATTAAGGCTGGGTGATGCATTGAGTACTGGTGATATACAGTATTCATTATAATTTTATAGGTGAAATAAAATTACGCTCTGTGGAGAATATCGTGTTATACCTACTGTGTTATTGAGACTAAATGTTAAGCGATGGCGCGGGGAGTGACCAATAATGTGGAGGATGCGTATAGAATCAGTGGGAGAGAAAGAGTAGGAAGACAATTTATTTCGTAAAAGAAATTCACACTCATTGATACAGAGATGGTTTGGCTTTAAAAGTTCAGATGTTGAACAAAGTATTTTGCAAATTGTGATCAAGAAAAATTGCTATTGAATCTAGCAGCACAACCAACTTGTGTAGCAATGTAGGGTGCTCTTACAAAACATTCGTAATCTGCTTTTGCTCTGCACCCTACTTGTAGTATCCTCATCTTGAGTAAGGAGTATAAACTTTTTTCTTTTTTTCATCCATAACCCCTTTTTCTAATTTTTTTTAATGGTCCTCTTAATTCAAAGATGGTATTTGAAAAATTGAAGTTAAAACAGTATTTGTCGTTTATGGACTTGCGGAGACCGAACAATCACAGTCGGTTATCCATTGACCAAGGTCAACCAAGGCATTAATTTAAAGTCTGTTTGGCCTATATGCTATGTATTATATGAACATTTTATATGTTTTTAATACCTGTCAGTTTCACTCCTTGCATATTCCATTGTTTACTTTTTGCAGTCATGTTTTCAGGAATAAACCTTTCAGGTGTGTGAAGCCATTCGAGCTGAGCTCGAATGTGTCTTGGAGCTGTTATTAAGCAGAATTCACAGCCTTTACTGTGTACCTGAAGAAACAGATGTTCAGGAACAACAGGAATAAAATTTTACATTTTGAAAACTGCAGTGAAAAGCTTTTGCATCTGCTGTCAAAAGTTTGACAAGACAATAAGATTTAGTACATTTTGCCATCAGCTAAACAGACTGGTAATTATTATCCTGAATTGCTGTCACTGAGACAGGATGATTTCAGTAGTTTTGAAAAGAGAATGGTGTCATGGTCTCAGACACTCCTGTCACATCCAAACTGACAGTGCCACAGTTGCAGTGATGAAACTTCTAGATACTTTCAGTGTCTCAAAGGAAGTTAAGATGCGTGAAGACTATTCCAGTGAAGTTATTTCCTTTGTGCATCATCTGTGGGACAGTAATTTTCCTGTGCTTAGCATTTTCTGTAGTGTTATAACTAACCAAATAAAGAAAGCATTGTGACTTAAGAAATTAAAGCTGTGGACCATCAGCTTGCAGGAAACATGCCAGAACACCTGACAAAGATAGATATAAGATGTAGTGTCAGTCTTTAACACCCTGATAATATTCTTGCTGCGATGTGCCAAGTTAAAATATTTTTGCATGTAAGGCCCTATATTTTTCAGAAAATGTTTTTATTATGTTGATGTGGAGTTTTTGTTTTGTTCAGCCAATTTAATTAATTGAAATGATGTGAGATTTTACTCTTTCCTCATATTCTAAAAAAAACTTATATAGCAATGTAGAATATGGATCTTAAAATGTGTGAATCAGACATGAAAAAATAATTTCCTATTGTAAAGGTTATTACACTCATAGTAATAGTAAGGGGGGTGAAAGAGGAACAGGACCAAATTTAGTTGTGTATATTTCTACTCTTCTAGTTGTACTATATCATGTGACCAGGGGAAAGAGTTCCTGTTTTATGAATTTATTTTTGTCTCGTCATTTAATTACTTTGTTTGTCGGAGGAATAGTACAGTTTTATGAGGCAACTTCAGTGTATTTTATCTGACAATATTTCTCTTTTAGGTAGTGAAAGAAAGAGGACAAGTCAGAAGTGGTCAGAGGACAGAAGTTTCCACTGAAATTTCACAAAGTCAAGGAGTTTGCTTTGTAGTCAGCTGCAGACTTGGAGAGGTGGGGAGAGCTGTGTGCTAAAAGACTGCGATGCACCGCTTAAGGACTTGTGCTGCACGACTGCGGCCCCTGACGGCCTCACAGTCTGCCCAGAGCTTCTCACAGCAGAGGCCCAAAGCTGCACCCAGGACGTTTCAGCCCCTCAGGTGCTACACGGCACCTGTGGCTGCAGAGCCTTTCCTCAATGGGACTAGTTCCAATTATGTGGAGGAGATGTATTATGCTTGGCTGGAGAACCCCAAGAGTGTACACAAGGTAAGGGTGAGGATTGGGAGGAGTATGGTATGACCCTTCTCGATGTATCCTGCTGGAAATGCCACTCCTCCGTGGTAGAGAAGGAAGTGTGTGGCTCTGGGATAAGGTAAGAATTTTAACGAGAGTTAAAAAGTTATATATGGTATCTTTTTTTTTTTTTTTCCCTTCTATATGGCTGTGCTGCCCTCCACTAAAAAAACTGAAAGGCATCCTGGAGTTATGCTACTATATCACTAGAATTGAGTGCATTTTTGCCTCGCGGTCTTTATCTTGGTTGTCATGTAATGAACACCATTTTATGTTTACAGATATAATACAGTAATAATGTCTCCCACTTTTTATCACGGTACTCATTTTATTTGCCTTTGCACCTCTGAGATGTTAATATTTCAGATTTGGTGGCAGTATCATAAAATGTTAAAAATTCAAGTTTAAACTGCTTGTGCTGTCAACTTTATTGAAAGGAGTGCTGAAGAGCTGTTCAGTATGTTCATCTTAATACCGTGTGTTGAAACAGTCAGCATTGCAGTATTATTTCATGGCATAAAATTTTCATTCTGTACAAACATTTTTATTTTAACATTTCATTCCCCCTTTAAATAAACTACAGTCCTACAGATTGTCTACTGTTTTTCAAGATATCCTTAGATTTCTCCTGATGGTGGATCTCTATATGCTGGTGCTATGGGTGAATCCTGTAGTCAGTTAATGCAGTGCATGCACAACAGAGCTAGTTTGAATTTGGTGGAGGAACTGCTGGTAAAGGTCACATTTCTGAAAACTCTAGGAAGTATAAATAGCCCTAGGGTCGCAATAACATCACGGGACTGGTGTCTGGGAACACAAAGTCAGCCGGTACAACTATTATTAGCCTTTATCTTCTGTTCAGACTAGCTGTGTGGAGCATGTCGTGGTGTCAGGAATCGGTGGGAATGAGCCAATGTATGTTTCCTTTGTGGGTGGGGCCTAGAAAGCCAGCATCAGCAGGATTAATCACATGGTGGTTCACTTCCCTTTCCTGTATGCTCCCAGGCTCTTAATGACCTATACCTCCTTGCTCGAATCCTGAAATGTTTCATTAGCATATAACCCCACTCAGGAAGGAGCAGGACTTTATGGTTTCTTTTTTTTTTTCTTTTTCCTTCAAACGCTACTTTATTTTGATTCTTTAGTTCCTCATACCACTTTTGGTATGGCTTTTTATAAAACTCGATTTAATAATCATGAAACAATTGAAAACTAATGCCCCAAACGTAACTTTGTTGAAGGTACTGTTTTGTTGCTTAGGCCGTAAAAGTATTTGCACATCTTGATATTTTCATCTTAAGTACTTTATTTTATTGTTCAAAAGTTGAGCCCCTCCTGGGATTTGAACTGGCAATATCTGGTGTATCAATCAATGTTTTTAAACACTGCTGCTTTTTCATATTCAGAAACTTTAAGGAAAGTTGTGTATAGATGCAGCAGCTTACACATTTTTATACTTTTGCAAATATTAATTTAGGCGTTTTCCAAAAAAAGTGCTGTTTGGAATGTCAAAATAAACTAGAGGGCACTGCTATTAATGCCAATCTATATGGAATGAGCTGTGTTTTAGTGATATTTCAGATATTTCTTCAGCTCTGACTGTCGCAAGCACATTTACAATTTATAATGATTATGTGAAGTATTCAGCCACTCGTTGACAGCATTATTATTCCACTCATTTGTATGATTTTTTTTTCTTTCTATGCTGAAAACATTGGCTATGAGAGAAACTGATGATCCATGTTACGTTCTATCTGTCGTTGGCATAAAATGCCAGGAAAGAAAAAAAAAAAAAAATCTCATGTCCTCAACCTTCTTTCCATTGTGTTGTGCTTTATAAACACTACAGTACCCTATTACTTTATATGTTGCTTCTGCGTTTGAGGGTCACATGAAAATAAATGTGTATTACCGAAAGGAAAGTGAGTTGAAGTATTAAAAAGCCTTTCACTTTAAAATGATGACTTCATTTTACTGATTAGAAGGATTCAACTGAATCAGTATATAATCGTTTTTATCAGAATCAGGTTATTTAACCCTGCCCATCAAAAATAGTAACAGACCTCTATTTATTTGCTGGGTAGATTCTGTAAATGTTTTAGGTGCGGTTATAATAAATAAAAATGTACTAAATTAAAAAGCCATGAAACCCTTCAAACCACCCCACTTCTTCCTCTCCTTCCTTGTACTGTGCTCCTTTCAAGTATTTTGTTGCCAACTGGTTGGTTGAAAATGGAAACGTTGACCATTTTTGATCTTCAGCGGAGAGACTTTGTAGTAGTGGAGAACTGTACCTGCTCAGTGATACAGCAGCTATTCTTTACTTGAGTTTTAAATCAGAAAACATATGTATACATGTAACTCCCCTTACATTCATGGTCCCTGTTGTTTTTGAGCTGATTTATAATTTCTGTAAACATTGAAGTGACAAATAATGAAAACTCCATACTGCAGTTATGCAGTACATTTCCTCTCTTCCTCTGTATGAAGTTCATTCTCTTAATATTTGAGGTTTTAGTGTTCACTAAGATGTTATGATAAAATGTGTAACTTTTTCATTGCAATGATGTCATCCATTCTTGCAAGTCAGCTTGTATGTCATAGCAACCATTCCCCCATAACAAATCCTGTACTTGCAGATGTTGTATTTGCAGACCCTGTAGATATGTCTCCAGGTAATGAGGCTAGAAGCTGGACCAAGGGGTTTCTAAATGACTAACAGTATCAGCACAAGGTTACAAACTGCCAGTTTAGTCAGGTGTGCCTTTTTTTCTTTTAATTCACCTCTACTGTTTATGTGCTAGTGAGCCAGTTTATTTTATGGTAGTATAATTTCTAGTTTCTTGCTGAAAAAGATAGATGGAACTGTTCTGTCTGAATAATTGAGGCAGAACTCAGATCTGTGGGTTAAACATGCTGTATGGGCTTCTTAATGAAGCAGAAGTGGCCCATTTGGGTGTCTTTGGTTTAGTTAATGCTTAGAGGTTTATGGAAACCTCTAAGCCTTCAATATTGAATCAGTATCCTGACTCACTGTTTCACAGCCTGGTATGGCAGCTGCAGTACATCAGACCGTAAAGCTCTACAAAGAGTGGTTAAGACAGCACAGAGCATTACCAGGACTGATCTGCCAGCCCTGCAGGACCTCCATACCCAGCAGTGTAAGAAGAAGGCCCATAACATCTTGAAGGACCACAATCACCCCAGCCACAAACTATTTTCCTTGCTCCCATCTGGAAAACGCTTTAGAAGCATTCGGATGAGAACAAGCAGGTTCCGGGACAGCTTTTTCCCCCACACAATAAGACTGTTGAACCACTGACCCCTCCCTTGGACAGTGAGACACTGTCAATCAGCCGATCTGTATGCCTTGTATGCCCTTATCGGTGTGTGTGTTTGTTGCTTTGGCTGTTGTTTGTTTGTTTGCTATCTCTTGTCTACTAACTTTTAACTTCTAGGCATATTTATAATGTCTATGTATATTCTTACATCTTATTCCTTATTTATTTTCTTTATTTATTTTTCTTAATTTTGTTATTTATTATTTAATTTTCTTATCTTATTTATATATATTATTTACTGAGGATGTCTGGAAGCAACACTTTTCAGGGTTACAACACTGCTATGCTGCTGTTAGTGCATCCACGACAAACTTGAAACTTGTATATAAACTGAAAATAATATCCCAAGGATCATTTTAATTTATGCAGGCCTTATTAAAATTAAGTATTATGTCAAGAGCTGCATGATTCTACCTCCTGGCACATACTTTGTGGGATATGTGAGAAGAATAGTATGGCAGTATGCTGGGTCATATTCTCTCCTTGGGACAGGATAGTTCTTGCTAGCATGCTTATTTCTCTCTATGAATTTATCAAGTAGTGGTTCTTTATAATGAAATGGTGCTAAATTGACAATAACAAAACAATAAAATGTGCATTGTTGAGGTTATTTTACACTGACATAGTGCATGTCAACTTTTTTTTTAGTTAAATTAATCAATTTAGTCGAGAATTCTTATAGTTTGAGAATATTTACAGTAAACATTCATGTATGCATCTTTTGTGTTATCCTGTTAGACACTGTAAGGCATTCACTGTTAAAGAAGTGTTTTAAACACACTGGGCAAAACACTGAAGGTCAAGTGCTGTATAGGAATGTCTGTATAATCAATATTAACAGTTTACTGAGCTAAAGCAGTTTGTTAGCAAATGTACCTCCTTATCACTGTTGATCTGTTTTGAAAGTGCAAAGAGCAGTAGTGACAACTGTTAATATTCTGCACAACGCTCTGTATAGCCGTTGTCTGTATTTTTTAACAAACTGCATCATGCTCAGTCTTCACTGCCTTTTAGTAAGGTGTCCACCGCTGTTTTGCTCTGTTCACTTTTATAATCAGTTTAAATAAGCCACACACATATAGTGTACATCAAGTTTACACTTCTCTGGAAGAATACCCATAAAACACATACCAGTCACATGAACAATATTGATAGTAGTGCTTTATGAAAGTGTATAAACGTCACATCTTTCCAGCTTTGGTTACAATATCGTTAGTATTGGATTTACATGTACTGGCTGATTTTTAAGTATACTTTTAAATGGAGTATAATGGTAGCAATAGCTTATTTATCTCCTTTTTAAGAAAATAAGTTAATATATTTGAATAATGGGGAATACAGTGATTAACATTTATGGTTACGTTTAAATAACTTCAGAAATTTATCACAAAGTTGGGTAGCTCCGCATTGTTTTGAAAAATCACGTGTGTATGGTTTGTTGTTAGAGAATAATCCTTCACTGATGTGATGACAATAAAATGCATGCATTTGCTTGTTGCCTTACTATGAGAAGAATGCTGAAGAACTGACATTTCTGTTCACTAACTAGAGGGATTTTTCTGTAGACAGTTGCCAATGATAAACCTTTTTTGCTTTTGAAAGTTGTGAGAAACTGCTTAGAATAGCATATAATGCAGTTTAGATGCACTAGCTGGTGGAAACGAGTTGTGTTTAGACAACAGAAAGACTGTGATACATAGCATGGCCTGAGTTGTGCTCTTTCTGCATTTCTGTTTGCAGATACAGCAGTGAAAACCAACCATGCTGCAGTTTTAACACAATACACCCTTAAGCCTCTCAAACTAGCAAAGCCAGTTAGCTCTGTGACAGGTTTCTTACAGAGCTGGGGATGAGCACCGGAAAGTCCGTGTCCCATCCTCACCCCATTCTTATAAGGAGAAACGGTCATAGAGTTTAACTACCCAGCATGCTCTTCCCCTCTGTGCAACATTTTGTTGTCGAGTACAAAACTAAAGTTTTTAAATTGCAGTCCAGTTTCATGACTTGCTGCAAGACATTTACTGATTGTAGTACTAATGCCTTTCTGTTTTTACCTTGCTTCTGTAGTGTAAGGGTTTTAAAAAAATCAGGAAGACTTATGCATACTATAAGGTTTCTCTTTGTCTCAATGGATGTTTTCAGCTGTTTTCAACTTTATGAAATGATATGAGGAATTATTGTATAGGCTGTGGACCAGTGCGGTTTGAAGTATGGTTATGTGAAAATGTAAAACTTGTCATATTGTTACTGTTAGGTTAATTAAAGCAAATGTGTATCCTTTACAGAGCCCAGTGCAGTGAACCGGGTTAGGAAATGCAATTTTACATGAAAAAGTATTGAAAATGTTTCTCCAGTGAACATGAGAACTGTGGATAGGAATGTGTATGTTCTGGAAAATTACTTTGTCATACTAAGTCCTGTCTTCTTCCTTTTTTATCCTTGAGTAGATATTGTCTGTATTCGTGTGCTGTACTGGTTTATTTTTTTAAAAATGTTCAAATGTAAGTAATTTAAAACAGGACCATACATTCCCTTGCCGAATCAGTTATGTTTATTTCTCTTACCTGTGTTACCTGTCTAAGTTTGCTTTAGCATAATCCTTCTGCCCCCCCCCCCCCCTCCTTTTCAGTCTTGGGACATCTTCTTCCGTAATGCCAATGCAGGAGCCCCCCCAGGCACAGCCTATCAGAGCCCTCCTCCACTGGGAGTGAGCCTGCCAGAGCTGGCACAGACGCTGGTTGGTACGCAACCCAACGCGGAGAAGCTGGTGGAAGATCACCTGGCTGTGCAGTCCCTCATCCGAGCATACCAGGTCAGTCTCTCTGGTCTCATATGGACCATTTGCAGCAGGTAAATGGATCAGGATGGACATTGATTATGTTTTTCCACTGTACCTTTCTGGAGCAAAGCTTGATGCACCCACCAGTGTATGCATATGTGCACCTGTTTTAAGTCTTGGTGCTGTTTAACTATTATGTCAGATTGTATTTAAAGTTTGCAAATTTGTACAGTAAAAGAAGAGCATATGAAATAACACTGGTGTCAAGAACACTCATGTGGAATTAAATATTTGTGTGTGGGTTAATGTTAATTTGCAAAACAAACATACTCGTACGTTACAACATACTGTAAAGCAGAAAGCATGAGCACAAAAGCTTAATTGGTTTCTTTTACAGAGTATATTTATGTATAACCCTAGTAATGTCCAATTGACTATTGATCAATAAAAAAATGAATGCTGCAAGAGTAAGAACTGATTAAAAAAAAACGGGTAGAAATCATACTTCGTTTTTGTGTATGTCTGAAGAGATTTTTTTTGGTATTACTGTTTGTGTATTATTTTTGTTTTATGTACACAAGAATATTTATGTTCTGTTATTTTTGGCAGTAATCTTTATTTCTGAAGTGTACTGTGATACCATGTGTCAGTGTTCTATAGATATTACTATTTTACAACATAATATTCATCTTTAAGTAATTTACATTTTTATCCTGAAATTTATTTGTGTATGTTTATGCTGGTACATTTTTACAGTTCTGTTAATTGCTTCTCTGTTTGCGTGATCATGTCAATGCTGCTACCTTATTTGCAGGTAATGGGGCATCACAATGCCAAACTGGACCCACTGGGTATCAGTTGTGTAAATTTTGATGATGCTCCTGTAACAGTTGGGTTCCATCAAGTCGGTGAGAAATGTTCCTTCGCAGCAGTTTGCTGCATTGTGGTGATGAGCCTGGTTGTGTTAATGTGGCTTTTCCCCTTCCTCCCTCCTTTCTTCCTTATTACATCTCTGCTTCTCCAAATTCCTCCCCTCCCCAATACTTGTTTTTTTTTTTTTTTCCCCCCCTCCAATCACAATCCTCTCCCCAACCCCACCCCATTTTCCTATGGGTTGTTTTCTTTGGTTGCGTACCTGTAGATTCGTGGGCACCATGTTGCTCAGCTGGACCCCCTGGGGATCATGGACGCCGATCTGGACTCTTGTGTTCCCGCTGACATTATCACGTCTACGGACAAACTCGGTGAGGGAGCCAACTAAGAGGTAGAAGGGTTGATGGGGAGAAATCACCCTGCCATATTGGGGGGATTGGTCTAGGGATCTGAGAAGCACTGAGGCGTTGTTTCCTTCTGACTGCGCTTTCTTCTCTTTCATATCATCTCCCACCTGCCTCGTCCACCCTTGCCCTGGTCTCCCGTTTCCCTCTGGGTCTGAGGCCTTGATTCTTAACATTTATTTTGTGGTCTCCCATGCACACAAGCGATTTGCACTTGGTGCCCACTCCATCGGACTTTGCAGCGGGTGAACGGAGGTCGTGTTGAAATGCGGCATGTCAGCTGGTGGGCTTCTTTTGCTTAGTGGCTGTTGACCCAGTGGAACAGGGTTGTTTTGCTGTTACTGAACAATGTTATACTACAGCACAGGAAAAACAATTCCTTGTCACTTACTTTAAAACAAGGCCTTAGTCCAGCTGGTGAACTAGAACATGGCAATGAGCAGTAGTACCCATCCCCACTCTCTCTATGAGCCTTCTTGGGCTATATTCATCCAGCTCCCTCTGTTTTTCTTGTTATCACTGTTCATATTATATAGCTGTCCTAGATAAATAATTTCCGTCCATGTTTTAGTTCCCAGTTTCTTTACCATATTCTGTGTTCCACTAAAATTATGCTTGTTCTCAGCTTCTGGCTCTTGCTTGTGCAAGACTTCCCCTTCACGCAACTCAGACATGGGCTGTGGTCATTGCTGACTAATCCACACTAACTCCTGAGCTCCTCTAACAGCCTTATAACTTGGCCCGGTCCTTTCCCTCTCACGTGCATGCCAAACCGCTCAGAGGGAAATCCCAATTATGATCACCATCCTGAAGTGTAGATTACATAAGACCTGCAGGATTTTAGCATCCCCTTGTTAATGTACTTTTGCGACACCAGCATGACTTTAAATGTGATCAAATCAAAAGCTTCCAGCTTCTGTTCAATAGGAAACTGGAGACCTTTGAGGATAACATAGTGGGCAGTTGTCGTACTGTTCTTGAAGTACTCTGTTGTGTTTGTGTGTAGGTCTTGAGCAGTGTTTGTGTTAGAGTGTCTGAAAGAACACCTGAGGCTGCTGCACAGGGGAAACAACTTTCATAGACTAGGAGTAACTTCCTCTAACCTATTAACAAACAGCCCACCCAATGGACCAGTGAGCACATTTTGTTTAAACTAGGTAATATTACACATTGTAAATGCCTGGTAAGTGAATGAGTGAATAGGAACACTGCTGAAAAATCTGAAACATAATGGGATGTAGAAATAGTGGTAATCCAGTGCTGAAATAAAGTATGATAATATAGTATATGAAATTAAAAAACATACTTAATGGAAAATATTAGTTAACTCTTATTATCCCTTTGTTTTATGATTTAAATCACTTAATCTCTGACAGTAGATTCCACCATTGCATTTAATGCAAGTTTTGTGTCTGTTATGTGCATGAATATATAGCACGCATTACTGACTGAGCAGGTTTGCAGTGTTATGCATAACCAGCTTGCACGAACAAGTGGCCAGAGTAGTATTCCAATAGAGGTTTGGAAACGTAGGTAATGACACTTAGGTAGCACAGTGTGTTATTTTCCATCATAGTAGCGGTCAGCAAGGTGCTCAGAGTGAACAGTAATGATCAACTGATAATTTTTTATTCTGGAGAAACATCACATAGCCTGCCTCGAGGAGGAAAGGGTCAAGCAGCCCATTTCTTGGAAAAAGGAAAAGTGCCTTGAATGAAGTTGAAGAACTTAGAAGCTCTGCTTAGAGATTTCTGTAGCTGCCTTTACAAAATCTGCAGATGATTTGCTGAGAAGGCTGAGTGAAGAGAGCAGCTTACATGGATTACTAAGTCAAATGGCATGAGAAGGACTGCCAAGGAGAAACAGAATGAACTTGACGTTCAGCAGAAACCTGAAGATAGAATGAAGGAATCCAACTAAGGCATTACATTGCAGTTAAATTGAATGTTAATAATTTGGTTTCTGTTCAGTAACCTATGAAAAGGAAGTTGCATAGTTGTGGACATAGCACCTATGATGGCATATTCAAAACCCCAGCAACCTGCTAAAATGTTGAACTATTACTGTCTTCTAGTGGTGGTCTCTAAACTTGTGTAAATAACTTTTCTCTCTTTTGGTTTTTGCAAGTGGCCAGTAACTTAAAATCATTCATATATTAAAACTTCTGTTCATATTAGGCTCTTGCTGATTTGCTATAGATATTATTTTGTGAACTGCTTAGTTTTTGGACCTGTTTTTTTTTTGTTTGTTTGTTTTTTTGCTGGTTTCTAATAGATGAGTCATGAGTCCTGCAATTTGAAATTGATTAAAGCATGTGCACCATGCTAGTGTATAGTTATAGGATGAATAAACACAGAGTAGTCTGACCCTTTATTGTCTTTGAGACACCCAGAGAAATGATGTTCTCTTCTCTATGGCTCTACCGGTCTGGGTCTTGTAGTTCATTTAGTTTTTGTTATGGAGAAAAAACAATGAGAACTATTAAAATAATTAATTTGATTTGTGTCATAGATTTAGTTAGTTTAGTGAGTCAGTGGCTAAGTCAGCTCCATGTTCAGTAGCGGGTGTCTATATAGAGCAACATTTTTGGTTCCTCAGATCACAGAAAACAGTACTACCAGCACTGATGAGTAGCCACAAGGCAGCGGGCAACACTTACAGCTGTCAGCACAATTCAAACATTTCCTTGTGAAATAGTCTTCATGAGTAAAAGCCATTTTGAAACCTTTTGCTACGAGTGCTGTATTTTCTCAAGTAATGTGCAAGCAGGGAATGTGAAGTCAACCGTACAAGGGGAATTTGGGGGAAATGGAAAGTGTAAATTCTGTGAAATGAAGGAAAGCCTTGCTTCTCTGAGTGTCCTCAATTTTCCACAGCGCATGCTGGAGCCTCTTCAATATTATGGAATTGTCATTTGGAATCATACAGTATGGAAAAGGGATAAAATATTACATTATTGTTACTGTTCATATTGTTCTGTCATCTTGACTTGGGCATTTGTAAGATAGTTACAAAGTAATGATGATTTGGTTACCCGTCCCTAAGATTTCATAGCTAGCATAAGCCACACAGTCTTACATTGGCATAATGGAGACGTTTAACCTGTCCTGGAAGCAAAGTTGGTATGGCTGGGTATACCCTAGACTTAACGGTCTCGTTGCAGGGAACCTCATACACATGTAAATACACCAGGGGCAATTTAGTCCACAGTTTGCCTTAACCACATTTCTTTTGACTGTTAGGATACTGTGGGAGGAGCGTTCCATTTCATTCTTAACTATAACCAGCTTTCCTTGCTTCATACTTTGTACACTCCATGTCCTGAGGTGTAGGGCTCGTAGCTTCTGACCTTCATTTCATGCACAGCAACCTCAGCAGTTGAACATCCCGAAGCCTTTGATCTAACCACATTATAGATGTGAGTCTTCAGTTTTTCTCCAGTAGCTTGTTGAGTGCCTTTTGTCCCCAGGCACTCATCTTCAAGCACTATGTTACAATTATTTTATTCATAGAGTTTTCATCACAGTAAACGGAAGTAGATTGCCAGACCTTTCTTTGACACAGTTAATGCTAGCGTTGTTGCTGTTGTCATAGCAATGGGATCCTCTGCTGTCCATATAGCCCCATTCTAATGTTACCTAGTATGTGGTTCACTCCTCTTTAACTGGTTACCATTAATTTTCCTGACAAGGTTGAACCCAGAGGAGTATGATGTCCAGTTACTAAAGCCGTCAGAGTCATAGCACTGCACCTCAACCACCACAACAAGGTGGTTTGCCTGCCTCAGTGGTGCACCTGGTAGGATTGATGCCTTATAGTGCCCTGGCTGTTTGGACATTTGTTTGAATCCACCTCAGTCTCTAAGGAGTTTGCATTTTCTTTGTCTGTGTAAATTTCTTCCAGTGTTTCCATTCTTCTCTCACGTCAATCCAAATGTGCTTATTTAGTGATTTTTAAATTCCCTGTAGGATGTGAATGCATATATATGTTTGTCTGTTTATGTTGCTACCAAGTAGTAAGGCTAGTGTCCTGTCCAAGGTGTACCTGTCCTAGCCTGGCACTCTGATTTCAGGATTAGCTCCAGCAGTACTCCAGACTGAAACTAAAATTACTGCAACCAAAAATAAAAAATGGCAAATAATTCTTTTAATCTAGTCACTATGTGGTGATTGACTAAAAGTTTGATTATTAGTTTCCTGTTAGTATGAATTTATAAAATGTGCATCTTGTTTGCTTCCTGTTTGCTGTACAGTGCCATCTAACTTGGTGTGAACCATCATGTGCATGTTTTGTATAATTTAGAGCTCCAAAATAGGGTGTCCAGTTATGATCATCTGGTTTTCAGCAGGTTGGATTTCATTCAGAGTCTGTTCATTTATGTTATTGGTGAATCCTTTACAGAAACAACCCAGTGAATACATATGAATATGTATATTTATGGACTTTTGTGATAACAAAGCTGATCATGACCACACTTTTATGTAATGAATCAGAGCCATATTCATGGCCAGTAAAATACCAGTGACATTTTAAGGTGAAACACTTTTTAAATACTTTGTACAACTCGTTGTCTTTTCTATTACACTGTTTTATCCTCCCATGGAACTTAAAGCGCAGAAGTGATGCATTAAGTAAGACAGCACTGTCTTATGCAAACAGAGCAGGAGGATGTTGGGCATGACGTGTTTTTTTACTTTTGGTTATTTTAAAGTACACTTTAATTTTTCTTCAAGTTAAAATAACAAAAAATAAAAAATGAAAGATAATATAAAATTGCAATATCTATTGTGTATCCTATCTTTCACTTGGTGCTTCCAGAACAGAAGAATACTGAGCCCATATATTCTATGACCTTTTGATAAGATAAATTCACTGTAAGACTTTGTTTTTAATTCATTACAGCTTCATGTGATTATTTCACAAGACCATCATCTCTAAGGTACATAGCTGTATTAAGATCTTATTGAGTGTGATGTAGTGGGTAAATGAACAAACAATTCAACTTAACAGACTTATGACCACAGTTATGTGTGTAAGTTGAGGTACAAGTGTGTGTAATGTCTTTCCAAGTTTAGAAACAAATTACACTCATTGTGCAAGGGACATCTGTGTTTGCCGTCATGTGGTCTTGACATTTGACTGACATTTCATGTCAGATGATTAGTATTGGTCCAGTGTGTGGAGCCTTTCTCTCCAGTCTGATACTTCCTGGATTTATATAGGTTTTTAATTTTTTTTTTTTTTTTTTTTTTTTTTTTTTTTTTTTTTTTTTTTTTTTAAATCTGTGGACTAATCGGGTCTTTGTCAGTTGCAAAGAGTCAGGATGATTTTGAATTTTGGGTAGGTAATGAACTTGTAGAGCTCATGTTCTACTTATTGTGCTGTGTACTTATGCTTCTGGCTTCTCCATATTGCTTTGTTCCACTGTGTGTGATATTAGCACTGGGCTTCTCCTGCTCCAGCAGACCTGTATGGCCAGTAGGCTTTAGACCTGCAAATATGATAGTGGCTGTAGCTCAGGGGCTGCATGTCTGCCTGCATAGTTACCTTACTGGTCAGCACGAGGCCCTCAGACCACCCGGGGCCATGAGTCTAACTGTTCTGGGTCTCTCTCCTCTTCGTCGCTTCCCCCAGACCTCAGTGTTTTCAAGGAGCGTCTCAGTACTCTGACAGTTGGAGGTATGGTCAAACAAGCCTTTGTCACTCTGCCTGCTTCTTTATCTCTCTGCCTTTGTGTTTTGACCTGTTTTGTTTTACAGTTTATTCTCAACCTCTCCATTTGCTGGTTGAATTTGTTACAGAAAGGTAATCACAGAAAAAACAAGTTTATTCAAATAAAGGGAAAAGATCCTTTTATGGAGCAAGTATAAAGCACATTATTGTATTCAGTGCATTCTCCTTATTGTGTTTACTCAATCATTACTAATGTTCTTCCTAACCAGGTTGGTCAGGTCAGATGTTACGTAATGTGAATTTCTGCCTCAAATTGACAGTCATATGTTAGTCCAGTGACATACTAATGTGCTCCAGGCTATCGCTCCTTCACACACTGGGGTGTGCACACGCACAGACACAGGTTTTTGCCCTCACAGGGAAAATTCAACTGCAGCCAGCACACCTGTGTCCTGTGAATGCACAGTACAGACTGCAGAATGCAGTGTTATGATCACGTTGCCCACTGACCAGCCTTCTCGCAGTCTGCAAACAGACTCACCACAGGATAATAACAGATTGTTGGGTTCCATTCTAAGGGTAAAAAGTCTTCCTGTGGCTTCTGACTCCTGGAGCCATTTAAGCAGCTTTGTGGGGCTGAGAATAATTAAGCCCTTTTGCATATGCTGTGGTTCTTATTTGTTGTCTCTTTGGCCAGACTTTTCATTTGTTCAGTAGAATAGATGCTTGTTTTTTTTACAGATTGTAGACAAGTACATGTGGCCTAGTTGTTTTTGGTGAGTTTTCTTATCCTTGTGCTTACTATTTTTAGTCATGTAGATATGTAGTCTAGTAAAGGTTTATAAAGTATCTCCAAAATGTGCTAGTATCCTTTTGATTGTGCTCACATTTTTGTTTTGTTTTTGTGTTTCAGAGTCAGAGTGCAAATCACATTTTAGAACTTGTTCAAAAAAGTGGTAATAAGTACATGCTGCTCTGTCAGACAAGACCAATGTTTTTGTAAATGTGCCTTTGCAGTTACTTGGGATTGCACTATGACTTGCTTTCTGAAGCTAGCTGGACTTGCACACCTGTCCTCTCACTGCTAGGTCACAAAGGTGCTGCTGCTGCTTTTAATTCAACATTGACTGAGTGTCAGTCGCCCTGTTAATGTATTAACAGGTTTTAGCAGGCTGTTCGTATTGACCCCATCATACAAGCTACTATGTTGACAATGATGTTTGGTATGTGTCACTGGACTTGCACTGATGACATTACAAAGTCACATCAGGTCATGATGATTTCATGATGATGAAGGTTTCTACTTGTCCGACTACTAGAAAAACTGTCCTACTGTATATGCATGGTGCTTTTGCCCAAGTCCAATTTGAGGAGATCTCCACTCCCTTTATGTGTTAGGATTAATGTTCAGCAGAACTCCCAGTGTTGTTGGACCTTGAATGGAGACCATCTTCAAATGGAACTGAGTGTTTGCTCACCCTCTCACAAGACAGATGGCACACTTTGGTGTGCCTCATCTTGACTCATCCTTCCCCTTTGTGCTTGGTTTCGCTGGCTGCTCGTGTTTGACCCTCTGGAGGTCTGCGTTTGATGCTATTTTCTGTAGCTATGGATGCTGTTCCTGATGCTTTTAGAAAAAGAACCAGGGAGTCAAAAGGCTGCTACTTCTGCTGTGTCTCATTCTTGCCTTTGAAGCAGAAGTAGATATGATTTTGCATTTCATTTCCCCTGACTTTTTAACTCCATCATACAACCACAGTTTTTTTTTCCCTCCTATCCCCCAGTTACTTTCTCTCTTTAAATTTTTATGCACCTGCTCTAATATGTTAATCTATGTTTAGTTGTAAAATGAAGGCTGTAATCCCAGTAGTAATTTTAATTACAGGTTCTAAGATGTATTTAGCTCCCTACCTGAGTTCAGCTGTCCTGTTTTAATACATTAACTACCAAAACCTGCAGATCAGTTTCTGTAATTGTAATTTTGCTAAGTGATGGATTTCAGCAGAATAAAATGATACAGATACAGTTTTGTGTTCTTTCTGGCTCAGAAGGCTGGAAATCAGTTTATGAAATTGTAAGTGAAAAGGCAGCCTTTGGGCTTGCACTGCAAAGGCATATCAAAGGTGTTCTTGATGTTAAAAATCAATTTAAAATGAACACTTGTGGATACATGAATATTAAGCTGTACTGATGTTTTGGCATGTAGAATTTGATTTTGCTCTTGATAAACTGATGCTTTTGCACAAACTCGCCCACTGTGATGGTTGCTGCCATTCACAGCCTGGCCACAGCTCTGTGTAGACCATAATTCCGACCTGCAGTTGGTTCTGTGTTGCTGATGAGGGGGATTCACTGCACCCTGAGTTCTGTGGGAATCACCATGTAGTGCCCAATGTTGTTACCTGCTTGCTATATGCCCCTCACTTTGTTTACGGTCTGAACTTTTCTAATAAGAGCAGATTGGAGAATCTGTTTGTATGGAATTGAATTGCAGTGAATGTCCTCCTGTCTTAAATGATGTTTAAGGTTTACATTTTTTTTCTTCAGTGTACAAAACATACTCCCGTTTTGACCTTTAATAGTCATAGAATGTCATTTCATGTACAGTGGTGTAAGAGTATACCAAAAGTATAAGGAGAAGGACAATGTTAAGTCATTAGTAATTTGTTTTTCACCCTATCGCACATGTTCAGTGTTCATTACTGACAGGGGAGATTGTCGGGGCATACGTTTGCAAAAAGTTAAAATTTTGACATTGGAAGCAGGACATAAAAGTGGCACTTTGGGCGTTGTATACATTGTGGAGATAATATGATGGGGGAGAGTTTGCCAGCACAAAGAGGGAGTGCCTCCCTAAAAATGTAATTGCAACCATTCTAGTGGGAAAGGGCTTCTCACAACATTTTGAAAAATAGAATGGCAGATAGACCTGCATCAGTAGTACCCCCTGCTTTAACTGCCTCAATTCTAGTGTCCAGAAATTGTTTGTGCAGTTCCAGTAGCAGCAGTGAGCTCTTATCATAAACACTAAGTAGATAGAAATAATTCACCTCTGTGTATGAGCTCAACTTTTCAAGAGCATCATGTAAAATTGGTTTACAGCCCCAAAAAACACCAAGTTGAAAAAGTAATGGTTTCTACAGGCACTCTCCCTCTCACTGCCACTTCTTCATCTCTGAAGTGTCCCATCACTTTTTAGCTCAACTTGTAGGCAACCCACTGTCACTGAGGAAGCACATGAAACTGGGGATTTCGGATACGAAATGTTGTGAGGTTTGGGCAGGATACCAAGCAATGCAATGCAGGTTGAATGGGACTTAGAGTTCCATTCTGACTGAGGATAAAGGAGGGAGCAGAGCCTGCATGTACAAGTTACTAAAACCTCAGTGCAAGGGAAGAGCCTGAAGGTGCGCTGGTGTTAGCCATAGCACAGAGGCTAGATGGGATAGGACTTGGAAAGCATCAGGGTGTTTATTCTGTGGATGATGTATTTAGATCACACTGAATAAGAGCATCAAATGATGGAGTAGATAACAGTTGAGCGCTCCTGTAGGAAACCAGCCTAGCCGCTTGTTGTTCATAGAGATGAGCATATTAAATGTTGGATGTCCACAGGGACATTCCCTATATATTACTGTAAGTTGCAGTGCACAGTGCTGCTTGACATGAAAACCTCTTTTGGATTACCCAGATAGGGATTCAGCTCAGTATTGCTTGAGGGGGAAATTCAGAACTTTTGTATTTAATTGCTTCAGAACATGATCATTGTAACATTAATGAATTTTGTCCTTTTCCCCTTTCCTTTTTAATACAATTATTCATCCTTTTATGCTGTTTTATAACCCTCTTTTCTGCCCCTTACCCTCTAATTGTTGTATCTGCATCCTCTTCTTTCCATTTACCATTTGATGATTCTTCGCATATCTTCATATCACTCTATTAACCCCTTTACTTTGTTGGCTGCATGTTTCATGTCACTGCACTTGCCTTATTTGCATAATGCTTTGCCAATATTAAAATATATATTTTTTTGTTGTTGTTGTTTGTGTTTTCCTAACCCTATTGCTGCTGGGTTGAACTTCACCTTGGTTAATTTATTCTCTGCTGTTTCCTTGGACACATACATTATTTCTTTCTTTCTCCCCCCCCCCCCCCGGATTGGGCTTGCTGTCCCTGCAATTCCCCATCATCCTCATCTTTCCTGTTCCCTGTTCCCCTGGCCCTCTTCATCAACTTTTTGGTGATGACCCTGCTGCTGATACCAGGATTCTATGGACTGGAAGAATCCGACCTCGATAAGGTGTTCCGTCTGCCCACCACCACCTTCATTGGGGGCAACGAGAGTGCCTTGCCCCTACGGGAGATCATCCGACGTCTCGAGGTGCTGTCCCCCTTAATCTTGCCGTGTCCCGCATGCAGACATGAATGTTCTAGTGTGTGTACTGTGAGCTTGGCTGTGCTTTTCCATCCTTTCTTCTTTTAGCTTTTTTTTATCAGTGGAAATAAAGGTCTAGGAGATTCAGTGTTGGTCCAAAAACAACTACAAAATATATTCATCTGTATCTGCCAGCTTTACAGAGCTGTCTTGCTTAACCCACCTCCAGATGTTTACTGAGTTTGGGTTTTCAAGTACTGAGCAGTGATCAAACTACTATTTATAGAGGACATGCATCTATATACACACAGAGTATTCCCCTTTTCTTCAGATGGCCTACTGCCAGCACATAGGGGTGGAGTTCATGTTCATCAATGACCTGGACCAGTGCCAGTGGATCCGGCAGAAGTTTGAGAAACCCGGAGTGATGCAATTCACCCTGGAAGAAAAGAGAACTCTGCTGGCACGCATGGTCCGCTCTACCAGGTCAGCACTGCATGAAAGTGCCACTGATTTATTGGCTGACATGTAGTTCAGTATTAACCCTCATGGGTGTCTCATTTGTTTCAGTAATTAGTCCTTTAGTTACTTTTATATTAATTCATTTAGTTGATGCTTTTCTTCTAAGTAGAATACATGGGCTATTTAGTATTTACAGTAGCTGACACCTTTTCCCAGTGCACAAGTAAAATCGTAGTAGTTATTCACCCATCTGTACACCAGAGCACCATAACACATACATACACACTATGGATGATTTTCAGGTTAGCTGGTGACTGTAACACGTCTTTGGATTGTAAGAGCAAACAAGAGTACCTATAGGAAACCCATGTAAATATTTGGAGAACATCCAAACTGCACAGTAAGTGAGCAGAGTTTGAACCCACATCCAGTTGTATGGTCAAATGTACTTTGAGACAGTGGCTCTATCCATTGCACCTGCAACACTGGATATTTTACTGGGCAGATGAGTACTAGTACAGTGCTGCTACAATTTACAATGCAATGACTTGAGCCCATATTTTACATTTTCATTTATTTGTGCAACAGGTTTGAGGAATTCCTGCAAAGGAAGTGGTCCTCAGAGAAGCGCTTTGGGCTAGAGGGCTGTGAGTCTCTCATCCCTGCCCTCAAGACCATCATTGACAAGTCGAGTGAGAACGGCGTGGAGTATGTCATCATGGGCATGCCACATAGGTCAGAGAATGATTGCTGTCTCCAAATTCAGTGTGTAGTGTTGTTGCGAGAGACATGGACTGCTTTTGAATATTCATACTACCTAGGTAAAGCAGACCATCTGTGAGTTCCTTGGACAAAAAAAAATCTTACATATTCAGCATTTTTATGAATGTTTTCTCATTTCTAGGGGTCGCCTAAATGTCCTGGCCAATGTGATCCGAAAGGAGCTGGAGCAAATCTTTTGCCAGTTTGACTCCAAGCTGGAGGCGGCTGATGAGGTCTGGTTCTGTCTTTCCACTTTCTTGTTGTGGTTCTGATCCCGTTCCTTTTAACTGTACATGTGCAACTTAATAACAATATTAACACTATTTTTCTGCTAGCAAAATGTGTGTCTCCTAGTGACAAGTACCTTTTTTCAGGGTTCTGGTGATGTGAAGTACCACCTGGGCATGTATCACCGAAGGATCAACCGTGTGACTGATCGCAACATCACCCTGTCACTAGTGGCCAACCCTTCCCACCTGGAAGCGGTGGACCCTGTAGTACAGGGGAAGACCAAGGCTGAGCAATTCTACTGTGGGGACACTGAAGGCAATAGGGTGGGACCTGCTGTGTGGCCCTGTGGGAACCTGTGTGGTTGTGTAATGCTTGTTGAACTGTGACATGAATTTAGTAGTGCTGATTTGTCATCCTCTCACTATGTTTCCTGCTCCAGGTGATGTCCATCCTTCTCCACGGTGATGCCGCTTTTGCCGGACAGGGAATTGTGTACGAGACCTTTCACCTGAGTGATCTGCCATCCTACACTACCCACGGCACTGTGCATGTGGTCGTCAACAACCAGGTGTGCAAGAGTTGGGAATTCTACCTCCACATACCCAAAACCCCGCCAGCGCATTGTTTATTTGTATTACTTTAACATGAGCATGCCTGTTGCTTATTTTTGCTAACAGTATATGTAAAAAGTTGCTAACAGCAAAAAAAAAAAAAAGAGGAAGTCAATGTTTGATGTCTGTGTTGACATTACTTCTATGACCACAACCCTCAGATTGGCTTCACCACAGATCCCCGAATGGCACGCTCTTCGCCTTACCCTACTGACGTGGCCCGCGTGGTCAACGCGCCCATATTCCACGTCAATGCGGACGACCCTGAGGCCGTGATGTATGTGTGCAATGTGGCCGCCGAGTGGCGGGCCACCTTCCACAAAGACGTCGTGGTGGACCTGGTAGGTTCTGCTCCCCATCGCTCAGTACAAACCTGCATTCTTTGCTGCTCCTGAAGCAACGTGAAGGCTGCAGATGACTGACAGTGTTTTCAAAACCAGAAATAAGTACAATTTAGTAAGCTTTTTATTAAAGTAGCATATTGTAAAGGACTCTCATCTCACATTTATGGATTATTTGAAATGAAGTTAAACTTATTTTTCAGTGCATACTTTACAAGAGAGGAATAAGTTGATAGTTGACAAATGGTTCTTGTGCCTTTAGGTTTGTTACCGGAGGAATGGCCACAACGAGATGGATGAACCCATGTTCACACAGCCGCTCATGTACAAGCAGATCAGGAAGCAAAAGGGAGTGCTGCAGAAGTATGCCGAGAAGCTGATCGCAGAGGGAGCTGTCACCCGGCAGGAGTACGAGGTGAGGAGGCCCTCCTGTGGACTTTTTTGTGCATGTTGCTCTCACACACAACCTGTCTCGTTACCCCTACCCTGCCGCTCCCTTGCAGGAGGAGATCGCCAAGTACGATAAGATCTGCGAGGAGGCACATGAACGATCCAAGGATGAGAAGATTCTTCACATTAAGCACTGGTTGGATTCACCCTGGCCAGGTGAGTGTTGGAGTATTCTGAAACTTTTTCTCTCTCAAACTGCGCAGAATGGTTTTATTGCTTAAAGACTGATGGACTGTGCAGTGTGTGTGGTTAACAGTAAACATGGCTATTCTCCATATCTGTGCTTACAGGTTTCTTCACCCTGGATGGGCAGCCCAAGAGTATGAGCTGCCCATCGACTGGTTTAAATGAGGAGGAACTTCATCAGATTGGGCAGGTGGCCTCCACTGTGCCTGTGGAGGACTTCACCATTCATGGAGGTGTGTGCAGGCACGGTCACACAAGCCTGCATCCTCATGCAGTATAAAGGGTAGCCCTAATATGCAAAAAGGCAGCACACTGCTGTTTCTTTTCTGCTTCTTCAAATTTTGGAGGATGCGACAGTTAGGTTTTGCAGAAATAAGTCTTTCCATGTGAAGAAGGAGACACTTGTTTGTAAGATGGGCTTGTTGGTGGAGGGTGGTTCTCATTGTCTGTGTGCACCAGGACTCAGCCGTATCTTAAAGGCCCGGGCAGAGATGATCAAGAATCGCACGGTGGACTGGGCACTGGGCGAGTACATGGCTTTCGGCTCGCTGCTGAAAGAGGGCATCCATGTGCGGCTCAGTGGGCAGGATGTAGAGAGAGGCACATTCAGGTATGCACCACCCCTCATGTCTTAAATCATTGCTAGATTGTACAGTTCCACTATTCATTTGACTTTTTAACATTTCTATTTTGTTTGTTTAACCTCTTCTTTTTGGTCTTCTGCAAGCCACCGTCACCATGTGCTACATGATCAGAATGTGGACAAGAGGACTTGCATCCCCATGAACCACCTGTCCCCCAACCAGGCCCCCTACACTGTCTGCAACAGCTCACTATCAGAATATGGAGTGCTGGGTCAGTTTAGCTCCAGGTCGCTCGTGTTCCATATGCCATTTTAACCCATTATACCTAAATGCTAGCACTCCCGCACCCCTCCCCCCATTTGTACAGGATTTGAACTGGGCTTTGCCATGGCCAGCCCCAACTCCCTGGTGCTCTGGGAGGCCCAGTTTGGTGACTTTCACAACACGGCCCAGTGCATCATCGACCAGTTCATCTGCCCTGGCCAGGCAAAGTGGGTGCGCCAGAATGGCATTGTACTGCTGCTGCCCCATGGAATGGAGGGCATGGTGAGAGTACTCTCGTGGCATACATCACAGCTGGTCTGTTTCTTAGAAAATGTTGTTTTATTGAAGTTTCCCAGGTTAAACATCGTAGTAGGGGTTCCTTAGGGTTAACCACTTGACTGCCTGCTGCCCCTTTTTCGTCAGACATGCCGTTCACTTTCGCTTCCAGTGCTGATTCAGTAGTTCTTCAAAATTACAGTGTTGTATCAGGTGTCTTGTGACTATATTCAGTAGAAACTAAGAATACTGTCCCTCCCTCCCCCACAGGGCCCGGAGCACTCTTCCGCTCGACCCGAGAGATTCCTGCAGATGTGTAACGATGACCCGGACGTCTTCCCGGTACTGCCTCCGCCTTACGTGCCACTTTTCCACAAAAGGACAGTAGTTCACGATGGTCGGTGCTGATGCCTGTCTGTCTTCTCACCATTTGTGTCACAGAAAATCACAGAGGACTTTGCTGTGCGCCAGCTGTACGACTGCAACTGGATTGTGGTGAACTGCTCTAATCCAGCCAACTACTTCCATGTGATGAGGAGGCAGATACTGTTACCCTTCAGGAAGCCGGTGGGACCAGGGAGTCCTCAAGCCTCTTGCCCATTCAGTATGGTGGAATGTCACAGAGTACTTATCAAAATTTTTTTTATGTTTTTCTTCCTCATCCCCTTCCAGCTCATTGTATTCACTCCCAAGTCCCTTTTGCGCCATCCGGAAGCCAAGTCCAATTTTGATGACATGTTACCAGGTGAGAAATTGCCTGTAGAGTTGGATTTAGTATTTTTGTTGTTGTCACTGTATAATAGACCCCACCACATATCTTTGTGTAAATGTGTGTGCCTGCACGTGTGTGTTTGTGTACATGTGTGCAAGCCTCTATCTGTGTGCATTTATAGGCACTCATTTCCAGCGCCTGATCCCAGAGAATGGACTGGCATCCAAGAACCCTGGTGGGGTGAAGCGGCTCATCTTCTGCACCGGGAAGGTGTATTATGAGCTGACCCGGGAGCGCAAAGCCCGGGGGATGGAAGATACAGTGGCCATTGCTTGCATTGAGCAGGTTTGCTCTGACACATGCAAATACACAGAATGCCACCTTGATGCAGTCACATCTTTCCTGCGAGACATTGTTTGTCCCTTTCCCTTGGACAGCTGTCTCCGTTCCCCTTCGACTTGGTTAAGGCAGAGACTGACAAGTACCCAGAGGCAGATCTGATGTGGAGTCAGGAGGAGCACAAGAACCAGGGCTACTATGACTACGTGAAGCCTCGCATGCGTACCACTATCAGCCGTACTCGTCCTGTCTGGTAATCCTCCTCTCGCTCCTTCCCACGCCACCTAACTCTGACTGATGCAGTTCCCTTATCTGCTCCATTTCAGCTCAGTCTGTAATCCTATGACCATTGTTCTTTTTTTTTCCCCCTACGACATGCTTTTTACTGTACTAAATATTTGTCCCTGTGTGCATGTCTGCTTGTCTGTGCGTGTGTTTGTCTCCACACTCACAGGTATGCTGGTCGTGAGCCTGCAGCGGCTCCTGCCACAGGGAACAAGAAAGCCCATCTTCTGGAACTGGCCCGTTTCCTGGACACGGCCTTCAACCTGGAAGCCTTCAAGGGCCAGGTCTAGCCCACGGGTCCCACCTTGGGCGCGCAGACACCTTGGCTCCAGCGCACCCCATCCGTCCCACGCGCACACACCGAAATCCTTGCTCTTCAACCTGACTCGTCCCTGTCAGCAGCAGCCGTGCTGTTCCCAAGGACACTAAGCTTCTCATCTCTCGCACTGAAACCACTTCTGTTATTCTCATCCACCCCCCACCCTAACTCCACCCTTCCTTCCTCTGTTCTACACCTCGCCACTCCAGCTGCGCTCATTGACCACTGAATCAAACTATAGGCAGTACCATGCAGGACAGAAAAGATAATTTGGCTGCCTCTGTTACTGACAACACACATTTGCACATTGCTTCAACCATGTCTCACTGGGTTTTCCTCCCAGTTCCATCTGTGCAACCCAAACAGAAAACGCTGCCCGGGACTCTTATACAAGCTGCATTTTCTGCACAAACGACTGTCCCTGTGGTCTGAGCTAAAGAGCCCTGCCACAGATGTAGCCGCGGATCACTGAAAGGCAGTTGTGCTGTGTGCTGTAGAATTGGGAAGCTCAGCATCGGCTGCTGTCAGTCTGTCCCCTGCCCTAAAGCAGTGACCCCTCTCATCTGCCTCCGCACTATAGGGTTTGCCCCCCCCCCCCCTTGTGAATGCTACTGACTATTTACCACTTCCATCAGTAATGCTTGGTTTTGACTTTTGTTCTTTGCTTAGCTTTTCAGTTGTACGTCTGTTTTAGGTGAAGGATGAATTATACAGTTGTTGCGTTTCTGGTTAAGCTGGGGTTCCACCCAGACGCAAACTGCTGCCATTGGAATTTTATTTAAAAATGTAACCATGTTAATTTCTCATTTTTCTCACTATTGCTACCGAGAAGTGCTGAAATACAGAAAGTGGAGGGAAACTTAAAATAACTGTTGTGTAAGATTTTACACTTTGTATTTATATATAAATATGTCTGCCAGAGGTTGTATATTATTGTGAATACACAAGTGCTGGGGTGATGTTTGCCTCTGACGATTTGGGCCTCACGCTCCACCATCTGGCTTTGGGGCAGCTGCTGCCCGTCACTCTCGGTGGCACTGACCGCAGTAACGCCAGCGCGTCCCCCGCCTGGTGACCCCAACTCCTTCCTCCACAGCACCGGGGACAGTAGGATGGCTTCAGGTCAGCCCCCACCTGTCTGCCTCCTCTTTCTCTCCCCCTATTGTGCCAAAAATGCTGTTTTACTGAAAATTGGCATTATTTTGTGGAAGTGAAAGATGGAAATAAATCCAAAGGGAAACTTCCTCCTTTAGCAAGGCTGCCCTTCTCCAGCTGTCCGCAGGGTCAAGCGTCCACCTTATTTATTTTCATCATAGTCCGTTTTAAATTCTCTCATTGTACTTTGCTTCATTCAATAAAGACGTTGTCTTCTACTGTGTGTTTGTGTTGTTTATATGTAAACAACACTGGGGGCATGTAAGCAGAAACTAATAATGAAATAATGATAGTTTAATGCCACGTTTACGAAATATGACCGTTTACTTTAAGCAGAAACCGCATGAAAGATCAGGCGGAAATGTTTGCACAAGAACTAAACAGAATAAATGGAGCTCGGTGAACATTTACTTTGGGTTTCGCTCTGGATGCGCACTTGGGGACGGCGTCATCTGCGTCTCTGTTGATTCATAACCCTAAAATAAGATTAAATAAATTCCATAACCACTCAGGAAATACAGGGAGGGGGGCTGTTCAATCCTCTTCGTTCAGTGTAGTTTTCACGGAGTAGTTGAGAGCGCATTATCCACTTTCAACCGGCATCATTTAAACTTTTTTAAAGATCTCAATATGTTTTATGGATCACGGATAAAGTAGTTTTCCCCCGCAGGATTTTCAAGTTGCACAGATGATGAGAATCCCGACAAAAATTGCTGCTTGAAAGCTGAGAAAAGACAGTGACGCAGCGAGTCATAAAATCACATAACGCGCGTTTCGGGGGGGGGGGGGTTAAATTGTTTGACATAAAACATCGTCCGAGCATTTTGTGCACTGCTTCGTTGCGGAAAGATGGAAACCGACAGAACGACGACAGAACGAAATGCAAAAATCAACGCGCGTTTGAGCCGCACGGTGGCGCTCGTGCACAGAACCTGGCCGATGCGAGGAGTCCGCGGGCGCTGCATCTGAACGCGCCGGCTTTTGTCTGGGCAACGGCGTCGTGCGTTCAATTATTCCACTCCCGAAAAGCAAATAAGAGAAATATTTCGAGTTTATATCGTCTATTCCCTCCCGCCCGCTCGCCCTTTATAACCGGGCAGCATTCGGTTCTCTTTCGAGTGACGGCGCGTCACGAGGTAATTAAAATGGCGTTTCCTTAGCTACTTACGGAAAGGAACGAGTAACACTTTTGCAAAATGCTCGGGTTTAATTCAGTTGCACGTCAGTGACTTGGAATGCAGACACGGGAGAAAGCAACTGAGTTGTAACGTTTTAATTCGCGTTGCGTACAGCAGCCAGCCGAGCTCTGCTCGCGCGTCTGCCCGTGTTGCCATGGCAGTCTTTGTCCTCGCTGCAGTCTGCTGCAGTTACGTCACTGGAATGTCGTGCATGCACGAACAGAGCCCGCATGCACCGTTATTGCATCCTTCGTCCCGAAAACGAAACCGAGCTGACGATTATCTCGCCAAAAGTTTGTGCACCTTTTCATTTCTCAACACAGGGCTTTGCAGCACTGACGCCCTGTGGTTAGCGACAGCCCTGTCCTTCGGGCTGTGTCCAGATGAAGATTCTAGCACTGCAAACTCTTGCCTTCCGCATTGCTTCCCCCACCGCAGATGCAGCAGCACCACAAGGAACTGGAGGACGTGGGTTTCAGGTGAACCTCTGTAGTGCGGACTGTGTCACAGATACTGGGATGCAGTAACACTGTGCATCAGTGTGATAGCACCAGCAAGTGTCTTTATCGTCCTCTCCTTTCAGATCTGGAATTTTAAGTTTGGAGGTGAGCAGCAGCGTCCGGAGCTTTGAGATGCAGCTCGTGTCACGCCGAAACGTTAGATTCCTAGCTCCTTGCCTTTGAGCCAGTGACGTGTGTTTCCTGTGCTCTGTGCCATTGGTGAAAAGTGCAAGGTATTGGGTAGAAGCGCAGTGGGTGTATTTCATGTGACCTGGTTATTCGGTTGAGGAGGGAGCGGGGGAGGGGCACCCAAGGGAGCCCGATGAAAGGGAACAGTTACGAGAGCAGAAAGGGAAGACATTGTTGGGTCTAATGAAACGGCTGACCTTAAAATTAAAGATAAACACAGGTTAAGTAGTGAGTTAAGAGCCAGAAGCTGTTGGTCACGCTAATATGTTGTCTGCAACAGCGGACAGCATATTACAGCAGCGGATAAGGGGAATTCATGGGCGAATGAGCCACATTTGTGGCAGGTGATGGGGTTTTCTTATTCGGATTTTCAGAATGAAATGTGTGTCGATGTGGTGACGGAGTGAGTGGCAAACGGGAGGGTGGACACAGAAAGGCCAGAGACACCGCGGGTCTTTGGATGACATTAGTCTTAAGGTGACGGTGTGTGTGGTGGTGAGACACCGCAAGCCCTTAGCAAAAGATTAACCTCTTAAACACCATCGGTTTATGAATCGACTGTGAAGCTAATGGCCGCCTCTTATGAATCGATCGCACTCCCGCTGACTGCGTTTAATCCTCTGTATTTTGTAGCTCGGGACCCCCAGCCCACCAATGGAGATCACCTCAGGCAAGAAAAAATAACAGCTTGTTTGGAGCGAGATAGACATCCTATGTGTGTGCGCGCGCGCGCGTGTTATACCCTTTTACCCTGAGGGCTCTTCTTTGACTGATGTCCTCTGCTCACAGACACATCACATGGCCTTGTCCGCCTCTTTCGCGTCAATAGCTGTGTCGTACTCACAGTCGTGCTCCAGTATTTGCGGCCGTAACGGTGCCGTCTCCAGCCAGCTAAGGTCAGGCCTGGCCTGCCTGCGTCACACGTTGGCATTTCGTACCCTCTCCGTGTGTTTACACAAGATCTGTCAGTGCTAACTGACAAAACCGTTTCAGCATGTTTCACCTCCCTCCTTTTTCCCCCGCCTAAATTCAGTTGCTCACCTATTTCTTCTACCGTTGGGCAAATTAACAAAATGGAACATTTTCTTATTTGTTCTAGGCCTTTTCTGTCATGCTAAGCTGGGGGGGGGTCAAAAGTACAACTGATGCTAGAGCGATAAAAGCGACAAAACTTTGCATGGGTTAACTGTTTTACAGCTGTGAGAGTTGACAATACGAAAATCCAGTTTTGAGTTACTGCTAAAAAAAAATGCATGATTGCTTTCGACAGCTGTTGTGTAGACCAGTCCACACTTATTGTGGAAATATTTCCCCCCGCAATCTGAATTGCACAGTAGGTAATAGATAAAAAAACACTGTTAAATTGCCTGGTTTATTTTACACTTTGTTTTACACTTTTCAGCCTGACGTGCAGTGAGCAAACAGACAGATGTTATTTTGACCGCACAAATACAGCAACGATTAATTTTCGCTGTCCTTCAAAGAGAAGGACCTCCGGCCCAGCTGTCATGTCTGAAGTACTCCGTTCTGCAACAGACAGCCGTGTGGAGAGGAGCTGTTCAATATGATCGGCCTCCTCCTGGGCCACACAGAGACGGAACAGCCCCCACAGGCGGCAGCGCGCCGGTGTGTCACGCCATCGCTTACGGTGTTGCTGAGGCTGTGTGCCTCCGTGAAGCGCTCCAGCTGTGGAATCACCCCCCACAAAACTCTTAAGCCCCCCAGGGAGGCTGCCCAGGCACTGTGGTGCTGTGCTGTTTTTGTCGGACAGAGACTTCCCAGGAATGTTCCTGCTCTGGCCAGAAAGGAGCAGTCATTGCAAAGGAATGCAAAGAGCGCTGGAGAACAATAAAAAATACATAAAGTATTGCCTTAAAAAGGCCAGAAAGGCAAACAGCTCTACTGTCCTGGGATTATGGGTGTGTGTGTTTTTGCAAAGCCCATGTCAAATTCTGTACAGATGTTCCGTTCAGTCCGGGAAATGTTGGCAAGAGCAGCACTTTCTGTGCGACTGTTTGTTATTCATACGAATGCAAGGTGCCGTGTCATCTGCAACACCCTCCCCTCACACAAACCACCCACTCCCAGGTGTTGCTGCAGAGCTGTGCGCTGGATTAAGATCCCGGTTAGACTGCAGGGTGACCGGCCGCATGTCGGCTCACTGCTGCAGTCAACAGTCGTGCGCGAGCCCCTCCACGCCGCCGTTCGATATTAGATCGCTTCCTGAGCGGTGTGTGTCGGGCTGGTGCATGCCGTCAGACCGGGGGTTCGTCTTTGCTGGTGTGTGACAGTGTTTAATGATTGCAGCAGGTCGCAGAAGAAGCTGTGTGGCAGGTTAGGTTGGGTTGGGCAGGGTGGCTGAGAGGGGGATGCTGCCCCTTTGTCAATGAAGTGGGGAAAAAAAATGAGGAAAGCACAAAGAATGTGAGCAGAGCATCTGTTTCCAGGGCAACGGGGAACTGCAGATTACAAGGGTGACCGAGAAACTCCGCCACGCCGGTCTCCTCATTGTCTCAGTGGCACACCAGCACATCAGGGATGAGTGCAGTTTGGGTTTTGTAATTATACATTGTTTTTTTGTCCAGAAAGGTGGACCACATGGTGCCTGTGACTTGGGTTTATATTGGCTGGGTTAATACATAGGTATTTTGAGATTAATGCATTTTTCTTACACCCACCAGCAACCCTGAGCGAGACTGTTGGTGGTCTGTTCTTTGTATCTTTTTTTTTATTATTATTATTATCTTACCTGTGTACAGCAGGAGACCAAGCAGAAATAAAGCCCTAGAGAACTTGGGTCCAAGAAGGAGTCAGCCAGTGCTCATTGAAAATGCACGTCCATTGTTTGTGTGGCCACAGCTCCAGTCCGGCCCTAGCGCTCCGTTCATCTGCTGGCCGACTCCCATGTTAAGCCGCAGCAGTCGCGGGCAGAGCACACCACTTACCGCGGTACAGAAGAGCCACTCTTCCATTTCTTTGCACCTCATCCACAGTGTTGGCTCTCCAGCACTGTTCCTTCTTAAGCTGAGAAGGCCATATTAGCATATTTTCGTAGCGTCACACCGTTCACCTTTATTGGTCTCAGAAATATGTTCTTGTTCCCCCAGACTCTGAAATGGTGCAGTCCATTCCTTTTCCACTTTGCTTGCTCGCTTATTGATTCAGTGTCTCAGAAACTTGTTTTCCTGTTTCTTCATGCATGCTCTGCTGTTTGAACTTTTAACTGAGCAAGAAGAGGGGACCCGCTGTTACGTATCATGCGTGGTGCACGGACTGGGCGATGTAGTGCAGATGGCTTGAGGTTAACGTGTCTTGTTGTTGCTTCGAAACAACAGATGCGATAAATTTCAGCTGCCTGTCTACATGTGGTTGGTGACTCACTGGAATGAGGCAAACTGCAGGAAAAGAACAGAAGTACTCATGTTTTTTTTTTCTGTTATTGTTTGGTCAGTGAGTCATTCGTATTATAACTGAGCAAGTTCTTGCACCCCTATAGAGCTAAAGAGTATGGGGACATTCTCAAGAAAAAGTGGAAGTTTATTCAGTTCTGCGGGTTAAAATGATGTTGTCTGTATCTGCTACGAGGCAGTAAAACCTTTAAACATGTATATTAGGTGTTATATTCCCACATTATGCATTTCCCGCGCATCTTTCCGTAAAGCTATATTTATCTTGCATTGTTAAAATGGGTATTTTTTAATCATTTGGACCGTACTTTGTTTTAAAAGAGCTACGTAAAATATTGTCTCTTAGCATGTATTATTTCCTCCAGCAATATCTGTTGTAATACAAAATAATCCTATTAAATTAATCGATTGTAGTGGCTTCTTTCACTGTGCCACTGCATGTCTACCGGCCACTTTTGTTAACATGCCAGAGTCTATTTAAAATGTGACAGTCTTTTGCTGGGATGAGACCCCTTTCTTGCGAACACATTTCTGCTCAATAGTCTGTGAAATCATCTAATATGAGCTTCAATGGACTTCAATAGTTAGAGCAAGGCTACCCTCAAAATATTAATACCATCTGAAGAGCGAGGTGACAAAAGGCAGAACCCGTATTTCTGCCATGATCTGCTGGCTGCTTTATTTAGTCCTTTCACTGTATTTGCTTTTATGAACTTTGGACCCCCCCATTAGTGGTGTCACGCTGCAGTGTATATGGATGTTGTAGTTAGCCTTGACCTTTTATATACTGAGCTGGAAAAAGAGTCAAAACCTGGATGATAAAGGCCATATCATCTGGAGTAGCAGGTCCAAGGGCATAAAGAAAAGCCCTTGACTTGACTCGACTCGACTCACTCACTACCTTTGCAGCACAACATTTTAAATATCGTGGCTTTATGTTTTGAACCCCATGTTGTACTTTGCAAATTTATATTGTAAATTGTTTTGTAGTCTTATTTGTCCTTAAGAGTTTCTGTATTGTAGATGCCGTGGTCTGAGTTTTTCAGTTACAGGACATCAGATTGCAAAACTGTCTCTTCCATCTTCTACAGGCTTTTAAGAACCGCAGCCTGTGCCAAAGTTTTTTGGAAAATGGCTAGTGTTCGCTCTATGGATATACAGTGCAACTGACTGTTTGGGTTTGGCACGTTTGGAAACAGTGGACTTTCTAACATGGGGTTTGTGTTGTTTAACTACACAGGTAAATGGTAATAGAAAAGAACACCACAGCTCCATCAATCAGTGCCTGTATACTTTTCAGCCCATGTACAGTCCTTTTAGAGTAAAGAGTGGAAAGTAGGAAAGTTGTGAACACAATATACCATGTAAATGTGGGCCAAAAAGTGGGCTTGCACCAAAATAATAGTAGTAAATGTATTCTGACCATTTTCCCCTAAGAAATCATGGGAAACATTGTTCAAGTTTGGTAAGTGCTGATCATTTTCCTCAGTTCTCAAAACCATAAATAAAAATTTGTAAATACACTGCCCAGCTAAAAAAAACATTCAAATATTTTGTTGGACCGCCTTTAGCTTCGATTACGGAACGCATTCGCCGTGACATCATTTTCATAAACTTATGCAATTTCACAACATTTATTTCCGTCCAGAGCTGCATTCATTTTTCGCCAAGATCTTGCATCGATGATGGGAGAGTCGGACCGCTGCATAAAGTCTTCTCCAGCACATCCCAAAGATTCTCAATGGGGTTAAGGTCTGGACTCAGTGGTGGCCAATCCATGTGTGAAAATGATGTCTTTCTCATGCTCCCCGAAGCACTCTTTCACAATTTGAGCACGATGAATCCTGGCATTTTCATCTTGGAATATGAAGAAAAAATCCATTGATGGATGGAAAAACCTGGTCATTCAGTTTATTCAGGCAGTCAGCTCACCTCATTTTTTGGGCACATAACATTGCTGAACTTAGACCTGACCAGGTGATGCAACCCCAGATCATAACACTAAGTTAAATCCAGGTGGTGACTTTTTTTTGGCTGGGAAATGTATTTTAAAGGATTTTACAACCAAATTATATATATGTGTATATATGCACACACACACAGACACACACACACACAATATGGTTAAAAGTATGCGGACCCCACTTATAATAGTCGACTGAGTCGAGCTGTTTCACCCACACCCACGCAGGATACAAACACATTCTAGACAATTGTTTGCTTCTAGCTTTGCAGCCATAGTTTTGGGAAGAAGCTCCTTTCTTGCTCCAGCATGACTGTGCGCCCCCCCATGCACAAATTGAGCTCCGTAAACACACGGTTTGCCCAGGTTGGTGTAGAAGAACTTGAGTGGCCTCCTCAGAGCCTAACTTCAATCCCAATGAACACCACTGGGATGAACTGAAACGCCAACTGCGAGCCAGGACTTCTCGTCCAACATCGGCGATGCTCTTGTGGGTGAATGGGCACAAATTCCCACAGCCGTGCTCCAAAATCGGGTGAAAAGCCTTCCCAGAAGAGTGGGGGCTGTTATAGCAGCAAAGGAGGGGACAACTCTATATTAATGCCCATGGGTTTGGAATGGGATGTTCAACAAGCACATAAGGGTGTGATGCTCAGGTGTCCACATAGTTTTGGCCATAGAGTGTATTTATATAAAATAAAGTGTGACTTATACTGGAGACCGTCTGTAATACGAACTCAGTTGGATTCATGAATTGGTCTGAAATAATGACTTTATTTCCTGTTGGTGAATTTTACTCGGGAAGCAGCAGCTCTGGACACAGAATTCGGAATGAGCAGCAGCGTCTTTGATGTCTTGTAGCATTATGTTATCGTATCATTTCACTCCCAGTTTTGCACGTTTATTAATTTCGCAAGTGAGATGGTTATATTTCGTCGAAGAATATTTCACTGAGGCAGCCGAACAGGCCTGTCGGTTTTATTTTAAAATGAGATCCCCGGTTCGATCAACATGTCGATGTTACTGAGCATTCAAGTGCTGTAACTACATCTACCCAGCAGGCCGGTGTGGTGCGAAGAGTGAGAAACGAGCGGAGGGGAACACGAACACGAACACAGAGAGAGGGAGGGGGAGAGAGACAGAGAGAGAGAGGGAGGGGGAGAGAGACAGAGAGAGAGAGGGAGGGAGAGAGAGAGCGCTCATGATCTCATGAATAAATTATTGCAGAGCATTGTGCAACAGAGGGAGGTGGAAACATTGTGGACGAGCGAGCGTTGTCGTATCGCGCTGCTGCGGACTGCCATCTACAACAGCGCTGCTTTGTACACCAGCAAGTCCGGGGCACAGCACACATGTCCTGCTGCGTGAAGAGCTGAACCGCACGGACGAGGACGAAGACGAAGGTGAGCCGGCGTTACCGCCATGGAGAACGCAGCTCCGTCGCTGGAGGCGAAGGGCCGCGAGGAGCCGTGAGAAGCGCCGAGCTGTCAAACTGCACGCGGCTGCGGCCATGAGCGCTCGCGCACGGCGCCTGTTCCGCGCATGAGAGCGGCTCCTCCGTCTCCCGGACGCCGCCGCGGCTCAGCGCCCCGCACACGGGCAGCTGGAGGTCCGAAGGTAAGAGGCACGGAGCCGCCGTTTGCCGTCTCTTTCCTCCCCTTTGGGCTGGGGGACGAGCGGGTCCTGGGAGCAGGGCGCGGGGTTTCCTCTCTCGGTGCCTCTGGCCGCCAGGGAGGCTGCATTGCTCAGCTTGCTGGCTCCCGTAGTGCGGGCTGCAGTGAGACTTGTTAGCTCGTATGCTAACCTGACGACCGCTCTGCAGCTCCCCTGCCACTTCGTTAGCTCTCGCAGCGACAAACCCTTCCTGTGCGGTGGCCGTGGCCACTGGCGATGGAACGAGAAGTGCAAGACGCACACACATATACAAGATGTCTGTCTCCCTTTGTTACTGTGGCAGTGCGCCGGCTCCCGAGGAACACCAGCCCGCGGCGCCTCGCTAACAAACCATTATTATTATTGTTGTTGTTATTATTATTATTATTACTGTTATTACGAATATTACTAACATTTAGCTAATTTTTGTGGAATTTTCCTGTTCACCATGGGGCAGCAGGTGGCGTAGTGGTTAGACCTAATACTTATAACTTACTTTAAACTGAAGGTACTTGATATCTGAGCTGCTCCTGGCTGTGTTCATGGGTAAAATAGTTGTATGGCGTCTACAATTTCACTGTAACTCACTTTGGAGTTAAACATAAGCCAGACAAATAATAACAATAATGAGGAATGTTTGAGGTTTCTTGTATATATTCTAAAAAAAGGTGCCACTTGTGTTACATGTGGTCTTTTGGGTGGTGGTAGTGCTGCCAGCTGCGGTTGTTTCAGATCCACAGCCCACAACTGTCCACCATCCTCTCACCAGGGAGTGTCCCCTTTGCCTTGGCTCGGGGAGCAGATCCAGGTCCAGACCTTCACCTCATGTTCTCTGCTGCTCTTTGTATAATGAACACGTGTGTGGGGTCTCCTGGGACCACATGGTGGACTCATTAGTGTACAGCTGAGGGCTTTGCAAGGGAAGAGTGCCAGAAGACCTGCATGGTGTCAGCTCTGATCTGGATGAAAATATGACATTGTTTGTTGGTTGCAACTCTAGTCTGCAATCCTTTTATAACTAAATGTAGTTGAAGAGCTTAAATTGATAGTATAGATGTTTTATAGCAGCCAGGCTGTACTAAATTAGCTGAATTTTTGAGTTTGAACTTTGCCAACAAGTCACCCAGAAGTCCTGCTTTGACAAGCAGGAGAGCCTGTAGAGCAGAAACGTGGCTCAGACCACCTCTCCAGGCTCTGCTGAAGGTCTGAAACCACTGGCTTCAAAACTCCCATTTACTGAGATTTGCGGGGGAAAAAAAAAAGTATAATCTGCAGAGCCCTGGCAACAACCCTCCTGTTCCAGTGAGGAACAAGTGTCTGGATAACTGCTGGGAACCAGCAATGTTCTGTGTGCATTTCATTGGATGCTCTATCTTAGCAGGAGTTTCTTTGAATTATTAATAGTTTATTGCATCTTGGGTGAAATTTTGCTGCCAGCAGGGAAAGTGGTGGGCTTGGAGGTTCATATCTTTTTTCTGACCTTCTTTGCTGTCCACAGGTCTGTCTGGACCACAGGAAGGATGAATGGTTAACCTTCTTTGAGCTAGCAGTTTATGGCTGTTTGACCTTGGTGCTTTGCTGAAAAGTTATATAACTGTAGATACACATTATATACTTATATAATCTCTTGATATGTAAGGAAGTAAGACCTTTTATTTGAAGCATTTTTATGTTTATACTGAAACACTGAGCCTGTTGCGTATAGTTTTGTTGGAAAAATTCATCAGTAGTCACGCTATTGTCCTATAAATATTGCATGGCTATGCACTTGTGGTGTCTCGTGTGTTAAGTTCACACAGGTCACCATTGGGGCTCAGTTTTGGCTTACTGTCTGCATGTGGGACTGTTTCAGCTCTTGAGAGTGGGTGTGTGTTTCCAGAGGGACCAGGCTGATCTGGAGCGTGATGTTTGGTGGCTCTCATAAGAATGGGTCCAGTGGTGGGGCCAGGCTCAAGGTTATTAATTTGCACAAAAGAAGAGAAAGGTTTAGCGTGATACATTGTCACGCATGCACTTGTCAAAGGAATAATTTACAATTGTACACAGGGTAATCTAGGTTCACAAAGCAGTTCCGAAAGTCAATTAAAAATATAGAAAACATCCTGTCTCTCAATGCCAAATGACACTCTAGTCTTCACTAAAACTTCTTTTGTATCCTCTAATCTCCCCTTTGGCACTGTTCTTTAACACTTTATTTTCAACATTTAAGTTATATGCATCTTTAAATATTTTGTTTTGTATAGTGCCATAACAAACATTGTACCACATAGTTCTTTACTACTTTGTTTTCTTTTTTTATTTTGTAGTACAGCAGATACCACTGGTGCCTTGCAGCTCCCGAGTTCTGTGATTGAGTCTGGCTCTGTGTAGAATTTGCCTGCTCATGCTGTGTTCATTTAGGTTACTTCTGGGTGCTCCATGCTTCTCTCACAGTCCAAAGATATGTGCTTCAGGTGAACTTGTGAGTCTAAATTGCTTCTAGTGTGTGGCTGCCCTATGGTTGATTTGATACCCTGTCCAGGGTGTTCGGAGCACCGTGACCACACACTGGATAAGCGGTTGTGGACAATGAATTGATTATAAAATTGTTATTTCAGATAAGTACTATAGAGCCCAGTGTTGTCTTTGGCTCTTGTCACAATTCCTCCAAGTTCATATTGTGTTTATTTGATAACCTCTACTGTTTGCATTGTTTTCTGATAATTCATTGTTTAATCTTGTGTGGTAGTTGGGCTGTCATATTAAATGGTTGCTTAATGTCATTACAAGTTTGTTTGGTAATGTGCAAATACTGAGTTCATTAGTCCTCTTTACTTTGGTAACATTTGTAGTCTTTGTTAAAATTATATGATGGATATACATAGAGTTTGATCAGTCAACAAGAAAGAAAATTCAGCCTTTGTGTGGTGGGCACAGGTGTAATCAGGTGTGTGTGCATAATGTAGATCTGTAGTTGTGGTTTTGAATGGGGACCTGTTGGTTGCTGAGAGCAGAAGGCCGTTTGAGGCTCAGAGTAGTACAGATCCCTCAGGTGTCATGTCACACATCTGACTCTTAGTCCTTAACAGAGCACATTACTCACCTCTGAGAATATCCCACAAACAGCTGAGTGATATTTAATGAAAGAACCTTAGTGCTATATATCATATTGTCTATGTTGTGTTTGGATGCAGCTGTAACTGGAGGTGTTTTTATGTTCTATGTTTGAGGTGACCTTTTGGGATTTAGTGTCGCGGAGGATGAGGACCATATTGAATGCGCAGTTATTTCGTGATCCCTGGACATAGGCGGCCTTGTATGTTTTGGCAGGGTACACTTTATTTGGATCATGGTTCAAATAGCTGGAGGCAAGCCAGTGCTTTGGACCTTCTGTGGTGCTGCTTTAGTGCTCTGTGGTAAAGGCGGGAGTAGGGTGTAGCCTCTGTCCACCGGCTGCATGGTGCCAGTCTGCTACAGGAGGCTATTTTTTTTTTTTTTTTGGGTCCCCCCCACAGCCTTCACACTGCAGATCAGACAGTGCTGAATTTGTCTTCTCCTGCAGATGTGTTTGTATCTTTTGAAGAAAGCTGGAAGCACGGAAAACAGCTGTATTTCAGGAGTTGTTTCGTGGAGATCATGTTAGGTATGCTACTTTTTTCTGTCTTTCCCAGTTTTATCAGCTCAGCTCTGTTTCCTGCACATGCAGTCTAGTACTGCCAACAAAAAAGTGTCTGTAATGGCTTTCAACTGTCTCAAGGTGCCTTATTTATTATGCTAGGATGTTGCTTGCGTCTGCTGCTTCAGAATGGGGGGAGAAAAAAGAGAGATAGCTAGAGTCTTATCCACTGGCTGCAAGTGAGCAGGCTTTCTGAGGGGATGGTGATGTGGCCATCACAGTCTTTTAAATTTACACTCTCTCAAATGATGCGCTCAGTTCTGTCAGGAGCGGGTGCAGTTGATCTCCCCCGTACCTTCATTCTCAAGAGCAGCAGCATGTCTTTGGAACCACTGAGAGCCAGCTGTCTGCTCAAATTCAGAGTCCGGGCTGAAAAAGCAGATCGTTCTACGCGGAACTGTGCTGTTCAGAGTAAACTGAACAGGAGCTGCAGCAGTGAGGCATTCGACACGAGGGGCCACGAGGGGTTTACTTGGAAAACGGAGGCAGAAAGCTGTTTCCATTCTACCCCCACACCGCCTGCCTGGTCGCCCACCAGCTTCCCCCAGTGCTGTGCACTTGTCAGGTAGGCAACTGTGAAGGAGAGTCAGCCACAGGGGTCTCAGGAGTGTGTCCTTGAAGAATCGCAGTCCTTACTAGCCAGTCTTGGCTTTACAAACCTTCCCTGTTGACTCTTGGAAAATATAGATTCAATCTTTCAACACAGAGATGTTGCCCTCTTCAGTGTTCTGCTTCTGCAGCTACTTCACATCATATGCTGTCATTTATTCATTATCAGCAAAAAAAATCATAGAAATGATATCCTCCCAGGCAGATCTCAGAGGTTCAGTTTTACAGAAATATACTGACAGCTTGATAGTTTAAACCAACTCAAAAGTGACATAATTATGTTTTTTTCTAAATTATTATTATTATTATTATTTTTTAATCTGAGAGAATAGTCAGCCTAGATCTGGCCATTGTGGATCTTAAATATTCAGAGTGTTTTGTATGGAAAGGTTTTTAAGACCAACTATTCTTTACTGAAATGAATGGTAGTATAGTGGATAGCACTGGTGCCTTTATTCCTTAAGTTCCAGCTCATCCGCTGTGGGGTTTGGACTGTGGGAGGAAACCCATGAGGACACTGGTAGAACAGGTAAAGATGGGTGTTTCAGGTGAACTGGTGGCTTTAAATTGCCTTTAGTGTTTATATGTGTGAATGGGTGTGTGTATTTGCCCTATAGTGGACCGCCATTCTATCCAGGGTGTACCTTCTGTCACTCTCTGTGATTCCAGGACAGGCTCCAGATTATTGCAGTGCTTGACTGGCTAAGCAGTTATTGATGAATGAATGGCTGGATGGTTTCTTGTCCTTATTACATCTAGCTTAACAGTTGGATAGACCAGGTCCTTTTATTGCTTGCTGATGGGCTCACCTGAGAAAGGACGTGAAGTTCTCTCTCAAAGGAGGGATTTGTCCTATATGGTGTCTGTTGGCTCTTAATTCTATGTGGGTCTCTTGTTGGCGTTCCCTAAGACTGACCCCGGCTTAAACATGACACACCCAGACAACAGGCAGTCTGTTTGCTGAAGGCTTGAAGTTTCCCAGCACAGGCTCATGTTGGTGCCTGTGAGGATTTGCTGAGAAGTAGCAGCTGTTTCGTAATAACAGGTCTTAGAGTAAGCATCATCCTTGGACATAATGATTGCTGCAGTATTTCCTTATGAGCAAACCCTTTTTATCCATGCTTTGGTATATAAGGATTGGCAGCAAGCAAGCTGAGTTGAGGTGCACCCTCAGGTTTTACCCATCTGTTGCCCCAGTGTCATTTGCTACCAGGCCTATGGCTGCATCATCATTATGCTGTTCTCAGCACCCAGTCAGTCTCATCACAGAATTAACTTGTTGACCCACAGAAAGATTTTTATGACAAAATTTGTATTAACTATCTTAGCAGCTCATCATATTGATATTGAACAACATACTATTTAGCTCTTGGTCATGGCCATGATCATATGGTGTCTGGACTACTGCAATTCCTGTCTGACTGGTCTTGTAGCCTCTTCCATCCAGCCTCTCTGGCTAATGCAGAATTCTGCTTCACAACTTACGTCTGACTTACCAAAGTGTTTGTATGTTTCTGTCTGTTTAACCTCTTCTCACGGACTTCCCAGTGATTGCCTGTATTAAGCTCAAAACTGGTTGCACTCAAAAGATTTTAAACCTCTGCAAGACCTTATCATTCTCTGTACCTCAAGAAGGCTGCTACACTCAGCCATTTGTGGCTACTTGAAATGGCACCACAAATGGCCACTCACAAAGTTGAAAATCAAATGTCTGTAGGTTCTTAGTTTTTGGCTCTACTGTGGTGGCATGATCTTTCTTTCTGTCTCTGCCTCAGAACTTCTGAATATCTTTCAGCTTTCAAGTACAGTCCCCAAAACATTTCTTTCAAACCTATTCCTCTTGCAGTCTAACAGCTCAATGAATTTGAATAACACCATCTGTCACAATCACCTTTGTATTCCGCATCTGATGTGTCCCAGAACATGGTGTTACCGGATAAATAAACTGTGCTTTGACAATCTCATGTTTGCATGTAAAGTTCTTTGGCCTCTGTAAATGCACTTTTGTTTACTGTAAGTTGTGCTTTGGAGAATACTGCTTAATAAATGACGGAAAGTAATCCCATTGGAAGGCCATGGTGACTGCAGAAAGTCCATTGGTGTTAGAGGTCTGCCCTCCCCTGCAGCACCACCGCAAACAGAATGTTGATGTTTCTCAAACGCATCTCTATATCTAACCCTAACTGTGTCACAAGGATGAATTCCAAACAGGACAGATTTAAAAATTCCTCCTAAATATATCAACTTGTGCTCTGCCTTGTTGAACAGTCTCATTCTTTACAGTTTTAGTTGAATCAATAAAATCTCCATGGTGCACAAACCACAAAATTTCACTCTTTTCATGAAAACGTATCTTGAATAGTATCTTTCTTTCATCTTCATCACTCTAGAAAAAAACATTTACATTTTGTTGCAGTTAAAATGTTGTGAGCATCAGTTAACTGATGTGCTGTGGATTTGCAGTGGAACCTTCTTTGCAAACCTTGTATACTTTAGAATCATGTCTGTAACAAAAACCTAATACACATTCAGAGCTGTCTTAAATGCACTAATCATTAGAAAAAATGAATTTGGAGGACAGTCCAAAAGACTTGGTTTCAGTTTATCACGTCAAACTTGTGTTCCAGCAATGCAGCCTTTCTTTTAAAATCTCCACCAACACCTGGGCCTCCACAGCGTTTCATTACGCTCGTCACTTTGGCCAACTATGTTTAATTCAAATAAGGTGGATCAAAAATTAGACCTCCTCGATTCCATTGCGTCCTCTCGTGCTTGATCGCATTTTAACACACGCCGAAGAGGCCTGTGTGGGAGACTGTGCTCATCATATGAATCAGAAGGTTGTCAGCTGAGGGTTCTCAGAAGCATTGCTGATTGATCTGGTCCCCCTCCTTAATGTCCAGATGTTTGTGACGCTTCTCTATCAGTCTGATCTCAGTGACGCATTGAGCTGTAGCCAGTGTTAGTGTAGCACTGTCAGGCTTGGCTCGCTGTCCTCTTCTGTAAGCAACGTTGCTTACGTTTTGGATTGCAGTTGAAATCTGGTGGTGGGAGATGACCTTTTAAGGTACTGTAGGCATTTCTCCACATTCCTGGAGAGAGGCTTGCGCTGCGGCGGGTGCGGGTGGGGACTTTGCTGTGTGCCGGTGCTGCTGCTAATGAGGCCCCCTTAGCCCAGAGTCGAGCCAAGTGCGGCAGAGGAGCAGGACCCTGAAGGAGCTGAGTGAATCTAGCAGGTTGGCACAAACAGGCTTGTATGTTCGGACCCCTAACCTTGATCATATTGTCAGTACAGTTTTTATATATGGGACACATGTATACATTGCATCGGGGGAGTGAAGAATTCCAAAAGAATATACATACTGATTATTCCTTAAATCAGTATACATTCAAATTGTACTGTTTACACCCTTTCATCTCCTATGCAGATGGGAGCCAAATGAAATAAATGTAAAATGATTAAATTTTACCATTTTTAGCTTACCAGTTAGAGATGCTGTTTGGTTTAATGTTTACTTCCTGCTGTAGTGCCCTTGAGCATGGTACTTAACCTAAAGCGCTCCAGTAAAAATTACCCAGCTGTATGAAAGGATGCATCTCTGTAAATAGCTTAATAATTATAAGCCACTTCAGAGAAATGTTGGTGTTATCTTTTTGTCTTGTCTGGCTGTTTAAGAGTTAAGACACAAGATGTATAAACAGGATACACCTTGTTGCATGTGGGTCAGAATCTCCAGGTGGTTAGCAGAATAGAGGCTGTATGGTGCTGTTGGTTGTTTTATTCCACATGTGGAATAAGATGTGCCACAGGTAGGTCAAGGGTAGCCTGTCCTCAGCACCTTGGCCATCTGAACCATAACTTCCAGGAAGCCATTTCTGTCACAGCTGCTTAGCTGGAGGATCAGGCACCCAGTGGGCTGCTCTGGAGGGAAGGTTTGGATGCTGTGTTGTTGGGTCATATTGCAGCTTTTGCCTGCTGTACATCCACATAGTGGTTCTGGAAACAGCTTTCCAGTGAGAGACGCTGGGTATTGCTCTCCAGCTTCATGTGGTGCATTTAAATGACTTGAAGAGCATAACATGTGGAGACTATGAAGGTGTGTGTGTGTGTGTGTGTGTGTGTGTGTGTGTGTGTGTGTGTGGGTGGCTGGCTTCTGGATCCTGTTGTTCTGAATAACACAGCTGTTGTCCTACAGTGCTGCTGTCAGTCATTACTTCAGCTAAGTTTTTGTGTGATGTTTGACTTGTCGACAAGAAACATTGTTTACTCACCAGTGTGTGCTAGTAGCATTTAGGGTGAAACGTGTTACTCTGTTTGTGATCTCATTACTGGGTGGAGGCCTATCAGCTGGCTCATTGATTCTCACCAGCCTGGTCCTGAAATAACTCCACTCCAACTGTGTTCTGTTCACCTTTTGACCTCCTAGCTCATGCTAAGACTTTACATTACCTCCATTATAGCAAAAGCAAAGCACAGGAAGGTTACGTGGAGTCATTAAAATTCCTGAGGCCACGAGAGAATTCCAGCGGTGAGCGCTGGGGAGCAGCAGCCTGTCACTGTGGCTGAGTGTGTGAGTCAAAGGTCGGGGATCTACACGTATTTCTTTCTGTGCGGGGGGGGCATGGGGCTGGATGACCAGTGTAGGTGATTCTATGACCTCCAAATAGGGATGCACCTCGACTTGCAGAATATTGGCAGCAGTCTTCTCATCTAAATCTATTCACACTTAGAAATGTGTGTAGTTGCCTGCGAGAGAGACACACACACACACACACACACACACACACACACACACACACACACACACACAGAACTACACTGTGCTCATTGATTTATGAGTAGGCTGAGAGGCCTTGTGGCAAGGAGTACATAACCTGTATATAAAGGGAAGTCAAACAGGACAGAGTCAAACCGTATTGCAGAACAAATAAGTCCAACCTTGGGTTAACTCTCTTAGCATTGCTTTTCACAGCCTTCTGTACACAACAAAGGCTGTAAACATTGGCTCCTTTAATTTGAACACAATTAATTGGCTTTGATAGTTTGCACACTCTTTGTTTGTTGGTATAGGTAACTAGGTGAGTGTAGTGTGCTGGGTGTTACCATCCTCAGGCCATTGCTATCCAACCTGCTGTTTTATGCTGGTAGTTAACATTTGAATGTGATTATTGATTTTTGTAGGAGCAGCTGGTGCCACAATGGCTAATACCTTCCATTCACAGAACTTAGGTTTGAATAACTGCTTCTGGACCAGTGCCCTTCAGCTAGGTATTTACCATGAACTGATATGTTTAAAATTTCCAAGCTGTGTAAATAAGTAAACAACTATATAAGTTGCTTAGTGTGCAAACCTAACTCTGTAAGTTACCTTGGAGAAAGGAGTCATCCATCTATTATCAATAACTACTTCTTCAACGCCTGGAGTCTATCCCAGAGATATAGACTGTGAGGCAGGGCACACCCTGGACAGGAAACCAGTCCATTGCAGGGCAAGAGCCCACACACAAAAGGCAATTTGGAGTTACCAATTTACCTGAAACACATATCATTGAACAGCGGAAGGATACTCACACAAACTCATGGAGAGCATGCAAACTCCAGATAGACTGATTTTGATGTGAACCCACAGTCCAGAAGCTGTGAAGCACCACCAAGTCAGTCCAATAAATAAAAGTCATGTACCATAGTTGTAACTAACTGCTGGTGAAAGCTGCTGCCTCCTCAGTTACGTCCTGCCAGAAGGTTTTACTGTTGGAGACCTCCTGCTTGTATCCCTCATGATGAATGATTTTGATGCCTGCTGATTTAAAGTAAAACTTACAGGACTTTAAGAATCTGTCTTCTTGACAGGTTCTTGTACTGATGAGAATGGTTAGTAGGAGTAAAGTTAAATACTGTGTGAGTTGACAGCACACAGCACTGAAATTCAGAAGTACAAATTAGTCTTAGAGGTTAGCTGTGACATTGCAGTTGATGGATCTAGGTTTGAACCCCATTCATGACTGTAAGATATTTGTTCAAGGTATTTTTTCTGAGTTGATACAGTAAATGGGCAAGTCATTATATAAAGAATATACTGTAATATACCTTTTATAAAGGTGGCGTTAATGATCTCTTTTTCAGTCAGCAAGGTGTGGAGGTATTTGAGGAACATGTATGTCAAATAGTGTGTTCAGTCTTACCTGATGGAAAAATACCAACGTTACAAGATTGAACTGCAGGTGAATGTTTTTGTGAAAATTTTTTTAGGTGTAATCAACAATAAAATGTGCAGCCACTTTCAGTTTAACTGTAACCACATGGTGAGAGCCAGAGAGACACACCGGCCATTACTTTGTGGAAGATTCTTCATATATGACACTCCTCACCCAAATCATCACTCTGCAGAAATCTGGACTCTTGTCAATTTTACCCATTTAAACTGAGTCTTTTACTATGGAAACCTTTCACTGGATGTTTATGGGCTGTTTATGGGGTTTTTTTTTTTTTTTTTTTTGGTAAGTGGTATAGCTGAAATAATGGAAACTCTGATCCATTTAAAAACTGTGGTTTGCACACCCAAAAAACCACTTGTTGTGGCTCAAGACAGAAGGTGTAAAAAGTGTGCATGCTGCAGTGGAACATCATTGTTCTCAGAGAATGTCATGTTAGCGGTGATCAGGCACCTCTGTCCCTTCTGAACTGTGTTGAATAACTTCCCACCCATCTGACCATGCCTTTTGTTCCTGGCCATTGCTGAAGGTTCCTTGTTTAGCTGTTGCACTTACATTTACTTTTGTTCATTAAGCCAAAACTTTTCTCACAAATAATGTAAATGAAAGTATGTGTGTCACAAAAAGACAAAGGGCCTCAGGTACAACCGCAGGATTACTGAAGTACAGTTTATTCGGTGTCATAGCACAAATATTCCAGTAGCTACTTGTTGAACATCCTGAAGGTTCAACCAAAAGACTCTACATAGCTGTATTTTAAACATGTTGCCCCTGTAATGTGTCAGCTGTAGAACTCAGGTTATAGTGTGTACTTATTAGACAGGAGATGGTGTCGTGGTTACAGCCCCTACATTTTCCTCTGAAGAACCCATTTTCAGTTCTCGCCTCCTACCAGTGTTTTCTTGGTCAAGGGATTTACTACGAATGACTAGTAAAAATTACCCAATTTAATAAATATTGTAATTATTGCAAATCATAGTAAGTAGCTTAACACTGTCAAATTGCTTTGGAGAAAAGATTCAGCTAAGTAAATAAATGTTTTTGTAATTATGTTCTTGTTCCTAGGACTAATGGAAGGCAGTGGATTTCAAGAGTCATGAATCAAATTGCATTGTGGCACCACGTGAGACCCACACGGTAGCTCAGACAGAGTGATACACGAATTGAGGGTCTCATCAGTAAACAAGTACATGTCTGGTTTCAGTTTGAGTGTTTAGGCTTGACTTATTATAAGTACCTGGGTTTGATGCAAGTCTGCTCTGTTTTTCAGTTTTTTTTTTTTTTTTTTTCTTCTCAGAGCTGTAGTTGTATTTTCAGGGCATCATGAGCTGATGTGTCTATAATCAGCTGGGCACACACACCCCTTATGCTCAGTTTTGAAGTCCTGGGCAGCTCTTCCCAGTGGCTGCCTTCCACTTGATCAGCAGTGTTTCAGTAGATGGCCAGATTTGACCAGTCTGGTGATCTGTGGATTTGCATGGTGTGTGAGTGTATGTTTACTGGGGTGCATGCCTGGCAGCGCTGCTGTGGAATGTTCCACCGGTGTTTGCCCCTGCTACCTGCATAGGCTTTCAGTGGCCCTTTGAACGGCTAAGTGTGTGAGCATTGGGGGAGGGGTGGGTGTGAAACACTTGTGTGACGAGAGCCTCTTCCATTTAGTTTTGTGAATGGTGGCAGCAGGAAGCAGCGAGGGCCCTGTCCCCATAGTGAGGTCTCAGAGGATCCCTGAGCTCATTGGCATCATTGGTCTTCACAGCTCATGGAGCAAAGGAACAACTAGGAAGGGTAAGTGTGTGTGTGCACGCACTGGGCACCAGTGCTATTCAAGGAAAGGGCCTCTGGGATTATTCCAGTTGAGCTAGCTTGAGACCTATGTTGTGTGATCAGGGTGCACTGGGGACCCTGCCTCTGTTGCTGATGTCTTCGTGTTAACGTCAGTGGGGAAGCAATCAGAGCTATGGGTGGAAGAGGTGAGGTAATTTGCATTTGTAGGTGCAACCAGTGAGAGAAGGCTCTTCTGAAGCCTCAACTCCCCTCCCCCTACCCCCTTCCTCCAGCTTTGTGTTGTCGGAGGTCTTTGAACCCATGAGTTTCAGCCTTGCGGTGGTGTCATTAAGGTTATAGAGCTCACTGTACAGTTGATTTAACTCTGTTAAAGCTATGAGGTGCCCCAGCATACAGGATGGAAACCACTCTGTCTGGCAGTGCCTGCATACCCCCCTGGTGTTTAGCACCTGAACGTAGGAGTCTTCATTCAACAAAACATCCACATGCTGTTCAGGAGGAAGCATGCATCCCAGTTTAAAGTCCTGTCCCCAGTCGGTGTGTGAGACGGGAGAACATGGTGAGGTGGGGGGGTGCTCTGAGCCAAGGAGGAAATAACAAGGAGCGGCAGAACATGGCACGGTGTTCATTTCAGAACAGGAACAGCATGTGCTGGTGGAGAGGGGAGGGGGCATGCACTGTTTGGCACTTAGCAGGATCTCACTGAGGACAGGGGCGGGGACAGCTGTGGGCATGGTGTCGTCCACATGTCACCATGGCCCACTTCATTTTGTGTGTGTGTGTGTGTGTGTGTGTGTGTGTGTGTGTGTGTGTGTGTGGCGTTGTTTCTTTGTGAAAGTGAATGTACTTGTATACATAGCCATTACACCATGCAGGCCTACATGTCAGTTTAATCAAGCATGTCGCAGCAGCACGTGTGTGTGCGCGCACATGAGCATGCAGAGAGCTTACCATCCACTTTCCCACAATTCCATTAGTACCAGTAATGAATGTAATTAATAAATGGTCCCGTAAACGAGTGTCATTGTGTCCACCTCCTCCACCTACACATTGTTCTTCATTAGCTTCAGCTGCCATGGCAGTGGTCTGGCTCAACATGGCAGTTGATCACTGCTGTATAATTTATTGTTCCATTTCACTTGTTCAACTGATCCATGTCTCATGGCATCATTTTATCCATTTATGTAGCTGTGTGATATTTATTCAAAATACAGATTTCTTGAACAGTATTAAGATGTGTTTTTTTTTTTTTTATCTGCAGCCTCACTCACAGCAAGGGCCATTAACCACTTTGCCACCTGCTGGTCTGTTAATATGATTACCAAGGCAGGTTGATGGCAGTACTTCTGTGTGCTGTTTGACGTTCACCCCATATAGCCTCCATTTTGTTTTGTTTTTGTTCAGAGCCCGGTGTGTTTGTGCAGCAGAATTAGTCAGTTTACATTCATACTGTAGTCATTTATCTGATACTAAAGCGATGTAATGAAGCCCTTTGTGCTTGGGGCTCTGTGCTGAAGCTGTCGGCACCATAGTCTTGCTTTGTGTGCATGTGTGTGTGTGTGTGTGTGTGTGTGTGTGTGTGTGTGTGTGTGCGTATTTTCCTCCGGGGTCCAGTCCATTGCATGCCCCCTCCCGCCCTCTTGTTGCTTCTCCACCAACAGCTTGTCAGTATGTACTCCTTTCCGGCCGCAATTGTGGAGCCGTCCTCCTTGACCTTATTATTCCTGTCCGTGTTCTTCTCACGCAAGCCCTCCCTCTATGGCCTCACCCCATTTTTATTTCCTCTTTCAAAGCTGCAGGCTGTCTGACCTACATGTAGGGAGAGATTGATGGGGGAGGGAAGGGTGACAAATTAGCATGTCAGTTAATGGCATTTACTGTTGAGGTGGAAGGGGGCAGGGGGCTCACAGTATCGTAATAATTACCCCGTAGCCATTACACTGAGCGCACCATCCGAAGGGACTGCCCCTCTCATGTAAATTACTTGGTGCTGGCTTTTTTATTCCATAAGGATTTCTTTGCAGTTTCTATCTCTGTACTCCACCTCTTGCAAGGTGCAGAGGTGCACACTAGTGCACCGGCACTGCTGTACATACTGTGACCCCCCCCCCCCCCCCCCAGTTTTGGTTTCACAGCATCACTGTCTCGGAGTTTATAGCTCACTTCTCCCCCAAAGCAGCCCATGCTTTTTAATGAACAGTATCAACAGACACACTTGCACACACCCACATGACCTCAGGCTGATATGGACCACCCTCTGTCTGGCTGTATACTAAAATGAAGAGGCTCTCACGGCAGAATGGATGGCAGAGCCTGCTGATATTTCCAGCACATGCCACTGCACCGGCAGAGAATGGCTGGCTCTCTGGAAAAAAGCTGCAGAATTGCAGTAAATTGGATTTGTTGCTTTGAAGACCATCTGTTGTAAGAACAAGAAGGAGACCCAAGTGGGAATGACAATTGGAAACACAAGTAAACCACGGGCGAGAACTGCATCAAAACCATGTCAGTGGTTTATCATTGTACTTTATATGCATTTTGTTCATTTATATGCATTTTTGTGTTACAGTACTTTCTATTGATTGGGCTGCTGAATGGTTGGTTGAATGATCACATTGGTTTTATTCATACTTTTGTATGCGTTATTTCCTTTTCTATCTATACTGTAGAATGTATCATGTAAATCGTGTCTGAACCCACATATTACAGAATTATTAGTTGCTCGATTCAACATTGCCCTCATGTGCTCTTGACATTGAGTAATTGATTTTGCTTTGAATTGGGTAAGTATAAAATGCCATATGACTTGTTGCTATGATAGCCAGAAAAAATCAGCGTGAGAAACACTGCTGCTTTGATTCAGATATTGAGTGTTCTTGGAGTGGAAAGCGTTTTCCATATTTGCACGGTTTTTGTTTTTAACCGAACCTGTCCTCTATATAAAAGTCAAACTCTGAGTGCAATTCCTCTGTGGTTGGTGCAGACATTGTTTTCTGGTTTAACATCTGGGATCCTGTTCAAAAGTCACAAGGCCCAGGACTGCCTTTCTGGAGCTGGTCTTGCTTGAAAGGGTTTCTGCATGTTTGACAGCGTGGCATTTCTCAGAGCGCTATAATTCCGCCTTCATGTTGGAGCAGTGACATGTTTAGTTATGGCTGATGGCTGCTCAAACTACAGTTTGATGCTGATAAGTCGACAACTGCACTTCTTTTGCCTGAAAAAATAGCGCTCAGTAAAAGAACACTTTCTGCAACTGAAACAACCTAAAAATATATAGTTTTGACTAAAATGTTTTATTCTTGTCAAGTATTTGGTTTTTATAAAATGCAAAAATATTTAGTCATGACTCTGTGCACTCTAACTGTAATGATTCATGGGGGTCACTTTTTCAGGCTGCCTGCTGGGTTGAGGAGTTCCGGTGCTCTCCGTGGACCCCCGCACCCCTCCGATGAACTCCAACAACTCCATGAAACCTGGGCTGCCTCCGACTCCACACAGGTCAGTGTCCTGCTACTTCGGATTCCCCAGACCCCCCCATGCTCTTTGATTTCTCTGTTTGTACACCATGTTAGCAACCCCCGTCTGCCCGGGACACAGGCACAGAGTTCTGCATTGCCTCCAGCAGAGCATGCTTTTCAGAATCCAGGTAGTTTTCACTGAGATCTCTTTGTTTAAATGCTACTATCAGCAGCACATGCTGAACAGCTAGCATGTTTTTTTTTTTTTTTTGGTAAATAGGTTTCTGAAAAACTTTTCCTCAAAGCTTCATTCGCAATATGTGTGAAGTTCTACCTTATTTGAACCCGTTTTAGATCCCGTAGATAAGGGGAACAATTTCATGCCAAGCAGGGGAGTGACGTTAGTGCAGTGGTGAGATGTTAAGAATGAGCCGGAAACAGACGCAAGGGACAGAGATAAAACATCCTTTGCACTCACTACAGATGTGTGCAGTTGGTTGAGGCTCTGTCCCACCTCCCATTGGTCCCCCAGTGCAGCTCTGCATCCCAGTGTCCCTTTTGATTGGGTGCCTGGATGCTGGGCTCAGGAACAATGGCTTCCTGTTTGCAGAGGGGGGCCGGACATCCGGAGGTTTGGGGAGAGGAACCTGAGAGGAACCCTGGCCTCTGAGTATCCTGGCTGCACTTGATGCCACTGTGAGAGGCCTTATGAGCTGCTGCATGAGCACCACTGTGAGGCGCTCTTTCCAACGGTCAGTCATGTTGGCACATTACCAGTTTGTTGTGCAAGACCTGTGTACAGGCAAGGATAGAGTACATCACCTCTGCTAAAAAGAAACAGTCCTTATTCCCCTTCCGCAGTGGAGAGCTTGTTCTGCAGCAAGCAGAGTAACATTTGTCCTCAAAATGGGAAAAAAAACATCTTGTCTGTGAAAGCAATGAAGAACAAACATCAGGCATCTTTGGAAAGGCTGCCAATCTTTCTCCTGACATACAGGTCAGGCCTCTACCTATTTCTTAAAAACTTAACTGTCTATTGTGTCACATCTGAATGTTAAAAATCCCCAGATGTAGGCAATTTTATATAACTACTGCAATTTAACGGAAAATAATCTGGCGTAAGAATCAGTCTACAAGTACTCCTTGATGATACTTATTACAATGTTTATAATGATATCATATGTACTCTATGTGCACATTTGTGTAGAATAAACAGTATATTCTTCTCTGTTGAATGAGCACAACCTCAGAGTGCTCCGTGAGCAGTGCCACCACAACGGCGTGTTCCTGGAGCTTGTTTTCCGGTATTCATGGAAGTGGCTGTTGATGTGTGATTCAGCAGAGACTCTGTGTTCTTTCTGGGTGGACATCTTCTCTGCTCTTCCCAAGCCTTGTGTAGCACAGCTAATTATGGAACTAGAGCAGTCCTGTTTAATCCAGTGTGAGTTGCAAAGAAACGGACACATACGCATTCTCTCTCTCTCTCTCTCTCTCTCTCTCTCTCTCTCTCTCTCTCACAGATCGCCTCCCTCTCTCTCCCAGCATTTCTCTTACCCGTATCTAAGTGACGGCAGTATCTCCATNTCTCTCTCTCTCTCTCTCTCTCTCTCTCTCTCTCTCTCTCTCTCTCTCTCTCTCTCTCTCTCTCTCTCTCTCTCTCTCTCTCAGATCGCCTCCCTCTCTCTCCCAGCATTTCTCTTACCCGTATCTAAGTGACGGCAGTATCTCCATGGAAACAAAGTGCACAGTACTATGTGAGCATGTGACTGAGACACACAAGTCAAATTTAGTGAGACATACTGTAGAGGGACAGTGCTGCACACAATCCCACACACTGTTACACCTACAGCCCAGTTTTCTGTGTTTGAGAATATAAAAATAAAATTTGCACATAAAGCACTGCTTGAAAGTGTATGATCCCCTGCTTTTGGTTCTGACAATGTCTTTATTAATGTCACATTGCCTGTAAATCCTTGTTTAATTAAAGTCAATCTTTAGTTTTCAAAAAGTGTTTGGTATACATTCTCCAAGGGTTGGTTAGAGGAGTTGATGGATGTAACAAAAATAGGTAAATTACAATCAGTGCATATGTAAAGAGAAGTGATACATTAGTTCAGTCACTGAGGTATTTATAACCATGTCTGTAAATAACTGTGTACTCAGTTAACCCATCGCAGAATGTCTAGAACAATGTTTGGGCAGCAAGTAACCTGGTCAATTCACATATATAAAGACAAATATGGTTAATATGTGGTCAGGCATTCTGCATGTGTGTATGGGTTTGTGTACATATTTATGTATTTTAGCATACAAGTCTTGCACAAACAGAGAGGTGAAACACAGTCTGTCACACATACATGCATCTTTATGCAGAACACACACCATTTACCATACTAACATCCTTACTGTGAAAGTTGTCTTCTAATGCCATCTGTCTCTTTTAACTCCAAGCTGTGGAGTCTGCAAAGGCTCTTGACGTTTGAGAAGAGCTGGAAACAAGCAGCTTTTTAACAGATACTTATCTGGTCCCTTTTTAAAATGCTCGCTTAAGACATGGGTGGTAATCCTGTGCCATGCAAATTTCCTCCTCAGCGACGGCTCCTACCCTTATGACCCTGTCTCCTGGCAGCAAGGCACCAATCAACCCACAGGTTCCCTCTCCGTGGTAACCACTGTGTGGGGGGTGACCAATCCATCACCCAGCCAGGTATGAGCCCCAATCATATCCAAAAAGTTTGTGGCAATTTTAATGTTTGCCTATGTCATTCAAGGGACATGGTGGCATTTTAGTGGTTATGATGGATGGAAATGCTATTTTGTCATTTATTGCTTGCTCTCAGTTTTCTTTTACACTTTAACCTGGAGGAGAGTTTTCTGAGTGTTCTTTTAGTCCATATTCATTATTTCTCTGCTCTCATTTCCCCATTAGTTTTGACTGACTGTAGTCTTCTTTTGTATCCTCTGCTGCCACCTGCTTTATCTCCTTGTGACTACTCCTCCTCTTCCTACACAGGTCCTTGGTGCCCCCATGGGTCCTGGGGGGAACTCTGCAGGTGGTCACATGATGCCTGGCAGCAGCCCTGGGATGGGCTCTCCACAGTTCATGGGCCAGCAGAGCTATGCTGAGGCCAGCAAGGGCTACATGCAACAGGGGCTGTACGGCCGGCCAGGAGGAGGTGCGGGTTACCCAGTAGGACCAGGGTACGGGGGCAGGTGAGGGACAGGCTATTGCTTATGGCACCACCTCTCTACTTTAGCAGAGGCTTTGTGACTCCTCAGAGGTTACATATGCCACTGCTTCAGGCTTGGAAACTAATTGACATTATTTAAAATTCTGCTATAAAGCACTATGTGCGTTCCTGAAAAATCACTGCATTACAGAAGAATAACTTACCACACAATAAAAATAACTAATAAAAAAATAGGGTTAAGGACATGATACTCAGAGACCTGTTCAGCAACATACTAAAGAAACAATAAGCTTTAAAAATGTTTATACTTATAAATTGAAAATAAATGCAGGAAATAATACAGCAAATATAACACTATCTTAAGAGGTGTGATGAAGTTAGCATGTTGGAAGTGGGTGTAGTGAAGGGTTGTCATGCAAAAGTTAAGAGGTGGACTCGTCACTCCTAGGACAAAATGTCATTTTTGTTTCAGAGGTTTTAAAGCATTTTATTATTTCAAGCTTTTCCTTAAAGCTGGCTGCTTTTCTTTTGCTTGCACTGCTTGGGTCCACGATGTTTACTTGTGTTTGAGGTGCAAAACTGTCATATCTATATTAATACGAAAAATTGCTAACGGCACTACATGGCGTTTGCATCATACTATCATTGTTCCCTAATAATCCATCATATATGCACACGTTGTCAAAACGCGCGTTCCAGGAGAACAAACTGTACATGTAAAATTATAGCAGTTACAACAGTTATCGTGGATTGTTATTTATGGCAGGTGGTATGTACAGCAGTGCAGAGTAGAACTGCTAACTGAGTCTGTGTTCATTTTCAGCTACCCTCCTAGTGGTGGTGGGTCAATGGGTGTGCCCCCTCATGGCAACCGTTCGTCTGCAGACTTCACCCAGGCTGCTGCAGCAGCAGCAGTGGCTGCTGCAGCTGCCACAGCAACTGCAACTGCTACAGCAACGGTCGCTGCGATACAGGAGAAGCAAAACCAGGAGCTCAATTACGGGCAGGTACAGCACCCTGGCTGCTGCTGGCCTCTTGACCCAACCTGTCAAAACAGTAATATGGTTACATGAACCACAGCACTTTCATGTATCTGTATGGATGTACAGCTGGTACCCTGTTAGCGCGTCACTGTGTAGCCAACAGCTGAAACTATAACTACAGAGCTCAGAAAGGTATTTCTGCTGGCATGTAGTCAGATATTGGCCCACTTGTTTATTTATTTATTTATTATTGGGTACTTATTCATGTATTTTCCTAAAGCAACTTATAAAGGTTAAGCTTCTTAAAACAATTTACCCATTCATACAGTAGGGTCATTTTTACTGTAGCGATTTGGGATTAGTTCTGTGGTCAGTGGTACTAGCACAGAAGGTGGGATTTGAACCTGAGTCCTTCCACAACGTTGGAAGTGGCACCACTGATCACAACACCACCCACTGGCCTTTCCTTGCTTGGCCACTGTAGTAACCAGTTTATTAACCACTGTGGTAAACGGTTCCACATACAGTAACTGATAGTTGTGCCACACAGCTGGAAAGGTCAGCGTGTTCTCACTCTCAAGGCAGCCAACGTCTGTTCCCCCTACATTGCACAGTTGGACCTGCTCTCAGTGTGTTGTGTGCCCCCCCTTGGCCAGAGAAGGGAATTTTTCCTTAACCTGTATGCATTCCTTTTTATGTATATTATTATTATTATTATTATTATTACTACTACTACTAAGAAGAATTTTGGGGAAAAAAGAGCAGGTGCTTCTTTGTCCATAGCAAAATGCAGGTCATTTAAGCTCAGGGCATCAACTTTAACCACTAGGTCACCCTCTCACAGTAAACTTATGTACATACTTCACATTGCTTAACTGCAACAGTTGTTGGTTTCCTCATTTTGAGATGATGCCAGTAGTTAGTTTTTGTTTCATTCACTATTATCTTGAAGGTTCTGACGAAGGCAGTAGAAAAATCTTCCATCTTTACCTGTGTTTGATTTCCAACCACTGTTTGCAGTGAGCTGTTGGCTGAGGAGACCAGTTTCCCAGTTCCATTCCCCAGTTGTACAGGAACAACACAGTTGAGCTCAGCATTTGTGGTTGTTCCAGTGCTGCATGTCACAGCTCAGAGGGGCAACCTATAAACTTTATTGTTTCATATCTTCCCCCACCTCCCAGATGGGTGCTGCATCACCATACAACAGCCAATTCTTGCCCCATTCGGGACCCAGAGGCCCCCCTAGCATGGCTCCTGCTGGAATTGGCCCTGCTCGTGGCCCTTCCATGGGACCCATGTATGGTGTACAGGGCCAGAGGCTGCCCCAGCAACCAGGCTATCCTGGAGGACAGCAAGGCCCCCCCCGGCCACAGCAAGGGCTCAAACGACCTTATGGCTCAGAGGTTTGTGAGACCTCCTATGTACTATAGATGCAGTAGTGTCAAGGACTGTGATTAGCTTCAAACTTGCATCTCAGGTGTAATTCAATGTAATGTTAACAGAAATAGCATTACCATTTTCCTGAGTTATTGCCTTACATGTTTCATAACAGTTTTAATCAGCAACTTGGTGGTCTTCTGTGCAATACCCAGACAACACTGCAGGCTTTATGTGCTCTAATCCACTATAAAAATAGAAATCACAAGACCAGATTTCTGGAGAAGTTTTTTAACATGTTTTCACCCATCTTAATCTAAGAGTGATATGAGACAGTGATTTGCGATGCCTTGAAGACACACTGATTCCACGCTACTGCCTACCAAAGTGCTGTTATGCTTTAACTCCTTTTCTCTGAGTTAATTCCAGTATTTCCTCCCTCCCCCCTTTTTTTTTTTTTTTTTTTTTTTTTTTTACAGGGCTTTCCAGGGATGCCAGGCACAGGGCCATATCCCAGTCAACCCATGCAGTACCCTGGCCCTGGGGTGCAGCGTTCTGCCCCCTCTCCATCTTATCCTGGTCATCGGATGGCCCTCCAGCAGGGCAGCATGAGCCAGTATCCCCCAGGGCCAGGAAACCCTGGGCAGTACTACAAGGTGAGGCACCAGCAGATCTTTGACGATGATTGATGATGTTAATCTTACAGATGCTTTGTCTAAAACCGTCCTGTGGAATACCCTCTTTTAGAAGCAGTTAGTTATGAGAGGGGTATATGAATTTGACACACAGCCACCAAACCCCCCGATCACAAAATAACAGGGTGCTGTCTGGATGTATGGAACATCATATTCAAGTCAATTGGAATGAGATCTCTCTTGTATGTTTGCCTTCTAGACAGAGCAATTCAATGGGCAGAACAGCACAATGTCTGCAATGACAGCAGCGGGCGGCACAGGCTCAAATGTAGGATACAGTACCTTCAACCAACCTGTACTCAATGGGGTGAGTCTCAGAGATAGGTTCACTTTGTGTAACTTGGTGTGCTGCAGCACTATATCATATGCATCTTCTCCCATTTTATAAAACTTGGATCTGTAGAGTTAGAACTTTAATTACTCCAATGGAAACAGCACATACTGTAGATTCTGAAGGACAAGCCCAACTTCTAAGCTGACACGGATCAGTCTAGGACCCTCTCCTCCTCCTCTCTCTACCACATGGAAACTCAGTGGAACTCGCATGGAACCGTTGGTTCTCAACACCTTCTGATTTGACTGATTTACCATGTTATACCAGTGCAGCCATGTTATTTGTGGGATCACCGTTTAGGGTGAATATTATGAATCCATGGACCATCCTGAAAAACTTAGGTTAAGTACATTAGCATGGTGAAATCCTGGACCTTCCATGTTCTGCTGCATTTCCTTGAACACTCTGCTTACTGTTAGGCATGACAAAAATTAGTTGTCATTTGACAGAATGCACATTAGTTGTATGGGCACTACTTCAACTTTAGGGCTGTACTTTCATCTCTGCTTTTCTTGAACCACTGTTTCTCTGTCCCATGTAGCCGGGCCGAGTCATGCCAGGATACCCTAGCTCTCCCCTTCCTGGGAATCCAACTCCCCCAATGACCCCAGGAAGCTCCGTGCCCCCCTACATGTCCCCAAGCCATGATGTCAAATCACCATTTCTTCCTGATGTCAAGCCCAATATGAACTCTCTGCCACCACCACCTACAGGTAAAATTTTAGCCAGAACATTGAACTTGCCGCACACTGCTCTTTATTGGAGAACAGAACAGCTGTATATGCCCAGTTGTAGAAAAGAGTTCTCGATTCAATAGGTAAACTGGAGTTTTGTGGTGTGAGAAGTAGTTCTGCTTTGTTGATGCTAATCCCCTTGCTTTTCTCAGGGAACCCCAGCGATGATCTGCGGCTGACCTTCCCTGTCCGGGACGGTGTGGTGCTGGAGCCCTTCCGCCTAGAGCACAACTTGGCTGTCAGCAACCATGTCTTCCAGCTACGTGACTCAGTCTACAAGACGCTCATGTTGAGGTCAGGGTCGCCCACTGCCGCAGGAAGCAGAGGTTCCTCTGCCTCTTCACATTTGTTTTAGTGTAAATGTACATTTATGATTCTTATTCTGTGTGTTGTGTATGTGTGTGGTCTACAGGCCGGACTTGGAGCTCCAGTTCAAATGCTACCACCATGAGGACCGGCAGATGAACACCAACTGGCCGGCATCAGTGCAGGTTAGCGTGAATGCTACGCCCCTCACCATTGAGCGCGGTGACAACAAGACATCCCACAAGCCCCTGTACCTGAAGCATGTTTGCCAGCCGGGGAGAAATACCATCCAGATAACTGTCACGGCCTGCTGCTGTGTAAGTCTCCTCCTCTCCATTGTTACGTCTCACCATACCTTTTCACTTGTTTATTTTACATTTTTATTTATATTTACCTTCAAATGCTTTGATTCTTCCATGATACTGTCTAGATCAGAGCTGTTAAAATTACTGATTGCTGTAAAATAAGGACTGTCAAATGTACAGTCTGTCACATAGCTCTGCTCTGTTTTTCCTTTCATCAGATCGATCACTATCTCAAGACTTGTTTGTAAAAATATTATTTATTAAGTAAAAGTATGTTATCATCAAAAGCACATTACAGAATGCACCCATGTCACTCGTGTGGATGCTGTGCCTTTGTGTCTCTTTGACAGTCTCATCTGTTTGTGCTGCAACTGGTCCACCGGCCATCAGTGCGCTCCGTTCTGCAGGGCCTCATGAAGAAGAGGCTACTACCGGCAGAACATTGCATCACCAAGAGTCAGTGTGGCCGACAACCCCAGATACAACTGTGATACACCAGGCTGCACACAGCCACACACTATACAAGTGCCTACATATGCCACGTACATATATGGCACAAGGCTACTGTCATCTTGCTCAGTCTCAGGTGACCTGCCCTCATGTGTAGAATGGCCTGTAGATGTTTACCATGGGAAAGGAAAGCTGATGCCCATGTTAACAGATAAAGGGGTAAACTGGAGGAAAAGTTTTATTATCACAAGCGTTCATAAAGGCGCTGTACTAATTCCACTCCACACTGAATGCTTTTTGTAGTTTTAATGGTATTAGTGGACAGGTGAGAAAGTTGGAGAGCATTGCTGGTGCTCAGGGTGTCACACTGCTCTTGCCTTTTGATTATCAAAAAACCTTCATGATATTCAATTTCCTACTACCAGCCACAAAGTGCAGGTACCTTCTCTTGTCACAAATTAAAAGTGAAATTCCACAATGCAAAAACATTTTTAAATCCCTCTTGCTTAATATACTTCTGTGTAATGGCTGGCTTGTTTATATTTTGCCTGGTTTACATAGGGTCCAGTGTGACATGACCACAGAGGCCGCTGAGGCTGTAGTTCTAAGATATTTTATGTAAGCTCTCTTTTCCAGATTTGTGCATATTTTGTGCATATTAACATAGTTGTCCTGTTGTGATAGTTACCTTAGTTAACCTGTGCTACCTGGGTCAAAAAGGTGTAGTAATGGAAAGGTAAAAAGTAGTAACATATATAATCACCAAGTTGTTTCACTGTTAACATGGTTGTATTTAATAATAAGTAGTGTTAATGGTGTCAGGTGAAGGCTTCAAAGTGACCCACATACTGGTTATAGTTAAGTGAAAAGGGGAAAAAAATGTTGCCATGTGTCATGTACATTTTTTGAATTATTATTTATCGTTTCTTTTTCACACATATAACAGTTACTGGCTTTTTTTGACTGAACACACAGATGGCACTGAGAGACCGTAGTGACATGCACAGACATGACATAAATTATATATATCACCAAACTTTATCATTACACTTTTTGAATTTAGTACTGTGTGTGTGTGTGTGTGTGTGTGTGTGTGTGTGTGTGTGTGTGTGTGAGAGAGAGAAATATGTATAGGCCTTTTGTCTGTTGTTTGTGGCTTGAGAAACAAGAAATCAAACAGATTGAGCTTTATAGATGTAGAGGTTACAGATGAAGCTCCTGGACTTCTTAACGAACATTTTGGACTATGCCATGCTAGCTAGGTTGCATTACACTTGCCCTCTGCACTGAGGTGGGTGTGTAATCTACATTCTCTGGGTCACATGCTCATATACCCCTTCCTTCACAGTTAAGAGGAATTTCAGTAGTGGCACCATCCCAGGAACACCTGGGCTGAACGGGGAAGATGGCGTAGAGCAAACCGCCATTAGAGTGTCCCTCAAGTGTCCTATCACTTTTCGTCGCATTCAGCTCCCAGCCCGAGGCCATGACTGCCGACACATACAGGTGAGATGTCCCTGAGGCTACACGTTTTGGCTGAAAATGTTGTCAGGGTTTACATGATGTTACTTTGTCTCTGAGTTGTGAAGCCTTTGTTCTAAAAGGTTGCTTGTTTGAATCCCATTCTTTCCTGTAGTGCTTTGATTTGGAGTCTTACCTGCAGCTCAACTGTGAGAGGGGAACCTGGCGCTGTCCTGTGTGCAAGTATGTCCACATTTGTTTGTTTGTGGCGTGATGGATCTTCATATTCTGGAAGACGTTCCCTCATTGTGCCCTCATGTAGAAACAGTACATTATGTGTGTGCAGAAAAGTGTAGCCTGATCAACTTTTCTCTGCATATCACAGTAAGACTGCTCTCCTGGAGGGTCTGGAAGTGGACCAGTACATCTTGGGGATACTTATCTACATCCAGAAGTGAGTGCTTGTTAATCTGTATTGGCATTTCCTTTTTGATGCATTTTCAGGAACTGGGCTCAGATTTTGATTTTTTTTTTTTCTTTTTTTCTTTTTTTTTTTTTCCCTCTTCCTAATTCCATGCCATGTTTTCCCTACCAATACCCTTTAACTTTTCCATTTCTACCCCCGTTTATGGCCCTGACTTTTTCCCCATATCAGCTCTGAGTACGAGGAGATCACCATTGACCCTGTGTGCAGCTGGAAACCAGTACCCATCAAGCCGGACCTGCATGTGAAGGAGGAGCCCGACGGTCCAGCACTAAAGCGCTGTCGCACGCTGAGCCCCAGTCACATGATCCTGCCCAGTGTCATGGAGATGATCGCAGCACTTGGCCCAGGCCCCTCTCCCTACCCTTCTTTGCCGCCAGGTGGCAACAGCAGTACAACAGACTACTCCAGCCAGGGTACGAAGAATAGAAGACCAGTCTGTTTCAGCTCTGTCGGTCCAGCCTTCTTCTTTGCCAGCTTTTCATCTTAATAATCTTTATTTTTAATACAGCAGAGAAGCATTTCTGTATATTTAAACATTCATCTGTTTTGGGCTATTTCAGCAACTAATTTGGGAGCTGTACATCAAATAAGTAACACTGTGCATTTACTCTCTTATCCAAACAAGGAGAACAATGAAACTATATAAATGTGGTTTAATTTTCAGAGAATGCAAACAGATATGTTAAATTTTTAATGTGCAATATTCATTAGAGAATTTCTGTAATTTATTGGGGTGGCATATGTATTGAAACTGCTTAGGTGCCTTTCATTTTAAATTGATAATACTTTCATTTTAAATTGATGTTAGAAGTTATCATATTCAGATAAGTGTTTAATCAGTAATTCAATAAAAGTAGTCAGGACAGAGAAATATTTATGTACTACAGGTAAAAGATGCCACAAAAACACTTTTATGTTTTTTAGGACCAGGATACTCGAGCCAGACTGACTTCTCTGACTTCCCAAATGCACCAGGGGCACCTCCCCTGGGTGACTTTGCTTCTGGACCACCACCTCTGTCCTACCAGGGCGACCTGCCCAGTGGTCTGCTCACTCCTGACAAGGGGCATCCTATGCCTGCACAGGTACAGCTAGTGATGCCATATACACAGTTGTTTGAAGTTACTGTGCGGGATCCATCAGCTGTGTGTCAACAGCATGGTGGGTTACATGCTGTGGCATAAATACTTTTGTACACAATTTAGTGCTTATTTTTGACCAATTAATCCCATTACAAGTAGAGTGCCTGTCATTTATAGATAACAGACTCAAGAACTCTAGACAGAAGCTGTAAAAACTGTTGAAGCAGACTGAGTTAGACAGTCTTTCACTCCTGTCTGCGTTTCACTGCCCACTAATGGCTGAAACTGGAAAGTGAGGTCGCTTATAATTCGCAACAGACAGAAATATCAAGGATTGGTGAAGGAAATGCCAAAAAAATGTTTAAAAAAAAAAAAACTGCAAAATATTTGTACCTCCACAAATTTGTAACCCAATCCATTGTTACATGTGGAGCCAGTGTAATGGTTTTAAAATACAGTTTTAAAAATTCAGTTTAGTTTGTAGTTCCAAACCTCTCCCTTTTGGCCCTTCTCTTTCCAATGAAGATGCCCCATTCCAGCCACAATCCTGTTCCACAGCAACAGCCTCAGCCTCAGGGTCTTCATGGCAATGTGCATCTAGGAGGCCCAGGAGCACCAATGCTCCCCCGCAGTTCCTCACAGAATACCCGGCTGCACACAGAAGGTTCTTTTGGACTGGGCGGCCCTGGAGATGTTCCAGAAAATTCAATGGATGTGAGTACAAATATGTTTGTTTGGTATGTCACCATGTACCTTTTTGTACAAGTTGTACCATGCCTCCAAAAACTGTTCACCCCTTAGATTTTTTCCACATTTCATTCAAGTTACACCACTACATTTCAATGTGTTGAAATTACATGTTTTTTCTCCTTTCACTAATGCATTAAATCAAACACATTTATGAATAAAAACACAACGGTAGTTTTTGCAGAATGAAAGACATTTCTTATTTACAAATGGAAAAATAAAACGTCCCTGTCATATACATATCCTCCAATAAAAAAAAATTATATTTCATGAAATTCTGAAGACATCTATATACTTTATTTCATTTTTATATTAGAGGTACTTGTACAGCATAGAAAAAAAAACATCCCATTTAAGCATGCTTTAATTTGACTTTTCTTGTTCCGGCAATGTTGTCAGTCCCGGTGAATGCTTTCTAAAGGCATTCCGATGTTTCTAAATACATCAATTTTAATACTAAGGCACATGTTTATCCAACTTGTATAACATGTAAGTTTATAACTTAAAAGTCTGACTTTGTATCTCTAGGTCTGAAATTCTGCAGATCCCTTTTTGGTTTAATACCCAAGTCAGAGTTTTTCAGTGGTGTAGCAGTAATGCTGGTGCATCACATTACCTCAGCTGGACACTTGGATGTAGGTTTAAGTCCAATTCAGGGTGTAAAGATGTTACACATTCTCAGTGTCTGCAATCCAAAGACGTTTGAAAGAAGGCAACGGAAAGCTACTTCTCTAGCCCTCCTGTTCATGTAAACCACATGGGTGGTGGAACTTGACTTCATGGCAAAACACCTTGTCTTGCTCAAAGGTGTTATGTCAAGGCCATTTCCAGCTCTAGACACAACTCTTTGGTCACAAATGAAGATTTTGTCCATTGTACTGCCTGCTGACTTTTGTTTTATGTAATGTTTGTCTTTCCCAGTTGCTTCCTGAGCTGACCAACACAGACGAGCTTCTTTCTTACCTCGGCCCCCCTGACCTCCCAAACAACAGCAACGATGACCTGCTCTCTCTGTTTGAGAATAACTGAACCCACACACATCTCTCCTCCAAAGTCAAGTGGCCTGTTCTGATTCAAAAAAAAAAAAAAAAAAAACTTCATGGCCCAACAAGCAAAGAGAGCAGAAAATATGACTTATTTTAAACTATAATCCTGCACCCCGCCCTTCAAACTGGAAATGGCATTCAGCCCTGGGGACATGGAAAAACTTTATAATATAAAAGGCTCTGCTTTGTTTGACTGCCTATGAACTATGAAACAGATTTTATTATTTTATATTTTTAAGCTATAAACCCATTCCTTTCCTCCTGGTTGCTTACATCTCTTCTCGGACCAAGGTTCAGAATGACGCCATTTGAAATCAATGTTGGTAAAGAAAATACCATTATATGGAAATTTTCTTCATTCTTTTCAGTGTAAAACCTCTGTTATGTGCAATTTGCAATGAAAAATGTGCTTTGAATTTAATCATTGATATATGAAGAGCTTAAAAAAAACATAAAAGAAAATTTACCTTAATGTGAAGTGATTTTTCTTTTCAGCCTTTAGAGTTTTGTTCAGCTTGCAGTTTCACTTTACGAGAGAAAGAGATGCATATTAGATGAAAGGGGTGGCCTTAATTCAAAACATCTCCGTCTTATACAGTACACACAAACACACACACACACACTCCATCTGAGAGGCTGCCATAAACCATTTTCCTGTCATATTCAGCCATTGTGAATAACACTTTCCCCCCCACGTGTCCAATGGAGTCTCACTACAGTTCAGTCTTGTACCTGTTCCTTGTCCATTTGAAAAATCATGACTATGAATAATTACACGGTGCTAAAAGCTGACTGCCTGTCTAGAGAGAATGGTTGTTCTAACACATAGTTTTATACCAATGCAATAAGATTTAAATAAAAGTCCCAAACCTGCACGAGTGTCAGAAAAGCATTGCTGCACGTTTAACTGCCTCTACTGGTGCATCGCACTGGCAGTAACCACTTTAGTACCACAGAACCTACAGTTGAGCGTTTATTTCCATCAAACAGGAGATGGCGAACATCCTAGTTGCTGTGAACAGGGTGCACTTGGAAAAGCACCAGCTGCAAACATAAGTCCAATTTGAAGACTTTCACGTGTAGCTGTGCCTGGATTGGGATATTGAAGATGTTATTTGTGAATAAAATCTGCCATGCTTCCTAATTACACAACTACAGCATCCCCTGTGCTTCCAGAGTGTTGTAATTCCAGGATGGTTGCCGTGGCCGCAATATGTCAGTAACTGTGGGTGTGTAATGCTGGTGTCTTTAGGGTACCCTACACTATGTTTGTAGTCCCGTGTTCATTTGGAGAGGGCGGAGAATGCTGAAAACGATGTGATACCACGGGGTGCACATGTGCAGAAAAACCTGATTCTGAAACTTGTCTATCATCATTGTTTACCGGTCAGGCGTAAGGTTTGCCTTGCTGTTGCTGTATGAACCAATGCTGATTCTGCATTTTCTGAATTCTGTAAGGATGTTTTTAATGCTTGTTATCCCATCTTATACCTGCAAATACAGATAAAACTGCTTCAGCTGCAAAATTACTGCGAAGCATCTGTACAGTTGTTTTTACAGTAAAATTGCAGAAAAAGTAGACAAAATAATCTGAAATCATTTAAATCAAAAAGATTTTTTACAGGGGACTCTAGGCCATTTGGGAAAATATGAAATTACTTTCACATGGTTTTAAATAGGTTGTGCTCTATTTTTGGGGAAAAATGTGCACTGACATAAGTTTCATTACCAATATTCATAAACGGACAATAGCTAGCAAGGTTTATCAGCTTTTTTTGTATGGGTTTTCAGTTGTTTTTCTTTTTGTCTTGAGTGTTATTCAAACATTGATGGCTACAGGCAGGCTGGATCAAAGTTTAATAACATTTCTAACCAGGTTTTCACCTGCTGTTGGTGCAGACCTTGTCATGCACCTGTAATTGCCCAAATACCCACTGTCTGATTTGGAGGGTTAGGATTTATAATGGGTTCCTTAAAAGCAGCAGCTAAATTTTCATCACACTGCTGATAAAATCTTGTTTGATTCAAATAGGAAAGCCACAAATTTATATATCAGACTTGGTTACTGTTCCACTGTATCTGCCAACTTGGCGCATAAATTAAAGTGTTGGATAATGTTGAGCTTCTTGGGTCTGGCCTAATGTAAATATAGCGATGCGCAGGGCACTTGTGCCCCTATTAGGCCAGATCTGTTGCTGGTAGGTATAAATGCAATGGGACAAGACTGTGCTACTCCTTCCTTGGCCACCTGAAGGGAGTTGACGTTAACCACACTGTGGATGTATGACATGGACTTGCCTTCCCCTGTCCTGCCATGATTTGAAAATGTGCAGGATAACTGTCCATTTCTCATTTTGTCATTATTGTTATCATTCTTGCGTTTTCAACTCTGGGAATTTTTTTTGTTTTGTTTTTCCTTTTTTTTTTTTTCTTATTGGTGGGATTTCTATCCAAATGAGTAACACCTATGTCTTGAGCCATTTCCTGCCATACGCACTCTGTTTTTTTTTTTTTTTTTTTTTTGATAGAATTCTCATTTTGTGCAGCGAAAGCTTCATTATGCATGTGTCTCAGTATCATTTCACCTAAGTGAAGTGAATTAAACCATCACAGAACGGGGTTTGGTTTTTTTTTTAAATGTGCTGAGAAAAGGGAAACAAAACTTTGGTTAAAATTTAAGCGTCACTGAGAATTTCTGTGTATTTCTTCAAAGCACAAGTATCAACCATTTGCCCTCAGTGTATATATGAGTTATTAAACACTGGCACAGAGGCCATGTTGGTGTCTGTCTTTGTTAAGTGTTGTCAACTTAGCTGTCTGACATCATTGTGTTTGCCCAAACTCTTTAAAAAGCTACTAATGCAGTAATTTTCTCTTATCTAATTATACACTTTTTTCCAATTATATGGGTAGTGTATTTCTTCTTTCTCTCCAAATGACATGCATAATGGTCAGTGTTACTTGCTTTTTTAGATGGCCTATTTTGTGGTGACTTTGAGCAAAAACATCAGTAAGAGTGGAAGGAAAAATGCTGAAAACTCTGCAGTCATATTCATATAATTGTGACAAGTTGAGGAGCTCTTAGTCCCAATTCTGTGATTTCTCACTCCCTCCAGAGATCAACATAGGCACAGTGTGCAGTTTGTACCGAGTTCATTCGTGTAAAGGGGGGGATTTTGTTCCCAGATACTTTGTGTACCATAGTCATTTTTATTGTTATCAATGATGATATTAATATTGTTATTAAAGATGACTGGTGTATCCTCATGCCATTTTCCAGTGTTTGTTTCAGCTAAATGTAGAGCCACAATGCCAGATAAAGCTCATGTAACCCTCAACTTTGATGGATGGCGTCTAAGTGGGAGACTACATGACACGGAAGTGACTGATATAATCGTTTGCATAATATTTTCTTCTTTCGAAAACAGCCCTCCCAGGAAAGATCTGTAACGACCAAAAAACCCCATTCATGGTCAACCAGTCTGTGTACTCGACACCACACAACCGTACAGCAATTCAGCGTCTCCTGGCCCAGCTGCAGCCCCGATCAAGCTAGTTTACCCCGAATTACCGTGGTTAAAATACCCTGTTGCATAAAGGAGTGTCAGCTGAGCTATACATTACGAAATGACAGTTACAATATTCACTTAACATAATTCTCTCGGATAGTTATACTATCTGTTATACTGGAATCAGTATTAATAAAGATGGGCAGATTATTTCTGTTATTGACATGACTTGTTCGGCACAATGGGTACAATGACAGACGTTACTGTCGCCATTACGGCTCCGTACAGAAAGAACGCGAAATCATGTATGCACTGCACATCCACCCGAGCCGTAATGGCGATCTCCCGTGACCCGCCCTCGGATTTTCTCAACCAATTGAATTTGGGATCCACCCCTTTTTCTGCGCGGATATCACTGTAGCCCAATTTTCATAGGATAAAATAGACCGCTGCGGCTCACGCCTCCACTGCCACTGGTCCATATTAATGCCAATCTTTAATGTGCCGTTCGAGCGGACTTTCATCAGCACAATCCTGTTCCACAGCTATGCTACAAGTTGATGCTTGATTTGGTTAATGAGGTGCCACTCACAAATTCCAGACTCCCTATTGGATACGCGCGTATTCGAAGTGACGTTCTTTGTGCCATATATTACAGTAGGGGAACCGGGTGCCTTTTCTTGCCTGGAGCGGAAAGGAGTCTGCTGAGCATCGTCTGCAGTCCGCACTCTCTCTCTCTCTCACACACACACATAAGTGCATTACAGCAATCTGCAGTATGGCGTGCCCCAAAGTCTTCTTCGATATCGCCGCAAATGGCAACCCTGTCGGCCGAATTATCATGGAGGTAGGTTGCTGCATTTAAGGTGTGGCGTTATTCACTCGCGAACCTGTTCGAGCCTGCAGTTCCGTGCTTTTAACGGCACATGTAACTGTTCTGTGCATAAAAGACTTAATACTAAACGGGACCTGGTAAAATAAGCCTGTAATTTTATTATGTCATATATTAAGGTTGTAACATTTTGATGTTTCCAGCTTAACGATGAACGTGTGACGAGTTCCGTCCCGGAAAATGCGGCTCCAATGCGGACCTCTGCTTTTCACTGAACCAGACGCTAACTTGGATTAACTAGTTTCCTCGTGCTCGTTGAACTCGTGTGGACTTTTCCACGACAATGTGGCTTTACTAAGAATACTTGCATTTCAAGCCCCTGAACTCAGTTTACAGACATGTAGGATGTTGCTTCTGTAGGAGAGCGTGACTATGAAGTGAGGATCATTAGTTTGTTACCAGGCCCAGTTGAAACAGTTGCATTTGAAAGGCGCCATTTCCTCAGCAGCCTATAACTGGGCGTAGATGCGACGCCTCACCGGCACTTTGATCGACAGAAATTCTAACTATATATTCGTTATGGCCAGTATTTAAATACTTTAATGAAAGGGCTCGTACACGCCAATGTTTGACTGCAGCTTTAATACGCGGGGTTTTTTTTTTGCCTGTTTTGTCAGGTTCTTGTGACGGTTTTTTTTTCCGGCATCACGCGCTTTGCCGTCGAATCCTCCATTTTCGCCCATTTCGCCACTTTAATCCCTGCGATTTTAATGTCTCGCTGTTTTTGGAGTTTCTGTATTTTCACAGGAGCTGATGAGTGTCTAATTTTGTACAAATAAACTTGCTATATGTCGATTTCGGGGCTTTTTTTGCTTTAAACGGACCAGGTTTTACAGCGCTGCAGCGAGAAGGGCACCCGAGGCGTGGGCGGCTCGTGCCCGAGCTGCTGCCGCCCTTTTGTTGAGCGGCGTTCAACTGCACGTGCACGAGGAAATGGGACCTCGCGGCCTTTACGGCTCACTGCACAAATTCATGGCTGATTTTTCCTTCCCTCTTGTGGTCCTTTGAAGTTTGTGCTGTTTTTGGCATAAAATCGGCCAAGCTCTTGCAGTGCGGAGTTATCTGAAGCAATTGGGGATGTCGATTCTGGAATCTTCTACAGGAGATTGAATGTAGCGCGCGGGCTGGATGAGGTAGAGATACGCAAGACCATTCAAAGTCGTTAGTGTACTTGCGCCTCTAGAAGTTCCGAAAATCTTGGTGGATTGTCATGAAACTGACAAGCAAAGGACCCACGTGCTCCTTGGTCGCGCACGTGGCCCAGCTCCAGTCCCTTTCAGCGTCACCGTCTGCTTTTTTTTTTTTTTTTTTATTGCAGTATTGCGTTTCCGCCTGTGCCGCTTAAGGACAACTTGCTCTGAATATTTAGGGCTCAGACTGCATTGCGCTATAAACGTTTGGTATGGTGTCCAGTTAGACTTGAGTGAAGACCTAAAGTGTTTGACAGCTAAACCCTATTAGTAGCAAATCTGCGAAGTTGTAGGGCAGAAATTCAGCCAAAAAAAGTTAACGTACAGAATGTGAGCAGCTACCGTGTTAGAAGACAGGCTACATGTGTGAGATCTGTCATGGACACCCTCAGACACACAGCTGCACTCCCACCCCCACACAATCCTCCAGACTGGGAGCAGCACCCAAGTGCAATGGCCCTTCTGGCCATCTCTCTGCAGCTGTCACCTCTTTCAGACATTTTGCCACATATGAAGCCTCGAGCATTTCAGAATAAATTCAAATATTTGAATGGTACTTTAATCACTTGCATGCAAAGGTCTATAGGGTGGAGCTTCTGATTTCTCAAATTAAACTTTTTTTCCCCTCCCCTTGTCTCCATACAGCTAAGAAGTGATGTTGTCCCAAAAACTGCAGGTATGTGAACTTGTAACTGACTTACATGTTGGCTTGTGTACAAGATGGCTGTGTGTTTTTACTCCATTGTTGTAGCCTTGGTTTTTCTGTACAGACTATAGTTTTCCCTCATACTGATACACAATCTCACTGCAGAGAGTGTGTGTGTGTGTGTGTGTGTGAGAGTGTGTGTGTGTGTGTGTGTGTGTGTGTGTGTGAGAGACCAGAGTACTGCCCCACTTTCGGCATCTGTGTAGAAGTTCAGAGCCATGTCTGTGCTCAAATTGCTTTTCTGTTGGCAGAAAACTTCCGTGCCCTGTGCACTGGAGAAAAGGGCTTTGGCTACAAGGGGTCCACCTTCCACCGTGTTATCCCTGGTTTCATGTGTCAGGTAGGTGGTTGTTGGGCTTCTGGTCCACTTCAGTACAAGGCAATGGATAACTTGTAGTTTGGCGCTCCAAGGAATGAGTCGAACATTGAGTTTATTGGTGTTCTATCCTGTTTCTTGGTGATATCTTTGAACTTGTAAATTGTCATTGTGCTCAGGGTGGTGATTTCACCAACCACAATGGAACAGGTGGCAAGTCCATCTATGGCAACAAGTTTGCGGATGAGAACTTCACCCTGAAGCACACTGGAGAAGGGATTTTGTCCATGGCCAATGCTGGGCCCAACACCAATGGATCCCAGTTCTTCATCTGCACAGCCAAAACTCAGTGGTGAGTGTGTAAATGTGTAGGATTGTTGTATGCTTTTTTTTTTTCTTTTTTTTTTTTTTAATACTAGTGTGTTAAATGTGGTAAACTGCAAGTTGAATTTTTGTATGTGTGCGTTCAGTTTTACAACCTTTTTTGGTTCCCTGGTTCTTTTGGGTGTAGGTAGTGGTGTAACCTTGATCTGCTTCTAAATGGCTGAACAGTATTTACTGTCCACAACTTGCTTATCCATGTCTATACCCCTTCCAATTTCCAATACAGAAATTGACAGATTTAATATTTCTCATTTGTAGCACACAAACCATTGACAATTTTGCAATGTTCCTTTGACAGGCTTGATGGGAAGCATGTGGTATTCGGAAAGGTGGTGGAGGGGCTCGACGTGGTTAAGAGGGTGGAGGGTTATGGGTCTCAGAGTGGCAAGACCAGTTCCAAGATCACCGTTGCCGACTGCGGTCAGCTCTGAAGCACTTCATCCTGCAGTCCTGAACATTCCTGACCAAGAGCAATTTACTAGCCCTCTGCCCTCCCAGGTGGTGTCTTGTCTAACCTTGTTGCATTGGTGGGATTTTTTTTTTTTTTTTTTTTTTTTTTCCTCCTCTGTATTTTGAAAATCCAACTCAAGTCTGAAATAAAGGGGAACAACAACCTTAAACTTGGCATTCCTGTTGTAATTACTTTTATTGTTGAGGCAAGTTGTATATAGTACAAGTTTCCCTAGGAATTTTAATCATTCCTTTTATTCTTTGAGACTAGGGTTAGGGTAACTCTATTTACATATGTAGACCTTCTAGTTGAAAGTGCTTGAGCACTTTTGCATAAATGATCACCAAACAATGCGGTGCAAAGCCTTACTGTGGCTGTACAGATGTGAGTTATGGCATCACCCAGTCTCAGCAGTAATACAGTATTTAATATTTCAAAGATGAGTTATGTATGCTGCATAAAACCTGAATGATTTCCCCAAATGTTGCCAATAATTTGGTATCCATGAAACTAATGTAGGTTTTATTATATCCCATATAAAGGATCATAACCTCTAAACAATTGGTTCACTTAATTTTGCTTTGGAGTGGTGGAGTTATGTGTTTTTGTTTTTTTTTTTTTTTTTTTTTTTTTTTTTTTTTCCCCCCCTTCTACCAAAATTGTGATGGGGTGTTGATGTATCACACACTTGGTTACCAGGATCTGAGGACAGGAAATTGCATCCTGCCAAGCACCATGCAAACTTTTAACTGTGTTGTCACACCTACTAGTACTATGGTACGCACAAGTAAACCCCTGTTATAGGCATTTTTACGAGAACGAATTTCTGAACTGTGCTAACCTTTCGTTTCTGTACCCACAATGCCTTGCAGCTGGCTAACTTCCTGTCCCGTACATGCCAGTGTCACGCAGTACGGTACCTTGTGAGACATAAAGTGCGGTTTCCTGTCATGTTCGATTTGTTTCTGCAGTCTTTCAATGTCGATCTGTTTACCTGTAATGCACGAAAAGCTTATAGCAAAGACGAAGGTAATTAAGGTGGGGGACCCGCGTATGATGCACTTGAATGTGTACGTGAACTAACAGGAAGTTGGTGAGCCGCCCACCACACAGCTCACAATAAACTGTCTCTTCTCTCGTGAGTACAGTAACAGTTTGTTACAGTAAATTGCCTTGTTTATGTTAAGTTGCCTCGTGTTCCCAAATTTTGCTGTATGAGCAGCTCTGGAATGTTGGCTCCTTTCTCGGGGTGTAGCTTCTACCATGGGACCGATTTAATCTCCCTGGGGTGAATGGAGGGTTTCTGTGATGTTTGGCGTTTGGGTGGGTGGAATGCATTTCCCCCCTCATTTAAAGTAATAGAAAATAGGACCCCGCTAAGCGCAATTTCAATTTGTCAAGGGTATTCTGGAACGAATTAAGTGCGTGAAACGGAGTTTACCTGCATTGTGCAGGGTGTAAACACGAGGTGAATTCATCATGTTGAGGAACTAAAGCTCTGGCGGCAGCTTCTGGACAATTTAGGCCGGGAAACCAGATTCGCAAGCAGAGACAGGCGCAGAATGAGAGATTTGCTGCAACAGTCCAGCTGCAGGAACACCCTGCGCTGGCAGCCCGTTATTTACAGCACGGACTTGGCCTGCTTGTTCCTGAGGTGCCCCCTTATTTGCAAGTCAGATACGGACGATCGCCTCCTCATCTGTATCATTATTCTCCCGCTGCGCCCATGCATTATTAAACATTCAGCTCATGCAGTATTTAAGGTTTATTTCATGAGTGTCAAATTAGGTGCGTTGGAAGCTGGTTGGCCTTTTCTATAAACGGATTTATGAATTATAGTGAGCAGATCTTAAAGCAGTTGACAGAATGTGGGAACCACTTTAGTGTGGTGGCGAAATGGCATGTTAGTTGCCTGCAGGCTGCGGCGTTTTAATGGGCGCAGCGGAGAAGCCCTCGGCGATTCGCCTTCATCCCCAGCAGAGGGCACTCCTCGTCAAGCTTCAACAGTCTCACCGCGGCGCGTTCGCTCCCATTCGCGTTCAGGTTGAACTTCCTGCGTTTTCAGTCGTCAGACGCGCAGCCCTGCAAGTTTACAGGCGCATCTTCGCAAAGAAGATCTTTCAGTAAGAAAGAGAAAGAACTTACACGCCGGTATAAGCAAAAAGACATCTGAAAATTACGCGACATGTTTTTTTTAATCCCTTCATTGTCATGCTGTAGAGCTCCTCCGTAGCACAGGTACCTTGGTAGTAACAAACGCCCAGAACATTCGTCCATGTAAAATACACATGAATTCCATAAAGACGCGATTTGTTTCTAAATTATATACAAGACGTAAAATTATTTGACAGGAAACATGCTACATGGAAACAATCACCTTCCAATGACTACATTTTCTGCTTTGGAATGATAGTGGAAGAAAGAAACGGAACATTTTCAGGCATGCCGACAACATTTTGTACTTTTAAGGCAGTGACACATCGGGGTCTAAAGCTGAACTAACCCTAAAAAGTAGGAATAGCTATACTAACATGGCAACTTAGCAGTGTTAGTGGAAAGAAAACATTTGAGAAAAGGCATTTAGCAATGAATCCTGTTCAGAGCATCAGTGGAACTTCTGTCATCCAGCTCTTGAGTTTTATCCATCCTCATTGCGCGAGGCTTCTTCCTGTCTTGTCTCTTTGTCACCTTTATATCCATGGCTGCGTCTGCAAACCCCGCCGCGGCTGGAGGTGGGATCCTGAGCGTGGCAGGACAGCCCTTGCGCGCAGCTGCAGTATTCTACCGCCCTGCGGCCTTTGGAGAGCCCAGGTAGGGAGCATGCCTCTCCTTCTGTAGGGATGCGCAAACATTTCTTGCTTGTGAGGTAGCGTCCGCAACACAGGCCCTCTGCGCAATCCTTTGAACGGACGCAGTTCTCCAGCTCCTGAACTGAGGTGTACATGTCAGCACATGAAAACTGTTAACTACAGTTCAAATACCTCTTACTGCTTTAGCTTCTAGCCTTCTTGCATCACATTTGTTTTCTCAAGGTTACATTTCTTTATCTTGTTCCTTCATTGCCCAACCATCTCTCATACACGCTTATGCATGGTACTGTGAATCACTGTATTCATCCTGACAGAGTAACTCGCTGTGAACAGAGGCATAAGTCAAATAAGATGCAAAAACTTACAGTTTTTCTTTCTTTTTGTTTTTTCATTTGATGTAGGTGGTCTTTTTGTGCTGGGATTTTTTTTTCTTGTTCGCTTGCACTGATCTGTATTCATACATTAAAAATATAGAAAACATGTTTTAAAAAGTACAGAATGATCATTTTAAAACCATGATTCTTACCAAATGCAACATATCCGCACCACAAAATTAGTACATAAAATGAAATATGAAATAATATTCAAATTCTTTTTTTTTTTTTTTGAAAGAATAGCATCATAGTGTATAATAAGTATGTGTGGTACAGTGCATGGCACTGTTGCCTCAGCCCCTGGGCAGTTTGGGTGTGGGTCCAAATGCAGCTCAGTCTATGTGGAGTTTACATGTTATTCCAGGATTTCTTTGAAGTATTCTGGTTTCATCTCATAGTCCTCAGGTTAACTTGTCACTCTAAACTGCTTGTAGTGTGTGACTGTCTGCATTTGTAGCTACCTTGCAATGGACTGGAATCCCAGCCAGGGTACAGTCTCCTAACCCAGCTCCCAATGATTCTGGGATAGGATCACAACCCTGAACAGGCCCAAGCAGTTAAAGAAAATGCATGGAAGCAAAATAAATTTGTGCTTTAATGTATAAACTGGTTAAGCCATGCTTTAATGTAAATGTTATTGACTAAGCACTACATAAGAAGAAAACAGAAACAGTGCTAAAATGTGAATATTAGCTATTTATATACTGCATAATATACGAATCAAAATTACAGTTACTTGTCTTGCAACCTGCAGGTCACAGCGATCACAACCAAACTATATGACACTGTCTCCCAATTTCCATAACAAATGTGTGACCTCTGGGATATTTATCTGCTCAGTTCAGAGAAAGGACAGAAGACCAGCAGGTGAGTATGGTTTTTTCCTATGCTGGATAAGAGTAACTTCTTATGGTCCTGTATTACCAGATGTTCATATAATGAGCGTAGCACTACAACAAACTTTTAGGAGGAAAGGAATTTCTTTAAAGTCCATGTTTGAGCTGATAGATGAAACCATATGGAAGCAAATGAGAATGTTGCTGAGGATGGCAGATGAGGATATTTATTATATGTGTGCACATTTCCTTCACAGTTTCATTCACTATCAATAAACATTCCTGCGCAGGGTCATGAGGTGAACATAGCTGTTGCATTGTTTTTTTTGTTTATTATGAAAAGCTTGCATGCCTGTGTTAATTCCTTAATTTACATATCACTGTTATTACGCTTGGTGTGACTAGCCTAAAAGGACACTAGCAGTGTTAGGAATAAACAGCTTTTTTGTTTATGTAAACTGTAAAGATCAGTGGAATAACCTTAAACCTTGGTCTTTCCACAAATGTTCATAGGAGTACTGTAAGATGGAGAGCTGCTTGAGAGATGCACACAAGAGTACAAAGTGTGACAGCAGTCTGTTGTGTTATTGGTGCAGCTAAATTACAGTTTTGCGGATTTATTATTATTATTATTATTATTATTATTATGTCTGTTTGGCCTCGCCACGCTCGGCGGAGGAGCTCACTAACCGTTGATGCACCGGAGGCCCGGGCAGCACGCGCCGTCGCCATGGCACTGGCCCCTCTGCGTTTGGCACACGACGCATACTGCGGTCACGTGGTTGCAGTAGCGCCGAGCGGGGCAGTCGCTGTCCTCCTTACAGGCGGCCTGCACAACGTGGAGCGCAACCCGAATTACACACGTTTCATTGACGTCATTTACGTAGAATTTGTGGTTTCTACTATATGTAGGCAGATTCATGAAACGTTTTCTATAAACCTGAAAAAAGTGTTATGTTGTTAGGCGAATTCTGCATCATCAGTTTATCCAAAGAGTAGTTACACAGTTTTAATTTATTAGTGAAGCCTTTTGGGTTGTGGATTCAGTGCCTTAACCACTACGCTTCATGGCGTCATTGACTGCATGCGCGTTAAGTGAGGATGCTGGTGTTTGTAGAGGCGGTGTAGAGGGTGGAACAAGTGAAAGCTTACCTGGTTTGTGGGACGAGATATCTCTGCAGAAGATCGGATTTTGTTGTTGTTGTGCCGGTGGTGGCGATCCAGGGCGGCGTCTCCGGCACACACAGTGCAGAACACACCCAGACACACGGGCACCACAACACACACCCACATAACTGAGCGTCAGCACTTAACACACAGTCTACACAGCAGTGAGGGGTGGTCTTAATATGATTATTCCAGGCAGGAAATAGTAAAAGAGTTCCCTTGAAGGTTTGATTTTATTTTTGATTTTTTTTTTTGTTAATCCAAAAAGTGACGCTTAAATGCATGGAAAGTTACAAAGGCTTCCTGTGGACAGTGCACGTAGACCTGTCGTCAGTGTCCGTCCGTGTCCAGTCACCTCCTGAGCACGAGGACCACATTTATATCTGAGTTTATCACACGCCCACCTGCGTCCTATAAATCTTCCCGGAGCTTTTATCGTCATTACAGACCTAGCGCCTCACCCTCCAAATATGCAAGTTCTTTTGAATTTGTACAATAAATACTCGTTGGTGGCTTTGAACCAAGTGCCGCGGTGCAGTCGGATGCGGGCTGCTTCCTGGGCCGGATTACCCGGTAATCTGCAGCGCGTCTGCTGTCGGAGTGGCGGCGCGCTTCTTAATTAATGGCTCCTTGCGTGCGGAAATGAAACTGAGATGAAGTGAAATGTGAGGCCAGAACGCACTGCAGTACTTAGGAAAGCTCTCTTCTGAGCTGAGCACCGAGGTTCAAATCCTGCTCATGCTGTCCTTACCATGATTGAAGTACTTACCCTGACTGTATACCCTGTACATATGAATAAATGACGGGGTAAAGTTTATGGTCGCAATGTCAGTCGTCTAGGACCGTAGTGCCAGCCATGCAAAGGTTAGATAAGCAATAAAATATAGATGAACATATTTTACTGTGTTAAGACCTTCCATCTCTTATCTCTGAACTTTAAATAGCACATTTTTGGAGCAGGTTCTCTCCTTCTGTTTTGTACCTCAACCAATATGAGGAGGTAGCACTGCAGCAATTTACATAAAATGGTTAAAACAGTTTTAATAGATGTAATATGTAAAACAGCCCCCCCCTTCTTTGAAAACTGCTTACACATCACAGATTTTCAGAATAATATTCAGGACAGCATTATTCATATTAAGTGATTAACAATATTATAGGACAAGTTTATGGAACGGACTGTATGCATATAATATTCTACAAAACTCTTTCAAGAAGGATTACAGACATTTTGGATGAACACCTAAATGGGAAATAATATTCCATATTCTACATCTAGAACTGTAGAGTTGTGAGTAGCCAACCCTATACTTTATTAACCTTTCATGATGATTTCAGTATAACACTGAAATTGTGAAATTATTTACATGTTGAAAACAATTTACGAAAAGCAACAAATCAGGTTAAGATCAAGAGAAAGCTGTACATCACACTGAGAAGGCCACATATTTTCATCCATATCACCACATTTTTAAGTGTGGCACAAGAAGAGGTGGTGAACATGTCCTTTTGTATTTGGGTTATTCTTGTCCTCAGCAGAAGGTGTGCCATCAAAATAGCAAGGTGCCAACTAGAAGCAGTTTTCATGGAACAAATGGATGTTACATGAACATTAAGTCACCTGTTCACTACTAAATTACTACCTTCTTGTTCACTGTTAAGATACTACTGCAGCAAAGCCTCTGAGTAATGCCACAGATTTATATGAAGAAGCTATGCACCACTTTATTATGATTAAATGCTAGTGCTACATTGTACTAACACATGAAACATGCAGAATTTTCTTAAATGTAGACAGTGAATATTTATGAACCTGATGTATAACTGATATATCAATATGTATATATGACTTTATATTTCAGAAGTAATACTGTGTGATTGTCTATTAATTGTGTCTGCCACTTTTGATAATCAGTATATGGACCAACTGTCCATGTATCCACTTTTTGTTGTTTAGCCTATGATGGTGACATGAGCACGATGTCATGGTAGTTTTCATACTCTAATCACTTCTCAGGAGAGTGTTCTTCAAAGAATTTTACTCACTTCTCAAACTTGACAAAATTCTTAGTATTCTCTTGATCACCCCTTATACACTGCATTTATTAGTATTTTTTCATGATGATACATTTCAAATAAACTGCAAATGCAAATTTCTATATTTTGCCAGACAGGGAAGGTAAATCCAGAGAGGGCGATTTACCTCCCACTCTGTGGCAAACATGAACTGTTACTTCAGTCAGGTGCTTATTTAAAATTGGCTAATTTTTCCAAAATTTTCTAACAATTCCCAGAAATCTATGTTTGTATTACTAAAATAAAATAAATAAAAACAATTAAAAAGTCCACACTGATACACTTATAAGAATGTGGGGGATATATATGGGGCATATATGAAAGTTAGTTTTTTAATATAATGACAATACTTTTTTTCAGGCAACACAGAATAAGACCTTTAACTGTGAACTATGCACCAACCTCTGTTTGACTTCTGTCATCTTATGTTAAAGGACCGCTGCTGCAGTTTTGCTTTTTCAGGGTCAAGTCAACATTCAGATATTAAAAAAAAAGAAATGATGAAATATAATACATAAGTAAATAACTCATATTTCAAGCTCTCTGCTAACTACAATATCCCAGGATGTTTATGATTACATGCTATAAATATTATGGGAGCTTAATTTTCAGAAATGGCAATATATTTATTTAAATTACCACATATTACCAAGGGAAGTTGGCATTTTTTCTAAAATTGATATTTTATACAATAGCCCATCTTATTCACTGAAAATGCATTGAAAAAAACATTTTTCCTTTAACTGTTTTGCCAGCGCCTTGGTTTGGAATATCAACAGTATGGTCGCTGTGTAAATACTTCTCTTTAGATTTTGCCTTCTCAGATTTTGCCTTTTTAGAAATCAAAAATAACTACAAGTCTTTGCTGAATTTCTTACTTGGACTTTTGCACCAGTTCCTTATAAATGGCACTTCCTGTTACAGTTCAAGTTTAAAATGGTTTACAAATAATGGCTCTGTTGGAAAATTCAGTTTCCACTGCACTCACTCACATGTGTTTTAAAGGTGTTGGGGCTTCTTCATGACATCTAAGCAAGGTGTCCTGTCATTTATTTAATCTATGAACACTGGTGATAAAAGCATTCTTTATATTACTTTGAGGTACTTGACTGCTTTCATATTCCATTTCAGATATATTATTATCATTTTTGTGAGTTGAAAAAGAGTTGGCGTTTAAGTACATCCTTTTCTATAATCAGTTTGTTTGGCAAAGACCTTGATTATACTGTTTTCTTACATTTATTTTCTGTGAAGGCTGACTCAAACTTTATAGAATGTAACACTGTAGTAGACCTTAATGTAACAACTGGCATCACACACACACACACACACACACACACACACACACACAGTTTCTGAAAAACAATGATGATAACTAATTGTCTAGTGTACTCATGGTGGTCTGGAAATCCCAAAAACACAGGGGCCAGGATTCATCACGCTCATTTGTCAACAAATACATTTACATTTTTCTTTGTATTTATGCAATTAGCCTATGCTTTTCTCCAAAGCAGTGTACAACTTAGTGTAAATAATAGTGCACATTTAACAAAAGATTATGAACATTAGATGCAGATATAAAACTGCTGAGGTGCAGTTATTTTGTCTGATAGCACATTTTCCCCCTAGACATTACAGGAGTAGCTGCCTAGAGAATTGGGTCTGGAAATACAAAGATGATGCAAAGAACGTTGTTCTGAAAGATATATATGGAAACCCTTCTTGAATATTGGAAGGATTCAGCAATTCTGAGGGACAGAGAGAACTCATTCCACCCCACTGGATTTGAAACTCAACCAACAGACTTTCCATTTTGGACCTCTCTTTGAATGGGGGCAACAAGTGGTTAGAGGTGGCGAAATGTTGAGCTTTGTTGGCATGTAGGGAGCAATCAGGTTTTCCATGTATCGGTGTGTAGTTCCTTTGACCATTTTGTAGTCTATAATTAGAGTCTTGAACTTAAGACAGGTAGCTACAAGAAGACAATAGAGAGAGACAAGGTACGGAAACACACAGCAATGCTTTGGCAAGTTAAACCCAACCTATGGTACAGTGTGGCAGCGACCAAGAGACCAGACAAGATAGGAGTTGCAGTAGTTCAGGTGGGATATCACCGTGGTTTGGACCAGGAAATCTGTAGATGGCGTTGTGCGATATGGCTGCATCCTATTAATGTTGTACAGGAGCTATCTGCAGGATCAGGTTATGGCTTCAGCTTGCTGGGAGAAACAGAGGCAGGAGCAAATTGTTGCTCCAAGACTCTTTCTTGACTGATGGACATACGGTTTGTGTACTGTGGGCAATTTTAGAACTAAAACACATGGCTTTAGAAACAGGAGCTCCCGGAAGAAACCGTAATGGACATGTGAAGAACATGCAGACTCCACACAGACAGAGACAGGTCTCAAACCCACATCTGAATCCATAGCCAAACGTGTAGGTAACCATTAACTAGCATTCAGCTTGAATCACTCAGGTTGACGCTTTTGTAATTGTCTTATTATCAGTTATTACGGAGTATGAATCCTTTTCACTGTGTGGCTGACATATTTGTCCACCCCCCCGTATATGTATGTGGGCAGTGTTAATAGAGTGTTACACAAGATTAATAACAAACCAGAAAGGTATCGAGCATTTTTTGTCTAAACATTTGTGTAATTATTTTGGATCCAAAACAAAATCCGGGTTTGGGGTTAGCAGTCTCTTCAGAGCCTTCCAAAATTACCATCAACTGTCATTTCTGCATAACCTGCGCACGGACCTAAAAATAATATAGACAAACCTAATAATATATATGTATTTCAGGATGTTATAACTAAAAAAACTTATTTACACTTTTCTTTGTCGGACACAGAGAACCCATATGATGAGGTGAGTTCAGAAAGCCACAGGTTTGTTCCCTACAGGAGCCAGAACACCCCCCTCCCCCCCACATCATCATTTCCTCTCCAAACACCGTGCGATTATACTTGTCCGGAAGCACTACCTCCTTTTGTATTTTCTACCTCTAATCTCCCATAGCCAATGTGGAAGTGACAACAAGGGCCTTATTACAAAAAAGCTGGCTTATCTCTCTGGCAGGGCTGAGGTAAGGCGGGGCTGTCTCACTGCTGTCTGCCTGTGATGGCCCTGTCAAAGGAAAGCTAGCAAGTTCCCTGCAGCCAGCCATTTTTGTTTAAATTGTGTGCATTCAAACATGTGCTGGGTAAAGTGTACAAACTCAGTCAAACACAGTGCCTCACATACAGGGAAATAGAGAGAGAATGGAGTGGCGTATCAGTGCACCTGTCCCTGGTACACAGGCTCAGCTCCGAGGAGCACATGAGGCTGCGCAGCTCTCTGTGTTTATTTGATTTCAGCAGGCTTTCTAAAAGCCCCCTAAGGCTGCGGAAATGCTGGTCTGATCCTGCACCTGTTCCATGTTTCAAATGCTGTTTAGCAGACAGCACGTAACAAGTCTGACACATACAGGTCTGTAGATGCTCCAACTGTAATTATTACCATTACAGAATAAAAACTCTTGTTTATGTTTCCATGTTTGGCGAAGGGTAATGGTTTGTTGATTGAAATGTTCCATCATGTTCGTTCGACTGGATATAGGATGCATATTATACAATGGTTGTCACGTGTTCCTGGCATGTAAAGAAAGTTCTTTTATGACATTTAATGTAAAAAATGGGTTGCAAAATGTCAGGGCACGTTTGAGCGAGTTTCTGTAGTAGTGGTCACATGATGGCAGAAATGGGTGGATTTATAATTTCTGCTGCTTCTTTGACCCATAACTATATGTTTTCAATCACTTTCAATTATTGGATCGAACAGTATAGAAATAGAAAAGAAATAAGAAAAGGTATACAACACTTTGCAGAATGTATCTGCAATATTTGTAAATGTTACTGTAAGATGACAAAATGATCATCTCTGACTGAAAATTCAGGGAAAATGTAACCCTTCAAGCTTCTATTCATAACTTAAACCCCCAGTCTTAAAAAAACCTACTGTCCTTCTTGTTTTTTTTTAATAGTCTTCCATCTGCTGCTTGTTTCATTATTAGTCCTCCCCATGTGTGACTAGCAGTTTATGAGATGACGTGTGACCCAGGCTATTGTAAGCCACAAAACTCTAATGTAATCTTTCATTACAGTCATTTTATGAAAAAAAATGTCTTGTTGATTTAAACCCTTGCCCACACCCCAGGCGGTTCCAGTCTTTTGCAAATAAGGTACCGTCTCCAATGCCTGCGTCAGAGGGATCCGCAGTTGCACAGGAAATATAGCGTTGCCTTTGACGACAGTTTTCTGAAGGTCCAACCCACGTGGGAGCACTGGGGGAAGTGGTCTGAAGCGGTGGTGGGAGGTAAAGCTTGTGTTGACAAAGAATGGTGTGCGGGGGCACAGAGCAAACATGCTATGCTCCCTGGCCTGCTCATGGAAAGGTCAGGCTGCTCTGCTGGCTGAAAGGGTTAATATGCCTGAGAGCGCTGATAAGCGCCTGTTGTGAGTTACACTGGCCTGCGGGTTCATCCCTGCCCAATAAAGCAGAGCAGATGCAGTCAATTACCTTCCTCTGTGACGCAGTGTAGGCTCCATTCAGTTTGTGTGGATGCGAGCAGGACTGGGGGGTGCACCTCAATTTCAGGGGTGGGCTCAGACATCACCACATTATGACAAAGGGCCACCCCCCACAGACAACAGATCCCATAAATAGAAGTGGCTGGAGAGACACGAAGCGACTGACTCCCAGGTGTGCACCCACAGGATGAATGGCTCCCTCTGACCATCTTCAGCCAAACCATTCCTTCCTGAAGGACTCAGCCATGCTGTAATGAAGACATCCATGTGAGCAGCATTTATCTGCCTGGACTGCCTTTCCAGTTGCCACCAGGTTACTCAACCACCTTTTACTTCTATAAATGTTACATGTGTTGTGTATTCTGAGCTTTATGAGTTTAATTTTTTCCTATCTTAACTAATTACTAAGTACTAATTCCTATTACTGTGGAAGTCATGGATGTAAGGGTAAGACAGTGGTTACTAACGTAAGCACAATGTAAATACATTGTGAAAGACCATTAAAAAGTTTAAGCTTGTTTATTTATTTGCTATTTTAAGTAACATTTAACAGTATAACATGAACCACAGTCAACAAGTTAAGCAAAATGACTTCACTTAAAATAGTTCTTGACATTTGTTTTAAGAATATGTAGAGGTAAATGATGATGTGTTCTGCATGATATAGCTGACAAGCAAAGATGACCACTTTTGTTCTTGATAAAAGCATATGTAAAGCAGTAAAATATTTTTTTTACCTTGACAACAATTAAACTTTGTTTGGCTTAAATTTTACCAATAATGAAAATGGAATACATGACTTGGCTGTCTTTGTTTCACACGAAGCTTGTTTGTGCATTTGATTGGGAAAAAGGCTGCTTCTGCTGCTAAAAAATAATTTCTGAAGTTTAAGCTGAGAAAATGTGCCTGATTGCTTAGTTTTTAGCTGCTCCTTGCTCCCATATCACATCAGGCTGCCTGGAGCAACACAGTTTTTATCTAATAGATGTAGGGCAGAGTCGTGGCTGAGAACAGTGGAGAAGGATGCAGTTGCTGATAATTGTCTACCCATTTTTATATGAGAGAGACAGGGCTGCCAGCAGTACATGTCAGTGGTTCACTTAATCTGTTTTGCGTAGATGTTCACAGTGTGTAAGGAACGTACAAGAGCAGGACCTGAAATGTGGCCCTGTTCAGTTGAACCTTAGATTCTGTGGCACCGCAGTTTGCCATGTATGTGTACATGATCTTTTCATAAGTAGGCAGAATTGTCTTGAATGAAGGTTTTCACTGTGTGTCCGTCAGCTGTCTTGTGAGGTGAATGTGACCGTGCAACGCACACCCTACAGCACGGAGCACCATGCCCACCTTTGACCCCAAGGAGTGGCTGAGGGGGAGCAGGGGCTCGCCACGCCTCGTGCTGGTGGTGGTATGTGTGGCCCTCCTGTTGGACAACATGCTGCTAACTGTCGTAGGTGGGTCACAGTGTACTGATCCACTCATAGCAGTCACATCACTGCCAGACAGCAAGGCAGACATTACTAGGTGGAAAGTCTTCCCAGAAGAGCAGAGGCTGTTATAGCAGCAAAGTGGTAGGACAACTCTATATTAAAGTCCATGGGTTTGGAATGGGATGTTCAACAAACACATAAGGGGGTGATGCTCATGTGTCCACATACTTTTGGCCATAGAGTATACCTCTATAAAAGCATGTGATACTAAGACCATTGTAATAACTTATTATTTAGCTCTTGCCATCCCCAGAACCATTCTGAATGTACATTTTCTAAGCTCTTTGAGCTTCTGAAAGACTACTTTGTCCTTGAACAGCATGCACAGCTACTGAAGGTAGACAGAGAGACCAAAGTAGCAGAGATCACATGGTACACAAACACTTCTGGATGTTTTACCAGACATGGAGACTTTAACTTCTATCTTTGATGTCTTTCTGTAACAACTGTTTCTTCTCCAGTAAACACAAAACCCTCTTGCCAATGTCTTCCAGTGCCCATTATCCCCACATTCCTGTACGCCACTGAGCACAACATCCAGAGCCTTGGCCCTGCCTCCAACCAGACCCCACTTTCTGCAGAAGATAATCCAGAAAGGCCACCATTCTCATCAGTCATCTCTCTCTATGATAACACCACCCACATCTCTGGGACCCCAGAAGCCAATCTTTCGGAAACAAACATCAACCAGTCCACCCCAGTCAGCTGCTTGGAGGACATTGGCTTTCTACAGGAGGAGAATGTCAGGGTGGGGCTGCTTTTTGCCTCCAAGGCTGTAGTGCAGCTGCTTGTGAACCCCTTCGTTGGCCCTCTCACCAACAGGTATGGCGCTTTCCGGGAGCCGATGGAATCTGACAAGAGTTGTCACAGTAACACAGGTCATGTTTCATCAGTTGTACTCAGATCATGCAAAAACACAAAACTCCACTTATATGGTATTGCTCCATGCATAACACATCTTTCTCTTTTTGTTTTAAGGATCGGATACCACATACCAATGTTTGCTGGCTTTGTTATAATGTTTGCGTCCACTATAAGTAAGTGCCCTTAAACAAACAGCAAAGCATAAGATTTAACACTGCAGTAGTGCAACGCATTAAAGGTTTCAGCAAAAAGGTTACACAGCTGAACCTTTATTTTACAGTGGACCTTTATAAATGACCTTTTCTTTTATGAAGAACCATTATTTTATATGCTGCTATGTCCTACAGCTATCTGTGTGTTATGCATGTAAATAAAGGGACACGATCACCTGCACTGCTACAGATGTTAGACAGACTGGGTCAAAGGGATTAACTGTAAGAGAGAAATGTGAGGGTATAGAGTTTATTCTGTGTCCCCCTGTAAAATCCCATATACATGCGATGCTGTGCTTTTCTAATAGCTGGTGTGAATCCAAAAACAAATAATGAAACTCTTCTGACTGCTCCACAGTGTTCGCGTTTTCTGGGACCTATGCCTTGTTATTTGTAGCCCGTTCTCTTCAAGGAATTGGCTCCTCTTTCTCCTCTGTGGCAGGTATCCATTGCTGATATCTCTATTTAGTTTGTGTGACTTTACCTCTACCAACATGCACAATTTTAATGACAAAACACTCCGGTAAACTTTAATACAGCTGCAAGAACTTTTTAAAAAGCCTTAAGCTTCAACTTTGCTTTTATTTTGAGGGGTTACCTTGTTGTCTACCTAGCTTTATGTAGAGCTAAGACTGAAGGGTGTGAACAAATTAACTTTGGCAATAATGCAAATGATCATGGATCTTTCCATTGTGATTATTACTTACCAATCCAATCCTTGCCCCTGTCACAGGCCTGGGGATGCTGGCCAGTGTTTACACCAATGACCATGAGAGAGGCATCGCAATGGGTATTGCTCTGGGTGGACTGGCCATGGGTGTTCTCAGTGAGTCGATTCCCTCTTTATTTATTTAAATTACCCCACCATTCTGGCACAGTTCAATTATTAAATACACAATATGACTGGTTGTAGGAGGGAGCCAGATGATGGTTTATGGTGCTGTACAATCTCTCCCTTCTTTTCACACCGCAAGTCAGCTATCATTGTTTTGGAGGGCTAAACCCTGCTGAAAGAGCAAAGTGAACATTATTATAAGATCGTGTCATCACTCACAACACTTTCTGCTCAAGCCATACAGTATTTAGAGCAGTCTGGGCTGAACATTGCTGAATTCAGCTGCCTCAACCCCACCTAGCATAATACAACCAATTTTTTCCTAACATTTACGACTCCCTGTCACAGTCACACTTCAGTGACTGCTGCTGGACAGCCAACCTGAATAGCTGTTCCTTTCATCCAACTGCATGCACAAATGTGAAATTTCTTCCCACAGTTGGGGCTCCTTTTGGAAGTGTGATGTACGAATTTGTTGGGAAGAGTTCACCCTTCCTCGTTTTGGCCTTCCTTGCAATGATTGATGGAGGTAGGTACCAAAAACACATTAGGAGGGGTATTATAAATTTTCTTTTTTAAACAGTTTGTAAGTTAAAGTTTCCTTTACATTTATTGCGATAAATATTCTGTAAATGTTTGAACAAACTAAGTTTTAAATGTATAATGATTTATTCTTTATACCAGGTGCCCCTTCAGTGGAAAATCACAGTTGCATAAGTAGCCTGGTTTAGCTGTTAATAGTTCATCAATAGCTGTCAATAGCGATCATATTGCAGTATGCATCTGTCAGTAGCAGTTCATTTAAATATATTTCATGAGTCTGATAAATGTTTTTCAGAACAGAGTAAGTCTGCCTAATGGCAATGAGAATTACCTCATGACTGCACCAGATTTGTTTGCCTGTGTATCTGCCATAAAACGTAATTTGCGGAAACAAGGTTATTTCTTGATCTGCAATTTTGGGAGAGAGCGACTCTTGGACTCTTTCTGGGCACAGCCATTGAACTCAGATGGGATCCACTGCATTTCTTTCCTAATTTCAGCTAATTCCTCTGTTTAATGCAGCTCTGCAGCTCTGTATCCTGCAGCCATCAAAGATTTCTCCTGGAGTGAGTGGCCTTTTTGTATTTCTGCTAGACAGAAGAAAACAGTATTAAAACTGGATATTGTGGGGGAAAAGAAATATGAACATGGAAGTGTGGTACTGCGAGGATTTAATTTGGTAACAAAGAAAACGCTACCCACTGAGTGCACCCATGCAGCAGTTCCACAGCCAACAGATGGATCCATTTTTCAGACTTGACAGGAGTTATGTGCTAAGTAACAGTGACAGAGGGAAGAATATCAAGGCCTACAAAGAACAGCGGCAGGACAACCAGCATGGTCAGTCTAACCCTCTGTGTCCACTTTCAGAGCATGGAGGGAACCCCCTTGCTGACCCTGCTGAAGGACCCCTACATCCTGATCAGTGCAGGTGAACTTTGGGGTCTTTCCACCAAGCGTGTGTGAATGGGGGTAACGTGCCACTGACTGTCAACAGCACCACTGCCGTGTGTTTCAGGTGCCCTATGCTTTGCCAACATGGGAGTTGGCATACTGGAGCCAACGCTCCCCATATGGATGATGCAGACCATGTGCTCTCCCAAGTGGCAGTTGGGTGTGTGCTTCTGACCGTCTGCTGGACCCCTACAACAGACAGAATTGATGCAGAACTGATGATGCAGAACTCCCTACCCAGATGCCTAATGCAAACCCAAAGCTGAATAGAATACTGAGCAGACTTGGAACACAATTATAAACACACAAAAATGTATAATAATTATAAAAACACATTTCTACATAGTAGGTCAGATTAAAGAAAAAAGACAAAATGTACTATTGTCACAAAATGAACCTAAAAGCTAAAAGGAAAATACATTTCCTTTTGATCTTTAATTTTGAATTGATGTAAAATTCACTTCCAGGCCTGGGTTAAGGAAGCAGTTAAAAGATGTGTGGCTACAGTTCATTTCTTTTCATTCTTGCCTTCCAGGTATGGCTTTTCTGCCAGCCAGCATATCTTACCTCATCGGAACAAATTTGTTTGGCTTGTTGGCCAACAAAATGGGAAGGTACATATCCGTAAATGAAGTGTGCTGCTCTTAATGTTTTATTTCACGTTTCCAGCAAACCAGTGTTTTTTCCTCTCAATTTTAATGCTAAATAGGTCAAATAATGGCCTTTTTAAAGACATAATCCCAAATTTTACCTTTTCAATTTGAGACTTATACAGGTTTATGCTTAGTCCCCAGGCAGGTGTGCTAATGATGAGGTTTTTCTGCCCTCAGATGGCTGTGTGCCATGATTGGGATGCTTGTTGTTGGCATCAGCCTGCTCTGTGTGAGTACCACTTCCTGTCTATCATTTCTTACTTTGGAAAGCTGAGCTGCAAACAGTCTCGTATGACATTTTTCCTGTGTACCACAGGTCCCCTTTGCAAAAAGTATTTACGGTCTCATCGGCCCTAATGGTGGTCTGGGGTTTGCTATTGGTAAGTGCAGATCACGGTGAATACTCCAACTGTGAGCACCTAACCCCTTATCAGCACATACAAATTGTCACTGGAGAACTTTTCTGCAAAAGGTGAACATAATTATTTAACGTTAAGACAATTTTAGTGAATAGCACCAAGGCTTGCGGTTTACATAACTCTGTATGTTTTTCTCATGTTCACGTAGATTTTCTCCAAAGATATGTTTCTAGGTAACTGGTGACTGTAAATTTGCTTCAGTGTATATATGTTTGTGTGTGAGGGAATGAGTGTGTGGACTTGCATCCCATTCAAGGTGCCTCATTCCCTGTGCTTTTGGAATGGGGTCTGTACTGCCTGGCACTCAACAAACAAAAGTAGTAGATGGATGATTTAACATTATATATCTCATTCAAGAATTGTGTGATTAACATTTATCTGATTTCCTTACATGGAAAATATGGAATGGGACAAAGAAAATTCAAAATTATCATTCTTCAAATTGTTATCTTATTATTAGGATGCATGGAAATACATACTGCTTCTAATCATATGTGATCTCTCATGGTTCAGGCATGGTGGACTCCTCCATGATGCCCATCATGGGGTACCTAGTGGACATTCGTCACACGTCTGTGTATGGCAGTGTTTACGCCATTGCAGACGTAGCCTTCTGCATGGGTTTCGCCATTGGTGAGCAGGACTTTCTGCATCACTGAGTGGCTCTAAATATCAGCATCACAGTACATTTGCAACAGTATCTGGCCAAATTGCAAATGGGCTTCTCTTACAAGCTTTCAAACATAACACTCCATGCATGAAAAAGAAAATGTGTATATTCAATTGTCATTGTGAATGCTTTTGTTGGTTCCTTGATCGCACACAGCTGTAGTATGTGCAGTAAAATACCTGACGTCTGCAATACAGGTCCTTCGACAGGAGGTGCCATTGTGAGAGCCATTGGATTCCCCTACCTCATGGTCATCATTGGAGTCATCAACATTCTCTACGCCCCCCTGTGCTGCTTTCTGAGGAGCCCGGCTGCCAGAGAGGAGAAGATGGTGAGTTACATCGCCTAACCCACTACCGTGGCTTTTCTAAAATCAAGCCTTTTGACAGTACTGGCACTGGGTAGGGCAGAGTGTCTGGCAGGATTTGTTCAGCACTAATCAAGATATTAAGACTTGCAAAGGATACACACAGTCAGAAGAATTCATTTCTTTACCTCCCTGTGAAGGAAGGATAGAGTACAGTGGACCAAAGCATATGAGAGATCAATGTTCAAAATGGCTCCGGTGACTCAGTGGGGTGTTCAAATTCTAGCCATGTAACCATCTATCACAAACTTGATTTAAAAAAAATCCACCAGCACAATTTCATCCAAACGTGTAAAAAAAAAAATGTATAAAAAACCATCAATTTCACACAGATCCCTGTGTACTGTACTGTGGATGTCTGTGCCCTGCACAGCAGGATCCCCGTTTGTGTGTCACAATCCCTGTGGGTGAGCTGTGCAGTAGGACCCCCATGCTGTATCTTCTTACAAATGTGATGGTATTGCTTTAAGCGAGTAGGGCATGGTGGGAGGAGTGTGTCTACCTTGCGGCAGATGCGTGCGTGTGTCTGTGGCATTAATGAAGTATACCATTAAACAATATTAAAACCACTGACAGGTGAAGTGAAAAACATTGATTATCTTGTTGCAGTGGTACCTGTCAAGGGGTGGGGGGAAGATATTAGGCAGCAAGTGAACAGGCAGTTGTTGAAGTTGATGTATTGGAAGCAGGAAAAATGGGCAAACGTAAGGATCTGAGCTACTATGACCAGGGCCAAATTATGATGGCTGGATGACTGGGTCAGAGCATCTCCATCATGTGGGGTGTTCCTGGTATGCAGTGGTTAGTACAGTACCCACCAAATTGGTCCAAGGAAAGACACCCAGTAAACCGGCGACAGGGTCATGGGCGCCCAACATGTCTGATCCATGGAGGCACATTTGAAGCTGAGCTCTCTGTCACATTTCATTATTAAATACTTTAATAAACCATTTCAACGGTGGACTCTAAAGGTGGCTGTACTCAGATGCTGGTGATGTACTGGCAGGGATGGTGTATTTGTTCATTTTCCCACTTGCTGACACTGTCTAGCACAAATGCATATATCTGCAGTTGCATAATCTCGAATGTACAGTACAGCACAGTGCTGTTTTAAATAGAAATTGTGCTGTGTCAGAAGTGTAATTTGGTGACTGCTGTTAAAAATGTTAGGTATTTGTCACTGTATGTACTCGTATAGATAGGTCTGGAACCTCCCTTCCGCAGTGCAAAAAAACAGGAGTTTCAGGTGAAGTGGTGACTCAGAATTTCTTACGGTGTTTGCATGTTGCCCTGTGATCGGCAGTAGACTTTGAGCCAAAGCATTAGGACACATAGTTGCTGCTCGTGGACAGATGACTCCATTCAGGGAGTACTTTCCCTTTATGCGGCAGGAAAGACAGACTCTGATCGTGGGGTTAGGGTAGATGTCGCTGGTAAATGTCACATTTTGTCCTCTCAGGCTATAATCAACCAGGAGTGCCCTATGCATGTCAAGAGCTATAGCACCCAGAAGCCATGCCGCGAGTTTCCGCTGAGTGACGAGAGTGAAGAGGAGACAGAAGAATGACCTCAACCACACACACCAGAAGATAAACACAAGTAAGCAGGCAGAAACATGCAGCTATGTATACGTTGTGTCTGTGTGTGACTGTATGTATATATGTATATAAATTTACAGTACACTATATATTTACAGTGCCTTCAGAAAGTATTTTCCCCCATTGGCTGAGCTTTTTGGCCTGAAAGCAAAGCTCTGTGTTTGGCTCCAGGTAATACATCTCTACTGTCAAGCATGATGGTGGCAGCATCATGCTCTGGGGTTGCTTTTCAACAGGAGGACCTGAAAAGCTTGCTGCCATCAAGGGCAACAAAGGTGGAATCAAATGCTGGAGCCATAGACCCTGTTTCTATCAAACAGAGACCTGCTTTATGGCAAAGGCTCATTTTCCAGCAGGACAGTGACCCAAAGCTTATGAAGATACATAAACACTTTATTTCAGCTAAACATTATAGAGGATTATTTCTATGGGAGAGGGAAACAATCCTATTTAAATATGCTGAAAAATTATGCTGACTATGCAACACTAGAAAATGAGAACCAGTCAGTGGGAGATGAACACATTCAGAAGGTGCTGTAAGCACGCACTTTTGCGTTGGATTAAGGCGGTAGCAACACTGGACGCTTTGTACAGCTCCAGCCTTACTTGTGAGAGGTGGATCAGAACAGTGGGTCCCTTTGAGTTACACGTCTGACTCCTGTACAATTTCGGTACTTCCGAGTGTAAAACAGTGGTCTCACAGGACACACCTGGATCTGGTGTCTTGCTGCCAAAATGTCACCTGATGCACCACGCAAAGTTTATCTTAGACCAAAATACAGAGAAAAAGAGCCATTAATCTCAAGTTACTCACTCATTCCTGTCCCTGAAGCTAAGTTTTGTGTTCTTTCAAACTTCTGCATGACATTTTAAATCAAACAGGACTTATCATACACTGTTTGGAATATTTAATAATAGTTGGCTGTGTGTAGTCAAGGAATCTTTGGGGAATTTCAAAAAGCTTAAAAATCTATCTTATATAAAACAAAATTATTAAATTATTTTCAGATAATATTTTTGTGCTTACAGGCTGAAATGTCCACTTATGCCAATGATGACTTTCAGTTGGATACTATGCAGTGTTATGTAGCTTATAAATACATATCACAAATTAGCTTTTTAATATGACATTACCAAAATATCAGTTGGCAGTTTTTTGTTTTGAACTTTTACTGACTGTATTGTGCACTGCAAGTCAAAAAATGAGCCGTTTTCTCAGCATGGACTTGAATTTCACAAAGAGGTAAATGTGCACAAATGTTAATTTCGTCCTGTGATGTTTTCGTGTCTCTGTTTGATACACTGTGCAATGCGTGGAACTGAACTTCTTTGTGAAGGGGCAAATCATTTAACAAATTAATTTTGTAATTTATGTAAAATGTAATTTATGTTTCTAGGGATATATGGTCTGGATTTACCAAAAGATGAGCCCCTTAATAAGAAATATAGCACATATAGATGAATTGCACAGGTATAGCATAACATCTAAAGCGAAGGCCGTCTAAAAACAGACAGTATGGCTGCACTAAAATGAATTTTCTATATCAGTCTGTCAGATTTTCATTGTTATTGATACTGTGATGTTTTCTGCTAAGTCTGTTTATGTATACATGATAAAAGAATGTGTAGACTTTCTCATTAAAATTGTCACTCACACACTTTTTTTGTAAATTATTGTTAATGATCAGGAATGTCACAAAAAATAGATTTTGCATATTCCAGTGTTCTCCTGGTGAAAGAAATAATTTAAAATATTTTACAGCAGTGTTTTAACACAGTACTCGTAAATTCTTACCAGGAAACTGAGTTAAGAAGTGAAGAGGGTGAAATAAATTCAGATTCATATCAAAGACATAGTGCTAATAAAAGAACTCACACTATAAAGGGGATCCCACTACCTACCTGACCTTCATTCTAAGCCCCGCTGTACCTTACCCTAACCTTCAACCACCACAGCAACCCCACAGTCAACCATCAGCAAGCCTGTCTAGCTACTATCCAACGACTTGTACCTCCCTAATACTGATACTAGTGAACTACAAATCCATGCATGGTATAGCGAAGTGATGGTACAGTATTTCATCAGGGTTGTCAAGTGGGCACCTTCCTTTGTTGGTGTTTCATTGACTTGGGCCCACAACATCTCCAAGTTCAAGTAGTTCAAGTAGAGTTTATTTGTCAAGTTCATAACAACCGAGTATACCATGCAACAAAATGCATCCTGACGCAACAGGAGACTGTGCGTGGTTAAATTCCAGAAAGAAGAAAATGTACGAGTATAGAAGAACTCGAAAAAATTTACGAGTAAAGAACAACAAAAAAACTGTCAGTCAGTCAGACTTCATAGAGTACATTTTTCAGTACATTTCACTACATTTTCAGCCATCGTGTCGCCGCCAAATGCTGCGACATTTCACAAACTTAGCGAAACAATGCCACGGTAAATCAAAGCCAAAGGCTTTAAATAAAATAAAATAAACAAAACCAAACCGGAGCATGCGAAACACAGAGAATGAGTCCGGCGAAGTCACTGCCTGGTCCGGCACTAGGGGGGTCAGCCACGTCTCAGTGAAACACAGGATCTCAAGAAGGCTCAACTGCAGCTCAGGTGTCCCAGAACTGCTTCCCTCCACTACCACGTGCACCACTGCGCTACCCAGCAACACAACACACCACCTACTATCTGCCTTGGTGCTCCATCTAACAACACGCTCATCGCCCATTCTACTTGTTATCCGCCAGGAAGAAACTCTTTCCCTACCTTCTTTACCATTACCTAAACCACATTTCACATTAACGAAACACCACACAGACACCACCGCCTGCTTACTGCTAACCACTACCGCTTTGCCCCATACCCACCAATTCAAGGCTTTGCTGCCCGACTTCCATCTGCGCTTCCTCTAGATCCAAAGATTTCCCTGCTCAGCAGCCCATGTCAACTCCCTCACCTCCTGCCACAAGCTCTGTCCCTGTATTCTGAGTTCGCAAAACAGCGCCATTGTTGACCGGGCTATAAAGCAGTAACAACCCACCTCTACCAGCCTCATTCTTGCGCTCCAACCCTGACTCTCTACTACCACTGCCAGCTCACTATACTTGAGCTTCTTCCTTTTGTGAGCATCATCATCAGCCCTCCCACGGGACCGTAAGTTCAGAAGGGAAGTTTGTGCTAACCATTTCCTGGGGCACAACTAATTTTCCTTCCAGGTCGACCTGCATTTCCTAATCTCTAATTCCCCTTCAATCACCTAGCTCCTTTCTATCTATGCATTTCCTAGTCTCCCCCACAATAAACCGAATAATTAAATTTCCAGTCTCACGTCCTGACCTTACCTGCACCCTCCACCTTTCAATGGCTGCAGCCAGGCATTTCAACACCTGATTGTGCTTGCACGTATACCTACCCAACGACAAGCTAACCTTACAACCTGCTAATATATGCTTTACCGTCCCTAGCTCCAAGCATAGAGGACAGGCTGGGTCCTCATCAACCCACTGCTTCAGGTTCTGTGGCGATGGCAGCACATCATAAACCGCTCCTAGCAGAAACCTTATCTGATTTGCATTCATGCTCTACAGCTCCCTCCAAGTCAGCCTCCACTTCTCAACTCCCTCGAATTCACCCACTGTCCCTGCTTCCCTTGTGAGACTACCCTAACACAGCTCTCTACTTCTTTCCGCCAACGCACCTGCTCTACGACCAACCTCCTTCTCTCTGCAGAGCCTGCCTTACCCCACATCGGATCTCCTGTCCACAATCCTAGACCTCCTCTCCCTTTGTTGGACCCTCCCAACCACTTCTACCTGCCTCAAATCTGCCTTGGGTTCTTGTACTGCCTGCCTCACATTCCACTTTCTACCTGTCACTATCCTCGGTACCAACCCCCTTACAACCTCATCCCTGCTACCTGACAGCTGCAATTCTAACTGCACTTTTGCATACCTAAACTCCTCTGTCAAGCTTGATAGGGGCAACTGCAGAATTCCCTTTCCATACAGAGCCACACTGCTTAGACACCGAGGAACTCCCAGCCATTTCCTAATAGTAATAATTTAACAATAAATTGAACAGCATTACCCTTAAAGTCATTGTATTTCCCCCTCAGTTCTTCCTATCATCAGTTTGGCTTCTTTTTGGCATAGAAATAGAAAAGTGATGCTTATGTCATGTTATAAATAATGAAACTTTATCACCCTTAAACTTAGTTTTTCTCCACTTGGTTATAAAGTGTCACTGAATGAATCAGCCAGGTGATCAATTGCTCATACAAACACAGCAGACTCATGTACTTTGTCCCCAGGTTATAAACACATTCTCGTCAACCTAGTTTGCAGTTCTGAACCACATGTAAAACTCTACACAAACAACTGAGCAAAGCAGCACAACTACTCACCATTGTGAGCACATCTGTTCTTTTTGCAAAAACGCCTCAATCAACAAGTAAAAGCATGTCAACATGCATCACCTGTGCAAACAAACTGGGCCAAAATAAACTCTGTTCTCTATGTGTTCTTTAGTATATAAACATGCCACAGAGTCAGGGAGCAAAACAGGACATGAAAGAGGACAGTGCAGATGCAGAGGAGGAAGAATTATGTACATCAAGTGAGATGAGAGTGACTGGTTGACATAGTCAAAAGTGGCCAGCAAGTCCAGCACAGTTTGAGCTGTTATGCTGTAGCTGGAATCAACAGAACCTTTCGCACTCAAAACAACTAAGCTGCATTGGTAAAGTTGCAGAGTTACGGCTTGTCTGTGTCCAGGAGGCACAGTGACTGTTGTCAGTACTCTGCAGAATTTAAAGAAGTCCACTGACTTGTGGGAGAAACTGTCTTCAGTCAAAAACAAGAAAAAAGCAATATGGTGTTGGCAAATAAAAGTAATCAGACTCAGAGAAATACCGACTTTTGTAATAAACATTACTGATTGCATACTGAGAAGAAACAGAATGAGAAAGAAGCAAATGCAGCTGTACAGGTGAGCGTCACTTTGCCGCACTCTGTATTTTCACTGTTGTTGCACATGAGCTGATCCACAGTAACCATTGAGTTGCAGAGGCAGGAACATCATAGGACAAAGAGCCACAGTGGATGTCCCTGGGCTGGGGGGGTAACAATATGTGCTGGAATCAGTCTGCTAGGGGTGGATCATACAACACAGTACTCCATTCCTTGTGGAATTCTTCAGTGAACCTGTTATTCCCACCCCCGCAGAGACAGCACACGTCCCTGCACCACTCTACCTAGTATGCTTGTCAAATTGGTTTTCACCATTCAAGGGTTCCTCCCAAAACAGTTCAGTTGCCACTCACACATTCAAATGATCTTCCTTCCACTGAGCTCTCCATTACTCAATCCCACTGAAGAATTGTCTTCCAGCTGGCGATGGAAGGTATATAGTCAGAACCCCTTTGAACAAGTTGGTCTTGTTGAGTGCAGGCAGCCTGTGTTGACATCAAGGTTTCTCAAGGCTGGAGCCATCATTCTACACATCACTTCCCCCGCTATTTGGCCAGAGAAAACATCCTTTGTCATGTAGATGAGCACATGGGGCCAAATCCATGTGATCTACAGGATGACACCTGAGCCCTCTGTGTTCAGCTGTTGCAATGCATTTTACAGTATACAGGCCTACTGCAGTTTTTTCCATTTTTTCAATAAAAAAAAGTATTTATCATAATTTTTTTTTTCTGACTGCATTCATTACTGTATCTTCAAAGCTTGTTTTTTAATGATCAGTTTGGAAGTTCACTCTGCACAGCATGGCTTACTTGTACACTGTAAATAATGAAGGCGTTATTTTGTGACTCTCGCCGTCATTTCCTTTATGTCCTACAGCATTTTTCTTTGTGGTCCAGAATTTTTTTGCTGTACAATGAAAAGCGGTCTCTGTTGCCTACACTTTAGCAGTGTGTGATTTTGGCTCGAAAATTTCCTTTTGATTGATATGTGTAGATTTTCTCAGCATGAAGAATGTTTCCCCTTGTATGTCTAAGGTTTTGGGACCGCTTTTTTTTTTACTTTTGGCTTTGTCTATAGTTTTAACTAAATTGCGTGTTCTGAGAAATGTTTATAACCGAATGGGAAAAACTGTAAGTTGGGAGTTTTGCTTGCATGCTACCACCTTGTGGACAAACGTCGAAGCTGCAATTGGTGGGGGAAAAAACTGTTGTCTATATTTCGCTGGTGTCCCATCCGGGGGAAGTTTCATAAAATGAATAAATTGAAATGAATCGATGCATTTTAATATGTTGGTATTAATTCTTTCATTACTGATCAGTGCACAATTACAGTGGTTGGGAGACGATTCAGAAAGAACATTCGATACTCGGCGAGGCGCCTTTACAATTAATTCAGATGCAGAAACAACGTTAAAACTGGAAAGTGCTGGGCACTCGTCACGCGCGAATAAAGGAAGTGTTTTCATTTGCTTGGTTGCACGTCCGTTATATTTCGATTCGCATACTGATTGGATTAAGGGCCACAAATCCTACGTCACTCAGGCGACAGAGGCGGGATCAAATTCGGAAATGCACGATGGCGACCACCACAGTAACACGACCTCCTTGAACAACCTGCTTTGTTGACCTTGCAGTTTTGTGCGGAAGGCCAAGACAAGGTTTGTTGCATTTTGGTGGTTCTTATTTCACAATAAACTTCACATGTATAAAGGTGAAGTCTTTCTGAATGTTGTTCATAATAAAACCAGCATAAAGGTTTGATAGTCATAGGGTGGCTAAGTAGCTCCTCTTCCCACCAACATTTTTTTCCTTCTGTAGTAAAAATAATTTAACAGCAATAAAGAGAAATGAAAGGCATGCACCTCTACAGCCCCATCATAAAGATCTAGTAAGGTTTTTTTTGTTTTATCATTAAAATAGTCTGTTTTTACCCCCCAGTAAGCAGATCTTAAAATGGTCTATACCCCCTAATTTTTAAACATTCCTATTGAGCACAGTCTAAATTTGTCAGACCTTTCCATTTATGTGATTGGGAAGTTTGCTTTGCTAAAAACCGACCTGGGTGTTCTAAAAATGCTGCGATCGATTCCAGCAAAGTCCCTGTAAATACAAATGCAGTATTTGACATTGTGCATGTTAAAATTGCTTTTTATCCTTCTCCTCTCACTTTATCCTCCCCTTCTTACACCACTTACTCCTCCTTTCAATCCAACGCCACACACACCTGGTTGTCTTCCACCAGCCAGCACAGCTTGGCCTTCCACCATCACAGCCTAGCTATCTGGACCCAGATGAGTCTTGAACCAACCACCTCCTTGCTCACTGAGCCACCTGCAGTGTAAAAGGTTTTACAATCAAATACAGCAGAAGTTTCAAAACAGCATAAATTTCCTTTCTCAATCTCTGCAACCCCATACTGTGCACCAGTACCCACGGCATGGGTGACTTGCACATGTGTGAAGGTACCATTGACACATAGGTGCATACTGGGATTTTAAGGACATGTGCTGTTATCAAGGCAACATCTTTGCCTGGGAAGTCCATGGTTATTACAGCAAGACAATGCCAGGCCCGATTCTTCATGTTGCCACAACAGTGTGGCTTCATAACACACAGAGTGTGTGCGCTTGACTGGCCTGCCAGCAGTCCAGATCGGTCTCCTACTGAAAATGTATGGTGCATCATGAAGAGGAGAATCAGACAACAGCGAGCACAGACTGTTGAGCAAGAATGGGCAAAAATTCCACTTGCAAAACTGCAACAATTGCTATTCTCAGTTTCCAAGTGATTAAAAAGTGTCATTAAAAGGAAGTTAGTTCATGTAACACAGTGGTAAACCTGCCTCTGTCCCAACTTTTTTTGAGTGGGTTGCAGGCATCAGATTCTAAATTTGTTTATATTTACATAATACAATCAAAATGGTCAGCCAAAACATTGTCATTTCTTTTTACTTTTATCAGTTACCATTCAGGTGAAGACAGAAGCAAATATTCCACATCCTGCTCAAAGACATTAATCTCAGATTTTCTTTAGTCCAGTTGGACACACTAGTTGCAAGACCACACAACCGGCTCTGTCCACAGCATCTATTGCGGGTTGAAGTGGCCTTTGCTTTATCCACAGTAGGGGGAGAAGAACCCAGATTCATATCGAACACAAAGTGCTACGTAATAAAGGACCGAGCTTCAAAGGGGACCCCACTTCCTAACCTTCATCCTAAGCGCCTGTAAACACCACAGCAACCACACAATCAAACCCACAGCAAACCTATCTTGCCAATACGTACATGATGGTTTGTATCTTCTTAACATCCAGTGTTAGCCAACTACAAACCCACACATGGTATAGCAAAGTGATGATGCAGTATCTCACTGGGGTTATCCAGTGGGCACCCCCCTTCAAAGGGGTTTTGTTGAGTTTGACCCATTACACCCCGGAAGGTTCAACCGCAGCTCAGAACTGCTCCTCTGACATCAGCCTTGCTATTCACTGACCGTGTCTTCTGCTTCATGCAGACCACCAAGGGCAAGAAAGCACAGGAAGCTCCTATGCATGTACCTGCTGCCTTATTTCAACGTAATACCCCCTTCCTCAGCAGAATACCTTAACCACTGGACCATACAAATGGCAAAACTTGCAGTCTTAATTTTACCTTATTTGTACGTTAAAGTTTTAGTGCTACAGATTCTAAAATGTGGCTGCAACTGCAAGTTTCAAACATCTGAAATTGATCTTGCATAAAAAATCCACCTCTTTGGGAAAACAGTCGTCACTCTTGCCTGCCACCTTGTGGATGTAAGAAGTCACTGCAGTTCTTCTTCTTTCGGCCGCTCCCGTTTGGGGTCGCCACAGCGGATCAAAAGCTTCCACTTCCTCCTGTCCTCTGCATCTCTCTCCGTCACCCCCACCACTTGCATGTCCTCCTCCACCACATCCATAAATCTCCTCTTAGGCCTTCCTCTCTTCCTCTTGCCTGGCAGCTCCATCCCTAGCATCCTTCTCCCGATATATATCCAGAATCTCTCCTCCGCACACGTCCAAACCAACGCAATCTCTCCTCTCTGACTTTGTCTCCAAACCGTCTAACCTGGGCTGACCCTCTAATATACTCATTTCTAATCCTGTCCATCCTCGTCACACCCAATGCAAACCTTAACATCTTTAACTCTGCCACCTCTAGCTCTGCCTCCTGTCTTTTGGTCAGTGCCACCGTCTCCAACCCATAAAGCATAGCTGGTCTCACTACCATCTTATAGACCTTCCCTTTCACTCTTGCTGGTACCCTTCTGTCACAAATCACTCCTGACACTCTTCTCCACCCACTCCACCCTGCCTGCACTCTCTTCTTCACCTCTCTTCCACACTCCCCGTTACTCTGAACTGTTGATCCCAAGTACTTAAATTCATTCACCTTCGCCAACTCTATTCCCTGCATCCTCACCATTCCTCTGTCCTCCCTCTCATTTATGCACATGTATTCTCTCTTAGTCCTACTGACCTTCATTCCTCTTCTCTCTAGAGCATATCTCCATCTCTCCAGGGTCTCCTCAACCTGCTCCCTACTCTCACTACAGATCACAATGTCATCTGCAAACATCATAGTCCACGGTGACTCCTGTCTGATCTCATCTGTCAACCTGTCCATTACCATTGCAAACAAGAAAGGACTCAAAGCTGATCCTTGATGTAATCCTACCCCCACCTTGAAAGCATCCGTCACTCCTACTGGAGACCTCACCACTGTCATACTGTCCTTGTACATAAACCCTCCTCCGATGCACCTAGCCTTACTCCCCTCTTACATACTTCTCTGGCACACCCGACTTCCTCATACAATACCACAGCTCCTCTCTAGGTACCCTGTCATATACTTTCTCTAAGTCCACGAAGACACAGTGCAACTCCTTCTTACCTTCTCGGTACTTCTCCATCAACACCCTCAGAGCAAACATCGCATCTGTAGTACTCCTTCTCGGCATGAAGCCATACTGCTGCTCACTAATAGTCACCTCCCTTCTTAACCTAGCTTCCACTACTCTTTCCCACAACTTCATGCTATGGCTGATCAGTTTTATCCCTCTGTAGTTACTACAGCTCTGCACATCACCCTTATTCTTAAAAATTGGTACCAGTACACTTTTTCTCCACTCCTCAGGCATCGTCTCACTTTCCAAAATTCCATTAAACAATCTGGTTAAAAACTCCACTGCCATCTCTCCTAAACACTTCCATGCTTCCACAGGTATGTCATCTGGGCCAACAGCCTTTCCATTCTTCATCCTCTTCATAGCTGTCCTAACTTCCTCCTTGCTAATCCATTGCACTCCCCTATTCATAATCCCTACATCATCCAATCTTCTCTCTCTCTCGTTCTCTTCATTCATCAACCCCTCAAAGTACTCTTTCCATCTGCTCAACACACTCTCCTCGCTTGTGAGTACGTTTCCATCGCTATCCTTTATCACCCTAACCTGCTGCACATCTTTCCCAGCTCGGTCCCTCTGCCTAGCTAATCGGTACAGGTCCTTTTCTCCCTCCTTAGTGTCCAACCTCTTATACAATTCGCCATACGCCTTTTCTTTAGCCTTTGCCACCTCTCTCTTCGCCCTACGCCTCATCTCCTTGTACTCCTGTCTACATTCTTCATCTCTCTGTCTATCCCACTTCTTCTTCGCCAGCCTCTTCCTCTGTATACTCTCCTGTACTTCTTCATTCCACCACCAGGTTTCCTTGTCCTCCTTCCTCTGTCCCGATGCCACACCAAGCACCTTTCTAGCTGTCTCCCTTACCACTTCTGCTGTAGATGCCCAGCTCACTGGTAACTTTTCACTGCCACCCAGTGCCTGTCTTAATTCCTCCCTGAACGCCACCTTATAGTTTTCCTTTTTCAACTTCCACCAGTTGATCCTTGGTTCTGCCCTCACTCTCCTTCTCTTTTTGATCTCCAATGTCATCCTACAAACCACCATCCTATGCTGCCTAACTACGCTTTCCCCTGCCACCACTTTGCAGTCTACAGTCTCCTTCAGTCTGGCCCTCCTGCATAAGATATAATCCACCTGTGTCCATCTTCCTCCACTCTTGTACGTCACCCTGTGTTCCTCCCTCTTCTTAAAATACGTGTTTACCACAGCCATGTCCATCCTTTTTGCAAAATCCACTATCATCTGACCTTCTGTGTTCCTCTCCTTGACACCATACCTACCCATCACCTCCTCATCTCCTCTGTTCCCTCCACCAACATGCCCATTGAAATCTGCTCCAATCACCACTCTCTCTCTCCCTCGGGTACACTCTTCACCACTTCATCCATATCACTCCAGAATTCTTCTTTCTCATCCATCTCACACCCAACTTGCGGGGCATATGCACTAACAACATTCATCATCACACCATCAATTTCCAGTTTCATAACCATCACTCCTTGTCAGACACTCTCTTCACCTCCAAGACACTCTTGACATACTGTTCCTTCAGGATAATCCCTACCCCGTTTCTCCTCCCATCCACACCATGGTAAAACAGTTTAAACCCCCCTCCGATGCACCTAGCCTTACTCCCTTTCCATTTGGTCTCTTGCACACAAAATATATCAACCTTCCTTCTCTCCATCATATCAGCAAGCTCTCTCCCTTTACCAGTCATACTACCAACATTCAAAGTTCCCATCCTCACGTCCACTCTCTTAACCTTCCTCCTCTCCTCCTTCCTCCGGACATGCCTTCCTCCTCTCTTCCTCCTTCTTCTCACTGCAGTTAGTTAATATGCAATATTCAATGTGTCCACAAGGCGGCAGAAAAGTCATTGCCAAAACTATCAGGACTGAGTTAACTTGGCATGATCATGTTTGGGCCATAAACTCACTATCTCTTTTTACCCTTGAATTTCCCAAGAACCTTTGGGTGATTTTAAACATTTGACAAGTTACAGTTTCTTTAGTTTTACATCCACACTCATGATGAAGTGATTAAAGAGTAATAAAAAGAACAACTGAATGAAGCAAACGATAGTAAGAGCATAGAAAAAAAACCTCCCATGTGTGAAAGCATGCTGTCTCTTATACTGCTACGAACAGTAAAGCTGCTGATCCTTTCTGACCGGGTGGGTTATGCTGTGATCATCTGCAGGCTGTAAAGTTGAACACTGGTTTCTCCCAGTAAGTGCTGTGTTCACTTAGATGCAAGAAAACTCTTTTCTCAATGGGACCCAATCCTGCTAGTGGCACCTACTTTCTGTAAGTTTTGACGCTTCAGTCTGTGGTGGCCTGGTGGCTAAACATGAATTTGGTAATGTGTAGGTACTGAGTTCAAAACTCTTTTGACCAAAATCCTTTAAGTGTGACTTCATGGATACATTTATTGTGGGGCTGCAGTGCTGTGTGTGTTGATGGTTGGTGGTTAAATTGATCATCGTCAAACTGTTACACCAAGGGTCTGAGACCCTTAAGGCTGTAGCAGTTTTTGAGCAATGTTGCCCCTACTGTTTAATCCACTTGTAAAGCTTGTAAAGGGTTGTGTTCTAAAGTTCTTTGGTGGTGCGGTTATGGGAAGTTGCTCATGGTTCACGGGTTCAGCTTCCACTTGGTCTTACTGCTCTACAGGAGAGTGCTGAAAATGTCTGTTTCCCCTTCTGTGCGGAACCATTTAATTTCGGCATGCGCGTGGTCCTTGTAAAGGTGAACATTAAGTAAAAACATTTTGCAGGGCATTTCTCATTACATGTGTAACTTCAGTTTTCTTCTATTCATGCAGAAATGTATGGCTCATGTTGCTCCCTTTTCTCAGTGAACCGAGTGATTTTTTTGGGGAGAAGGAGCAACACAGCAGGGTTACTGGTGCAAAGAACAACGCGCCTGACTACGGATTAGGAGATTCCAGGTTTGACTCCTGACTGGCTCGTAGCTTTTATCCAAATTAATCAGTATGAACCAGGACACAGCTTAGAGGTCAGAGTCAGTATGTTGTTGCCTCGGATGTCTAATTATGTCATCTTTATTCCGACCACAAGTGGTGAGTTAAATTTTTTCCAGACAGAAGTGGATCAAGAAATTCTCGGCATACGAAAATCTTGCAGTCTCCTACTAGGAGCTAAACCTCTGGGTGCCTCTGGGAAAATCAGGAATAGACTAGACGAGAGTGAGTTCTGTGCCACAATGATACGTTGCTTGGACTGCAATTGACATAGCAAGCAATGACACACTGATGCTGACCTGTAAGATGGACTGTGGTTCATGCTGAGCAATTTGTAGAAGTCAGGAGCCAAATCGACACCAAGGTCTTTAACTCCATGTAGAAGGGTGGATGTAGTGTGTGTGGGTCTGGATCTCGACAGTCCACCTCATAAGAACAGCAACTTGTGTGTCCCATGCCATATCTGAATCATCGAACAAAGAGCCCTGTTGGCATTCACCACTCCACTGACATCAGGGTAACTCTCAGCTTCATCTTAAACATAAAGCAGAGATTTTTAATAAATGTCTACTTGCTGGTACATATATGGGCACCACTGTGAAGAAGTGGGATGTGTACCTCACAGGATAAACCAGGAAATAAATGCAATGCCTTTGAAAAGACACGAGATGTATCATCTGATGGTGGTTTCAAACAAAAACCACTGGATTCATATTTATATATGTATTTGTGGAATAATCCATTAACTGTACACTCATATGTGTGCACATCAGTGTGTCTGTGTGTTTTGTGTGCATGTGACTGTGTTATCTGCAGCCACAGTGCCTATCTTGATTCACCTTTAATTTCCCTTTTGGCTGAGGCTGATGTCTATATCACATTCATGTCTGTAACAAAGGATAAAGTCAAACTCAGAAACTTTCTATTTTAAAAGTGCCACTAACAACCAAGCTCTACAAGGTCCTCTGGACTACATGCTGAGATGGCCCAAGATGCTTCTTTAAGTGATAATGAATGAAAGGGATTTTAATTTGGGAGCAAACAGTTTTTGGAATTTTTTTTTCCAAGATGTCATCAAAGTTGTCAACATCAATTGCTTATGGTCTCTGAAATAGCTTGTTTCTTTTCAATCTAAAAGATCTGCAGGGAAAATTACTGTTTGTCAAACAATTAAATGTTTTCTATTACTTTATTTGCATGCATACTTGATGGAAAGAAGTGTCACTGTTTGACTTTTTCTCATTTCAGCTTAAATATATACTGTAAGTGAGGAGAGACTGACATTAGAATGGGACACCTCCGCTAACAGTACCAGTACCTGTATGTTGACGGCTCATCTGAATTTAAGCAAAATTTAGACTGAGATTTCAAACACTGCTCTTTTTCCTTTTGCAGTAGGGAAACACAAATTTAACCATAAAGTCTTTCTACCCTGAGATTTAATATCTGCATCTATTGTGTAATGATATCATGGGAAATCTGTTTAGCTGGGTAAGGGGAGTCAACAGCAGCAGGCCCCTGTTTGCTCTGTCACGACGGAGGGAGAGGGAAACGTTTTTATTAAACATTTCAGATGATCTCCCAATGTCAGGTAACAATTAACCAGGTCACTGAATAATAGCAGAACATCTGAAGAGGCAGGACGGCTGGGATTAATCACATTTCCCGCAACCTGGACACGAACGCCCAACAGCTTAGAAAATCCCCTTTTCCGACAGTTACAGTGCAGGGTGGGAGGTTCGTATGTGGGACGGAGGGAGAGACCATTAAGTTTTCAGTTTCAGTAAATACTGGAGCAATTACAAACAAAGGCAAGCATGGGAAATAACAAACAATATTGGAAAAGGGCGGAAATTCATTAATCTTTTTAGCACAGGCAGTTTATGTTTTGTGCCGCTTTTGTTTATTCTCTCCTTATACAGAATTTTCCTCTCTAGAAAATTCAGACTAAATTTAGTAAAGTTTACAAAAACATTTAAAAGTGAAGATGAGGTTAAGTGCACTTCTTAACTTTATCAAATGTAGTTCCCAGAATGTAAGTAGAAGCTTCTGTTAAAATGTACTAAAACATAAATCTTTTAGTGAAACCACAGTTACGTTTACATATTATTGTCAAGGACAGGCTGTCAGTTTTGTAGAGCGTCATAGCTGAAGAAAATAAGCTGTCTTTGGTGAATATATGTAATGAAAATCATATTTTAAAAGTCATTTTATATTTCCATCAAATGTTTTTTGGGTTGCCGAATACAAGAAGTGTAAATCGAAGCAGCAGTGCTGCCCTCTTGCGGTTGGAAATGTGCAGCACGCAGTTTGGATTCTTCTCCCTCACTCACAATGATTCGCTCTTGCTGTTGTATAAAGGTTCCAAGGATATTTATTTCATTTCAGCACAGATAAATTGTTTTTCTAAAGGATCAACACAAAGTGTAAGAAGAGACTTGGTAAGTCAAGATACATTATAAATAAATACTAAGTTTACTTAAGATTTAAAAAAAAAAAACAAAAACAGATCTTATATGAGTAATTTTGAAGTGTGCACGTGTGCCTATATATGATATATATATATTTTTTCTTTATCTATATATTTTATAAAGATGACATAAGAGTAAGGTATTACCTGAAAAATATTTACATAAACCAAAGTGCTATTTCCGAACAGCTGAGACTCTCCGGAACTCTTTTCATCGTTAGCTGTTTTCCCTGTGGGTTGGGGACCTATTTTGAAGGTGCACCGGGGACTAGCATGCTGTCGCAGATCAATTTGAGAAACAGCGCGGCATCCCCTAAGGTCCTCAGCGAGATTGACTGGGAAGAGCTTCGCCTGTTTTCAGGTCATCTTCATTCGTTCCATCGTCTTACAACAAGGGCTTGTTTTTTTTGCTAATTGGTTGGCATAGCTGTGAGTTTCACCGGGTCATCGTAACAAAACGATGCCGCAGACTGCCGGTCGGTAACAGTCGATCCGCTATTGCTATTGCGCGCTGTATCTCCCAGCAATGGCGCTGTCCTCGATGCTGGCCGATCTACACATTGCCGACGGACCCCACGGGAGTCCCAGTGAGCTACTACCACAGATCCAGCGCCTGCTCGAAGGTGAGGGCGCTTCGTGGACCTGCCTGTGTGTCCTGAAGGACGTCAAGATGCTCTTCGAGAGGGCAGACGCCAGCTGGTTCTTGTCGGAGCGCGGCCCCGCCGCGGACGAGCTGTATAGAAGGTTCGCCTGCGCGCTCACGGGCCTGGCGGCTCTGCCCCCCTGCGAGACGGACAGCGGCGACTTGCCCGCCAGCGCCTACGCGCGCGTTCCCGATGTGGCCCGCGAGGTGTGCGAGGTGCTGCGGGTTCTGGTCAGCAAACTGCACGATGGAGCCAAGGAGATGCCCAGCTGCGGGTCAGCCGTAGTGCGGGTACTCGCAGTCCCGCTGTGCGTGTTCGCCGCCACCCACAAGCTGGATCAGCCGTGGAGCAACGAGGAGTCCCGGAGTGCCGCTGCGCAGCTGCTGGACGTGGTGGTGCGCGCAAACGGTTCGGCTTCCCTCACAAAATTTCTTTGCGGGACCCCTACTGGCGACCCCCCGGGGGCCCTGAGGGCCGTGCTGGACTTTCTCAGGCCGCAGATGACAAAGTAAAATGAACAGTTTCGTCAACTGAAATGTCTGTTCTTGCAAGTGTTGTGCTATTATCTGTTATCCAAAATACACTTTTGCCTCCGAGTTGGAGTTCTGCTAAAAAAGAGGGATGCACGTACATGTTTTCAGCTGGATAAAATTTCATGCTAGTAGGTGTTATTTTTTTAAATACCCTGTTACTAACCAGTGTCTCCCCCCTGGATCAGGGAAAACTGGAAGCGAAACCAGGCAACCAAGTTTGTGTTTGCCTGGATCCTTAGCCAGGTCGGCCGGCCGTGGCTCGCTGACTATTTGGACCACGTGTTCCCCGCATCACTCCTCATCTCTGATGACTACCGCACAGAGAACAAAGTGCTGGGCGTCCACTGTTTGCATCACATTGTCCTAAATGTCGTAAGTTTGCTTGGGACGTGACGACTTGACCTGCAAACATTCAAGTTTACGTTTTTGCAGATTTACCATGCATTTTCCACTTCATTCATTTATTATAAACTGTTTTTTTCTTCACTGATCAATTTCCTAAAATTTCTGTGCCGCTGTGCTAAAGCAACAAAGGCTTGTAAGTTACCTTTGACAAAAGTGTCCGCTAAATATAAGCTTATAATCATCATGCTGAAATGAATTGCCAAATTAATATATTTTAAATGCACCTTCCTCTCTGTCATGTTTGTAAGATGAGGGACCAGTGTACGGTTTTAAGCTATGGATTCAGAGGATTGATTTGGTGCCGTTAAAGCCATTGCTTTCTCCTTGTTTTTCTTTTGCAGCCTGCAGCTGATCTGCAGCAGTACAATCGGGCTCAGGTGTTGTACCACGCCCTGTTCAATCACCTGTATACCCCTGAGGCTCAGCTCATTGAGGTACTACTGTGTGGTGGACAAAGTCAGTTTGTTGATCTAAGTTTTTACTTCCACCAAATTCACCAATAGCCTGCTGTCTTTGGCCTTGTTTATGCTTTCCAGTTTCACAGTCACTTCAGTCATTACCTCCTCATCTCAGGTGGTGCTCCCATGTGTGCTGGACCTTCTGTCTGTGCTGGAGAAACCCTGTGGAAGCACACAGGTACCCCGTTGGGGCAACCGCTATGACAAGGTGCTGCGTCTTGTCCTCACACACATGGAGATGGAGTACAAGCTAGCACTGCGCAGGGTGTATGCTGAACACCTTGCTGTGTTTGCCCACAGGTGAAATCGTTGTTCATTGGCAGTCACACTTTCCTTCGGGCATTGCAGAGATAGACTGGGGGGATACATTTAGTAGCATTTTCAGTCTGATAAATCCATAACTGACAGTTAAAGTAAATTTCTAGAAACCTTTTCTAAGAATGAGAACTTATTTCTTTGCCATTAACATAGAGGAGCCAGAGTATCAAAATGTCTCTTGGCCCAAGTTTGTCTGGTCTCACAGCCTTTGCTTCCTAGACAGACTCTGGACCACGGTGACCCTGTATCGACTGAACAAGCATATTTTGATAATGAATGAAAATTTAGCATTTGTTTTAATTAGATATAGATTTGGTTACAAATATTTAGTTGTTGGAACTCATGCATAAAGATACCTTTTATTTTGGTATTTTAATACATTTTATGCATCCAGGAACCAATTTTGTCTGAGATCATCTCACAATGGGAATTTGCATATCCCCTAGGTTTCACAGAATGAATGTAGTTTATATTGTAACTATACTGTACATCTCCATGTTGTCCTAGCAGTAATGTTCACTTAGGTTATTCCTTTAACTTTCAGTTCTTTGGGTTAAAAACATGCATATTTTTGGTCTTTTCAAACTACATGACGTCTAGGATGGGTGCTGTCATAATTCGCCATCTGAAGAGACTGGAGAGGGTAATTGTGGGATACCTGGAGGTCTCCGACAGTCCTGGGGAGCAGTCCAGACTTGGCATTCTGGATGCCCTTGAAGTGGTCCTGCAAAATACCTGGCCAAGGTAAACTGGTGGAAGTGGGCCGTGAGCGCGCACACACTACAAACTACCATATGAACTGACAGCAGAGAACTGAGCTACTGCTAACTATGGTTTCACCCCTGATGTATGGCTGCAGAGTGAGGTGCAGGCTGGACGTGCTGGTGCGAGCTCTGCTGAAGTTCATGTGTGACATATCTGCTGACCCTTGCCAGCGCGTGCCTGGGGTGAAGGAAGAACTTCTACGCAAGGCCACACGTTGCCTCCAGCTGTTGGACCACTGCTCTGAAGGTCGGCTCAAGGTATGCATCAGAGCCCTGACACACAAAATGCTTCAGAGCACCGCTCAGTAATTAACTTGTTTTACTAAAAATTGTTATTTGCAAGTATATCTACACATTTTTCAAATGCTAGAATGTGGTCTGTTATACTGTCATATGAAATTCTTTGTAATAAATTTACAACATAATACACGACATGCAACGTAAACCTTTATCAACAACTGGCCTATTTCGTACATTGCAGGTTCTCCTTGAGGATGTGGACAGTAGCTGTGCCCCCCATGATGTCATTCAGTGTCTACAGAGAGTAAGAGACTCCAGCTACTACCCCTCTCCAGATTCACGAGAGGGTTGTGCACAAACTGTAACCCCAGAAGCTTCCTTTGGGCACCACAAGCCTCAAGAATCTCTGGAGTGATGTATAAAGTTCAATCTTTTAAATGTGTAATTCACCATATTTTTAACCACGTTTGAGTTTTAACAAGTGTTTAAAAAAAAAAAAATCCATGAATATATCTAACTATTCAAATTCCAGTTTACATGATGTATTTTTGAAGCACCTACAAATGTGTGCCCCTGGCTATTATGACTGCGGTTAATCTGTTTCTGGAAGAATGTCTTTAATTAGGAAGGCACAAACACAGAATTTGACAACTCAAATAGAATCTAATATTACCAAAGTCTGAGGCACCAAACCTCTGAAAAAGTATTAACCATGGATAGTAGAAGGCTCCTGTAGCACTTTCCACAATGACAGCATCCACTGTGTGTACACGTTTCCCAACAGTATGTGTCCATAAATACAGTGGGACCAAGCACAGCTGCTTCTTTAAAATGGACAAAGTTTTCAGTATTCTCGTGTACAGTCTAGATAGTTTTACTCTTTAACGGCTCCTTAAGGACAGTCTGTTGCAGTTGGGGATGCAGTTTTTTACGTACTACGGGCCTTGGGGGCAGGTTCTGTCTCCTGCTCATACTCAATCTCCACATATGCCCTCTTCTTTGTGACTGGGCCTTTCAGTGGTGCCTTTCCTTTGGACTTCCCCTTGGATGAAGTTGTTTCCACCTCCATTTCTTCCTCAGATTCATTATCTTCCTCACTGATTTCCTCCTCTTCCTCATCACTGCTGCCTTTCAGTTTGTCCATGTCCTACCACAGGGGAATAAATATTAAACCTTGGTTTTACCTGTTTTGTAACTAGCTTGATTTTTACATGCACTTTTTTTTTTTTTTACCTCAAAGTCACTGAGGTCACTCTCTTCCACTTCATCCTCAGCAACAAACTCACTCTTCCCAACATCCTAGAAATGGGAAAATTAAAACATTTAATGACAGTACAATTTCAAACAGAAAATTTTTTAAAAATCATCCAAGCAAACAGTAATATTTAACATGCATCAGAAAGACTGCATAGACTAATAGTGCCCTCTATGTGGAGATGTATGTTTGCTTTTGGGGCACACAGAGCATGGTGGGTAAAGCATTCCTCTAAAGATGTCCCTCTGGGGAAGAGAGCCTCACCTCGTCATCTTCCTCTTCATCCTCTGAAGATTCTGTTTCACTCTGCTCCTCCTGGTTCTCCAGGGCCTTGTCAAAGGCATGCACTGGGAAGTTGTAGATATCGCCATACTAAAAAAAACAAATTAGAGTAGTCATGAAATGCAGTAAAGTCCAAACTAAATTAATCCTGATTAGCACATGTAAAAAAAAAAAAAAAAAAAGGAAAGTATCTAAGCATTAAAGAAACCTTTTGTATTAGACTATAGAATTCACTCACCGTTCCTTGTTTGAGTCTCTCCAGTAGCTCTTTCTCTATAGCATTATCCAGCTGAGCAGCAATAAGGGCTTTTTCCTATACCAAGGCAAAATATTTGCAATACCTTAATGAATGTATGAATATCAGGAAAAAACACACTACTTCGTACATTTCATTACTATATCTTTTTACTCAATTTTCTAATGACAGCAGTCAATAAAATCACAAGTGAATAAAACGTGAAGGCTGTGTGTATGTAACAATCACACAGCCATAACCAATTCCACACATCCAGCATCCAAAAGTGTTCTGATAATTATCGCAATTAAAAAATTTCCAGTCAGTTGCTGTAACTCAGGTTTACCTCTCTCCTCTTCTCCCTCCTTTCAACTTTTCTGCTGAGGGGCACGAGTTTTCTCCTGAAACATGGAAAATAAAGGAGTTATGTCATAATTGGGCCCCTGGTTTTAGCAGTTGGTTTACAGTCCCATGTGGAGCCCCAGTCACTGTCACTCACTGTCGCTTGAGGGTGAGCTTGCGGATGCGAATGAGGTACTGCGTGATCTTGGTGAAACGCTGCTTACACTTGTGCCGGATAAACCTGGGCCAGTAAATGAGGGTCTCATCAATTTGTTCCAGAGCCTTCTCGTAGTTCTTGCTCAACTTCACCTAAAAACCAAAAAATACATTCAGTGGCACACACCGTAGCAGTACCCCTCCCTTTAACGGTTTTCTCCGTTACAGTCCTCAGACCCATTTGGTTTTCTCTTTGTGGATTTTATTTGTTGGACAGTAGTGGTGGTCTCTCTGACTGAACAGTGGTGTTGCTTACCTTCTCCCACATGCGGGCAGGAAACGCTGCCCTTTCAATCACCTTCATATACAGGTAACATTGGCCTGTGGGGATGTTTACAACAGGCATGAAAAACAACTTATAGTACAAATTCACATTTTATTCATTACAAACATCATCATCCATCATGTGTTTGTTGGACACATTGCTCTAAACAGCAAACACAATAGAGAGAATGACAAAGCAGTAGATGGCAGCTTACCTTTCTCCTCCCTAATAGTGGCATACTGACTGTTCGCTAGTGGACAGGCAGAGCGGGTACACAAGCCTGTGATGTTGTACTCATTTCGGCAAAAATTCTGGGTCTTTGTCCTGCAGGAGTAAAGCATAAAGACAGTGTTTATCAAGTTATAACCTTGTTAGTACTGCAACCTGGGGAAAATAACTTGATCCATCCAAAAGCAGAGGCAGCTGACATAACCCCAAATTATAACTACATTTAGTTGTATATTTTATCCAAGAGAACATTCAGAAACTTCCACATTTATTCTTACTGTATCAGTTCAGGATACAGCACTACAGAAAGAGTGGAACTCGTACGTTCAGATTACAAGATGACAACCCTGAACACCCCAGCGCCTGTTGCACTTCCAAATACATGATTTACAGTAACAAGTCCAGTGGGCAACCACCTTTCGCCTTACTATCCTACAGTAGTAAGACAACTCCCTTCTCTGAAATCAGCTGTTTTGCTCACTACCGACCCACAGGAACTGTACTCACTTGACTTTGAAGGAGCAGAACTGTTTGTTTCCGATGATGTCCCAGATCACCTGATTCAACAAGGAAACATCAGTATCACACACAATCAGACACTAAACCTCACATTAGACAATTTACCACAAATACCGTACGGTGTAACATTTTGACACATTTCCCCAGTGAAATCCCACTTAGGTGTAAAACTGTTCCACGGGAACCATATCCTCTCCACAGCGGCGACGAAACCTTCACACGCGTAGACAGAATAATACAAGCATGAGCCGAGCCGAACTTGTCTGTTTCACTCACATCGTCGTGTTGCATTTTCCACTGCTCTCAACGATGCTTTTTATGCCACTTCAAATGTTGTACAAAGCAAACTATATCAACTAGACTTGCTAACACCGTCCTTTAAGACCAGGCACATGTGAACACACATTCCGCATACACGAGAACTGAGAAAACACGTGGTTTCAGAATCTCGCGATAGTTCTCCTTCGGTGATTGTCTCTACCCCTATTGTAAAGTGAATACTGCCATCTGTGGTACTGGAGGAAGAAGTGCATTTGGGTCCACAGTAATAAACACTAAGCATTTTATTGAGTATTTTGACATTCTTAAGTACTTTATTACTACAGGTACACACTAGCATGTTTTTGTATTAAAATGTGCAAATTTTGAAAGTTGTAAAACAGAACTGATGATATGAAAACAAGATACAGGTACTTCTAATTTTATGAACACAGTTGGGAACAAAAGCCTGTTTATAATTCTTTTTGCTCTTAACTCCAAAGCCAATTAAACCACTGAGTAGAAATCAATAAAAGCTTAATAATATTAATATTTTTCAGTATAGCTAGAGGTTAAGATCTGTAAAAAAAAGCTGGAACATAGCAAATACTTTTGATTTGATCATATGTTTCTTGGCCTAGCTTTCCAAACAACTACAGTACTGTGCAAAAGTCTTAGGTATTTTAGATGTTTCACAAAATATTTGTCATCAATGTTTTTTACATCTTCTGCATTTTACTCTATTTGACTTCTTCTGCAGAGCAAATTTTAGATTTCCAATCATTCTTTTTGGAAAAAGTGAAATATTACAGTGAGATTTTTGTATGTTGTTAAAGAAAGACCAACAGTAATAGATGACTTTTCAGATTTTAAAAAAAAACTTGGTCTTTTTTGGCATATAGTACAGTGCACAATTTTACAAATATGAACAATGACCTAATGTGTAGATTGAACAAACTGATTAAGTGAAACAAAAACAGCTGTGCAGAGGGAATAAAACTGGGTGTGGTACAACTGTGGTAAAAAAGAGGAGAGTGTGGAAGATGTGGCTGTTTAATGTGTCAATGTTCTATCATGCTAAGTGCACTCATTTTCCATTAGCAAGGTCTCTCCCAAGCAATTTTTTCTAGATGTGCTGTCCAAGCTTTTCTGCAGAAGCACAAATGGGCAAGGCTGAGTGAGGACCAGAAACACTATGGTTGGCTACAAAAAATGAACACAACACATGAGTAATGCTTCAAGCTTACTTCCCTTTAAATCTGAAGATGTGTAGCAGAGCTCTCTGCTCAGGACTGGCAGAAACCCCTGGGATCCTGGTACACCCATCTACAGTCTGGTGAAGTCTTGTTAGAAGTGGTCTCCATTGGAAGAATTGCAGAATTGGAAACAAAGCTGAGAGACTTTTCTACGCAATGACTGGGGTGTGGAAAAATGGCAGCAGCTGCTCTGGACTGGTGGTTCAAAATTTGACATTTTTAGCTTGAACAAAACAGTTTATCTGCCAAGGGACTATAAAGCTACATGGATGAGTGTCTGCAGGCAATAGTGAAGCACAGTGGCAGTTCCCTCCAGGTTTGTGGCTGAATTTCTGCAAACCGTGCCGATTTGGTCAAAATGAATGGTCCCCTCACTGCTGAGAAGTATTGGCAGATCTGTAACCCTCATACAATACTGTGAGGGAGGCATGTGATCAGTCCCAAATTTAGTCTGATAGCCAGAAGCAGTGAGACATCCAATGTCAGTTGAAGAACTGTGGCAAGTTCTCCAAGATGCTGGGAATAACCTATAAGCTGAATACCCTGAACAGCATCTAAGTGTACTTAAGAGAACTGATGCCATTTTAAAGAGGGGAATGTTTGAGGATATTAATTTTACTTATTTTCCTGTGAATATTTTGGATTTGTGTCATAGTACTGTTACAACACCACCCTTGGCAATTGTACAAGATGCAACAAGCTGTAGAAAGTGTGTACAAGTTTTGTCCATCTTTATTTTTTTTTATACAAATGAAATAAGTAAAACAAGGTATTACAGGTTTTGTCAAAAGTTGGGTGGCATTTACCATGTTCCACACATACAATAATCAAACTTAACAAAGTGTGAAACCATTTTTTTACAGCCTGTATAGCCAGTAAGGTGGGAACACAATGCATGCATTACACGCTTCAGGCACTTCGCAGGAGGATATTGCCATTTACTTTCAACCTCTTTCTATGACATATTTACACATAGTAGTGTTCATTTTATCCCTCTTATCAGAGGCAATCACCCAAAATCCATGAACATCACAATCTTACACTGGACAGGATCCACAAAAGCCACACAGAAAACAAGTTTGAAAATGGGCAGCACATAATTGAAAGGGTAGTTTATCAGCAGTGTCATAGCTTTTCTGGCAGTAGAACAATTTTTGGGCTGGATGGGCTATAACTGAAAAATGTGCAACTACATTTAGTTACCCATTTTTTTGCCATAGCAAACATTCTGCTTTATATCAGAATCAAAACAAAACATTTTTTCTAGTGAATAGCACAACAGTTTGCAGGAATTCAAGCTGGCAGTGATCTTCTGTTCAGACTGCCTCCATCAGTGGAATGGTTCAACTGTTTATCCAGTCACTGCTTTTAAAACAAAACCATATGTTTTAATTGTATTCATCAAAACCTTTAGCGTTTCAAATGACTGGCATACCGGCATGCATTTTAATTCCTTTGCTGCAGCTTGTGCACATTAAAGCAATCTTTTCTTAGCCCAATGAAAATATCAGAGGGCCAAAACAGTCAGGTGCACAATTCACACTTGTCTGTGAATTTATTGTAGAAACAAACCTGAATAATTCTTACAGAGCAATACAAAAATCACAAATTTAGTAGGATATTTAAGAAAAGCTTGCAGGTAAAGAACATGAAAAAACATGTATGCACCTGCTTGCCACTTGGCAAATGTGTATTGGGAAGGGAACTTAAAAATACTGCCACAAAGATCTTCATAGTAGAATTTCCTGTTCTACTTTCAACCCCAGTTGGAGAAGAAAGAACCAAAAAACAAGCTACTGCTGTCCAAAAGTAGACAGCCCTCCTTGGGGCAGTTCTACTGATCACAGGTTACTGGAAACACCTTCCCAGCAAACACAAGCCTTGTTCTCCTCTGTCCATTAATAGTAGGGTGTTGAGCTACATCCACTCCCTGCCCCCCCCCCCCCACCTCTGTTGGACCAAAGCTAAACGTTGCCCTTGGAGACAGAGAGGGGATGAGTTTGCAAGTTGAAGAGTGGACTGCCTCATGTTTCTGTAAAAATATGCCGGCCCTGGAGGGGAGTGATGTAGACTACACAAGCTCATCCAGCAGGGTCCCGATGCTCTGCTGTGGCTCTGGGGGGCCGGTGATGGGCTTGTTGCACATGGGGCAGACACACCGTACCTCCAGCCACTTCACAAGACACCTTGAAGAATTGGGGTAAAAGGTGAACAGTGACACATGAGCGACTCTGTAGCTCTGCAGGAAGCCCACACATACTAAGCAAACTGGTGTCTCTAAATTGTTCTTAGTGTGTAAGTATGTGTGTTAGTGCTCTGCTGCACAGGTGAGGTATGTGAGCGTAAGTGGTTTGATGTAGTGTACGTCACCTTGGATGAAAGTGTTTGCAAACTACTAGGTATTAAAAAGGGCTGCATTCAAGTCACTTGGCAGCCTGGGAGAAATTGTGTGAAAAATACCTGCTAAACTAATAAGTTAAATTAGAACCCCAACTGTGACCACTATCTAAACTGAATAACAGGAGCCAGTCATGCTGAGTTACAGCCCCAAGCGCTGTTGAGGGCAGGTTCAGAAAACTGAACCCAAACAGTGGGTATTTCTTAAAGTGGTTTTTATAAACCTAGCCTTGTTCTTTGCAAATGTATTATTTACATGTCTGTCGCTAGACACTTTGCAATGTTTCAGGTTTGTCGTGTTCTACTCACTTCCTGTGGAAGGCATGTTGGCATGGCAACACTCCCAGCTCATCCTTCACTTTGAAATCCTCCAGGCAAACTGCACACGTCTGCTGTGATGGGAGACGAAAGGAGGCAGAGACACAGGCAGGGTATTCCAAGTGTTATTTTAGGCAAAAAATAACACTAAAAATCACATGAATACAATATTAATTTTCAGAATTCTATAAAGATAATAGGCTAACATTCAAGGCATTGGATCTATTAAAATGTAAATTCATTAATAATAAAAGTGTTTAAAGCACGGACTAATGCTCCTTGTGGTGAATTAAAAAAAAAAATTAAAATCAACCAATATTTCATTTTAGTAGTTATGTTTATTGTTCAAGATTAACATTTTATTGATCAGACAGGATGAGAAATCTAAGGAGGGCTCCTCTTACCCCATGCAGATTTAACTTCTTGGCATCATCTCTCAGTACAACCTGATGAATGAGAATAGTTGACATGTTTAAGGGACACCGAACATTATATAGCAAACTTATTTCTATAAAAGTTCTCTGACGGAATCCTGATGACTTGGGGGATCACAGATTCAGCTCTGTGAACCTGCATACCCGTCTTTTGCATAGATGATCGACTAAGCAGCTTATCAATGGCAAACATGCAGTACCCAGCAAATCCATTGGGGGACGCTATGCATCAGTACAGTATAACTGCTGGATGATATTGATCAGTTGGAAAATTAAAAAGGGCTGCATTCAAGTCACTTGGCAGCCTGGGAGAAAACTCTATGTGATGTAATGCCTTGGAGACATCTGTAAACATCTGTGAGAAAGAATGGGTTTGAACATTCTACATGCTGTTGGAGGCCACAGCATTGTGGAGTCACAGCCCATTACAGTGGGTGTGGAGTTACAACTGGAGAGAATAAATATGAACTTGAATAATACGATCAAGTGTGGCAGTGTGCAGTACTCACCTCCTTGTAGCCAAATCTTTCACTCTGAGCTTGATGCCTCAGTTTGCTGAGAATAAAAACAAACAATTAGCATCAAGTACGGCATTTGCAGAACAGAATGATCTCCATTATGGCAGCACTAAGCATCGGCTGCCTTTGCAAATGGGTATTTCTCTGCAGGTATCTGTACCAGGAAGTCATAGACTAAGATGTTTGTCTGTCTGTTCTTTTCATGGAGGGCGGTTGGGTGCCAATCAGCTAAAGAAACCACACAGTCCCACATAGAGTGGAAATTTCAGTGTTGTTCCTATGAGCTGAACCCCACCATGTGGACCCCCCCCCCCACACACAATTTTTGCTGTGGCTGAACTGGAATGAAATGACAAGGCAAAGTACAACTTACGCCGTCTGGGTTCTAAGGAGCTCAGCTCAACTAAAGCGTAATAAAGTTTTCTTAAAACCTCTACGGAGTATGTACTTCTGCTGCGGACAACTAATAGCATCTTGTTTTATTTATTTACTACCCACTAGTTTGTTTTTGAGCGACAATCTGACATTCAAACCCTTTAAATATTGTGCCTGTTTGGTTTGTAAGGATATTTTATAAACCGTGAAAATAATCCAATGAAACAAATTCCTCAGGTACAGGGCAAAGTCCTGCTGAACTTATTTACAATAAATGGATCCAGATAACAGCACATCATTCTCATCAGATCCAGGGAAGAACTAAAAAGCTTATTTAAGCGACCTCCCTTTGGCTCAGATGCACTTCTATGCAGAACATGCTGATCTGCCATGAGTCACCACACAGTGTGCAGGTGAAGAGCTGCTGTCAGATATGAATGTATTTCATGAGTCACTGCCATGATGTCACACTAGGGATCCATCCATTATCAGGTTGCAGGAGTGTGTGTGTGTGCACTGACCTCATGCTCAATGCTGTACTGCACCGCACTCCGATGCAAATCACGACACCTGATGCTTTGATTTAAGTGACAACATCATTTTATTCCGCTCTTGGACTGACACTTTGGGTTCCCTTTCACTTCCAGGTACTGGGTTATTGGTGAAGTAAGTCAGGAACCAGAAGTCAACCTTATATGTAGAAAGGTACTAATATTTATATGAAGTTTGCAGAAAAGTTTATTTCCTCTTTTGCAGGTGAATGGAATTCAGAAAATTAATTTCATTCAGACAAAATCCTTATCCAGCTCCTGTTTTTTTTAAACAATGCTGCACTTATATTTTTGCATTGTTTATATCAATATGCAAATATTTATATTACTGTGTGAATGATATTCAGAACATTACTTTGAAGTATTGGGTTTACATGGCACTGAAGAACGAGAGTCCAAATCAGTGCTCAGTACAAAATATGCGCAGAACAGAGGTGACTTGGAGAAGTCCTATGCTTTCAATACCCAGATATATGCACAAAAGACAGTGTGGTCTCAGTACTAGCTTACAAATGTAGTAAAGTACAAACCTAACAGTTAACCTCACATGCCAAAAATAACATAGCAAACAGAGCCTGACAATAAATACACACAGCCAATTGTTTGAGTTAGGAAGTACTTCATCGCTGAGGAAGTTTGGTGAGTCCGAGATCCACACTGGAACAGGACAGGATGAGAACCAGGCTGTAGCTGCTGCAACCCAGCTTTCACACCATTTCTGTGTGCTGTCAGAAATCTTTCGTTGTAATAGGAAAATGCTGTGTTTCAAGTCCCTCCTGGCTGTCCTGCGATCAGATCCCAGAAGTGTTTTCTTTAAAGATTTGCTTAATGGGGCCTCACTGAAACTTCCAAAAGAAGGGAATTAAGCATGATAAACTTTAATAAATGAAATTTTACAGTCACTTCGTCACTCCTATCATCCAAATTTAGAGATCACAGGAGGTATCCTGATGGAAAAGGACCAAATGAACACCAGTTCCAGTTTTACACATTAGAAGGCACAATCCAGGTTTGTGCCATAGTGGAAAAAAACAAAAAAAACAAACACCAACATAGGGAACCATGAGCCTAACTGAAGCTGTATGAGAGGCTGTTTTTAATCGAGCATCTATGCCCTCTAACATGGCTGCCCACTGGTGGGAAAGTTAACTAGCGGGTTAACTTGTAACGTGAAGATGACCCTTGCACAGGCCCTGCTTCATTGCCTTAAATAAAATACTTGAACTGCTGGAGTTAAGAGTAAAATATCCAGCTGTGGAAACTGAACTTTGGATAACAATGAGCGTTTCACATCTCGCCTTCCCTACATTATGGACAGCCAGGCATTTGATCATCTAAATGAGTCTCAGGTACTATTAGACCTTTTTTTTTTCTCCAAATGCAAAAATAGTGAGTTAAAACAAATGAAGGTAAAATACAACACTTTCTGATTGCCTTGTACCTTCATCTATCACTAGGATCACAACTGTTTCTCTTTTAGTTTCAATACTTTACAGTGCACAAATAAACCAGTATCTTCACACTTAAGAGGTCCAAGCTTCATTCTCATCTTTTGGTCCTATGCCTTTGAACAAGGTACTTCATTTATACTAACAGACCCAGCTGTATGAGGGTAGATATTTTAGGTAGCTTAACTTTGTAAACTGCTTTAAAGAATCAGCAAAATAAATACATTGTGCACTAAACAGACCAAAGAGCATTAATGTGAATGTATTGCATAAAAGAAATCCCCCATTGTCAGAAAATGCTCTGTATTATTTCCAGCAGCTCCCGCAGGCAGACCGTCTGCCAGCCATACTGGTGATACTGGGAGCCAGGTCTCATGTTGAGCCCCTGGTGGGCACTCAGCCCTCGCTGGAGGACACACAGGCCTGCTGGTGCCTGCTGCTGAACTCGGGAGCTGGAGATAAAGGTTCAGTAGGGCGTTGTCGCTGAGAGGCCAGTACATTCAATGTCAAAATGATACTGACCTTGCTGGGGGGGGGTTTCCTCTACATCAGTTGGGGGAAGAGCACTTAGTATGGATTATTGTCAATATTCTTTTAAATCACTTGGTATTGACATGCAGCTAAAATGGACTAATACTAATGGACTAATGTGGTGACTTTTCAAATAATTTCTATACAAGATTTATCTTGTATTCTGTGTGTAATTGAGCAACAAGGACGTCTGTGGGAAGAATGGTCAAAAGTGTCCAGTTTCCTTCTCAGCAGCAGAACATGCCATTTCTAACAAAAATAGCCCTATTTTGTTATAAAGACTACATTAGTAAACATTAAAAAACATTTAAAATGAAAATAATTGCATAATATGAAAAGAATTTGGGACTTTGACACCTCTGCAAGTTAGGAGAAGGAACAACCAAAGCAACTGACAAGGACCTCTGGACAAACATCTGTCAATCAATTATCAATTGCCGTTTGTCCAGTGCAGAGTTACATGGGTACAGAACCTATCATGGAAACAAAAGGTTCAAGGCAAGATTCACCCTGGATGGGACGCCAAGGTCTGTTACAAGGTATTCACACACAAGGCTAAAATGTGAGAAGTTGCTCGGTTGAGCAAATAAGAACTAGCATTACTGACATTTCCTTAAGAGTGAACATTGTGTAAAGTCTATGTTTTATCTGGAGCAACTGTACAAGACACAAAAAGGAATAGAGCACAAGCGTTGCTTAATGAATTGTACAACCTTGCCAATAAAGCATTGTTGAACTTGAACTTTTTGAGTTGCATCACCACATGGTCCCCTGTACTTACCTGATGAAGTAGCAGCAGAAGATCAAGCTCAGGACAAAGATGAAGATGCCTGTCCCAAAGATGACCATGTAGATGTTGAGCGGAAGGTCCTGGAAAGTAACAGGAGGCATTGCACACGACCTGTTGTCATACATCAAGCTCAGACCACAGAAGCAACCTAAGAAAAAAGGATAAGAAAAGGTCCAGTGAGGTGGAGGAAACAGCAGGACTCCTTAAACAATGCATCCCCTCTTAGATGTCAGAGCCCCAGGCACTCAGCAACATAGTCTGTCTCATATCTGAACGGGTTAAGAGCTTCTTGTTCTCTTCCTCAAGCTAGACGTTCAAATGGATCACAACCAATCTACAGCTGCCAGAATCAGTTGCTCCGAAAAAGCGGTCCTCTTTCACTCCATTCCTGTAAATGGCATTTTGCCCATCCCTCCAAGTCAACCCCCCGACAGACGCTGATTAAATCCGACATGTAACAAAGGGCAGTAAACCATGATGAATCTCCACCAGATCAATTTTTTTAAAAAAGGCAGAGAATTAATGCCCACTGTCAATAAACAGTCACACTGACTGGGTTTTGGGACAAAAAGGCTTCAGCATCTGGCCCCTTTTAAGGTTTCCAAGATGGGCAGTCATCACAAGGTGCCCTATAGCTTCTGCAATGTGCAAACCCACCATGGTGAAAGTTTGGTGTGCAGGATGTTTCAGCCTGTGGGTAGACTTTGACATGACAAAGCACAGCTGACTTACGGGACCGGTCCAAATGAGGTCATCGCCTGGACAATGGATGGCAAGGAGAAGCAAGATTTTTCATGCCCAAATAATTCATTTAGTGAAGCGAATACTGCCTAGTGGGTCCTTTCCCCCCCCCACTTAAGAGAGGTTATAAGTTTTACACATGATCTAGTTACATACAATAGCTATGTATTCATTTAGATAATTTAAGTTGGAAGCCTCAGTTTTTTTGTCCCAAATTGAAATCCTTAACAGCTGTGCTAGAAAACCAATGATTCATTAGACAGTCATTGGATTTAGATGTTTTGTGACTTGGATTTTTGGTGAATTCTCTTGCTGACAGCAGAAAAGAAAACTGAACAGAGGAAATTGTTAAAGCTATTCTGTTATAGCGGACTGTAATCGCCTGGACAATGGATGCATCAGCTTATAGCTTTGTAATACAAACTCGCCGACTCAATAAATCACTCACTCTTTTTTATTAACCACTTGTCCCTGTCAGGGTCACGGTGGCCCAAAATCTACTTGGAGCCACTGGGGACTAAACTAGGAAAGGCATATTGCGGACAGGATGCCATTCTGTTACACTGTAGACACACAGACCATGAAACTACCAATTACACATGTATGCTCTATTAAATAATGGTATTTAATAATGATACTAAAACCCAAAATCAGAAACAGTATGGAAAATGTAAAAAAAAAAAAAAACACAGTGATTCTTACATTTACTTTGACTTTTATTTCATTGCAGACAGTATGAAGCCAAGATATTTCATGTTTTGTCTGGTCAACTGACATCTGGTACAAAAGCAGTATCCACAAAAGGCTTTGAGGCACAAAGGATCTCCAGTTTGTCAACAAATGCATGAGAAAATTATTGAAATGTTTAAAAACAATGTTCCTCAAGGAAAGATTGGAAGGGATTTGCATATTTCTCCCTCTACAGTGCACAATATCATTAAATGATTCAAGGAATCTTGAGGAATTTCAGTGCATAAAGGGCAAGGGCGCAAGCCTAAGCTGAACACCCGTGATCTCTGATCCCTCAGATGGCACTGCATCAAGAACCGTCATTCATCAATAGCTGATATAACCATGTGGGCAAGGGATTACTTTGGCAAACATTTGTCAAGCATTACAATATGGAGTTACAGTCACAAATGCCATTTAAAACTTCACTGTGCAAAAAAGAAGTCTTATGTTAACCATGTCCAGAAGTGACGTTGACTGCTCTGGACTCTGAGGCATCTGGGATGGACCATTGCACAGTGGAAACGTGTACTGCGGTCAGACAAATCAGTATTTCAGATCTTTTTTGGAAGAAATGGATGCCGTGTGCTGCGGACCAATGACGAAAAGGACCGTTATCAGCAACAAATCCAAAAGCCAGGGTCTGTCATGGTATGGGGTTCTGTCAGTGTCCTTGGCAAAGGTAATTTACACTTCTGTGATGGCAGCATTAATGCAGAAAAGTACATTGAGAGTTTAGAGCAACATAGGCTGCCTTCAAGGCGACATCTTTTCAAGGGACGTCCATGTATTTTTCAACAAGACAATGCAAAACTACATTCTGTACACATTACAAAGGCATGGACTGGCCTGCCTGCAGTCCTGACCTGTCCCTAATAGAGAATGTGTGGAGAATTTTGAAATGAAAACTGTGACAACGACAACCCTGTGCAACAGCACACCTTAAGACATGTTTGCAGGAAGAATGGGACAAAATAACACCTGAAACATTTCATCGCTTGGTATCCTCTATGCCAAACCATCTTTTAAGTGTTGTGAGAAGCAATGGCAACATAACAAAGTGGTAAATGCTTTATGATCCCAACTTTTTTTGGAATGGGTTGGAGGCCTGAAATGCAGGAATGAGTGTATATTAACAAATGAAATGTTAGTTGATCAGATAAAACATGAATTATCTTGGGTTCATACTGTTCGTAATGAAATAAATCAAAGTAAATGTAAGAATCACTGCATTTTTTAATTTGCATTTTCCATACTGTCCCAACTTCTTCTATTTCCTCCAAGTTTCATGAAGGAAGTCAAAGCACATTGTGAATGTATTGCAACGTAACCTTGTTTGTTTTAATTTTACCCTTCAGTAGTTTAATTTGCCTAACCACAAACCAAGATAAAAAAAATCAAGAATTTGAGAGCAGATACCATGATATTTCAACTACATTCTTAATCCTCAGTGACAAAAGAGTTATAGTAAGGTTATCCTTGATGTGATCAAATAAGCTTCGTATTACCCCTGCATCTAATTCCTCTTGTACATCTGATATACAAAATCATTCCAGTGAACAGCCCAAACTTTGACTCCATTGACTGTCTACACAAGTACTTCACTGTAGGTATTGTAGTATTCAATCACTGTAAGCCTCTTTAGACATAGGCTTATGCTTAATAAAATAACAATAAAATAATCATAAAAATTAATCCTAAGCATGTAGTCAATGAAACAGGTTTTTAGCATTCAGCTACTGAGCTTCCCTCCACAGGGGGTTTTCAGCCTTCTTGCACTCAGGTACAAACATCTTCCCCACCACTGTAGTGTGGGTCCTTCCCTCAAAATAATTATGTAGTCACAGTGCTCTCCATTCATACCCAGGAGTCTGTACTGCAAAAAGACACATTTGGATACAGAAATATTTTTTATTTATACACACGTACATAAATGTACTGTATATATACACATAAATCTCAAAATGGCCTTCCAAGGAAACACAGAAGGGAGGTGGGGTGCACCAAAGCCAGAGTGACAGGCAGACTATTGTACCTGAGGTGATGTGAATCTCGCTTCATCACATCCAGGGCGACCTTGAAATGGATCCAATAAGTATGCTATGTATATCCTCAGCCCTCATACAGAAGACAGCTGCACTGTCAGCATTGCAGCACAGCTCCCAGCCCCCAACACACACACACCCACACTCTGGAGCTCCACCAATCCCTCAGCAGAACTGTTTCTCACAGTCCATTTGCTGTACACAACACTTAGGACTGAAGAAATATGGAATCTCCCCTCCCCAAAAAAAAAAAAATTCAGAAAGAAAGGTTATGCCAATTTTTCTCATCAAAACTAAAGGTCTGGTAATATACACAGAACTTATAGTCCAGACTGTAAGTAGAAAATATAAGCATCTGGGTAGCATCTGGTAATCATATAAAAAGAAAATTAGACCAAAAAGTAAGCTCTGCTCACTTTAGCATCATCCCCCCCCCCACACACACGCATCTCTGATTCAGCACAATTGTCACAGCTGCCATTATAGGTTTTTACATCACATTGTTGTCAATCAGTGCAAGTTCCAAACATAAAATACCTTTGACACAGGTTTATATATACTGTATTTAAAGTAGGCTGTGTACTGTATTCTAGTGATTTTAAATAATGAATAACTGTAATTGTTATAAAGATTGGTTGCTAGATAGAGACAAATAGAAAAATCTAGGATAATTACAGAACATTTACAGTATTGGATAAACTAATAATGTCATCAATTTGATAAATCAGTTATGTCTTAGAGAGTTAAAGAGAACTGGGATTTTAAATGTCACATTATGGGTCACCATGATGGCAGTGTTTCGAGGAATCCTTGTTAACAGAGTTCACCTCAGACCCAGAGTCTGCCGCATGGCCACAAACACAGCCTGGTGGTAACCTGGCAACCATCACAATTAATAATGTGCATTGCCTGCTCTCAGAGGCTTGTATCATACTGTTGTTCATAAACTCATGAAAAGGGAAATTTAATTTAATAAATGCCAATGTGACTTATTCGAAAGGCACATTAAGGTCCAATCACTGCCCAACAATATGTGCAATCCTAATTATGTTATGCATATCCTCTCCGCTGACTTTATTTTTTAAGAAAAATACCAGCAGGTGGACCACAAAAAGGGGAAAAAAAAGGGTAATGCTAATCTTAACACAAAATCCTTGACCACATTTCATAAAACAATGTTCCTCCTCTACAGAGGAACATACACTTTCGGTGCCTATCTTATCCAAGAATTAAACTAAAAACAGCTTAACTTCAGGCCAGAAGACTAATCGTAAGCTGGAGCAATATAGCGGTATAGGTTTTGAGAAACTGACAGTAAACATGCAATGCCAGTATTAATGTGTACCACAACAAGAGAGTGGCTATTCATAGAGAAAGGAGCCATCTTTTTAAGTGAACTCTCCACTAACTCTGCTGTGATGGTACTTATATTTAAACTGTAGCTTATGGTAACTGTATGCAGTACAAAGATATTTATAGCATGTTTTGCAGCTGGAGAAATGTGCACCAAATACATTTAAAATCCAGTGCCAGTTATTTGCTAGTTAAGCTATGTTTCAGCTGGCAAGTTGGGAAGACAAAACTGTGATGGACACCTTCTTTACGGGTCAACTGTACTACCGTAGGAAGGACCACATCGGTACGCCTTACTTTTCGAACTCTCACTATCCGAATTGAAAGTGCAACCACTTCAAAAAGAAGTGGTGGCGTTATAGAAACCACAAGGCAGACATAGGAAGAGTTTTCACTGGATAAAAAAAATAAATAAATAAAAACATGAGACCTTCAAAAAAAGCAGTTCAACATGAATGATTTAGTATTCATATTCAGTGCTGAGTGTGCAGTTAGGGATGAGAGCTTATTGGTCAACTTGAAAAGGGTCCCAAAGACTCCTTTCCCAAATCATTTTTGAAGTTTTATTTTTGTGTTATAGCATGTGAGCTGAAACATTAAAAGTCTGAAATATGTCCATTGGCCCAGCATTCATAATTTTTAGCATTTTTGTCTTCTACAAATGAAATTTTTTACTTCCCCACCTATATGAGAAAATGTGGATATTCTGTCATTAGAATAGTAAAATGGAATGTCACTATGCTGTAATTCAAGTGCCTCAGCCACAGAAAAACATTAATTTTTTATTTAAAGAAAATCTACTAGGAAGAGTAAAGAACATACGCCAGTACAGTGGATTTGCTCAAAGACAAAAGCATCTACAGAAGTGGAAAATGATCGATGTCACTCTATTTTTGGACCCATTTGGAGTCACAACAATGAAAATCAGCAGGATTGAGAGTGCAGCAAGCGAAGCAAATAGAATGAGCCCAAGCGAGAGCCTGTACAGAACATCTAACCTCATATGATACAAAATCAGCCATTTCAACTTGTTTACTTAAATCAACACTGGGGCAGACAGAAAACCTTCAAATGCTATCTGAGTAACAGTGGCTAAGCACATTTCAAACCACTGTGCTTTCAAACATCTGGGAACATAGAATTAAAACCCATAGTGGAAGGTCAAATGGTCCTCTGCTTTGTTATAGATCTGTCTCTCAACCCCTCAGATATTCAGCTAGCTTTCATTGCTGTTGCACAGCAAGGTGAGAAACCAAAAAATACAAAATATGACACTTGGCTTTTTATACAGTTCCTCTTTCATGGAGAATAGAGGAGGTACAACTGTATTTTATGAGAAGGTGCTTAGGGCTCCCTAAGTCAGTTCCTGTATTTGCTATCAATTTGCTGCTCAGCCTGCTGAGTCCTACTGCTACAACACTGCTCATCTTCATGTTAAAGCTGATAACCACTTCATATTTAACAATAAATGTTTAGAAAACACATCTGATAAGCAACAAAAAGATATATTTTACTTTGCAGGAAATAAGTTGGATGAAGGCATTCTATTCATGATCTGTGTAAAATGTTTATCGTTGCAATTCATGTTGGATAAATGTTTTGGAAAAAAATTAATACTAATAGGTGTTAGTTCCTTATAATAAGGCAGCAGGAGCTCTGGCTTGTGAGCTGAATTTACATCTCATGCTCTATGCACCCCAGCTCTGAAAGTGCTCCTCCATTGTCACCATGCACAGAACACATCAGGGAGCATAGAGAGCAGAGGCAGCATAACAGGGCCATGCCGGGGGCCAACATGTGCACACCCCTCGGTGTGTACTCCTTTTTAGCCGTACTGAGGGGACAGCATGGTCGACACAGCAGGGACAAGAGTGGAATACTGTTGAAAAACAAATCTGTTACACCACCTACTCTTAAAGTCAATATCTAAATACAAATACCAATGGGAACTAAAATTCCGCTCGCTTCATGAGTCTCAATGCTAATATCTACAACAGGAATTAAATCATCTAAAAGTATTTTAACACAAGCCTGCAAAATACCCTAAGCTAAATCCATCGAAATTATACCTTTAAAAATGTTGTAGAAACAAATGTTTTGATCTTGACAATACAAAAAAAGTCTGAGAATGTTAAATGCCACAGTAGGCATCTATAAGCTAGCTATCCTGCAAGAACCACATCACCTGTCTGGCTCAGACAGCAAAATGAAAACATAGTGACGAGACAGCACGATACGGCTGAAACATCATTTGTTAGTGAGGTGGTACAATAAAACAAAATACAAATACACTGGCTGATACACTGGCAATTTAATGTCTTAACCATTCTATTTTATAAAAAGTGTCTGTTAGGGACAAAAGCCAACTGTGTTTTCTAACCTTTAGCTGGCAGGAAAACAAACACAGAATAGAAACAGTAGTGTAAATCTAAGAAGTGTGGTCTGACAAATCTGGATGAGAGCAAGGACAAAGACTGATAAAATTTTGAGACTTAGTGGAAACACAAAGTATTGAGTATTAACAATACAGACCTCTGACATATCATAACATAAATGATAAGAATGTCAGAAGCCAGGCAAATAAAACTAAAAAAAGTTTTCAAAAACAAGTGTCAGAAATACTGTACATCATGCACTGTTAGACACATAAGATGCAGGACATATATGCACTATTACCACAAATCAGCAGCAGTCACCTTCATTCTTTTTACACAATATTTTTTTCCATGACACAAAACTGTATTACTGGTTTACTGAAACAATGGCTTTATCTTGTGGGTTGTAAGAAATTAGAAAAAAGCATTCACAGAAAGTGTGAAGAAAAGCAAAAGAGTTATAACTGTTTTCCCGCAGTGTCTTAATGAACCATTCATGTGGCACTTGAACAGGAGAGTCTCTCAAGTGTCCAGATGAAACATTAGAGATCCCCATACACAGAACAATTTAATAAAAACAGGAGTCTTTTCTCCAGTCCAGCACTGAATCTGCTACATCATATAATGAAGGAAAGCCTACCATTTACAGTTATTTATTTACCTGACACTTTTATCCAATATTGCAACTTTAAACCACTAACAGTTATTTATCCATTTGTACCAGAGGATAGTTTATTAGCATAATTCAGGTAAGTACCTTGCTTAAGGGTACTAAAGCAGGAGCTGGAATTTGAAAATTAATCTTTAGGGTATAAAATGGCATGTGTTTAACCGCTATGCCACCTGCTGTCCCACAAAAGATATGATGTACAGTGAGGGGCTGAGCTGAATGGTAGTAGTGGAACAGGGATTGCCTAAGAAACATCAGTCGACAGGATGCAACCCCTCCTGCCCTGTAAGCCAGTGAACAGCAGGGGGGTTGAGGGCACACACTTGTAACTTCAGTACAACCAACTGAAGCTGCAGCCTTGCGTAAAGTGTGTAACCTGAACTTCTGCAGTGTAAGAAGCAGCTTTATACAAGGTTCTGGTGTGAAAGATTTCAATAAAAGCCATTGGCATGTCAATAGCATAACAGCATAAATAATAACATTAAAATACAATAGCACATGGATTGGGATGAACACTAATTATCTGACCAAAAGCAATGGTGAAACCCTCTGTGTACACTCACTAAGCGTGACAAGAAATATCTTCATAACTCCTTCCAGCAGTTTACACATTCTGTCAATTATTGACGAAAACAGACTGCCAGAACAGGGTTGTTATTTAAATACTGGGTTAACTGTGGGGAAAACTGTGAGATATAAAATAAACGAGAATCCCTACAAGATAACTGCTATGCTCTGATGCACCTTCTACAGGTATGGTCCACAAGGGCTAGTGTCCCGCACCACAAGCACACTCCAAATGCATCCCTGACAGCAACACCGCAGCTTGGTGACCTACATTGCCTGTCTCCAGAGAGGCAGTGCGTTGCCATGGTGGTAGGACCTACAGAGAAGCAGAAAGCCTTTACTGTGGTGCAGAGCAGAAGTCTGGGCCTGCCATCTGACACCCTCACACTGCCTTGTCCTTTGCGCTGTGTCATGACCTTCACTATAAAAGCATGAAAGTGAAACATGAGCGTGACTTCTGTTCAGTTAACTACATAACCATTTCAGTATCTATAAAGTTCAGTCTCTGGCTTTTTGGCACAGAGGTACTTCCCACCCTAACTAAAGTTTTTCTTAGTCAAACACACACACACACACGAGAGGGGTGACAGACTAAAGAACACAAACTGGCAACAGAGAGGGATGATGAGGGGTGCTGGAAGAAGGAGCTGAACTGATGACACAGACAGGTAAGAAATTATACATGACACACACAATGCTGCACAATTACTAACATAAGGGTAACAGCTTGGTGATTTTTTTAAATTACTTTTTTCTTTCCACGGTATGTTCCTCTTTGTAGCATTTACTTGTTTGACAGTGTTAACAATATTTTTTATTAAATGCCGCCAAATTATGGGTAATACCCTTTAGTGATGTGGTATTTCTTTTACCATTCCATTTTCTTACCTGGGTACTGCCAGTAACTCAACTAGTATACATTTAAATGAAAATACATTCATCTATCACATTTCATAACCAGTTTGCTATCTATTACATATTAAGATGGAAATATCTACCTCAATTCCTGTTAAATGCTTTTCCAAAGCATACATGCAAGGGCAGGAATTCTCATATATATGGATTCTTGCACATGTCAGTTTATAGAGCTTAAAGAACTCAGGCTACTACACATTAACATGCAAAACACTGCATCTCTTTAGACCCAATACTCATGGTATTAGTGTCACAAATATTTTTTCTTGATAGAGGAATGCTAATCTCAACAAGTTTGTTTTTCACGTGACACACACTTTTGTATAACTTTTAAAGCATTGTGCAATCCTTTCCCAAGCCAAATAAAACACAGCAGGCTCTGACTTGTCCCTCCAAAGGTAACTTGGAGGTGATGTCCCTTCTGGCCATACTTAGGTGAGGCAGCGAAGGCCACAGGATCAATGTGTGGTGGTCTGCAACAATTTCCTCATACGTCACCCTGTAGCTTGACGTACCTTCATCATCCATTTGCAATTATCATCACATGTTGATAAAAACAAAGAAAAAGCATGTTGTTGCCATCAAAGATCAACATTACACAAGATTATATAGCCCAGCAGAAATATATCAGAAATAATGACCCCAGTTTTGCTGAATACCAAGCAAATTAAGTCTTTGTTGGTTACTGAGTGTATTACAGCACCAGCAATGAACTACTTTCAAAGTAAAATATGAGGCAGGATGCAGAACCAACATTGATGTTTTGATAACTGAGCACAGGAGAATACCCAGCACTTTGCTTCTGCATGACAAAGACATGTCTTGGAAAATCTTCTCCATGCCATTCATACCTGCGCTTTGTTTTCTAAGAAATGCATGTGCAATAAAATCAAGACAGCCTGCTATAGCTGGCAGAAACAGCACATGAATAATTCTTTGCCACTTTTGATAAGTGAAAGACACTTGATAGTGTAGTGGATCCAGCTGCTGCAAGTTTGAATCCCACCTGCCCTGAATTCTTCCAGTAAAAATGACCCAGCTGTACAATTGGGTAATTCAATGTAGGTAGCTTAACACTCTATAAAAGTGTATGCTAAATTATTCAATGTAATGCAAAAACAGAAATATAGTTCTGGGCTTAAAAAAGGCTAAAGAAAATCACACCATGGTAAATTCTGTGCCTAACGTGTTTCATAAACACATGCTTCTCAGATTTTGTACAAAACCTTTCATTAAACTTTTATAACAGCAAAGAATAAATACCAAATTGCTACAAAAACTGAACTTCCTCTCTGACCATATCTCAAACTGCTTACAAATTATCAGTGTATGAATGCAGCATTTTCATCTTCAAATATACACAAATAAGACTCATTCTAGCAAGCACACTGACTCTAGCTCCCTTTTTACCATTGACCCCGAGATAAACAGTTCATAAAACTGTAAAAAGCCAAAAAATATGAGCCCACTCAACAGTGAAGAGAATCTGTTTCTCAACTCCATTTAATAACAAATGCAGATAGGCCTCTGTTAGTATAAATAAACAGTGCAAAAACATCTCATTGATGTCTGCTTCTCTACATCAAGTTGCTTGTTTCTTTCCCCTGGCCTAACATTTTGAAGATATTTCTTTGCTTCCAACTAATTCAGACCCTGCAGCTGGCATGTTGACAGAGCATTTGGAAACGTCAAAGTACCAAATAAATTAACATCTCCTCACGATGGTGCAGTTTTATTTCTCTCAGGGCTCAAGTTAATTTAATCCACACTAACCTGACTGCTTTTCAAGAAAAGAAAAAGTTGTGAGATCTGCCTCTCTAAGTTTTGACACCCCCCAGTTCATACTTAACCTATATTTCTTAAGAATTTTAAAATGTCCAGAAGTGGAAAAGGATAAACAGCACATGAAAATCCAGCTAAACCAATGGACAACAACGTCATCTTCCCAGAAGAGCCACCCATAATAAGACGGCAGCTCCCATCACAAACATATACTTCAAAAAAAGTATCAGTGTATAGTGAAATACAAAGAAGAGGAAAGCAAGACTACAAACTAAAATTTACCTTGTATACTATAGACTTACTAATAGACACTTCTGCATAACATAGTGCTAATGGGACATTAAAATTCAATAAAAACAATATCTTTGCAAAGAGGTCTGGTTATTTGGCAGTACCTAATTTATGTTAACATCACAAAAGACTGCGGAGCATAAATTATATCAAAGTGGTAACCAGAGATTAACTATACTATGTATATTATAAGACATACAGTGCCCGGCCAAAAAAAAAAAAAAAGTCACACTAATATTTCATTGGATCGCCTTTAGCTTTGATTACGACATGCATTCGCCGTGGCATCATTTTCATAAACTTATGCAATGTCACAACATTTATTTCCATCAGAGTTGCATTAATTTTTTGCCAAGATCTTGTATCGATGATGGGAGAGTCGGACCGCTGCACAAAGTCTTCTCCAGCACATCCCAAAAATTCTCAATGGGGTTAAGGTCTGGACTCTGTGGTGGCCAATCCATGTGTGAAAATGAGGTCTCTCTCATGCTCCCTGAACCACTCTTTTGCAATTTGAGCCCAAAGAATCCTGGCATCTTGGAAAATGAAGAAAAAATCCATTGATGGAAAAACCTGGCCATTCAGTATATTCAGGTAGTCAGCTGAGCTCATTTTTTGGCCACATACCATTGCTGAACCTGAGCAACTGAAGCAACCCCAGATCATGACACTAAGTTGAATACAGGTGGTGACTTCTTTTTTGGCCAGGCACTGTATGTATGTTATATATGCAATCCGGTGCTGGAATCTGTTCACACACCCTTTTCCCACAGACTACTGCCAACGAAACTTCTTCCATGTCTGTTAAATGCTACCACCTAGTTCGCTGGAAGCTGTTGCAGACATTGACAGGCAGAAGATTGAAGATCTGTCTTATGTCTCTACCGCCGTTCTTTGCATTTTCCTTCAGTGGAAAGTAACAGATAGCAACAATGCTTATCTGTAAACACATCAGGGAGCCTTTCCTAGTCGCGCTGTTACAGCACCCACTGGTGTGTTTTTACTGTGTAGTACAAGAACGTACCTGTACCATAACACACTCTGCTCTGGACCAGATTATCTGCCCGTAACCTTAAAGGTCAGCAGGTGGCGTAGTGTTTAGGACCGTTTGCTTAAAAGCCAAAGGTTTCCGGTTCAAATCCCTCTCCTCCTATAATACTTTCGATCCAGGCTCTAACCCTGACGCGGTACAGTAAGAATTCCCTGCCGAATAAATGATCCATCAGCAAAGCTGATTATCAAACATCACAAATCGGATTGTATAAAAGCATTTAGGAGGATAAGAAAATGCAGGAAACGAAGTGCTAGAAAAGTTAATAGCAGAGGCAAAACATTGTGACCAAACAGGGCTCGAAACCCGTGAACCGCGGGACAAAGGACATGCTTGGAGGAAGAAAGAAAAAAAAAAAACACAATTTCTCTTCCACTACGCATCATTTTCGGCACAAAGGGCTTTGCGTCGTGCGGAGAAAAACGCAAATAGTACGCAAAGTACAGAATACAAACAGAAAGTAAGGCGCCTCACGGTCCCTCTCCGCCGCAGCGCCTATTGTTCACACGAACCTGCCGCCCGCGCGGTCCTGTGCCGCGCGCCGCCGCCGCCGCCGGTCTTCACGCGGACGGAGGAAACACGCAAGTAAACAGGGCGAAGGCAGAGGAGCGCTGCTCGCGCGCAGCACAGAGGCCCGGCGCAGAGAGAGGGAGGCGCGGGGGCTCACCGTCACACCACTGGAGGGGCTGCATCGGTGCGGCGCGGGGCTCCACGGAGTGCGTGTCAAGAGAGAGGGCGCGCACACCGCACGGATTTCTCTCTCTCTCTCACACACACGCACTTGAGATCTGTGTGAAGCCCTCCGAACTCCCGTCTGAGCCGTTCTCCCGAAACCACGCGGGATGGGTGGGTGGGTGTGTGGGTGAGACGGGGCTTTAAGGACACACTCGCCCGGAAACGCACCCCAGCTTGCGGCTGTGATCTCACCTGAGCGCTGTGGGGGGGGACCCCACCCCCACCTCCAGCGCCAGGGACCCCCCGTGGAGCCAGTTCTCTACACTACCCCCTCCTCCGCATCTTCTTCATCTCCACCTCCCTCGTTCTTTTGCCTAAAATCACACGCACCTCTCAGGTAGCGGTCATCGTCTGAAGCTTCATTACTCGATTTGTGTTTGTCGGCTGCTATTTATTGCACAATACTGTGTCTATCAGTCACAGCTAATATTTAGGAAGGGCACCAAGGTGGCACAGCGAGGGGAACGCTAGTGTTTCACACTCCTCTGCTGTGGGTTTGGACGAGGGTTTTGCGTGATTTTAAGTGAACTGACAACTCTAAATTGTTGTGTGTATGTGTGATTACCTTGCAGTGGACTTGAGTTCGGTCCAGGGTCTACCCAGCCTCAAGTGTTTCGAAGGTGACCCTGCCCAAGACAAGCTGCCTTTACTATTGGGGAAATTTATTTTTACATTAACATTTTATAACAGCAAGACAATACTGCAGCACAAACTTTACAATTCTTTACAGGATTTACATCACAGAATTAGTTCACACCTCAAATATATAGTTTCTAAAAATGCAATCTGTAAACGCAATAACTGTTATATGCTTTTACTGTGGTGCCACACAATGTTTATCCCAACTAAACCCAAGAAAAATATGCAATATAGCTTTTCAGACATGTTTATTTCCATAATGCATCTTCTATTAAAGTGATTCCTTAAAAACAATATTTCCATACCACTAATTTAAAATGCATTCCTGAGCTACAAAAAGTTTATGCTTTTTATTTATTTTAAATTGCTTTAGATTTGTAACTGTCTCCTTTCCTCTTCCCTACAAACTGCTTTTAAATGTGCTTTAAAAAATAAAGAATATTTTTATAACCAATGACAGAGGCAATTCTTTTAACCCAATCATTTGTAACCCCTTTGCACAGCTATACCTATTAAAGAATAGAAGTATAAAAAAATTCTGAGACATAATAAATGTTGAACATTTACACAAACTGCTGTTCTAAACATGTTTCATGCCAGACTAAGTAAATCCTCCTTTCTTTGTTTGCAGAGTCACATCTAACAGCTCTAATTTCTGAGAAATCTCACACGTTGTTTCCAAACATGAAAGCTATGTGTTTAAAAACATTTAAAAGCACTCTTGAACATTGTTGTTTTCTTTCACTCCCCAGGTCTCAGTTTCAGAAAAAGTAGCATTGCTCATATGAAGTGAAGCCGCCGACATACACAGGAGTGTAGTTGTAGATCAGTGCTGTGGTTTCCTCCTCAGGGCTGGGGAAGTGGTGCAAACTCTTCCGTGCTGCAGAGTGAAAGATTCAGCGTTACTATAAACTACCCTGATTTAAAACACACACACACACACAGTGAATGTAACACACTGTTGGCCACCTGTGATTGGTCTTTATCAGTCTTTTTCAGTGAAAACATTCACACAAACAAGAAATCCCTGATCGTAAGTGTCTGCCAGAATGGCGTGGTTGTCAAAACAGGCCATAAAGGAGACTGGCGTTTCACATTTCTCTCCCTTGTTGCCTCTTTGCTGTGTGTTTACCTTCATTTACAAAAAACTCAGACAGCAACGAGGACATGCGCACGGCGTTTGAAGAGTGAGGGAACTGAAACGTGGGATTCCACTGGAAGCGGTTCACCTCAGGGTGCCACTGCACCCCATAAAATGGGTACCACCTGCCTTGGTAAACAAAGAAGAACAGCATCACACATGCTAAGTCCTGGGTAAACAAGTGGCAAACAATACCTAATGTTGCTTTGTGTCATTTCTGCAGTTCTTTTCTTATTCGGCAGTACTCAGTAATGAAATTAGCATCACTTTAGGACTCTCTGCTGGAAATAAGCATGCATTTCTTTGCAGTTACCTTCCATGGTGGAAACAAACTTAGCACCATTCTCAGCTATGTTTGTGGACAGGATGGAAAAAAACTGCTGCAGTTTTTTATTTCCTCTAAACATCTGTGGGGAAAAAAACACAATAAACGGAACCAAAGGATTAGTAGTGTAAGTTAGTGTAAATTAGTAGAGTAAGTTAAAGGACTGAAAATGACTATCTTCTCCCATACAAAATTACAGGAACTAAAAAACTTTTTCTTCTCATTAAGGAGCAGAACACTACATCTGCATTAAAAATCAGAGAAATAATATGGGGGAAATATCTATCCGTCACAAGTATAGGAACTTCTGTGTGAGTAGCAGCTGCTCTTGTAAACAATACAAAATGTATTATAGGTTTTCATATCAAAACCATCTGCAGACTAGGCACAGAGGAAGAGGAAGCAAACATTGTGGTGAAAAACAATGACAGAAAGCTGTGTCTTGCTGTACAACATCTATGCATCTAAAAGTAGTGTAGGTTGAATAGTGAGCTTAGCAGTCATTCAGTTTAGGCACACTGTTGGCTTCTTCTGTGAGATCTTTAACAAATGGCTGTACTAAATTCAAGGTTCAACTTATTGTCATTCTGAATGTATACAGATGTACAAGAGAGAAGAGTAGAATTCTCAGAAATGGCAGCACACGAGAATGCAGCAGCCTCTCTGGGCTAACAGTGGTATAGTTGTTAATAATAATAATAATAATAATAATAATAATAATAATGACGACGACGACGATCATCATCATCATCATCAACATCATCATCATCACTACCACCACGTTATTATGTTGCTTAGTGCATACTTGTCAACACCATGCAAATTTATCATCCCTGTTCCTCAGCCATCACCTACTGTTTGTGCATATTAGCTTCCTTTCAGTTACTGTACATACAAGCAAACAGTTCAAAAACACACATATGGCCTCAATGTTACAAAGTCATTAGCAAAGTCACTCCAAGACAGAAAACCCAGTATTTTTCACCATCTGTTTGGCGCAGGAGGGATGATTGAGTTAAAGGCTAAAGTATGTAGCATCAAGAACAGTCCATCACTCACAACCTTACTATAGAATTTGACAAATTTGTCACAGTAATATAATAGAATGCGATTGATTTTAGCAATCTAATACTGACCCTTAGGAACTGCAAAGAGCAGTGCACTCACCTGCAATTGTGTGTCATCACGGCAAAGCCAAATGCACTTTATAACATGTATATAGGCAAAAGCTACGAAATCAGGGGATTACAAATCTTTGAGGCCACATACCTCTTCAGTAATTCCATAATGGTGGAAATTTCCTGTTAGAGGCTCCTGGGACACAGCCTTCAGAAGCTTGACAGGGAAGTTCTGAAAAATGCGACTGGACCAGGCTTCTGATAGAATAAAAAGTACACAGTATTATAAAAGGATACTTTCATACAAGTGGTTATAATAATCATTTAAAGTTTAATACAATTTCAAATCTCAGAAAAGCAAAGCAAAGTGATGGAGCACAGAATTTGTTTGGTGGTCCCACACCATATGTAACAAATGGGCAGTAGAGGAATTTAATATAAAACAAAGACTTTCACAGCTTTCATTCTGTAAGCCTTAAATAAACCAGTCAAGTAACAAATAAATAACTGTAATATTACAAAATAATGCTTTATTTTTGCCTTACATCCTTTTAGAATGTTCCTCTTTAAATTAATGTAATTATTATTAATGAAGTATTAATGAGGTGGCTACTGTGGAGAAACCTAATTGTGACAACCAACAAATATTTCACGTTAATCTCTGGACAGAGCAACTTCTGCCCTCTGCTGGCCAACAGAAGACAGAATCATTTGTTTTTTAAAGGTAATATAAGAGTGTTTATAATTATTTGGTCTTAAAAATGAAAAATATGAGTGCACCTGTGGTTAAATTGAGAGGTAGGCTGAGGTTTTCTGCAGTAGTGTTTGTCAGCAGATTTTCTCCAGCCACCATCACTGTGAGTAGCTGGAAGCCCATGCAGGTCCCCCACAGGGGGAAGTAGTCTCCTGCATCATTGGCCTGTGGAGACCAGAAACACAACGTCATCTAGCTGTGACACCTCTTCCAAAAGGTCTTACTGATTGCAAGTAACATGTGGAAGTATGCTTCTGTTTTGTGAACCCACTGTTTTATTTCTGAGTTATGATACAAAAATCTTAATATGCCAAGTCTTTGTTTGCATACTCTTCTTTAACAATAGGGGGGAAACAGATAGTATAATGGTTAAGAATATACTGTAGTGTGGAAGCCTGGAGGTTGTTTTCCCAGTTTCTTCTCTCCAAACCTGCTGTAGCACCCTTGACCATGTAACTTATTATGAATTTCTTGACCAAAAATACCCAGATCAACAACAAAAACAAAATGACAAAAATTCTTCCCTGTGGAGGCCTATAAAGACTAAAAGGTATCTTGGACACAGGCAGCATCACAATTTTTTTAAACACAGGCATGTATCAGTTCAGCCTAGGGTTTCTGACCTTCAGGGCAAGCTGAAAGAAGATGCGTGCGGCCTTGGCATAGTCAGAGAACAACAGGTCAGCAGCACCACCGATGTACAGCATGCTGTGGAGAGAGGTGAACTGCAGGTTACCCATGTGACTCCATACGCTGGTCCTGCTGCCTATCTCTGTTAACTTTACTTTGCGAGTGACCTCTACCTTGAACCAGGATCAGAATCTTCACAAGAGGGGAAGCGAGAAGTAGCAGTGGGACTTGGAAGTGACCAGCACTTTGACAGAATGCAGCATGTAATTCCTGAATGATCAATTTCAGCGGTACTTAGGCACACTTTCTGCTTGAATGTCAAAAGCCCGGTGAGAATACATCCATTAACAAGGAGACGGCAGCTGCTCAGTGAACGAAGCTTCCCTAAAGTTTACAGCCATATCTCAGAATGGAAAAAGTGATTGAAGTAATATTTTATCCATATATTCTCCACTCATTTGAGAGTTAATTAAAATATATTACATACACTTCAATCCACATGACAGTATTCTGAATAATCAATAACTCCAGTGCATATGAGAGTGTACAAAGAAAGGCATTCACTTTTTTCCATGGTAAAAAATAAAGTAATTCATTTGAAGAATTCACATACCCATTTATTGAGTTGAAGATCTTTTCATATTCAGCTTGCGACTGATTCAGCCTTTGGGTAAAAAAAAATAAAACACAGTTTGATACGACAACAAACTTTAAATACAGATCAACAGCATGAAATGAGCATTCATCTTCTATGTTGAATTTTTAAAGTGTTTATGACATTTTCTCTTGTGATAATGAAATATATTCAGATATTTGAAGCTACCCCTCAAACCAATGACATATTCTGACATGTACTGGAAAGACCTTTTAATCTCTGGAGGTAATATTTGCCTCCAGAGATTAAAAGGTCTTTCCAGTACATGTCAGAATATGTCATTGGTTTGAGGGGTAGCTTATATTAATAATCTCCATAATTATATTATTAATAAAGGGCAAATAAGGGTGGCACAGCAGCTAAGCAAGTGGTGCTGCTGCCTCACAGTGCTTGGGCTGGTTGGAAAAAAGTTTGAATCTAGCTCAGTCTGTGTGGAGTTTGCATGTTCTCCCCATATCTGCACTGACCTCCTCCCACAGTCCAAAGATATGCATTTTATGGTAATTGGTCACTCTAAATTGTGTATGTGGCCACCCTGCAAAGGACCAGACTCCCATCCAGGGACACTCACATAGCTTATTGTCCACTAATTCCAGGACAGACTCTGGACTGCTTCCATCCTGCTTGGGATAAGCAGTTAACAAATATGGATGGTTGGAATATACAGTTTTTTGGACATAAAAATATGCAGATATTGTCAAAGATGTATTAAAACCTTGCTCCTGCATATAGTACAAAATAGTCAAGCCCATTTATTCATTTTGCTGACACTTTTATCCATGGAATATTATACTGTTAGATACAGTGCAGTAGGTAGCCTAGTCACTGATACCTATACAACAGATCAGTCTCTCTCTCTAAGTTGGATTCAAACTTTTGTCCAGACCTACAGTCCAGTTTTACACAAAGACTACACAAGGACAAAGGGAATGCTTAGGTATTTTCAAATTATTGCAGTAATCGTTGTCAACTGCCGGCGTACCTGATGGGCACCACCCTGCTGCCCCCGGACTCGAGGTATTTGACGTAGGATGCCGGGATGTACGTCTTGCCCAGAGGCATCATGTCCTCATCTTCCGTTTCCTGCGTCAGGATTCCTGGCACACAGTACAGAAGGACAATAAATCAGCCCCCAACACACACACACACACACACGCACACACACACGTACCGATCACCGGCCTGTCGTTCAGAGGGACGGCAGACGCCCGGTTCGCACGCACGCTGCCCGCGCACAGCAGCAGGAGGAGCGCAAACATCGTGTCTTCTGCACGCTTGTGTCCGCGCTGCGATCTGCTTGTTCGCTCGGAAATTCTGCGGAGGGCACCGAGGAGGAGTGGTTAAGCGACTTGGAGGAACTGAAACTGCTGCGCGAGCGCGGCGCGAGTTCACGCAGAGCTGCGGAGTTTCCGCGCGGACACCCAGACTCCGCGGGTGCGCGTGCGGTGCGCGTTTTCCTTGCGCGTCGGCGCGGCGGAATTTCCGCAGATCCCCCGGATCCTCTTAATAAACAACGCGACTCAACTGACAGCTAACACGTGAAAAAGTAAAACATTGCAAAGGCTTTGCTTGTGCCCTACAACCTTTAAAAATGTCTGTCTTAACTAAATTTACTTTTGTAACTTGTAAATAATTATAAACATTTGAACAAATACGGTACCACATGCCAACCCCTGGTAATCCTAACACCCTTCAGACAGTTCCACTCTGAAAACACACACTTCTTTCAACCGAGAGATTAACTTAGAATAAACTCTACATTCTTGTTAATAATCTGAATAAATGTACTGCATTAGCTTTAAATGGAGCCCCTTCTGTATGTGTGTATATTTCACTTCTACATAGGGTTAGGTCTTTACAGGGAAATGGCGTTTAAGATAAGGTTTTAAGTCTTCACGTGACTGATAAATAAAAATGTCAGTATGGCTCATAAATTCTAGTTACAGCTTATAAATTGTCTATTAGTTTGCTTCCAGTTATCTTTGCCCCTACTGTATGTACAGTACAATGATAGAATGAAAACATAACCAAGTGCAGTCATGAAAAATACAGGGAAAAAGTTCAGCTGTTCTACTGGTAATGTGTCGTGCTGAGTTCTGCAATAAATATTTTGAGTTTTCTTGTGAGATGATTGCTTGAAAGTGTTGAACTTTAAAAAGATTGGAAAAAAAACATTTTCCAATGCTCAGTGTTTTTTACTAAGTGCATTTATTAGCAGCTTAATATTTTTCAAACCACTGTTAAAATGACATTTACAAACTATTACTTTCTGGATTTACATTACAAGTATCCATAAGGAAGTAGGAACTATGCAACTTTACAAAACCCCAGCTTGTTTTTTCTCAACAATGTCTATTGGTTTGGTAACATTATAGGTTTATGACCTATAAAATGAATAAAGTATACCTTTATTGCAATTAAAACAAAGAAAAAGTTCAATTAAAGTTAAAACTGTCACTTACGGTATTTACAGATTATATGTAATAGTCATTATTTTTATAACAGTAGCAACTGTATGCACATTTTGGAAGCCAAGCTCCTTAAGGCTAAAGAATCTAAAAATAAATACAATATTTAGGTATGACGCTTCAAGATTATTACACGTCAATCAATAGGACTCAGTTTGCCATCACACTGCAATCCCATACATCTGGCTAATAAGCCAGATACACTCACATATTTACCACATGAAACCATCTTACTAAGTGAGAAAAAAGAAAATGATATGGAAGCAAGCAGAACTTCCCCGTATGTTCTAGATTCCATGCTTGCCATGAAGAGTGCGATCCAGTACACTCAGCTGCCTCAAAAAGCCACGATTTGGTATGATGCCGCGTCGTTCCTTCACTGTATTTATGGCGTCCACCAGAGTCATGTGTTGCCGGAGCATCAGATAAGCCAACACAAGGGTAGCCGACCGGCTCACTCCCACTGCACAGTGCACCAGGATCTTCCCTGCAGCTCATGGAAAAAGAGGATAAAACACAGGATACTGAGCACAGATGTAATGGCTTCTCAGGACACTCCAGCTTTGGAATTTACCTCATTCATTCAAAAATGTACCCCAATAATGCTGTCTACAAAACCGGAACTACAGTGGATACACAACTGGAAAGAATGGACCATAATTTATAAAACATCGTGTACATAATTTCACATTTTATTCTTCATTTAATTTCCCTCAGGTTATTATTTGACAGCAGGCCTAAAGGAAGGTGTTAAACCACACTGTCAAAGAGCTCAAGATAAAAATACATGCCGATTAATGAGAAGAAAGAAATGCTTTTTTTGTTTTTCTTTTTGTTCTGCGTGTACTAATCATATTAGTAATCACAGTAACTTGTTCTGTTTCACTTTGATCTGACAGGTACGGAGTTAACTAATGTAGTAACCAGTTTTGGCTCAATGCACATATCATGCTTAAACCCCATGTTTGATGCACCTCCGCTGGTGAGTGCCTTATGTATGAAGTCGGCCGCCACGTTGAAGTTGACGCTCATGTCATAAGTGGGCGAGTCATGTGCCTCAATGCCTTCATAGGTAATGCTCATGCCCTTGTAATAATCTGCACCCCCACGCCACTTGCTGTGGGCACAGTTCAGGATGTGAGTGATTCCCAACCTTGCTAGGCCACTACGATTGTCTGCCATCTCCCTACAAAAAATCAACAACAAATAAATAAAAATTAAAATGTCCCACTCAAAGTTACACTGAAATGCATATGAAATACAAGATCTGTGCGCTCTGTATAACTATGTAAAGCACAAAAATTGCATTTTTCATTAGGCCCATGTGTTGTGTACCTGCTACGTATGCTTTACCGATGTGGCTCACAATTCATCATTGTGATGTTTAATGAAAACATGCACATTTAAGTAAAATGAATAGGTTAATTACTGACTGATCACCAAGGTACAGGTTTGGCCACACTTCATCCGCATGGTTGAAGGTGCACTTCCCTTTGTAGAGGAGCTGCTCAAGGTCGAGCACACTCAAGACTGGTGAGCTGGAGGAAGGTGACCTGAACGCCATCAGACACTCTCATTACTCTGTTGAAAATAGACAGACATATAGATAGATAGATAGATGGATAATTAAATATGTTTCATCAACAACAATTGCATTACTAATCTGATTCTATTTTCAAGTGTATAACTTTAAAAAAAACATTTGTTCTGATTTTTGTGACATTGCTTTGGAAATAGTTGGGCATCTATGTTAACATAATGTAAAACATATAATTTGATGTCTGAATCAAACTGTGGTAAAATGTTGTTCAGTTTTAAAAAACAGCAATATAATACATGCCAGAAGAATTTCTGCAGACATGCTTGTCACATCATAATGTTACAATCATAGTAAAACATATAAATTTTTCTTTGCCTGAAAACACATTATTCTAAATGTGTGATTGCTGATATTCTGTAATTCTACCTTCGGTTTGTTAAATGGTGCACAGTACCTTGGTGGCGGATCATTTGGTCCTGGCTTCTGACACGAAAGTTCCAGTAGGCTGAGAAAAGACACCCAGCTGGCTATTTTAAGCAGTGTCTGTGGCAACTGATCTATTTGCTTAAATAAAAACATGTAAGCAGACAAAACACCAAGTAAACTCTTTAGGATTTTACTTTGGTCAAATGGTCCATAGATCAGTTTACAATCGTATTTCTGCAAATGCCTTGGCAAATTAATTAAATTATTTCTTTGAAGTATGAGTTGGAAAAGTAATAAGCAGCACAAGTGGGGTAAATTTCATTTTGTGGAGTTCACTGATCATATTACAATTCTTAATTATTTCCAGGTAAAAGTTGATGTATAAGACTAACACTAGCCTCCAGTCCTACATTACACCTAAATTTACAAGTTATTTTTCACAGGTGCTCTGGCATAAGGGAATATACCTAACAAGCCTGTTAGGCACACAGTATTGTGTGTAAAACTAAATTCAATACCTAAAATATATTTATGTAAATATTAAAATAAATTGTATAGAATTGTATGTTGCCACAGCAAACAATTGAATCGCAATATAAAAACTAAAGTCTAGACAAACACGTTCCAAAACCCATGACAGTATATGTTAAAGTTGCTAAACGTTTACTTTGCACGCATTTACAAAAATTACTTTTTGTTATAAAGCATATGTCCTGCCTGTGCTCAGGTCTTCCAAATTTATCCATTATAACTCCTTCAGAGAACTCATGAAATTTGTAAAAAATATCCCAAGGGTAAGTTGGAAAAACCCAACAAGCTTGTCACTCTGAACTAAGTTTCTCAAAGAGAGGAAATGCCACATATAGCAATAACAGTAGAAAAGGGTCTTGTTTTATATACTTTATGTCTCTTGGTGGGAACAAATTTAACATGTACACTGGTTCCACTTATGATACATCCATGTGTAAAATATAGAAACATTTTTTATTATCAAAGAGTCAGCTGATGTACATTGTTGCTCCATTTTGAGACTGAATACACAATACAAAGAACACACAAACAAATGAGATATTTCCTTCCATGCAAGGCTACGGGGAAGTCTTGTGATCATTTTATAATATGAAGAGGAAGCACCTGCCAATATTATGGCACTAATTTATTGAACAAAAATATACTGATCTTTTAAATAAAATCATGTACATTCTAAAGTATGACTTTGGTGTAAACTACAAAAAGGAATTTTCTTTATGAATCACTCCTGTTCTTTCAAACTACAAGCAAGGTTTGTCTCGCAAAAAACCATTCATGGCCAAGATTAAAGAAACAGCCATAGCTGTAACCTTGGTTTAGCTACACTTTAAAGTGTTACTATGTGAAACTCCTGCCATAAACCCTCTCTGCTATTTGAGCAAAGATTAAACCCAAACTAAAAAGACTGAGTCAAAAAATAAACTGCTACTAGAGTATTTGGGAAAGTAATGGAGATCCAGCTGACATTTCAGTCCATGTTACACTCTACAGACGTTGAGTGAGCAATGTCTTTATTATGGCAGTGCTGGAAAGGTGAGTTGTATGTGTGAAATAGTTGGGCCTTCAAAAGGCCTTTTTCTCAAGTCGATCGAGAATGCATTGAATCTTCTGCACTGCCTCCTTTCGGGCTTGTCTGACAGACTCCTGCCCATTGGTCTCCACAGAGTCCAGCTCCAAGAGCTCTTTGGTGAGCAGCTCCTCCAAGCAGCGGTAGCTTTTGTCTGTTTTGTGGCCCACAAATTCATCTACATCTTCCTGAAGGAGCCACACTCTTGCCATCACCTGCTCTACCCGTGCCAGGCTGGGGTTTTCACTCAAGGGCGGACCCCCAGGAGTTGCTGGTGGGGGCTCTTCCTTTATAACCTTGGGTTCTTGCTGTCCTTTTCCAGTCTTGTATATCTGAGGAGGGGCACCAAACTCCTTTGGTTGGCCAGTTACAGGGTTAGAAGGTGGTGGTTTTGGTCCCATGGGTTGGTTTCGAGAAGGGTAACCAGAATACTGTTGATCCTTAAACAGAGATTAATATAGTATGCTTATGATTTGTATTCAAGTTAAATTCATCCACCCAATATCCCTAACCACTTATCCTGGTCAGGGTTATGGCAGTCCACAGCCTACCCCAAAACCACTCAGAGCCAGACTATGAAATGGGAAACTAGTCCATTGCAGGGGAGTCACACATATACAGATACTGGGCAGTTTAGATGGACCAGTTATCTAAAAACACATGTAGGAGAAAACCCACACAGACTGAGCTAGATTTGAACCCATGTCCAAACATTAAAGGCACTGTCGGGCAGCAGCACAACTCACTATGCCACCTTAATGCAACAGCTAAGAAATAATCCAGAATGAGCCATGTTGGACATTTAGCACCTACCCTACAATGTCTCTCAGTTTGCTCTTAGCCTTAAAATATCTAATAAATTGATTTTTGCTACTACATTTTACCCTTGCCTCAGTGATTTGCCTCATATTGCAATAGTTTGAGTTTGTTATACTGATCTTTGTAGTTTTCTTAGATTAACCTTTTGTTCACTGTTAGAAACTATTTGCTCCATGCTTCTTTTATAGTAAGTGTACCTTTGTTTCAGAAGGCAAGTATTCAAATTTTGTGCTGAAACCAACTGAGTTACTTAACACAAGTTACAGTCTATTATTTGACATTCAGTTAATGTATACAGAAACCAATTATCAATTTATACAGCATATGTATATGCAATGCAGCACTGAGAGGAGCAGCAATTTACAAGACAACCTTTAGCTTATTAATTATTCAAGCAATCACTACCAACTCCTACACTACCAATACTAATATGATGAACTATCATATGTCATGTTATATAGTATGAGCTGTGTGTTAGTACAACATATGGATAACATTTCTCTGTGCAATTACATCAGTCAGAGTACAACGTTCACCAGTTAATGTTAAGGGTTCAGTCTGATCCCCCTTGATTGGCAAACTAGTTAATTCACAAGTGGGGGAAATAGCAACAGCATTTGAGGAAAAAAAAAAATCTTGAGTTTAAATATTTATAATAAATTTTAGCATACTTTCAGTATAGAATTTAAGAGTTCAACCGTTCTTGAATTCTAAACAAACCTATTCTTGAACTGAATTGTTCAGTGAGATGCTCCAGTTTTATTTACAATTAATTCTTTAGGGAATAATTTTCTAAAAAGCAAGTTGCAAAGTTAAAATACAGTGATTTACCATTTATATTGCTGGTTTTTTTCATTGTAAGTATACTGCTCAAGGATACTACAGCAGGAGGTGGGATTCAAACCTCAGAATTCACATCAACTCCATTAATCCTAGTGTTCTGAAGGAACCTCTTGCAGAGAATTCAAATGATTTTACATTTGCCTGCTAAACTAAATAGCAAGATGAAACAAAAAGACATGCAAAAGCATAGATACTTTGACAGAATTGTCTTCTTATCTTATAAGACAAGTAACTGTTACTATGTTGAATCAAAATTTGGCCGTGAAGTTCAAGGATTTACTGGATGTTTTGTCAATACACAGAATTGGTTAATTTCAGGAGGTATTCAGTCACATTAATTCTTAGCTAGATAATCCATTTCTAACTACACTTCTCACTCAATGATACTCACTGACGATCAATAACCACTTGCCCAAGTCAAAGCAATATAAGCCACATATAAAAACAGATATAACAGAAAATTAAAGAAAGTTACAGATTAGTTGAACTGTGTTCTCAGATTACTGAAACAAACATCAAATACATTTAAAGGACATGTAATGTCTCTTAATTGCTACAACTAGAGTATATTAAAGGCTCTGTGTTAAAAAAAAAAAAACATTGTCATGTAGAATAAATGTAAAATTTTTGCACATGAAAGCCATGGAAAGTGGAGTGAAAAAAAACAGTACAAATATAACCTTCAGATTTCAATGGAAATTTTAAAAACAGGTAACACTAGTCAATTAAAACATACCTGTGTATCATATGGAGGCACAGCAGAGCTAGTTCCAGTCCAGGCAGGTGGTGGGTGTGGTGAGATAAGAGGGTTCCCATAGTGGTTGTGTGGAGGCTGTGCATCTGGTTGCCATTGTGGCTGGGCTGCATGCCCATAGCTGCTTGTGTGTGTCCATGACTCTGGTTGTGGCCTGGGGTGCAGGGGCTGCTGAGGAGGATATGGAGAATTCTGAGGCAAAGAGTGACCTCCATCCCCATAGTGTGGATAAGGTGCTGGTGAATATCCATGTGCCTAATAAACAAAGAAAAGCAGCAAACCTAGTTGAGATAATGCTCCATTATTTTTTTCCAGAAATATACTGTATACATTTTAAAAAAGGGCAATTACCTCTCTGTAACAAAAAATAAGCAACACTAACTGGAATTGCATGTGTAATTTTATATGAAATAATATAACAGACAAACACATCTGAAAGTTTTAAAATATGATTATGCTACTATTACAATGCACTTAGGATCAGTCTCCCAGACAAAGATTAAGCCTACTCTTTGCCTAAAATGCTATTTTATACCAGATTACCTCTAACTTGTTTTTTCAGACATGACTTAAAATAACCCCAGATTTACTTAATCAGATTTGTAGAGAGTTGATGGATGCTACTGAAGACTTAAATTAAACTTAAAGGAGACAGGTTTAAAATTAGACTAATTCTGTGTGCTACTCTTTCCGCTGTTTCTTTTAATTCTCTTCTCTACTCACACACACACACACACACACACACACACACACACACACACACACACACACACTTATTTCAGCTGTTATAAACGTTCTCACGGCAGTGCTATACTTACACTAATGAGGACTTCAATTCATTCCACAACTACATTGTCAAAAATGAACAAATCCAAATATAAAGTTTTTGAAAACTATTTTAAACATGATTAATTATTCTAAATTTGAGCATTCATTCAACTGGACCTTAGTGCTGGATATATCAGGAGAAGGATGCTAGGGATGGAGCTTGCCAGGCAGGAGGAAGAGAGGAAGGCCTAAGAGGAGATTTATGGATGAGGTGAAGGAGGACATGCAGGTGGTGGGTGCGACAGAGAAAGATGCAGAGGACAAGAAGAAGTGGAAACAATTGATCCGCTGTGGTGACCCCTAACGGGAGCAGCCGAAAGATGAAGAAGATTCAACTGGACCTTAGATACTACTTACTATATAGATACAAAAGAATCTTTCATGAGAACAGCAAAGTGTAACAAAAATACTAAGTTCAAATTGGGAAGACAGCATCTATTTTTCACCTACATCACTCAAGGCTGTGCACACTTAATTACTTTCTGGCTTTTAGAAAGAACAACTGCCAGTTTTACCAGTTTATGAAGCAAAATATCAACAGACATCTATTTTAGGATAACAACCTATCTGTAGGTTGCAAATCAGCATTTCCTTGTAAATAAAATACTGTACCACCTTAATTTTCAACAATGGACTTACTGCTTGACAGTGAGATACCGGGTACTGGCAATGCCGTGAAGGGAGCTGACTGGATGTACCGGATCCTTGATCAACACACCCTTGACTTGGGTAGGGCGGCTGCCTGGAGGCAGGCTGATTACCACAATAAAAAGGATTGGATGGATGGAGCAGACCTGGTGGGTACTGTGCTGGATTGTAAACAGCATCGGGATATCCTGGCATGGTCTGGAAAACAGAAAAGGCAATCATACCTATTCAATTCTGGCCAATCTATTAAAACTAAACATATTAGTTCTGTTTTTTATATATATATATATATTTATATAAAGTCAGTTTCACCTGTGCGTTATAACCTCCTTGTCCGTTGACCTCTGATGCAGAAGGATACGTATTTGAATAGGGCCCTGCTGTATGGGACTGCGGATACCAGTAGTTTGAAGGGTAGCCAGGATAAGGAACTGCTTCCTGCAAACACACAAGTGAGGGGACACTTTACAGTGTGACACTACTACAATGTGTTGCCTTGAAAACTGCCCTAAGGGAAACTTCTTCAAGCATAAATCACTTTCTTAAACTGTCCAAATTGAATATAACAGTAACATGCGACCGTCGTATTAACTCCATCTCCGCTAACTGCATAAAACACAGACTATCAATTCTTAATCTTTTCAGATTTGATTAAATTTTTAGTTAGTATGAATTAATCATTTTACAGGAAATGATACAATTAATCCCTTGATCGTTCAGATCAGGAAGGGGTTATTATAACCCGGAGACTTTAGTCTTTTTTTTTTTTTTACATATTTAAAAACGGCTATTACAACACTTACGTGGCAATGCTGATTGTGCACTTTAGCTTATTGATCCGAGATGCGTCTTCTCGGTTTTAATGAATACACTCACAGCAGGCTGAAGGCCCTCGTTCACATGTACTCTCTGGGGCACTTTCAACGTGTCGGGTCCAGTTTTCTTACAAAACTTTACTACAAATGCACAGAAGTAATAAAAACAAGGGGTCTTACTCGAGCGCCGGCAACCATCCCGCTGTTCCAGTTGTTATTTTCCGAGTTGCTGTAACTCGTAGGCCAAGCTCCGTTCGGGTTCGGCTGTATCTGATGCACAACCCAAGAAGCGCTTCCTCCACTCCTGTCGTTTCTAACCGAGTCGTACGCCATTGATTCCCGTCTCAAAGTGAAACTGCTTTGTTAAGACCTTCTACAGTCCTACGAGATCAAAAATAGTTACAACCGTTAAAACAGACAGCGCCATTGATTAAAATAAACCATTTTGAATTGTCACGCTGCACCTTTAAATTTCGAAACACCTGGTTATTCTTGCCCTAGCCGGCGGTTTTACATAATAACGCACTTCGTGCGTCAATGGGCAATTTCTGCCATGAGCAAATAGGAGCGTACAGGTTAGTCATAAGCCACGCCTATTCCTCAGACAATACCGAATAGGAGCACACGTATTGCAAATAAGTCACACCCATATAAAGAGCTGCACCAATAGGAAAACTATGAATCTGGATGACGTCACAGTGCCGTTTTGCCAAAGCGTGTTGCTGGGGGTTTTAAAGGAGAAGTTGACGAAAGAGAAAGTCGCCTCTACGAATTAACCTATGCATACGTTCTTCCGTAGTCCTGAAGTGGAAAGGTTAATGCAGCAGTCTTTTCATTAGAAACATCGCGTTTACCGTGGATCTGAGCACAAATTCGTAAAGGTGTGAAGTCGTTTTCAGTGAATTAAACACTCACTTCAATTGCCCAAATGGTTCCTTAGCACGCTGACCAAAGGTCTTTTAAGACGGGGAAACATTTGAAAGCGACACTTTCCGTGTCCGTTCACTTTGTCCTCCGTGCTCACACTTCCAGCGCATATAAAGGGTTAACACGGGCAGGAAGTCTTCGCAGTTTGTACTTCCTCCAGCGAGAGGGCCACACATTTGAATGATTAATGGCCTGAATCTGACGAGACTGTAATATTTTATTGATACAATTCTAAAATAAAAGTGGGAGAAAGGCGCTGTTCGAGATGAATTACATGCCCGGAACAGCCAGCCTCATCGAGGATATCGACAGTAAGTCCAATTTAAAGTCGGTTTCGTACACCAAACACTGTGCATTCCTGTAAGACTCAACTCCTTGCAGTCAGCAGTTAGCTGGCTTGCTAGCCATCATTAAACCATAGTAAATGCTTTTACTCGTTCGCCTTCCTTCGTTTGTCTTAGCAGAGCTGGTGATTTCTTAGTTAATGCGTTACAAAGTGCTGCAGTGACCGCCGTCCTGTGACAGTGTGTGACATTGTGGGAAACAAACAAGAGGAAAAACCTCATTGCACAACACCACACAACCTCTAAGAGCCCAACTTTATTAACCTCACCGAGAGCCTGTCTGTATCCCTTAATATTCAAGTGATTGTTTCTTTTTTTAAAAAATATCTTTAGAGAAGCACCTTGTTCTTCTTCGGGATGGAAGGACATTGATTGGGTTTCTAAGGAGCATCGACCAATTTGGTATGTAAGTACATCATAGCTGGCCAATATGAATAAACCTGTACATTAATTTATGCTGTTAGTCGAAAGTTAAATGTATTGTGTCACACAAATCTGTTGTTCAGTATGTATAGAATACCTTGTAACTTGCATATTCTCTTAAGGTGGTTGAATTATCAAGGGTGTATTTTGTGGCTTCAGTTACAGAATGTTTACATGTTGCCTCAAAAAGGTGTTGCAAAAATTAAAATCACAATTAAGGTGTTTCTTTGCAGCTAATCTGGTTTTGCATCAAACTGTTGAACGCATCCATGTTGGGAAGAAGTATGGAGACATTCCAAGAGGAATATTCATTGTGAGGGGCGAAAATGTTGTTTTGCTTGGAGAGATTGTAAGTTGCATGTTGATAAAATTCTTTCTCATTTAGGTGTTAATTTAAAATGGCAGATAAAGTAATTTATTCGGTACATTCAAGAACTTTAATGTGTGTTGTCATGTCCTTTGCAGAACTCGGTCTACTATTTGTCCAACACATGAGTGTCCTTGATTTAATACTTACTGCATTTTAAAAAGTCTGTGTATAATTTTATTTTACTCCAATCAGAAGATGTATAGCACTTACCTGTTCTTTGGAGATGAGGTCTAGATTGTGCTGACATCTTAAAGCCTCACATTTTGTTCTTCAGGACCTGGAAAAGGAGAGTGACACAGTGTTACAGCAAGTGTCCATTGAGGAGATACTTGAAGAGCAGAGATCACAGCAGCAAGCAAAACAGGAAGCGGAGAAAGCCAAGACGCAAGCACTAAAAGATCGAGGACTTTCTGTTCCCAGGGTAGACATGTTGGATGAATACTAAGACACAAGCAATGCTATAGTGTTTTCACTTTCTGTATTGGACTCTTTTTAATTTAAATAATGACAGTTTTTGAAAGGGGAGACCGGTCATCTTGAATGAATAACAAATGCATACATTTAGTTTTGTATTCTGGTATTTTAATTTAATGGACAGTGGCTGTAAACAAATGCCTTTTTTGTTGTGTTTAGAGATAATGCCACACTTTAAGTAGAAGCCAGAGTCAACAGAAGCACTTAAAGCTTACAGCAGTTTTGATACTGTGTTTTGCAGAATTGTTTATAACTGAACTTTTGTCATTGATGTGGTTGATTCTCATATAAATGAGAAAAGAGCAAATTGTCATGACAAAAATGATTCTTTTGTTGTATTAAACATTGGTTATTTTTTACTATAAATGCATTTTCTGAGAACTTTGTTTCTTAATGTGTCTGTGTAAACATTTATTTTCACTGCAAGGAATATATAATTCAATTTTGGAGAATCCTTGGTACTTTTTTTTTCTTTTTTTTCCCCTTACACCAACCCATTAAGCTGTGTTCATTGAACTTGTAAACAGTCTGATATGATGCAACTCTAACTACATAAGAATTTGTATTTAAAGAAAGGTGCCGAGGTGCTTTTTAGCAAGATGCCTAGCTTAATATATTGTAAATACTATGCCCCTCTTTTTTTCATGTGAAACTGTCAACATAAGTAACTTTGTGGTTATAATAAAAGTGACTGGAGTTTGCTAAAGAAGGGACTCTGAAAGTTAACCTGTAGAGCATGCATCTGAGCATAGCTTGGCTGCATTAAGTGACAGTGGAAGAAAGCAGAAGCATATGTTGTAGAAAAGGTCTGGTATACTTGTTGGTAAGTTCCAAAATATGTGGTATAAAAATAAATCTAAAATGATCAATAAATTCTACATTGCACAAAAAACACACGACAGCATCATGAATTCAAACCATTCAGTTACGTTTAAGCAGGTATACTCGAATGTTTTGACTGGTAATGGATGTAGTTTCAGCTTCTGACTGCGTTGAACAATTGTAAGCCAGAGGAAGAAGCTGGGGTCACAACCCGTGTACACATGGTCCTACCAGGGGCTTTGAGACTTATTGAAAATACCACTGCAGTGGTGCTATTGGTAATGTCTCCACGGTCATGGTGTCCACCCACCTTAGGCCGCAAACTACCAAACAATAAATTAACAGCAATTTCAATGTTTTTTCAATCTCATGAAATTATAACAATTATGAGTCAGAATTTAGATGCTTTTTTACACTGAAAGGAACAAGACTGACGTTTTTACGGAAAAAATAATCCTAAATACAGATTCTATTACAATCAGATGCATACAATACATCCCGTGTCCCAGGAGGTGGCGCCTTATTCCTCATATTTCAGCATTTTCTCATGACTTGGACCATTTCTGACTTGCTTCTATCTTTAAATCTTAGTGACCAAACCTGTTTTTACAGAAAAAAGCACAATACAACTAATATTGGTTGCCATGCTACCTGTTTACAAATCTGTAACTAAAGGGAATTAAACATTTTTAAGATTTCCCTAAGAAAAAAAAAACCCTTTATGCACACAGATCGAGTACCAAGGGGCTAATTCAAAATTTAGCGTTCTGGCTAAATATTTATGATGAAGTATCGCCCTTCTGTACCTGGCACTGTGTGTGTTATATGAACCTGGGCTAATATGGCGTTCCTGATGGCTCCGTGTATGATCGCAAACGTAAGTGCTTTGCACAATATTTCCTTTTTACAGAGCACTTTATTTGCACTGTATTATATCTCGACATTTATAGACAAAATTTGCTCAAGTTTCAAGTCCTTAGACAATTTGATGTATAAGCTTGTTTGCAATAGTTCCGATTCGTTTTGTTTGTTACAGTTAAGTGCCTTTTTTATTTATAAGGCCATGGTGACGCTTCCCCTGCTGGCCCGGCGCTGGGTGGGACAGCGTCCGGCTATCGGGTGTCTGAAAGGACGGGCGGGCCTCCTCTCCCCCCCCTCGCGACTTCACGCCTCTTTTGAGCGCTGGACGTGCGGCGCTGGCGCCGGATACCGGAGCGCCGGCCTGTCCAGGCGATCGCAGACGAACCGCTTTGGATTAAGAGTAAGCGGAGCCCCGGGGAAACCCGTGTAGAAAGCGTGGGGAGAGGGGAGAAAGCGAGCAGCGCTGTGACCGCGCACCGGGAGGGGGAGGAGGAGGAGGAGAAGCGGGGGGGCGTCGATCGCCGGGAGCGCGCCTCTCCACCTCCCCGGAGCCGAAGGCTGGCAGAGCCGATCGCTCCTCACTCTGTTCCTGGACGACTGCAGTGAGACAGCGGCACCGCCCGGTGTGTTAAACTGTAGCGCGGCGCGTTCGTGTGAAGATGGTGCTCCGTCGGGGCGCGCGGAGTCTACAGCGTGAAGCATGTTTGAACGGTTGCGCCGCTCCCGTCGCTCGTCCCCGCTGCTGCTCCACGGCGCGCCCCCGGGTGTCTGCGCGGTGAGGCTGGAAGTCCCGAAAAGCGGCACTCGTGAGGGTCAAGACCCACTGTGACTGTACCTGTACCTGTAGCTGTACCTGCACGTGAACGCTTCGGGATGGATCTGGAGAACATCGTGGCCAACACGGTGCTGCTGAAGGCCAGGGAGGGTAAGACGGGAGTATTTGAAACATCAGCCGGTCAAACGCGTGTGTGTGTGTGTGTGTGAGAGTGAGCGCGCCCGCCCGCCCGCCTGCGCGGGTTCTCTCAGCACACCGGGCGGCGGTTCCAGCACCAGCGTGAAACGGCGATTCGCCGAAGATCTGCTGTTATTTCTCTACTACTTTGCTCTTTGCACGTATTGTGTGTTTTGTGTCGGGCCTGTTGCTGGCTGCTCCACCATCCTGGCACCGTCTTCCAGCTTGGCTTCATTGTTCTCATGTTAGAGGAGCTGCCGGTATCATCTGCTGTGGCTTTTAGGGTTCGGATGTTCCCTGAATGGCAGATGCAGCCACGTGAAACAGCAGACCGCCAGTGGAAGGAACCCAGTGAGCCTCACATAAGTAGCTGAATGTTACTGTGCCGCTTCCGCTTGTTAATACCAATGTTTTAATTCCATTATTGCATCTGTTGCCTGGCCATGACAAATTATGGCAGGTAAATGTGTCCCTTTGCCTCAGGTAGAGAAGCTTTTGCCTAGCTGAGTTCAGGGTATTCGCTTCATTTTATTCTTCTTAAACTTGCATTATTACCTGCAAACAGTTTTTTTCCCTCTCCAGGTGTGTAATTTTCTGGTGTATCTGCTGAAAAAAAGAAGTATAGCGGTCTTTCAATGAAATGGATTGAGACGCAGTGCATGCTTGTTTGGCTTAAGGGCTGATCGCTTGCAATTGTTCTGTACAAAAGCCTTCTAAATGGTTATAGATACAACAAATAGTAATTAATTCATAGTTAATGCCTGAACAAAGCTTTGGACTATTGCAACCCTGGCAAGAGCAAGCGGTTAATGATAATGAATGGATGGATTGGTAGATGTCTGAACGGTTAGTCAAGCAGATAAACTTTAAGTTGTAGATGCCTGTCTAGAACAGATCTAGTCTTAGTATGGTTGCTTTCCCTATAATAAAAAAATTATTTAAAAACTTGTTTGTATTTGGGTGTAATATGGATTGCCTTCAACAAATAGTAAGTACACGGGACTTTTCTGCAAATGTGGCCTGAATATCGGAACGAATGTTACAGAATGAGAAAAGAATGCGTGCTCTCTCAGAAACACCCGCTGTCAGGCTCACTGTCGTTCATGCTTTGCATAGTGTAATTTGGCCACAGCAGCCACAGTATTCGGCATTGACGCATGAGAGGGGTTTGTCTGCAGACCATTCCAGAAGCTGCAGCTCAATATTGTAATGGACAGGCAGCGAGGAAGGATGGAAGCAGCAGCAGCAGCAGCAGTAAAGACCTGTCTCAGCCGCTTGTGCTTCTTCATGCGTGCGTGTATTCGGCGTCACAAAGTGCGACGACTTTTACGAAGGAGCTTGTCAACAAGTGCCAGACTTATTGAAAAGAATCGCACTTCATGTCATGCTAAAAGTGCACCTCTAAACCAAGGCCCTGTCTTTTTGTTTAAAAATGTTTCTGTAGACTTTTTTATGTGTTAGTGATTTTAACTATTACCCTTCCTCTCTAAATAAAAAGTATTTTAGCACCGGAGCCAAAAGCCAAAATGTGGTTTTGGGAGATGAAAGCTCGATGATGTAAAGCAGGTTGTACAATATAATAGGTGAAACTGCACCTGGGTGCTTCTGCGGGATCTGGTTGTCAAACCCCAGGTTTGCATGTCAGTGATCCTGCTGACTTTCAGCCAGAAAAGTAAAGCCGAAGCCCAGCTCTTCACCAAAGAGGTCAGAAACTATTAGCAAGGTCTGGGTCAAAGAAAGCTCAGGATTATGCTACATCCTTTTCATGTAAAACCTCATTTAAGGTCAAGGGTTGCAGTTAGGGACATGGAACACCAAAGAAGAAGACGATTAATCCTTATTTGTTTATGTTATGTCATGTTTGTGTCAGAATTTGGCTACAGTGGTCGCATTCAATGTCCAAATATTCACATAGACAGAGATAACAGGAAAGCATAGTTTACACTCTACACAGTGTGTTTACACTGCCTGGCTAACACTTCCGAAATCATTCAAATAAGGCAAAACCCAGCCAGTGCAAACTAAATTAAAAAAGCCATGGACATCCTTAGTTTTCCGCATAGCATTTGATGCGATGTGTGTGTGCACGGCTGTGACTAACCAAAGAACTTTGTTGACTGTGATCTCAAAGTCATTACCTGTGACTCTGTTACCAGGAGCAACATATGCTTCATTTGTGTTTACAAATATATAATGTAAATACTTTCCTGATAATTTGTTTCTCATCCCGTGTGAAAATGTCTTTTGCATTTTACAACATGTACATGTAGAATATATATGAAAAATGTAAATACAGTGCTGCTTAAAATGAGGCAAAACCACAATGTCACACTGGTACTGTAAAATCATTGTTTTAGAAAAAATGGTGCTTTTGTAAAAGTTTTAGGGACCCTCAAAAACAGAGCTGTAATCAGTCTGGAAATAATTTTAACAACACAAACAAAACAATTTGCTATATGTTTGTGGACAAATGAAAAATACACTTTTTTCAGGGAAGAACCAGCTTTGATTAAAATTATATTTCTCATAACAAATGTGACTTATACACCATGCCGAGGACTGTTATACTGTACCTATTGTGTGCGTGGCTTATACCAGCACATCCAATTGCTAGTATTATGCATCACCGATAGTAGTGAATTATTCATCCATCGACGAAACAGATATCCGAACTTAGTCACATACACATAAGTAAGTAAGTTCTTGCAGAGAGGGAGCAGGATGCAGTGTGCGAAAGTGGCAGTTAATTGCGGCTCAGCTCCTGCCTTCTTCAAGGTGGGCTGGCCAGGCCCTGCAGCTATTGCAACACTCTCTGTGCCGCATGCATCAGGACCCCGATGCTCTGAGTCAGCCAAGTGAAAGTCATGTGGTGCTAGAGACACCCCATCATCGCAACACTTTCCACTTCAGCACCCACACTAGGGGAGAAGTTTGCTGTAGAGGTCAGCTTGGTGTGGCCTGCACTCCTTTGAAACGGCACTTCTCAGGTTTCTTAATCAAAAGTTTTAGAATGGTGTGCACATAACCTGACATGCAAAGCAGAGGTTCCAAAAGTTAGCCCATTTACGGTGGCTTTTACAAAATACAGATGTGCCCATTTTTGAAATATAGTAAGTCCAATGTTTACATAAAGTAGCTCAAATAAATGATGTTAACTGCAAGCTATGCAATCAAAAATGACGCGTATAAGTGTGATCATTTTATAACATTTTGAGCTCTAATGTGTGTATATTTTTAGATTATTGCTGGAAACTCGCTGTCCTTGCCTTGATGGATACTGGACAATGAACATGATGACTCAGTGCTGTTAAAACTCACACTCATCTTTTTCTGTGGCATGTGTGAGACATAAAAGGTATTATGCAAGAAAGTGCCATGTTCTTTTGTTAAATTTAAACGTTTAAACGTAATTCTTTAGCATAATTTTTCTGATGAGCATCAAACCCTTGTGACCCACTCAGGTGAAGTGACACACAACTTTCATCCATTAATACAGATGGATGTTTTTATGACACCGTTACTACTGGGAGCCTGCTGAGATCTGAAGTAACAACCTTCAGGCTTTAAGGCTTATATTGCACAAGTCCCTATACCAGCTAACGTTCCTTTTAAGTCAGTATCAGAGCTGTACCTTTGGTCAAGGCATTTGTTATGTAAGATATGCAATTAGGTTTTATTCCCATCTCTGAAAGATTGTAAATTGACAGGTTGTAAGTTTGGAACTTATTGTATATGATTTATTATACTATTCACATCAACATTAATGAATAGTAAAGTGATGATACGTCTGTTGAGCAGCAGACATGTTTGAATGAGGAAGATCAGCTCTGTTTGGCAATGACGCTGCTTTTTTCTCGTGCGTGCGGCCATTGTTTTCGCTAAATTTGCATCTCTTTTTTGGAGGTGCTCTTGATTTCCATATGAATGGCAAAAGTTGGACAGCATCATGTGTTCATGCTACACAGAGGAAAGAGTGGATGCAAAACTGAGGCTGAGAGCAGACAGCCAGCATAGGCCACAAGCAATTTCTGCAATGTACACTGACAGCACCTAGGCGGGGCTAGGAACCACATGCTGAACACTGTAAAAAGGTGCAATTACTTTATTATCAATTAATAAAGAAATAACTTGGAACTCACTTGCTGATTTATCCCTAACCACTCACCTTAAGGGAGGTTCATGGTGGTTCGGAGCCTATCCCAAAAGTATAGGCCAGGAAGCTGGTCAGGGTGCGCCTTAGATTGAATGCCAGTCCAGTAAAATAACATTGCCCGAGTAGTAAATACTGTGTTTATTAAATTCCTCTTATTTTTGTTATTCATAGCAATTTACGTAGGTGCTGATACAAAAAAACATTTGCTCATGTTGTCAAGTAAAAATGTTCTGAGCCACTTATAAGAGATCAGGTGTGCAGCTTATAGGTAAATGGAAAAAGGTCAAATTTGGGAGAAAAGAGCAGTATATGCACACATTATTGGGATGGGAAAGTTTGTTGGCTGCACACTGATTTCCACAGTGGAAAGAAGACATTTTCAATGAGAACAAAAGAGTGGCATACATTGTCACTACAGCGAGGGAGAGTTTAGCAGTACAGTGGTGGAACTGGACCAATTGATGGTTTAGGTCTGGGGGAAAAAAACACTGTTGAACATTCTCGCAAAGCCACAAATCTGAATTTCTTTGAAAATCTTAAAAAAAAAACCCATTATGACCAGCACAGTAGTATGGGGCTAGAGATGTAATCAGCTTTTCTTTCATTTGCTTAACATACCTGGGCAACATGTGGTACACCAAGCAAATACAATTCATACTGAGAAATAGTACGACTCAAAGACAAAGAGTCACACAACACTAAGAAGTTCCTCTGTTGATGGACATGGAAGTAAAAAGGATGTTGCTCTTAATTAAAATGGCTCTGCCTTTCTTGTTAAAGCTCCTTGAAGAGAAGTAAACTTGACTAACCCAGTACCTCTTATGCTTTAAATGCTCTGCTGAGTATTCATGGGTCTCCTTTATTGATGCAGTTGCAGTTTTTTCTTTCTAAGAATTTTAAAAGCTTCACTCTTAAATATACTGAAATTGTGGCTACTAAGTTTAAATGGGAAAACTCATATTATACAGCTGTAATTCAAGCAGTGCAGTCTGTCATAGCAACTAAAACAACACAAATGGAACGAAATATCCCAAAGAAATGGAAATCAGAACGGATACACAAAGTGCAATATCAAACCCAGCTTTATATAGAAAACCAGCGTTATGAAATCTTGTGTGTTCAGTCACTGACAGAGAGTGTGGAGTCCTTAGCCAGCAGCAGGGTCTAAAGGCTTAGAGTCCCACTGCCCAGTGAGATGCCACAGCCCTGCTGGGTGACCCTTGAGCTTGCTGTAAGGCCATGCTGGAAGTGAACCTGGGTGCAGATCAGCACTGGTGTGGGCACTGCTCCCCAGGCTGACCGCTGCTTGGCGGACTGCAGAGGGTGAAGAATGTAGCCACTCTTTGCTTTAACCTTCTTTTTCTACTACCCTGTCTGCAATGTTGGCTTTTACCCTACTCTGGAAATCAGCCTGTGGCATAACACTATATGTCACAAAGCCAATAGTGCGTGTCTTTAGGCCACTTTGCTCCTACTAGGTGTCAAAAATGACAAAGTTTTGTTTAAAAACAATGCAATGTATGAATTTCTACTTGACAATGGTTAACTTAATGCATCAAGAAATGTATTTTGTATGAACAATGGTTTAGAATGGTACATACATATTAGTTTTGGTTTCCTTGTCAACGTAGGGTGGTCAGTCCTATACCTACAGTTTTTTCCTGTACAGAATGGAATTAGCATGCACTGTATTGTATTTTTGTCTCCATTTGTTTAGGCAGATGTTTGCTCTGTACTTTTTTGGTCTCATCTAGTTGCTGCCAATTCTGAGTTATACTTGGCTGACTTTAGCTTTGCTCTGTAGGTGCCAGGAAGCTATTGGCTGATGGCAGCGCTGACTTTATAGAAATCTATAGACAGAAGAGAAAAAAGTCTTTTAAGAATTGCTGTTTAATTGCTAATCAGGCAGTTGGTTGAGCCCACTTTTGTAGACGTAAGATATCAGGTTTTGTTCCATAGTACAGCGTAAGTGTGGTGTAATTGCGTTTTATGTAACACCTTTTGACTCAGATTTGGACGGGCATGTCTGGATACGTGTGACTGCTGGGTAAACAGTCACTCGGATACAAAGGCTGGAGTGTGTGCTTTCTGTTGCCTCTTCTGGAGTTTTGTGCCATGACATAATGCTGTAAATCTTTATTGGGGCAATGACTGTAGTCTGCCGAGGGAACTTGGACTCAACTGGGGTTATGCTGCTGTTGCTTCCCTTTGGGGCTGTTTTGTGGGAGGGTGGATGTGTGCAAGAATCATATTTTCATTTCTGTGTCTGGGCTGGGAAAGGCAGAACAGAGGGGTTCATTTAAAAAAAAAAAGTGCAAGAACAGGTGAAGGTTTTGAATCCACCCTGTACTCCAAGCACAAAACCACCTTTTCCTCAACTGAGTTCTGCATGAGGTAACCTTCAGGAAACATATTCCAGATGTATTTACTATCTGATCTTTTTTACTTTCCATTATTGCAGAAATACCGTGTAATGTACACACAAGGAAACTTTGGAAATGAAAAGAACATAATTGGAAACAAAAACCTGGGGCTAAATATACAGGGAGAGGCTGAAACTGACTTACAGTTTCAGAAAAAGCTGTAGGGTGTAGGCACACAGTGACTGAGACACCCATATGGATGTGGACATCCATATGGCTATATTTGAGGACAGGAGAATGAAGGTCCATGTGATTTTATCATTCAGTACTTTCAATTATTTACAATGTTAAGCAGAAACACTTCAACACTGATGTGTTTTAAGGGACTGTGTGTGTGTCTGCATGTATAAATATACATGCGTAGATACATACAGTGAAATGCCACAAGTTCCTGATGTTTCGTTTGAAGTCTTGAACTCAAAAACCTGTTTCAGGCGGAGGTGAATAGTCCTGTGTATCTCCTAAAAAGCAAAGGAAAATAAACCAGGGCTTTTCCTGTCTTTGGAACTCTGCTGGCTGAGGTAATGGCACTTGACATTCACTGTGAAACTGAGATGGGAGATGTCCTGAATAGCAGGTTTTACTGCTGAGAATCGAGGGAGGATCACACAGAAGCCATCAGTAGCAGAGAAGCCAATATTTGGTGAAGGAAAAATAAAGAATGGTGTAGACTCTTTGAATGAAGTGAACCAATGCCTTCATTGTTTTGGGGATGCGCTGTTTGAGGAAGCCTTGTGTTGGACCATTGTGTACACAAGTGATACTGTTCCATTCCTGTCCTGTTCCATTCTAAAGTCTGACATTTACCTTTATTCACCTAGCAGACACTTTTTTATCAGAGCAGAGTACGGTTCTTACTGATTATTAAGTATTTTGCTGGTACCTTTATCTAAAGTGATTTACAATGCAAAGATACATTCCTTTACATTCTCTTAAATTATTCACCCATGTATACAACACATCAGTGTAACACACACACACAAATACTCATACTATAGTTGATTTAGGATACCGGTTTACTTGAGAGGAATTTATCATGAATAAATTGAGGCGACAATAACAACAATACAGTTATTCAAAGGGGCTGCCCATGCTAAAGTGTACATCTTTTTTTATTCGACATGGCTTACTGTAAGTATCACATCTGTACTACACTATACAGTAAGACCCCAAGCAAACTTGCATCCTGAAAATACTGTAATATGTCAATTAGTGCATCTTGAACTGGCGCATTGAATGAAACAGTCGTGTAGGAAGTCATTAACATGGTACCTGGCATAACCGTAGTTTCAAAACTGCAAGTACAGCATAATAAAAATAGATTAGTTCAGTAACAGTGAATGCATACAGAAAACAGTCAACTTTACATCAACTGGAATCCAAAAAAAATTTTTTGAAATGTTTTAAAATATGGTAAATAAGTTTGAATTACTTAAAAGGCTAAAATGAAAATGCACATTATGGAACAGAGCTGTAGGTGGTAACTCTAATCGAGATATTACTTCTGCATTTTTTTACAGACATAGACCAAAGTGGCCAAAAAGCATAAGAAGATGAGTGAGTGAGAATGGAAGCTCTTTTCATGTTCATGTCAGTTGATGAACTGTCCTCAGGGTGAACAGAGGTCTGGTCACTGGCAAAGGACATAATGCAGAGGCAGCTCTGAGGGCTCAGAGTGCCTACATATTGAGGCCGTAGGGTTCCCATGAACTATCATACTATGGAAGAAGGCTGGCATCCTCTGTGTATTCGCTCCATTCACTGCAGTTGTTGACTCAAAATTAAAGAAGCTGTGAAAGCAAAGGTGCCAGTATGCACAACTTACAAAAGCAAAAGCACGTAAGCTGTTGCTTCAGTCCAGGTATAGGAGCTGCATGACATTTATCACTGATGCTTCTCTGAACAGGATTTTATGTACCAGCTCGGAGAAGATGGCTATTGGTGGTTTTGCAAATCATGCACAAAACTGCATGCATTTGTTCCCTATGATGCTGTCCTGTCAGGTGTGACGGCTGATAATGGCTGTGCATTAGCTGAACAAGCACATGGATGTGTTGTGGGTTCGATGGCGAGTGCTGCAGAAAGGGCCGCTCTGTAGGCAGCCGCATTAGCCGAGGATCCTGTGCACGCTCAGCTGCTGTAAAAGGAAGTCAAGCCTGAGTGGGAGGAATCTCTTCTGCAAGACCCCAGATAACTCGATGTTTCAAAATGTTTGCCGAGAAAATAGTTTTGTACCTCTGAAGGGTTTGGGAAACTCTTCCGCTGAGTTTGCTGACTCATGTAAATGGAACCGAGTGCTGGTTTACACTTCCTCTGACAACACATTGAAGGAGCTTCAGCAGAGATTTAAAATTTCAGGCTACATATTAAAAGTTTACAGTATATACATTTTTTCATACAGGAATCAGATGGAAAAAAATGCTTCTAAAAGTATTGTTTATTGTACTAAGCTTTATTTATACGGTGACTGTGATTTTAGCTTCTTAAGACTTACACACATAGTGTACTCTAACATAAATACTTTCCGTTGCCTCATGGCTTTTGATGCAGGCTTTTTGGGGTTAAAAGGGGCAGGAGGTGGCATACTGGTTAGATGTCACCTTGCACTCGATGGTTTCAGATCAGAACCCCACTTCCTGCTGCAGAACCCTTGTTCAAGGTATTTATCCTGAATTTCTCCAGAAAAAAAATGACACTGCTGTATACAGGTGTAAATCACAGTCACTTGCACTGGGGTAAACCATCAGCTTCGTGGGTTAGTAAATGTAAAAGAATTGATAGAAGTTTTAAGAGTACCCACAAAGGTGATGATATGATTCCTGTTGGTGAGCTATGTCGTCTGAGATGCCAGGTGGCTTCACGCAAACGTGCGAGTAAAGTACATGGGGTCTGTGGTTGCCTTGGCCGAACGTCTTGGACGTTGCTCGTCTCAGAGTGAAAGGGACAGGGAGAGGAGAAAGTGGTTTGGAGACAGAGAAGAATCGTTGTCAAAGTAGAGGAAATTGGGAACAGCTGGAGGCAAAGCCGCAAGTGTGGAGTGGGGCAGTGTAATCGGTTTAACCCCGTTTCCTGCCTTCGTGGATGTCCTGTTTCCCATTTCGGTGTGACCTCCGTGTTGTTCGCAGACCGAGTAGCAAATGCCACACCGATCACCTCGAGGAATGGTAGGCCCAGATCTTTGGCATGAAGCTCGTAACGCTCATTGCCGGTGTTCTCAGGTTTTCAGGACAGCAGGAAATGAAGCACTGCAGCGGTCAGTGCACGGTGGGGTCCAGCATGTTTCGATGTGTTGGCAGTGTGGCGGTGGCTACCGCGGTAAAAGAGGACAGTGAACTCTAAAGCGCTGGATATTTCACATTCCTAATTGGGTGTATTTATAGATCAGGAAGTTTGCATCTGGCTGGCTTTCACAGAAGCGTCTTATATTTCTCTTATAAACAGCGCAAATCACGTTTTATGTGGTTAAATGACAGCTATGATGCTGTTGTGTTTCACACTCTCTGGTTGTTGTCACCACCCTGCTGTCGGCTGCATCAGATAAGGTGTACACGGTTTGCTATATTTCAGCTGGAAATCAATTTAAAAAATTGTTATATTTCAGTGAATTAAAACAATACTACACAAATGGTAAGCTGGAAGTGAAGGCTTGTTGCTTTGTTAAAACTTGGTGCACATACTGATAATAACAGCCAACAGACCCTGCTGTTTGTGCGAAGCTTGGACAACTACAGATGTTTAGTAAAATTATGTACTCATAATTATCACAATCTTTTCAGATTAGTTTTTTTGTCTGCTGTAGCAGAATGGAGTATAGCAGGGAAAGCAGACATGGGTTATGAAGATATGGACGTGCGCACGCGCGCGCATACGCACAGTGAAGGTCTCTGTGGCAGTGAGAGCCTCATCTCAGTCAGTCTTCATCTGTAGCTCTGGAACATGCAGCACATTTTCATGTTCTCAACACAGTAGATTCAGTTTAATGGACGTGGCTGAATACAGAGGAATTAGCAGTGGGTCACATGCAAACACACACTCTTGTCGCCTGAGAAAGACATACGTGTGTTTTGAGCTGCGTGTATTTGCCTGACCTCAGTGGAGTCGCTGCGACGTGGTAAATAGTGAAAAGGATGCGTCAGCTGTGGAGAAACCCACCTAGTACCAGGTTTCACTGCAGCTGTGTGTTTGCGGAATGGACATTTTGCGGAGAAGGGGACGCACTTCCGCTTCCCAGGGAGCAGAGCTCATTCCTCCCAGGAGCACAGATGCTGTTGTTTGACAGGAAAAGAAATGCCCTTGGATTATAGTGACGGCATGTGGTGAAACAGGAAGTGCGATGAAGGATGGCCGCTGTGACCTTAAAATACCTTCCAGTAGTTTAGTTGTGGCTCTATATTGTCCCATGAGTCTTTGGGTCACTGAGCAAAATGAGAGCGGTTAACGCCCCAGCACTTACTTCATCCACATTTCATTCCCAATCTTAGTCATCATTGGCGTTTTCTACTCTAAGTATGCCAAATCATCTTGTTGGTCACTTGTGCTCAAATTATTACTTAACATTGCATTTGCATTTATTTATTTAGCTGACACTTTTCTCCAATGCACCTTGCATTTTGTCACATACAGTGATTTTCCCAACTAGGTAGTTTTTACTTGCACAATTTAGGTGAGCAGCTTGCTTAAGGGTACTAAAGCAGGAGCTGGAATTTGAAAATTAATCTTTAGGGTATAAAATGGCATGTGTTTAACCGCTATGCCACCTGCTGTCCCACAAAAGATATGATGTACAGTGAGGGGCTGAGCTGAATGGTAGTAGTGGAACAGGGATTGCCTAAGAAACATCAGTCGACAGGATGCAACCCCTCCTGCCCTGTAAGCCAGTGAACAGCAGGGGGGTTGAGGGCACACACTTGTAACTTCAGTACAACCAACTGAAGCTGCAGCCTTGCGTAAAGTGTGTAACCTGAACTTCTGCAGTGTAAGAAGCAGCTTTATACAAGGTTCTGGTGTGAAAGATTTCAATAAAAGCCGTTGGCAATACAATACCATTAACAAAAATGACATGAGTATGTTCAGTTTAATTACCTTGGTCAAGTTTGCTACAGCAGGAAGTTGGATTGAAACCTGGGTCTTTTGAGTGCAAGGCAGCAACTCTAAGCGGTACTCCGCCTGCTGCCCCTGTGCACACACTGCAGAACAAATTAATTACATCTCCTTCTGGTGGTTATATTGTGACTACATGTACTTGAATGGCATTGTAGTTTAAACAAAGTGCATTGAATGAATGCAAATCATTCATTTTTATTTTTGCTTGTGAACCACTGTTCCTTCAGCTGTTTTTTTTTTTTTTTACAGCTTAGTTGTCAGGATGTGGCTTTACATTCTACCATGAGCAGTCATCATAACCGAAAAAGAAACTGAGAGAGATAAAGCGGGTAGGAGGGGAAAGAGAGATGCGTTGGGAAGTGTGTGTAACAAGTTTGCACACTGGTGTTCATGACTGCTGTGAGCTGGTGCTCTGGGAATGGTCAGAATGCTCTGCTGCACAAGGACAGGCACCGTGGCCCAGCAGCACGAGGTGTGACAGGTTTCCCCTGATGGAATACACAGTCTAAATATTTTTGTGCTCTGTGCACATATGCGTGTGTGTATTCAGTGTCAAGATTCGCATAGTTACTAACCTTTTAAACACTGGCATTTCAAGGTAATCATGCAGCGTTGATGAAATCGAATACTAAAAATAATTATAATTAATAATTATGCGTAATTAATAACTACTCTGTAGTGTTGCCTTTAGTAACAAAAGTAGTTACCTCCCAAAGTTCAAAGCCTAACTGCAAGAGGAATTTAGAAAACAACATGATATTTCCATAGAAAGTATTATATAGAGAAGTCATTTTTATTTTCTACTATGTTAAGACTTTTGCAGAACCTAACCCATTCGTACGTTAATGTAGATCTGTATTATTACAGATCTGTATTATTTTTTTGACTGTCTAGATGATGAAGGAGGACTTGGCCAGAAGTGGATGAATGTTGCCCAAGCTTATGGAATAAATCAGTCATATGCTGGGGTTGACTAGGAAGCTCAATAACTTTAAGGTTGGTTAGTTATGTTAATGAAGAGTCAAACAGAATCGATCTATTATAGCTTTGAGTTTTTTGTTTTGCAGAACATCTGGATTGCTAAGCTTTCTATTTGTGAAGTAGTGGTAAATGTGAATGTAGTTTTATGACCAAAATCAAGTTACGAATGGCCATCACGTCCCCAATGTATTCATAAACTGAACAACTAGTGTACACATTCATAACTTACAGTTTTTGAAGAAATGGGGCAGGTTAATTTAAGCAAAGTCATACTAATGTGTTTTTAAATGTGCTCTTTGAATATGATACCATACTGAAAGGTCTTTTAATTTCATGTTGTATAAAAGAGTCCCCTGGAATTTCTTGAATTTTTTGTTTTCCATTTCATTCAGTAACTTGCCGGCTCCTTAGCATGTAGGTCTCGGAAGCATAGATCCAAAGTGGTATGGATCAGGCCAAATGATCTGTGAGACACACATTAGCGCCTTGATGAGGATTAACACCCCACTGGGCTCCCCCCCAGAGAGAAAGGAATCAACCTGTCTGTGACCCACCTGACCGCTGGTCTACACAGGCACGTGAATGAGAGTCAACAGACAAAATCTGGAACTCTGCGCCTCAGTGGTCTCTGAGGGAAGAAACAGGACTTCTCCAGCATAAGTCACAGTTTATTTAACTCTTTGACAGAGGGGACGTCTGTGTTGTCTCACAGCTGGCTTTTTAAAAGGCGCGCAAACTTCCCATGTGAGCTGTTGCGAATTGCCAGTCAGTGCAGGCAGTGATCTCAGACCTTTCCTCCAGGTTCTGTAATATGCTTGTATAGTCATCTCCAATGTACAGTCACCACCCGCAATGATGCTGGCCTTGCATCCTCTGACTGATCTGCACCTTACAAATTCAAAGGCTACAGAAGTGGACCAAATGTAGAGGTGGGGTGAGACACACTGATATCACTTGCACAAGGGTACTACAGCAGGAGGAGGGGGGGTTCAAACCTGGGTTCTGCAAGTGCAAGGTAGAAGCCGTAACCAAAAAGCCAAACTGAAAAAAGTGAAATGAGGTGACATTCATACTGCAGGGTAATTGACTGTAGCATCGTGGTACTGATCTGGGGTGGAAGGTGTAGAGAAACAGAGGAATACATGCATGCATACTCTTTGTGCATGTAATGAGATTTTGTACAATGACAAGAAACTGAAAATGTAAAGCAATTTTTCATACAATGTTCTCATCCTAGCGACGGGGTAATTTTATATATAATTTTATATTTTATTCACTGCCTACTATGATTTTCTCTTTACGCCACACGAATGTGATGATTTTTCCACAACAAAGCCAATTACTTATTATCACACTGATAATCTCAACCACATCAATTATCCATCCATCCATCCATCCATTCATCCATCCATAATTGCTAACCACTTAATTCTGAGTGGGGTCATGGCAGTCCGGAGCCCATCCCGGAATCACTGGGCGCTAAGCTATGATACCCTTGACTCAATAATGTTAACTGCAATAGGAAATATTATATGTTTTATAAATAAACTATAATAATAATAATTGTGGAAATAGTCATTTAATTATTTAAATCACATGAAGAGCTTTAATAATGTGAATACCCTTAAACTATCATAAACAAAATGTTTTTCTTGTGGTTTGAGTTGAAATCCAAAGGTGACCCTGCCAGTGTCAAAATGATCTCCTACACTGTTTGTGACACCAGATTTAATAATTTGAGAAACTAATAATAGAATTCAGTAATTTTTTTTTTTTACAGAGATGATTAAATATTTCAATGTTATTATTATGTGTAGACAAATATTCAGGCTAATATTCAACTTTATTTGACATTTTTCATCTAGGGTCAAGTTATATATTTTAATAAAAGATAAATTGATGCCCTTTAATAATAGGAATTTGGGTGATTTTAGCCTATTAGGTGAGGGATGGATGTACAGTCATTTCCATTTCTGCTTCTGTACTCCACTGACTGGATATCTTGTTTCATATATGGGAAGACAAGTACACATGCGTGACCTAACTGAAGATACAAAAGTTTTTCTGAATTTGTGGCATAAATCGGATTAAGTATCGGCGCCCTGACCTGCATCTGAGCGGCCCGGTGTAACAAGGACAAGGGAGACCAGCCTAAGTGGTAGCCTACCAAATTACAGGAGCACACCCACCCGGCATGGAGCATGTATAATTCACACTCAGCTCTCAGACTGGTCCATTAGCAGCGCGCCTTAGAGAGGATGATGGGAGTCTGGCGTGTCTCGCCAGCCAGACGCCAGCCTCTTTAACATCATCTTTATTTCACATGGCTGAAACTGTCAGGGTAATAAGCTGAAAGCGTAACAAGAAGGGAGAGATAAGAGTGACCCCTATGGAACATTAAGAGGACAAGTTTTCTCCTTCTTGGTGGTGGGGCAGGGTGATAGGAGCATGCATGTGCTGGTGTTTGCACAATAGCTTTTTGTCATTATTTACACATTTATAGATGTGATATGTTGAGGCTCATCACCACTGACTGGAGCCAGGTCTGGGCATACAGGGAATGAGGCTTTTTGTAGGCTCTTCACTCAGTCTCAGCCCATTTGATACAGTTCCTTCAGACAGGTGTTGGATTACATGACTGTCTGGTGAAAACATGTTATAACCATATATAAAATTATGAAGGGTGCAGCAGTTTTGGTGAATTAGGTGTAAACTTCTGAGAGCCCTACATTATAGTAATGGTGCAGGTTTAAATGAATTTCAAACATTCGCAGTGTTATTGATTTGTGTTTTTTCCTTTTGGTTTTTCAGTTTGTTTTTAAATGTCTACATTTAATTTTTTCTGTGGTCACAGTTTTAATGTTTCATTTCATGTAATATTTTAGCTGTCCTTGAACCTCCACCACATGCAGTGGGCTTTGCAGTATCCCGCTAAGCCAAAAGAGAAACCAAATGCAAAATAGACTTGAAATGTCGCATTTTATATGATTCTGTGGTCTGGAGTGATACTGGCTGAGGTGCAACTTTGTCTGTACTCTGTATACTGGGTCCTCAACTTGCAAACACAACTGTGACCAGAGGTCAGTTTGGAATATGATTTTCTCTTTGCAAGTGCAACTATTATATCACAGTAAGTAAAAATTTTGCAGTACAGAAATCCCTCAGTTTATTCATGGGCTATGTTATGTAAAACATCATTTAAAGCTATAATTAATAAAAAATGTACTCTACAACCAATTTATTCCATTTTCATCAATTCTTTATGCTATGCAGGGATTCTAGGTCCCAGAGCCCATTCCAGTCATAGAGACATACATGGAAATTTTTTAATAATTTCTGAAAAAGTTTCAGATGTAGGTATAATAACACAATTTTGAAGAAAGCTTTTTATTTAAACTTTTGAAATGTTTATTTACTTGGACCTGCATTAAAGTGAATGCAAATTTAAAATTGCTAAAAGTAAAAAAATATTTTCTCTACAAATTGCTTAATGCCAGTTGTTGATTGAGCCGTATTTGTCATGTTATTGATCAGGAGCCTTAACAAATACCAGGCACAAGCTGTGAACACTTTTAGAAGGGATTAGAAATAATCCAGTCCCACACTCCTGGTTTGTTTGTGGGCATTTTACTAATAACATATGTTTGCCCCTCAACATTTTTTCAATAGACAAGTGAAGAAAATATAATTAAAGACAAATACACTGAAAATTTTTGCAACTGTGAAAATTTGCTTTCATCGAATCTTTAACAAAAGGGCCCGGTCAATTTAACTGGGTGTTTGCTTTTATTTTGCCTGATATCATATGAGGAGCTAGGAATTCAATTTTCAAGTTGTTTTGCCTCCCAGGCATCTTACAGTAACTGGTGTCTTCACTGACTGATAGCTGAGGCGGAGCAGAAGGTCAGCAGGTAACCTGTAACATGTAAGCCAAGGCAGCCCCCTTTTCCAGGAAGGAGACCCTGTCAGCAAGAGAGGCGGCTGTGGTGGATCTCACATCCCTGTACTGAAATGCCAGTTCTGTGGAAGGAGATGTGGGCATAAAGCCAACAACAATAACATCCTACTCCCAATAGTATGGGAAGTAGAAGGGATTGGGGTAGTGGTGTGTGTGAGTGTGTATTGGTGGGTAGATGAGGATCAGAAGTGCACAGCTGAGATTCTCATTTTCTCCAAGACCCAGCTGGATGCCTGGTCCTCGGTGGAGCCTTCTGGACTAGAACCAATTTGTTGTGGAGTGCCTGTGTCCTAAAGATGACACATGGGGACTAGTAAACAGTGGCACAAACTGCTCATAACCAGGGTGTTGTTGCCCATCCTGGCTTAGTGGCAGGCCGAGCTGAGCAGCCACAACTTTGGCTTACGGAAATATGTAACTTGCATTCATACAGTGGCCTTAGTATTGAGTACAGCAGCATTTTTGCCTTGCTACCACTTTACACCCGAGTATTTTATTTACTTACTATGTCTTTCACTTTGTATAGAAATAAAGAAACGAGCGACTGTATGAAGTTCCAGATTCCTTTCATAGTAAGTCTCAACCAATCACACCTCTCGATTGCATAAAATATAATCACAACTGCAATAGTAGGTTAACTACACTATTATTATTATTATTATTATTATTATTATTATTATTATTATTATTTAGCACTGTTCTCTGAAACAACTTTAACATTAATATTAACGTTAATATTACTCGAAACTGTTAAGATATGTACAGTTGCCACAGTTAAACAGTTGTGTAATTTGTATTGGAACAGTTTAGGGTAAACACCCAGCTTGAGGAAATTACAGCCAGAGTGAGATTCAAACATTTGTTGTTGATGCTGCTCAGCAGCTCTAACAGCATAACACGATTTATTTCTTTCTTTATATCATAAACATCTGTGGGAGGTATTCGGGAAATGTCTCCACCCTGTTTTATGCCCTTTGCTTCCCAGATATACTTTAATTACTATCTGCTTGTTTTTCTTGCTACACACATATGCAAGTGCACAAAATTCAACAACTTTGAAAGGTAATAGTTTTTGCTTTTTAACTTTCCATTCTGCTACACTTTTTTGACCCGGGCAGCGCCATGTAACTCAGCTAGTTTTATATAATGTTTCGTCCCTTATGTGGAAATGTATATTGTGGCAAAAGGGCTGTAGAAAGAGAAACACACCTGTGTGCTGTGTTTTGGTCCAACCCAGTTTCTATGTCTCTGAGATGTTCTAGCATGGTTCAATTCTTCACAGTCCTCTCTTGTGACCTGACAATATTTGAGCAACCTTAGATCCCGTGGAGGGACTTATTCCACGGCGTTCTGGTTAAGATGCATATTATTGTTCATTATGCAAGACTGCAGCGGCCTCCAACTTTTGTCTGATTTCTTTGCAAAAATTTCTCTTATCTGCTGCGACCTTGTGTAGTGCGGATTACTTCAGGGACAGTGTATAGCCTGTCTGTGATCACACTTTAGTGTGTGGTTTGAATCTGCGTGCTTGTGTGCTTGCAGTGTGCTTTACATTTAGAAAAACTCAGGGTAGTGTGCATCATTCTGTGGGTGCAGCTTGTAGAGTGTTTGTGGATTTGGTCAGTCTGTGGTCAGTGATCTGTGTGTCCTTTTGCACTGATGGGATTTTTTTTTAAAAGAAACATAGTAAACCATAAAATAACAAGGAATATAATAACACACAATGCTATATTGAAGTTCAGTTAGCTTTTGTACATTTTCTATGTATGGAGATAGCAGCCATTCACTGACTCCCACGTTCATGTAAAAAGAAGTTGTCATGGGGATGGGAAAGCTAATGTATTTATTTTTTTAGGGACAGTTTATACAGTGTGTGTATTTCCCTGCAGTGCACCATGTTCCTGCAGCCTGAAGTTTTAGAGTTTCTGCAGTGACACATTGTGTGTGTGTGTGTGTGTGTGTGTGTGTGTGTGTGTGTGTGTGTGTGCGTGCGCAGTCCCTATGGCTGTAACTGTGTGTGAACTGTGATGGAAATCCACTCGCTGTTATTCACAGTGATGGAATCTGACCTGGCAGGGAGCTGGTGCTCCGAGGGCAGAGTTGCTGTATGACTGATTCCTGCTCTCCCTCTCTGGGACCTTCCTCAGAAGGAAAGCAAACAGGATTGAGGGAGGAAGCAGGATGTAAAATAAAGCATGAAGTTATACTTGCGCGCTGGGACCATGATTTCACGTTAGAAAGCTGCGGAATCACACGCCATGTGCACGGCTATGCAAACAGGTGTTCATCATGCAGGAAGTTGCATGAAGTCCAGCCTCTTGCGGCAGAGGAAGGACATTCTGTCTGGGTCAGTCACTCCACAGGGAAAAGTGCTCATTCCAAGGTATTCTCAGGCAATGATCACGCAGCGCTGTGTGCTCATGGGAACCAGTAACCTTTCTCCAAATATGTGAGGTGGTCGAATGAATCCAGAATCGTTCTTCCATCAGCTTGTGGGGTCAGAAGCTGAACCAGTTAAATTAGATGAAGGACCTGATGGTATCACATGTGGTGAAGTAAACATTTGTTTGTGATGGCTACCCAAGCTTCTTTATGACGTATTGGTTCTCTTAGGAAACCTTAACTGTGGTAAAACGCATGCAGGAGCAGATTCAGTTTTCTATTAGGTCCTCTCTCCTCTCTCCACAGGTGGAGGAGGGAAGCGGAAAGGAAGAAGCAAGAAATGGAAGGAGATCCTGCGCTTTCCTCACATCAGCCAGTGTGTAAAGCTGAGAAACAGCATAGGTAAGTCTCTGAGCCCACCTACAAGTTTCAACCCTGTTGCCAGCAACCTCCACCCTCCGTCGGTTTCTGTCTTAGCAACCTGTGTTGCTCAGAATTGGAGCCGCTGGCTTGCATCCAAAGGACTTGGGTTCAAATTGTACCTCTTCTATAGTAGCACAGAGCAAGGTCCTTACTCTGAATCGATAACAGCAAAAATTGTAAAGCTGTATATAAACTGGTACATTTTATGTAGATCCAAATAATAATAACCCTGTGAATAGCTTTGAAAAATATGCATATGCTGGAGGAATAAGTGATAATTAGGACTGATAACCAGGAACTGTAAGCAAAATCTATTTACAGTTCACCCATGACTGACAGCAGCAATGTTAATACATGCCATAGCCATACACTTCATGTGAAAAATAACATCAGCTTTAGTCTGCTTCCATTTAAATTTATACCAATCTTCATGAAAGAGGGTTTAAACGTGTTGCTGAGCCGGAACCTGTGTACTGAGCCCTGCGAGTGGGAGGGTGGTTGGTGGATGGACAGCTGACCTTACCTTGGGGGCCTCTGTTGCAGAGCGCAACTACTTCAGCCTGTGTGAGAAACAGCCCATCGGCAGACTGCTCTTCCGCCTCTTCTGCGAGACCAGGCCTGGGCTGATGCGATGTATCCACCTGCTGGATGCTATGGTATAACAGCCCCCCCACACACACAATAAATAAGAAGATTGTGCTTGATGGTATCTTACCACAGGGTTCTAGAAAAATAGATAATGTTAGAAAACCTGCACACACACTTACAAGCTGTCACTTGTCAACAAAACACTTATTTTTCTAAATTAATACTGGAAATTATTCCATAGTCATTCAGATCCTGATTGATACTGTTTTTGTCATTTTCAAAAAGTACTGTAGTACCCAGAGCTGTTCCCTTTAAAGCATGTCTAGTAGTATACTGGGAACACTGGACTTTTCCTGTTTAGCATGTCTAGACAAAATTCCATGCCGTGTTATATGACACATTTCAATCTGAAATCCCAAAATATGTATCTCTGAAAGACGGTGTTGTTGAGAGCTCCTGCTGGTCACACTGCTGTTGCCAGAGAGTCAGCGAACATTCGTTAAACAGACAAAAACCGCTTGCAAGTTCTTGGTTGAAAACAATACATCCTATTGTATGCTTCTCATCTGTTTGCATTGTATTACATCCTACTAAAATGTGACAGTACTATGTTTCTGCTGAGATGTTGAGATTTATTCCTAGTGTAGTGCAAGCCTCCCTGTAGCACCCCCCAATGATACAGGCAAATGCTTGCCTACGTCTGCCTTCATTTGTCTGTTTCCATGTGAAAAGAGTGGATCATCTGAGCCAATTAGTCATTAGTGAGGCAGAGAGGGAGCAGAAATGAGCAAAAGAGAGAATGTGTGCTTTTTCTGAGTGGGGGTGGTGGGGGGTCTGTGAAAGAGAGCGAGAATGAAATGACAAACAAAACAAAAGGGTGCGTAAGGAGCAGGCACCCCGAGGCGTCCTGTGACGTCAGTATGGAGCCAGATCTCGATTGTCGGGAGCACAGGGCCATGAGGCCGCGTTGCGTAACTGCTGTTTCCTGACAGGATGGGGGCGCGGTGCTGGAAGCGGCCAGCCCATTGTTGTGTCCTGCACTGGGGGGTGGGTGGGGGGAGTGCCCTTTGGGAGCCCAAGTGAAGGGGAGAGAGAAAATGCCCCCCGGCCATTTGGCAGCACTCCACCGTGGGGGACAACCCAATGCCTTTCAGCCTCTCAGGTTGGAGGACAGATCTAATGGCACAACCACACTCACGGTGACCAGGGCAACCTTCCTTCTGGTTCATTTGGACCAGAGCCTTTACAGACACCATTTGGCTCCTGGCAAGAATGACGTCTTTACTTCTCAGAGCCTTGTTTTAGTTTGATTGTAGATAAGAGTCCTGCTATGGCCAGATGCTATTTTGGTCACGAATGTTAGTTGATTATGAAAATATCATATGGATGACAGCGGCCACAGCAGGAACTTAAACATGTGAAGCCCAGATCATTCTGTTAGATCGCAGGTCCTCAGTGAGCATAATGGCCACACTGGGTACTCGAGTGAAAACAATGCCTGTAATTAGGGCAACGGAGGGTGTAGCGGTTACAGTTGCTGCTGTCCACTTGAAAGACCAAGGTTAAAGTCTCACCTCCTACTGTAGTACATTTGCTCAAGGTGCTTGCCCTAAACTGACAAAATTGACCCTGCTGCATAATTGTAAATGGCTAAACACTGTATGATTTTGGAGAAAAGCAGTGCTAAATAAATACAACTATAAAAAAGTGAATGCATGCTCTAGAGAGGAGGGGCGAACAACATTGTTGAGGCATGAAATGGTCAGTAAATCCCCAGTGCCTGGCTTCTGCCCAAAGCATGTCTGGAGTTTTTTTTTTTTTTTTTTTTTTTAGGAATGGAGGGCATGGAAGCCCAAAGCCACCTCACATAGCTATCGGTAGACTCGAGAAGCAGTGCGGACAAGGATTCCGTGCGCAGCCACACTCCGTATCCCCTGGGAATGCTGCGGTGTTGACGGGGTGGTTGCCAGGCAACGGTGTGTCACAAGCAGCAGTCTTTCCAGAGTGTCGCTGGGGTCAGGGCACGGGCAGGTGGTTACGGTGGAGAAACTTGCGTAATGGGACCCCGGCTAGAAGTGTCTGTGTATGGGGAGGGGGTTCTCACAGCGCCACATGGGGGACTGTGCCTGATGCACACTCACCGGCTGACAAGCACACTGTCACGGCAACCTGCTGGCCAGCGTGGGCGCAGTCAGTCACATGTACCCTCTTGTGTAAGAACAGAAAACCTGCACTCACAGTCTCTTACATAGAAGGCACAGGACAAAAACATGTCTACAGAATGGAAAAATGATAAAAGTCTAAACTCCTCATGTACACCTTTGTTACTGTCCTATTTCATTATGCCTTTGTCCTGCATCATGAATTATGAAAATGGTTGAGCATTAGTGCAAAGCATTAAGATGCCTCCTTTAGTTCAGGTTTAGAAAACAAATTGTTTAGAAAGCTGTTGGTTCCTTGCTGTCCTCAACTCTCAGCCAGGTACCCTGTTGCAAGCTAAAAATCCCTTCATGATCCATGAACCAGAAGGGTATATAAATAATTAACATGAATGATGGCTACTTTGTACAATAGGAATTAATTTAACAGAATTTCATGTTAAAATAAAATTAACATCACATAATATAAATACAGTAAAGTCGTAGTCTTAATAGTCTTTCTAGGGCTGAGTACAACTTGTCATTTTAGACGGCCCCCCCCCCCAGAGCAGTTTAGAGGCTATTTTGGTCACATAGATTCATGGATGAGGGAAATGGGGGCATGACAAGACGAGGCTGAAAGTGTCTTTGTCCCTTAAAATGTCTTTTGGAATGGACACCATTAGAATTGGAGACTGAGGCTTAACTTTTTTTTTTTTTAAATAAATTAAAAAAGTCCAGGTTTCACATTTAGAGCCAGATTTCCAGTCTCCTAAGAGTTAGCATACAAGAGGTTCATGAAAGATTTATGTCTTGGGAAGTGTAAAGATGAATTTTGGAGTAAGCCTTTTGATCCAGCAGACCTGTAATTACACGGAGGCCGAAAGTGGATTGCTGACCGATTTATAATCACACTGCACTTCCGTGATGAAAGAGTGACTGAAGGTGGTGGCTAACAGACGGCAAATATAAAACAAGCTTAAATGTTGTGATTGGCCACAGGTTACCTGCTGTTTGTCACTGTTGGAGCTGTATGCCCCCCCCCCCCCGCCATTACTATATACTCATTTGCATTTGGATGGAGCCATGGTGTAGAATCGTCTGTGATGTATAGCGTTTATATGATGCAAACATGTGCAGGTTATAATAAAGTACACCGTAGCAGAAAGTGCCTGTCAGCCACACTTTAACTACATTCTCCATAGCATATGTGTTACACTACATGGCCAAAAGTATGTGGACACCTGAGTATCACCCCCTTACTATGTGCTTTTTGAAAATCCCATTCTAAACCCATGGCATTAATATGGAGTTGTCCCCCTTTTGCTGCTATAACAGCCTTTACTCTTCTGGGAAGACTTTCCACCAAATTTTGGAGCACGGCTGTGGGAATTTATGCTCGTTCGGCCACAAGAGGATCAGTGAGGTCGGGTGAGAAGGCCTGGTTCTTGGCGTTTCGGTTCGTCCCAGTCTTGTTCAATGGGATTGAGGTCAGGACTCTGTGCAGCTACTCAAGTTCTTCCATACCAACCTGGGCAAACCATGTGTTTACGGAGCTTGCTTTGTGCATGGAGGAACAGTCTTGCTGGAGCAGGAAAGGAGCTACCTCAAACTGTGGTCACAAAGCTGGAAGCACACAACTGTGTAGAATGTGTTTATATGCTGTATGGGTGTGGCTGAAACAGCTCAGCCATTAGAAAGGGGGTCCACATACTTTTGGCCATATAGTGTATATATATGCCCTTAAACTCTGTGTATTTGATGTGGGCTGCCTGTTTTGCTTCACCCCAAAACACCACGGACCCCATCTTAACAACACTACGTGATGGCATCCTCAGGAGGACTATGAGGTGACGCCTGATGAGGAGCGCAAGAGCCGAGGAGAGCAGATCATACAGAGGTTCCTCAGAAAACAGGTGAGTCTATTGGGCCTCCTGACACCATCATGCACTAATGATAAGACCCTGTAACACAGTTTTTGCATGAAATTGTTACAGGTTGGATAGTGAATTCAAGTTTCCTTGTGTGATCTCTGTACTTATGTGCATATGCAGTCGCCCGACTATGTGGTAGAAGTAGGAGAGGGCCATGGACAGCAGTGCCAGCAGAATCTGGAGCTCAGTCCCTGCAAAGAGATCTTCAGTAACTGCAGAAGGTGAGAGGCCTACATGTGAAAGCTTCTGTCTGAGCCGTACGCTTCTGTGTGTGTGAGTGAACAAGTCTACTGAATTTTTGTGGTCTGTAAATGGGTTAGTGTTAGTAGGGGGTTCACTGAAATGTGTTTAACACTTTAAGTCAACTGGTGTCATCTAAATGTTGGTCAGAAATGGTAGTGGACTGAGCTCTTAGCCCCCTTTCCTTGTGTTTGTATTCCCAGAATTCTCCACGAGTACCTAAGTGGGACGCCCTTCCAAGACTACCAGGAAAGCATGTATTTTGATCGGTTTTTACAGTGGAAGATACTGGAAAGGTTGGTTTTGGTCACGGATGTCACTGTGTCTGGCAAACTGTTGTAAAGAACAGGAAGTGCATGTTTAGCATGTGCTGAATATGAAAATCTTTTTTATGACCTCTCAGTCTAAAAGTCACATTTTGTTTTCAGACAGCCAGTGACAAAAGACACATTTCGACAGTATCGTGTGCTAGGAAAGGGAGGGTTTGGAGAGGTGAGTGTCTTAAGTGAAATAGCTAGTACTGCGATGTAGTGCTTGCCATTAAGTATTTTCTTTTGTTCATAGTTTGTTAAAGAAGAGAGCATCAGTCTAAACATGGCGTTTGTCCCACTGACTTTGTGTCTGTTCAGGTGTGTGCATGCCAGGTACGGGCCACGGGGAAGATGTACGCCTGCAAGAAGCTGGAGAAGAAGCGCATCAAAAAACGGAAAGGCGAGTCCATGGCTCTCAACGAGAAGCAAATCCTGGAGAAAGTGAACAGCCGATTTGTTGTGAGTGGCAATTGTAGAGCCTACACTCTGTTCAGTCTTGCTTCACCTCCAAACAGCATATCTGCACGTCTCCTGGTACCATCATACCTACCATCAGATAATAATGATTTAGTTCTTGATGTACAGTCTACTTTTTTCAACAGACAGAAATTACTTAACACTTCCAAAAGAATTTAACACCTGTTGCACAGGCGACTTTTCCAACAATAATCATTTAACTCTTCAGACATAGGCTGCTTTTTCAGGAAATAATAATGTAGCCCTTGATGTACACATACTAGCAATCTAAGATGAGGCTCAGGCAACTGTAAACCACAGACGTTTGGTTTTGATGGCCATCAGTGATTGAGCAACAAGAAGGTCAAGGAATGTCTTTAGTGCTTCTGTTTTTGGTGTGCTCAGGTCAGCCTGGCATATGCCTATGAAACCAAAGATGCCCTGTGTCTGGTGCTGACCATCATGAATGGCGGAGACCTCAAGTTCCACATCTACAACATGGGCACACCTGGGTTTGAGAAGGAGCGAGTGCGCTTCTATGCGGCCGAGATCTGCTGTGGTCTGGCCCACTTGCACAGGGAGTCTATTGTCTACAGGTAACCACACAGAAAATTAAATAACTTTCTTGCCCATGATGGTCTTGAAACTTGTACTATAGGACCTTTTCTTTTCCCATTAAAAATATTAATTTGTGCAGGCTTTTCCCTGCAATTAAAAAAAAACATATAACTCAGATTAATAATTCTAAACGTCCCTCAGAATTTGACTATGATTTAAGGTAAGTATCTTACTCAAGGGTATAACAGCAGGAGGTAGGATTCAAACCTGGGTTCTTTCAGAGCAAGTGAGGAGATATAAACTATACGCACCTCCTGTCCTGGGGATGTGCGTAATGACTTTTATTCAATTTTGACTTTGCTATAGTTGAACAAACAAGGGATGTATGTGTGTGCTTGTTGGCTTTTTTATCATAGCACATAATTTTCCTTTTCAATATCAGATTTTGCAAAATCTCAGTGTATCTAAAGCAATAAGAAACCTTAACAAGAGACAGAACAAATGAGCCATGACCATAGACTTACTTGAAGAATTAAATCTTTGTGGCGATACTGTGGAAGTGGTCAGCAGCAATGGCAGTAAAAACAGAGTAAAGTTCAGAATTCCAGAGAATCTGCTTTGCAGTCTTTAAAGTAACAGAAGTCGAGGAACTCTCCTTTGACAGCATTACTTTCTTTTCAGGGATTTGAAACCAGAGAATATTCTTTTAGATGACCATGGTAAGTTTAAAACAGTTTTTTTAATCAATAAAATTCACTATACTCTATTTTCTCATACAGTACAAAACTTAGCTGTGAGCTGAATATGATGGTTGGAATCTCTGAATTCAACTTGGTAATAATCTCAGCTGGTCTTACTAAACGATGTATAAATGAGCCTTGGCCTGTGGTCCAGCACTCACCCCACTCTCTCTCATGCTGATGCTCCTTTGGCTCCTGCAGGTCACATTCGGATATCTGATTTGGGTCTAGCCATCAAGGTGCCCGACGGGGAGCTCATCCACGGTAGAGTGGGAACTGTGGGTTACATGGGTATGTGAGCCGTCTTCACTTCCTGCAGAATCAACTATATAGCCAGCATATTTGTATGATCATCACACACACACACACACACAGATGATCATACAATGGTGTGTGCTGTGTGCTGCACAGCACACACCATTCATTCACATATATATAAATGTGTGTAACATCTGCACTTGATGCAGAATCAGGGAGGACACATTAATTCTGTGGATGTGTTTAGCGCCAGAGGTAATCAACAACGAAAAGTATGCCATGAGCCCGGACTGGTGGGGCCTCGGTTGCCTTATCTATGAGATGACGGCTGGGCGGTCACCCTTTCGAGCACGTAAGGAGCGCGTGAAAAGGGAGGAAGTGGAGAAGCGTGTGCAGGAGGAGCAGGAGGAGTACAGTGACCGGTTCACAGAGGATGCCAAGGCCATCTGCAGAATGGTGAGTGGGTACTGGTCAGACTGGGTCACAGTGGGTGGCGGCTCTGAGGTGCGCCCTGCGTCATCCTCCAGGCCGCTCCTCATTCTTACAGCCGTCTCAGTTTTTCAACACTTTGTCTCAGTTGCTGACCAAAGACCCAAAGCAGCGGCTGGGGTGCAAGTTAGATGGGGCAGACGCGGTGAAAGCCCACCCCTTCTTCAAGAACATCAACTTCAAGCGGCTCGAAGCTGGAATTCTGGAGCCATCCTTCGTTCCTGATGTAAGCATCAGTGTGGCTGGCCTCTATTTTGCACACACCTGATCACAGTAGAGCACTTAACAGCACTCACCCTATGTTCTATAATCATGCACACAATAATTCAATAAAATGAGTGTTTGTTAAAAAGCCCAGGGCATGAAGTTTGGAAAGGCACAAGACCAGGAGGTGCTTCTGTGGTGGGTCTGGGTTCTTCTCAACCTTTCCCACAGTCAGATTTACTGTACTTCTCCACATCCCTCCCCTGCTTTCAATGCCCAGCCCAGAGCTGTCTACTGCAAGGATGTCTTAGACATTGAGCAGTTCTCCACCGTCAAAGGTGTCAACCTGGACCACACTGACAACGAGTTTTATAACAAGTTTGCCACTGGCAGCGTTCCCATTCCCTGGCAGAATGAGGTATGAGGTTTGGGGTGGGGAGTTAGTGACAACAAGCCACGTGAGCTTGGTCTTTGCCCCGTCATTCATTCAATTCACTCATTGTTTTATCCATCCAATGTTCTGCTACTCTGTCTGCTAGATGATTGAGACAGAATGTTTCAAAGATCTGAATGTGTTCGGGCCCCATGATTCACGGTCCTCAGACTTGGACTGGTCCCAGCCCCCAGAGCCCCCACGCCGTAGCCTGCTGGACAGGATCTTCAGGAGACACGTGAGGCACCTTTCCTGCACAGCACACACCATTCATTCATATTCCTAATTGAAGTACTCCTATAATTTACTTTGTTGTTGCTTGTGAAATGCAGTTCACTGCTTTTATTCCTATATTCATCAGGGTGCTGTAGTGCAGCACTTCAAGATGACTACTGTGCTCATGCAGTCTATAGCATGGTATGTTGCAGCAGCTTTCAGGAGTTATATATACAATATTCTATTTTTGTTTACCTTCTCCTTTTCCAGCACCCAGAGGTGTCCATTGGCCACAGCCGGGTCTCGTCTTCCAGCGTGAACTCTGTGGATTCTATATCAAACTCTGTGCCCTAGTGGATTGATATGGTGTAATGCTGCAGAGGACAAACAGTTCCACTACTGATGGACAAGTCTGTGAGACAGATCAGCAGCCATGCTGGACCACAGGAGGTGAAGACACCAGTGGTCTGGCATAAAGCTAAGCTGAGGTCTGTGAATCCACTGGAGCAAGCAGGAATTCCTGTAGGAGGAGCGAGAAGTGCAGGAAGTGACCTCATACGTGCTCAGGATTACTGGTCCACAGGAGAGCCACCGATCCTAACTTTAAAAAAAAAAAAAAAAAAAAAAAAAATCAGGGCATCTATTTTTAAAAGAGTGATCATTGCAGGGAATTCAAGTCTTTTTCACTTTTGAAACACAGTCTTCACTTTCTCTTCCTTATTCTCTCTGTGACACACACACACACAAAATATAGCAACACAAACCTCGAGACAAACTTAGTTTTGCCTTGCATAATCTCAGGCCAAAGATTGTTTAATAATGTTTTAGCTGTATTTAACATTACAAATGTTTGTGGAAGGTCCGATGCAACAAGACACATTTTTGTACAGGTAGAAGCAGGATCAATGAGAAAAGAATGTATTTTTTTCTCAGTTAACAAACTGGATTTTCCACTCTGCTGTTAATAGACTGGTTAAATTACCTGACTGCTGAAGGAAATCCGCTTCTGTATGCATGCAGTGTCCATGACCAACCGGCAGAGAAGACAGGAGCAGGCAACAGGGGCTGAGTAACGCTAACAGACATCTGACTTGGCACATCAAACAGTGCAAGAAATCTCTAAGGACAAAGCAGTACACTGTTACAACAGAGCTGGGGCTGTAGGAATGCAGGCTGCGTCACAGGAATCAGATGATGAAATCATTATTTGGATTAAAAAAGTCATAATTAGGCTTTTGCAGATATAAATTGTTCAAACTTTAAATGAATCAGCTTATGAACGAGATGTTCAGCGGTGGTAACTAATTGTTTGAAAGGTGGGGTACAACAGCCTGCAAACCTTACGGTCCATGTAGGGCGTGATGGCAAAGCCCTTGAAGACACACTGCCCTTGTAAACCTACACAGACTCTTGAGAGTCAGGGACTTGTGCGCAGAAACACAAACACACACACTCACACACACAAACACACACACTTGCGCAGTCGTTGTAGTTGGAACTCAATGAACCTTCCTCTGAATAAGTATATAGTTTATCCACAAAATTACCGCAGGCTTTGTTTTACTGGACTTCGTATGAGTACTATTCACATGTTATACACAAAGTAATTGATTCTAGATTTGAAGGTAACAATGATGGCAAAAAAAATGTTCTCATCAATATTCTGCATCTACATTATATGAAGTTTGCAATGAAGACCCTTGCTGATCTTCAGTCAAGAGCAATGGCACCAATAAACTTATAAAAAATTTTGACCAGTTTTATGTTCTTTTACAGTGGGTCACAGCTAACAAACTTTTGAGCAGCAAACCTTTTTTGAGAAGTATTTTTTTTCTTCCCCCATAGAGCTGGCATACCAGTTTTGATCACGTGCCAAAGCTCCATCCAATGCATCAACAGGTAGCGATCGTTCAGTAGTAAGCACTGCTAAAGATAAAACACACTGCTGTAGCCTGGTCTTTGTGAGCTGTTCAGTGGGAGAAAGAATCTTTTTTTTTAAAAAAAAAATAAAATCTGGGTATATGAACATTTTATACATGAGATCTGCACTCTTGGTATCTTCATTCTGCCTGAGCAGGTAAGCATTAAATCAAATTTTTCATTTGCCATAAACTAATTTTGCCATCTGAGATTGTTAGTGGTGTTTGGAAAGCTGTACACACTGCAGAACTTCAGGACCAGAACTGAAGAGCACTGACACCTCAAAGCATTAGCGACTGTTCAAAATTGCAGGCAGGCAGTTAAACACCAACAACTTGCATACCTGAACACAACTGTAATAATAGTAAAATAGTAGAAACTGAGAAACATACATTGGGTGCAGAAGATAGCACTGGTGCGTCAACACCTCCTGGACTGTGGTTTTGAGCACTGGCTTAAATTGAACTGTGTCTGAGATGAGTTTGCATGGGTTTCCTCAGATAACTGCTCTGCGGTGGATTGGCTTTCAGTCCAGAATGTACCTGTCGCATGCCATATGCTTCCTGGGTCATCTGGAGCGCCGTGATATAGCACTGGACAAGTGGTTATTGACAACGGACGGATGAAAAACATTCAACATACACATAGTTGCGTATACTTCATACACTTACAGATGCGTTAGTCGGCTGCACTTTTAACTACAACCTTTCAGTTTCATTGTGGTAGGTTTCCACTAACGTGAAAATAAGTTATAGTCACATAAGCTACAAAATGGGTTTGACTCCCATGCCCATTTCTGCATGTGACGTTACTGTGATAGTCACTTGTCTCTGGCAGAAAGCAACAAATCAGACAACAATAACTGACCGGTGTCAAGCTGCGGTGCTTTTAGATTTCAAAAACAGGTCCACAATAAAGACGGAAACAAACTCACGAACAGCTCCTCACTGAGCCGTCAAAGCTAAACTGTTTTAAAGACCACATCATTTCCACCCCTAATAGAAAATTGTTCTTGATCTTTTTTTGTAAATTGGCCATTACTTAAAATCTGTCACTATTTACAACGGTCTAAAAAGCAACTTTCCTTAAGCATTGATAAATGTCATAAAGAAAGAACAAAAGGTTAAAGGTTTAAAATGATCTAAGTCTCAGTGATTAATTTATAAATACATTTGTCATGTTTTATAGTCAAATGTTCTTGGAATTGAAATCTGTCAGTTTCAATGCAGTTCAATTACAATAATATTTTAAGAGTACAAGCTTCAGCTTGTTTCAAAAGCCTGACACTTAAACAATTTTCCCTGAAATAACCAAGATGTCAAATGACATGAGGTCAGATGTCATGTTCTTTGAGCGTGTGCATGTGTGTGTAATGGATGGCAGAACAAGGAACGCTGCATGTTAAACAAAAAGGACAGCTGTGAAATTACTACACTGGTGATACTCCTCTTTGGAGGACATTCATATTACTTTCTTCAGTCAAGGGTAAAAAGATTTTAATCAATCTGTTGTATTTCAAGCTATAGACTTAATCTAGCCCAGTGGTACTCGTAACCCTAAGTAAACTTTCTGCATAGTCTCACACACACAGACAAGCAGTGCTATACATGTGCCTCTATGCAAATCACAACTAACTTAAGGTGAAGACAAATGGGCCACTGTACACTGACATGGTACTATACATTTAACTCAACGATGAGGACAAACAGGCCACTTCTCTCACACAGGCAATGGAGAAATAAATTGAGACACATGACTAACATAAGGGTAACGAAGTCTTGATAGACATTATTTTTCCTTTTGACTAGACTACAACCAGTGTGTCACTGTGCATTGTCCACCTGTTCAACAGCACTAAGAGTACTTATGTACTAAATGCAACCAATTTAATGGGAATACAGTTTGGTGATACATAAGGTGTTTACCTTTCCATTTCCTGACCTGGCTAGCACTGAATAACTCATCCCTGAACTAAAATAAAAATAGGAAAAATCCTTTAGGGTTCCACTGACTTCAGAAAATCAGCCCTATTAATTTATTGTATCAGTTTATACAAACAACAGAATTACAAAGTAAGAAATGCATCACTTGGACTGTAGGTGTATTTATATGTGAATACAATTAGTGAGCTGTGTTTTGAGTCTGACAGACTGCAGCTTCTGCCCAAATTCTTCATCAGTGCTGCATGTAATGTTGATCCTAGCTTATCTGCAACACTGCAAATGCAACAGTAAACATTTCTGGTTCAACACTTTGTTTACCATAATGATGATTTATAATTCTGCCAATGTAAAATTCAAAATTGTGTGCAGCCTAATTTTTTTAAAACCTTTTCAGCCTTTCTGAATATGTACTCCATATGATGGGATTCTAATATGCAATAAGACACAGACATATAGTGAAAAGTTAACGTTTTTCTTAAAAAATGAATAAATTAAATGCTAATTTATGAACTTTTAATCCTGTTACTTCTTGAGGAAACCATGTAAAAGAGCATTATTTTAAATAAGAATTCAAAAACTATGTCCATCCAATGCCAACTCTCACAACAAAGCACTTACACCAACCATATTTATTTTAAACCATATTAGTATAAAATACATACAAACAGAATGCACCATATTTTACATGAAGGATGGTAGCAACCGCCCACAGGAAATACAGCAGAGTACCAGCTTAGTACTGAATACATGATGCGCTGTGTGACTGTACTGAACTCAAAGGAGCAAAAAACCTAGAGCTCCCTTTTGGGGCACAGATCAGCTGCCATGTGCCGGAGCAGCCAGGTGTTTGGCCGTTCAGACAGGAAAAGAACTTTACAGCCCTCTGAGAACCGCTGTTCGCCAGGAAGTGAGGTCAACACTGGAGGAAAAGCCAAATGCAGGCTGCCCACTGTGCACCCTTAGAGCTGTAACATTTTCCTATGATGTATGTTTCATGGAATATGTGTTATTGTTCCAGGAACCCCCAAATCCATTTTCTATATTGCTCTGCCTCACTTTGAATATGGGACTTTTGTGAGCTTTTTGTTTAAGCTCCCCAGTGGTGTCCATCAATTCCAGTGCTCAGGGTACTTTGTCTAACTAGCCCTCCCATGGGGGGCTGCGGCGGCCGTCCACTTCTGTCTCCACGTGGTACAGTATGTCAGCAAGTGTGTGCTCTGTCACTGCTACCCAGCCCATGTCACTCATCTAGGAACAAAAACACCACTGATTCTTCTCTTCTACATTTCATACTTCACTTCATAACAGATCATCACAGAAAATGCAGACATAAAGGATGAGTGATTCAGAATCAGCTATAAATTAATACACATAAATAAAATATACATCAACAGTTTTAGGAAGAGAGGTGCTCACCGGCTGATACTTGACATCTGGTGGAGGATATTTAAACTGAGGTCCAAAATTTACAGAAACCTAAAATAAAGTAAACATTTATTTATGCATTAAAAATGCCAGTGAATGTCATGCACACAATATAAAAACCACATACAGAATTCTGAAATTCTGTTTTCAATAAAAATTTCAGCAAGACTTTGACTGTTATATGACTTGTTTTCCAGTAACAAATGGAACCAGAACCACCATTAAACAAAAACCTTCTAACAAACTAACTGATGATACAGCTCTTCTTCAGTGACATTTTCCAATATCCAAACCAACCCTCAAGTAAACACATTTATTTCCATGTATACCGTATGGCACAGGAAATTCAGCAGATCATGAAATGGTTGTTTCATATATACTTTTCACAGTTTGAATTCTATGAGGGTCAATAACCAGCATTAGCAACAACACCAAGAGCTGATAAAAATAAGAGTGGTAAAATTGCTAGAAATACACTTCACTACTAGAAAAAGGTGGAGAACAGGAGCACAGCAGGTGGCACTCACCGTGCAGCTCTTGTAGAGAGAGATAGCTGGGAAGTACATGCCTTCATAGAGATTCTCATATGCCACACCCTGACTCGTTCCATTTTTGTAAAAAATCATCTGGGAGAAAACAAAAGCAACAAGAGTCAATGTACGGCCATCAACTGCCTAAAAATAATTGACCTTATTTTGCATTACCTATTCATCTTATACAAAGGCACAGGTTGCAAGTTCAAGAAATGAATTCTGCATCACAATGTGCTACAGCACTGTGTCATAAAAATAGGATGTGAAACAAAGTGGCAGCAATACCTTGCTGGGGGTGACAGTCTTCAGACTCTTCTCAGCTTTGTCCACATAGTCCTTCTCCTCAAAATATAGGTAACTTTTGAACTTGATCAGAGCCTGCAAGTCAGCAGATTCCCCTCAGCCAGACATCTCAGCAATCCAATGTCCCACTTTAATATATATAGTGTTACAACTAAAAATGTTGGTTTTAAGTGGAAAAAATCTGTTTCTTACCACCTCTCAATTTTATTTATGACAAGCAAAACAGTTCTATCCGAGCTCATACCTTGTCCTTGTAGGTGTCTGGAAGGGCCTTGGCTATCTCTGTGTGGTCTGGGAGATCGATGAAGAAACCCAGGATGTCCCCTTGGCTGTAGCCATCAGAGTAGTGCTTCCCAACAGACTGGTGGAAGCGGGTACCCTTCTTACTGCGCCAGGAATAACTGAACTTGTCATAGCCCAAGGGGGCCTGCAAGTTGCCTGTTCCAAGGAGTGCACGGATACAGTATTTTGTTTAAATACAAAACATCTTCATTTTGATACATCTCTGTAAAAAGAAGACCAAAACAATACTGTGCGTGCATTATTAACACATTCACTGTAGAAGGACACAAAGGCGCAAAGCTTTCAACTATTTCATTGACTGTGACAGGAAGCCCTCTGGTGGCCAAACAATGAAATCAAATCAGCCAAACTAAATGGTCTCAAATATTTGCTTGTCATACTTGTGACACAAAGGACACTGCAATCAACACGTGCCCGGGCAGGTCAGCATAAAGAAAACAGTGTGTGAAGCACAGCAACAGCATCTAACTGAACCTGAATTCTGGCAGTTATTTTCATGGGCCATGCCTATGACTGAATGTAGTCCAATTTGCTTCTCTGCTAGCTCAACAAGGAAATAAGAAATACAGACAACAGTAAATGTAGTACAGATGGTCCTTGAGTTACGATGGTCTGACTTACGATTTGTTAACTTTATGATGATGCGACAGCGATACGCATTCAGTAGAAACTGCACTTGAAATGTAGATTTCCCCCCCCCCCCCCCGGGCAAGCGATATGCGGTATGATACTCTCTCATGATGCTAGGCAGTGGCAGTGATCCACATCTCCTAGTCTGCCACGTGGTTACTAGTATATAAAATATGTTGAGGCCAGCAGAAGACTGAGCACTGACAGGAAGTCTGGGTAAGAACTAAATTCTATCCGCAATTGGTTCCTACGTCAATTAATGCTCAGTCTGAAGACGGGGAGGAGAGACCACCTACATTCTGTTTGTGAAACAGCCACACAGCAGGTTAGGTGTATTAAATGCATTTTCAATTTAGGATGGGTTTATTAGAACATAACCCCATCTTAAGTCGGGGGCCGTGCGTACATGATTACATACAGATTGATTTACTTCAGGGCATACATCAGTGGTTGCCAACTCTAGCTGCAAATACATTCAAATATTCTTTGAACTGACTTGTTTAATCTGATTCCCTTCATGCAGGGGTTTCATTCACAATTACAACAACAGTAAATGAGGAAAAACATGCAGCAAGATGCACGCACACTTTTCAAAGCAGACCTTTAGAAACGAGCCGAAACAGGGGTTTCTAAAAGACTGTTCTTATACTAAAGGACTCTTATCCGGCACTACAAAGATCAATAATCCCTGGCCACAGCAGTAATATGCTACAAGCATGTCTTGTGCTTTGCTGGCTGATGGACAGTAATGCTGAGTGGAAACATGGAGCTGGAGTCCCTGCAGTGTCTATTTTTCCACTGGAGTAAGAGCCAAGCTGAAGCTGCTTCACACATCATCCGTATTAATCCCAGATCAGACAGCCTGTTTCCTCAAAGCCAAAGGAAATATTTACCTCTAAAATGTATGGTTTTCCATGTAAAAGGAAAGCTGTTGCATGTTCTGACCTTAAAGACACCCAGAGAACTAACAAATGCTACTGAGCACAGCTCGCGCAACACCTCCACATAGAATCTTGGCCACTCCTACCACACAGCAGAGGATTACAAATACAGCTGCTCCAAAACAGTAGTCTTAAAGCAATTTTTAAAATTCATTATAATTTTCCTGATGTTTTTATGGAACCTATCACATTAATAATCATCTGAATTATTAGGCTTTTACTCAATGAAATGTTATGGTAATGGCAAGAGTTAAAAGTTATGAACAGACTTCTTAAGAACAAATTGTAATGTCTGTAGTTAAAGCTGCTGGTCTAACACAGTGAGCATAAAGGTTTGGCAATGCTAACCTAGGGGCTGTGACCAGCCCAGGCGAGCAGCAGTGTCTGGGGGCATGTCGTCGATGGACACCTCAAAGTACCAGGAGCCCTTCCTCACACCATGTGACGCACGCACCATGGAGTACCCCTTCTCCCCAGTCACAGTCAGCCGGTCGTCAGAGATCTTCAACTGTGGAGCTGTGTGAATAGGCACATAGAAATGACTGGATATTGACACCGGCATAGAATTCTCATGTTTCTCATCTTAACTACATTGATCCCCAGGCATCTCAAAATTCAAGTAAGAAGTCTTACTTGAGTTGCTCACCAGATAGTTACTGTGGTATATCAGGCCCATTGGTGTGGAGCAAAGCTCAAGCACTGTAGATTTTAGTCCTATGGCACACTTTACCTCGGTCATGGAGTGCGAGCAGCACACGCTCATACAGACAAGCTCTGTACAGATCTCCAGGGATAGGCTTCCCAGCCCAGCAGTCTAGCTCCAGTTTCTCAGGGTCAGGGGCATGGGGGTCTGGCTCAGCCAGAATGTAACGGTAACCATCCTTGTTGAAGGGGTGCTCCAAAGGGTAGCCATGAGGGGGTAGACGCTGGGCTGCAAAAAGTGGATCACTGTAGAGAAAACAGTAAAATGCATAAAACCCCCACTGTAAAAAACACTTCTGTCATGAGGGTGCCAGTTGTTTGAAAGATGTTTTCTACTGAAATATGCCTTGGTCCTCATCACTGAAACATGTAGTTCCCAAATTCATCTATGAATAACCACTTGATCAATGAAGGAACTCGTGAAGAGAATACATATCACTTCAATCCACTGTAGGACAATCATACATAATTGCAGAATTTGACATTCACACACAGGCATGCTACGGGAGATTTAGAGTCGCCATTTCACCTGAAGCACATGCCACTGTGGGAGATCAGAGCACCCAGAGAAAAGATTTTAACTAACTAAATAAATAAACACACACATACGCATGCATGCAGAACATGCAAACTCCACACAGCAGATTTCAAACCCCCCCCAGTCAAGAGGCTGTGAAGAACCAGCATTACCTGCTATGCCATTATGATACTGGCTAAAATTAATAGGTCATATGTACATAAGAGTGGAATAGAGGGCAAGGACAACAACACATACAAAGCACTAACTTTTGGATTCTAAGGTAGATTAAGAGGTCTAGCAAGGCTGAGTGAAAAACTCTATTTGCAGTGACTACTAAAATGCTGGGACTACCTGCGTGTCCTCTTGGTGGTGCCCACTGTCCCCGGGTCCTGCTGCTTGCGTTTGGCTCCTCTACCCTTGCCTGTCCCTCCAGGAGCTAGAGCACCTTTCACAAAAACAGGGTGTTACTGACATGCTCTGCTTTTACCATACAGACCCCTCACCCCAAACCGTTTTGAGTCACACATCTCAACAAAACAGGTCTTACACACGTGCACTTGCACACACTCATAGAATATGAAATTTCAGCTTTGCCATCAGAAAATTTACAATTAACTCGTAAGCAAATACAAACTTTCTATTAAATTAATATGTAAATTTGCTATAATCTTTGTCACAAATCCAGGGCTCAAGACTGCTAAATTGGTGACATACACAGCCAAAAATGTATAAGTGTTTTTTTAAACACCTACTGCATGTTGCTACAGACACTTGAAACAGAAAGTTGCTTTTTGGTTGAAAAGAAATTAATGCAAGAGGAGACATTTTTATTGTGACCATCACTTATTTCAGTAAAATTAAAAACTCAGTGCACTCCAATTTGTTAATTTGTATGCACAGGTAACATCAGCTATATAGATTCTCTTAATATATTGCATTTCAAACATTTTATATAATTCTGCCAATTAATATGAAAATACAAACTGTTATCCAACAGTTGATTCTGTTATCCAACTCAATTTGTGATCAACAGTGTTATGATCAAATTTACAGTGATTCTCCTATTTAACAGATAGGATATTCTCACTGAATCAAGGGAGCAAATATCTTGATTGAGACTAAATCTCACTCTTACTGTTGTAAACTAGAAACCTTTGTACTGGAAGGTAAATGCCACCCACTGCACTGTATAAAGTTAAAATTTGAGACATTGCTACCAAATTTCTGGTTGAGGAGTCAAGAACTCCTTGGTTTTTGTCATGAGCCCTGAATTCAGCAGTTGATTAAACCACCCTATGAAACACACACACATAACACAAAAGCAAAATTTCAAACAAGGCAAAAAAAAAAAAAGCAGCTGAGAATTTACCAAAGCTATAAGTCAAAGCAGAAGAGCACTAAGCAGGCAGACCAATAAACATCAACATTTTGAATAATACATTTCTTAAATCATCATTAAATTAGTCCTCTATTACCAACAGAGGCGCAATAAGCTTGAAGAAAAATGTTGCACAAATTGCATAATAAGTCAACAGCCAGCTTTGAAGACAATTTGTAGTAAGTGTGATAAATTCTACGAGGTCTTCTGACAACATTAAAATGTAGAACTGAAATATGCAAAGAAAGTAAATAAAGATAAACAATAGAAAAACTAATCATACTGATCTACAGTTAAGATACTGATCTACAGTTAAGATCTTTGTGATACGATCTAAATGGTATTGATTTTTTTAATGACTGGTCTTCCTGCAAAAAAATTAAAAAAGGCTGTGGAACCTCACCAAACTTTCAGCATTGCAATTTTAACCACAGCAAAACCATGCTATAGACCAGTTAAGCCACTGACAAAACATACTGGGTGAATTGCAGTGTGCATTCAGAAAGTCCAGCATAAATACAGAATTTTAAGTAACCTTTTCTTTTATATTTTAATATTCTAAAAGAAAAATTTGATATTACATGATCACTCTAATACTATAGACTTGATACATTTATATAAGAATTCTTATAGATAAAGCAGCACTGTACAACACCACTATACTAGATAAACATTTTATACGGTTTCTTTCAGCATGGTTTATTTTCAGATCTGTCATGATCCTGCAAGAGTACTTGTTTTCTGAGGCTAAATCAACTATAGTTGGTAAACCTGCTCAAGGAAAAAGTGGTGCTTTAGTACTTGAGTGGACATACTAATATACACTGCAACTGGGTTTATACTCATCTTGCTTTAATCCAGTTACACCCTGATGAAATGCAAAGGAAAAACAACCTTGCATAGCTATGTGCTTTTAAACAAAAATCTCGTGCAGAAAACACACTGCAATTGACCCATTAAGTTAGAAAACAAGAGACACAAGGACTACAGATGTAACGATTAAATCAATGACAGATCTAGCAACAAAGGGAGACCCCATCAGGTCTGCATGACTTACAAGATTCATCTTTGGGTTATTCATGTCAACTGAGCCTAGCATGTTTCCTGACACTTAAAGAATTTGAGTGAAAAAAAAATTATAGCACCCAAGTAGCTCGGGGTACATTCATCCTTATAAATTCCAAAGAGTCAGGAAGTAGTTATAATAACAGTTGGCATGGATTTACCCATTCTGATATAGTCAAATTCAAAATAAATTTAAGAGGGAAAAGACAAGATAAGCCAATTACAATTTTATACAGCTGAGAGCGTAAACATCTCACCTTAGAATATCAAGAACAAAATACCCATTTTTAAGATTTTTTTTTCTTTCTTATCAATAGCAATCATTTGTTGTGAGTTCTGCAGCAGCATGAGATTAAATGCTGCACAGACCCATCAGTACAGTGGTAACTGGCAGCAGACAGAGGCAGGGATTAGTGTGGGCATTGAGGGCTTGTGTGTGGGGGGAGGCAGAGGGAGGGCAAACAGGCCCAGAATAAGCAAGCACAAGGAAACCATATTCAACCAGCTAAATTAAAAGAATGACAGTACTTGATAGGATGGAACACCATAAAATTCAGTTGCTAAAACACCACATATTCACCTGGGAAGGACGATCCACCTGGAACACAATGTACAGCTGTTTAGGGTTGCCCTTGGTTTCAGAACAGCTAAAAAACTTACTGTCTTTAATATTTTATTTCTAACAGCATTACACTATAAATATCAGATATTAGAACACCTCTAAAAGTGGTAACTATAAAAAGCAAAAAATTTTCATTATAGTGCTGCATGTAACTTGAGATGCAAAATTACAGTAAGTGGAGCAACTATATAGTACCTGTGTGATCTGATACAGAATCTCAGTACGATGTTAAAACCCAACCTCTGACAAATTTGCATGTCTATTAACACAAAGGTATGGTGTAGGCTGCTCAAAGAACTCAGAACTCAAAGACAAAAAGTAGTGAACGTACCATTCAGTCCACCTCCCGTTGCAACAGACGTTGCTTGTTTTTGATTGTCATACGAAGGGCCAATGTTGGCAAGATCCTGAAATTTTGAAAAAGTTATCAAACATCACAAGTGGTGAAATATGCAAAACAAATACAATAACCTGACTAGGATTCAGAATACATGCACACAGATGCCATAACAGTATATCAAAATGTATAATGTATATATACATTTTATACACAAATATATACAACTCACTTCATTGTTTTTAGAACTGAAATGTTAGTTCATGTGTAAACTGATGACATGCAACACATTCTTTCAAAAGGATTGTTGCATGCAATACTCAAAATGGCATAGACGGCTCTTGAACTGAAAAAAAGATTAGCTCATTTAACATCTGTATCATAAATCTGGTCTGAATGCCATTTCTTTAAAATACACACACTGCAATACAGAAAACTGTAAAACTGAGTTGAGAACAGTGTGTAACACCTGGTCAAGAAGTCCAAATTTCGGGTAGTCCTCCTCAGCATCTTTGCTTCCAGGATCAGGGTGTTCTTTTACCAGAAAGACATCTCGTTCTTTGCTCTGCAGTTAAGCATGTTCACTTTAGAACTACAACAATTCATTTACTGCAGGACACATAACACATGTGACCTTTTGAAAATCTGAGAGCAACTGACCATGGTTTTCACTATGTTATTCTGCCATGTCAGCTTCCCTGGTCTCTGTCTGGTTGTCATGCACTCCCAGTACTTGTCAATGAATGGTATAATGTCCTGTTAGGTGAAAAAAGAAAAGACAAAAAAGCTGAAGCTACTATTAATGCTTCGAAGAAATAACTTTTTGGGGTAAATTACAATCTTACAGGGTTGCATTTGGTCAGCAAGCACCAGAGTCAACAAACCCTGGCAAACTGCAACAGCAAATTTAAATGGGGGAAGAAGAAAGAAAGAAAGAAAGAAAGAAAAAAAAAATTATCCATACTGTGCATTCAACCATGCTCACCTTGTCTTTAGAAAACATGGTCTTTGGATGCTCGTCCTGAGTCCGGGACCGCCATGTCAAGTTGGCCAGAGCAGTGAGACACATCTCCTTAAGATCTGAGGTAAGAACATTTTTAATTTGTTGCCCAAGCAAAGGGACTGTTAGGTAAGATTTCTAAAACTTCAACTAACATAAGTTTCTGAGCCCAGTGACCTCAAGTGGAGCTTTTTGGAACAGAAAAACCAGACCAATCTGTTGGTGAAGGTGCTCCCCTGCATAGCCAGGGTGGTATGCAGAGGCTGGAAGTCACTGGCCATGATGGGTCTAGTTTGTTTAGGATCTTTCACTGTACCACTTCTTCCAAAGTCTAGCTTAGATCATAAGACTAATTAAACCATCCCCATTAGTATACTCAGCTAACAGGCGCTACATGTACAGCTGCTATTTTCCTAGTAAACAGCTGCATGGAAGACCCCACATGCCATAACAGACTGGCAAAACATATGCATCGGTGCCCTGTGTGCTCCCAAAGACCGGAGTTTCTGCAGGAAGTAAAGGCAACTCTAGCCATTCTTGTACATTCATAGGTCAGTGTTGCTAAACTGATCAAGCCTGTTGTCCAACTGTACACCCACCTAGTGTGGTGTAACAGTCAGGTAACTAAAATAATGTAATTTAATTTAATATTTCTAGTGACAGTGACGAAAAATCTTTTCAACCACAGCTTTTTTGTAATTAAACTTACTGGCTTGTTTCCTTAAGAAGTAAGTGTTGCCACTGTGATGACACATGTTGCAATGAAATACATAGTTGGTCATGAAAGACAGGCAGGTTCTGGAAAGAAAGAGACAAGAAACTAATGTTTTGTGTATATTTACACTGAGTCATTGAGCAGACACTTTTCTCCAAAGTGACATACAATGATTATGCTGTATGTAGCTGACTCCTTTATCCAACGTTACCTACAGCGCCAGATACTTATTGCAATATGCACCTATTTATACAGCAGATTAACATAACACAAACACTGCAGTCAATTTAGAGTCACCAACTTGCATGAAACATCTTCAAAAATATAAGACCCCGTCATTGTTTTGGCAATGTGCTATGCTATGAGTACTATGTTTATTGCTACTTGCTAGTTAGTACTGGAACAAATAAAGTCATTTGAATGCAACAGAGGACACTTCCTGGCCATGTGGCTCATAAACTTACGATGTGTCAATGCCAAAGGTGTCAGCAGTGAACCACTTCATGCAGAGCGCACACTGCAGCTCCACTTCACCCAACTGGCGGCCGCTGTCCTCATCTGCTGAGCCGGCCTGGGTGTCCGCAGCCTCTGAGCCTTCTCCTGCCGTATCCTGGAGAGCATAGAATCATTTCTCACTAAGATCTTCAGCACTCCAGAGAAATCAAGCATCACTGGGCACATATACTAATGAACTAACTTATTTAACTGGTTTTCTCCAAAGCAGCTTACAGTATAAAGCTGCTTACAATTATTTACCCATTCATACAGATAGGTAATGTTCACTGTTCAACTGAGAGCAACTATCCTGCTCAAGGGTACTACAGCAGGAGCAGGGACTTGATCCAAGGTCCTTTGGATAGGAAGCTGCTGATGTATCCACTACACTTCTCACTGCCCCTGTAGTCCAGTAATGGGTCTCACAATGGTTAGGATTGTAGTCTAATGGTTGTTCGTTCAAATCCTAGTCCTGTTACAGTGTTTTATAAAAGTACTTACCATCAATTTATACAACTGGGTAAATCACCGTAAAACGGACTAACATTGTAACGCATCGGCTAAATATTGATAACAACAGCAGCATTACGTCTTGGGGCGATAAATACCGACCAGGGCCTCTTTGCCATTTGCCGACTCGCTCTCCATACTTGGGGGCAGTTCTCCGAATGCACCATCGCTGAAAACAAGCACAACCAATTATTATGCATTTTTGTGATTAAAATCCCCACCAAAACTTGAGTTATTGAAAACAAGCACACAGTGTTTAGCATTAGCGTCGGGTAACACCTGCATCACAGAACCTCGCACAGCTCTTTCACAAATACATGGTTTGCCATGTAGTACACACAACACATCGACAGCGGCCACACTGTGGTACAGTCAGCAGCGAATATTTGCAAATTAATAAATAAATGTGCATAATAACCACTAAGAGTGACTGTTTTCTATCGTCAAAAACAGGGCTCCCGCCAATCTCTCCATCCGCTATGAGTGTTATCAAAAGTTACCGCAAGGTGAAACACTTAAAATAATGAGTGGTTGAAGCAAACATATTACTGCTTTTTAAATTTGCTCCATACAATAAAGTAATGAAAACAATGTCATTAAAACGCACCCGTCACCAGCCTTCGGCTCAGTTATATTCGCACTGCTTGTTTCACCCTCTGCCGCCATCTCGCTCCCGAACAACGGCTGCGCTCAAGACGAGACTTAGTCCAAATCTCGCGGGAGTGGTACTGAACTACATGCACTGTAGTTCAATTATTTACCGTCACGTTTGGGTTCGTCATGACTAATTAAATTGCCATTTTCTACAAAAATTATTGTTCTGATAGAATAATACGTCTCTGTTGTCTATTAATATATAGTTATCCTGAAAAATGTCGGTCTTTTATATTGACATGTGATTTCAGTGATCCTGAAACCAGTCTTTAGAGCTGAAATTCCTTTGTGATGTAAACCAGGTTAGAATAAAAGTTGCTTGAGATACACTGTATTTTTAGGTTATCATAAATGACATCAAAAGCATAACAAAACGCCAACGTATTTCTGACCTATAGCATGCAGGAAAGCCGGAAGTAGTGCGTCTAAAAACTACAACTCCCATCATATCACGAGAATGACAGAGCCTGCTGAAGGGGGAAGGGAAGCAGAGATTGGAGGGAGAGCGACTGAGGTAAGAAAAAGCTGAGGTTTTATTTTTAAAATAAGGAATGCAATGACGAGAATAACAGACCTGAGAGGATAAATTTTACTTTTTCAAAATATGCATAATATGCTCAAGGAAACATAAGTCTTTATTAATTGCTCAGATGCATTTCGAAGGTTAGCTAACAGGCGAGTTTAGCTCTTAATAAAATGCGTGTGTTACTCTGCAGATATATTTTTAAATATTTAAGTTACCCCAAAGACGACACTAACGCAACCATAACATTTTATTGTGACGTTAAATAGTAATTGGATTTTTAGTGTGGTAGACTGCTGGTTGACAAGCTAACAGAGCTTGCGAACTTGAGGAGGCGAAAATACTTGAGCCGTTAGAACTAGTCAACCAACTAACTGAATAACCACCTAGTCAGCCTGCAAGCTGTTTAAAAGCAAAATATTAAAGGACTATAAATTAATAGCATGGATCTTATTTGCATTATATGAACAGTAATGCACTTTGAGTGTAGTTGGGGGGGGTGACATTGTTGTAAATACCCATTAGTATTTTAACAGCATCTTAATAATAGCCAGTTTTCTAGTATTTTCTCGTTTGTATAGATGCCAATTTTAAGCTCTCTTTTTAAGTAAAGCAAATTTGAAAGAGGGTATAAATTCAAACTTTTGTCAGCTGTATGAAGAAGCTGGATCTCTGTGATTTGGTAGTGACTACAGTGTTCTGTAATGTGATCTGTAATTATCTGGTTGATAACAGCCAGTTGCAGAGTTAAAACATTTTGGCCCACACTGTTACCATGCCTCAAAATTTGGTGATATACCTTGGTGTTGCTATGAAAATTGTGCTTTTCCCAAATCTCAGAATGTTGCATGTTTCAGTGAATGATCTCTCTTTTCATTGTAGAACTCATCAGAGGCTGACATCACCTGGACCCCCACCCTGGCACCACTGCAATCTGCCAATACGCCTGTCTCATATGTAGTGCAGTAGAGAAGAATACTGGAGAAGTAGAATTTACGCGTGAAGACTGGGGGCCGCAAGTGGCCCCCACCCTGGAAGGCTTATCTCGGCATGTAAAAATAAACATTTTTACTCTTTCTCCTGCATCCTACACATTGGGAAAACTTTTTGCTTTGCTACCATGACACATAAACATTTGTTTTTGTGGCGCATGAGGAACAATCAAGAACAGTAAAGTATGATCATTGACCATTGTGACTGGGCTCTCCATGAGTTGAGCAAGTGTGACGGAATCCCACTCTTGACATCTATAGGGGCCGGGCGGTCCTGAAGGTTTCAGAGCAATGATTCCCCCAGATAAGGATGCACACAGCTCAGCCATGTCTCCTAGTTTGGCCTCATGGTTTTTTTGTAGTTCAGCTCTGGGAAACCTTTAATACAGACATGGATTTTTTTGAGGAACGAATTAACTAAAGATCCTTGGTTATTTTTTATCATTGTCGCCCTCTTCCAATGTAATTGAATGTATGTTTTTTTTTTTTTTTTTTTTTTCTTCAAGAAAACTGGGGTGTCCTGCATCATTGTGGCCCCTAACATCAAAGGCACTGACTCACAGTTATAGTTCATGTTTTTGAAGAAAAGTGTAATAAGCTTGTAGCACTTGTTTTGTCTCCCTCCTGAACTCAGAGGCATCTTGTCTCACAGTAAACAAATGGGTTGTGTTGAAATAACACTGAGTTTCCTAATCCATTGACACTGTGTGACAGCTCTTTGCTTTGACAGGCCAGTACGGTCTGTAATTGGAGCTATTGCAGAAGCTGAACAAGTTGAACACCCTCTACTCTGATCATGTGTGTCCTTGCACACCTGTGTTTTATGGGCTCTGTCAGGAGCGCACAGCTTTAGAAAACTGTCAACGTTAAGAGTGGAGGCGATGGAAGGCAACCACTGTGTAAAAGCATACACGGAGGTAGGTGTTTTTTTTTTTTTGACATTTAAATTTTACCTTTTATTGAACATTACCACTTCTGGAGTACTAAAAACAAGTTATTTGTGCATTTCAAGAATATGAATGGATGGCATTGGGAATGCATTAATATGCCTATAAATACTATTAACACATTTAGGTTTTTGTCATATACACAGAAACTTGCTGCAGCACTTGCACTCTACCTGAGGACTGAATAGGTCTGACAATAGGTAATAATTGAGAACCAATGTACCAACCCAGCAAGGTACTTGCAGCTCTCCAACTTTTTTCACAACTTGGTAAACAGATTACTTAGCAGTTATGTACTTTTCTGCTTTGAACTCATGCCAGATTGCAAGGTGATAGGCCAGTAATACTCAGTCTGTGCCAAGTATTTGCAATCTACTTATAAATCTTCAACATCTGCTGTAGAATACAGCAGTACTATATTGTTCTAATGCACAGAATATATTTTTTAATGCATATCCTTTTGAACCCTTTCATGTGGGTGTGAAGTCCTTGTTCCTGAGATGGTGCAGGAAAAGTATGTGTGCAGGTCCCCCTTGCACTCTAGGCCATTATATTATTACTGCAGTGTTGCTACATTCCTGTACAGTGACCACTGCAAGATTTTGGCTGGTTTCTCAAAACTCACTGACATTCAGCCACAAATTGTATGTGTGGTTACTTTGTGTAGCTGGACATATATATGCTGAAAAATAATGTTACTAAAGATTTATATCACATCAGATAAGAATAGGTTTAAAGATGTTGCTACATGATTGTAGTCTATCCTGTGCTAGTTTTTAATAATTAAATGCAATAAAGCAGAAATTTTTTTTTTGTAGGAGACAATTTTTTGGAGGTATTAATAGTGCTGAGGTATTAATATTTAAAATAGGTCTATATCAGCAGCTGTGTCATGTCAAAATGCTTTCAATTACAGTGCAGCTCAGAGAAACCAGCTGAAAGACTGGAGGTTAGTTAGCTGTATTAGCTAAGAGCTGCTGAATTAACTTCTTAATCTTCTATGACTGTTGTTTATACACTCTCTTCACTGCTATTGCTTACTATTTCTGGTAAAGCAGTTCAGGTTAATCACTTTGCTTAGGTTACAACACAGGGACTTCTGTCCCCATGTGACTTTACTTTTTGGTCACAAGTCCAGTTTTTTAACCTCTGTCTCACCTGTCACCCAGAACAAGTGAAATTCTTTGCCATCTTCACATGAACTCTCCTAATCCTTTTAGGAGTAATCCATTTGCAAATAATCCTTACCAGAGAACAAAGTGACAGATTGGCCTAGTTCATGAGAGAGAGGGAGGAAGTTCAGATGTGCCAGAACTCATTGCTGCATTCAGGCATGGGAAAGGAGCAGAAGAAGTTCCATTTGAAGTCCATTAGTCAAACCAGTGTGGTTTCTGAGGTGTCCTTGACCCTGGCTTCAGGAGTCTTTATCACACTGCATTTTCACAAAGATTATAATAATGAAGGCATTTTTCTAAAAAAAACATGTATTGTGCAAATTACATTTTGTTGGTTTATAGCATTAGAGAATGCTGCCTTTTATTAAGGCACATGTTTACATACAATTGTTTTTTTTTCCGTATCTGAACATCTTTACTATTGTTACCGTGTTGCCCTTCATCATCACTTCATCACAAGATTGTCAAAAACAATATTGCAGCAAAGTCCAAGCATGGAAATCTTTTATGATTATCGGGCAGTGCTGAAACTACTGTCAGGGTATACATACTGTAACAGCTGTTGACATTTAAATAACTAATAATAGTTAGATGTTAATAGTTTATTTTAAAAACTATTAAAGGGTATGAGGTATCATAAATATTTTAGCAATGATGTGGTATTCTAAAGCCTGTGATACACATGCCTCTTCTGCCATAGTACTTTTGAGCAATTTACTTATCTTCAGTAAAAATGACACGCATTGCATAAATATTTGTATGTTAACATTGTAAGTCCCTTTGAAGAAAAGTTTGTGATAGGTGAGCTAATAATAGTTCTGAATGGCATATTTCAGTTGTCGTTTAAATTTAACTCAATCGATGGCTGACACTAATGTGATGAGAAGTAGTAGGAAGTTCTGCATAAACTGTACAGTGCACATGTACAGTACAGGCTTTGTTAGAGAACAGTGTGACCCTCTTGAAGTATTGTAAAATGCAGGTTTTCTGAATATTTCCTTTTCAAAGTGATGTTGCAGATATTTTTGTTTTAATAATCCAAAGAAATCAGTAATTCTCTTGGAAAGAGGTAGTTGGCCTAAGCATTTCCAGGGGTGGGATCAGAACTTCCTTTAAATTTGTGCCATGGTATGTCCTTTGGTCAGTAAAGACTTGCTACTACTAAGCTTTAGTTACAGAAGACTAGTATTAGTCTACCTCTGTTTCCTTGTGATGCCTACTAATTCACTTCCTTTTACACTCTAATCTCCTTTGCCCTTTTTGAAGTAGTCTGTTTTCAAGTAAAGCCATTTGGCATAATTACTCCCTCTTTAACGCTAATGTTTGCAATAGATGGATAGCTTTGCTAATTTTGCAGACGTTGTCTCCATTCATCCCCAAACCATGTTTCAGTGTGGCAGCGGCTTGATTTTGTTTAGATATATAGGAGAAATAAAGAATACTTTGACAAGTTCCTTTGCAGTTTAAGCTCTGATGCCTTTTTAAGCGCAGTTTATGATTTACAACTTGCTTATAGAAAGGTAGCTGTAAATTGAATTCTCCAAAGCTAAGCTAGTTCTAATTTTATTGAGCACAGCAATAATTTAATATTAATCAAACTATTTAAATGTGTCATTTTGTTTTCTCACGGGGTTTGTCAATTTTACCAACAAAACTTGTCATATAGAGGTATTTGCATTTAAAGTATGGTGCTGTGCACCCAACACCCCAAATTATGAACATAAATGAGACCAGAGCTCAGACCAGATTTATATATAATGTCAAAATCTCCATTATCACAAAGTCACAATTAATAGAAGCTGCAAAATGCAGGTATCATTCCATTTATTCATGGACTAGGTTCCACGATAAAGGTATAGTATATAAACATTTCCATTCAGTAACTGCTTTTCAGTTACTGCTTGTTGACATGCAGGTCTGCAAGGCCTATTCCGGATACAAAGGGTAAGAGGCGGACTACATCCTGGCCCAGAATCCTGTTCTTCGTAAAATTATCGGCCACTTATTAGGTACACCTCTTTAGCAGCTAAAGTTAGTAAAATGTTAGAATGTTAACACACATTTATCAGTCTCCCAGTGCTGATATAAAACTTCTGGGGAACCACATGCTGTTTTCCTTGCATCCTTGTGATTTCAAGTGTCTTATTCTATGGCTTGTGTTTCCTAAATAGATGTGGCCAAGGTTTACCTTAAGATTTCTCTCAGCTAGTTTGTTCCGTTTGCATTGTAATCAGACTCTTGTGCTTCACTTCCTGGGGAAGGTGCTGTAGCTGCTTCCTACCTTGTTGTGAACACCTGGGCTATTTAGTACTAAAGCTTTAAGAGGTTCCTCATTACAACTACTGCAGTCACAACACTGTTTATTTCATCAAATCCAGAAATGTTTTCATCTCAGCATATTTGTAGTTTGTCCTGGAGAAATGTTGGCTGACATGTAGCATGGATTTTAAATGGGTTTTGTCAAATATTTACCATCTATTACCCCCCTGGGCTCAACCTTATACTTATTAGTTTATTTAAGTAAGTTCTTTGCATTTGAAAATCTGATGATCCCTCAGGTGAGGCTAATTTTTATTATTGAAATTAGGTGATTTACACAGTGTAATGCAGCACTCTGGTATTCTGGAATGGTTTATTCTGCTCTACTAAGTTTGGCCACATACATCAAGCTTTTGCATCAGCTCAAAAAATTGTACCCATTTCATGTTCCAAGACATAACACTTCAAATAATTTTTAAGTTAAATTAAAAATTTAAATGTAATGCCAAGGGAAGAAACTTTTATTTTTTATTTTTGCATTTTAGTTTTCCTAGTGCAAAAAAAGGTAAATTCTTACAGCTGCAAAAGATTGATGAATTGCAGTAGGAAGCAGAGGCTTGGCTAACTACGCTCTCCTTGTAGTGGTACTTGGCTGCTCTGTGTTTGATCTAGTTTCCCTGGGGAGAACTGAGCTGCATTTCCTCTGTACTGCAGGTCCAGGCAGGTGGTGATGTCATTGTTCGGCCAACCTGTCTCGGGTACTGCAGCACCTTTTCTCCCATCTTTCTACTCACCTTATTGTGTAAATGTGCTAAATGCCACTCAGATCTTTTTTGGACATTGCGATGAAAGATGACTTCATTTTAACATTAATGAATTATGGAGGTTTATTCTGTTGTACTTTGCTACAAAATTCATATTTAATTAAAAATATTCTTGATCAAAATTGTCTTGTTACATGCTGCTGTCTATTCACTTTTATTATTCATTTTCTTCTCTCTGATCAAACTGAGGTCACTTTCTCTTTTAGGTGGATCTACTACTCTTTTTCTGCAGCTTCACAGTCAGCCTTCAGCGCAAACATTTCTTGCTCCCAGTAGAGCACTGTAAGCATTGTAACTGTAAGCACACTAAATTAGTTCTTACTTTACTGTATTAGCAGGAAACTCAGTCCTCAATTATTATTACTCCTTAAGTTTCTAAGTTTAACTATTTACTTATCTCATTTACATCCTCTTCATACAACCATTTCTCAACAGTCAAGCTTCTGCCTTACCAAAAATGAATTCCTTCCATATCCAAGGTTTGGGTTTTTTCCCGTCTGGAATGCAGTACTGTCTCTTGTAAATCAGTGTTCTGCAGGGTGTCGTACCCCCTTTAGTTTACTGGGAAAATTAGTATCTGTGAATTCTGACATTGTTATTGGCTTTTTCCTTGTTTAGACAATTAAAGAAATTGTTAAAAACATGTCTGTGTCCACTGGTTATAGTGTAAAAGCACTGGATCTTAGATTTCTCTGTAGATCTCGCTGTAGAATGACAAGGGGATTAATTACTTTGTCACCTATTATTGAAATCTGCTGAAATTTCTTTTGGTTAGTTTGTCAACTGTTTGCTTTGCTTACTTAGTTTAATCCTTTTATTTTTCAGAGAATCATGTGAGTTATGAGAGCTTTCTTTTCATTTTCACAGAAAGTAAACGGACTGATCAGAGGCCATGACAAAGAGTGTGTGAATGGCAGCGCAGCTCTCAAGTCTCTTCCGGTGAGTAAACAAATACAGTAAACCAGCAAGAGGCCTCAATACCAGAGCTCACCACCCCCAACTCCTTGTGTTCTCATCTTACTGCAGTGGAGGGCTCCAGAAACTTTAATGTGACTTAGAGCAGTTTACAGTGATGTCAGTTAAAGTTTAATTCCAAATTTTGGTTTGAATGAAGTTACTTGTTTATAGATTTGGAGTCTGAAGCAGAATGGACTTCTGCAGTCTCTGTCAACAGGGGGTGGGAAACAGGAAACCGAAGGTAAGCTTGTTTTTCTCCCTCTGAGTTACCCAAGCTTTTACATAGAGCAGAACTGTTTACTAATGATACAGTAAATATACCGGCTATATTTAATCAATTTTAGAACCATATAGTTTAAGGACTGTAGGGACAAACTTGAATATCCATTAATTAATTAATTAATTAATTAATTAATTAATTAATTAATTGATTGATTGATTGATTGATTGATTGATTATAAAATATTATTATTTATACTAATTATTCAATTTGAGTTCTAACTAATCCTAGATTAGGCATTTTGTTTCAGAAGTGGGAAGTGTATTAAATATCGGAAACACAAATTTAAAAAAATGAGTCCTTTTGCAAAAACTGGATTAGCTGCAAAGGTGGCACATGGATCACTGCAAGTTGTATAGAGAATTGGTGTTTTAACACGAGAGTTTCTGAATCGGTATGAGATTGTTTGATATAGGTAGAATAGTTAGTTGCTGGAAAGGGGTATTATGTTCTAAAATTGTGTATATTTGGTAACTACAAATGTTGCTAGTCAGCTCCCACAGAGGACTGGGATGTGGCTCCACACTGGAGGTAGTGAGAGAACTGTGACTCCCGGGTGATCCTGGGCAAGAGTAGGTCTGGTCCCTCCACATTCATCTGTATCATTGCAGAAGAGAGTGCCGAGGTCCGGCAGGCACGCGAGCAGTGGGAGGCTTTAGAGAGCATTCAGCCTGGTGAGCTTTCATTATGTTGACCCAGAACACAAAAGTTGTGTCTACTGAGTTTATTATCGTTCTGTGATTATTAATTGTGTTATTAGTTGTGTGTTAAATTTATTATTTTGTATTCTGTACATGGTGCTGTGTTTTGCATCATTGGCATATGTGACAATGTGTATATATTTATCAATGTACAGTTCAGATAGTTATGCAGAGGGTTATTTTCTGTTTTTTTTAACATGCTCATCAACACTGCAGTCATTCCTGAGGACCTCACTCCAACTCCACTCATATCTTTTAATGAGGCCCTGCAGCACTTCCAGACTACAGACCTTTCAGAGATCCTGGTATGCCCTAAACCTGCACCAGCCCACGAGATGAGGAAAAAAACTGCAATTTACAGTCCAGCATAAAGGGTATCACAGGTGTACAGTGCAGAAGTAATACCTTTGTAACGCTAAAGGGGAGTAATTTCCACTTATAGCCCAGATCCTTCGTTAATGTAATTTTTTCTTTTTTTAAGTTTCTAGCAATTTTAATATTTTGAGTTAAACTGTTATAGTTTTCTTATGCACACATCTGTTTACGGATGGCTAATCACATGTTACTTTTAGTGATTACTAACTTACTGAAGTCCAGTTAAACTACTGTTTTTGCATTATTTGTGAAATTAACATTGAACACAAAAAGTGGAGATTAAAAAAACTGTTTGTGATAAATTTGAGAATATATAGAATTGGTGATAAGATACATGTTTAGACAAAAAATTACCCCATTTGTACCTGAAAACTGACTGATTAATGACTTCAAAATTTAAAGTAAATGTGGTTTTCTGTCAGAAGGAATTTTAATTATGATATATTCATATTTTGAAGTAGGTATTCGTTACACATATTAATAAAAAAACACAGATCTAAAAAAAAAAACATATTAGTATCAATAAAAGTAAAAAAAAAAATATGTCCTTAGTGAGGACATAGTACAGGAAGGCAAGGATGTGACATCAGTGGCAACTGTGATTTTTGTTCTTCCATTCTTGTAGAAGAACATCCAGCCTACTCTGCACAGGACTGGCTTGGCTGCCATAACTCACTTTTTGTTCGGGCCACCCCGTCTGCACCGGGAGCTGACCGAAGAGAGGAACTTGGTGTTCGCCATCGCCCAGAGTGAGTGTTTCACGGCCCCTTCTCTCCACTGCTTATTGATGTACGGCCACTGCCTGTGACCCTACTGCAGACCCTGCTGATGGGTTTTTTGTGGGGCTGTTGTCAGCCCTATGTCTAGAGGTGGGGCACTTTCTCAGTGCTTTTAACCTGGCTTTGCAGGCTCCCTAGACAACAGCCAGAAGGTTCACATACGGGTCTTACAGACCATCTACAAGAGGCTGACGGGCAGCCGAATCGATTGTCCACGATATGGATCACACTGGGAGACCGTGGGTTTCCAGGGTAAGCACTGCATATGCAAGGCTTGTGGATATTTCATTGTATAACTATATCAAGCCTTCACAAGGACAATATAATAATTATTACTTGGAAATAGACTTATATTTTTGTTTCCTTTCAATATATATTTCAGTTGTTACTCCATCTTTCATGTGTCTTTTCATTTACACATGTGCCCCCTCAGGAACGGACCCTGCTACAGATTTGAGGGGAACTGGCTTCCTGGGCCTGATGCACACGTTGTACCTTGTAATGGACCCAGAGACATTGCCACTGGCCAGGGACATCTATAAGCTTTCTCAGCATCCAACTCAGGTCAGACAGTTCCTATGTCCCTGAGCAAGTCTCATGTTTCCAGTTCCTGTACCACTTACCTGGTTTTGGTTCCAGACCTGCAGACCTCAGCACAACCTGTGACACCGCATGATCCGTTTTAATTTTTATTTTCCAGAACTTTCCTTTCATTGTGATGTCCATCAACATAACACGCATTGCACTCCATGCCCTTCGGGAAGAGGTTCTAACCAAGTGAGTCAACAGTCCACTTCAGCAAATGGAAAAAAAAGAAATGTGTTATCACTGACTGCTTTATATGAGTAATATTTTCTGAACTGTTTGTGTTTGCTCACATCTCCTTGTTTACATAGTTGTTTGTATGACAGTGTAATTGAGTTTCCTATCTGTTCAATATCCGTGCACTGAATCTTATATTCTGCCCTTCTTCTCTTGATTTTGGTCAGGGAGTGTAACCGGCGGCAACAGGTGGTTGGTGTGCTAAATGAGTTCTACGTAGCCACATTTCTTCAGCTCTTCCTTGTGTGGAAAACCCAGCAGAAGACCATCACAGACTCAGGCTTTGTCCTAAAAGGTATTGTTTATTTTTTTGTAAATAACTTTGCAGATTTTTAAAAATCAATTCCTGATGGTGCCTACCCTCGTTCATTGTAATCCACATGGCAAAGTTTCATTAGTGGAATAGGAGGATTTTGCTGTTGTGCTGTGTGATTTACGCTTTAGCTGTGTCCTCTTTTTTCTGTGCAGAAGTGGAGACCTTTGCCAAAAAGAACCCCAAGCAGATCCTGAAGCGCCTGGGGGGCTTCCTTAAAGAGAGGCGTGCCGGGAGTGGTTCAGCTGTGTCACCTGACAGCCCATCTCACCACTTCTCTCCTGGCGAGGGAGGGCTTGGTCTTGGGCAATTAGGAAGTAGGGGCAAGGAGTTGAACTTCACTGGAGTCTGTGAAATGCCACCAGAGATGGAGGGTGAGGCCAGGTTGATTTGACAGAAACACATGGACACCCTGTCCATGACAATGCTGAACGATAAACTAATTTTATTCCCCATCTGAAAGAGATCTGAAGTCTGCAGAACTTGGGGCATTGTCCACTTCCACTTTCACTCTAAGCCTCTCTCTCAAAGTCATTCTTTTAACTGGTCCAGATTCTGAATTCACTTCTCTTAGAACAGCAGGGCTTTGTCCTCCTGAGTTAATGGATGGATTAGTACACCTTTTCACTTCATTTTGATATCACACCCCTTTTACAACATTGCATCCAATTAATTTTTGCCACCATCTCTCTCTATACTACGGTCCAATTTCCATCCCCCTCTAAACTGCTGTCTATTCCCTGTCCCCCTCTGTACTGCTGTTCATTCACTTTCCCCCTCTAAGCTGTCTAGTCATCCTTCTTTCTTGTACTGCTGTTCAATCACAAACACCCTACTACACCACTGTCCAGTAACATTCCTCTTGCCACACTGCCATCCACTTGTGTCTTTCTCACTCAGTACAAACACACCTTCCATGTGCTGACTGATTTCTGATACAGTTTTCCTCTCATTGTGGTTAGCCAGAAATCAGATTTGCATGATACATAACCTTTTTCCTCACATTGTTCTAAAAGTAAAGTTGGCACTAATGTATTATGTCAAGAGCTCCGTGCAAAAGGGAACATACCTTGCTGTTTGAATGCCCTCTCTTTTAGTGCCTGATATCAGAGTTTAATCCAATAGTCTATTTCTCAAATTTGAAATGGAAAGGAATGTTTTACAGTTGCTTATAATCCAGAAAAAACATGAATCACTAAGAAGAAGCCTCTATTCCTATAGCTCTACAGCTATACACTGGACATTTATTTAGTTTGTAATATAAAGATTCAGTGTGTGATGTTAGAATGCAGTCTCAGAATGAATGAGTTTTCAAACAAAGCAGGTATCACAGATTATTGTGTATAACTGAAAGCACTAAACCATGGTTTGAACAGGGTAAATTGTTAGTTTTTCTGACGAATAAGTAAATGACATCTTCACACCTCATGGAGTGATGTAAGTTATCCAGTAAATGTATGGTGCAGCAAGCAGAGTGAGAGTGGACATACATGGTATAAGCAGAGCACGTCTAAATCAAATCAAGAAGTCCAGGCATCTTATTCCTTTTATTCTTTTTATACTTAGGCCGATCACATGACTTAGTCCTGTGGCTTTTTTGGGGAATAGAGTACTGTGAGGACAGAGACCATTTCCATAATTTCCTGATCTTCTCTTGTGTACACTTTTTTCCTTACTGTTATAATCAGAGTTTGGGGATATATTTTTGAAAACTTGAAATTATTCCTGTCTTTCATGAAGGGCCACTTTACACACTAAATAAGTAAATGGTATGTTGAAATTTACAGTTCTAGAAACAAATTAGAACTTTTCTAGAATTTCCCAGGTGAAATATGCTACAAAATTCAGTTTGTCTTGCTCTAACTGAGCAGGTCAAGGTAGCAGTTTCAACTAAAATGTAGATTTAACTCTAAGTCATAGTAATGCTACTCTTTGCACTATTTTGCAAAGTACACTACTCATTTTGATGGTATAAAAAAGGCTGAGAAGATGATGAGATTAAGGTTGTAAGGTTGTTTTTTTGAAAACATTCCAAAAATGGGGACATTTCCCATTCTGTGACCAATGAAGGATTATCATAAATATCAAGGAAACATGTATGTTGACAGAAATGTAAAACTTTTTTCTTTCAAAATTATGAAGAAAACATTTGATGCCTTTCAAGGCTTTGTGAAGAGTCACAGAGCAATTATTATATATAAATTTTAGGAATCAGAAAAGAGTAATAAGCTTCAAATAATACTTTTTTTGTTATGATGAAACAAAAATGCATACAGCAGTCTGTTCTTTCTATTACTGCAAGTGAAGTTATAGTTAAGGTATTTCATTGCTAGAGTTCAGTACATTTATACTCTCTTCTCACATAGACAGCAGTCACTTCTCAGTAGCATGTCAGGTAGCAGTAGAACTGTAGCATCTAATATTGTTGTTTTGTTTCTTGTGAAGCTTGTTATATGATTGAAACGGTCATGTTTACTCAGTTACAAAGTATTAGTGTAAACGTACAGCTTGCACTGCAGTTCATTCTGTAACTTCCCTTTCCTCATGTAACACACATTTAAGTGCTACAGTCAGCATCAGGTATAGCCAGTGAATTTGTGTTAACAACACATCACATTTTAAGCTGTCCTCTGTCCAGTGATTTGTGATTTATAGAAATAATTATAAATTAGAGTACTTTTTTTTGCAGTGATTCAGTAAAAATTTCAGCCCAGAAAGTAAGCCTGTGCCAGATCTGCACTGAGCACGCAGGAGCACAGCAGATCTCTGTGTCTGGAGTACATTGGCTTGGTGAGAGAACCTGATCCGTTTGTTTATCGCACAACACATTTAGTGTGATTAAAATGAGCTGTAAATATTGACTGTGATCTTGCCTGTTGGCTCTAATTTTATTAGCGCGTCTGTTAACTGCTCCCTGCTTCTTACATGGTTTCTGAAGGAACATGTCTCCCTTGCTGTATGCCTTGAGGTGACATGTTTTAGCATGAGAACCAGGGAGGCCATTGCCCTTGGTCGGGTATGTGAGTATCGCATGGGTGTTGACAGGGAACAGGCTTGCGTGTTGAGAGGGCTGTCGGAGCCTTGACTAAAAGTTCAGCTCCATTTTTTATATATTTAAAGAACCCTTTTGGGTAATGGGGTTAACATGGGACTGGATTAGTTAAAAATGTGGAAGTTTGTAAATAGAGAATAAATATTGATTGTAAAAGTATGAATGTTGCCCGGGCATTATAATGAATCACATTGCTTACCTCAGACTAAAGCCAAATCACTCTCTTCCTTGTTGCATTAGTTGAGAAAGGCAGTGAATAAGTAGATTCTGCATACTACTGCATTATAGCACGATTCATATCTCACCTGTTAGTTACCTGTATATCCTGGAAATGTAATGTGTATTCTACACAAACTATATTTTTTGAGGATAATGATGTGCACTTGAGGAAAATGAAATATGAGAGACACAACTTTACTATATATCCATTTCATTTAAGATATGCTGGAATTAATCGTAGATAAGACAATTGCAGAAAAAAAAATCAAAATGAAATAACCTGATGTTCATGAGTCTGAGGATATATGTTTTGTTTATTTGCTTGAATAATTGGTTTTACTATTTACTGAGATGATGAATTCTCATACAGTCTGCTTCAGGGCTATTATCTTGTGAGGCACAATGAATAAGTGACGTACTGTTTACTTCAAATAAAAAGACTGCAACATAGATTTTGAATTGTCTATTAAGAACAGAGCTTTGGCTAAGTCAGGCTTGATCACTGCAAATTTCTGCATCAGATGAAAATAAAAGAAATCTAGTCCATTTGTTTTTTTTCTGTATTTGCCAAACATTTGGTGTATACCAAATTTAGGATTTTGGTCTAGCCATATGAGTTTCTGCCTGCTAAATTAAACCAATATGTTGTTGCTCTAAATCTCTTGAGATTTCTTTGACATTGTCTGTTGTATTCTTCGCTGAGAAGTATTTTGTGTATGGATGGTAGAGCCCTATTTTATAATGAAAGTTATTTCAGAATATATGCAGTTGTACAATAATGCATTATATGGAAAAAACAAATAAATTCTGTTTGAAAATCAGTGTTGTGAAATATCTGTGCATAAGCTGCTATTGTTAAAAAAAAAAAAGAAGTTTTAATCAGCTTCAAAAACATATTGAAAAAAGTACAGTTAAAGTCGCATAATCCACTGCCATTGCATGAGAGTTTCGGCTTTGATTTAAGTCTCATCTGCAATGTACCAAATTTAGTTTTGTCTCTCCCTGCCCTGGTGAAGAAGCCAATAAAACCCAGGTTGCAGACACTTGTGGCATTGGCCCGCAACAAACTGAACATGCTAGTAATTTTGTTTTCAATTTGGCTTCACTTTTAAGATGGTTTTGATGGTAGACAAAGTTATGTATCTGTTTTGGATTTAAAAGCTAAAACAATGGAACTTTAATGAACTATGTAATCCACTGCTTGTAAAACAGCAGAGTCGTGTGTTGCCCCAGTATGTTTGAAATAAGCATAGACGATTTTATAGTAAAATCTACTTGGTTAAGGGGGGACTTGTTAGCTGTGCATATGAATTATAGCATGTTCACTATAAATCAGTTAGTAAAGAATGAGCGCTGATGTATTAGGTTGCTTTCGGAATGCTGGCGTGTGGTGAGCAACAAACCTCCTGCAGTGTCACAGCATGCAAAGCGGAGGAGACTCAGATAGCACCGCCAAACTCCGTGTCACTGGCCCAGCTTTCTGTCTGTCTCTGCATAGATGGTCTGTTTCTCTGGAATTTCCTCAGTCACGTTTTGAGTCTCTGCTGCCAGTTATGTGTTATTAAATAAAGTGGAGATTCTTTCCAGGCCTTCACAGATGCCTTTGCCAGAAATGTGCATTGTGAGGGTTTCTTTCCGTGGTCCTTTAAGGTTACGGGCTTTTCTGGTTCCTAGTTGGGTGTATGGTGAATATGTTTGCTTGGTAAACTGGATGCTTAGGCAATGTGCTGACTTCTGTCCGACAGCTTTTATACCCAAAAGGTCCCAAGGATATCTTCCAATGTTTTTTTGTGGCGATAACCAAAAAATACCATGATAACCAACAATAATGGTTAAAGTTTTAAAATTGGAACATTTTCCAGTTCCTATGTTCCTGTTTTTTTGTTTCTAGTAAATATACAATGAACTGTGTTTATTATTGGTGCAGTGTTATTCAGTTGAACAGTGCATGGACTTGTTTGCAAATGGAACCATTGTGGGTTGTAGGAATACTGCTATGCAAAACAGGTTAAGTGTTGTAGAAGAAATAAACATAAACAAAAATTAACTTTCTGTGCATCTCAGCCATGATTGAAAGGTCCATCGCAATTTCTACCATGAAACAGTTGCTCTTTGCCTGTGACTCAATAGCACAAAATTATTTACACTTAAACGAGAACCTGCTGTCCTGGCCCAGGGAGACTCATTGCCATGTGGCTGAAGGTCTCTTTTTGAGCTCAGCAGAAGAAAACTTGTGCTTGAGTTGCTCAGAGCTTCCAGGAACTTCTGAATCAGCTTTGGCTTCGACTGGAGGAACTCCCTGAGATCTGGTTTCTTCACGGCTGAAAAGACAGGTACAGTGGAGCAATATACACAGAGAGGAGCATACTGTGTCAGCATGTATACTAAAAAATGGCTAATTTATAATATTGAAAATTTTATATAATGTAGTGGAGTTAAGGGAAATTGGTAGTCATACAGTCAGTTCCGCCTGCCCAAGGCATTCATGTTTCCATAGCTGTGAGTGTAAAGGACGGGGTTCATTATAGTACTGAAAAAGATCAGGAGCAATTCCCCTCCTTGACCATGTGTACCTGTATATCTCGGTTTCCACTCCTCGTTCACTGTGTTACGCAGTCCCCTGAACTTTAAGTTCTACAAGGAACAAAGGGTTTGATAAAATGTTTGTTTTTAGTATACCTCCATTTGGGCGGCTGACTCTGCGTTTCATTAAAAAGAACATTACAAAATAAATACGTTTTTACTAGACAACATTTTTACTTGGTCAATACTAAAAGTCCCTTTTATGTCCCTTTTATAGATTTGCACTCATAAAATGCGCAAAAGCAGTATACTGGTTGCCACATAAATGTGATAGAATTTCAAGACTGCTTCAAACTGTCTATATTTTACAGAGACTTTATTTTTACCGCTTTAATGCTGTGTTTTTGCTCTGTTATAGCACCCGCTGTAACTGGAGCTGCACTGACGGCTAGGTTCATTTCGGCAGTCTACATGTAGTCTCAGTCTCCCTGTCCTGGCATGCAGTACAGCAGTAGAGCAGGAGGTACAGATGGCATGAGGTACAGGGGCCTGGCCTTCACATCCTTTCCTACTGACCCCTCCCAAGCTTAGCATTTATACACGGGGAGTTCACACACACATCTTCGTAACTCAGAATCCGTGTCTCTTGCTGTGCCTGTAACATTATACATGCAAGTGGAGAAGTCCAGACAGAATGCATGGTACGTGGTATGGACACATGGTATATAGTACACTTCCAAATCATTTCATGCATAACTAATGTAGCTCATTTTGTACACAGTACATGTTAACTTTTCTATTGAAAAAATTGTAAATATTAAATTTCTTATGATGTCGTACTTTTAAGTTCCTCAGACATAATTATATGTACCTTGGCAGTATTATGGAAAAATATCACAAAGCAAACCATCCAAATTGGATGCAAGTCAAGGATTCATTCCTCAAAAATGAATCTGGTTTCTTAAATTGCAACCAGTACAGCAGTAGCAACTTAAAATGCAACTCGCAATATCAAATGTTCATGTTTATATACCTGTGCTGGCATGTTTACTAGTGTAGGCCAGTGGCCTGTAGGTTTGGACCTGGGTTTGAATCTGGCTTATTCTGTATGGAGTCTGCACGTTCTCCCCATGTTTGCGTGATTTTCCTTCAGATGTTTCAGTTTCCTCTCACAGTCCAAATGCATGTGTTTCAGGTTAACTAGTGATTTTTTAAATTGCCTGCAATGTGCACTTGCATTACATTGCACTATCGTATAGATGAGTGAGTGACTGTAGGAAGTTTAGTGTAATGTAGTATTGTAAGCCACCTTGGATGAAGATGAAGCAAAAGAGCTGTCAGTTAAATCCTAGTTAGTAATCACTGTACGTCACTTTGAGGAAAAACATCTTTTAAATAAATATTTTTAAATGGTCTTCTTCTCAGGAATGAAAGGACTAACAGGGTGATCAGACATACAGATCACTGCTGGAATGAAGACAGCGAGCTTCCACTGCCAGCGTTCCCAGCCAGCTTTGGCTAGGAAGTAAAATATGAATGCATGCAGTACAAGATAACAGGCCAAGCTTCACTGTGAGCTGAGGAAGCTTTTCTCAGGATGTTGTTCATCATTCTTCCCATATTAGTTTCCACACGCTTATATTTTTTTTGCGTGAAAAAGCACTGAATGATATTTCTTTGGCTGTATAGATTCATTGATTGTTATCCAAGACACATAAAATTGACATTGCAAATTCAAGCATTAATGCGACTCATTTAAAATTGCATATTTTTCTTCAGTCTTAGAAAAATATTATATTAAAGTGGTAGGAATAAAGGTTTAAGTTTCACAGTTATGGGACTTATTACAGGTTATGTATAAACATTTCTAATATGTTACTTTTCTGCTTTAAATTTATACTGGAAAGCGTTTGCAGTTTAACTTTGAACAGCTTTCTCTCTGGTGTTTTCACACATTCAGCCCATGTGTGTTCATATTTTGGGCAGAATGGTGGCTCCCCCAGCCTAATTGTCAGGTGTGAGGCCTAATGTGTACAGCATACATGTTGTCTCCATGTCCATGTGGGTTTCTTCCAGGTGTGCTTTTTTCCTGCCACAGTCCTAAGAGGTTTTGATTTGTTGCCAGCGGAGTCTGTTTGTGCATGTGTATGTATGTATTTGTGTGTTTGTGTGCTCTGAATGGTCTGGTATCCCATCCAAGGCTGGTTTCTGATCTGCCAGATGTAGCGAGGATGAGCTCCATCTCTTTGCAGTCCTCCACTGGATAAACGGAGTGTGAAGATAGATGAATGAATGAATGCGTACATCTTGTCAATTTTAGATGGGCTTTTTGAAGAACAGTTTTAATAATTTTTAACTAGGGTATAAAACAATACAATTACAAATGTACAGCAACGTAGCATTGCAATATTCTATAATGATTTTAACAGAAATTTTAGTTTTTGATTTAGTTTTTCTTGTACTTGTTTGAGTTTTGTTGTTTATTTATCTTCTTGGTTGGCCTATGATCAGTGTTTCCTCTTTAGTTTTAAGTTCATCTGGTCTGGCTTTTGATCTGTCTCTTAAAATAATGCATCTGTATGTTCAGAAGACTCACTTACACATGGTGTTGCTTGCACATTTGACTCAACAACCTGAGGGACAAACTACTTTTCTCATTTATTACCGAATTGCTCCCAGTTACTTATTTGTATGTCTGTCTGGCTCTCCTTTCCAATGCAGCTGGCTTATTGCTTCCTAGCACCGGAGTTCTTGGGTCCAAATCTCAGTGTGCAGAGTTCTGTCTTTGCCTAAGTTTCCTTCTACAAACTGAAAGGAATCCAGTCCAGTTTAGCTGGCTATTAAACTTAAAAGTGAATATGGTAATTTGTGGATCTGGGTCATTGTTTGTTCTAACTAGATAAAACATTTATAATAAATGAAAGTATTTTTAAATAATATATCATTTATTAACAGTGAAATGACAAGGCCACTGTATTGATACAACTGTCCAGAACATTCCATACTGTGGCCTTTTTTCTTTACCTCTGACCTTGTAGGAATATGAAACTTCAAGGTTTAAGTCAAAAAGCTGAAGAACTGAAGGCCAGGCATTTAAAAAAAAATTCCCAGCCAGCAATTACAGTAAGGCAATGCTCAGGGATGTGGTCCATTAGATAAATACCATCCTGGAAGTAAGCCCTCTGTGGCTGTGGTGCTGTCCGCAGGCCAAACACAGCAGACCAAGATACATCTTCAGATCCCCCAAAATTTAGCAATGGGAGTCACACAGCACAAAAGGTAAATATGTTTAAGTGTACAAACGGGGTTAAATCTGGAGGGCTTGAGTTCTGTGGTACTCAGTATGTTTGTATAACATTATTTATATGCATTCTAATAAACATCTGAAGAATTTGTAAAGTCTTCTATTAGGGTGATGCAAATGAAAGGTCAAGTCAATATCAATCTGAATAAAAAGAAAAATCTGCGCAACTACCATCCATTTAGTTGATTATAAAAAGTAAATTTTATGTTCAGACTTTTTTTTTTAAATGTATCTGTGTCAAAGTTTACAAATGGGGTTTTAAATATTTGGCCTGTGTTCTAAAGAAGTTAGTGTTGATGTTTTGGAAAGCTCTGTTTTGGAAAGCTCTTAAAACTGGAAACCTTGCAGCAGTTAGAATGGTTTTCATTATTCTGTTTCTCTGCCTTTCTACATCTGATTATTTTTCTCTTTTCTCTTTGAATAAATCTCACATTATGCTGAGCTGCTCCTCTAAAAATGCGTTACCATCCATGTTCTGTTACAGCTCGGTGTACATGGGATGTAGGCCAAAAAGTCTAGAAGAATCAAAAGAAAAACACTTTAAACGCATATAGCAAGTGATAAGATATATGAAAGGTGTCTGTTTCCATGTGCACCTGGGGAGCCTTGCGGTACCAAACTACTCCCCGCCTCCTTCTTCCTCCACACCTCTGCACAGATCATGGGGCCGCATCTGTGTGACGTGTAGATGCTGCTAGATCTGCGTATAATCACTCCATTAGGATGACATCACCCACCTGGCTGTGTGTAAGACTATGTCTTTTCCACAGCAGAGGCACCGAGTGTGCTGTCTCGGAGGCCAGTTAAAAGCTACATATTTTAACAGCCAAATAACTGGTCTAGTTGCCTTATCAAAATCCTTGTCAGTCCTGGGTAATGTTCACCTATTTTCTTTTTCATGTAAAATCATTAAATCATAAAAAGTCAGAGAGATGAGCCTTTTTTTTCTTCCATTTATGGACATAGTTTCATCTGTAGAGTTGGAACTTACTACTGAATACTGAAGGCCAAGACTGACCACACAGCTTCTCGCAGTTGGAAGTATCAGTCACACACACTCAGAATTGGGTCAGACCATCATGCAGTGCAACCACTCATAGTGATGTACTGTAAAAGCTGGCTATAGTACCCCAGCTGCCATTAACTTGCTTTACAAGCTGTTCTGTTCCAAAGTATGTATGGGATATATGTCTATATGTGAGCTTCATATAAGGAACATTAAATTTATTTATTTAGCTGATGCTTTTTTCAAATTTACTTAAAATGACAATTTATACACCTGGGCGATATTTACTATATCAGTTCAGGGTAAGTATCTTGTTCAAGGGTACTACAGCAGGAGGTGGGATGCAAACCTGGGTCCTTGGAGTGCAGAACAGCAGGATCAACCACTATGACCCCCTGGTTCCCCATTGTTATCGTGTACTGCTGTGTAAACTTTTGGAAGGAGATTCTGCCTCTGTGCCCAAATTTGTGTGGTGTATTTTTATTTTTAGTGCCATTCTGAACTAAATTTTTTAAAACAATTGGTTAAATTTGTGTGTTGTCAAATAGGAAATTTTCATACTAGTCCTTATGTTATTGGATATCATTCAGTTTAATTTCTTTTGAGTATTCTGTAATTAATGCATCTGTCCAAGTATATACTTTACTGAAATGCATGAGGTGAAGTCTCCATCTTGATGATGCAGAAGAATTTACCTCTTGGAACTTAAACTATTTTAGTTACTAAATCTCCCTGTTTCCTGTTGAGTTTACGTCTTAGCTGGCAAGCAGAGGGCAATAAAACAGTCTGCAAGTGCTGAACTGAAGCCACGACTCCAGGCTCCTCTGAAAACAAAAAAATACCTAAGAGATATTATTAAAGTATTCTGAAACAGATTTATTTAACTTCAGTGTCCTGTTGTAGTACCCTTCAAACATTAAATCCCGAAATACAGAATACGGTCATTCCTACACTAACAGATAGACATTGACACAAACAGAAACAGCAGCCTTATCCTATATAGATGTGTAATAAATATTCTCTGGTAGCATAGAAATTCAAGTAACTACCTGCTCTTTTCAGCCCAGGCTTTTCACAGCACGCTTCCTCCTCTGAATGCTTGGGCTGCCATCCAACTGCACCATGTCCGCAAGGGGAGAGCCAGGTGCAGTCTCTGGGCTTCAGTCAAAATTCTGGCTAAACATTATTTTAATTCCTTATACTTCATAAAATATTATGCTAAAGATTGTTTTATATATTTAAAATACAGAATGTCAGACATACTTTTGTTGTTGGGAAGTGCGAGTAAATCATTACTGAGCTTGATGGTTCAGTGTTGAAAGCATTTGTTTGTTTTGTATTTATGCAACATACACTATGAAATGATCTCATATGAAAACTAGTATGATGACAGTATGTAATAAAACATTGTTAAAAACTCCACAAATGAGAGTAAAAGGTTACTCACAAAGGGGAGGGTAAAGATTGAGCCAATGTAAAAGAGTGAAAAATCTGCATCTCCCTGAAGACTTAAGTATAAGATTTGTAAAAGCCTTTGAGGTAAGAATTTCTTTATGAAAAAACCTAAAAATCACTCATCTGCTTTTAATTAGGAACCTTCAGTGGGGAAAAGGAATGAGTGTACTATTCTCTTCCTCCTTTTTGAGTGTACTATTCTCCTCCTGACTTTTGTTTTATTACATATTTTATTTCCTTTAGTTCATGACAGGGAGCCTCCTCATCACAATCACTGGACTTCAAAAATCCTTATCTGCCCCAGCCATTCTTAATTTTTGCAGCATGACATTGCCACTGACTTCGCAAAGGTTTTCCGTGTATAAAGCTAAATGTGACCAGCTGTTCTTCAGCAAGAGCTCAGAGAAGGAGCAGCCTCAGCCCACCCTGAGGTCCTTCGCTTCATGTGGGATTTGCAAGAGAAAAGCAGGGAAAACCATGCAGCTGAGATCTGATTTAATACAGAGCTCTCTGCCTTCCTTTCTTGTAAGCAAAATGAGTGATTGTTTTGTAAAAGATTGTTTCTGTGTTTGTACTTTGGGCACCACTGTTTATTTAACTTTTGTGGAGAATTCCACTCTGTGAGTGACAGGGATTCAGTATCGTCACCCAACCCCTTCAGCTGCAAGTCTCCACCTCTGGAGCTTAACAGAGTGTAACCCTCCCTTCCTTCCCTCTCCGCAGCAGACGACAAAGGAGTTCCTATCAGGGCCCTTCTGAAGACGAAGACCTCCACGCAGCCATCTGCTAGAGGGTTGTGAGTGATCTCACTACAGCTGTCAGTTTTCCTGCTTCGTGTCTGTGTGACAAAGTGCTTTTCATGCCACTTTCAGCCTCTGGCGATAGACCTGCACTCCAGAGCTGACTGGATCCATGCACTTGTCTTGTTGGATTTACTTGACCTAACGTGCAATTTTTCTCAACATTTTTTGATGCTGTCGTACCTGGAAAATCATATCCTCCGTTTCATTTTTGGCCACATTTAAACCTTGGAGTACCTGTACCTACCTGTAACAACTGCTTTTGGTTTAGTCCCATATTTTTCTGACATTGAACCTGTTTGAGGATTGCAGGCACTTTGTAGCTCTCAACCTAGATTTACCCTCCAAGGGTGCCTGTCAGCTAGTAGCATCTGTGTGTGTGTACTGAGGTAAAGATGAGGGGAATTGCTCTCGGGTTGGGTATCATCTTTCTGGCTGTGTGCTGCGTGCTGGCACTTGGCCGCAGCACAGACTCAAGGGTTGTGGGGCCTGGGGGGATCCGACCTCGGCGGAGAGTTGAGCTGCAAGAAGAGGACATTGATAAGGTTACTGAGGTCCATGCCACTATGGAACCCAAGATGGGGGCTCTCAGGATCAAACCAAAGAGCAAGAAAACCAAGGAAGAACGGCTGGCAGGTAAAATAACTAACATTGAGTTCAGAAGTACATGGTCTCCAAATTTTGGATTGATGAACATGAGATGAATGGCTTTAGTGAGTTTACTGTGAAGAAGCCAAGGTGATGCATGTGCAAACCCAAGACTAAGTAAACTTGCATTTGACCTAAATCTCCTGCGGAGGTAGCTTGCAGGATAGGCAACCATCCAGTGTGCTGCAGTTTTTTGGCTCAGGGTTTTAAAGTCAGAACATCTTGTGAAGAAAAAAAAATTGACAGAGTTTTTCAGAAAGATCAGCTAATAGTTTTTGTGTCTCAGCATTGTAATTCTGCAGACCTAGAGTTATATTTTACAAGGAAAATGAGCATTGGGTTAAGCAGTCAACTTTATGAGTTTCAGTGCTTAACCCAATGCTCATTTTCCCTGTTTCAGCCAAAGATATGTTAACTCTTTGTGGCTTTAGCCAAAGAGAAACTAAACATTATGCTTCAACAGTAAAGCCCATAGCCATCTGCATGTCTTCATGGTTTAAGATGCTTTCTGAAGATATTTTTCATGCTCAGTCTTATATCCTGAATAGGGATACTTGCAGAGGAAAGTCAATGGTGAACGTATGTTTTTTCAGGCTGAGCTATGAAAAATAAGAACAATTTTCTCTTCATGCACAATTGATTTTTTTGAGCTCATCTTACAAACCTTAGGTGTTTTTCTTTTGCCTTTGTATTACTTTTCATAGAAGCTTATGTTTAACAGAAACATTAAGTAGTATTAAAGTTGCTCTATATAACTTATTCAAGTCTTCTGAGACTCTAGTGTGAAAAACAGCTCGTCTGTAAAGTGTTCATTAAAATTCCAGATAACTGTACAAAAGGGGCTTTAAAAATATTTTTCTAAATAATACAAAAGTTCTCAGACGTGATCATTGCCTTTGTAATGAACAACAGAAAAACAGGAGGCACACCAAGGACAGTGATGTTATAACAGATTTTTTTCTGGCACAAACACTCCTTAATTAGAGGTCATGAGATCTGGAACAGAAGATGAGGAGTTTCCATGAGAACCAAGATCCTTTTCCCAAAACCTCTGTTTTCCAAACTAGTTCATAATTTCTTGTATCAGATTTAGCAATATAGAAATGTGGAAAAGGCTGAACAAACGTAATCTTATAAATCCACAAATTGCTCCTCCACAGAGTTTCATTTCAATCAGCACATGCAATAATGTCTTAAGCGTGAATTTTAGACAGGAGGCAATACAAAATAATACAAGTAGATTATAAAGGGTTAGACTTGTTATTGTGCATTTCATGCAGTGAATCAGATTCAAACAGGATGTCATGTGTTTTAAATAATGTCATTGCAAAGAAGCCAGAAGACCAAACTCTTGAGATGTTGTGGCTTGCACTGCAGTCTTTATCAGTCAGAACCATTGGTGTCAGCACAAGGCCTTGCACCTTGCAAATCTCTAGCAGAAACAGAGCTGTGTTTAGAATGCTGACAGCTGATGACTGAAGCAGGAACAAGGCAAATAACCTCATTAATGCAGACTGACACGTACGATTCATCCAGCAAAGTAAGGCAGCTGCCAAAAAGTTACATTATGAAACTATTCTTCCCGCAAAAGAGTTTAAAAGCCTTTCTGTGTGCCAGGACAGAGTGCTTGAATGAATACGGACTAAAAACAAACATGACATGCTTGAGACATAGATGGGATAAAGTGTACTTGACAGTGACATATTCAAGACTGAGGTTAGCTTTGCTCTAAAATATTTTATGCCATTTAAGTCCATTTAGGACTTGTGTTTAGTAATGTTGTGCTGTACAAAAGGTGTACAACAAGTGGTTGTGTATTTTTGGGTGAAAGCATCATGCTACTCTCCATTAGTGGAGTGCTGCCAGGTGGGGAATAGGGGTATATGCCTGCCAGATCTCTTTTTCCACAGGGCTTCATAAGGCTCCATTAAGCACCAACTTTGTCACAGCATTTTCACAATAAGAGAGTGAACAGGCAAAATGTCAAGGGATCATGAGCTTATAACAGTGAAAAGACGCAACCTGGAAGTTTATTATCATGGACAGCTGATAAACTCTTACAGTATTCTGTGTGGCATAGCATTAAATTTGTCTCACATTAGAGGACTTTACTGTGTTCCTGAATCACCCACACTTTGCATCAAAAAGACTTTGGAATGTTCACTCATTGCTTAACAACTTTATTATTTTTTTCTGTTTGAAATGGCTTACTGAAAGGAACTACCTGAGGTTGATACGGTAAGAGCCAGGTGATGTCGAAATCATTTAAAAGTTTGATAGGTGAACACAGTTGGTATCCAAACTTCGGTATCTGAATTTTTGCCAAAACGGCTCTTGAAAATAAATACCTAAATATTGATATCTATACGAACACTTTTCTCTAAAGAAATATAAATATAAAAATTCAAATGTGGAAAGAAATCATCACTTCCTTGAGTGTCGTGCTCATTTTGTGTGAACTTGTCCGTGCAGCTTCACTGCATTTACTGTGATTTAAGACAGATAATTCAGCTGGATGTGGTCTACACCGCAAACCCCACAAGGCTCCTGTTATCTGCAATTTTTTTTTTTTGCCAAATTAAATTTTTTAAATAAACACATTTATTTAAATGCCAGTTGTAGCATTAACATGCAAACTGTGCTAAACAGTACATACTATGCGCTTATATATATATATATATATATATATAATGTACTCAGTGTTTAGACCTTTATATCATGCTGAAATAATGGGATGATATATAGATATTTTTGGATGATCTGGGGGTGCATTTTTCCCAATAATGGGAAATAGGTATGTGGTATCTGACCTATTTTCAAGTAGAAATTAGATGGATGGATGCCAAGAGATTACTGTATAATTATCCAAAAAATGTAAATATAAAGAAACTGAAAATATTTTTATTTTTATTATTCTTTTTTCAGTATGTTGTTTGTGTTTTATTAAAGTGTTGTTCTTCCACTCTGTTCTACTTTGCTGCTCAATACCTATACCATTTCATTACAGGCAGGCTGAGGAAAGCAGCTGAGAAGCAGGGCAAAGGTAAGAAATATAAAGACCCAAAGCCCACCAAGAAACCAAAGCGGCCCAAGGATACAAAAAAGCCCAAATCTCCCAAGTCCACCAAAAAGCCAAAGGAGGACAAAAAAAACAGAAACAAGTCTGGCAAGAAAAAGCAAAAGGGAAAAAATAAGCACGTGCAGACTGAAAGGCCTCCGACAGCAACAACAACCCAAAGCCTGGAAGAAGCAGAGTATGAAAACACCAAGATAAGCTGGGAGAGGGGGATGTGTAAGTACCTAGTTGCTTCATGAACCATAAGCCATATTACCAATCACACAGAGGAGGGTTCATCTCAGACAGTCAACCTCCAAAAGCTACCAGCATCTCACTGTTCTTACATGATTTCTATTGACTATGAACAATAAAATTATAAATGAATGAACGCAATGTATGATGAAAGCACTGCTAAATTAGCAAAGATACAAAAACTGTGCTGTTCATAACTTAAGAAGTTCTCCTGTCCAAAGTCCACAGAATCTAAAATATCTTTCTGCAACACAAAATGAACATCACTAGTTTAAAATATTTTTTTTCACAGTAAGAAAGGCCTCATACAACTTGAAACCAAAATATAAAATGAAGCCAGAGATTTGAACACAGTGGAGAATATAACTGTAGCACCAGGTGGTTGGTTGTTTACAACAACTATCTCTTTAGTGGTCTTCACAGAAGCCCCAAAAATGGAAGACAAGGAATACTATCCTGAACCAGACCATGGTGAGAGAGCCCCACCTTCAGACACCGCCCACTTCAGCCTGGTTGTGGAACCATAGTGGTATCTCAGATGTCTTTCCAAGGCTGTAAATCCCAGAGAAATATCCTCTGTCTCTGTGTCAACCACATCATAATGACAATGTGGGGCTTTTGGAGTCACTCCTGTTTTTGTCGCCTGTGGCCCATTAAGAGCTTTCCACTGCCTGTGAGCTGTAAGCATTCAAAGTATTCATTGTCTGTTTCTACTGCCTTAGACCTTTTCTGGAAGACACCAGAGACCTCAACTCCTCCTGACACTTTGACGGAAACGGAGAGAGAGGGGAAGGAAGAAGATAACTACTGGGATATCACAGGTTTCAACAAATGACATTTTAGGTTGCAAAATCCTAGCAGATTTAAGTGTACAAAGACAAAAGGATGAAGACGTTTTAGTTTATCAGAGCTACTGTATGAACTTTCCACTGTGTGAACTTTCCTAATTTTTGTCTTGCCTGTGTGACAGATGAGGACCTGGGGCCCTATTACTTTCCTGATGGTAAAGAAGTTATTCCTACAGAGTACTGGCACCATACCACCCCAGGTGACTTTATGCAGTATTTACTATTTCCCAGGAGTAGCAGCTGTCTTCTGTACAATAACAGTTACCATCTTATGCTTTAAGCTGACAGCGCAAACTATAAACTACCACAACATTTTTTTCTTTGAAATTAAAGTTATAGAAGGAGTCTTTTATGACTCCCATACACAACTGTCAGCCTATGTCAGCCATTAGCTCGAAATGAGTCACATTAAATAGCAAAGGCTTTGAAATTCAATTAACCTGAATCAAACTATTTGGTGTACAAAATCCAAACCTGTCAGTCACCACAAGACTCACAGACATTTCCTCAAACGTGGGCAAAGTACTGAGTATCGAATAGTGACAGACTCATTTTTTCAGGGGCTGCCTTGAAAACTTTGAGTAAATTTTCATTCAAATGTGATAAAATAGTTATCTCTCTGCCACTAATTTTTAAATTATAGCTTATAAATCATCTTTATAGAGCCCACACCTCCACCACCATTTGAAGAACCTAATCCTCAACCTCCTACATCCTTTCAGAAGCCATGGTATGAGGACTACGACTTCACATACAGTATGTCATTGACAATGGATTTATGATGCATCTTTTTGCTCTCAGAATATCCTAAATTTATATAGTGTTTCCTGAACATTTCTGGGACTCCCATTTAATAGTATGATATGTGCATGTCTGTAATATACAGTACAGCTAATGTTGTGCTGTACACTTTAGCGACAGATGCTGCAAATTTAGCAAATGAACAGCTACAAGACCAAATATTTGCATTGGCTTTGGTTGTGACAGTGTTTTTGTGTCAGTGCAGCTAAATTATTTAGTTTTTTAAAAAATCCCATAAATTAGAATAACAGTTGTCTTTTGGACTACTTCTATATCTATACTATATAGTGGTCTCATTGAAGGTGATGGTATTTGTTTGTCAAATTTAATCTCTTTTTGAAAGCAGCTGTTCACTTTGTTCTTTCACCTTTGCTTGTTTTTTTTACAGATTCTAGGAGGCTTGAGGAGATAATAGCCCAAGAACAAAAACAATTAGAAGAAAAAGGTATGAACATGTATAATACAATAGTACACCACCATAATTCAATAATATAAAATACAGGGTTACATTACTTCAGGGTTAATAGAAAAAAAAATATTTTACTGCTGCTTTCAGTTACTATCTGAGAAAAGGAAAATGTTTATCACATTACAGGAAATACATCAATAAGTTAGAAATAAAATATCCCCATGACAAATATAATATGTAGTAATATTAACACTAGTAAAATTAGAAGAAAAATAGAAACTTTTTGGATGGCATGGTGGCTTAGTGAACAGCACTGTTGCCCCACAGTGTGGAGTTTGCATGTTCTTCCTGTGTCTGTGTGGGTTTCCTCTCACATTTCAGAAATATCTATTGTAGGTTAACTGGTCACTCTAAATTGTGTGAATGTGTGTGTGACCACCCTGTGTTGGACTGGTTCCCCATTCAGGGCTAGTCTCAAAGCCTAGCACCATCAGCTTTTTGGATATGCTCCCGACTGCCACGACCCTGCTCAGAAAAAGTGGGTAACAAAAATGGATGGAGAGAAACTTTCACAAAAACATACTTCATCTTCAGTAAATCCTGTACCTTCTTCACCGTCAGAAAATGTTGGTGATTGGAAAGAGAGCAGGAGGAGAGGAGCAAGTTGTGTTATATCTGAATTTCTGTTATCGTGGGACATATTATTGCAGGGTTCCTGTTAACAGAATGCATTCACTGTATTAACATAGAATCTATAAAATATAAAAGAAGCCAAAAGATAGGTACAACTTCAACTGAGGGAAGAAATCCATTCCATGTTAATGAATGGAGAAAATGTCAAGAGTGGGGTAATGACCTGGAATGTGGAGTAATTTCAGTTTTACTGGAATTGGAACATTTAAGAGAAAGCAGGCAGTTTCTTGAATAGTCTGTGATAAATAAAACAGAGAAAGGAAATGAAACAACTGAAACAGTGAAAATAATGAAAAAAAGACATTTGAGGTTTCAGAAAAACATCTGTTGCCACGTTCCTATTTTTCCCATCAAGAAGCAGACAGGGAGGCTTCAGTACCTCATGCGCTGGCACTTCTAATGTGTCACATGGAGACAACTGTGCAAGTGACAGTGTGCAGTGACTGTGCAAGTGACAGTGTACATGTCATCTCTCACCAAATGTGTTCCTTGGAATTTTAGCAGTTTGTAAGTGGAGAAGACAATTAAGCTACAGTATGTGATGCTGTTCAGTCAATCCAGGGGTTATGAGCATGCACACATTTCCTTAGAAGTTATACAGGTACATTAGAATTAAAACAGTGTGGTTGAACAAGTAAAATACCACCAGTAATAAAATGCAAACCTGGATAACATTTCTGGTCACTATGCCTTACGTTCATCAAAGCATCACCCATTAGGTGTCTTTTATTTTAAGGGCCAATGTCTATACTTAATTATTACATTTCAAAGGCCAGGTTGTTGCTGCATAAGATAGCAGCAATACTGGGCCACGCCTAACATCATCATCACAATCCTTGCATCTGACATCTGCACTAGTACGGGATTCCCTGATGCAGGATATATAAAATGCTGACTAGCAAAAAGGTTAAATGAAATAGATGTGAACTACAGAGTGTCTCATACTCTTTGACCCAAATCTTTTTCACATATATGGAATTTTCCAGTGTATAGTGAATCACTTTTTCAATAATTCCAATAGCAGACAGACTCAGATAGGGACACCACATATGCGAAGCACTGTGACTAATATGGAAATGTGCACATCATCCTTAGGTTCCACTGCTTTTCTCAGTTGAACTTTCCACAGGCAAACACAGGAATCATGGACTACGGGGCATTTTTTTACACCCACTTGCTGAAATCACCATTTTCTCCCTTACGTTCCATGGTAGAAAAACAGAGGAAAAAGTGGAAGGAGGAGGAGGAGGAGGAGGAAAAAGCAAAAGCCAGGCCACCACCCATCTACCGGGAGGCAAAGAGTAAGGACTCTAAAGTCAGTAGAGTTACTGTATGTTGGTGACAGAAAATATTTAGATTTAGAATATTATTAAAAATTATTCCCAGTTTTGTTGGTATATATGTTAAAAAGCTGCATTCTTTACACCATTTTGTGTATGTTGTGACTGTACAATATTAAGAGTTATTCTTCAGCTTTGTGTTGGATAAAGGTGTTTGGTGATATGGTTTGTGTCTTTTCACAATGTATTTTATGAGGTCATTAAGTTTCAGTTCTCTTTGTCTCTTTGTTAACTTTAATGCAAAGAACAAAACCCCAGACCATTAGTGTTTTATATAAAATGAACACGAATAATTTCCCTTGCAGACAAATCTAAGTAAACTCCAAATTTTTCAGCACAATCTGAACAACAGCTTTAGGAAAATGAAGTTCAATGTGAACTTGAAAATGACATCATGTCTTGTTGCATGTTGAATTTTACAAGTATTTAAATTCATTACTTGCTGTGACGTCTGTCACTAGTTGTTTGTCTTGTGTTGTTGTGGCCCGAGTGTAGTTCTCCAGCTTTGATTTTGGCTTCACTCCACAGGGACTCAGGACGCGTGTCTGTGTTTAAAATATAAAACAATAACTTTAGTACACCAAGTGTGGGTGTCTGGACATAAAAGAAAGATAAACTGCAGAGTCTTTCCTTCCTTGACACATGGGATTCTTTCACATTTAATACATCTAAGTAACATAAGTGATTGTGAATCCAACTTGGCAAAAGGTGCCTCCCAGCCCTCCCATCATCCCTGGACAAGAATGCATGTGTAAGAATGTCTGAAAGACCTCCAACCTCAACACTGCCTTGTTTCCTGGAAGGGCCTGAGTTACTTTTGGCTCTGTACCCTATATGCTCGGTTTAGACGGGAAGATAGCGGAATGAGACACAACTCACTTCCAGTATGTTCTCCAAGAAAATGCTGCACGTTTGGGGTTCTGTTGGTCTATGTGCCATCTTTTTCTGATCCATGTTACAAACCCAGAATAAAAACAATTCTCTTGCTTTTGGGTGCACCCTCTCTGTAGCACTGCTCCCTCAAAGCACTTGGACCAATTAGAGATGTTTGAATGCAGCTCACTTTGTGTAGCATAAGAATGTTCTCCTCAAGTCTATGGGTTTCCTCCCACAGTCCAAAAGACTTGTGTTTCAGATAAATTGGTCACTCTAAATTGTCTGTAGTGTATGTATATGTATATGTATATGTATGTGATTGTGTGCATGTGTGGCCACCCTATTATAGGTCGTTGCCCCAGGGTGTAGTTTCATAGCGTAGCACCCAGGGATTGTGGGATAGGCACTGGACCACAGGGACCCTGACCAGGATAAAACAATTAATAATGGATGAGGACAGAGTTTTGTATCTTCTCACCAGAATGCCCTCCACTGGGTCTTGAGTCTCACCGGGTGGAGAATGACCAGCTCCTAGCATCCTCAATGTCCTACCATGGCTTTGGCCCTCAAAGAGGACGTCTCAATATGCAGGTAAAGAGCTGTAACTGGACCCACCTGCATGTGGCTGACATATTACATCATGATACAAGCTGACTCAAAACATAAAAACCTTGAGAATGACTCCATGTTTTCAGGCCTCAGATGATGAGGATGATGTGTACGGTGGTGCTTGGTGTGCCAATCCTGCAGAGACAGAGCACTGGTTTGAGGTAGATGCACGCCAAGACACAGAGTTCACAGGAGTCATCACCCAGGGCAGAGATTCTAAAACAAGGTAATAGACAGACAAGTTTACTAACCTTTAACAAGGTTGCTCTGTCATAGCAGAACTGTTTATTGTAGCCTTTGTGGTATTAATAAGGTCTGTGTTGAATCTGAGTGAATGAATGAATCCAACTGTGACTTTTACCTTTAATTGTTTTTCTCTGCAATAGTGAAGACTATGTCATGTCCTACTACGTGGCCTTCAGCAATGACAGCCGGGAGTGGACTGTGCTACAAGACAGTTATTCTGAGTGGGTGAGTATTCTGACTTACTGGTGCCTTGAAGTACAACATAGTAAAACATAAATGAAGCTGAGTAGAATTCAGTAGAATAGCAACGGAAATACCGCCTACCATCTCAAAACAATGTAGATGTCTTTCTGTTTCTATGTTTCTTGTATTCCTTGATCCATGCTTATGATATTACCACAACAAGGTAATACAAGTTTAAGGTTAAAAGCTTTAACATTTAAACTCCCTACCTCACGGATATTTGTGTTTTGTTTTAAAAAGGGAGCCCACCTTTTAAGAATTTCAAATTTGTGTGGCAGTAGTTCATGCAGTATTCCCCTTTAATCCTCAGCTGTTCTTTGCCAATGTGGATAAAGACACGCCCGTGGTATCTCAGTTCGTGGAGCCCGTGGTGGCACGCTACATCCGCATCCTGCCCCAGAGTTGGAATGGCAGCCTGTGCATGAGGCTGGAAATTCTGGGCTGCCCACTGCCCCGTGAGTACCTCACTCCACAAGGAGATGCACCCAGAATACAGACTTGATATGGAGCCACAGTCTGCCTAGTTATGGTTTCCTAACCTTGTGCTTCTATTTCCCTCAGATGGTAACAGCTACTACCAAATTCAGAATGAGGTCATTCCAGTGGATTACTTAGACTTCAGGCATCACAGCTACCAAGACATGTTAGAGGTATGAACACTATCACTGCAAATTAACTACCAATATAAGACATGACACGTCTATCACACTGCTTCACTGACTGCCTTTTCACTTAAGATGATGAAGTCAATCAACGAGGAGTGTCCAAATATCACCAGGCTGTATCACATTGGAGAGAGCTTCCAGGGGCGCATGATCTGCGTCATGGAGATCTCTGACAACCCTGGGGTGCATGAAACAGGTAGGAGCATAAAACAACACCATGCTTGTTGGAGTAGTTGATTCTCTGATAAATGCTCCTTGTTTCTTTCAGGTGAGCCAGAGTTTCGTTACACGGCTGGACTCCATGGGAATGAGGCACTGGGACGGGAGTTGCTTCTTCTGCTGATGCAGTTCTTGTGCAAGGAGTACAAGGACGGCAATCCTCGAGTGCGCCAAATTGTGGACGGAATACGTATCCACTTGGCACCATCACTCAACCCTGATGCTCACGAGTTGAGCTTTGAAGCAGTAAGGATTCTTTTTCAGTGAACCAATCTGGATTTCAGTTATTTTTCATTAGAACGACATTGTTTGGAAGTCCACATTTAGGTTCTTTTTCCCTTAGGGGTCGGAGCTAGGAAACTGGGATTTCGGTCACTGGACAGAACAGGGCTACGACATCTTTGAGAACTTTCCTGACCTAAACAGCATCCTTTGGGCAGCAGAAGACAAGGGCGTTGTCCCTCAAACAACCCCCAATCACCACATCCCCATTCCAGAGAACTTTCTGTCAAAGAACAGCTCTGTATGTGACCTTCTGTGCACCTTTCCTCCCCAGAGAAGGCCAAAATTATGACAGGGCAGCATGTGATCCTATTTGTCTTCTCAAAAAACACTATATTTCTGAAAAACTTTTTTCACTGAAATAACCTTTAAACTTTTATGTAATGATAATGAGCCAATTTTTTACTTTTACTTTCAAAGTTTCCATGATTTTCAGCTAAGTGTAGTATACTGCTGTACTTGGGACTTTCCAAGAAAAGGTAAAAAAAGATAAAAGACACGAGGGACCAAACCAGGCACTCAGTATCAACTTTAAATGACATAGTGTATAGTTCAGGTAGTTTGAAAGACAACATCTTAACAAATGGCAAGAAAAGTCTACTGAGTGACTAAATTTAGTCTGAGTAGCATGGATCTTAAATTTGTCCTAAAATTTTTATTGTCAAACTCTAACCAATATGCGAACATAACTATTTTTTCACATATGTCTGTGATGCATGTGTTATTTAGGTTGCCATGGAAACGAGAGCAATCATTTCCTGGATGCAGAGCATCCCCTTTGTACTGGGGGCTAACTTGCAAGGAGGCGAGAAGGTCGTTGCATATCCCTATGACATGCACCAGAAGATAAAGGCAAAAGAGGATAATGAGGAGGCCAGGGCCAGGCGGGTTGTGCGTCAATATGAGGAGGATGAGGAAGAAGATATGGAACCGTGGTGGAGGATCTACCCAGAGAGTGAGGAAGAGCCACGACAAATTGCAGATGAATCCATGTTCCGCTGGCTGGCCGTTTCATACGCCTCCACCCATCTTGAAATGGCTGCCGGCTACCGTGGTTCCTGTCATGGGGAGGATTTCAGTCATGGCCAGAGGATTGTTAACCGTGCAAAATGGAAGCCTGTCGTGGGCAGTGAGTGTGCCGACCATTTGTAGAAAGTACATAAATTGGAAGAGGTGTAAGATTTTTTAAAACAGAAAAATAACACTCCTTCTGTGTAGTTTTGAGTTACATATTTGAACACATTTCTGTTTTATCAGAGGAAATGTGGACATATTACAACGTCAAAAAAAGGTCTTGACAGACAGAAAGGTCTTGTTGCCAGTTAACCCTACCTTGCCAGAAGGTTTACGTTTGATTTCTTCTGGTTACTTTTGATTCTGATTTTGTGTGGCTTGGTTATGGCAGGCCGGTGCATACCAATCACACAGTAAAGCAGCAGAGCTCTCTGCACCACTGACTAGTTACATCACTTTCATGTAAATACAGCACATGGTATTTTATTGGTTGCCATTATTATTGATATTATGATTTTTACAGGAAGCAATACAACAGCCTGGCAGCAATATGATGTTTTATTTACTATAAGATCTTAGACATTTTAGTTTTTTCCAACAACAATAATCAAGTAATACGATGATGAACACAACTGCATCCTTCTGAGATACCAGTGTAGTGGTGCTACAGATTAGTGAGTGAAGGTATACACAGCTTTGGTCAGTGATCCATTTCTCCCTCATGTTGTTCTCCTGCACATTTTTCTAATGCCACTCATGACTTCTTCATTCTAGGCATGAATGACTTCAGCTACCTTCACACAAATTGTTTTGAACTGAGCATCTTTCTTGGCTGTGATAAGTTTCCCCATGAGAATGAGCTCATACAGGAGTGGGAGAACAACAGAGAGGCATTTCTGGTGTTTATGGAGCAGGTGAGTGCTTCATAAAGCTTAGTTAAAACCATTTATTTAGAATGCTGCTCTTCTCTAACTGGTCCTGTCAATGTCCCTATCATTTGTTAGGTACATCGTGGGATTAAGGGTATTGTGAAGGATCGGGACGGCAACCCTATTGGCAACGCGATTGTTTCTGTGGAAGGGATAAACCATGATGTGAAGACAGGTGAGTGTACTGGAAATGAAGGCGACAGAATTAAGACTATTTGCTAAACACAGGGGAATGATGGCATCCTGTACAGACAGCTAGTAGGACAAGGTTATCGTACTCCCAGCCATTTCACTCTAAACATGCATGTGTTTTCATGTTAACACTATTCATTTTTTTTTATCTTGTGTTACTTAACACCATGTTTTACATTATTCAACTGTCATCGTCATCAAGTGTTTATCATTCCTTATTTCACATGGAATGACAAACCATTCAGATCATTTGTTTCATCAAAACAAACCACAAGAGCCACCTCAGAAGCTAGCGTACCTGTTAACTTGTGAATAAATATTTAAATTTAGTATTATATGTTGCAACACATCGAATACTCATTACCAAAATTTCAGAAACAACTATGTAACACGAATCACAAGAACAAATGATGAAATCCATAGACCCACAAAAAGAGAAAAACCTACCAAGAACATGTATGAAATATAAACACAACAAATTATAAGCTTTCCTTCAGTGTAACTGTTATACAGTACCTTGGTATATGCATGATGGGTCTCAGGTGACATCTGGCAGTGAGAAAAACTCCCACCCTTCTGTTTCTCAGCGGACACAGGGGATTACTGGCGGCTACTGAACCCTGGGGAGTACCGAGTGACAGTACAGGCGGAGGGTTTCGCTCCTCTAACCCGTCTGTGTGTGGTGGGATACCAGCCAGGAGCTACACCCTGCAGCTTCACCCTTAACAAATCCAACTGGGAACGCATCCGGGAGATCATTGCAATGAATGGAAACAGGTATATGGAGCTGCTCCATGGTGGCTTGGGTGGAACAGGTAGACAGAGATCCAGTGAGAACAGCATTAAGGCCAAAAATAGCTTAAGAGTCTCACAACGGTATCAGCAGCGTCTCTGGAATTGGCGCAAGCAGAGGCAGCAGAAACTGAAGTCCAGTCAATTCAAAACCACAACAACCCAAACACCCAAGACCACATTCCCAACAACAACCATGCCCCCCACAACAACCAATCCTCCGACGACAACCATGCCCCCCACGACAACCAATCCTCCAACGACAACCCTGCCCCCCACGACAACCAATCCTCCGACAACAACCATGCCCCCCACGACAACCAATCCTCCGACAACAACCATACCCCCAACAACTACCAATTCCCCAACGACAACAATGTCAGCCATGACTGAGTTTCCACAGGAGAGTAGTACTTCCTGGTACGACAACTGGTACATCGATAGCAGCCCCACTACTGACCTCCCATCAGTACAAGACACAACCACACAGGACTATCCCTATTACTACGATTATACATATTAAAACAGTAACAGCATGCATTCACTGGTCTGAAGATGTCTTGTTAGGTCTATCTAGTGCACATCTGTTTGTGTTATATAATTAAGCTTTCTAAACACACCTGGCTTTATATGAATGCACAAATTACTGGGTGGCTTATCCAGCCTTCTGAGAATCAAAGCATGTATGGAGGAGTTTTTTTGGCTCATAATCCTTTAGAATATAAGACTGTTCTGCATCCGGTCAAGGGGTCATCATCATGAATGCGCTCACTGAACACTACTTCATGTAAGTAGGTGGCTGTGGTTAAATAAAATGCTATGGCATTGATACTCTTGGGAGGGGATATCCCCTTTTAAGTTACAATTAAAAATATAGTATCTCTTTTGTGTAATAATTTCCTAATAAAAAAGAAAAAGCCATTTAAGAATGCAGTTTATTATAAAAGAGATGTTTTATTTACATTTTGTGTTTGCCAGTGGTGTTATGAGTAAGAGTTGATGTACAGAAGTAGCCATCCTTTTAAATGTATTTTGTCAAGAAAAAACACTTATAAAATGCTATTAGGATCCCACCCCCACAGAGGACCCTCTTATATGAGGTGTCAGATATAACTTATCTGATGATATTTGCTGTATGTGAGAAAAGAGTTGTAAGCAGTTTCCTTATTCTGAAATAAGTTTTGATTTCACTGAAAGCAGTTATACTGACAGTTTTGATTCTTTCAAAAAAGTGCAGCTTATGTATATGAACAACCAGAAGCAACTGTTTTGCAAAATGGATTTACTACAGCAGCATTGGGACGTATGCATAGTCACTACAAAGATTAACTCTGAACATGACATAAAAGCCCTACGTGCAGCTGATTAAAAAAAAAATTTTGAGGAGAAAACTAACTGCTGTCAGTGGCTTATGTTCATCTCAGTCTCCTCATCATCCTCTGGAGAGAATGAGGAGAAAACAATAGGCTCACATTCCAGACTTCGGAGGTTAATAAGGCAGGCTGTCTGTGTGCTGCTGAACTCTGGGACCGCAACTAGGAGAACCTCCTGACCATCTTCACCTACAGAATTCAAAGAGATGGAATTAAAAACAAACCCAAGAAAAAGTCAAGAACATTCTTGATTAATAATCCCAAACCAAAGAAAGCTTCAACTACACAATTTAAATTAACTACACCCATTTCCCTCCTCTTCGGCTTCTATATCACACAGCAGGAAGCACTATATAAGGAAATGGAAGTCTGTCAGTTTACCCATAATCTTCTTGGCCTGGTACGCAGGTGCGTTTCCGCTGAAGTAAACATACGGGCACTCCTGCAGAATGAAGGGATCATTCTGGTAGAATGGGTAGCAGCCTGTTTGGGTCCGATTTGGAAAAGACAACAACAACACCATGTGGTTCATCAGCATGAGTGAACATATGTTTCTAGAATCATACCATCAGTGTTCACAGGATCAGCCAGGTCCTCACCCAAGGTGTCTGGGGCTGTGGGAGCCAGGTGACGGAGATGTAGCGTACTCTCCATCACCTCCAGATGATTGTCCATGTTGCTGTATTTCACAATATCACTCACATTTTGACCAGAGGTACCCAGGAATCTGCACACAAACAACATTCCTTGACAAAGGTCCAGGACTGTACGTCAGTTAACTGCCAGCACGCTACCAGACAACACAGAGCTCCATGCTCACCGGACACCATCGATGTCAGCCTGGTAAGGGTTGGTGACCAGCTGCAGAGTCGGGTACGCTGTGGACAGGGGAAACATGCAGCGGTGCAGTGCCTGCTGTGGGAGTGTGTAGTTCGTGGGGTCATACTGTCCAGGCATCACGTCCACTGGCACAGAGGCCTACCGTCAGGACACAAGACAGAAGACAACGCAGGCCAGTCTGAAATTCTTCTGGTCAAATTATTATATAAAAGAAACCTGAGCTGTGTAAGCAGGAACCAGTTTTGTCTCCTTTACATCTCATTCTCATCAGTTCCTGTTCATATTAAACAGTAAAATAGAACTAAATTTTAAACTCTGGAAAAAAATTGCAATGCTCATTAAATTATGAAATTTCCAGAAGACAGGACATTTAAGTGGATTCTGCACAGTGTAAAGTCACTGTATCTGGAAGAACAGGATTATACCTCCCTGGGGTACACGACAAAGGGGTCAACGCTTACCACCAGCTGCACAAGCAACTCATCCAGCATGCGAATGGCTTCCACACTGCCGGCTTGAGTCTTCTTTGTCAGGTACTTGGCCTGGAACAAGAACATTTATTTTAAACAAAAGAACGACAGAAGTAGACTTGTATTCTGCTGTCTATGTCAGCAATGTTACAGCCTACTTGTAGATGACAGGCAACCCTCTCCCCTAGGAAATTTACCTTGTTAAGAGAGTCCTTGTCCTGGGTGCTGTGGCTCAGTAAGTTGCCAGCCAGAAGGACACGAGAAATGCAGGCTGCTCCGCTCTGCTCACCCTGGTCACCCAGCTGCCCTGATACCATGTCCACTAGCAGCTGCAGGCCCAGAAGGCTGTCTGCACCACTGCTCCCCAGGCCAAGCCCTGAGGCTAAGAGCACAAACCTGCAGCCATCATGGGAGCATAGACACACATAGTCAGAGCCAGTATGGTATTAAGGGCAAAGATTAAGAACAGTCTGGGTTTCAGTTACTTTTATGACTAAGTGAAACATGGCCAGAAATATGCAGCCAGCATTAAATCAATAACTTAAAAAAAAAGTTTAAAATACTCTGTCCTGTTCTCCTTTTGACACCTATTGGGAAAATGTGAAGGTGTCTTTAGTTATAAAAATACCAGGACAAACACTGGTGTGGTTCAGGATTACCGGTCAGAGGTCAGGGGTTGCCTGGGTGGTTGATGGGGAAGATCTGCTGTACAAAAAGCCTCCACAGTAAACTTTCCATCATTTTTCTCTGCTCCAAACACTGCAACCACACTCCCTGAAGAAAGAAGGAGGGCAGAGTTAAAAAAAAAAAAAAAAAAAAAAAAACAGTTTTACTGTTGTCCACATAAACAGTCAGTCACAAGTTCTTTTAAAAAGACCTTAATATAAATATTTAAGCCCTTAAACTAAATCTAAACAAAAATACACAGTGTACATCAAAGGTTAATAAATAAACATTTACAATGAATAAACTGTCCAAGTTACACTTCTGTGTTCATATTAATCCGATCCAGGTTACTGGGGGAAACAGAAGACTTGAACACAAACCTGTGACAAACCTTGGCGTGTCAATGTTGCCCTCCAGTTTGATTCTCTGCAGCTCGTCTTCTAGAACAAGCTCATCAGATTCACTGATGTACTTTGTACGCAAAGGCTGGGGCAGCAGGTTGTGCTAAGAACCCACAGAAATTAGGTAAGGAAAGACATAAATTAAAAAAATACAATTTTACACATTTATATAGCTTGACATTACACTTGAGCATTTAAGATTTTTTTTTTTTAATTTCAAAGACTGAACAACAGAAAGGTCTTGTTAGTTCAATAGGTTCTTTTAAGGTTGCCAGTCTGTACTCTCAAATGCCATAGCACCTCTCCAGCTTTGTAAAGAACTTCTAAACAAGTTTTATTACATACCTCTTCACTGATCTCTTTCAGAATGGATGGCTGAAGCTCCATGTGTTTGAAGACAGTTCCCACAATGCAACACTGTTCACCCATCTGAAGGTCACACAGTCTTCTCACTGGTACGTCAGGACCTGAACCCGCAAACCAAATCAAACACACTTACAGTGACCAGGCTAGACCTTAACCATTTCAATGTGGAAGTCTTAATAGTTCTGATATCACTAAAAACTATTTTAAGAAAGACATTAGGTAGTGAGCTACTCCAAGTGTATTTTTACCCCACGTCTGCTTGGCCCTCATGATGAGGATGTCCCTCATCTCCATTAAGCGTGTGGCATACATGTGTGCATACTGGCGGCTGAAGCTACGCTCGCCGACCTGGAAGCACTCAGTTCGGTTACAGTAAGAGGGCTGGACCCGCTCGAACACAGGGCCTCCAAAGCCCCCTGAGCTTGGCGGGGCCAGGAGCGTCCCCTCGGACCGAGCCGCCAGCTCAGAGAACATGGTGGGACCTGCAAAGAGAAGACACACACTTAGAAAATGCTGGTGGGTTCAAGAAATGGGCAGGTACCTGTCACTGTACCACTACAAACTCCTTTTCAGTATGGATAAACAGGAAAAAAAAAATCTAATTCTCCATTTAGGGCAGCAGGTGGTGTAGTATCTAGAGAAGTCAAGGTGCAGCGGAAGGATCTTGGGTGTAAATCAAACCCTGCTGTAGCACTACAAGCATTAGCTTAGCCTGAAATGGTGCAATATTCTACTGGATAGAAAGGCAAATATTGTAAATGGCTTAACACTGCAAGCTGTGGGCAAAGGCACCGGTGTGGTAAGTTCATTCTAATGTTGGTTATTGAGTATTATAGTATAATAATGTCAAAAATATGAAAAACAAATTCAGACTAGTGGTTCAGCATTTAGTTCCACGGGGTTTGTGTGACAGTAACAATGGCATTATCTGACAGAATGGTTTTCATTATTTTTGCATCGCGTTTAAACGCTCACAACCGAATAGTAAGGCAATTTAAAAAAATACACTGACTTAAGTTTTGCAACCCTGAGCTGATAAATCCACTAAAACAGCAGCAACAAGACTTTTCTGCTTAGTCCAAAAACACGTAACCGCCAGGGCATGCATTAGCCAAGCTAAGCTAGCAACAATAAAAAGCTTTCTGCGCGCCAGAGTCCTGGATTTGTCATACCGACACTCTGAGGTGAAAGGAACGTCAGCACGGAGGCGAATCGCGTTGTACTTGTAATTTCTGCAGTTTTATTCGGCGAACGTAGCTCTTCAAACCGCGTGTAACAACATTGAGAACTCCCGCCAGCTCCCTGTGGCGACCCCGGAACTTGTCAACCTTCACGCCGGATCCGTAAGCGGACGAGGAGGGATGCCATGATGGTGAGGGCAAACGCAGCGCTAGTACAGTAGGAGTATCGTAACGGCGTCGTTGTTGGGTCTGGGTTCAAATCCCACCTCCTGCTGCGAGATGTTTATGCTGATTTGGGATTAAAAATGACCCCGCTGCTCTGAGGGAGACATGGGAACATGACGTAGCCTTTCACGGTACTGTAAATAACTCTGTACAGGCTTTTTGTCGCTGTGATCGTTTTCATACAGTAGTTAAAAAAAATCTTTATGCTGTACATCATATGATTGCTGTTCAAAGCATGAATGAGTTGTTCCAGTCCTGACTTTTTAAGCTGTCTTGGGCAAACGCATTGGCTGTATTGCACCTGCTGCTCCAAGTCTTCCTCTGCGAGTAGGTGCCTGATAGTTGTATTGACTTATTTACGTAATACTAACTTGCATAGTAAGTAGTTAGACTGGGATGTACAGTAGATACTGGGGTTGTGGCACCCATGTGTCACTGATGGCAGTGGGCACCAGGCACCAGCCCTGAGGGAGTAGCAGTTCTAGAAGGAGAAAATCACTCTTCATTCCTTTGCTTCATCATCTGCGTAATGCAAACTACGACTGTAACATAATAATCCATTGCTGAATTTCTGAAATTATTAGGAAGCCATTATTTGCGAGGTCTATCAATATTTCATGGAAATCTGTCGCACAGAGTTCACGAATGAGTTGATGCATAATGAAATGTTGAAGAAATTCAGATTGTAACTGCTGTGCTTGAATTTAAAGTATTCCTGTTTAAAGTTCCTTAGGAAGCGGAAAAACAGTGTTTACATAACAAGCATTTGAAATGATCTGTGAGGGTTTCTATGTTTTTTAGCATATCGAAGGAATTGCGGTTTTTGTAATCAAAGCATACATAAATGTTGCTGTTAATGATGTTTTGTGTTAAAATTCTACGTGGAAGTATTCTTTATAACTTTATATCTTTGGATATACTGTATTTTAGGTAACAGAATGAATTCTACTAATTTTATAGCTTTTTTTTTATAAACGAAAATGACAAACTTCAGTGCAAACAGGGATGTTGATTGTAAATCAAAGCTATTAACATAAAACTGTCTTCAGGAAAAAAAAATGGTTTTATTTTATTAAATATTAGGGGCACCAATATACCCATGTACACATTCCAGGTTGTATTCTTTACACAAATCAGTTTTTGTTGTATTAGGAACAATAACACAAAATGTAAAGCAGTACTGAATTCATCACAGACTGGAGGCGAGTGATGTAAACTCTTCATGATTCCTCTTTTTCGTCTCCATGTGTGATGATGTAACACAAGGACTTGTAGTCAATGTTTCCATTTACATCGATTGGTGCAACAGAGAAGGCCTGGTCCACCTGGAAATATCATTGCAAGTGTTGAACCTGCATCTCAATTACAGTAAATGATTCCAGATTTTTTGTACTGTTTCCTTGTCAAAACATACCTCTTCGGCTGTAAATTTGTCAGCTTGGTTCATGAGCAGCCTTCGAAATCTTAAAAGTAAATCAAAATAAGAAAAAAGATCATCAAACTCACAATTATTATTCAAAAGTGTATGTTTTCATTTTGCCCAATATCAAACATCCAATTTCTTTAATTATTTTGCAGTTTCTTTTCAGATTAAGTCTATCCACCCATCTACAGTGCTTTGAAAAAGTATTCAACCCCCATAACTATTGTCACATTTTTATCTCAGATTCTAAACTTACAACAAAAGAAACCAATTGAAAACCTTTCAACAATTTAATAAGATATAAAAGTATTCATCCCCTTTGTAAATATAAAGCAAAATTTTATCAGGTGTTATCTATCCATGTACACTGCCCAGCCAAAAAAAAGTCACTACCTGGATTTAACTTAGTGTTATGATCTGGGGTTGCTACATTATGTGCCCCAAAAATGAGGTCACCTGACTACCTGAATGACCAGGTTTTTCCATAAATGGATTTTTTCTTCCCCGATGGCACGGGCATATTCCAAGATGACAATGCCAGGATTCATGGGGCTCAAATTGTGAAACAGTGGTTCAGGGAGCATGAGAGAGACATCATTTTCACGCATGGATCGGCCACCACAGAGTCCAGACCTTAACCCCATTCAGAATCTTCGGGATGTGCTGGAGAAAACTTTACGCAGCGGTCCGACTCTCCCATCAATACAAGATCTTGGCAAAAAATTAATGCAGCTCTGGATGGAAATAAATGTTGTGATATTGCATAAGCTTATCGAAGCAGTGCCATGAAGAATACATGCCGTAATCAAAGCTAAAGGCAGTCGAACGAAATATTAGTGTGTGTGACTTTTTTTTTTGGCCAGGCAGTGTGTCTATCAATCTATGCAATATTTGGTGCTATTTAGCAACACAACAAATACTTACTCATCTTTGTTAACAAACCCTGTGGCGTTTGGGTCAAAGAGCTTAAATGCAGCAAGGATGGTATCTTCTGGATCAGTCCCTGGAGAAGAAACAGTGCTATCATAAATGTTTTATTTGCATATTCATATATGATGGATAAGAATATATATATATATTTTCTCTGGTGTCACCATGGGAAGTTTTTACATGTTAAACAGGTCATCATAGTCATCCAGGACAAAAGAGAAACTACTGACCCTGAAAGAAGAATAATTTGACTGCAGAAGAAAATGTATTTCCCTTTATTTTGAACAAACATGTTATTTTTGTTATTTGCACAGCAAGTACAATGGATCATCTCACCATTGAGTTTCTCGCCAAAGAGAGTAAGGAAAACTGTGAAGTTTATGGGCCCTTTCCCCTCAGCCAGCATCTCCTCCAGCTCTTCATCCTTCACATTCAGCTTTCCTAAATGTACAAACTTTGTTATAGTTGTTTAACCACAAACAAAGTGCCGGGAAAAACACTGTACACTAAGAGAGAACTGGAAACTACCTAGCTGTGCATAGGTTTCCTTGAGATCCTGCTTTTTAATAATGCCGTCCCGATCCTGGTCAATACAGCTGAAAGCCTGTAAAATTAATTTATTTTTGATTATATTGCAGATGTTATACAGTGGGTACGACTGGATGTCAAATGTAGTTGCCCGAGTTTATGAACATTTAGTTAGGTCACTGGTGACCTATCATCTCCCCTCCACAGCAGCTCTACTTTACGTGAGGATCAGAAAAAGCAGACCGTAAATATGTTGCTTCTGCAACATATATGACAATATACAAAGCATACCTCTTTAAACTCTTGGATCTGAGACTGCTCGAACATTGAGAAGACGTTGGACGAGCCTCTTTGTGTGCGTTTGGCGGCAGCCTTGCTCTTGGCCTTCTTGCTAGCCTTACCCACAAAAAAAGTCCAGTTAATTTAGAGCCATTTAGAGCCTCAGCCCTCCACGGGCCTGCAAGCTGGAGAAACATGCCTGGATTCTTAAACACAAGGGCCAGATAAACTGAAAAACTAAACATCCAAAGCTCATTTCTCTTGTCTTCACTGTTTCTTTTTTTGAGACTGGACACATTTCCCTTTTGCTAAATTCCCACTACAGTAATTTCCTGTTTTTCCCTTAAATTTAGTGCCCATAAAAAAGGCCATACATTTTCCTTTAAAACATAAAACCAGTGAAATATTACCGTGAGGTACTAATCCATGCATGATTATATAAATTAATTTTTTTTACTAAAGAATTTGGGAGGGACCAGAAGTTCCAGCTGCCATCATACTCACCATGTCTGGTGGTGCAGAGATGCCCTTGTGCCCAGGGCCAGAACAGAACTCCTGGGTGATATATGTATGGGACGCCTTATCTGCTCCTCTCCTATAATAAGAACCTGGTGGGGATCGGAGCCCTTACATGGCAATCCACATCCCCTTGGTCTTGGGGACCATGATAAGTGCCTAATTGCTTGGATTCCTCACGGGTGGAAAAGAGATACGGTGGGGGAAGGTCTTTGCACAGTGGTCTCCTTATGACAGGAAAGCCATTAACCCAGACGGTAGCTGATGAATCAGAGCAAAGATGAAAAGAGCACGCGGATTTGTTAGACATTAAACATCGGTGTTTTAACAAGGCTGTTTCTTTGTGTCATAATATATTACATTACATTTTGGAGAGAAATTAAGGTGGAAGGAAGAGTATAAGACTGAGCCTGTCGCTTTGCAAGCTTCTCCTTCACCCATCTTACACAACTGATGTAGGTGATCTCAAGTGGGCACCAAATCAAAATAATGTTGTGGTTACGCGTTTTCAGGCATTCAGATCCTTTAAGATAATGAGGCGACTTATTTTAATTCTGCGTTCATTTTTGACTTACTTAAGCAGTAACAGATGGCTGAGTCAGTGAGTCATTCTCAATTTCTTATCAATTTTTTATTCTAAACCATAGATTGGCTGTATATAGTTTATTGTATTAATTTATAAACAGTTATGAAAATGAGATTTCCTCAACACTTATTGACTTTATTTACACTCTATATATGCACTATACACTATATAAATACATGTATAGGGTACATATTTGGTAGAGTCCAGTTCCACAGCTCTCAGGTGGAGTCTTGATCCCTGCTCATACAAAGCAGGCAGTCTAGCATTATATGCGTAATTCTAAAATGGCCAAAAACACCCACAGTTCTTTACATCAGTGGAAAAACAGGCAAATTCCTCCAGCATATTTTATATACATGAATCTGAGAAGGTGCGCTTCTCCAAGTCCATGAAAGCTCTACTGATAAAGCAGATGCCCTGGTTTGCTTACAAAAGAAGCCCCCTGTGGGGACACGGGTGGTCCGACATTCAGCAAGGTACCATATGTTTCGCTGCTTTTTGGAGACCGCCAGATGACCTCACTTGGTCAGCATGCATCCTGCCATCTTGGAAGCCACTGCTGACACCAGGGCCGCCCCTCGACCACTTCCTTCGTCCGACTGCAGAAAGGTGATGTCGCAGTGAGGGGTCAGGTCTTTGACTACTTTGTGAAACTTATCCTGGAAACTGGGATAAGAAAGCAATACCAGGATCGTAAGATATCCCATCAAGACCGAGAAGAAAGCAAAGTGCTTTCAGGGAGCCCAGAGGCCGTCTCACCAGGGATGCAACTTGTAGACGGAGCCGTCAACACCCACAGTGATCTTGAGAGCCTCCTGGCTGCGATGCTCCCTGATGTGGTTAATGACACCTGCGAGCCCCGCTGCGCACATGTGGGCGGAACGTGTTGACACACTCTCACAAGCCAGACGCACAATGTCGCAGTCCTGGTCTGAGGGCAGCAGCCCCAACTTTGTCAGGATGTGGTAGATCTGATTCCTGTCCCCGGAGTCACTGCCAAGAAACGAGCACAAAGTCTGTGAAATAACCTAACCTAACCTCTTGTCCAATTTGGGCCCTTTGTATTTGAAAATGTGCTAAACTAGTATTCATAGGGAGTGGTATAGACTTATAAGTTATAAGCATTCCCTGTGTGATACTTTTGTGGTTATGCATTTCCACTGCTCTGTGCCAAAATATAAAACAGTGTCCAGTCTAGTAGGTGAGGTGCCCTCTGCTGGTACACATAAAAAAAACTGTACAGCACAGTCCTACCTTTCTATCTGAGACACAAAACAGGTGTCAAAGCTGCCCTTGGTCCTCAGCTGCTCGGATGCCTTGCCGTCAAACAGCAGATTTTCGCTGACCAGCTTCAGCAGCACCAGTCGCACCAGTTCACCCATGTACTTCCCGCTGATCAGCTTCTCATAGCTTGGACAGGAGGGGTATGTGTTACAAGGCAGCCTGGCATAAGCCCACACCCTTCTCCCACCATGCTGACTGTGTGTGCAGCCTGTTCTGGGGCACTCGGCAAACACCCATCAAACGCCATTACCGTTGTTTTAACTGTGGCCCACAGGGCGCAGGACTGTGTTGATTGCATGAGGCAGAAAAACAAACCGCCTCCCTGGAGACCACAGAGGAGCTCCAGGGAATGTCAAGAGGGCAAATGAATAAGCTGTGCTTACCAAATCTGCTCCTTTCCTACAGGAGGTTCCCAGGTGACGCAAACAGCATTCTTACATTTTTCCCCACAAGCTCACCTGCTTCCTACCTGGAGCTCCCGAAACACATACAGTCCATGCAGAATATTTAGCGAAAAAGTTGATCAACACACCAGTGATGACACTGACCTGGAAGTTAGAGATCAGATGCTGCATGGTGGCAACAAGCAGCACATTATAGCTGTACGTATGCATTTTGTAAAAGTAAATTAGAACAACGATGCATGCGTCCAGAACGATGGTTTAAACCAGTAGATCCCAAAAATTTTTGATCTTCAATACAGTCTTGTCCTGGAATGACCACCTTAAACACTGGTACATATGCCTTGTTAATGACCATTTTATAAAATTTGTTATCCATACAATTACTTTTTTCTTTATTTTATGTTATATTGCAAATGCACAATTTTTCAAGCTTATGCAATGTACTGTATTATATAACACTGATTTACAAAACAAACAATTTCTCAACAATGCATCTTATTGTGCTGTATTTCTGTTTTCTGTAGAAGCTCCACAACTCCCGGGATATCACTTGTGACCCGCATGAGTTTAGGACCACTTGTCTACACTAAGTATTGTGTCAAGGGCACAAAGCCATGAAATGTAAGCAATATTTGTTTAGGCTGAGGGCTGTAACAGTCATGGCTGTCTACAACCACTACAAAAAAAAATCACACAAAATGGAACAATAGCCTCTGTGAGTCATACAAGTATTTCAAGGAAGAGCTGGGGAATGATGGAACAACTCACAGCTGCTGGCCAGGATTGACAGAGGCCTCGTCCACCACACGGTCATATTCCAGACGGAACTTTTCCAGCTCGCCGTTGTCCCCAAAGGCCCCCCATTCTGTATTGACGCACATACGGCCCTCTTCTCCCTCCACCAGTTCCACAGTTCGCATCTCCTCCATATAACACGCGTTGCAGCCAGACCCTTGAAGGGTGAAGAAATGACACGGAGGGTAGAGAGACACATGGGCTGGAGTTGGAAATACAAAGTGGAAACAGATGACAGAGTACAAATAATTGGTCGTATACCACCTCCTCCATACAGTTGCTCCCTTAAAGCTCTGAACCACACAGTCATGTAGGTTCTTCTTACCTACAATCATGCCAACCTCACATCTGTGGTCCTCATAGTAGCAGGAGATCATGGTGGCCACTGTGTCATTCACCATTGCAACTACGTCCATTTCAAATTCCTGATACCACAATATTAGAATTCAAACAATAATGAGAAAGGAGCACAAACAACAAGAACTTATTTGACACTAAGTTGGTTAAAAACAGTTATATGTGGAACAAATTAACTTTGGTAGAAACAAATTTCGCATTTAAAATGTATCATAATATACTACAGTAGATGTGCCAGAGTTTAATGTTATTCAGATTTTGCTGGAGCAAATCAAGCTTCACATCTTGCTCAAGAGAACCATAGAGGACTGCGTGTCACTAGCGCTACCTGCCGTCCATCTGTCAGGTGGATACCAAGACAAACCCCTTTCCTATCCAAGTAGATACAGGGATACCCTTACCCCTCTTCTCTTAATTGCATCTCGAAGTAAGCCCACCACATTGTTGCCCTCAGCCCCAGTGACCTTGAAACCCTTGGTCCAGTTCAGCAGGATTCCCTAGGTTGAGACAGGGTGCACATCAGCTAAGAATCTCTTTTATAGCAGCTGTACAGGATTACGGTGTCCCTCACCTTGTCTATGTCCTCATGTCGCACAGGGAAGGAGAAAGTGAAGCCCAGGGGCAGTTTCTTGTGTTTAATGTGGTGCTTGGCCAGGAAGTCAGAGATGCACTCGACAATGTGGTCGAAGAGCTTTTTGTAACAGCAAGTGGTGAGGTTGTGGGGCAAACAGAAGAAAGTTTTGAAACAATAAGAAACCTGTTCCCATGTAAACCAATAATACAGATGTAATTCATCCAAGAAACACAGCTGTTTTTCCCAACCAAATATCCAACTCTTCTCCATGTCTGCTAAGTAGGCCTCACCATCTCGGCTGTGCCTGTTATAGTGTCCTCCGGGATGGAGTACATTTCTTTCTTGGTCTCCACCTTCCAACCCTTCTCCTCATCTTCCGCCACCTTCACCAGCATCACACGGAAATTTGTTCCTCCTAAGTCTAGGGCCAGGAAGTCACCCACCTCTGAGGGAAAAACAATAAAATACTGCCTGACCTGTATGCATTGCTGGTGCCAGAAAACACAGATCAGTACCACGTAAACAAGATGTACTGAATCCATTTCATTAAATTAAATGTATATAACTTTACATCTGTAATATATTCAACATACTGTACATACTGTGGCTCTTTTCTAAGGCAACATGGCATTCTGAATGGAGCAGGTATTACCCACTGCCCTCATGTGCTTACTTGTCTATGGATACAACGTGGTATTCTGCCTAAAGCAATTCAAGGTGAATACTTTATGAATCCAATGGTACATTTATGGAAATATTCTCCAAAGTGACTCAATGACAAAGCTATTTATTATAGCTAGGTAACATTTCAGCTGGAGCAATCCACGGTAAAGAACTTGCTCAAGAAGATTACACCAGGAAGTGGGATTTGAGCCTATGACATCTGAGTTCAGAGGTAATAGCTCTAAAAATTAAATAACCCTGCTGCCCTCACTAGCTAGCACAGTAAATAGTTTGGGATCCAGGTGCAGCAGATGGTTAAGGAGAAACTGCGAAAAATAAAACAACGCAAAGTTGCAAGTTCTCAACAAAAGAAGGGTATTGGTTGTAAACTTAATACCTAATGTGTGATTTTCTCCAAAACATCCCATGCAGAATGCTGTTTTAGACGTTTGTCATTTCTACAGAAATTCTATTGAAACAACAGCAAGGTTTCTCTGAAGACCACATCCCATACTGGCAAACCTAACGTTCTAACTGCTGAGTTGCACATTGAGCAAAGCTAAACAGCACTGTCAGCCCCATCTGTAGGCAATGTCTCATTTCACAGATCAGGACTGGAGGTTTCCCAGTTCAGTCTGTGAAGAGCAATACATACCAGAGCCCTCTGGGGTGGAGCGCAAGTATGTGGGCAACATTTTGACACTGGCCTCTTTGTGTGTCTCCAGGCGCAGCCCACGCTCCATCTCATTCTGCATCCTCCTCATCACCTCCATCAGGTCATCCTTCTCCAGTCGGAACTTTGAAAGAATCTGGTCCAACTAAAATCAGAGCAGGGGGTGATGTATTGTTGACTGGGACTGTTTGAAAACTAATCTTCTTCTTCATTTTTCGGCTGCTCCCGTTAGGGGTCGCCACAGCGGATCAATTGTTTCCACTTCTTCCTGTCCCCTGCATCTTTCTCCGTCACACCCACCACCTGCATGTCCTCCTTCACCACATCCATAAAACTGTCTGAAAACTAACTAACAATAACCCCAATAGTAGGGGTTGGTGTTTCATGAGCTCACTGAGGCTTAGTGCAGTGCAACCCATTTTGCTGTCAGGTTAGAGCAATCTTTCTACTAACTATGCCAAATAATGCATCTGAAAAATTGGTTCTAGGTGGTACCCCAGCTTTCATGGAACATACAATACATTACACTATTAGTGATCACTGATAAGAAAGGGTGTTCACATCAGAAAGTTCTAGATCATGCATTCTAACAACTGTAGCTGAGTTTGGCAGCAGACTCTGTTCCATGTTGATCATCCTCAGCTATCTTAGATATGGTTAGAGGTGGCTACTCAGCAAAACTGTATGTGGAATCAAAAAGAATTTAGTAAAAACTTTTATAAATGGTTTCAATTCAAACATATTTCTTAGTGAATATTAATGAAGTGTTTCTGGTGCTACTGCAGCTTATGTAGAAATTATATTATGGTTTTGAGGCTTTATTTTAACAGTGTGGGCTTTGCTTGCACAGATGTTATGGTCCAAATATTTCAGAGCATTCCTCTTTTAGTGGAATGGATGGAAAACTTATCCTCAATCCAAAGCTACCCCCCCCCACCATAAAAAAACTTTCCTCTATAAATAATACACATATGGTACATATAATTTTTCATCTATTTTACAGTCCACTGCTACTGAGTGCTGAATGATGTATCTTATAGTGAAATAACATATCAGGGAGTCTAATATGGTAAAAAAAAAAAAAAAAAAAACGTTCCACTGAAAGTATAATTCAGTCCGTGAGGGATAAAAAGGTAGAAGGAAGCTCTGCACCCACTCAGAAGAGGAATGCACTTAATATTTTGTGCCAAAATGCGGCAGTGTTCTGTTAGTGTCAAGCCAGATATGGAGGGCATTTGAGTGCTGGCCAAATGAACTCAATACGACGCACTTTTATTCTACTGTGGTTCCCTGAAAAATAACCCTCTTGTAAAAATCAACCTTATACCTAGATGATCATTTTGGAAAACTACTGCTGGTCACCGCAAGAAGCTTAACAGTTCTGTAACCCAGGAATTCCGCAGGTCCTTCCTAAATTTAGTCAATTTTTAGTGAAATGGACTGATAAAAACTGGACACAGAACTTCCAAAATATCGTAATATCTTGCTTCCCACCGCGATCAGGACCCTTGCCCATATAAAAATATTTTCAAGTCATTCAAAAGAAATTTCTAAATAAGAACAGTTTTCCCCTAATATTTCTTCCGATTGATCATACCGAAGTACTTACTTAACACCTCAGCCGAGACAATATTTTATCATTTTTTAACGCAAAAGCTCAAAGAATGTACCGCAGAAAATTCGTTATAATATTATTCGCTCCAGGATCAAATAATAGGAATAGACGGGGCTGAACGCACAGCATATAAATAAGACGAATACCAGCAAGGCACAACTGCTCAAGGTCTGATTATTTTAGCATTAATTTTTATATATTTTATATATATATAGATGGATGTTTTGGAAATTAGAATCATTGAAGGACTACTTGGTGGATTTCTAAGCAGGTGTCGGTGGGAAATTTTCGCTTTATTTCTGAACTCAGGGGCACAAGTAAGTTGCGGACTGTTGGTACGAAATGGCGACGCGCTTACCTTCTCCCTGGAGCGAGGATCCACGGCGCTGCGTTCGCCGGGCATGAAGGCTGCTGATCTATGTGACCAAACACTGCGATAACCAAATATTTTTGATCTTTTGCTCTGCATTAATGGTTCGACTGACTACACTTAAAGACTGTATATTACTACCAGGTGCAGCTACAACTGAACTACCGCACGAGTGGCATCCTTTCTTATATATCCAGTCCTCCACGCCTTTGTGATTATAAACTTTTTGCACTTTACATGCATTGCATACACATCCACACAAAATCCATCGCATACAGTAAATCTAGAGGCTGCCCACTGAGGTTTTAACGTTATTTTTGAACTTCCATCCTCTTCAGTTTGCAGCCCTGCAGAAGTTCTACCTGTCAACTAGCTTCTTGCTTTATCTCCAACCCCACCAAAAAATAGAACATAGAACATCCAAAGACAAACATTTCAGTTGCACTACATATAATAAATGTGTGCCAAGTGATTGTTAATAATTTCATAAATTCAGAAATTGTCCTTCTATTTCTGGGATATATCTTTCTTATTGTGGTAATGTCTTTTCTGTACCTATGGCAGCGAGAAAGAAACGTCTGACTGCCTTTCCATCTTGGCAAAACCTGCGATTCACCTGCGATTACCAACCGGTCTGCTGATGTCGGCAGCATATCGCCCATTGCTGTTGCCATGCCAAACATTTTGAATCTGTTGGTCTGGAAATTTTTTAATCTGCTCACCTGTGGTATGGAAAACACTTACCAATGGATGAAACAGGTGGGCAGGAGGAAATTGTTAAATGGGCCAAAAATCCTTACGAAAACATTGTTGGAGAGTCACTCTTATTTATGTACAAAAGCCCAGCACCATGGAGTGCCTTTCCAGTAGATGGATGTAGGTCAGGAACCTGGAGGCTGTAAATAAACCTGCCACATCCTCTCCTGTTTCCTCTAACATGTATTAATCACCAGTACAATTTGTGACAGCTGGAGAGACAATGGTTAAACGTGTCATTCTTTGAAGATGTTACATTTTTTTAAATGTTTGCTGTCTGTACAATATAATCTTTATTGCTAGTGATTGCATTGGCGCCAGTGGAATGCAGCATGGCATAAATACCAGAAAAATGGCATTGATTTAGCAGAGAACGTTTGGCCTTGAAAGAAGTTCAAGTGAAAACTGAAGTGATAACCACAACTGGAAATATTTGACCCCTTTCACCAACTGGAGGTGATGAGGAAGAAAGTTGCTTTCTGCAGTTTGTATAGAATGTCAACAACTAAAATAATGATCTCTGAAAAACTGTCATATTCTGCTCAGGTTAAATGAAGCATTGCACTCCTTCGCTGGCTCCATCTGGTTCAGCTCCTTCGATTTAAGTGATTGGATGGGCAGGTGGAGATGGCCGCATCTACATGGCTAAAAGCAGCCTCTCATTGTCACCTTGTCAAAAAGAATTTTTAATAAAATGCTTTATTTATCAAGTGTCAATCATGTGGAAACAGAAAAACGTCATGCCATATTGTGGACACACACATAAAAAAGGACATAATTTAACAGTCAGAACCAGGCAGCAAAACCCAAAAAAAACACAAGTGACACCAAACTGAAAAAACATTCAAACCAATATTGCAGAGTATGCCAGTCTATGCCCTTGCACAGAGCACAAAACATCCTTAACGTACCATTTTAATTTAAAACTGTCCAGGTCACACATTGCTTTGTAAAAGGCAAAATCAACCATAATCCTTGATTTGACTATAGACTTAAAAACTGGCAGAACCTCTTGTCCCCACCTCTGCTCTAAGTTATTCTTCCGGCTAACGTAGATCACATATTTTCCCTGTCCTAAAATTAAATTTAAAAGCTGACATTTTTCTTTGGTTTTCTGTGAGTATTGAAAACCGAAGATAAAAGTACATTTATTAAAAATTTTCCCAACGATGCCAAAGAGACGAAGCTACCAGATAGTTTGCAATTAAAGCCCTTCCGCGATAGGACAATTGTGGGTGGATCCACCTCGACTTCTCCAATTTCCCCTCCAATTTTTCAAGGAGACCCTCCCAGTTCTTATTTGTGGTCTGTTCTTCGCCGAGGTACACTCCTAGGTATCTTAGGCCAGTCCGTGTCCATTGCATTCCTCCAGGGAGGCTTGGTGGAGAGGTCTTCCGCTGTCTCACCAAAAGCACCACACTCTTGTCCCAGTTCACTTTAGCGGAAGACACCGAGCCGAACCGACGAACGTCTACCGGTGTCCTGACGTCTGTGGAATTTTCAGCAAAGACAATGACATCGTCAGCGTATGCCGATACTTTAAAATAGGTGTTGCACTGCGGTATGTACAGCCCATTCAGCAAAAAGAAACAAAGCAGTTCAAGGAGAGAGACTGTGAGAAGACTTTGGCAATGAAAGAGCACATGAATGACTTACTGAGGTTTTGCGTATTAGCTACCTTGACACGTCAGAGGTGAGCCCAAACCAACTTATTTCGTGGATGGTAGCTTTCCAAGCTGATAGCCACTCTCCATATACTACTGTACACTACACCAGCATCCTACTGACTGTGGTTGGTTTAAGCTCCAAAACGTCTACAGTTCTAGGAAAGCCTGCATAGAGTATCCTCTGAGACCCTTCAGATCCTGGCCATCACATCTTCTAAGTCCTACCTTCAGGGAAGGAAAAAAGGACAAGACAGATTCAGACAATATGATACTTTTTTGTTCAAACAGTGTCCTTTATCACCCATTCATGCATGCATCCATCTATCAATCTATATTCACACTTGAATAGAAATTGCAATCCTGCTGTTGGCATTCAACTATAAGTTTGTTGAATGGGAATAAAATACTGTGAAGTAAAAAAATAGCAATCGTCAGACTATTTCCTCCTCTACGGGAATGTAAATAATTCCAATATTCTGCTTGCATATTATTTAGTTAGCACTTCTGATTCTGAATTATTACTATTTAGTTATACCTTTTACTTTGGTTTTGTGTATCTTATTGTGTCTTAAGATAGCGGAATGTCAGCTACTATCAAGTACCATTAACGGAACTAAAGCTAGGCTTTAAAACACTGTGTTTCTACACGGTCAGCGTTTACTATCGGACCGCTTTCCGACAATGACGTGGTTCACGTAGCGTTATGGAGTTTTCCGTCTTTCTCTTACTGAGGACTACATCTGTTTCCCTTTTTTTCCCACATTTTTACAAGTCCTGTTTGCGGTTGAACCCGTGAAAGCGAAATAGGTGCCTACTCGCCTATGTAAGAGTCGATGTGAATCAAGTCGCTCTTAATGAATGAGCTACCTAAATATCGCCATCCGGCTCGAGCAGTTTTATTCATCAACTCACTTTGCTCGTTGCCAGTGCTTTATTGGTTACGTGACAGTTTGATTGGTAACTGTAAAACAAGTGAAAGGCAATAAAATCCCAAAATGTATGTATTTATTAGCGTGCTAACAAGGACAGAACTTAGTTGCTGATGTAGGGGATCATGAGCTTTAAAGGCTGCCTGGGCAACGTGCTCTTGTGTCTCTTTTCAGAGATCACCGCAGCCAGCAGAGCTTCCATTTGTTGTCCGGTTCGTTGACATGAAGCTCTACAGTCTCAGTGTCCTCTTCAAAGGGCCCAGCAAGTCCAATCTGCTGAAAGCAGCCTATGATTTATCATCCTTCAGCTTTTTCCAGAGATCAAGGTGAGGTTTCATCCATTACTCCTTTCTTCAGTCTGAGAGGACCTGACCATTATACCATCCTATAATACAGGTATAATAGGATACAACTGCATAATTGTTTTTCCAGATTTTGTAAGTAAGCCTGTTTTTTGAATGTGTACATTTTCAGTGTGCAGGAGTTTATGACCTTTACCACCGCCCTGATTGTAGAGCGCACCTCACACGGGAGTAGGGCATCTGTCAAAGAGCAAGGTGAGATTACAGTGTTTCATTATGTTTCAATGGACAAAGATTAATTGTTCCCCTCCTGTTCTCCAAAATGTAGTCTTCAGCATAGAAGCTTCTATTCAAAACAGTCCTACTGTGTGTGCGTGTCTGTGTGTGTAACTTACTGTATGATTTTCCAATTACACTGTGATGCCAGGAGGTACAAAATATGAAACTTATATTTGGCTCAACACTGATTTTCCTGTAAGATGCTGAAAGGCTTCTTCAGTGACAGACACTGTCTAAAATCAGCAGCAGGTAGTGTGGTAATAAAAATACCATACTAAATATATAAGCTCAAAATACTACATCTGACTTCAGATTTAAGCATCAGCTGAACAACGAATTTGGCCTGAGGAACTGTAAAAAAAATTGTTTTCTTTCAACCAGAATACCTGTGTCATGTATATGTGTGAAATGACTCGCTTAGCGGTGTTGTGATTGCTGACAGCGAGTATCCTCAAAGAGTATGTTTCACCTTGCTCGATAAAGTATGTGCATCTCCTTTTTCTAAGAATATTTTTTGCACAAATAGAAAATTACTATGTTGTTGTTATGTTAATGTTATTTTCCACCGTATTTTTCAGTCAGTATGCTTATAACAAAAACAATACAGAAATTGTAGCTGGATTACTGATTTATTCTAAGCCATTTGAAAACCCCGTATAAATTGTGTTTCAGTTTGGCTTCCAGTTCTTTTGCATCTTTAAAGAATTTGCCTACATTGGAACACTGAAAGAAATAAACATTTTGGTGGACATCAGCTGGCAGCACTGGTGCTTCACAGTTCCTGAGCTGTTGGTTTGGATGTGTGCAGAGTTTGCATGGTCTCCCCATGTTTGCATATGTTTCTTCCTGCAGGCCAGTGACATGTCTTTCTGTTGACCTGACACTAAATTGCATTTAATGTGTGTGGGCGTTAAGGATGGTGTGTGTGTGTGTGTGTGTGTGTGTGTGTGTGTGATTTCACTGAGACACCGTGATGACTCATCCAGGGAGTACTCACTCTGCCTTCTGCCCTTTTCTTGCTGGATAGACCAGCACAATCCTGCACTGGACTAGCAGATAATAATAATGAATTGGTCGGTGAATCAACTGATTGTGTACTGCTGTACAGGTGTTGGATGAATTTTCCGAACAAGTTGAAAGCCAAGACTGGCCGTCTGGAACTCCAGATACCATTCGCTACACTGCTCTGGACAGCTATCTAGCCAAATACCAAGTAAGTGCATTATATTTATACCTGCCACTTTAAGGCAGTCAGAACAGCCATACAAAATTCCTGTTTTCTGTGTATCCCAAGTTGTATGACGTTGATTGCTTGATGGCAGAACCCTCGGGAGGCAGATGCAATGACCAAAGTACAGGCTGAACTGGATGAAACCAAAATAATTCTGGTAAGATTTCACATTTGATATTTGAGCAGAATGCACCACAAGAATTTCCTAAATGAGAAGTCATATATTTTTACACTATAAGATTTGCAGAAAACACATAGGAACCCTAAACTTCTATATAAGAAAGGCTAGTGCCACCTCTGCTTTCACAGGAGGATCAGGAGAATTCATAGGAGGACTCCTCTGCAGAATGCAAGTCTCTGTTGCAGATTTTATACCAGTCTGTTGTAGCAGGTGCAGTCTTCTATGTACCTACAGTATATGCTGAAGTGATAGCATTTTCACAGTAGACTGAATAAACTAATCATTCTTTATGGTAGCACAGTGCTTGGGCATGGGTTTGATTGCTGCTCAGTCTGTGTGCAGTGTCCCCATGTCCAGATGGGTTTTCTCCCACTGTCCAAAGAGATATGTTTCAGTTCATCTGGTGATTCTAAATTGCATTTAGTGTGTTGATTACATTGTTGTTTGAGTTGTTAGGTAACTGCCAGCAGCTTAATACAGTGTGCCCATAATTGTAAGTCACCTAGTAGATAATAATTATAATCTGGAAGGCCTCTTGTCACCTGGAAGTTGGAATGGACTGGAGGAAGTGGCACAGAGAAGGATCTGAAACCTCCAGGCAATGTGGACAGTGACATAAACAGGATGCATGTCATCCTGGCTAAACAGGGGGAGGACTTTTAGCAACAGACTGGTCCAGAAATTGGGGTCATGTTATGGTCTTACTGCTTAGTGGTATTAAGCTATCAGTACTACTATTTACATTATTACTACTAATACTTTGCACACCTTGTCTTGAAAATGTAACAGACATGCCATTTGTTATCTGCTATATTATTGCTAGTTTGGAATGGTTCACTATGGTGCAATTGCATTCTTCAACACAATGGAGTCATTGTTGGAAAGAGGGGAAAAGCTTGATGATTTGGTACAAAAGTCAGAACATCTGGGAGTTCAATCCAAAGCCTTTTACAAGACTGTGAATACTCATAACAGGATACATCTCTGAAGCTATGGGGCCTCTATGTTGATTTGAGTTCCTCAGCTTTCTGGTTCCTTGTATTGAAGGATTTAACATGATTTTTTTAATACCAGTAAATAAAACAAAGACATTTGGAGCTTTACATATGGATATGTTTTCCCTTTCTTATTTCTGTTTTGGATTTGTTTGTGTATGTGAAGTCTTATTAATGAAATTTGTGATGGCTCAGACATAAGGTTGATGCCTCTTCATCTTTTTTCTTTCAGGCTCGCAAGCAGAACTCATGCTGTGCAGTAATGTGATATAATTGGACTGTTTGGCTGGATTTACTCCTTTTGGCCCAGTGTTCTACCACCTCTAGCATCCTTCACTCAGCTGACTCCAAAACACAGAGGGCGCTAAAGGTGGCCTTGAGGGTGGGTTTTTGCGTAAACTTCTTTCAGCAATCGTTTTTTGGGCAGCAGTGCAGTGGGGGAAAATAGAAAAATAATTCTAAGACAATTCACTTCAGCCAAACAGTTTAAAGAAAGTTTTAAGTTGCTGATATCCTGAAGTATTCCATAATCTCATTTTGTTTATACAGTCTCCCTAAAATGTAAGATTGCAATCTTTGTTGGTGTCCTTATGTCATGTTTGGTCAGGGTAGTGAGGCCGTGTGTTTCTGCTCAGTTGGTTCTTTCACAGCCTAAAACTTAATGATGTTTTATTCTTGCTGTGTTGCTTGTATTGCACTAATAACAAAGCAGCACTGACTGAGTCTGATACACACACACAGATACACACTCTACAGCTTACACACTGATGACTTTTTTTTTGCCTGTAGATGGCGCTACGCCCTCAATAGGCACTTTTTGCACAGTTCCAGTTTGAGGGCCATTCCTGTGATTTTAGCTGGGAACATATTTGTGTGTTGTCTGACATTAACCTGGCTTTTATAACAACAGAGCAGTGTGGAATATGCAAAATTATGTTTTTAGATAAAGGCTTCTTGCTCTTTTAGGGAAGTTTCAGCTGTACCCAAAACCAGCCCAATCATTTACATGAAAATACAAGATGGCTAATGTTTGGACCATTCTTTAAAATAGATAATAAAAGAGGAAAGTAGATTTTAAATTAGTACTATTATATTACTTATATACTATGTATAGTACTTGCATTCCTGCAGTGTGAGTATGCCTAACTTAATATTGTAGTGAGGCAGGGTTGACTATAAACCTACTGCACTGATAGTCATCATAGTGTTGAGAAACCTTCTTCACATGGATTAACCGTCTTAATGCTGCATTGTGCTAAAGTGGTCTGGTTTTACTCTGCAGATTTTCTCTTTGAACTGTTTTATGGTGGTCAATGGCCAGAAACCAGTATGCAGCTTTGCCTCTCTGTGGTGGTGTTCATTCACTCATCCACCTCAAGGCAAGCTGAAAACTGTCATGCCAAGGCTACCTTTCTTAGCCAGATACTTTATCCTTGGTATTGAGGATAGATTTATTCTTTTGCAGTTATCCACTAACATTTTACTTTTGCTGAAATGTTTCAGTTCCTACAGACATTCTGAAACTTGACCAAGACTTTCTGGAAATAGTCATGGCAATAGTCATACCTGGTACTTAAAATGTTGCAAACAAATATTATTCTTTGGTAAACTTGAGCGAGTTTTTCTGGATCAGTGGAAACAGCTACTCTGGCTTTCATTAATAGATGGATCCACTGTGACCCTCTGAGTAGCTTTGTCAATAAAGAGCCTTTTCTTGCCTTTGTTTCTGAGATGCGGTGGAGAAGCATAAATGACAGGAACAGAATCTCAGTCAGGTATTGATCTGAGCTCTGAATCTTACACCTTCAGACAGCTGGAATGCCATAAACTGCCGTTTGTTTTCGGTTATATTCACTATAGGTCTCTACAAAAGCCCATAAGGAGAACTTGCACATCTCTACAAGCTTTAGTACTGTATCATGCTTTCTTCTGTTCTATTCAAGTGTTTTCCATTATAATCACACCTGTTGCAAGTACTTGTATGTCACAAATCAGTGGTTTCAGTTAACTTGTCAGGTTCTGTAAATTTTGTCTGTTCTTGTTGAAGTTTTTGAATAAATGCCTCCATGGATAAATGGGATAATTTGTTACATACAACGATCCACATAACAAGTTTCAAAACAGGTTGAACCTGTGGGAAAGCTTAAAATGTTTGCAACAAAATTTTCAGATAAAGTCATGCCTTTAATGCGAGCTTGGTTCTTTAGTATAGTCTTTTTTTCTGTATGCCTGTGTGAATGTGCTTTCTTGGATTTGTTGCTTGTTCAGGAGAGCTAACCAAGCAGTTACTGCTGATTGCTGTCCTCCTGCTGCGCAGTATTACTGCAGTCTGTCCGATTGTAGGGTTTTTTTTTTTTCTGTTACTGATTTAATGTCAAGTTTTTGCCCTTACGGTGTAGGTCTTGACAGTTATATACAGATATACATTTCTCCAGGTGCCTTTGGATGACATCTCTTTTAAGTTTCCAGCTTTTTAAGACATTTTTGGAACTCACTGGAAATAATTTTTGTTGTGGTGATGATGTAGTGTTATTGTTGTCATGGAAATGTAATATTATTGCTGTTCAAAAAAAAGAATAAAACAGTTTTGGAAATAATTCATATATTTCAGGTGAATAACTTAAATGGATGACTGTGATTTCAGTGGCACTGGAGGTATGCTGGTGCAAGGTTGTGTCAGTACAAGTTGTACATCAGAAATGAAACCGTAAGTGTATATTAAGGAACTGCCGAAGTCGGAATCCCTGATCAGTAGGTGTCTAGTCTTCAGAATGGTAAAAAGCTGGTGATCAATAAACAGCAATAGTGTTTAATTTCAATAAAATGTAAGCTTCAATAAATATTTGGTCTAATTGTACTTTTTTCTCCAAGCTGTCATTTCTGTGTCTGATTTATCTTGTGTTGTTTAGCTCACTTGGCGAGTAAAAAAGATTAAAACCCATGAACATAACAATCTTGATTAGACATTGTCATCTTTGTGCTATTTCTTTTGACAAATTTGAAGCGTGTATTTATGTTCATCATAAAACTTTTGTAAAGCTGGCCTCTAACTTAAGAAGGAACAAAGGAGCTTTCAAGATGTGTAGCTGAGTCATTTTACTCATGAGTGAAGAACTTAAGTCTGTTCTGTCATCAGTTACAATTTAAACTTGATCAGCTCTTTGTCAGTTTCACTAGGATATGAATGGAGTCTGGGAAGGAAATATCGTGCCAGTGTTTATATCTATAATTGTAGGCCTGAGAGCATTTTACCTTCTCTTTGTGGCAGTGACACTTTTAGCTGCAGGGACTCCAACTAAATGCTTCCTCTTGCTGTTAGCCAGTGTCTCACATTGCTTTGGAGGACCCTTTGCTCATGCCATCCTGCAGAACTGCTGGCTCAACACTACAGGTTTTTGAACATTAGCAACATTTTTCACAGCTTGTTGTGACAGCACTAGAGCTATTGGTGCCCTGAATAGCTACAAAGCTAAATACAGTGTTGCACTTTAAACATAAGGACTTCTTCCATCTCCTTCAAGAGTTTTGACAAAATCAGCCTTACCTTACAGCAGAGCATCACACTGGCACGCAGCCTTCAGTTAACGTGAAGGTGCACGTAAAACACTGAAGCTCTGGTGTGGCAGGGCTGTTGCTCCAAGTCTTGGTAACCCACACAAACCTTAGGAATGTGGAAAGCAAGCAGAGAATTTGGCCAGAGAATGCCACACACACCAAGGGTCAGGTGCAGTTCCACTTTTGTGAGCTGGTTTTTGTATCAAAAGTGCTCTGATGTAATCCTTTAAGAAAGGGATGACATTTATAACCAACAAAACTTCACAGATCGGTCAAGCGCAAAAAAGAATTGTTTTACATTGATACAGTATGCTTTTGAAAAAAGGACAAATTTTACAGTAGTGTAAAAGCTAGGAAACCTCCCCCCGCATTACTGCTGTCGCATAAGGATCGATACCAGTTGTGCAGTAATGAGTGAGTACCTGCGACTGTGACACCTCCATGCAAAGATGAGTGAGTGACGGAGCAGCGGAGTGACTGAATGAGCGAGCGAGCGAGCGAGCGAGAGATTGGCTGACAAACTGACTGCACGAGCTGAGCGAGTGAATGACTAAACGATTGAGTGACAGAGTGAGTGAGAGAGGAACTGTTCGTACTTGTACCTCAGTTTTCAGTTTTGCTCTCGTACAGACATAGGAAATGAGCGGAGTCACTCTTTTGCGCCGAACTGCGGCACTCCAGTAAAAAAAAAATGTTGTCGGCGGTCACAAACAGGACCGGCGACTTCTGGCACGAGGGAAATAACAGAACTTCTCAGGTGAGTCTAAAACCCCGTAAAAGCTCTTGTGAAAGAGTTTATCACCCAGCGTCACTTGTTCGCTACCTCGGTATCCTCTAAACTTCAGAGTGAGCTTAATATTCCGTCAGACTCGTCACATCACACTGTCTTCCAAGCTTCCTTTGTCATCTTTCTAGTTAGCACTCGGATTACTTTCAAAAATCTTTACAGTTAAGCAAGAGGACAAGAAGAGCAGCTCTGGCTTTTCCGGCGCTTTATGCAATATTGAAAGTTTCTCTTCATATCGCCGGACATCGCATAAATATGGGCGTATGTTTATATTTTCAGTGCCGATTTAACGAAAAGCAATTTTGCACTTCCTAGAACGCCCGTGTTCTGCACAAACATCTACTGATAGCACATTTAAACGTTCTTAAAAGATGCCCACAGCAAATGGTCCACACAGCAGGACAAATAATTATGATACGGACTGTTTTCTGACACTCTGCACGTGCCGGATTTCGCGCATAAAAACTCACTTTGTGGTGCTGAACCCCAAGGTAAATTTTGAATGCTTGGTTAAATTCTAGCTGAAGTGGACGAATGAATTAAAACGTCAGCCGCAGGTGGGCATGTGTGCGTTTGCTGGCTGCGCGAAAGAGACTCGCGTGATAAACAGATCTGTGTCTTCCTTTTCTGCCCACGTGTCCGATGACAGCGCTCCTGCTGGCGTGCGTGTCCTCCTGTGGGACTTAGTCGCTTGTCTTAATGAAGCGTTATTTTGCCCCCTGCTTTATTCAGCTGGAACCAGTGTGTTCCTGTTTATAAGACTAGGCTTCTGCCATTTTTGTACTAGCTCACATTTTGATGCAGAGAGTCAGGCCTTTAAAACATGCCGTGGCATGAATAAATCCACTGTCTGTCTGGCTGCCTGTGAAGCATGGTGCCTCTCTTCTTTACTACCCCCGTTCTTCACGGAAATGGCGCACAATGATTGCATTTATGAGTCAAAAATTATTGTTAAGGGTAACACTGAACAGAGGGGGTGGCCTGTGAAAGGGCTTTTGACATAGTAGTTGACTATGTCGGGGTGTCCACTCTTTGCCTGTCTATGTCATGTGTGTCTTTCAGAAGTTTGTCCCGGGGCGATCACAGGTCTTTCATGTAGCACGCACTAATGGTAAGTGGGACTCATCGCTGCACAATGTCATCCGCCTCTTCCACCTGTCATAGACCTCAGAGAGCCTGGTTTGCATCTTCCAAACCAGAAAGACTTGTTTATGAATTATCATTGCATTCTTGCCATAGGCTTGGAAACCATCACACAGCCATATTGAGCACATAAGATTACACTGATGCATTTGGCACATGTTGCCCTCTTGAACAGTTTGCACTTTTGTTGAACAGAAACACTGCCGCATCCTTGGATTATGTGGCAATATGCAAACCTTTTAGTCATTGTGGGAGGTGAACAAACTAATGCAAATTTCAAATAGTATAGGCATGTGAAGTAACTCTGAATTTCTCTGACTTTAATAATGGCAGTGCTTGAAATGCTCTCATTGGAACCCTGTCATTGAAAAATGCGTAAAAGAAGGTTTTTTGAGAGATGAACAGCACCGAAACAAAGTCACTCTACACTGCAAAATTTACCAAAAAGGTTCAGCTGACTTTATCCTGATGTCCGCTCAGTCAATGGCGGACTCAGGATCTGTTTGGTTAGTTAGATTTTCACTTGCTGGTTTTCATACTCATAGCCTCTCTGTCTATTAAACACACACACACAAATCCATCACAGGTCAAATTTATTATGCATCCACGTCTATGAATGCAGAGGAATGCCCCCCCCCCCCCACATTGGTATAGCCAAACCTGAATCTTGACCAGTCAGTTAACAGCCACACAGTCACAGTATAAAATTGAATTTTCATATTTTTGGGAGATGTTTCCCACTTGCCAGCAAATTCAAAGATTAATGACTATTAGTCATGTGGGCCTAAGTTTGTGATAGACATGTCTTGTTAATCTGTTTGACTCTTTGAATTCATATTAAACAGCTTAAAACTTTTGAGTTGTTTCTGCAATGCAAATTTGTACTGTTACATGTACTTAAAATGATTGAAACAAGCAACTGCCAAAAAAATTTAAGAGATTAGAAAGGTAGTGCTGAGAAAGGCAGAATGAGAAAGATAAAAAAAAATCACTGGATGGAAGTCTATTGTGTTAAGCTGAATTTCTGTCTGCTTGTTTGCTTGTTTGTTCCTTTCTTTATACATGGCTCTATTTTTCAAGCCACAGATTTGAAATATGGCACAGAGGTACTCCTTACCTCTAGGTTAGATTTTTGCACAGTCAAACAGCAGTACGGACATTGCTGACAGGTGCCTCCAGACTATTGTCAGGTCCAATGACCCAGGGTTAGGCTATGCGTGTGTGTGTGTGTCTCTTCCCTGTTTTCATATGAGGCCTGTGTAAAGCTCACTTCCTGTGCTTATAAATTATTTCACACAAGAGTAGTAGCAGTAGTAAATAATAATAATAATAATGATAATAATAGTAGTTTTGGTGCTGTGATTTGCTACTCTCAGTGTGCTCCTCTATTTGTTTGGATGGTTTGTATAGTGAGACTCATGTCCTGTTTTGTTAGGTGGTTTAGATCTGTGCAATTAGTCAAGTATAGAAGACTTTGTTTTGGGTTTGCCACTTTTTCTTCCTGAGGTTAAGATAGGCAATTGGTCTTTGATTCACACACAGTAGAATAGTTAGCTTGTTTTCACTTGTGAAACCTTTTAAAATATTCACTATAAATTACTAACCTTTCTCATAATAAACCCTTTCCACAAATACCCCTTGGTTTGGTTTTGGTGCGTTATCCCCGTGGTAAACCCTTTCCACCCCTTTACCATTTACGTGTAACATCTTTTTAATGCATAAAACTCTTCTCAAGTCTTTTCTCTTTCTTTCTTCTCTGGCCAGACTCCAAACTTCTGCCAGGCTTCCCAAACACAGATTCCCCTGCGGAGAGAAGTGGCATTGTACCAGGTGAGCAGCTTCAGCATCAATACCTTATGCTGGCACATAGGATTTGTCTCCAAATGAAATACAGTTGGTCCTTGACTTAATGGAATTTTGAATAACAAACCTTTTGGCATTACAGTCTGTTTTTAGAAGTATTTGGTATTTATTTTTTCATAAAGAGAGCAAGCGTATCAATTCAGGATTGTACATGAAAGCTTCACCCTTTATACTGTGGGGGTACTACCAACTAACACAGGACATGTTCACTCCACTGTAGCCAAATTTTAAGCAATAGATCAGAAAGCATAAGTAAAAAAAAAAGCTGGAAAATTTATGCAAAATCATTACATAATAGGATGAACAAGTATACTGGAGTATTGACATTCCCCTCAAATAGTAACTTCTCAACATGAGAACACTGTGGGTGAGCAATGTGAGAGGACAGTTAATTGTTACATTTCCTCTCCTCTCAGGCCATGTGAAAGACCTAAAATTTTTTAATTTGTTCTCCATTTCCCCCAGTTTGTAGTAAATAATATCCAGCTATAAATCTATAAACAACCATAATTAACTTTGGGCCTCTCAGTGTATGAGACCCTTCAAAAGTAAGTCATTGTGCCTGTCTGCCATGAGGGTAAAATGAGCAGACCACATAGAGAAAATCTGTCCATCCATTCACCTAGTAGGCACCAGGGTTGTATACATGATTTCCACTTCTCTTCTGCCACTGGGACATGGTACATCTTCATAGAAAGATCTGCACTGACCACAGTGATGAATAAATATTTCTGATCTCTTTTTGCGTTGGAGGTAGAATCTTAATTCCGATGTTCCCAGAGATTCAAGTTCCTCAGTTACACAACAGGAGCTGGAGAAATAGCTGAGGGTTTTTTCCATAATAATAAGGTGACCTGAAAAAAGGACATGTGAAACAGTCCACACATGGACAACTTGTGTTTGCAGTATCACAAATAGTTAAGGGACTGTTTGTGTTTATGAGGTGTAGAAAGAAAAATCCTGGGCATGTTGTAATCTGCTGAGAATTCTTTGGCTACGTCAGTTTACCCTTGAAAAAAATCTGTGTGACTGTCTAACTTTCTGAAGTTATTGAATAAAAATGAGAGTACCTTTTTAAGATTAAAATAAAAGGTATTCTCAAAAAACAAATTAAAGGTATATGGAACAAAGTAATTTCAAAACTTAATAACTTAATTCATAGTGTACTCTTGGCAGTCGACATTGACATTGATCACCGTTACAGACTGGTGGTCTGTTGTTGGTACTGTTCTCTCACAGAGCTGTAGACTTGATAAACCTGTTCTGCATGTACTCTGCTGTTGTCTGCTTTCACTTTAACAATGTTCCAAAGATGTTGACAGTATTTCACTTAACATTTCTCTTTCTCCGCATGCACTTGAAATCATTTTATGTTTTACCCACCTTATATGAAAGTTTGTGTTTCAGGCAGTTTATGTTGTTGTGCAGTTATAGCTGGCATTTCTATGCAGTACACACATTGATTCAGCAGGGTTTTGGGGACAGAGCAACGCTGCGGTACTGATGTGTGTTGTGGTGCTTGTGTATTTGCACAGGACTGATTGCTGCTGCACTGTTCATCATCTTCTTGTTGGGTCTTTATGCAATGCTGTGGAAGTGCATGGTTAGCCAGCCTAACAGGTAAACTGCATCCAGAAATTCTGCTGCTGTTATTTCTTGTGTGTGTTTGTGTTTGTGTGTCTGTGTGAGAGAGAGAGGTCCTGTTTGCCATAGACACAGTAAAAGAATGCCAGCCTGGGAGAAGACACATCAAATTCTTGCAACTCATTAATGGATTACTGACTTTCACTTTACACTGATGCTGTATTCATTTTGTTACGCTGTTCAGATTGTCAGGCTGTGAATGAAGCTCAACTGCACATCTATAAACTTGCTTTTGCGTTAATTGTAGTAATTTCTGTTCAGGCTGAAATGTGGTACTGTGTTTTCAGGGTTAATGTTGTGTTACAGTAGTACATTGCAATAATGTAGTACTGCTTTGCTGACCTCACAGGAGAGGAACAATGCGTAGGGTGAAGACTCATACAAGGCCGAACGTGATGTGCTGAGGGGCAGGCCTGAGTCACGGACCTCACTGTGGACTCTGTCGGAGCTGTTGGTAGCCTGAGGCTAGTGGTACACTATGCAGGGTGTGTGGGCAGCTTTTGGGGGCAGTAGGAAATCTCTTGCTGAAAATGTTGCGCATCTGCTCTGCTGCTTATGCTGAGGCTCTGGGTTAAGAACAGAAAGCCCCTTGCATAGATCACAGCACTATGGAGTCTCCCATTGTCACTCTGTTATCTAAGGTGTTTGGGAGGATGTATCTCACTTTAGCTGTGTAAGGGATGCTATTGTATGTGCTATCTTTCCCTGTGGTACAGAACAGGGTATATGCTGCAGTTTTTTTTTGACAATGGAGGGCAATTATTTTGTACAGGAAAATTTTCAATCAAGACTCTTTTCTTTGCCAAGGTTTTCCAGACTGCAAGCCACCATGTGACGAGTCTGATTCTGAATGTAAACTACCTTTTGTATTCCATTTTAAAGAACAGATCATTCTACTACTGTAACAGTTAGATGAACAAAACTGCATCTAAGGAGTGGGTGTCACTACTAATGTTCATGTTATGGATTTGTGTTATCATAATGTATGTTCTAGTCTCAGACTGGTTTTATCTGTGGACACAGTGGGCAAAACAGGTGCACCTGGTTAGTTGGGGACAACTTTTATTCTGTATGGTGTTTTTATACTGTGTGGTGTTTGCATGTTGTCTTATTTCCTTCAGGTGGTCCAGCTTCCTCACACAGTCTGCTGAAGACTGCTTTTATTTTGTCCGTGTCTGTGTGGGGCTACTGCAATATTGACTTCCTCTGGACCACCATGACTCTGCCTATGATAAGCAGTTACCAATATTGAGTGAGTGGTTGAAATATTTGAAATAATGTATAATTAGGCAGCAACATCAACTAAACACAAGAGATATAAAAAATAAATATCAGTTTAATATACTATTGCTGTTATTTTTACAATGCTTAAAATCCATGATATATATGTATTTAAATATTGACAATTTGAAAGCTACCTCTTTATATCAAGTCAATTACAGTCTTTTCACTCACCAGTAGCTGTATAAAATGGAGTGTTTCATTCCCTTCTCATGCAGAAATTTTGTCTTGTTACATATTAGCAGAAAACACAAATAATATGAAAATTAAAATTTTAGAGGAACACTTTTAAGTATTTAACGTATCAATTACCTATTTTAGACTTTTCCAACCTTTGTAATTCCATAACGACTACTTGCAAGAATTTGTTTTTTTTTTTATCAACAAAATAGAAAACACTGTTGTTACAAAAAGAAAGCTGATTTTAAAGTTGGGTTATGGTTGGTTATTTTAGTCAGTCTGTTTGTTGCACTTGAATGATGTGAGGCTCATTTTAGGACTAAGGAGCGGTTCTCGGTGCTTCTGTGCAGCAGTTGCTCCATGGCCCAGAGAGGTACAGAATGTCAGGCCGCAGGCTTTCCATTCCACACTGCCAAGTACAGTTGTACAGAGGTATATATTTTCTGGATATACTGGCCATTTCACAGTCAGTTTACATCACATTACACTGATTTTGTCTGAGGTCGTCCAGTTGTCTTGCTTCAGCTGACCGGCATCCGGAGGGCTCTTTTCTGAATCCTCATAACTCATGTTGATATAATCGCATTTTTTCTCATTCTCCACCTTCTGAGCGTTCACCTTCTGCTGTTCCAGCAGCACAGCCTTGTTAAGTCCTGGCCCTGAGATGGGAATATTATGGTGAAAACAGAGTATTTAGGATCTGCTGCTCACCTAACCCTGTGTTACTGCATTCCACTAAGTGAATGCCCGCTCCTAAGGAGTTTCGGAATGGAGCGCATGTGGAAATTCTCGTCGGTCGCTCAAATATAGTTCTGAAAGTTGTTGTGTAATAAAATTACGACATAGATCAGCAGCAGTGCAGATCTGTAGTCATGAAAGAGTTTGAGAGTCAGGGTTCAAATTTGTTTTGATATACAATTAAAACAGTAATGCAAGAAGCTTCATGATGGGTGAAGTGTACGATCTGTATGTTAATGGAGATGAAACTAATATTATAAAATAAAAATAGGTGAACAGTAGAAGGTTGCTGTTTGGCTGCTCTTACCAAAGAAGCTGAGCAGTACAGGAAGGAAAATGAGGCCGTGCACCAGACCCAGCAACGTGATGACCAGGTTCAGCCGGAAGAAGAATATCTGGATGAGCTGAGCTTTGGCAAATGCCAGAACCACAATCCCAGGCAGGTTTGTCATAGCCACTCCTGCAAACACCTATGGAAGACCCAAGAACCCCAGTTCAGTTGAAGATCGCGGAACTGCTGCAGCCTTCACTTTTAAAGCAAGGCTCCTCCTTTGGCTTGTACTTTCCTTAAAAATGGATGCAACTATTGGCCCCTTTTCAGGCAAGCAATTAAATAATTTTTGATCTAAGGAGTGAGAAAGGTGTTTAGTGTTCACAGCGGGTGACCTTACCGCACTGCCCATGTTGGTTGTGGCCTCCTTAGCTCTCTCCACACGTGTGGAACAGGTGCTAAGGGCGAAGGAGCGAGTCAGATGGGAAACAAACTCCACTGAGATGCCCACAGCCTGCAATGGTAGTCAGTACAACAAAGATAAGTCTGTAACTTAACCTTGTATACGTCACTGCTTAAAAATGTACATGCTTATGTAGTTTTTGCTTGCAGATTACACATAATTCAAGGATTTGTATGCAGTGAAGGTGGGTGAACCGTTAATTATTGTAAGCAATGTAAGAACCATGTACAGAAGGTTCAAACAACAGTGAGCAGCTGACCGTGACAAGGTTGATGAGGGACACAGCATTGTAATCGATGTCCCACAGTGTCATGACTCCCACAGTGTCCACTGTGATCATGACGATGGTGATCAGGTTGAGGAAGCCTGAGCACACATCCATTCCCAGCAGGATGCAGCAAACCACAAAGGTGGGAAGCAGGCACAACCCAATGATGAAGAGGCCCTCAGGCACAATGGTGAGGTACTGCTCATAGAACAGGTATGTTACCCTGTTTCGGAGTGGGGGGGGGGGGGGTCCATATTAGTGGTGAACACAGGCAGATCATGGATGTTCAGTGGAGCAAAGGATGTCAAAAGTTTTGTAAATATCGCATCATCACAATTTACAAAGAGAGTTTTTATGAATGCCTGATTATTCCTGTGTCTCCTTGAAATGTTAACATCGGAAGAAAGAAGGGCTGCATACGTACGTGTAAGGGAACACCTCGAAGTCCGGTGCGGTGCCGATAACCTTGCGCATACTCTCTGTGATGTTGTCAGCTAACAGGCGTGCCATCTTCAGGGCCTCAGTATATTCCTGGGAATTTTTGAGCGGTGTGTGATAGGCCATGAACCGGGATGCTGTGGGAGGAAGGAGCATTTGTTCAGCTGATGACATGAAGCTTAAAGAAAAAGCTTCAATCAGTTGTAGTTCATGTGTTCAGCTCATGTTGGTGAGGGTCAGGGTAGCTTTTTTTCTTGCTACGGCATGTACCTTCTGACCCCATCCTGTAAGTACTTATGCCTTTCTTTATATTTTGACATTTTAAAAATTGCAAATATAGCACCATAAAAGCAAAACATTTTGCCTAGGTTGGTAATATTTATTATAGCTAGTAACTGGCTGACTAATTCCCCCAATTATGCAGTGCTATATTGACACTACAAAGCCATTTCATGTTTTTATTTAATTCTTTAGATGAAAATAATCTTACCAATGATTTCTCCAGTCTCATCTCTCACCACAGCTTTGTCGTACGCTCCCAGGCCCCTGTCAGTGAATGCAAGATTTTTTTCAGCAACTCTTTACTAGTCTGAACCACATTTCAGATCAGAACTTCAATTGATGATCAGCATTTTTCATGAGTCAATAATGAAAATAGTACTGCAGTATTTCACGTAAGGAATTCCAAGAAACAGAAAGGACTTTTCTAAACTGCTTCACTAAATTTGAACTGTTTGTCTCTTGGAAAATAAGTTCTTATATAATAGCTTTTTGGTGCCCTACATTTAGGCCAATGAATTCCAGAAGTCTAATGAGATTCCGAAATTGTTTTGTTACACAGAAGACAGCTTAACATTCTCAGTCACAGTGCCTGAGAACCTATAGCACAACCACACTTAAAATTGAGCAAATTTTAGAAAACACTGATCAGCATAGGATTTCTTGGCTGGCTGATGTTCTTTTACCCTTTAGGACACTCCAGGTCTGGCCGGTTGGTTAGAAAGCTGGGCAGGAACTTGTTGAACTCCTCAACTGTGGGCCTTGAGGTGCTAGTGAAGTTGGCCTTTATACATTTCTTCATACACTTCAAAAATGCTGCAATCACAGACAGATTCCATTGTCAGTAAATCATGGTTATTTATTCTACTGCACACCAAAGGGTTTTATAGAGAAAAAAGCACACAAGTAAGATAGTTTAGAATTTATAAGCTCAATAATATTTACCATTACTAAATCACTGGTAAAGAAGTCAAATTTATTTCATATTGATGCTGTCTCTTATCAACACCTGCATAAAGTCCAGCAGAATGATTCATACTGTTTGTACGTATGAAACTTCAGCATTAGTAGGTGTCTACTAATATCTCTGTGTCCAGTCTTTGATACATACGTTCAGAGGCAGGGCAGAACTTCCCATTATTGGGGCCAGAAGTGTATAGTCGACAACATCGAGATCCAGGGTTGAGCCAGTCAATGAAATCATCCACCCAGGAGGAAGCTGGAATAGCCAGGAAGGACCTAAAAATATCAGTAGTTAAGAAACAGTTGTTGTGGTTCGTGCACTTGAGAATCTACACTGTGTTACTACAGTGCATTTGTCAGTCAGTATTTGGACTATGGCACAATTTTTGTTGTTTTGGCTCTTCACTTGGTCACAGTCGATTTGAAATTAAACAGCCATGAGGTTGAAGTGCACATCCTGGATGGGATTTTGATACTGTGCAGGGTAACCACATGTTAGCACACACTATGGGCAATTTAGTGACCAATTGACCAGAATTGACCACCCCTTTGGACTGTGGGAAAAAATGACACCATTTTCAGGAAACTCATGCAGACATAGGGAAAATAATAAATGGTGCAAAGTAACATAATCTTTAAAATGTTGTGTTTACCACTTAGTTAGAAATATTAGTCCTGAAACTAAGGCTAATAGTCTATACAATATCCTTACATTCACTGTTTTGTTTCTGATCTGTTGTATTGGAGTACAGAGACAACATAACAAAATTTCAAATAGTTGTCGACTACACTGCTTACTAAGCATTAAACTCCTGGCTTAAAAAGGTAGAAGAATGAATTGTTTGACTTGTGAAAAGGATAATGAAAGAGATAAGTTCTCACTTGTCTGGATACTCCGTGGCATACTGGATCTTCTGGGTGACCGAGAAAGGGTCACAGCCCACACTGGAGCACACAGCATCCATACCCTCCACTGACGTGAAGTTAAAGCCCCTTGTGGTGACGAAGTATGTGGGCACGCCAACCTCAAAATACTTATTCAGATATTTGAAATATTCCAGCATGTAGGAGTCCTGTGGTGAAGAAAGGTCAACTGGGCATCATTACAGTGTTCAAATCTGATCAAAATTAATTTAAAAAAATCCCAAATGATAAGTAACTAAGTAAGTTTCCTCTGATGCTATATTAGTAAAAGTCACCTTGGGCAAAGCCAGCTCCTGATCCAAACCAACAGTCACATGGGACATCAGGAAAATTGATGCACAGAACATGAAGAGGAATACTACAACCTGGGAGAATAAACCAAGGGTTGAAAATGATCATTATGCTCCTCAGATGAGTTTTAATTTGAGAATTTTTTTCCTACTGTAATAAATATTCAAACAAATTTGCACTAAAAGCAACTGAAAACATGTGAAAGCATACCACAATGACCCTGGTGACAGGGTTCAGGAGGACCGGGGCATAGTAATTCTTCATGAAGGGCAGCAGAAAACCATGACTGGGTTTAGAGGGTCTGGGAGTGGACACAGTCACACAGCAGGCCAGTTCATAACGGTTGCGGTCCTGCCGTCGTGCATCCAGAGACAGCAGGGCCACAAAAGCAGTCATTTGCAGCAGGAAGTCCATCAACACAGCAAGAGCCGCATAAAGAGCGAAGGTTTTCACAGCCGGCATGCTGCTAAGTGCTCCTGAAATTACACATGGACACCATCACTGCCCCGTTCAGTTTCTGCAGAAATTCCAGATGCACCCTAGTCCAAAATGTCAGTGCGACAAGTACAGATTATTTTGGAATTTATTTTTCCTGGTTTTCAAAACCAGCTGCCCTCAAGGACCCAGACATCTGCCTGAATTCCTGAAAGACAGGGCCACCAGGGAGATACGGGCACAGTATTGAGATGCACAAAAAAGGGACTCACCAAGAAAGAAACAGATGGACTCTGAGAGGCTGCAAAGGAGCATGCTGGGAGCAACCCTGCCTAGGACTCGACCAATATGTTCTTCCCTTCTCTCTCCAGGTCTGCGCTCATCCCTCTGTGTGTGGTGGAGACACAAGCATCATTATCATGCTCCAAGCAACTCTTACAAGAGCATCTCAATATAATTTAATAACATGTTTTCTTTTACCAGAAGTTCTTGATATTAACTCTATGTTGCAGCACTTGTCCCACCCCCCTTTGGCTGTAGTTTGGTTAGCATAAATACATTGCAGTTTTGTATTTGGCCCAAAATTCTTTGCACAATGGTTAGAACTGCTTCCTTGTACTCAGAGGGCCCAGGTTTGAACCCCACCTCCTTCTCTGCCTTGATTTAGGCCAGAGCTGTACCAGTTAAAATTATCCAGCTATATAAATGTGTACATCATAAGTAGTTTAACATTCTAAGTCACTGGAGGAAAGTGTCCACTAAATTAATGAATGTAAATGTAAAGAAATATCAAGTGAAATGAATGCCATGTAGAGGGAAAGGCAATCACAAGGAGTCTAGACCTGGTATTCCAGAACAAAGATGAAAATGTTGTCTGCTCCAACAGCCAGCACCAGGAACGGGACCACTTGCAGGATGACCAGTGAGGAGGGAATGCCGATCCAGGCGTAAAATCCCATGGAAGCCAAGACTGAGCATCCAACCACTAGAATTCCACCCAGACCAACTAGAATTTTAGAGTCCACCTGAAACAGAATGCCCCAAATTGCTCCTTCATTCAGTTCCAACATGAAATGCACATAAAAAGCTGAATTACCAGCACAGTCTCAGATATAAATTTGTTAGGCTCCATGGACTAGAAGCAACAGTTAACCTGTGGAACAAGATCATGGGTGGTCTGCAAAGCCTGAGAAAACTGAAAACTTACCAGTATGCGCTTAAAAGAGGAATACTCCCCTAGTGCAAGAGCAATGTAGACAAAAATCACAGCATAGCTAATCATGAAGATCGGAATGTCCTCCGCCGTTGTCCGATTAATTTCATCTTCTAGGGACCTCTGGGTAAGAGTAAACAGAGAATGTGAACCTGTTGTATTTATGTTAATGAAAGGAGAAAAAGTTATAGCATAGCAGCTCATTTTCACGTGCATATTTCCATCATTGCATTATCAATAACCGCTTCATCCTGGTCAGGGTCGCAGCAGTCCAGAATGATTGGACGCCGAGCTATAAAACTACCTGAATTGGACACCAGTCTGTCGGAGGGTGGCCCCACACACACACACACACACACACAATCTTAACACTGCAACCAATTTAGAGTAACCGATTAACCTGAAATGCACAGGGACTAAACCCATGCAGGTCATACAAACTCCACACTCACAAAGCTGAATTCAAACCGCCGACCAGGCCAAGTGCTGTGAAGCAGCAATGCTACTCCCTGACGCCATGCTGCTCTAGTTTATTTCTTCTTTCACATATTTTATTAGAAGGTCAAATATGAGAAACATCCAACTTTACCTCTGCCATATAAGCAAATGTGAAATTGGTGGCTGGATTCTTCTGGTACTCCTTCACAATGTCTAAAAACATTTGCTCCCATTTCTGCACAAGTTTGAATTTAACATTGTCCCGGGGGTAGTTGTTCAAAGAGAAGGTCAATATAAGAGCATCTGCCATGGTATAGTCCTCATCTTGGAAGTTGGAACAAGGAAGATGGAAGGCTAGTTAGTCCATGTACATTGATTTTATTTATATGTGGTTTATGCACACTTTAATGTGGGTGCCAAAATAAAAATTTACAGTGGTGCTTTACTTGGAGACAATTAAATTATGACCAGATTAGGGACTACTTTCTGCTTCCTGTTGCATTCAAATCCTTTGTGAAAGCAAGATATGCCATATTTAAAGCAAATACGTTGGTGAGAAAGTATTTGGGGAAAAGAAAGAAAAGGAAAATCTTACTTTCATAACCCCCCACTGCCAAGAAAGGGAAGACAGGACCACCGTAGTCAGACATGCAGCTCAAGCTCAGGTCGGTGGCATCTTTGAAAGACAGTGGAGAGCTGCGGATAAACACAGTTACAAGTCAGATCTGGAAGATGACAGGCAGGTGTACAGACTATTGTCAAGCTCAGTCTTTGCCGAATAACTTTTTTTTTTAAAAAAAAAAAAGCAGTACAAAGTAATGCAGTTGAGCACATAAATAAATTGGCTTGCAGACACCATGAAGGTGTGCACCACTCATTTCCTGCTGCAGTTGTTTCCAGAAGAAATCTTTTGAATTAAAATGTGATATTTATTTAGCTGATCCCATTTTCCAAAGCAGCGTACAATGTTTACCATATTTAGAGCTGCCCAATTTTAGTGGACTAATTTGAAGTAAATAAATTGCTCATAGATGCTACAGCAGGAGCTGAGATTTGAAGGCAGGTCCTCTGAGCCCAAGGACAGTGACTGTAATTTCTACTCCCCCGATGCCCTTTTGTGCCACAGCTGAGACTTCCGAACACAAACCTGTGGTATTTTAAGTTATTAAAGTTTTGGCTTTAGAAATGCATACTTTACACAGTAGATGAAATGATCTCTCCAGTCTACTTCCTTCGTCACACCCAGTTTTGTCATGTTCACTTTGGCATTCAGGTTCTTCACACTGTTTTGGAAGTACTGTGCCAGGCTGTTGACCGCACAGTCTGTCAGTGATGGGTTGTTGGGGTTGAGGGGAGCAAAGCAGATGTCTTTGAGGGTGACAGTGCGGTTTAGGTCATCTGACCAAAATTCAATTGCCTGGATCTTAGTTTGTAGTTCCAGCAGCTCCAGGATGAGGTCTTTTGAGATAATCCCACTGAAGTTGTGCATGCCAAACAGGAGGGAGTCATAGAAGTGGTTTGGCTGGCCCGGGGCTGTGAGGATCACCTGGTTTGTACGGAAAAATGGGTCAAAATATTTGTCATGGAAGTCTTTTTCTTTCCGTGCACGGCTGTTAGGGGCAGACCACAGCTGCACAGGGTCAGTCGTCAGCTCAATGTACATTAGGCCGACTGTGAAGACCACTACCACCACTGCAGAAACCAGAAGTATTTTCAGTGGGTGTGTGGCCATTAAAGTGCCCCATCTCTGGAACAGAGATCCGAGAAACTCTTCTGTAGCAAGGCTGTTCCTTTCTATACAAGTCACGTCCTTGGGGTTGATGGGTTCCTGATTTACATCATTGCCATTTTTGTCTTTGACTTCATCACCACTCTTCCAGTAACGGAAGGCTCTCAGCAGGAGGAAGCCAGCGAAAAAGAGACAGAGTGCACAGAAGACAGCCAGACACACCACCAGTACACCATCCATGTGGCCTACTTTGAAGGGCTCAGGCAGGGGAGGTGGAGGAGGTATAGAGGGACACATTTCTTTGCAGTCCTGACAGGAGCAGGGCTCATCGCCATTACTTGAGAATTCATTGCATCCTACTGCTCTGCCATTATAGGGCACAATGCCTGAGGGTACGGACCCATCAGGTGGAATGAGTCGAAAGTCAATGTCCAAAGGTGCCAGGCCATTGCTGGAGTCGCCCTGGAAGTCATACCAGCGCTGGGGGGTGCACAGGGTGGCTCCATAACGGCCACACATGGTGGCAATGGCAAATCCCCCAGTAGCTGGAATCCTTACATTCCTACAGGACCTGAATGCTGCATCAGCAAACGTTGTGGAGACGTAGGCCTGGTAGGCCAACACACCATCCTTTTCCTGGCCATTCACAGTGACCTTTCTGGTGCGTGTGACGTTAACCGTCATGCTCTGGTTAGGGCTGCAAGTGTTGATGCAGTGTAGGTGAGCAAAGTTCTCCGCACAGGAGGGACACCGGATCAGAACAGCCTTGGACATGCTCAGGCTCTTTTCCAGAGATGTGAGCTGGTCTAAGGAGCAGCAGGCCAAGGTTTTACCCTCTCCGTTGTCCAGCATCGGGCAGACAGACTTTAGCCTCTGGTAATGCAGTCCCTGCAAAACCCTTGCTTTACTGTAGTTCAGACAGGGAATGATGGGTGTGATCAGGCTGCCGTCTGCATCAGGGTTTACGCCGCATTCTTCATAAAGCACACAGACCCCAGGCTCGTGCTGAGCTTCTACAACAATCTGTGAAAACGAGACCGTGCCATGAGCACCAGAACACAACAGAAATATCTTTTCACATGTCAAGTCTACGCCGGTTCGGTTTCAGGCTTGCATACAGCGGTCTTTTGGCACATTTGCGCTTTTTTCTGCTGTTTGATGCTTGACGTGTTTTAATTTTTCCCCCTACATATGAAACCTTTCCCTTGTTTATCATGGTCACGCAATTATGCGATAGTGTATCTTATATGCAATGCCATTTTACTTTCACATTCACATTAGCTTCCTTTCAGATAAATTAAAAGATTGAAAGAATGAAAGACCTCCATATTCGCATTTCGGAATTACTTGGTTCTTGCGAATGATTTTGATTTAATTGCAATTGCTATTTTCGGTAGCCTCATTCCAAGATACAGACACACGGTAGTTCTGCTTCAGATCAGTCAAAAGGAATAAAACTCCCAGGAGACAAATTCCGATAACAGGACAGGAGAAGCTAAGGAGAATCAGACGTGGCATAGAGGTGGTATCTATGAAACCTAATTTCATAAAAAACAGATTCTAAGCAAAAACATAGCTACTTCTAGCTATGACTTTCGCTTATCCGACAACCCATCCATCCATCATCCTTAACAGCTTTATTAGATGTCGAATTTGCTGCAATTTGGCATTCATCTCGGATGCATGAAACGCCACTTTTTTCAGGTTATACTACCATTTTAAAATACTTTGCTCACGGGTGTCACAACAGGGTCCTCTCAGGGACACCGAGTTGTGAGCCTTCAGGTTACAACCGCTGCCTCCTGACAACCCAGTGAATTTAAGCACAAGAACTCCAAATGTCAAACCAGACCCTTAGTTCAGTTGAAATTGGATCCTAACTCTACTTTGCTGGTAGTTATTGACTATATACCGCAGTGACTGCATACTGTACATTACTATAGTCTATATTGGTCTTTCCGCAGTATCACCTGTCATCTTTCCAAGTTGTTTTTTAAATCATTAGAAAGCTAAGAATTATAAATTAAAGGAACTTACCAGACAGGCAACAAAAGAAAAAAAGATGAGGGTGTGAGTCATTGTTTCTAGGATGCAGAGCCTTGATGTTTCAGGGGAGGCTTGTTGGAGTGTAACAGAAGGCAGGGGAGCTGCTGAGGTGTCTGCTCCTTTAGTTTCACCAGAATGAGTGAATAGGAGATAGAGGAAGACTGCCAATGTTACTGATGTCAGGTCTTTCTTATCTGGCCTGATGCAGGGAACACCAATCCCTGCTCTCCAAATCTGCAGCACCACAGTAAAATTATTAACCTGCTAGGAAGCTCACAGACTCTTGCCAGTTTCACAGAAGTGAAAAGCATAAACATGTTTCTGGGATGGTGTCCATTACTCATGAAGTCCTGCTCTTGGCATGCTGTGTTCTTATATTCACACCCGACTATGTAGCAGGAACCTGATAAGGAATCTTATCCCTTACTTGCTTGCTGGCATATCCCTGCACATCCCATATGAATAAGCAAATTTTAGCTGATCCATATAAACTTTGCTCTGTGTTTATCTAAAGATATTTTCACTTGTTAAATCAGGAAACTTAAATGACTTTATGATGTCAGTCTGTTTCTGACTTAAGATTTAAATTGTTTCATCTTTAATCTCTATTTCATTGTAAATTCCATTACATTTTGACTATTTCAGATAGTATATGATATATATCAGATACTGAATTTTTATTAAGACCTACTGTCAGTAATGCTCAGATGATTCTTACTTTTATATATTGCTATTTGGATTAAAGTGCGAAATACTAAAGTTTATTTATGCTTGTGCTATATATTATATACTTTATAAACTAATTTACAGTTTTATATAGTATACAGTTTTAATGTTATAGGCACTGAATTATGAGTGTTCATGTTACATAATATAATATAGATATGACATAAACAACTGACATTTTAGCTGATGACCATGGTCAAACGTAACATTAAATATTGAACAGAACAGTGTGAATATCACCACACATATGACTTTTACTGTTTGTTACAGTTTGTTATTCGTGGATGATGAATGGATGCATAGATTAAACAAACTTAATATTTCACATTTTAATGTTGATGATATTTATACTTTTGAGTACTTACAATACATGGTTTTGCAATATGTAATTTTACTGAAAAAGTTTCCATTAAAAACGTATATTACAATTGCAGGAGAAATATGTGACTGTGACGTTAATGGGCAATTTTATTTAGTATGTAATGATGAAAAAAATGTAGAAATACTTATGATAAAATAAAGCATATTACAGACAGTTAATTGCTGATTAAGACTGGTGAGTATTTTTCACCATAATTCCACTCTCACCTAAGTTGACTTTAACATAATGCATTCATCAGTAAAAACAAGTATGAAATTTCTGTGATTTTTCTACAGTAAAGGTTAAGGACAAATATGTTTTCCTACCTGCAATAAATGACATAACTTGAACAAAAATAAACAGAAACAATTTCATAAAGTCTAACTATTATTATCATCTTTTTTATTTGTAAAACATTTAATTCCAGAGGACAGTGTGTCATACTCCATTTTCACAATTTACAAGGTTTGGGATTAAGTGCCTTTTCTATTCTTACTGTATACCCCTGGTCAAAATGACAAATGCCACTGCATGCAGGAAGGTTTGTAAGGAAACTGCTCAAAACCATTGTTCTGCCTTGACTATTATTATTCTAATTACTGTTAATGTTTAATTATGCCGCAACATAACATTTTAACTTTTAGACCGTTTCCTTTCATCTGTGAGTCCACCAGTTACTGTTCAATATACCCCCGGCTGCGGTTTGACAAAATGTTGCAGTTCAAATGCAATCCAATATTTTTATTAAATATTTACACATAAATTATAGGTGCAGATCCATTCACCTTGAAACTTCATAAATGGCTCAGGTGTATTGTTGTGTCCTCCTCGCAGAACTTCCAGACCTTTCACACTATCTTTTTGTATATTGTATCAGTAGCAAACTGTAGACTGACAAAGCAATTGAATTGATAAAAATTTGAATCTTATCAAGCCTTGACTATAGCCCATAAATAGAGATTAAACTTTGAACCATCACCTGAAGGATATTCAGTAACCTTCACCTGTCATTCTGCTCTGTCGTGGAAGGCGGGTGGTGGATTTAGTCTCAGTGTTCAAAGTTGAGACCTGATTTAGTTTCCTTATAGGAGGACCTTTCACATAGAAGACGTTGTGGCCTCGGCACAAAGTCATTTTGCACCTGCTGCAATTGGTGGGAGGGCAAGGGCACCTATTGTGCTCACAGACAGAATACAAGCAAGACATTTGCATGCAAGAAGGTTTAGAGTAGAACAGAGCTTCTGTACTCCATACATGTAATCATCATGAAATCTGGGAAAAACAGTGCCATGATCACTTATTATAATTAATTCATTCATTAATAATAAGTAATACCCCCTGTGGCCAAAAGTATGTGAACCATCACACCCTTAAGTGCGTGTTGAACATCTCATTCCAAAACCATTCATATGGCGTTGTCCCCGTTTGCTGCCATAACAACCTCCACTCTCATGGGAAGGCTTGGCAGCAGATTTTGGGAATTTGTGCCCATTCAGCCACAAGAGCATCGGGCACCGATGTTTGGTGAGAAGGCCTGGCTTGCAGTCATCATTCCAGTTCATCCCCAAGGTATTCAGTGGGGTTGAGGTCAGGGCTTTGTGCAGCCACTCAAGCTTTTCCACACCAACCTGGGCAAACCATGTGTTTATAGAGCTCATTTCTGCATGGGGGCAGGGGCTCAGTCATGATGGAGAAGGAAAGGAGCTTCTTCCTTAATGTGGCCACAAAGCTGCAAACACACAGTTGTCCAGAATGTGTTTGTATGCTGCATGAGTGTGGCTGAAACAGCTCAACTCCAGCAATAGAAGGAGGGTGCACATACTTTGGCCATATAGTGTACTTCAATATACCTGATCTATATGGAATGACCAGTGAAGAAAACGAAATTGGTGACTGACCCATTAGTGTATAGGCTGGTTATGGGTATGAAGACACTATAAAACTTGTTTATAAAAAAATATATATCATTAGATGCCTGTATGCAAACTATATAAAAGGAAGTTGCAAGAATCTTCAGAAATCATCTAAATATGTCTCACTGGAATTTTTTGGCTTAAGTCACCAAACACAATAAAACAAGTACAAAATGCAGCGACAAAAAATGAAATTACATTATAAAATCTATATAAATATAAGCATGCATATATTTATCTTTAAAGCAATAAACACAAAAAAAGAATCAAATTAAACTGATTTATCCAGGGTTTATAATATGCTGTGCTGATGTATGGAAGGAAAGCAGTAGCACCGAAGCCCCTAAATACCTTGCAATTGCTGACAAAACAGAAGGACAAAGCAAATATAACTCAAAACAAATTTAGAGATGGTTTCACTCAGTAGTTTTAGAACAAAATGGAATAAATCAATGCTAAATCTGTGGGAAGCTGTGGTTTCTGAGTTACTGTCCAAGTCAAAGAGAAAGTCAAACATCAAAATTTGTTTGTGTCCGCAGTCCATTTCTGCTCCAAACACACTGTAGCAACACCAGCAAGTACTTATTCACCAAAGTATTTATTTACACTAAATTGTTTTATTGCAAACATATCTTTACTGCAGTAAATATTTAGTTGGTCTGCTATATGAACCATAAACACTCCAGAACCCAAGTGTTTTTGAAATCCATAAAATATGAAAATACATATCAAGGTGTCAGCCTCAACTCCCAATAAGATTTTTTGTTATCTTTGTGTACTTCAAACCTGTCTTGATAACCGTAGGGTTTATGGTTATAGTTATGAAGAAGTTATAGTTATGAATTTTTTCAAAATCCACAATTCACCAATTTTTATGGTACTGAATGCCTTATTTTATTTCAAGCAATGGATAATTTTGCCCATATGCTGGGCTTTATGTAAACCATAAATCTGAGTCACTTAAATAATTAAACAGGTGTTTATTCTGCAGTTAAATGATCATATTTTGCAATAAAATTTAAATGTCTACAAGCTAGTAACTATAGTTTAGAGTTGACAAGGGACTTTCTAAAGTGTCAGGTAAAAGAATTAATAATTAATAATTAATGTGCACGCAGCACTCTGCAGAGGAGACCTTATGAGTACAATAATTTTTACTTACTGAACACATATTTATAACTTTATCAATCATAAAAAACTGCATGTACAGTTTGCTGCTGGGTTAAAAGTGGTGTAAATGCAAAAAATAAGCTGACCATATCGCAATAATACTCTGGAATGTAATCTTTTAAAATCAATGTGGTAGAATACTCATTTATAGCTGCTTGAAAATAATAAATTTCTTTCCTTGAAAAAATGAGCTGTAATCCCAGCGCACTGGCTGAGGGCCATGATGGTATTCTAGATCCAGTCTCAGGCCAATGTAATGATACAGCACACCGGCACATGTTCACAACCCAAAAAGACATGCTGTCATGAACAAGGAATTAGGCTGCAGTTTATGATAAAAAAAAAAACAATTTTAACATAAAAATAATTGTTGCCTTTCCCACACTCTTGCTTCCAGCTTTCAGATATTATCTAATTGTTTCACTTGCAAAGACCTTGAGAGATAGTCTCTGTACTGGGGATAATTTCTTTATTGCAATGCTATCTGTGCAGAACGATGCCAGATGCCATTAAAGATGACACTGACCTTGCTGTAGCACCTGCTGACTCGGCAAACAGTGATTGGACAATCGGGATCAATTCAGCTGGGAACTAAGCTATCAAACATACAGAAGAAAATAACCACAATTAACCACATTACCACAGTTAAATCACACAAAAATTGGGAGTTTTCAAAAACATCAAAGCTTTCCGTTATAATGTAAATATTAAAGGGCATAAGATTAAGTTTTATTTGGACACAGGGTTAGATATGAGATGAGGTGATATGAGAAAATGTTCATTTAAACTTTATGTTGTATGGGAACAAAATTTTATATTTTATAGCCTTCAGAAACTCATTCCACTGTATTTTCATCCTTTTCGTAATATAATATGTAATGAAAAAAAATTACTAGCTTTTAAGTAATTTTTTATTTTGGATGTGGTACATTTAAATCAATAAATTCTTTCCTTAACACCAAGTTACAAAATGCTCCAAAACATTTAATGAGTTTATGATTGTGTATTTGGTTATTAAAGCAGAAAGAAACGAAAGAGTCATTGTGTAATATGGGCATCAACAACCCAGAAGCTGCAATATCAAAAATTTAAATTTGTAAAAAAGAAAAACAGAGGTGTTTAAAAGTTACTTTTGAGGGTTTTTGTGGCTCAACTGTAACATGTTACAGGGTTAGGAGCGCAGCTCAAATACAGAGAGAACAGCAGGAAAGCTGCAGAGGATCCATCCTTGTGCATATAAACATAAGTTTTGTTCATAAATAGTTACTGCCCTGAGATTCCAATCTTCTTTTGTGTTTTTCAAGATGTAGCTTATACTGTACGTGAGCCAGTCCACTAACAATATCGCAATTCTTTGCCACATGCAGCACACATTCAACCCATTGGTGCTGAAATATAGCTTTTACATCCATAAATATATATAATGTTTTGAGGAAAACCAAGCTTTTGCCTAACTGAAGTTTGCCCAACCTAAGCTCATGATGTTGCTGTATGGCTGGTCAAATGGGAATGAAGGCGGGGGTAGAAGCAGGATTTCTGATAACTGATACGGTCAGTTAGGAGTCTGGGGGCAGGTGTGGTGCTTCACTGCCATGGTGAATCTGTGTCCTGTGCGATGCCAACTCATTCTCCACACACATGCGTCACAATGCACCCTCATGCACGGCTTTCAGTGGCAGCTCATTCCCCACCGCTGTTATCGCTATCAGACCAATAGCATAATAGTTCCTGATCAGTCACCGTGTAATGGACACACAGCTAGGCCCTTGTTATTTTGCACGCCACTCCTTCTCCCTCAACATCAACCCCTCCTCAGATAAGGATGCTAGGTGTGGTGCCTTCTGCCAACTATGTCACTCTCTGCCCCAACTTGAGTAGTAGCTTGACATGACAAGAACATCCCATCTTTATCACCGCACTTACAAAAGTCTCTTTCAAATTCAAAAGCTTCATTTGGCATCACCATGCACCTCACACTGTGTCTGTGCTTTAGGCTTAATGCAGAGAAATCCTCTGAGAGAACATATTAATTTTGGTGTGATGCATAACTATGTTTGTGTTAGGGGCAGCGTGTTCACATTTTAACTAAATAAATGAATGGCAAACTGATAATTGCAGTAATAACTGGATAGTAGAATGGCAGGTTATACAGTGATAGATTCGTCACAATGCATTTGGAAAGTCCCAAGTTTGAATCCAAGCCCCTGCTGTCAAATCTCTGAGTGAGTCGTTTACCTTGAAGTGACTCAGTAAAAATTACATAAAAATAAATATACAAAGTTGTTAGTTAAATAAGCAATCGGATGTTTAATTCACTGGAGGTCAAAATATTTCTGCTACTGAAAATAAAGGATTCTGTAGTGTTATGCAATTTTAGAACATAAAACATCAATGTGTTGACATACAGCATACATTTTATGGAAAATATCTACAGCATAAATGAAACTAAAAATGTTTTCAATTGTGCTTTTTTATTTTAAATATACAAAGTAGCGGTATATTTACTACCTTTTTGCTGTCTAATATAACAAAACACTCTTGTGTGGTAAAAATTAATGTAGAGAAAGTCTAATAAATATTTACACTGTAAAACCATCATTATCATAAAAATGAGTCCTAAAGCAAAAATGAATTTTGGTACTCTTGTTGAAAAAGTGAAAAACAAAGAAATGTCCTACCTGCCAAATTAAAATTTTAAGTAATAAAAGGCATAGAATTTAAAAGGCAATGTGACAACAAACAGCTATGTGTAATTTCATTTATTTATTGCAGCTGATGTTCTACAAACACCACAGCCCGAGGCAGCTTATGAGCCTTACAACATTCTGATGACAGAAGTTACATCTTTAAAGGTGCTTTCGTGGGCAACGCTGTGATATTCTGGACTTGATTTTAATCATGTTTTCACCATATTTAAAAGAGAAAGCATATTTGCTTCTGAAGCTTTTGTGACTTGGGATCACAATACTTATTATTCCTCTGCAGATAAATAATAACTAAGGATTTGAGAGTCCCTAAGAGGAGATTTATGAATGTGGTGAAGGAGGACATGCAGGTGGTGGGTGCGATGGAGAAAGATGCAGAGGACAGGACGAAGTGGAAACAATTGATCCGCTCTGGCGACCCCTAACAGGAGCGGCCGAAAGAAGAAGAAGGATTTGAGAGCCCACCTTACTAGGAAACCAGTTACACTCATTATTGTAGGGAGGGCAGAAGAACAAAATGATGACAAAATGATTCTTTTTCAAAATCCTTGGAAGTAAATTTGATCTGATATGGATTCCCTCTTGACAAGACGTTCAGCTCTTGAAGACGTGCAGGCCCCCCCAATGCAGTCGTCATACAAATCAAAACAGAGGCAAAAGCAGCACTCCTGAATTGCATTCTACGTGACAAGTTTCTTTGTGAAAAAAAAAACTTATTCGAAGGCCTTGAGATAATGGATAATAAGTCTGAAGACAGATGTTTAGTTATCTACAAATGAGGATCAATAAGCATTATCAGAGGGACTTGATCTGATATGAATTCCCTCTTGATAAGATATTGAGCTATTGAAGATACGCAGACCCCCAATGTGGTTGTGGTACAAACCAAAACGGGCAGATCATGACAGTTGTACGAAGCCTGCGGAGGAGTTCACCTTTAATCCGATCCAAAGAAGCAGGGAACACGTTGCTAAATAGTACTCCCTACTAACTCAGGGCACAAAGTTTGTTTTTCATTAGATATTGAACTTGAAAAAACCTGATTTAAAAAAATTTTTAGAGGCCATTTGTATCTGATTTGGTGAGTAATGTGAGTCAGTGGTACCTGGCTTCAAAACTCAAATATTGGATTTACAGCAGTGACATCACCACTCACTGTGTCAGTGACCCTAAAAAAACAACAGAAACCGTTTTTCAATGAAACCGATGAAGAGAAGTTTATCGTGGGGGAAAAAAATTGTTCAGTCTGGCTTAAGTTTCCAGTTGCATATATGTCTGCTGTTTAAAAAGAACAAGATCATATGTCCTGTACCGAAATAACATTATATCTGTAATGAACCGGCATTGTACTTCTTTAGCTTTTGTAAAGTTTGATGTTTTCTGCAGCCTCAATTCTGAAAACTGCTTACAATGATCACCCTTGTTTCACAACATCCTTCTAACATCTTGTTCAATTTTCTGTTATAATAAATAAGTAAATACTCTGACTTGTAATAGCCATAACCCTACATCATTGTAGCGAGTGCAGCGGTGGGTTCAGGTGTATAATCCAAATAACAAACAACAGGACAAATGTCATAACACTACATTTATTATAATGCAAAGTTGTAGCAAATGCCCAACAGCTAGCCTGGGTACATACAAATGTTGCTATTTCAGCCCAAGGACCCCTAAAATGTGGATACCCCAATCCTATTTTCTTCAACACATGGGTGATCAGTCCAATACACTTACACACCTATTCTATTGTGTTGCTGTACTACCCTGAGAGCGTAACTACTAGCAGGCACTACTGTTATGTACTGTGTTGTGACGTACAGTATATGTGCTTAATCCAGATGGAAGAGCACAACCTGTCAGCCACTATTGATTTTCCTTTGTTTATTAAAAACAAAAGAACAATTCCACCTGCAACTCCTTGGTGCACCAACAACCTCACAGGTGTCCTTATCAGTCTGTTTGTGTTAGCTATACAGGGAGCTCAAGGTAAAACTCTACTTCACTTCACGTCTCTTGGAGACCATCCATGGTCTTATTTCCAGCAGGCGCTACAGAGACCAAGATGAGTGTTTGAGCTGCTCTGCAGGAAAGCAGTTAGAATGACTGATCGTGTTTGAAAGTAAAGAACAATAAACAGGTTTATAGAGTAATAATTAGACAATAATGTTGATGTAACAAACTGTGCTGTTGCCATCACAAAGGATCAACCACACAGTTACTGAATGTGTAAGTTATATTTATCCATCTATCTATATGTATAAATACAGTATATAAAGGTGGATAACAATAATGATGTTTTTGTATTAGAAGATAAATAATAAATATGAACATTTTCTAAATGTCCTAAAAGTGACCCAGAAATATAATGGAGCACTACTCATCTTATTATGTGCAGAGTAGGGAGGAGTATGCCAAACAGCTTCATTTGTACGTGCTTTCTTAGTTATGTTTCAACACTGCTGATACGCAGATATGAAAGTTGCCTTTTACTCTTTATTTTTGATAATCAGCCTAATGGTATCAGCATGCCCATGTGGGTTACAGTATCCTTACCAGCTTCCTAATTGCTTCACAGCAGTAAAGGAAATGATCGCCTGCTTGTGGCTGAGTCAAGGTTTCTTGTTGCCATGGGAACCTCTGAGCCTCTTTTGTGAACAACATTATTGTATCTGTCCCTATGCAATGCAGGCCAGGCCTTAGGGACATATTAACCAGAGCGTGTTGTTCTTTTGGTGCTGATAGTGAGGTTAGGCAATGTGGCTGTGTCCTGCAGAGGGAGTGAAGCTCTGCTAGTTCAGGGCTTATATCTCCCTCTCTTTCTTTTTTTGGGTCCCTAAAGTTCATAAACAGCTCCATCCAGAGTTGTTTCAGCCAACATATTATGCTCCCCTCTGAGGAATAAAGGTGCACCTGTATGTTAAGATCTAAGATCTGTTAAAATATGTACAGTAGGTAGGACCATGGACATTCCTACTGAAGTCCATCTTTGCCATAATATGTTAATGTTTCCAGTGCCTGAGAATATTATTTTGCTCACTAATTCCATTTAGCCTGAATTTTGTCCCCTTAACACCAGCAACAGTCAGTTTAACAAACTATTGCAGTGACTGAGAATATCATTTGACTTGTACTGAAGTCATTTACCTACCTTACCCAGCAAGTAATGTAATGTAATGGTGGTAACCATTACCTTCCATTTGGAGATTCTAAGTTCTAACCAGAGCACCTGCTGCAGATTCCTGGGTCCTCCTACCTGGGTTAATAGTACTAAGCAGCTTAATAAGCAACCCCCAGAGAAAAGAGTCAGCTGAATGTATAAATGATAGTAATTTCACTTGATTTTCTCTTCACAGAAATGTTGGCTGCTCATTCACAGTCTGTACAAAATCTACCCTGATGTTTCAGTACTTTGGTACAAACCATCACATTAACATGCAGTAGACCACTCTGCTCCATGTTACTGTTAGCTTTACACCAAGCAGCACATAAGCTAAAGGTATTGTACAGACCCAAAATGAGACCTGAAACCACATTGAAAATATTAAATAAAGTCCATGCCTCTCCAAAACTTAAACAAACTGACATCCAGCAATGTACACAATGTACCGCAACTAGTCCTAAGGCTTTAAACAACAAAATGATTACTGGGTTTTTGTGACACGCACATGAACATTAACAGTTTGCATGCTAACACAAATGCAAACACAGAAGTCATTTGACTGAAGCTTGTGTTATTTTTTCCTGTAATTTGTCATCATGTATTCTTATTTTCTAAAACTTGTGATGACTGTCGAGAGCCGATCAGGACAAAAGCCGTCTACCCGACACAGCGGCGCTGAGTTGACGAATCAAGGCAGGGATAAAGGACGCTGTGTCGGATGACAAAGGTGCAGAATCTTGAATGAGATGTACCGGCATTCAATCGTGCTCATTGCATTCCCTGATCCTGTGTCTACGTTTGTGTCAGTGCTGTTCAAGTTTATTAAACGTCCCTTTGTCCAAACACGTGCGTCCTACGAAATACTTCTGCATACGTGGATCCACCCTCATCTCTGGAGATTTGACAATGATATGATATGTTTTAAACCTCCCCCATTCATTCTCCCATTGAACTGCAGTACTTGAAGTGGTAGAAGGAAGCAAAAACATTGCAGAATCTGTCTATTTTCTTTTTCATCATTTCTGAGTTTGCTGCAGTGATTGTGTTTGGGCCACAAAACTGTTGAATGTTAGTGTAAAGTTGTAAAGGCTTGTGCACTAACATTAGTATAAAAATTCATATTCATTAAAAACATGAACCAGTAAAAGTTTGCAGAGACAACACATTTTTATTTTCTACAGTTTTTTCATTAGTATTTACAGTCAGGTCCATAAGTATTTAGACAATGACACAATTTTCAGAATTTTGCCACTGTGCACAATCACAATGATTTTGAAACAAAGCAACCAAGATATGAGTTTGTATAAAGGTAGACAACAAACCACCTTAAATTTGACAGGCATATACAATACACAAATGTTCATTCATGAATATTACAGATTTTATGAATTAATGAAACTCACACTACTTGACTACCATTTGATATCTGAGGAGCAGCACACTGTTCCCATCTAACCTTCACTTTAAAGCACTCATAACTGAAGACTTAATGGGTACTTGAATGCTTGACCTTTCCTTCTAGAGCCAGTTGTTGTGGCCACCATACAGCCATAGCAGAAAGTAATAACTTGGTTTATTGCTTGTACTTAATAAAGCTGTATTTGTATAAATAACAGTACTGCAAACACCCAGATTAGAACACTGCCCCTCTACCCTCTAAGACCTGCTCTAACCAATGGGCCACATAACTTGAAATACTTACGTTTTCTTTTTACACAAGTATTAACTTTTGTGTTAGTGACTATTAAAATCACAATTCATTACAAACCCCACTCGGGATTTAAACACTGGCATCTTAACCAGAGGACTGCAGATACTCGGGCTGCCTTTAGCTTCTTTCTTTGATGGTACCAGAATTATGAAATAGCTTGACAACATCTGATTGTTTTAGACTGGACATCCCTGCAGATCCATGATGTGGGAAAAAAAGAAATTTTGTATTTGATGTGTCAAATTTAGACACGGTGAGGCTGTATAGCCAGCAATCACAAAGGCCGGAGAGTTGTACCTAATCAGGTTTTTATTTTTATTTAGTTTTATCATTAATTTAGTTTACGTACTATTTAGTTTGATTCCCTACTAAGCAGAGCTTTGTATAGTTGGAGTAATTCTCAAACATTCACAGTAAGCATACTCTAGTCTTAAAAACACTCTGTAGCTCACTTTGTTAAATACCCAACTAGAACATCTGAAGGTGTTAAGATGAATTCTAACAAAGACCTTGTTTAAGTAATAGTTGTTTCACACTAAGAACTTCCTCATTATTTGAAATGGTCAGATTGATGATGTTGTACCCTCCATAAGATTGATGGTTTAAAAGTTCTGCTGTTAGGAGAGTAAAGTTGATTTGATGTAAGTGCAACCTGCTGTAAAGTTAAACTTACAGGGGGCTCACTTAAGTGGGTTACTTCACAGTTTTGAGTTCTAGCCCCAACTTATTTCACTGATACAGATAGCTAGCTTAGTGAAAGAATATTTTCGGGATATTAGGATGTGTTTTACCACAGCGGATTTCACAACAGCCTGGCAGAGGCTGGAAATTGGGATTGCACCATCTCCCCACTAGCATCCACTATGGCAATGGAAATAGTAATTAGGGCTTCGCATTGGGTGGTAGGTGGAAAGAGACGGCCAGATGGGTTCTGTCTTGCCCCGGTTAGGGCTTACATGGATGATATGATGCTGGTGATCACAACAGTAGTTTGTGCGAGACGACTGTTAGGGAAGTTAGATGGGAATTTGAGCCAGCAAAATCCCGTAGCATCTCACTGGTTAAGGGGAAGGTAAAGAAGGTTAGTTTGTTGATGGATAGTGAGGAGATCCCATCAGTGTTGGAAAAGCCAGTGAAGAGTTTAAGGAGGGGGTATATGAGGGCGTTAACTGATGGGAATCAGGTGGAGCAGCTTAGGAGAAGTATAGTAGATGGGTTAGAGAAAATAGAGAAATCAGGTCTGCCAGGAAAACTGAAGCTGTGGTGCTTACAGTTTGGCCTATTCCCAAGAGTGATGTGACCACTAACAATGTATGAGGCATCAGTCACGAAGGTAGAGAAACTGGAGAGGATGGTCAGCTCTTATATTAGGAAGTGGCTGGGGGTTCCTTGGTGTCTAAGCACTGTGGCTCTGTATGGAAAGGGAATTCTGCAGTTGCCCCTATCGAGCTGTACAGAGGAATTTAAATGTGCAAAAGTACAGTTAGAATTGCAGCTGTCAAGTAGCAGGGATGAGGTTGTAAGGGGGGTTGGTACCCAGGATAGTGACAGGTAGAAAGTGGAATGTGAGGCAGGCAGTACAAGAACCCAAGGCAGATTTGAGGCAGGTAGAGGTGGTTGGGAAGGGAGATAATTTCTAGGATTGCAGATAGGAGACCCGATGTGGAGCAAGGCGGGAAGAAGCAGAGAGGTGTGTTAGGGCAGGCTCACAAGAGAAGCAGGGACAGTGGGTGAATTGGGAGGGAGTTGAGAAGAGGAGGCTGAGTTGGAGGTAGCTGGATGCAAATCAGATAAGGTTTCTGCTAGGAGCTGTTTATGATGTGCTGTCATTGCCACAGAACCTGGAACAGTAGGTTGGTGAGGACTTTGCTATGCCATGTTTGGGTTTGTAGTTGGTTAGCGTTGGTATTAGGGAAATACTAGCCATTGCATAGTGGCTAGACAGGGTTGCTATGGGTTGACTGTAGGGTTGCTGTGGTGGTTAAGGATTAGGATAAGATACAACAGGGCTTAGGGGGAAGGTTAGATAGATAGTGGGATCCCCTTCATAGTGCAAGAGCTTTTAGTAGCACTATGTGTTTGATATGAATCACTGCAAGGCTTCAGGATGAGTTTGCTTGTAGCTCACTTGGTTAAAAAAAGCTGTTTTATAGTTTTGAAGGTTTTGAGTTCTAGCCCCCGTAGGGGCTTTTAGTTTCACACGTTATTTCACACCTGGCTAAATGCACCAATTTGTGGTCTTGATAGTTGTAAGCTCAGTCCTAGCCTTCTTTTTGAACCACTCACTTAGTTGACAGTCCAAGTTTAAAAACCCTATGTAAGCAAGTGTAGCTCATCTGCTAAGGTGATGGACTGTGAACCCCACAGTTTGGGGTTCAAACCCTACTATCATTCCACTTGCAAAAAATGACTTTTTTGCCAATGACCTAGTCTGCTAAGGCTTATCTGGAAGATCTGAAAGCACTGTTGCTGTGATCCAGAGTGGTGTGAAGGAAAAGTGTTGGCTTATGAGCCTCAAAATGCCTGGATCAAATCCCATAAAGAACTGAAGTGGTGGGTGCCACAGCCAAGCAGATGGATGGTTGAGCTGTAAAAGTGGCATCCTGAGATGAAGATGAACACCAATAAAGGTAAGAGAGTAAGTATGCTTTGGGGGGGGAGGGGAATGCAAAGAAGAGTGGGTTAGTGTGGTTGGAGGAAAGTAGCAGGGAGGCCAGGGAGAAGTATATAGCAAGAAGAGGGGAAAGATAGGAGGCCCAGGTGAGTATAGAAAAAAGGAGGTGAGGGTGGATAACAAACAGGTTGGAGTGGATAGACAAGGGTGGAGAATAGACAGGAGGCCAGTATGAGTGTAGTAGAAATGGGCAGATAGGAGGGTGGATGACAGGTTGGAGTGGATAGACAAGGGTGGAGAATAGACAGGAGGCCAGTATGAGTGTAGTAGAAATGGGTGGATAACAGACAGGTTGGAGTGGATAGACAAGGGTGGAGAATAGACAGGAGGCCAGTATGAGTGTAGTAGAAATGGGTGGATAACAGACAGGTTGGAGTGGATAGACAAGGGTGGAGAATAGACAGGAGGCCAGTATGAGTGTAGTAGAAATGGGTGGATAACAGACAGGTTGGAGTGGATAGACAAGGGTGGAGAATAGACAGGAGGCCAGTATGAGTGTAGTAGAAATGGGTGGATAACAGACAGGTTGGAGTGGATAGACAAGGGTGGAGAATAGACAGGAGGCCAGTATGAGTGTAGTAGAAATGGGTGGATAACAGACAGGTTGGAGTGGATAGACAAGGGTGGAGAATAGACAGGAGGCCAGTATGAGTGTAGTAGAAATGGGTGGATAACAGACAGGTTGGAGTGGATAGACAAGGGTGGAGAATAGACAGGAGGCCAGTATGAGTGTAGTAGAAATGGACGGATAACAGACAGGTTGGAGTGGATAGACAAGGGTGGAGAATAGACAGGAGGCCAGTATGAGTGTAGTAGAAATGGGTGGATAACAGACAGGTTGGAGTGGATAGACAAGGGTGGAGAATAGACAGGAGGCCAGTATGAGTGTAGTAGAAATGGACAGATAAGTGGAGTAGAGAGCCACTGGTGCAGACCACTTTTTTTTTTTTTTTTTTTAAAACTATCCCTGGTCTCAGCAGAATTTGGCTGTTTAACAAGGCCAAACAAAGTAGCCCAACACAAGGATTTGAACCCACAACTCTGGGGACAGACACCCAACCTCTTTACTCTCTGAGCCACTCACTTACCTGACAGTGAATGTTTTGGGTTTCCACTTATGCTTGAAGCAGAATTTGGCTGTTTAACTAACAAGGTAAAAAGCAAAGTAACCCAACACAAGGATTTGAACCCACAATTCTTGAAGATGGACTCACACACACCTTACTTGCTGAGCCACTCACTCAATTTGGGAACACATAGCACGATTATATTGTACCTGACAGCCAGCTCACCTGTTATATCAATTCATCTCATGTCTTTGCAATCTATGAAGTTACTGCAACTTCCAGCAGTGGCAAAGAATTTGTGGCGTGACTAATTTTTCCTCAAAAATGTAAAACATTACAGCAACAGTAGTTACTATTGAACCAAATTACTTTGTTCTGAATTATTTTCTTACGCCTTTGCTGTGGCCGAGAAGTTCTCGTAACCCACGTGCAATTGAGCATTTCCATTCTTGGTCACTGGAGTTTTAGATGAGATGTTCACTGCGCAAAATCCTTCTGTACGATTTCTGATTTATTCAATTTTTTGGCACAGCTGACAGCTGGTGATGACTGATGCTGAGATGAGACTACATTTCCTACAAATTTTGTACAAGAAAGTTTCATACAAGTGTGGGGGAGAGAAAAAACCAAAGAGCAGCAGATTGAAAACAAGAAACATTTCCTTTGTAAATCTCTGCAAAGAGTGCTTTGCACCACACACTTTGTCTCAGACAAAAACACAATTCTTCTGCAGTCTTTACACTTTTAATTCTTTCATACAAGGTCAGTTGTACAGGGCTTTGCACACAGCAAAAAAGAGCTTTTGTAATATCAACTAACATTATATTACAAGAAGCAGATCTCATTGCACAGCCTAAATCGCTGCAAACATTTACGCTGTTTTCCATGTAAAAACGGGGTATCTGGGAGGGGGAAGCCCTTGCAGGAGAGGGAAGCCCGGCAGCCCGAGCGCGGAGCGGAACCAAAGCGATCGACGCGTTAAGGACGCGGCAGCCGCGCTCTTAAAGGGCCAGCGCATCTCGCCCAGTAGCTGTTTTGGGGTTGAGGTCAGGTGGGTTTCACAACTAAAAGAAACAAACAAACAAACAAACAAACAAAACGATCATGGAAAAGCTGTAATTAAACATAACTTTCGTAAGCAAGAGTACATTTTTCACCTGTATTCCCTCAAGTTCCTCCTCCCGCACGCACGTCAGCAGCAACGTCACCAGTGGGGATCGGCGTGTGCGCGCACACCAACAGGGAGGAAAAGACGCGACCCCGCAGCCGGCAGCGAGCATCCGTGTGTCGGACCATCGGCGTCTGCGTCGTTTTGCGGGCTGAAGCGCCGCCGCAGACTCTGTGTCGCGGTCACATCGGCGTCTTTCTTGAGCCCCAGCTTCGCCTTCAGCTCGCATTTCGACACACAGGTGAGTCAGGTCCGCCCGCAAGAGCGCCCCACCTGGACACGGACCAGATTCCTGCCTGCAGTTCCGTTCGATTCAAAGCGCTGCATTTACGCACATTGCAGTAGTTTGTATCTTTCTGTGTGGCTCCTCCTTGTCAAACACAGAAACTCGGTGGTCAGACCGGTGGACCCGCACGATTTCCACTGTGGCCATCGGGCCTGTGTAGGACCAGCAGGGGGCGTAGCGGATACAACCACCGCACTCTGATGCCACAGGTTTGAATCCCACGTTTGCTCCAGTACCCTCGAGCAAGGCATATACTCCAGTAAAATTGACCAAAGTTTGGTAACACTGCATATCAAAATTTTAAAATGCAAACGAATATTTTGTATAGCAATTCGTCCACATGATCACAAATAAAACTTCACACACACGCGCAATTTGTTACAATCCTGCCAAGCCATAAAAACGTGTCAATACAAGATGGTGTTAACAACCAAATCCTTAACCTGGTAAAGGTTCAAATATACTTTTTTCTACTTATACAGTGTATTAATAACACAAATGTGTTACTTGTAAACAGGGTTTCATGTTCATGACAATTACAAGAATGAGAAAAAAACAACTGAAATTCAATACCCAGGGGTCTTGTGTGCAAACAGATGTTCTCAGAAGCAGACAAGGCACAGAAGAGGCAAGCATATGTGTGGTTACCCCTAACCTCCTAGCAGCAGCTCACTTCCTGCTGTAGCTGAGCACTCACTGACACGCAAGATCTAACCAACTTGTGGCCACTATTCTTTGCACCATGTTTATACTGGAGAATCTGTTATTGCTCAAAAGAAGTAGACCAGTTGCAGAATCAGTGGAATGAATCAGTTAGCCTCATGCTGCAGGTAGCAAGTAATCTTTAACTGCTACACTAACAAATGTCCCATATCTATAGATCACATATATTAAATACCACTTCAACCAACATCAGAGTAATACCACAGAAGTTTACAACTAAATTATCACTGTGTAATGAGACCAGTTGAAGTTTACTTTCGAGAGAATGGAATCTTAAGAGTTAAGCTATTTCAAATTTTTCATACTAAGGTACATACCAAAGTAGTGTATTGGTTAAAACAATGATTACTTAAATATACTATAAGTCTATAGCAGCATTTCACCGACAGATAAAACTCCCATATTGTATATAATGGCTCTTCAGTTTAGAGGCATCCTCAAAAATAATTTGAGCTTTCCTAACAGCTTATTGTAGGTGGTCTGGATGGTGGATAATGAATCCTGGTGATGGACTGGGAAATCTGCACTACCCAATGCAGAGCTGCTGGTCAGAGGTGGTGCAGATCCCATACCAGACTGATATGCATGAGATCAGGATGCTCTTTATGGGATGGTTACAGAAGGCGAGGATGGGAGATGAAGGCTATATAATGAAAAATAAATTAAAATACACATCATCCCTAATGCACTCCTGTTCAGTACCAGTTGTGACAGATTTGCCCCCTAAATTTCTCTTCTTTCCTACATTTAATTGATCAACAGTCAGGAACACCAGACACAAGCTGTTAACACTATGGAAGTGAGTTGAACAAAGACAAACCAATCCTCCTATTATGGTTTTATGCTAAGTGCATTTTACTGCTACCTAACAGCTGGACATAGAATTTGTTTCATTCTGCAAAAACCAGAACTGTATGGAAACAAAAGAGAAAAAATGCTATACTACACACTATGGTGCTTGTGTTCGTTATTATCTGTAGCAAACTAATTTCAAGCATAAGAAGTTAACTTGTGGTAAAATAGGACTCGAAGTTGCACGTGGGTGCAGATGCTAACCTGTGGCAGAAACTGAGGAATGCAAGACAGAGGTCAAGCGGCGACGAGCTCTCACCCCAGAAACTGAGTCAAATATATTTAAGAGGGGGGGAAGTTGCCAATTTCTAAAAAGCCATTTTACTGTTAAACCGGAAGAGCCCTTCAACTCAACATTTACGGTTTTGATTCTTGGCAACTTATCTGAATCACATTCAGATGAACTCCTAATGACTGTAAACACAGTATCAGCCACACCAAATAGCAAAGTGTTTTAATTTAATGTTTAATAAAGAAACAGTCACTGCTTAGAGTTGCAACAACACGTAAAAACAAAACATTTGCAATATCAGCATTTAATCAAACTGCATAGCACTTTAAGCTTTTACGATTCAATCAAAAATAATTTGCAGATATTAAACAGGACCAATTGAACTGAACGAACAAGTTTTTATAAAATATTGTATTAATATTTAAATTGAACATTATCCATGAAAATGTTTTTAAACTAAGAAAGACCTGAGGTAATTTTACAAAAAGTACTTTGGCAGTGGTTTAATAGTAAGAAGCCTTGAGAATATAAAAGTTCTTCTGTATGAAATTCACTACATAAATTCATAACATATCAGCTTGTAACATGAAAATCAGCTGTAGAAAAAATATCCACGTTTGCCTGATACACACTTTGTACATTAAGTAGACTTGAAAACAGGTGTATTTTATGGAATGAGAGTTGTCTCTCATAGAAACCTTCATAAAAAGCCAATCCATTATTTTCAAACAGCATCTCTCTTGCTCTGTAGAGCAGCAGCCTAGCCAGATGTCAAGGCAACAGGGTCCATCAGTTTATCACATGGGGTTTGTCAAGAGTTTACCCTGGTCTTTGGTCACACTCCCCACCAGCGTGGCCATCACTTTGCTTGCTTGGCGTTCTTTTTCTCCAGTATTTTGAGGAGACGGTCAGGCATCATATAGGGCCGCTCAGCACTGCCATCATTCCTCTCCAGGTCCTCCACTGGTGATGGGATGGGCAGCGCATCAAAAAAAGCAGAGAGAGGTATAACTGTAACAACACAAGCCACCTGCCAGTCGGTTACAACATAGCAAGGGCTGGTGACATCTTAATCTCACATAACTCTACCCTACACCAAAAACTTACTGTACACAAGCTGACAAGAACACATGTTCAGTGTCTACAGTCGGACAAGTTTTGTGTGCGGACACATTAGTCATGCCAAGTGGTTTTCTGTCACACCAAGGGAGTCAAAGAGATCACTACATGGCTCTCATTCCACCAAGGCCTTAAGGTCTGCTGTCACCTGTTACTTTCCTCAAAATACCACACAGAAGGAAGCTGAGGAATTCACAGCATTAATGGCACTCAAAGGCATTGTTATCTTTACGAAAGGGGAGAAAGGAGGGAGGGGAAAAGAGGGAGCCATTCCAACGGGCACTCAAATTACAAGTAGGTGTGACTGTTTCACATATTCTGCATGAATAGATACACAGATATTGATATAAATATTGAACTAGAGCACATTATGTGGTATCACACCGTAAAAAGGTGTAAACAGTGCATTGTTCCTCCCCGGTGCGCTGTGTCAGAATTACGACAGTGAAAGTAGTACAGCATTCACAAAAAATATTAATAAAAATTAGTACAAGGTCAGAGCAGTTGCCAAGCACATAGTTTTATCGTGATACATGCATGTCCACACACACACACATACACTAAACAGGGTCACTAAAGGCAGACTCCTTGTAACGGAGTTAGCAGCTTTCACCCCCAGTAACAGAGTACACATTGCCTTTAATGATAAGGACAGGGTAGTCTGAGTAACTACATTCTTCTCAAAACTAAAATTACAATTAAACATTCCCCCACTCCCAATGAACGACCAGGAAGGAAAGCAGGGAGCTATGACCCTGCTGAAGAGTATCTTTGGTAAAGCTACTCATGAGCTGCTTTCTGAGGGCTCTCCTCCCCATCCTCCTTCATCAGATGGAGCTGCTGCTGCAGCTGTGTTGTTCTGTCATGCTCCTGCAGTGTATCCTCTTCCTGTTCTGGAACCTCCTTCACCACCTCCTCCATCACCACGCCCCCCAAAAGGATATCATGGAGCTCTGGAGGAGCCATTGTTTTGCTCCAGGTCTTCACTTTGCACGTGTCCCATGTGCATGAGCGTGTGAATACATGCATGTGCAGAGTGGACCGGGATCAGGTTAGTGCATGCCAGAGAAAAATGGGTTAAAAACATAAGAGGATGTGAGGAAGGGATGATCTATGAGGTAGGGGGGTGAGAAGTTTTTGGATGGGGCTTCAAGGTGGGCACAGGTTTGGAGAGAAAGACACAGAGATACAAGTCAGAATAAAGCTAGCAAGAGCTCCAGCAAGCATTTCAGACATTGCTCAGAAGCCAGTTAGACAAGCTATCAAGGAAAACGAAAACACTTGCGTGCAGGACGTTCTAACCAATAAAAAACAGAAATATTGTGGCTGTTCAAAAAAACTAAACGCAACACAAAAAGTTTAAATTCATGTTTACGGGGACATTTGTACTTTCCTGCTGAACACCGCAAAAGGAGCAAGGACATTACAGCTTCCTCCCAAGTGGCTACAAAACAGTTCCAGTTGAAAAATAGTTTAATGCCCAGCACCAGGGTTTGGAAAATAAAGCTTGTGAACAGACAGAGTATGCAGCTCCATTAGCCTGAACCCAACACCGTTAGCTGAGAGAAAAAGCAGCACGACACTTGTAAGGACGCCCACTGTTTTGCACAATGCATTGCAGATGTCTCAGTGTGTTTCAGCACAGGCTTAAAACTAAATTTAAAACTGTGTCAGGTTGCAGTAGCCCAACCTTCCAGGGTGTTCCATAACTCTTCTGTAGCTATGCTGATATGCCTGTGAAAACAGTTCCTTTGAATTACACACTCCCTTCAGACCTTGTGTTACTCACAGAAGCAGAGGAAGAGTGTGTCCACACACATGGAATAGACGCTGAAGAAGCCATGAGCAATTAGGTAGGAGCCAATAGCCACCGTCTGAAGAGACATCAAAATGTCCCGATTATTAACATAGCAAATACACACCAGAAACACCACAAATATCATTTGGTTACATGTAAAATGTTTGGGAACTTGCTTATCACTGGTGACAAGCAACATATGGCTTAGGCCACGGCTTTCACTCACCACAATAGGGACCCAGTGGTAATTGAGAGTTGGTGTAACACTTTCAATCCCTTTTATCCTCCCAGAGAAGAAGAAGAAGGAAAGAATTCCTGGAAGAAGATTAAAGAAATTGCTCATGGCATGGTATTATACCCACTGTAACTAACAAAAAGCATCTGCTAACAGGCAAAACATGCCAATATTTTCATGTACATACCGACAGCTCCAACTATGAGAAGCTTGCCCAAAAACAACAGGAAGTCTGTAACTTTGTCCAGGACAGCAACCCTGAAAAGCCAAAAGAGGAAAAGGGGGATGAGTCTCCACCCAAAGTGTCCAAATGTAAGTGCCGCTGCAATTAACGCTAAAGCTACCCAATCCTACCGGACAATGTTCCTCAAAAGCAGGAAGAAGGCATCTCGGGCCGATGTGCAGAAGTTTTTTCCGTATATTGCAATCTGGATAGAAGTATTGGTGTTGTGATTGGGCTCAGTTTCACAGTTGTACATTTGTACAGTAGCTCATAAACAAATACATCACTTCTGCATGCTAATGCTCATCGCACCATGATGTAGGCGTTTCTGTTGAGGAACTTGATGAACTTCTCCAAGCACCAGAAGCAGCACTTCAGGCAACACAGCAAGAACTTGGCAAACTTATTCTGGGCTCCTATGGTCAACACAAAACACAAAAAACTAAGCTGTAGACATTCCCCGGTCTTCCTTTGACAAATAGCCCACATATGTTATAAGTTTACAGCTGGTCTCCTACTTAGGAACTTTTGAGTAACATTTTTCAGCTCTAGAATATATTTTGAGAACTATTTTACATTTAATTGTTCATAAAAAGATAGGTGGTATGATAGTCTGATTCACATGCCAAAGTTTCACCTGATGCAACGAGAGATAATGATGCAAACCATAAGAACTAGTTTGTGTTAGTGAAGAGTGAGGAAGCTGTAGACAATCCTATGGCTTCTATTTCTACCAGTCCTGAGCCCATCGGTCATGTACCAACTCTCCATAATCCTCTTCCTCCATGTAAATCCTCCAACTCTGAGCTGTCATGCACTTTTCTGTGCTTCAAAGTAAATAAAATATAACTTCCATGGTATTCTAAACATTTCCTGTAGTTTTACTTCTTATTACACCTGTACTGGGTATTAGTGAATTTCACGGTAGCTACCAGAGAACACCAGCACTCTGGTGTTGCTCTTTAGTGGGCTTTCTTATTTATACTCACTCCTGTAGAGACTCAGAACAAACAGACGCATACATGAGGCATCGCAGCTTTCCAAAAGGAGGAGTTAACACGCCCCAGGAAAGACCGTCTGCTGTCCCACTTTGTTCCCATTCACAAAAGCTTACTACTGTTGCAAAGCTATCTGGATGGTGATATTTACATTTAGTATTAATTACACAGATGTTTTTCTCCAAGTGATTACTATAAATTCAGAATATAAACAAAACTATGCTGACAACAGACAACAATCTTTAGACACACATTAAACTCTCCGTGCAGAATCACTGAATCCAATACCACAATTATTGCTTGTGCACAATACATAAGAAGCTGCCTGTAGAACTAATAAGGAACCCCTGATCCACTCCCATGTCACATCTATCTAAGAAACGATAAGTGATGCAGCAGCATTGCCCTGACACACCTTTCAGCTTGTGGTCCACATATTCCAGCAGCACTCTGATCACCTGGACAATGGAGAGGATCAGCGAGCCAAAAGCCATGGAGCCAGTGTGGTACCTGCACAAGTGAGTCAAAGGCACCAGTGTCTTGGGCGAGATTAGACATTAGGGAGATGCAACACTTTTCATCACTTGACATTTTACTCATATTCACAGTTTAACCGTTTAGGAAACCTAGTTTATTTGATATAACATCACTGGGCTGGTAATATGGCATTCAATTACTTTATGAATGGGAACCTTACGTGTTCTTGGTGTACCAGTAAGCTAACATTGTTGCCTTTATTGGTAAGGAAATGCTCACGCAGAATGCCAAGCTAAGCATTCACACAATCACTCCTCCTGAGCTACAAGTGTTCACTTTTCCACCTAAAGGTATCATTTTTAGAATAATGCAGGTGTTCAACAGAACTGCTCACCTGAGTGCTCGCCCCAGGGATGAGAAGATGGGGAAGGCAGGCATGTCATCTGGCTTCTTAGGGGCCCAGTAGTAGGAGGCGAAGGCACCCGCCAGGGTGACCTGCCCCAGTGCCGTCACAAAATTTGCGCACCAGAAAAAGAGGAAGACATTGTAGAACTGGAATGCGATCAGGTACTTGTGGTAGGGGCTCTCCCCGCCGTAGAAAGCAAACATGCACTTTGCATCTGGACACGTCAACTTTACTGCGCTGGTGTTGAAAGTCTGAGGAGAGAGAGAAAGAAGTCCTCTTGGTGAAGCTCAGGTTATGCAGATATCTACTGAAAGGTAGTATATTGACATGTCATGTATAAAAACACAACCCAGAGAGAGACAAACAGCCAGAGCTCACCTGAGGATTACAGGTGTTCCTGGAGTAATTACACACTGAGTCATTGAACACTTTGTAAACTGGTTCATTAGAGGTGGACAGGAAGCTGTTGTCAGCAGGTAAGGAATTTAACTTTCAAGCAAAGGAGACTCAAGACAAGACGCTTCGCTCACAGGAATTCCTGAGTGAGCAAAAATTCCTTAACTGTAATGAAGAGTTTTATTTTTGCAGACAAAATTCAAAGACCAACCCTACAAAAATGCATGTGCTCAAAATGTTCAGTGCTAACAATAAGACACTACTGTATATGTCTAGTGGCAAAAGCTAAATTTATTCACATTTTTGAGACACCCTTGTGCAAACAACTTCATTAAGATACAAATAAATTAGACACCCTGAAAATGTTGGTGAGCCCATGACTGCACAACTCACTGAATGACTGGGTGAAAAGCCTACTGTCTTTACTACGTTAACAGTGCTAGTTGATCACACAGTCTCTCACACAAAGGATACACAGCTGTCACGGCCCAGTAGGCAATGACCAAAGCCAGAAGGACAAAGGTCAGTAGTGGGTAAAACAGCGATGACATCACAAATCCAATGGCCCTGCAAACAAAAACAGCGAGCAGTCATATTTCCACTTGATTATTAGTGCAATAATTTCAGGTCAGGAATAACCTGATGTGATGTTGCATATTGAGAATTACACATACTTTCTACTCTTTACACTGCAGTTGTCCTTGCAGAAATTCCCACCCACCGCTGGCATCTCACTGAACCCACCTACTGGCCTCTTTGATGAGGGCGATAGCAATAAGGATCCTCTTCCTGAGGAAGATGAGCAGGAGTATAATGATCACCTCCAAGATGCACAGGATGATCACTGGAGGGGGAAAGTTGGTGTTGAAAGTAGCCTACATTGATTTAAGCTCAAAATTATGTAAAAAACATGCACATTTCTTTCTGGACTGCAGCACTAGTGAATTACTACACTTGAGAGATTGCAATGCCATTTATGCCAAGTGTACCTGGTATCAGCATTGATGGTGCAAGAGCTGTGTTGTCGGTATACAAAATAAGTTCACAGGTGAATGAGGTCAAAGCTGGTGGACCATGGGACTTACAGAAAGCTAGCCAGGTTTGCTGAATCTGCAGGTAGACAGCAAAATCTGTCTGCAAGCCCAGCTCCTGCAGGGTGATGTTTGCCCCAGGCGTGCCCTTCAGACTGGCATACTCCATGTAGCAGTGGAAAATCCCTGCATGTAAAAGAGAGGGTGCTATCGCAGAAGGGCATCGTATAGCCTGTTTACATTAGTTACAAATCATAAATTTGGTGGCAAAACAGAACCATAAATGGAATTCCAGCACATAGTGTTATTTTTATGCTTATGAGATCTATATTAAGGGGCATCTTGTTTCTGACAATTTTTCTATATTCTAGTAGATGTAAACAATGCAGCTGAAGAACATAAGCTAAATACCTTGCTCACCTGAAAAAACAGAGACTTTAACTCACAAGTCCAGTTCTTTGACCACTGGCAGTACATTAAACTTCATTTAGCAGTAATATTTGGAAAGGTACTGAAAGGGAACTTCCACCATTTCACTAAAGTGTGCAGATAAAAAGGAATAAAAGACATTCATCATACCATATCCAATAACCAGGATGACCAGCACGATCATGATCCACACCATTATTCCAGCCAGAAAGCGCAGGAGAACAATGAAGATGAGGCTGGTTACCATGGCGATCACCAATCCACTGCAACAAGCAAAGTGCAGGGATGTTGGATCATTCATAACTGGAAAGAGCGCTCACTTAGTTGATGTCAAACTCTGGGTGCAATTTAGCAGGAACATTAAGGACAGTCAAACCACTCACATCAAGATCCAGTACCAGGAACGAGTGTAATCTTCAAAAATCCTCATGCCCAGCTGCCGTGCTTCCTTGACTATGGTGGCGTTCCTACAAAAACCACAAGGGCAGCTGAGTAATACCACCGTAGCTGCACCCATAAGAGATCAGAAGCATGCAAAATAAATGTTGTTCTAAACATTAAATCATTAATAAAGACCACTGTAAATATTGTGACATTCTACGCTTACCCAGCACCCTCCAGGAGATCCACAGCAGACCTGTTTTTGCCCTGCCCATCATCAAATGTGGTTTGATTGCCCACAACAAGAACACCATTTTTCTTGCCAAATGCAGGGAAACATCTGCGAGACACTAGAAGAAACAAAAAGAAAAAAGAAAAAAGAAAGAGGGGGTGACTTGGGAGTGCAAACGTCAGAGCCTGATCCAACTGTCCACACGCAAAGATGAGTATTTGATGTGAATCCAAGCTTCTGTTCCCAACACTCAACACAAGGACAAAGACGGGAAGTGCAGAGTGAACTTACAGGGTTTGCTGGGAAGAATCATGGCAGGACACAGGCCATTCTTCAGGATATCTGGAGCAGTCTGAGCACAGCAGCACAACACAAGTATTGTTAACCAAAAACTAAAAGTAGTCCATCATAATCAAAAAACTGAGATTCACCAATTCAGAACAGAGCCACCCTTCATCTGTTAATATGAAAATGTAACACTGATCCACTCTCTGACCAAATTCTCCCCCTATTTTCTCCACAACCCAGCCAGTCCATCAGTGGGCAGTTGCTTACAAATGCAGCGACATCAACCCCGTCTTTGCAGTATGATTTGTAATAGTTCATGTCCTTAGTCTTCAAGGCATTCAGAAGGGTCAGGAATCGATCTGGACACTTATCCACACAGATCTAGACAGAAAATATACAGACATTTTACCTTAAAAGTGGGTAAAAATGTGAACAAGCCATATTACAGAAACATAAATTAAGAAGAAACATTCGGGGGGGGTAATAAAAAGAAGAAGAGCTGGTCAGAAAGGGAAGAAAGCTCTAACACCACCTGCGTAGTGGGACACTGGAACTCAAGCAGCACCAAAGGGCTGGCACACTTCATGATGTTGAAGTAGAACAGGTTGGGCTTGTTTCTAAACAACACATAACACAAAAAACACACATTAGTTGGCCATGTCTGTGCACTCACTCTGGCTTCTGTGTTCAAAAACACAAATTGAGAACCCATTTTTAAAGTAACTGTAATTACTCAGAGTATGAGAAAGAGAAAGATCAGGCACAAGACAGAAGAAGAAGTTTTCGTGAAGGCTGGGAAACAACCCACAGCTAAGCAAATCAGGGAATAGACAGAGGATGAAGCCTTGATGGCAATACTAACTCCAGTGGTGTGCCTGCTTGCCCACAGAACTGTCCCCTGCTGTCCGTGGGGTAGATCACCTTCCTGGGGTCTCCCTGAGACCATGCTGAAGGACAGGTAGTTTACATTTTACACCAAAGCACCACACTTCTCAGACAAGCACTTTTAATATGCAAACCCCATTTCCAGAAAAGTTGGAATATTTTCCAAAATGCAATAAAAACAAAAGTCTGATATGGTAATTCACGTGAACTTTTATGTAACTGACAAAAGTACAAAGAAAAGATTTTCAATAGTTTTACTGACCAACTTAATTGTATTTTGTAAATATACACAAATTTAGAATTTGATGCCTGCAACACACTCAGCAAAAGTTGGGACAGAGTTAAAATAAGATTGAAAAGTGCACAGAATATTCAAGTAACACCAGTTTGGAAGACTCCACATTAAGCAGGCTATTTGGTAGCAGGTGAAGTATCATGATTGGGTATAAAAGTAGCATCCATGAAAGGCTCAGTCTTTGCAAGCAAGGATGGGTCGTGGCTCAACCCTTTGTGCGAGAGTTGTTAGTCAGTTCAGAAATCTCAACGCAAGATCGCAGAGAATTTAGGTCTTTCGACATCTACAGTAAGTAATATTGTGAAAAGATTCAGAGAATTAAGAGACATCTCAGTGCGTAAAGGGCAAAGTCGGAAGCCACTGTTAAATGCGGGTGATCTTCGAGCCCCTGAGGCGGCACTGCCTAAGAAACCGTCATGCTACTGAGACAAATACAGCCACCTGGGCTCGGGAGTACTTTGGAAAACCATAGTCACTTAACGCAGTCCGTCGCTGCATCCAGAAATGCGACTCGAAACTGCATTACGCAAGGAGGAAGCCATACATCAAGTCTGTGCAGAAACGTCTGCAAGTTCTCTGGGCCTGAGCTCATCTCACATGGACCGAAAGACTGTGGAACTGTGTGCTGTGGTCAGATGAGTGCACATTTCAGCTTGTTTTCGGGAAAAACGGGCGTCGAGTTCTCCGTGCCAAGGATGAAAACGACCATCCAGATTGTTGTCAGCGAAAGCTGCAAAAGCCAGCATCTGTGACGGTATGGGGGCGCATCAGTGCCCACGGCATGGGAGGGTTGCATGTATGTGAAGGTACCATTGACTCTGAGGCGTATGTTAGAATTTTAGAGAGACGTATGTTGCCATCAAGGCGACGTCTCTTCCCGGGACGCCCGTGCTTGTTTCAGCAGGACAATGCCAGACCACATTCTGCACGGGCTACAACAGCGTGGCTTCGTAGACACAGTGCGTGTGCTTGACTTGCCTGCTGCCAGTCCAGATCTATCTCCTATTGAAAATGTATGGCGCATCATAAAGAAGAGAATCGGACAATGGCGACCACGGATTGTTGAGCAGCTGAAGTCTTATATCAAGCAAGAATGGACAAAATTTACAATTGAAAAACTACTACAGTTAGTATCCTCAGTTCCAAAACGATTAAAAAGTGTTATGAAAACGAAAGGTAATGTAACACAATGGTAAACATGCCTCTATCCCAACTTTTGTTGCGTGTGTTGCAGGCATCAAATTCTAAATTTGTGTATATTTACAAAATACAATTAAGTTGGTCAGTAAAACTATTGAAAATCTTTTCTTTGTACTTTTGGCAGTTACATAAAAGTTCACATGAATTACCATATCAGATTTTTGTTTTTATTGCATTTTGGAAAATATCCCAACTTTTCTGGAAATAAGGTTTGTAGTGAAGATATCTCATTCATCAGCAGCCACAGCAATTCACATAGACTCAGTTCATTAACTGAAAATAAAATTACGAGAAATGGTCACACTAGCATTTCTCTTTTCAACAGCTCTGCAAAAACAGTACACTTAAGCCCTTTTCCAAAATGCCATACGCTTATGCCACCAGTTAAAGTCGGTTACTTCTCACAGTAGAACCTTTGCAATAATTAAACAAGTTCACAATCAACACCAAACAATTCAACTGGCCAGCGACTCGAGATTACAACTCTGGATGCCACATGCAGGGTAACCACCTTGGTCTTCAAACAATGTCACTTACCGAGAATCCCCACAGCAAAGTATCCCAGTAAGGCCAAAATGAAGAGGATACAGCAAAATATGTCAGTGCAGCCCCTGTTTTTGTGAGACGAACGCACAGCCATCAAACACAGCATACAGATACCTTCTGCTTTAAGTGAACAGTGATGTTAATAAGGAGGGTCTTCGATTACCTGTTATGAATGGGGCCTTTGAATGTTGGGTCATACTTCCTTGGCTCGCCTGAGACAAAAAAAAAAAAATCATAAGACTGTATAATCCTGCATTTGGGGTCATGATCCACTGAAAATTGTAGAGAAATGTTGAGAAACAGTAAAATTACCCCCATTACTATGTACAGTTTTCAGCCAAACAGCCACATTTTCTATCACAGGCCTTCACTCCAGGTCCAGGTTTTCATTCCGCTTGAATGCTGCCTGGTTGTTTCATTAGCAGGATTCTGTTTGCTCCATGCAGCCCTATCACTTAATGCTAAGGTTATCACTTGTTTAAAGGGCAACAAGTCTTTACGTTTTTGGTCTCTTTTACTGTATGACTGCATCGTACTGTGTTTTACATATTTACGTTGTGTCCTTCAAAGTCTATGACGCTGTTTCTCTAAACATGTTTAATTGCTGTGATTTGACATCAAGTGTACAAGCATGGTGTACTTGTATTTGAAATTTTGTGAGATTTAGATTCTCAACTAGAGAGACCGATGGTAACAAGTTATTGATATTAATAATAAGACATTGTTGTGAGAACTGTGTATGGGGATTTTGGTTTCATGAGCAAAGTAGGAGATCTTTGTGGAACTCTGTTCTGCCAGATTATTTGTTTGTTCTTGCTGTTGTTTTGTTGTTGAGATGTCCGTCTGGAGCGTTTTAATATTTTAACTGAGTCAAATAAATGATTTGAGTAGCAAAATAAATAAATTAATAAATCACTTAAAGGAGGCTATGAATTTCACACCAAAGGATGAAGCAGTGAGGATCAGGTCTTAAATTAACTTGGAAATGGTAGCCCCTTCCGTTAAAATATTAAATGTGCTGCCATGTTCTACAAGAAGCCTGAGAGGATCTCGCCCTCAGACAACGCGCCTAACAAACAGCGCCATTCCCCCATGGTGACTCACCGGCATCGCCGCACCCCTTCCATGTGGGGGGGGGGGGACCTGTAACGGCGCCTGGTGGCCACTAGAGGGCCGCGCACATACCGCACGCATATGCTAAACTTCTACCTACGCATGTTTGCTGGAAAACGATTCTGCAAAGGCTTCAAAACACACAAAGTTTTGCTGAAATGCACATATACAGTCGCGAAATGTATCCGTCTCAAAACAGCGTCCAGGAATCGGGAAACCGGTCGTTTTGAAATCGCGCACCTGTACACGCCGTACGGCGTTCGCGTTCACGCAAGAAACTCCCGAAACAAAATGAAGTTGCATGAACCCAAGCGCACACAGACCTCCCTGGCCAAGGTGTTCAAAGACACACCTGTACCCCAGGCGTAGGCCTTTTCTGCGAAACACCTTTTCCAAAGAAATTCAACACGGACAAACTCAGACGCACCGAAAGTTAACAATTATAATAAAAGTAATAATATATCATTTAAAAATTACCATTTTTCCCGTAGTACTCCTCCTCGGGCATGTCTGCAAACGGCGGTCGGGCGCTCGCGGTCTCCGCTTCACCTTTGTGCGTGCGTGCGTGTATACCTGTCCAACCGGTCAGTCTTTCCGCACCTGGCGGCTCTAGCTACTGCTTTCCCCACCTGCAGATGTGAAAACGGCCCAGATGTGCTGGTACCAAAGTTCAGACGAACCGTAACTCTCCAAATCGCACTGGCGGCTCCCCGATTCCCGCACCTTTGCTCAACTCTCTGCCCAACTCTATCCCCTCCCGATCGCGGAAAAACTAATAAGCATTCTCGTTTCCCTCTTTTTGTTCCTTTACCGATTCTTTTCCCTCCTTTTCCCTCTCGTTTTTTTCTTTTCCTTCCTTTGAAGAACCTTGTTCTTCAACCACCTTCACCTTTCTACACATCAAAAACCATGCTCTGTAAATGAGGGGGAAAAAAAAGTGTAAAGTTGGCTGAACACGCCTAGGTTGCCTTAGGCAAAGTTGTCAGCTGAGCAAATGCTAATAATAGCCAGAATTTTAATTTTCAATATTATATCATCAGTGCACCAGCTGCCACCAGTAAGGCCATTTGAAGTCCACTGACAGATGCTGCTATTTAAAAAATGAATTCATAATCTGTCTAAAGGATGTACTGTAAAGTGGATGGACAGTTGAGTTTACGCTTTGTAAAGTTTGTAAGCTGGTAGCCTATAGACGTGCCAGCAGTAGTTATACTTCTCTCAGCTCAACTTTTATGCTCTCGTCAGTCCTGTGCATTATGGTAAAAAACTGATGTTAATGATAAAATTAGTTGTTTATCTAAAGATACCAAAACCATTCACAGACAAGAGTTTTCTGTATTTAGCTGAGGAGGAACTCAGACTTCGTGCAATGGAACAACTGAAAGTAACAAGTGGGAAGGTTCTTAAACACCATCTTCTTCACATGGTGTGTAGACTGACGGAAGCAAGAATGCAGGCCTTAATTCACTTCTTAAACAGAAAGAAATGTTTTCTCTTCAAACCAGATTTACAACTCGAACAAAATTTTTCAGAACAAAATTTCTGTGAATTAGCTCTCCTCCGCTTGGCAGCCCAGTCTGCACTGTGTCCACACTTACGCTTTCCAAAATTTAGGATATATACAGTATCTTTCAAATCAAGTCCTCCCTAACAATGTGATAAATAATGCATCAGGAGTTCCATCAAGCAGACAGAAAATTCATGATCTGTTCAACTCAGATTTTCAGGAACAGATGCCTTAACTTTCAAGGAAAGGGCCTAATTCGAAAGCATGACCTCCCATTTCGGCAAACAACAGCAGGAAACAAGCAGAAACAGAACTGGGCAGAGTGTGCAGAATTCTAAAACTAGGACAAGAATGAAAAAAGTGGATAAAAATCCAGATAAAATTTCACATCACCAAAGCACAAGTTTCGGTGTTCTAATTAAAGTACATGCAATTTAAGACTGAATAAGAGTGTAGCCCAGCCTTTACTGACATGCACTCCTGTCATTAAAGTTTCCATTTAAGAGAGAGAACGCAAACTGGCACAAAGTAACAACTATAATTTAAAACAGAGCTGCAATCCCATGACCACACACACACACACACACCCATTCACTGACACAAGAGTGGTGTAGCAGAACGGGTGAATGTAGATTAAAATGATTTTAAATTGTTGAAGTATCTTTAATCCTCTTTTAAGTCTCTTTAGCATGGCAATGTTTTGGAAACTGACACTGCTAAGAGGTCTGTCCAAGTGGGACTGTCTGACAAATTTGAAACAGCTGACCTGAACCGACAACAATGTGGAGAATGGGCTGTGGGCTCCTGCAGTCCCCCCGCTGCCCCATTACACGGTACAAGAACACAGGAGCACTTAATAAATGCGTAGAAACATGTGATTCACAGCAGAGTTGTTGTTAAGTGTTACTAAGTCAGCTGAGCAACCACATAAACATGCCCACTTCTGTCCTTCACTTGTGTCCTTAGTGCTGAAAGAAACGTGTCCACTGTCACTGCTGTGGAGTCCATTCTTCTGGTTGCTGGTCATTGCCTTCTTTTTCCTTCAACTGTTCACACTCAACTCTCCCAAACGTTCCAGTCCATTCTTTGAATGATATGTCCAAAGTACTCAGTCTCACCATTGGTGTGTACTAGAAGGTGTCCACATGTTAACTGCCTGTCCATGGTACCTTGTGCAACTGTATTTTTGGTATTAAAAAAGCAATATTCTATCAACAAGTGTCATATGTGTGGTCCCTATATGAACCTTTCTCTCTGGGTGATTTTTCCACCCATCACCCTATTCTATACAAAGTCTCTGGTCCGCAAGTGGAATCATATATAGTATGAGGCAGGGTACAACAGGTATGGAAGGGGTCAATCACACAAAAACACACAAAAGCCAATTTAGCATAACTGGTTCACCTGAAATGCATGTCTTTGGACTAGAAGAGGAAAACCACAGCAAAATGAGAACATGCAAACTCAAAATAGAAAGACAAAATTCAAACCTAGAGTAAGTCCAAACCTCAACGTTCCATGAGGTGTGGAGCACCAGCATGATCAGCTGTACCACCATGCCACCCTCTGATAACAAAAGTACCAAGTAATTCATGTACATTCCGCAAACCCAAGGCCCGGCTCAGGTCCAGTGAAAGCAAGCTTTTCAACACCGTCTGCTTCAATGGCCCCTATTTCCTGGCAATTTTAGTGGGCGCTCCAGGCAGAGCATTCAATTCACGCAAGAGACAGTAAAACTGTAATGTTTCATTAAGATGGCTATGTAAACTTTCTTGTGCACAGAACTGATGGAAAATCCATCACTATGTTGTACAAGCAGCTCCAGGTTCCTGGGAAAGAAACTAGTGAATCGATTAATGATGATAAAACAAGAAGGAGCATGTATGAGTGGGTTTGTGTTTTTGAAATTTGAGGCAGAGGGAAAAAAACAAGATGGAAAAAGCGCCCATAATAAGTGTGATTATAGTAACAATAAAGTGTTTTTGCACTCATTTCCTCTTTCACGTTCCTTGGTATACACAAGATTGTTTCTTGGTGCCAGAGGTTTTTATGTGAGATTAACCCTTTTTTTCATATTCTTGGTATAAATTTATATTGTATATTAATTTAACCGACAGTTTCCTGCAAAGCGACTTAGAATGTTATGTTTGTACAGCTGTATAAATGCACATCTGGGTATTGTATTCTCTGGACCAATTCAGAAAAAGTACATCACTCAGTGGTACTACAGCAGGAGCCAGGATTCAGACTGAGGTACTTTGACTAGAAACTACCTCCTGCCTCCTAACACTAACAGCAATGAATTATGACTTCAGGAACTGTTTTTTCAGTATAATTAAGGGAGGAAAAGCAATTCAGCATTGGGCCACGTTTTGAAGTCAGCTTGGAGCACAATGTGCCTTTTCCTCTCACAATCAGTTTGCTTTTTTATGCTGACTGTGGAGCTATCCCCTGCCTTTCTGGAGGTGCACACCGACAGCTACACTTTGTCACGTGGTGATTCCTGGGAATTAAAGACATTTCTGAAAATCTGTGATCACCGGAAGATACTACTAGGCAAAAAAAAAAAAAAAAAAATCTTTGAAAGCAACTATTTTAGCCAGTCATTGGTGTGAAAACTACAGCTCTGTACACAAACTTTTTAAAATCAGTTTAACACATTATATTTTAACAATGTTCACAATGCTAATTAAAGTACTCATTTTTTACATAAGCTTTAAAACATCAGCTGGTATGCCCATTCAAACCCTCTTCTGCAACATCAGTCTGGAGAAAACAGTTTTTCAGCATATTCAGATCTCTATTTAATATGGTAACACTGGTTTGGAGTCAGTTTAATAGCTTAAAGTTCTGTTAAACATTCTGCTATTAAATTTTCATACAACCCTTAATATCCTAAATGACATTATTTACCTTACCTTTTTCAATACCCCAAACTTATTACATGACAAGTTCTGATTATTACGGGGTAGAAGTAACACTTAATAATAAGACGTGATTTTGGAAAGCAAACAAATTGCTTGTTTCTTGCTCCAAATGTAATTTGGGGTGCAATGATGTTTTTGAAGTCCACTTTTCTAGAAAGCAAACTCAATGACAACGCCCTACCCTGAATCCTGCTAAATGCTCAAATCAAGAGCAAGCGAAAAAAAATCGCAGCTGAACAAAAATTGACTTCATCGACTTCCATGATACCTGAAATAGGTCGCCTGCACATATACTGGGCTTAGGGCACGCAAGGTCCACGCTCTGAACAAGACACGTGACTCTGCTTGGCCATGTGGACTACCAGAGTAACAAACTCTTTGTTTACAGTCCAAAAGCGATAAAGTCTCCTTCTGCGTGGTTATCTATATGCTGGTGTTCACAGCTCAGAGCAAAACTTCATGCGCGAACCTGAGCTGCTCTTACACGCCTCCGCGCACAGGGTGGCCGCAGCATTAATTGCGTTCCAAGTTCATTCCAACCCAAACGACCACTGCTCCCCCCCCCCTATCGAAGACCAGCAGCACCACCGCTGCCCTACCGTATTTCGAACTCTTCTCTTCCAGCTCCATGTCGTGATCGTGTCTCTCAGTGGGAGTTTCGGCACGCAGCACAGCACAGCACTGAGTGTCAGCGAAAGGAAAACATGGTCACTGCTCGATTCCTTTGCCGTTAGTTGCGTGCCTACTCCAAAGACCGCAACACTGGGGCGTCCCGTGGGCCACCCGCCAGAACCACCCATCCGAGGGACAAACCAATAGGAAACCAATATGCTAATTAAAAAAATTTGCCCAATAGAAGCTGGAGAATTCTTTGGCTGACCGCGCAACAGAGCTCGTCATTGGCAGTAAGGCGGGACTATGCGTTTTGTTAGCGTTTCGGGTCTGTGGGAAACTTTGTCAAAGCAGTAAATAAATGACGTGCATTATTATTATTAGCATTGGGTTGATAGCACATAATAACTGACTAATAACGCTGTGTTACTGACCTCTTGTGACTGAGAAACAATGCACACCTTTACAGGATGAATCGGTCAACCGGACTCATTGGGAGGTTGTGGAAATGACTGCAATTTTATGTTTAAGTTTGAATGTACATTGAGTTACATGGGGTGTGTTGGATGACTTCACAGTGATGTGTCTTTATTGGTTGGATTGTGTTTAGGTTTTCTGTTAAGTTTTTACTTTGGCGGTTTTTGAATTTTATTGGAAATATTTATGGATGTCATCTAAAATGTACAACATTTCTTAAAAGGGTCTCACAAACTTTTATTTAGTATAGCTTTATGTGAGATTTTGCCATAACCTAACCTAAATCCAGGGGCGTCTGTACTATGCAAATGACTGTTTGTACCAATGAAGAACCAGTGTACATTTTGCCCCAGCACACGTTGTTACGATCCTGGTCTGACTACATGATTTTTGGTGTTTGAAAGTTTACATAAACAAAGGTTCTAAATCCTTCGTGATATTCTGCCACATGCAGAATGTGAACCGTTCCCATGTATGTCCTTCTCTAATAGTAATCTATTGAAAAATGGTTGTATTTCTAAGTTTAAAACACTCAGCAGGGGAATCCCCCATCACCGTACATTGATACTAGATCAATTGGTAAAAATCTAATTTTCTTTAAAGGTAACGGTATTATATGTTATTACCCATAGCTAAAACCCATTTTGTATACTATTTTGTTTTTGTTTAGCTAATCACATTATATTATTGGTTAAAATATACCCTTTTCGTGGCATATAAATGCGTGTACTCAATTTTAGAGCAGTTCTTAAAGCGCAAAAACATGCTAAGGACAAATTTGTAAAACTTATGCTATTTCTTACGTAAACTATTGCCGACTCCACTGTAAATAGCTCCGACACCACATCTCGAATCCAAACTAAGTCCTCCAATGGGCGTTTGGAACGTGAACCCGCCCCGGAGAACGAGCCAATCGGGCGTACGGCCCAATGACCGTCCGTCTCGAGCGCTCCGTTGGGCTCACAGACAATCTGAAATGTGTCAGTAAGAGGCGGCCTTTTTGAGTGAGGTAAAACACTATATAAATTAATTTTCATTTTTTAAAATCTACTACAGTTTCCTGTATCTGCCCAACTAAATGCATAGACGCATATTAAAATCACCTAACGGATAAAAAAAATCATTCGTGCTGTGTATTACAAAATAAATGTCCAACTTTAAGTTATCCAGAAACGTTGTGTATTAAAATAACTTGTTTAAGTGCTTTCGCGGCAGGTTAAAATCTTAGTTTACCTGAATCTTGCGCCACGGAGCTCAATGTACGTTGCAGTTTACACACTCAAAATGGCGGAAAAACGAGTCCGCTCCGCGATTCCTTTTCCTCCAATGGTATTTAACTGCACTCCTTCTTAGAGACGTCGGTCGTCGGTCTGCACAGGCTGTGAAAGTAACGCTTGAGCAGGGGTCTTATTTACCTAAAACATAGGTAGGTAAATGCTTTTAATTTTAAATTCGGTAAGTTAGTTCCAGCCATTATTGTTGTAACTAGTGACTTGGTGTTAGTGAAAGCAGAGCCAAGGACATCACACTTGTTATCTATAATTTATCGTATTTATCTCGACTTGTCGTTCGTGTGGGTCAGTAATAATGATGAAAAATAATGTGCGTGTGTGTGTGTGTGGTCTGTAAGTATGGAACTGCACAGCTGTGCCTCCACGGTAACTTATTGTCATGGTGGCCCACAGTTCAGTAACTGGACAAGACAGGACACGTGGTCGTCAGCACTGACTGCGAGGACCCTCAGATGTGCTTCGCTGTCAGCTGCTGATTCATTAAAAAAAAAAAGTCATGTTAAATTAATAGTTTATATATAGACCAGGTCAGAACTTTAAGAAATAGGTTTGCCAATTGCTGGTTTGTATCTGAATGTCACACCATGGGCAGACTGTTCCAGATATGTTTGTTATGGCTGTGTTTCCCTTTTTTTTGCAGAGTCAGTTCACATGGCTTTAAGGAGTGCTGCAGCCCGTCTTCTCCTTACCCATCACAGATGTGCTCTGGTCTCTGCAGTGAGAGGACAGGGGACCACAGCGACTGCACGTTCAGGTATGTGAAATGGTGATACTGCACTGATTCACGCCTGAAAATTATTGTTTTACAGAAAACATCTAGTCAGATTTCTCTTTCTCCAGATGCTGAGAAAGGGAGTGAGACAAAAACAGCCAAAGCATGTATGTTCTTATCTCTTCATAGTTCTGTTAATCATCAAACTCCGGTTACCTTTTTAAAACACAGTAGTAATTTCCCTGTGAAATCTGCCTTCCCCTCTTCCTCTACTGTCCTATAACTCCAGCTAAGGTCCAGTTTAACTGGCGAGATGGCCTGGATTTAGAAGGGCAGCTGACAGAGGAGGAGGTGATGATTCGGGACTCCTTCCGCACGTACTGCCAGGAGAAACTTATGCCACGCATCCTGCTGGCCAACAGGCATGAAGGTGGTTACTGCATTTTATGGACACATCTCAGTATGGTTATGTGTTTTTATATGGGCAATATACTCTTCACTGATCCACATTATGGGATTATGGTTTTGTACAACCTCAGAAGCTGTGTTGCACCTAGGTTTAAAACCACTGCTTTAGGGCTTATAGTTGTTTTCTCTTAACTGTGTATGAACTGAAAAACTGCAAAGAATGTGTCTCAGTTGAATAAAAACTACTGGGAAGCAGGGGTTGTGAAAAGTCAAGGCCCTCAGAAACCACAAACTAAACTTGTCTGCTATATGAATGCTCTTGTTTTGAAATAGTCAAAGCTTTGTGAATTGATAGCTGGCTTTGAGCAAGGATATTCTTATATTTTTTTAGGTACAATAGCTGTAAAATTATATTTAAAAATACAATACAGAAAATTACTCAAAAACTGAAAGTCCATTTTTGAAAACTGTTACATTTCCCCTCCTTCCTTGTCAGTGTTCCATCGTGAGATTGTTTCAGAGATGGGGGAGCTGGGAGTTTTGGGCCCCACTATTAAAGGTAAATTCAGATGCATCAGTGTTGTCTGTGTGACTAGCACACACTGTGCAGACAGATGTGTGTCTGAATTAACACCATGACCTGAACACTGAATAACAATATCACTGCATTTCCTGTCCTAGTTCTTTCTCATAGTCAATTTTGGTGCTCTCCAGTAGTTGTAAACCATATTTTTTCACCCCAAGCCTTCTCCTGCTCTTTTTTTTTTTTAACCTGAACTAGGGTATGGTTGTGCAGGCACAAGTTACGTAGCTTATGGTCTAATTGCAAGGGAGGTGGAGAGGGTGGACAGCGGCTACCGCTCAGTCATGAGTGTACAGTCCTCACTGGTCATGCACCCCATCTACGCATATGGCACAGAGGAGCAGAAGGAGAAGTACCTGCCAAGGCTCGGTAAGGAGGCATTCCAGTGACAAGCACAGTTTAAACAAGCCCTTTGCACTCTTCTCTATTGTTCAGGACTATAGTGTGTGTCGCCAACTAAAGTTCTCAGCAAAAACTGTCACTCTAAACTATAACCTACCACATGAAGTTATGAAAGGTTTTTGTACACATCACAAGTATTAGTGAGCTGAAATAAGTGCTTTTTTTAACATGGTGCCCTTTGTATCTTTTTGGCATCAGCTCGAGGAGAGATTCTTGGTTGCTTCGGGCTGACAGAACCAAATCATGGCAGTGATCCAGGCAGTATGGAGACACGGGCCAAATACAATCCCTCCAGCCACACCTTCACCCTTACAGGTTCCAAGACATGGTAAGATGACCAATTTACATATGGAGGAAATAGTGTAGTCTCTTTACTGTTTTGGAAATGTATTTTACTACTCATTAACTAGGTTAAAAACTTAATTTACCAACAGACTGAGCTTCACAGATATAGAGATCACCCAGCAGCCTGTCATTTTAACTTGCTAGACAAAGAGTATTTCAAGTTGTATACAGATGTGTAGACTTTTCTTAGTTAATATGGTACAAGAGCTTTTTTTTGCGGGGCCAGGATCACCAATTCCCCAGTGGCAGACGTCTGCGTGGTGTGGGCCAAGTGTGATGACGGCAAAGTGCGTGGCTTCATCCTCGAGCGTGGTATGAAGGGCCTCAGTACTCCCAAGATTGAGGGAAAGTTCTCCCTGCGTGCCTCCCTCACAGGCATGATTGTGATGGATGATGTAGAGGTTCCAGAGGAGAATATGCTGCCTAATGCCTCTGGATTGGCTGTAAGTATACCCTTATACATTTTGTGGTACTATTAATTGTATTAAATAAATTTACATTTATGACCAGAGTATCTAATTAATTTTTGTATTGTGCATCTACCAGGGTCCCTTTGGTTGTCTAAACAACGCCCGCTATGGCATTGCCTGGGGTTCACTGGGGGCTGCCGAGTTCTGCTTTCACTCAGCTCGTCAGTATACGCTAGACAGGTAAAGAGCTGAACAACATCATGCACCGATCAGCCACAACATTAAAACCACCTGCCTAAAATTCTGTAGGTTCTCCTCATACCCCCAAAACAGCTCTGACCCGTCGAGGCTTGGACATCCACAAGACCTCTGAAGGTGTCCTGTGGTATCTGGCACCAAGGTATTAGCAGCAGATCCTTTAAGTCCTTTTAAGTTGCAAGGAGGGGCCTCAAAGTAACATCCACATGAATGGGAGGACCCAAGGTTTCCCGGCGGAACACTGCCCAGAGCAACACACCGCCATAGTCCATCCTGCTACCATCTCTTCCCCAGGTAAATGACGCACACAGCCATCCACATGATCTAAAAGAAAACGTGATTCGTCAGACCAGGCCACTTTCTTTCGTTGCTCCGTAGTCTAGTTCTGATGCTCACGTGCCTACTGTAGGCACTTCTGGCGGTGAACAGGGGTCAGCATGGGCACTCTGACCGGCTTACAGCAACACAGCCTCGTACACAGCAGCTGCGATGCACTGTGTGTTCTGATACCTTTCTATCGTGGCCAGCATTAAGGTTTTCAGCTATTTGTACTACAGTAGGTCTTCTGTGGGATCAGGCCAGACAGGCTAGCCTTCACTCCCCATGCACATCAGTGATCCTTGGGCGCCCATGACCCTGTCATCGGTTCATCAGTTGTCCTTCTGTGGACCACTTTTGGTAGGTACTAACCACTGTGTACCAGGAACACCCCACAAAACCTGCCATTTTCACTCAGATCCTTACACTTGCCCATTCTTCCTGCTTCTAATACATCAACTTCAACAACTGACTGTTCACTTGCTGCCTAATATCCCCCCCACCCCTTGCCAGGTACCACTGTAACGAGATAATCAATGTTATTCACTTCACCTGCCAGTGGTTTTAATGTTGTGAGTGATCGGTATATCGACAAGTAGTGAGACGGGTGCACTGCCACAGAACTATGTAGACTGTTGGTTCAATGCTCTGTCTTTTCTCTGAAACATCAGGATGCAATTTGGAGTCCCTCTGGCCAGGAATCAGCTGATGCAGAAGAAGATGGCAGACATGCTGACTGAGATTACTGTTGGGCTCCAGTCCTGTCTACAGCTGGGCAGACTTATGGACAAAAAAAAGTGAGTGCTCAGTTCATATTTCCTGGCAGACACAGCCAAGTTTAAGGATGAAAGTACAGCAACCTCCACACTGTGAAATTGAGGTGGGAGAAGATTACCAGTGCTGGGTTCCTTTTCATGCCTCTTTAAATAGGAAACAATCAAGTCTACACCCCATATACTACACAAAAGTGCAGTCTAGTGCTTTCACTCAAAAGTTTGAGAGATGCAAAGTATAGTTTGTAGTCTCACTTTGCCACCACACTACAAAAAATTGCAGGGGATTATGGATTGTTACATCAAATTAAACCAGAAAAGGAAGAATTTCTATTCCAAACACTGTTTGTAACTCGCCAGTCTAATTTAAGTGTGAATTTAGTACAACTGGAATGTCAAATCATGTCTATAATTGAGAACCCCACAATGTGGGTTTTATTTGAGAAAGGGGCTGACCTCTGTTTGTCTGTGAGATTTGCAGAGCAGCTCCAGAGATGATTTCCATGCTCAAAAGAAATAGCTGTGGCAAAGCTTTGGACATTGCCAGACAAGCACGGGACATGCTTGGTGGTAACGGCATTGCAGACGAGTACCATGTCATCCGCCATGTTATGAACCTGGAGGCTGTCAATACATATGAAGGTGAGTGCGGGATGACAATACTGTATGGTTGTTCACTGAAGTTTATCAAGAGAAATAAGAACAGGAAACTTTACAGCATACTGTACAGAGTCCAAGACTGCTACTACACTGTGTCACCAGCAGAGGACAGTAATGGCTCAGAAACAGGAGGTCATTCAGAAGGCATTTGGCCGACACTGGATTTGTTTTAATGCTTTAACCCATCTTTGATACTGTATGTACAGTACTGCCTTGTGATCCCATTCACAGTTTTTCATAAGAACTAAATTAATTTACCAAGCACCAGTAACTGGCAGAGACTGTTTGCTTTTACTTAGCCAGTTTGGTTTCAAGCCATAGAATGAGTAATCATTGTCCAATGTAACCATTTTTTTGAGGTGTTCAATAACCAATTGTTCAATTTTTGATCTTCTTACAGGTACGCATGACATTCACGCTTTAATTTTAGGCAGAGCTATCACCGGACTGCAGTCATTCACAGTGGACAAGTAGACATTATGTGAACTCGTGGCATTACCACCTGCTCCATTAATAGGAAATCGGTATCAAATTTCCTAGTTCTAAACTATATAAAACATGGTATTTCTGGGAAGATGACCTTCCAGATTACTGGCAACTTTTGGTTCTATCCCGATCACTTTAAGGTTTTTTCCATACTACTGTCTAATAAAATGGGGAAAATTTTGAAATTTAAAATCCAAAACTGGAATTTTTAAAGTTTTTTTTTTTTTTTTTTTTTTTTTTTTTTTTTTTTTTTTCCCCCCCTTTCCAAATCATACCCTGTTGTGCTTCTGGTCAAGGTAAAATTTGCTACACATTACATTTGCACTTTATTATCCCATAATAATAGTCTGGTTACAGACAAATGAAATCACTTGGTAGCTTTTCTGTGTTCCACAAAGACCTGCAGAGGTTACTGTTATTGTTCATAGCCTTTGTATCTATGCTTTGAAGTCCATGTGAACTACATTTTTATTTTCAAATGGATGTGAATTGTATTTTAATTGTATGATCTGTGGAATGTTTAAGTATTTATCGTTTTAAATTTTCGAAAGCACCTCAATGGATGTTTTGGGGGGAAAAATTTAATGGAAAATACAGTTATCGAACACTCTTTAATAGCATCTATTGTGACACCTTAAAACTAGACTTGTGTGGTTATTTCAGTAACAATACATTTAAGTTATACACATGTTGTTACTTTCTGTTTTAAAGAATAAGTCTGGCTAACTGAACTGAAATTAGGACACAGTGATAAAGGGTATTTTCACTGTGCTGGAGCCTGGTGCAGCCCCCTGCTGATGGCTACCAGGGTCACACTGGCATTCTGCAGTTCAGCACTAAGTTGACTGCTCTTGTCCAGCACCTCCGAGAGCTCCATCAAGGTCATCTCAATCATGTGACTGTTCTCCTCATACTGGCTGAACATCTGCTCTCGTACTTTCTGGCAAACCTCGCGCACCTGCCAAGATAAATACTCTGCTTCGCTTAAATGTGCTGTTTAAATCAGTGGAGGTGTTATACACAGTAGAAACACTTGGTCTCCAACACTTGTTGAAGTGATTCTCACCATTCTAATAATCTTCCATCATTACAGATTTTAAAACCATTTCACAGTTAAACATGCTGCACACTGTAAGCTGCAGCTGTTTTTCAAATTTACTGTAGTACTTACAGTATGATTTACAAAATAAAGTACTGCAAGTTACCTTCTTCATTAACTTTTCCTGGAAGTTGTTCAGAATTTCCTGGTCCACCGCACGCTTTTCATTTATCTTTTCTATCATCTCCTGGGCTTTTTTCCCTATTTCATCTATCTTTGAACTGAGAGCGGAGAAATAAACCGAGTTCTCACTTTGGAGCTCACTGGACAGATTTTTGCTGGAGATGCTGATTCCTGAATCCTCACTTTGAAACAGAAGCAAAACCCTTTCTGAAACTGTCATCCGACTACACGCAAGTCTGTTCAGCGGTGTTGAAATGTGACCCAAATATAAAACAAACATCTTGCTCCCAATACACTTGAACTAAAAATCAGCACTGATGCTTAGATTTCCTCAGGAAAAGAGACTAATAGATTAAGAAGTAGTGAGGCTTCTTCCATTTTATTGGGAAGCTTTCACCCTTAATTGTGTTCCTGAACAAGAACGTCAGCAGAAATGCTGAAAACTGTTCCATTTTTTTGTACCTTGTTTCCTGCTCCTGGCTTTCACTCAGGTTCAAGAATGAAGATATCCCTCCTGTTGTGTTGAAGTCAGACTCCAGGCCTTCAGTAACTTCCTGAGCAACAATGAGGGGGGAAAGAAAAGAATCCTAATTAATTCTCTGTTAATTCATCTGCATATAAAAGAAAACACCTTGAGGAGATCAGGAACATCCTAGGTATATCATGGTAGAGCAGTTTAAACTTGTGGCTGTATGCACCAACAGCTACATTTGAAACTATATTGGAGAATACTAACATGTGGGACAAGTTAATACGTGAAATTGAATCCTTTTAAAAATCTGTTAAACCCACCAGGCCAACAGCCTGGGCACTGGACGTGGCTGTGGTAGAAGGGCTGGAGACCATGTTGTCCAGGAAGAACTGCTCCATGTCCAAATATTCAGCTCCAAATACTGTATGAAGTTCGATACCTTCACCGATCTGCAACTAACAGATTCTTAAAAAAAAAAAAAAAAAAAAAAAACAAAAAAAAATCGCCTCACAACTTAAACATGACCACCGTCACAAACCGGCTTACATTTATAAAGCTAATTTCCCTGCACGTTTTGTTCTCGGGACATTACCTATATTGTCTAAAATTTAACCGATATACTATAACATATCTAAGCTTTACGCAGACTGTTTTATTTGTAATTCGGTGACATTTTCCTCACGAATTGTCGACATTGTTAATTCACGTGCATTTTGACTGACCTTACCTTTAAGTCCTTTATTATCACCTTAAATTCCAGTGAAAGTGAATTTACACTTTTAAATTGCGTAACTCGCTTAAAATATTACTAAAGTGCTCAAATGAGTGACCGCTTTCCATGCTCAACACCGACGGACGCGTTATGGCGGGTGCGGCGCGCGCCGAGTCCGGCGAGGGTTGGGAACCGAGCGCGAGCGCTTTTTCTTTTCTTTTCTTTTCTTTTCCATCGGCCGCAAAGATGGGTCACGGAAATTTACAGGCAAGAGCAACAACACTAAGAAATTATGCTTACACCGTAACTGACGAAGCATAAGAATCCTAAAGAAATGTGCATAGTTCTTATGTCATTAGATTTCATCTTTTCGCTATGGCGACTGAAACGGGACAGACTTGCAGTCTGCAGTCCGCCCCGCCGGTCTGCAGGGCCAGGGCCGCCGAGGTCAGATAAAATAAGGACAAATGTACAAAAAATGCCACTATAATGGATACTGCACATAGTCAAATCAACATGCATTTAAGGATTAAGACCATAATCTCAAAATAAAGACAGCTGCACAATACATCACATGGCATTTCCCAGTAATACTAATGATAAAGTAGTGAAAAAATATATTGTCCAAAGGTTACAAACATCAATCGGGTTTGGAAAATACAGCAAAATAATTCTCTGGCTGAATAATAAATTAATAGTCTAAATTAATATTGTCTTGACTATAACTACAGCTGTAATAGAAATAAATATTAGACCCATAACATAATGGCTTCATCACTGTGACTACAGCAGATATTAGAAATGTCTGAAGGACCACAGTAAAATACAAATGAATAAATAAAATATAAAATAACACTCAGAATAAGACACCGAACGATGTCAGACTTGGCCGACGTGACCGAGAGGCACGAAAAAGAATCAAAGTCAAACTAGGAGCAGCATTTCATGTAAATGATCAAACCAAAAATAGACCACAGGGGAAGCAGGGAGCAGGAAAAGAATGGCAACTGTTTGCGTAAGACACCCTGGGGAATAAAACTTGTACCTTTAAGTCTGAAACTAAATCCAAGCTACTTTGGCAAGGTGATGAATAGAAATGAGGGGCTATTAAAAAACCTTTAATAAATCAATAACAAAAACAGAAACACTCATCTCTTAACTATATTTCTCCACAGCAGAATAAGGTATTAATTGTTCAGAAAGTCTTCTTTAAGTGAAATTTGTAAGTTAACATTTATAAAAGAGCAGCACATCCATGTACCCTCAGTTTATCAGATGCTCTCCTTCAGACTGTACCATGATTCAGTGTTTACAGCCAAACCTTTATCACATGTTTGTTCATTTAACATTGAGGGGGCAATTGTCATCTACTTGGATAAAATTGTTAAACTTATTCGTTTAGAAATTAAAAATATAATGAATCCATTTTAAATGGATATACTTGTGAAATTCACTTCTTATCAATAAATACTGTTATATTGGTATTGGTATTGGTATTTATATCTGCAATCTAAGTAACTGAAAGAACATCAAAATATTATAATTTCTCAAAGGCAGTTTCTCAAAGGCTGGTGACTTTGCACAGCCTCCCGAAGGGTAAGATGCTGATAAGTGTGATATTGTATTGCAGAAAGGCCATTGGCAGCACTGGATACAGGGCTCCTTGTCTGGGTCACAGTCAATAATGATGAGTTGTGGTGCACCCCAGCTGTAATGTGACTCTTTGTCCTTGCTGTTATTAATTGAGCAATTGTATTGTTGTCCTTCCACATCCTTCGTATCTATATCCTAAAATGTTTAAGTGTGCAATAAATACAATGCACATACTCGGCTTGGCTGAATTAAGTCATACTATATATAAATGGCTTTAACAAAGCAGTTTATTATACAAATTTTTCAGTGTATTAGATGTAACTAAGAGCTTCTCAAGTATACATCCTCCAATCAAAAACCAAACACAGGCTGCATTCAGTTCCCTGAGGGAAAACCAAACACAGGCTACAAATGATCCCTATCTAGAATTTAGCTACAAAAATTTCACACTGACTCAGCATCACAAATTGCACCCAACTGAAAAATCGGGAATTAGAAATGAATAACGCACTTTATTCACCCACTGGAAGACTGCCATGCATTGCTCTAAAACAGCAAATACAAGCACAGGAAGCAGCAAAATAGAACAGAGAAGGATTGCAGATACATATCTGCCCATTATCATTCACCACTTTACCCTGGTCAGGGTCTGTCCTAGAATCATTGGGCACCAAGCTATGAAATTACATTGTGTATGGGACACCAGTCAATTGCAGCGTGGTGAGATGCATACATACAGATGCACTGTGTGCAATTTAGAAGGACCAGTTAAGATGAAATAAATGTCTCTGGGAGGAAACCTGGGCAGAAACAGGAGAACTTGCAAACTCCACATGGGTTGAGCCAGATTTGAATGTATGTCCAAACAGCCCAGGTGCCTTGATTCAGTGGCACTACTTGCTATGGCAGAGTGCCACCATAATTGCTGGTAGTTACTGACAAAACACGTTGACTTTAATACTTTAGTCTGATTTAATTTTTATATGCACTACAACTGACCAACAAAGGCATTATTTATTGATATCATAGCACACTGTGTGCTGAATTTTCTAGAAGTTTACAGCTCTAGCCAGTAAAAAGATAACCACCACTACAGGTGCTGCTTTCCAACAATTAAAACAGACATACACACCATTATAAATGACCATTTTTTGAGGTAAAAAAAAGAACATAATCTATTCATATATTAGTTTTTAAAGCAAGAGAATGAGAGATACAGAAAACTACCTCACTCAAGGAAAACCCTTTTAATATTCCCAAGGGGAAAACTACAAAACCCTAAGCACTCATTTTTGATCCCAACAGTCTGATGAGTTAATCTCTGTATTCAGTGTAATTGTAGCTTAAAATCCCCCTGAATGCGGGGGGGAGGCAACAAAAACTATTTTTTATGATGTTCATAAAATCAGTGCTCAGGGCTGTCTGGCCTCTTGGCCTGACTATCTACTTTGGGAATGGAACATTATGAAATCAACAAATATCATGTGTGCCAGACTTTACTATTATGCATCGTCACAGGTTTTTTGCCCCCTTTTTTTTTTTTTTTTTTTACAATGTTATCTTTAATCTATGAGCTTCATAAATAGAATTGAATAAAATGACGACAACTCAATGTCTACAGTAAAGATACATATGTAAAAATATAGGCACACAGGAATATTAATCTAAACATGGATATAAAGAGGGACAATTTTGATAAGTAATATTATTACGCACATCAACACTGTGGGAGAAAATTTCCCAAAGGACAGCTGTAACAGAATATACTCCCAGTAATAATAGTCATTGTTGAAGCCAGTGTAAGCAAAGTAACAATTATTTATAAAGCTTAGAATTAGGTTTAAATGTTAATTTAAAAAAGTAACCTAGACGTGCGCTGAAGGGAGAGCATAAACCGAATTCACCACACGGAGCGGTCAACTGGAAGCCGAACAGTGAGAAAGTCTGGCCTTTTTTTTTTTTTTTTTTTTTTTTTTAAATAATTATTGCAAGAGCCAATCGCGAGGACAGGCTGGTTGAGGGGCGGAGCTTGAGACCAATGGAAATTTGCGTGGGTCCGGGAGCAGCTGAGCGACCCGCGGCCGCAAACGACTTTTCAGTATCGCGAAGAGCGGCGTGCGATGCTCGTCGTCATGGACCCTCTGCTATTCGGTTACACAGCGATTTTCCTGGAGAAACTGGACAACACTGTCGCCTTTTAAAGTAAGCATTACTGATTTTTCGCCCTAATTTTGCGACTAAATTAGCTCTTTATAACTCGGTGTAATATTTTGAGTTTTGACTTGCACACTTGTCCCAAACGGCTATGTATGTTTTAACAAATACAAGTGTTTGTGCAAATGCAGTGCAAGTCGAATATAACGCGAAACTGAACTGACTCGGTTTGGTTTACTGTACAGTTGCTGTTTGCACCACATGACCTGTTTAACGTCTTTATCACAAAGCAGATTAATAATTTTAACCAGTCTGCATTAACACATTGTTATATCTTCTCTTTAGGAAAGAAAAAAACTGACAACGCACCACATGGATAAAAACTGCTGAAATGAGTAACTTCAATACTCGGACTTGATAGAAAAATAAAACACATACAAGGGGAAAGGATAAAAATATTTTGCAGTTTGTTTCAAGAAGCCTGGTTTTGCGATAATGAATTCCTCCAATTTAACCAATTTAAACCTGTCTGATGGGGCCAACCACTCTTACCAGTATTCCCTCCCGGATGAAGAGCCCTTCTACAAGGACTACAAACCCCCGCCAAGGGAACTGATCCCACTGCCTAAAGCGGTACTCTACCTGCTCATGGCTGCCTTGGTGGTGGTGGCAGTGGCCTATGCCATTGTGGGGCATCTCATCAAAGACCTTGCCCAGGACATCGCAGGTGAGTGGTAGCAAAAACAGCCAATCTAACAGCTGTGCCCAAAAAGTCACAGTTATGGTGAAATAAAAACCATACAGTAAAACTCCTTCCATTCATAGTTTGTGAATAACAATAGTGATATGAATTCTATCCAGGGAACCTGGACTCAATAACATACAGATGATTACTGAATCTGGCAGCACATTTTGTCCCCCCCCCCACAGTGGGATCATTACACATACATAAAAAGGTTTGATTCCTGTTATCAGTTATTTCATTTACCACATTTTGTGCTTCAGGTCATTTTTTTTTTTTTTTTAACTTGTGAGTTACCGATTCTCACCTGTAATATGGTGTCCTGCTAGTTTAGAATTTGGACTCCTGGGGCTCTACCTTGTGCAGTGATGGCATTTCTCTCTTTACCCATTGGCAGACTGTGTACTGGGGCCTGATGAAGATGATTCTGAGAAAGTGACAGATCTGAGGTGCATGAGTCCTGCCCAGGTGCCAGTGGTGCTCCCCCACTTACACAGCAATGCATTCCATGTGTGGGACCAGGATGATGTGGTCATCCCTCTGTCTCCAGAAGAGAGCCCACAGAGTAGCCCTCTGCTCCTGGCAGCTATCCCCTATATCCCATCTTTCTTCCCCATCCACAGTGCACCAGTCTCCACCGAGACAGCCCCTGAGAGCCCTGAGCTCACCCACTCACTGCCTTGTGAGGCTTAGGATCTGAAGTGGTCTGGACTCACTGCCTGCATGCAGACTGGGACCATGGATTCACATTCAAGATCACATCCATGTCTCTGCTCACAGACTACTCACGTCTGGATTATCACACTTGGAATCTAACTGGACTCTGGTACCAAACCATAGGAAATAAACTGACTTCTGTGCCAGGAGTGAATAAGGTTAATACATTTCTAGGTAAAATGTTCTGTTTCTCTGTCCTTTATAAATGGTTTACACCAGACTGCCATTTTCTATGATGAAATAATTATAGATGTGGCAGTTAAATTAATTTGTCTTGAGTCATGTGTCATCAATGTCATTCGAGCAGAGCAGTAACAAGAGTGAAAGGTCACCTGTAAAAGCAAGCTGTCCACAAACCTAAACGGCAAGGCTTGGATTTATCTTGAAATAACAGAAACACAGATCTTCCACCTGTCAAAATTATGGAACAACCAAAAGCTACTGAAGTGGCAAAGGCAGCATTGCGGGAAATCTCAAACATACAGCAATTGCGCACTTCTGTGATTCTTAGACTGCAAGGGACTGGTGTCCCATCCAGGGGTAGTTTCATAGTCTGGCACCCAGTGATTCCAGGGTATGGTCTGGATCACCATGATCCTGACAAGAAATAACCAGTTAACAATAACCTGAATGAATGGAAGTTCTGAGAATCTCAGCAAATTTTGAATACATGTATTTTCTATTCCATCTGCAAATAAAAATGTCAAAACACTTGCAAAGGATTCCTTTGTGAAAATCAAGCATGCAAGAAGTTTTAAGATGCAAAGGATCTCACTGTCATATATAGGAGAATGCAGCCAAAGCAAAAAGATTTGGTTAAAGTTGAGTTATTTCGGGATAGTCTTTTCAGATGTCCCAGGTCTGGTGTAGCTCAAGGACTTAAGGAGCTGCTGTAATTCATTTAAGGAAGAACAAAGGTTAAAAGTTCAGCATGATGTTTACCTCCCGCCCACAATAGCCGGCCCATTTAAATCCAAAAGGATCATCTGCCCGTTTACTTTAACAGTGGAAGGAGCATCGTCCACACAATTACTTAAGTTCATTTTCAGCTCAACCAAAAGCCAAATTACACAGATTTTTATAAAAAGACAGATAAAAATTCGAACATTGAGTGAACAAGATAAACACTAGATTCTTTTAAACCACTATTCGATTGTGGAATTCTTTCTCAGAATGCAAAAGATAAAAATCTATATCTATAAAGATAAAAGTAAATATTTTACAACAAAATTTGAATACTGTATACATATACTGTATACTGTTTTATTATTAGGCCTCCTGGTACAGTTATTTTCCTATTTTAAGTAGCACTCAGCTAGAGGTATTGGATCCTAAGCTGGATTTCAGACCTGGATAAATCCTTTCAGCAGCAGTGCATCCCATAAAGCCAAAGAAACCTTTTGAACTGCTGACTTCTTCACATTAAAGTAAAATTTTTCCATACATAAAGCTGTGAAGTTAAAGTTGTGTGGCCTTATTGTATTTTGCTCATTTATTTTCCTTTTTTTTTTTTTTTTTAAGATACTTTCATATAATGTGTGCTCCTACCTCTGAGGAACTGTAATTCATGAGTGCAAACCCACTTCTTGGAACTGGAGAGATTACTCAGGAGATTACGTGGAAGTCAGCTAATGCTCTGTTGTTGTTTGCTTCTGAGTGGGAAAAAAAAACGTAACTGAATTGACGCTTCCAAGACCTGCGTCTCTTACGAAACATTACCTACCCTGATATAACTGAAGGGTGTAGCCACTTATTGCTTTGCTTGATAAGCAGTGTGGGCAGAAATCTCCCAAGACTGATTGCAGCAGAAGTAAAAAGAAGACCATGGCTGTACATTCAATCCACGTGACTTCTACAAAGGGCAACTTCAATTCAAATCTAATATGCTTTCCTGAAAAACTTCAAACAGCAGAATTTTCATAACTTCATCTGTAATCTTACCATTTATATATTGTGTTACTAATGCATACATGCAGCCAGATTTGTAATTTTATCCACGTCCTATTCAGCATTCATCTCAACATTTTCCACAATGTAACGATAAACAACCTGGTTAAAATAAAACAACGTAACCTTATAATCAAATTTTTTACAACGAAATTTCAATACTCATGAGCAGCAAAACAGCACATGCATGTTCGAGGTTAGCATGTAACAGTAGAAACTAAAGAAAATACACCATTACTCATACTAATCACTGAACATCATTTATACCAAGCAGCCTGTTGTGAAGAGAGATGTACATCTATTCATTTTCTGAAACAATCTATTCTATGGACCGCAGGAGTGGTCTAGAGCCTATCCAGGGAGGACAGGGCACAGGAAGAAATACATTATGAGAAGGAGACACACAGTCCCTTGTCCACATATTCACCAAAGACAATAGTCTGACCAAATGCATCAAAAACACATCTCTGGACTAAGAGAGGAAACCAGATCACCTGAGCAGAATCTATGCAATCATGAGAATTTAATTTAATTTAAAAAAAAAAAAAAAAAAAACGTGACAAGCTGAATTTAAATCCATATTCAATTTCAAGCTCATGAGCTTTCAAGTGCTGGTGCTACTTACTGTGTCTTAATGTCTTTGAGTAAACTAAGCACATATGCAGTACATTTTACCTGTGTTAGTACTGGATTCCATGCACCACGTGGACATAAGTAGAAGCCTACAGACAAGAGTTTTAAAAATGGAACCTTTACTACAGAAGCAATCCTGATAATGGTGAGTAACAGGGTCAGGGATGACAGTAACCAATTTGATTCCTGAGGTTTCAACAAAAAAGAAGCATCTGATGAATAGTGTGGCCCATACCTGTTGCCTGAAGCATCAGGTCACATTTTCACAACTTCTCAGGACATGCATACTGTCCTCTAGCCATGGATGTTACTTTCTCATTGTGTTATATAGGTTTAATACTCTAGCTACAGTTGCTCTCAGTGACTTAGGTCAACAGATTTTCCCAGCCTCAACGTAAGGGATCCACTGAATCCTGAGACTTTTATTTTAATCCTATGTGCAAGTAATTAGTTCAAACAAATGCCACATAACTAGCTAGAAACTGCAGGGTCCATTAAGTAAAGTTACAGGTGTGGTTGTGCTTATGAAGTATGTAAAATGTGTTCCCTTGACTCAGACTGGATCATTTATGATCTCATGACACATTTGTTTTGTCTTAAGGGGCTGTGATCTAAGCTGCTGAATAATTATGCAGTCAATAAGCAGGTATGCTTCATGTATTATTTAATGCACCTAAATGAATCAGCATCTCTATCCTTCATTGCAACTGCAAAGTCTAAATGACATATCAAATCCTTGTCTCAGTAATAATGATCCCACCATGTGTGCATCTCCAATACCAGGACTGGGAAATGCTCTTGTACATGTTTCTGCAAGGTCAGGGTCTATTCTGTCTGACACACAGCCAAAAACAGTACATATAAAAATCACAGCATCAGGTTTCACTGTGACTCTGCTTAGGACCACAACTGACAATAAATAAAATATGAGCAGTGAGTCTTTATGTAACTGGGTAGTACACGATTGCTAAATGGGACAGGGACAACCAGGCTTATGGAGATTCCCGAGTAGATTTAGGAGTCCAGTCGACACAAGGGGCCATCATAGACCATCTGAAGGTTGACCTTGTGTCCCACCAGCTCTCGGATGTTGTTGATCCCATACTTGATCATGGTGGGCCTGGTAATAATGAACAGATCAGTGAAATAAAAATGAACAAGGTGTGCAAGGATGAAATGCTGTTGAATGCATGTTGGCTCACTGGTTAAAGAACTCTACACACATTGCACTAAATATTCAATTAATTAAATGGAGTACAACAACAAGACAAGGTGACCTGAGTGAAGTCCATACCTCTCCAGCGAAAGGCCCCAGGCAATAACTGTGACCCCCTCAGGGAGCCCCATGGGTCGCAGCATCTCAGGTCTGAAAATCCCAGAATTACCCACCTCAACCCATTTCTTCAGACCTGAGAAAGGAAGACAGCAATTTTAAGAAATTGATAAAAAATAAAAGGCAATACAGAATAACTTAAAAAGTAACTGTGTGTGCATGCAGCTGCAACATTAAAAACTGAAAAATGCAAAAAACTATGCTGCATCCATGATTGTAGATAAGGTTCTGGTTCCTCCCAGAAATATTTTTAATAGAAAGTAGACTTGAATCTTATTTGGACAATCAAAAGAACATGTCTTATAAGTGTATGTACCGTATCGCTCACATAACAAAAATTGTGCTTTAAAATTTCATATCTATATTTTAAAAATCGAAATCTACAGTCATATAGACAACCATAAATATTCATCAAGTTCCATGTTTTCACCACCGAGCTCTTAATAAAATTTCTAATCAAATCAAATGTTTACCTTCATGATAGCTAAAGACTTCCATGCTGGGTTCAGTGTACGGGTTGTATGCAGGTTTAAAGCGAAGTTTAGTGATTCCTAGGAAAAGAGCAGGGAAATAATATGTCAGAAAAGCTGCAAAATATATTACATTCTTTCTCCCTCAATCTGTCAAAAAATGTGCCTGTATTTTCATCGTATCAATAGGACCCAGAAAAATTAACAATTGAGCTCACACATCTAAAAATTGATATTAAAATAATGCACAAATCCTCTCTAACATGAAACAAACTAATTTCTAAAAGCCAGCAGAGCACACTAACCAAGTTTCGTGAAGAACTGATGTAGCACTCCCATGAGGTTGCCCAGAGTAAGTCCATAGTCGGCCACCACCCCTTCGATTTGGTGAAACTCTGCCAGGTGAGTGGCATCTAGCGTCTCGTTGCGGAAGACCCTGTCGATGGAGAAGTACTTGACTGGTGTGAACTCCTCCTGAAAAACAAGTGCAAAGTTTCACTCATTACAACACACTACGCGTAATAAATATGTATACATACAGGCAAATAAAAGATGAACATAGTACTATTGTAAATTTTCTAAGTTACTCCACCTGCTGCGCAAGTTGGTAGAGCATGCGGGCGCTGACTGCAGTGGTGTGTGTCCGAAGAACATTCTTCTGAGCTTCTTCTAGCTTCCAATCATACTTATATCTGCACATGTGGGGACACAGTGCAACACTCACACATGACTTCAACACATTCAGCTCCCCAATTACAAACGTTTATGTGTATTGTCTTACCCTTGTGAGCCATATCCCCCCTCTGAGTGGACCTTCTTCACCTTCTCTAAGTAATCTTGGGGGAACTCGTGAGCTAAAGCTGGGTCTAACATAGTAGAAAAAGCCTTAGAACCATGAGTGTTTGCCTCGCATGCAAGCAGACGTGGCACACAAAGTCACAATTGAAGGGCAGCATATTTGTCCAACAGGCAGTCTCTCACCAGACAAGAAAAAGGTGTCATGCTGATCTCGGGCTGGGTGCTGCTGAGGCTGGAACAAGGAGTCAAAGTTCCAGAAGGAGCTCTCAATGAAGTTGTTTGTGGGCATTTCTGTGAACCTAAGAAGAGTGTGAGCATACAGCCGTTATGGGTGGCTCACTGTAGCATACAGAAATGTGCCACAAACACAGCTGGGGAAAGACCAATATGCTAAAACAAAAAATTACAGAACTGAGAATCAGAAACAGTAGAAATGAAAATTAGCTGAAAATCTGTAACTTGGTCAAAAGCCACTTAAAATCAGAGCTTTCTGCTCCACAGCACTAGTGGCATCTACACAGTGGGACCCTTATTGAAAGGCATTAACCTAGAACATGAAGAGCCTTAACTGCTAGCCAAGGTGCAAGAGCCACTCACCCCATCTCCAGGAAGATCTGCCGGAACTGCGTGCGCACCTTCATCAGGGGATGCAGGTGACCACAGTCGAGTGCCATGCCCAGAGCATCAAAGTTGTATGGCTTGAACTTCTTGTCTCGCCAGCTCCCACTGTGAAAAAGGGGATGGAGCAAAGATCATGTCACAAGAAGGGAATGGTTTAAAAAAAAAAATTCAGGTTACAAAGCAACAGAAACAAATTACATAAATAATGTAAGAAATGAATGTAAGAAAACATTCAGATTTACATATGAGGGGGACCTTTAGATGCCTCTCCATTTAGCAAATATCAAATGAGAGACAATGGAAGGTCTTTAATATGATGACCCAGAATCACTATTCTGGAGCATGTGGATACTACCCAACCCCAAATCTGTTCTGAACATATTTAGGATATCACTTTGCATGTTTTATTTACTGTCTTGGTTCCTCTGTTTATGTTGGACAAACTTGGCTGAGTTAGAGGGACAAACATAAAAGAAAAATACAATACACAGATAAAATATTTTGCCTGTATTATTTATTCTTTCTGTCTTCTCTATATTTAACATAACACACTTGATAGAACATTTTTACTGAATATTCTACTAGAGAAATTAAAAATGTTTCAACCAAGTGAAAGAAATTTTCAAGTCCCCCCTGCCCAGAGTCCAGATCAGGATAAATGCCCCTACTGTAGTCAGTTCTTACAACTAAGTAACACATGAACTAACACACTGTCTCACACACACCCAACCCTGGACTGGGCAGAGTTACCACTTGGACTGCAGCCCCATGTGAGGTAGCAGTTGTGGGGGGGCGGATTTAGGTCAGCTGTCAGCCTGTTTAGGTGTTAGGGCTTCTGCCCCCAGCCTGCTGCCCACTACCTCCACATCCCATTGCACTGGGATCTGCACACTCATAGTATTCATATCAGTGGCGACTGAAGACTCACTTATCTGCAATCATCTCCCCAAACTTCACTCAATCTATAACCTAGTTAAGGTGAATGATTTTTGTTTTCGCTCTTTTTTAACCTCTGAACCCTCACACACTCAGCTTTGAGGCATGTATAGACATGCTGGATCTGTTTACTATTCTGACAACGGTAATCTTCACTGTGAGTACAGCCTTGTCACTGTGCCTCAGCCTCTAGCTCTGATCCGCTGCCCTCAGACTGGGCACTACACGACAGCCTGCTGTTCCTGGAATGCTTGGGTTTGTGGGGTATTAAGTAAAGTCACATGCTGCACCGTGAAGTAGGGACTGAGAGGCTGAGATGCTTTACATCAGAAAACACTGAAGAGATCCCACTGACTCAGTCACATCCACACCTTAATCCCCACCCACCTGGAAATCATGTCCGCAGTCAGTTCCGTTTCCTGCTTAGCGATGGTGGTGCTGAAGGAGCTTCCTTTGGTGATCCAGTACGACTTCACCGTCCTGAAAAGAAAAAGATAAAACTAAGAGGAAAAAAAGAGGGACATAAAAGGAAAGGTGTTCCAGTTACCAGGTTCTCAGCCTCAGCCAAACCTGTGTTCATGCTTATCATTCATGGAGGGCAGAGACATTGTGTGGTCAAAGTTTCTCTCCTCCACGGTTTGTTTATCCACCTTTTCAAAACCCACACTACACCTTCCCCTCAATTTAACTACAAGTCAGACTTCAAACACACACATTATCTTTTAATGGAATTCAATTGTCCCCATAAAGCAGATTATACAATGAGAACACACACTAGCACCGCGTGAAACATTTACATGTCAATCGGACTGCCTATGAGTGTTTTTCAGACATTTCACGTCCGCGAACAGGAACTGGGTTATCACACAGATTATGTGAAATTCATGTCCCATTATTCCCGAGTAGAAAAACAAAAGGAAACAGGCCAGTCAATAGTCTCAGTCAGACAGAGGGTTGGGGATCACCCATCACTCACAGCCTACTTAGAACATTGAAACTAACATAACTCCCAATAAAACATGTCTGCTGGAATGACTACACAGGACAGATACTGTTATTAGCCATCCTGCCAGTAATTATTTGTATAATTAAATAGTCTTGTTGCTCCTACACAGTTTACAAACTGCTATTTATATTTCACTTCACATTCACCTCCACTGGGTCCTAATCAATTTTTAAAAACCCAGCTACTGCTTATCTGATTAAGCTTGAACAGACATCAGCCAACTTTATTAAAAATAACAAATTATATCAAATCAATCCCAGGTGCCAGCTTGCAATTCTGTATTTCTTGTAAATTCTACAAAAGTTTTTTTCAGTTTGTTTTATTTATACAGCAGGTGTGAGAGTAAAAGCATCTCTGACAGTAATACAATCATGGAATGAATTGAAAAGCCAAGCATGTGAAGTTACTGCCTCATACTGGTAAGAGTCTGGCACTGCAACTTGCAGAAAACCATTTAATTTCTTTGTCCCCGTTTCCATTTGAACCAATATGAAAAGGGATCTAGCAAAGAAACAGGTATGCAATAAATGTTGGGGTTCCAGCTGAGGTCCTGATGGATCCATGTGTATGCTGGTTTTGTTCAAAGTAAGCTGTAGATTAGGATTAGGTATTTAACTTTTACTTCCTTGTGATTTATGCCTCCACCTCAAGACTAATTTATTTCTAAGTTAGTTTAGCAAAAGTCAGTTAATTAGCACAAAAAGTAATCATCTCCCAATAACTCAAACATTTGATGCTAAAAGGTTTTTTGCATTGGTGTGTTCTGCTTACAAAGGCAAAGTTAAAAGGACAGATTCTCACACTTCTGTGAGCAGTTTCCTCTTCTTCAACTCATTCTTCTCCTTCTCCTCCAACTCGGCTGACTTTCCTTGCTGCACTAAGAGCAGCTTCTGCTGCACCAGATCCTGTATGCTCTCCACCTAGTCAAACACACACACTGATGTTCACATTCACATTATTTAACTGACCAATTTAGATTACAGTGTAATAGCTGGGTACTGGAAAAATTAATAAATGTACCTAAAGTAATTTAGCAAGAAGACCTTCTAAACCAAATAGCACCATCGTAGGACATGAATTTACAACTGCTTGGGTGGATATCAAGTTCCTGATCAATCCGTTCTTCACTCACAATCACAAACTCACCGTTCTAAAGACCCTGGGCCCTCCTTCATGGCCCTTGTCAAGGCGGATCCATTTGTTGGACATGGCCTTGCTGAAGCCTACCTTCCCACTGGGCAACTTCTGCACAAGAACACATTATTACAAAGAAAACACACTAGAGTGTTTCATGTCAAAGTACAATGATTTCAGTAAAGTGCAGTATGACAACAAAAAATAATTCAGTTCCAATGTGACCTGCACTTCACTTGATAATTCACTTAGAAAGTGACAGACCCAGCAACCCCCCTCACCATGAGCTCAGCCTGGAGCAGCCCCCCTTCAGGTATAGCACTGAATACTCGGGCCTCATGACTGCCCTGCTCAGCAATGTCAGCGCCTTCCCCCGTCAACTCCCAGTGCTTTGAAGAGCATTGCTCAGCAAAAATCACCTGCATAGGTAACAAAATAGAAACAAATAATTCTTTATTTTCCTGTATTATACACACACTACATAAAATATGCTAATTTACACTAGACTGAGAGTACTGTCGCCAAAAACATACACCCAATCAACAACAATCATACTGAACATACAGGAGACATTCTCTTGTCCAAAATACATAAAGTGGGTATGTAGTTGATGTACTGTGGGATGCTAAAGCAATAGATAGAAGCAAATGTTCTCCCTTCAAAATTTGCTATGTTTGAGTAGTTAGAATCTACCAAACCAATGACATTTCAGTTGACAATTCAAAGTGTTCAGTGAAAAAAATCTCTAACACCTAAAAAGTTGTGTGAAGAATAAAATAATTTTCACTCCATTTCAGATCTCAGGTTCTATTGCAGTTAGTTTTTAAATAGGAAGTCAGAACAATATGCAGCAGGTGGCATAGTGGTTAGAGTTCCTGTCTTACACATGACCCAAGGTCAAATCCCATCTTATGTTGTAGTACTCTTGAGCATGGTATTTACACTAGTAAAAATTCCTCAGCTGTACAGAGGAATAAAACACTGTAGGTCACATAAGCATAAAGTAGCAACTGAATATTTAAATGTAACGTAGATCAGCTGCTGGGTCAGTTGTAAAAAAGGTAAACTGTGTAAAACTTACTCTGTAGCATTGTACCATTTTTTTTTGCAACTTTTAAAGATATTTGTTTCAGGGCTAATAAGGGGCAACAATTTAGCAGGCTGCAGAAAATAAACTGAATTATCTGTTTTACACATAAAACACAAGGATCAGGGAGTTTGGTTTGCAACTGCTACATAAATAGCTTAAGTTATAGAGCATAGAGGTTATTTTCTGCTGAAAATTTTACAATTACATCTGCAGATTCAGCACTATACCATATCCTAAACTACTTTAAATAGACCCTTACTGTTTAAAATAAGCACAAGAATCTAATGAATTAACTCAGTGAAACTTCTAAACCCACAATAATTGTACAAAATAATTCAGACTGTGTGAAAACCACGGAAAGGAATATTTTATAACTCAGTTCATCCTCGGAAGTCCTTTCCTGTTGGTCCACATTTCTACCTGTGACCGATTAGCACTGACAGTTGAAGATAATAAAGGAGTGAGTTATAAAATAAGACACAACAGTTAAGACTACCAATAAAATATATAGTATCCATATGAAGGCGAATGTCCGTCCGGTTCACATTTGCGTTACCATCCTATTGCATCAGTCTCCCAGTGACACCCAGGAACACCTCCTGCGGTTCTTACGGCACACAAAAAGAAATCGTACGTCTCCCAAAGCCTGCAGACTCTTCACAGCTCCGACAACAGTTTGATGGTCCACGCCCAACGCAGTTGCCACGTCCTGGCTGTCAACGCCGTCGTCCACCTTCTCCACATGCCGCAGAAGGGATTCCAGCAAACCGTTGTCGGCCATGCTTCTCGTCACTTCGCTTCCGCTCGTCAATCCATCGGAAGTGACCTCACTTGGACGTCAGCTGTAAAGACCCGAAGAGCGGAGCAGTATCAATTATTGCATTACTATTCGGGAGCATTTTACTACCCGATTTGTTGCTCATTTGACACTTTCACCCGAAACAAACTGCAATACTAGGTTCGTTTCAAGAGCTGTGTATTTTATTGGAACATTTCAAGTACTTTGCTCATACGAATTACGGATGGGAACCAACAACCTTCAGATTTCAACTGTACTGTTTTACAGTTACTACATTAGCTCCAGTAGATTGCAAATTTAAACTGTAATCTGATCTGCTGAACTACTGATTATCACTAACTGCCTAATATTTGCATACAGTATAGTTTAAAGTTTGATTATAAAATCAGAAATCTCGTTGATGATTTAAACTGTATGTATTATGTGACACAAGACAGTTGTGGTCCTGACCTGTGATCCACCTCATATGGTTGCTCTTCAAAAGAAAACATAGATCCATCAATGATCATTAGCAATTGTCCAAATGGTGTGCTTGAGCTCATGCTGGATGCACAGGGCATAAAATAACTCATTATGGTCTGACTACAGTAGGTAATATAATGGTAAATCCTATGTACTCCAAACCCAAATGTCACAACCTCAATTCCTATACAAGTCCAGTTCTGGCACCCATGAAAAAAATGCTTAATCTGAATTTTTTAAAATTTTTTCTAAACAGACTGATAACATGGTAGTTCATGCTGAAAAAAACAGGCATATAACAAAAATGTAAAAGATTACATGTTTTTGCCCCCATATCATGGGTAGAGGCTGCACTGATACAATACCAAGGAAAATAAGTTGAAACCCTGACTAGTCATTAAAATGAAAAGTACTCCAAAAGGGAAAAAAACAGGCATATAACAAAAAAATAAAAGTTTACTTGTGATAGAAAACCAAACCAACATAATGACATCGCAAGATATATAATCCTAAAGAATGTTTTATTTGTTACAGATACAATGAAATGCATAAATCAGCCAAAACGGCTTGCAGTAAGCTGTAACTGTAAGATTAAAAAGTTCTCTTTAATTATGAAAAAGTCTAAGCAAACATTTAGTAATACTGAAGTTAAATAAAACTGTATTTTTCCAGGAGGCTACGTGTAGATCCGTACAGTCTAAATACAAGAAGTATAAATACTGTGAGCAGCACAATAGCACTTAAGGCAAATTCTAGAGACAAAGTGTGGGGAGGTCAACCAGGCAGTTTTTTAAACTCCACTACTGGCTGCACTCTCGCAATGGGAGGAGGTAGACTTACAATCATCACTGTCAAGGTTAAACAAGTGCAGATGACAACAGAGATCTCAGCAATGCAGACAGAACAGGGGTGCAACTTCATGACACACACGAGGAAGCAGAAATGGCGACATTTAACAAAAGGTTGTTATAAAATAAAATATACTGCAACATATTACATGACATGCCTTAAAAACTCCTCATTTCAAATGGGTAGCACCATGTTTGAAATCCATGTACGTAAAATGCCAGACAAACCTTAGCTTTTTCCATTCCTCCAAAATAAAAATCCTTTATTGTTGCAAACCACAACTAACACATTCCCACATTTTGTAAAGCAGCATCAAACATCTTGAGTTTAAAATCCATTTCTAATGAAATGTAAACTACATTTCAGAGAAACTGGTTAAAATTGATAAAGAAATTAAAAACAGCAAAACCCAGAAATAAGATTTAAAATAGCACATCAAACATGTGGCTCATTACGTACCAACAAAAATTTCCATTAGGCATTAACTGTGCAGTAAATTACAGTAGTAGTCCATATTATAGTTTCGTGAATGAGCAATAATGTGCAAGTGCAGTAACAAAGCTGAGAATGAAATCTGTTGACCAAGTGGTGAATATAAATGAGAAGAGGGAAAACACAAGATTATGATCCTTATGTTTTGAAGTGACAAAAATGTTTCTGCCCCCATATTGTGGGTAGAGGCTGCACTGATACAATACCAAGGAAAATAAGTTGAAACCCTGACTAGTCATTAAAATGAAAAGTACTCCAAAAGGGAAACGGGTGACTACACCCCAGAATATGCAGTTCTTGGTTTGTGATTCTGTAGGAGGGTAGTGGAGGGACAAGGGAAGCTCAGCCTATCTGTACTGGTAGTTCATGTTGGGCTCTCCCCTCCCATACCCCCCAGGGTTGTGGTAGGGCCCTGGGTAGCTCTGGTTGGTTCCTCCTTGTGTGCTGAAGTTGGACTGGCTGTTGTAACCTGTCAACAAAAATTGTTAACAAGAATTAAAGCAGCTGGGTAGTGTGTAAATTCTTAACCTTCAAAAATATAATGTAGACCACAGTCTTTGGCATTCTTCAGAATAAAGTGCTGCTAACAGAACTGCAGGTTTATTGCTCTCAGTTCAAAACTGCTTAATAAACAAACATAGAATAATCTTTAATCCAGAGGAGTTTTAAACAATTAATTAGCCATTTTTTGATTACTTATGTGAAGTACGCTCAAAAATATTAGAGAAATACCATTCCAAGGTAATTTATCCTCCATTATTACCTGCTGTTATTACACATTACATAAAATTTGCTCTCACCTTCAAAACCATAATCTTGGTTGCAACCACCTCCAGTCACCTGACTTGGGTAGGCAGTACTATAGTTTCCATAGCCACTCCCACCCTGGTTCTGGATGAAGTTCTTTTTGCCTTGGCCAAAACCTTGAGCAAACTGGCCTGATGGGGTGTTGGGCGGATAGGCCCCTTGGGTTCCACCACTTGATCCAGTAGGCCCAGTATAAGGTTTCCCTCCCTGGTGCATGGGGGGCTTCTTGCCTGGAGGCTTGGCTGCTGGTGGTGGAGCGGAGTACCCACTGTCATTCTGGTAGAAGGAGCCGAAACTCCCGGCACCAGGGCCACCACCAGAGGGGGCAGCTGCAGAACCCCCCGCCCCTGTGGGCCCACTGCCGTTTGCGCCACCATTATTGTAGTAGTTATCTAGGAGGAAGGGAGAAAACTGAGTACTGGATCAGAGGACAGAGCTCTGGGTAACTGTTCAGTGGCACATGACTGTGTGCAAATTGACACATTTCCTAATAAAATTAAAAAAAAAAAACCAACTCAAGGAATTCCCACTGTCCCCTTTCGTGGATAAAACATTTATTTAAAAAAAACTGGCCAGCTCTACAAACAGAAAATCAAAGTCACATTTTCATGCAGGATTTGGCAGCACCATTCTTTTGAAAATTAGGGACAGAGATGTACGGCATCAGTAAAAGTCTTTCTTTCATTAAAATCAATGTCCATTTAAACCGTGATTTTTAAACTTGGCATCTAATGAATAGATAAAATACAAGACGGAACAACAATTTTAAAAAAAAAACCATACAGATGTAAGTAATCCAGGCATTATTCCTTCACTGTCCCCAACCCAACCACCATGCATTCCATTTCTTTCTGACATTAAAGTCTTTTCTACTCCAGAGAAATAAAGGCGCAAAAGGGAACAGTAGATTTTTGGCAGAAGTTTAGAAGGATCTTCACAGCAGCAATGAAGTGGTGGTAGTAGACTGAAGCTCTGGGAAGGAGACACTACAAGGAGTCCACAGTTCTTTGGGCTTTTTGGTTATTTGGATGCCGAGTTATATTGAAGAATGTTTTTATGGAATTTTTTTGTGTCCCTTTGCAATATAAAGGGTTGCCCAGTCTATGATGCAAAATCGTGGTAGCCATAGCAGTCTGAGACAAAATCACCTAGAGCGAGACAGAGCAGAGAGGAGGAAAACAAATTAGATATGTCTTTTGCCGCAAGGAGAGGTGAGTAAAAGATATAATTATTTTAGATTTATTTAAATTATTTTTAGATTTCTCTGCTCCTGTCACCCTCAAGATGATCTCTCCTCAGAACATGCTGCTGGGGCGTATTTTCCGATTTGGGGGTGGGGTGGGGTTGAAGGGGTGAGGCGTGAAACAAGTGACTGACTGAGCCCTGTGGTTTAACAAAGCAGAGAAATGTAAAATCTGAACCAGCACCAACTGCAGACAAGCAAGAAAACGCACAATTACTAAACCAGTATGTTGCAAGAAAAAAAAATGGTTCCACTCTAACCTTTTTGCCAATTGTTTGCTGTTTGTGTGAATATTTACTTTTTCTTGAACAAGGAATGTTATGTTATGGCATCATTAATACAGATATACAGTATTTGTTTGAAACAAAAAGAAATCCATTTAAACATAGAAAAAAAGTCAATGAAGAAAAAGGGAATGAAAGGCCTGCACAGTGTTCTATCCTTCTATCCACCCAAAAACAATCTTCAACCTGAAACTGATTTTATACAGTAATTTAAAAAAAATACTCACTATATCCAGAATTGGCACTGTTCCCATATCCATAGCCACCATAACCACCTGTTAAAAAAAGAACACAATGTTAATTACATATCAGATATAACTATTGCCATAAAATAAGAATTTACAAAATGTTTACATGGTGTTAATTATACTAATCATTTTTCTTACCTTGATTAAAGCCTCCACCATTGTTAAAACCTCGACCTCTTCCTCTGCCCCGCCCACCTCTTCCTCTTCCTCTGGAATTGGCAGCTGGATCAACAGGAGCTCCACCCATCATGCCAAAGCCAGGATTGTGTTGCTGTTCAAGTAGACAGTGTTTTAAGCATAACCTGCTCCGTCCTAAACAACGACACACTTTTTGAGTGACACCATCTAAGAAATCAAGACATGCTATAACTTAAAGATTGTTAGTTGAGAAGTTACCATTGGAGGTAGCTTCTTTTTCTTGGCAGCATCTGTGGCAGAACCTTCTGGAAATAGCTGTTCCAGGGCAGCCAGCGCAGCATAGGCTTTTGCCACCTTCTTGTTGGAACCTGTGCCCTGGAACTTCTGGCCATCTAGTTCCACCTGTGAGAACACAGCACCAGTCACTATTAACCTAGTTAACAATTCACAATTAATGTAACTCTTTAATCAAGCACTACTATACACATTTTCTAAACCTTTCCATGGAGCCTTGTTTGAAGACCACTGAGGGGAACAGTCATGAAAATAAACTGAGAACTACCATAATCCCAAAATTAACTCAACACATGACTTTGAGCTGTAACACCTCACCTCCATGACAAAGCGCTTGTCGTGGCTGCCACCTGACTCCGAGATTAGCTCATACTTCAGGCCGCGACGCTTTTCATTCAGCTCCATTACTGGGTTCTTGCCATGTTTTGTCAAAATTGGGCCCTGTGGCCGGGAGTTCTGCAAGCAAGATTGAACCAAATCAAATTATCCTTATCATTGTCAATTTTTTGGTGAGAAATGAGAACCTTAACGTTTATAAAATATTTCAAAGTTCTGTAATCACAAATCATTTGTTATTCTGCACCCATTAAGATGACCGCTTACATCAGTTGTGTTTGTTGCTTCGGCAGTAGCAGGTGTGGCTGTGGCTGTTGCTGTGGCTGTGGCCGGTGTATCTGTGGTTGTACTGGGAGTGGTAGGTGCCTTAGTGTCCACCTCACTGGTTGTCTCTTCGTTTTTTACTGGCTCAGCTGTCTTTACTTCCACCCCTGTGGGGAGTCCCATGTCTTGCAGGACCTGGTGAGGTCAGTATAAGGCAATGAGTGGCCTGTTGCATACATCCACACGTAGTCATTACTAATACGCTGATGTTTTTATACAAAGCTTACTCTTAAATTTTTATATTGCAATTAAGGAGAATTAAAGTATTTTTTTATCTCCTTTCAGCACCACACAAAAAGTGGTAACCGGATACAGGTTGCTCAGTGTCTTCTTTGACATTTTTGTGTTTCTCCATACTACTCAACACATCTATATCAGAGCTAATCCAGATGACTTCTTGTCTTGCAGAATTTGTTTTTTTTTATTTATTCACAATTAGCAGCGCTGTGGGAGGCGAGGTGGTGCACATGCCATGATTTTTAATAATAGGTTGTGTAACTCTGGATATATTACAACTGCGATGTAAATCTGCAGTCCAGACAGACAATCAGCGTGTATGCCATATTTGTGGTCAACACTGACATAATATGCACTGCAGTCATAAGATTTCAAAGAAGAGATCTGACTATACCCCTTAAGGTCTCTGGAGGTGTTTTCTAGCAGTGGACTAACTCAACTGAGCCGCCAGTGCCACTCTGTTTGTCTGCACACTGATTATTTGCATGCTCTTGTACTTGTATTGGCATTGTAGTCACCTATTCCAGTGTTGTTTCAGTGTTTTGTATTAGCACTTTGTTGTATGTGTGCTGCTGCAGCAGCTTTGTGTAATTTACTACAGGATCAATAAAGTGTACCTTCTGCTTCACAGATTCTGGCTCACCAGTCCCTCACCTTGACGGCCACATGCAGCTTGGCTGTCCGCTTGGATGGCCCCAAGGCCTCATAGGTCTTGCCATCAACCTCTACAGCCATGGTGAAGACAGGAACATGTACAGGTCCTGTCTGCGATACTAGCTTGTACTGCAGGCCTGGCTTCAGCTGGTTTAATCGCATCAAGGCATTCATGGCCTGTGGCGGCTCAGACTTTTCATCTGGGGCTGTTTCAAAGAAATGCAAACCAGGACACAATGTTCTACAAACAATCTTGAGCGTGAGGAGAGGGCAAGCAGGTTTGAACCACCAAAAAAGAGGTACTTTCAAAGAAAACATACATTTCTTTTGCAACTTCTTTTTCTTCTTATTGGGGCTCTTTTCATCTTCTCCCACCTCTTCCTCTATAGGCCTCTTCACTGGGGGTGCATAGGTGGTACTTGGTGGGATCTGGGCTGCAATACCAACAGAAAATTGATGTAACATTCCATCTTACCACTTTCATTAATGTCTAAGTATCAGAGTCTTAAGAACATGTGATAAAACTGTGGAGAAACTAGAGGAAATGCTTGAGCCAAATTCCAAAGCCCTACAATGCCCTCTGTTTAATGTTGGAAATGTTGCACACAATTTTAATCTTTTTTATCATGTTACAGTTTAATTAACTCCATCAACTGACCTGTGACCTGATTTCCAGTTAAGCAGCACAGATGTATTAATCAAATGTAAACACTTCATACTTGTGTAGTCGATGAGTGTGTCACTTCTAGGCTTCCTGGGCATCTTTGAAGGCAGTGGGTCCATTCCCAGCACCTTGTGTAGCTGACCGAATGCAGCTAGCCGTAGGGCATGCTGGCAATGACAAACAAGTGGTTACTTTCCTAGTTCCATGCACAGATGGTTACAATTACCCAATGAACTTTAAACCAAACTTAAGAAAACTGCCTGTCATGGTAATATGTCCTTGGGATTTTTTGTTTATAATCACAAAGTCATAATGATTAGAAAGATGTTAACTCATCTTATACCATTTAATACTTTCATAAATGACTAATCATTTTAAATTCCTCAACATTTTCAACAAGATCTAGTTACAGTAATGAGAAACCACTGTGTGTAAGGTTTATAAAGAAAACAGCAACTTATTGCAATAAGGTATTGCAAACAAAAGATTTACTCATGTTGTCACCATTTTAACTTCTTGAAAAAGCATCATGGGAGAATAAAACTTTACCTAAGTCTTTTCTGTAGCAAGACAAGCACTTGAACAAATGTAACAGTAATTAGAAACATGTGTCCAGATACCATTACTTTAATAACAATATTTTTATTGTTTATAGGGGAATGAGATTTTTAACAATATGTACACATTATTTTAATGATAAACAATGTTGTATTACCATGGTTCTGTAAAAGTTAATAAAAAACCTACAAGCACTTGATAATAGATTATTTAATTATTTAATTCAAACTTTGATGCATTGTTTGTGCTATTTTTAGTGAAAAATGTTACATAGATTTTAAAATAAATTTACCCCCACAAAAATATGAAGGGACATACGTAATATAAACACCCTGGTTTTCAAAAGGATGTTTATGACTGGTCTCTTGTTTAAGGAACTGAAATTACGACAGATGTCATTTATGACTGATTCATGAGACTGAGCACATGAATGCGTGCCACATGCTCATAAGAACAGGCAGCTTGAAGGTCACCTGTGCACTCTGTGTAATGTCTTCCCTCTGCTGCCTGTCCAGATGAGCAATGGCATCTGTCATTTCCTTCTCACAAGGATCCAACACCCCAGGACCATCTATAAAAGACAAATGTATAAGTAGCTTATCATTGTAAATCACTTTGCAGTGAATCAACAGCTAAATAAATGAATGGGATATCAATGTAAATCATTATTATTCAGGTGTAACTCAGTTAATAAATATAATACTTCCAAAACCAGGCAAATCCTAAAACTCTTTCGAAAATATCAGCATGTTATCTACTGTATGCAAAAATTTCCTAAGAAGATACATAATTAAATACATCTAGTTGAAGATGATTAAAACCTACAACTCACACTCCACAATATTCAGACCACATTCAGGCTTTACCTGTCATGAGGATTCCAGATGCCAGACACTCTAGAACTCTGCGAAGAGCTTCTCCTGCTCCCATTGGCCTATTTCCAGTCCCAACTGCTTTCTCACATAGCAGCTCTAATGGCTGTCAATATAAAGATAAATCAATTGTTACACTGAAAGGGCCTTATTTGCAAGATGCCCAAAAACACACATGCTACATCTTTACTGAAGTCCACTTCAAATGCTGACTTCAAATACTGTCCCACAAACAAGGGCAGCTGCTTGCTTTCTACTCACCCATCCTTTGAGCGATGCCCAGGTGGGGACTCGGGTACACAGGTCCCGCAAAATACGAATAACGATGACACAGGACTTCAGTCCATTGGCTCTGGCCTGAAAAAAACAATTGGGGGAAGGGGAGGATGGGAGAATTGGTCTTAAGCAAAAGCTTTATCAAAGATCACCAGCATCAGCTTTCAAAGTCATGCAAGTAAGCAATTGTTTTCCTAAGTCTGAAATTAGCAATTCATATCTATACTATATATGAAACATGTTCAATTTTAAAACATTGAAACTGACAAAATTATTGCACACTACTGGGTTTCGCTATGCTCATGTAGCACAAGATAGTTATGAACAATGAAGGGGCCAAAGAAATCATGAACCCATCTTCAAAGATCTTCTTTCCTGGACCAACATAAAAGTTTTGTGTTTTTATGTTCCTGAAGTGTGAGAAAGTGTTAGAATCTTATTAAGCATCCTACCAAAGTTATTTCACAATCACAGTTACACAGCTAATCATTTGCATCTTAAGAGTCTTCCAGCCAGGGATTTCATCTAGAAGGTTTCCAAGTTAAATTTACTAAGTACACTCCTAGACAGATCTTAAGTAAAGGCAGTTAAAAACAATGTTATACTGCTTCTAACCAAAGAACGCTAGTAGCCAGTTGACTAGTTTGAGATTTTACTACACACTACACACTGATACGTTATGGAGCAAGAGCATCAAAATGATGTAGAAAATAAAACAGCACAGGCAGATATGAACCGTATCACAGTTATATATACACCTTTTCACCAACGTAATGTACCTTTACCTTTTCAGAATTTAAGCACATGTTGTAGAAAGATACTGATATTGAAAGCAATAGGATTTATAAATTTAGAATTAAAGGGTTTTAGAAATACTGTACTGTGTAATCACAAGTCAAAATTCTCCAATAAAAAATTTAAAGATAGCACAAAATAAATCAGTAATAAAAACACAACACAAAAATCACTGTCAAAATTTTGTGAAACACGCTGGGGGTGGTGGGTGGGGGGGTACTTCAGCATTAAATCATGTATGCTGCAATCTGACTGGTACAAAGTTCCATCTTATCTGTATGTTTAAAAAAAAGCCCAGAATGAGAGGACGTTTGAGTGTAAAACACTTCCAAAAAGCACACAATAAAAGGAAAAAAATGGCATGAATAAATAAATATAAAAACTCACTACTTTAAGACAAAATAAGACGAGATGCAAACCTGGAACCACTTGGCGTGGCGGAGAGACGCCAAGGCAGTAAGGCATTTCTGCCTGTCCAGAACATCCGGCGGCGCGTTGCCTGATAGCGTTTCTATTGGCGGGTGGAATAAGAAGACAAGGTACAGTTTGACCAAGGGGGTTCTGTCACACGGCCAGGGGGAACAGGCAGCCCTCCCAAACCACAGGCAGGAGGGGGGGAGGGGAACCAGGGTGGGTCTCTCCACTGAGAAAAATAATGTAAATTATACAGACCCCACTAAACACTTGCAGTCACTTACAAAAAGAGGGGTTTGACTCAGTTTGAGCAGGTTGTGCCTTCACCTACATGTGTCTAATGTATGTGAAACCTGCAACTACAATCACCTCTCATGTCTTCTGACATTTCTGCAGTCTTATTCTTTTGTTGTTCAACCCGGACATTAACCCAGGGTTTAATGGCTGTGACTGGGAAAGAACCCCTCCCCTTTGCCCCCCTTTTTAGGTGTGCTGCCTTGCCCCTTCCGAGACAGAGAGCGTCCAGTTGGTCAAAGGTCCAGCGTCCCTAAAAATCGACAAACTAGAAGGCTTCAGAGAGAGAATCAGATTTTGAACCACAGGCAGCAATAAAAATCAGATGCACAAAAGAGTTAAAAACAAGTCTACACTGCAGCAAAACTGATGGCTTTTCTGACCCAAAACGGATCTCCTCTTTGCTGGGGGCACAGGTTTAGATAAGGCTAGGAATAACGTCCTCTACAGAAGAGAGCAAATAATTCTACCCAAACAAACATGCTCTCGAAAGTCACATTTCATCAAGAGGCATTACACTCCAGCTGATGTTTCTGAAACTAAATGCGTTTTCCAACGCAATCTCATCACCTTCAGTCGAAGTGTGTGTAGGCCCTCTGGTTTAATCCTTAATAAGACTATAACTGAAATTGAACAAATCTGCATTCAGTCAAATTAAATCTCCCCTAACGTTACCTAGAACCCATGCCACCCATGTAAAAATGTCTGTGTCCACAGCCCTAACTTGGGTTTCTGAGACGCAAGGGCTAAAGAAACTCTATAGCTCATTTTTGCTGCAATGGAAACTTTTTGTACAACTTCAGGATAAAAACACATGCAAGGTTTTTGGGGGGATACCCCCTTTTAAATTCTCAGTAAGCCTTCAGGAGGTGAAAACGTCTACTTATTTTAATTGGATTGGGGGAACGAAATGTTACCATTATGACTATTTAATGTGTATTGGGCGATCAAAAATGCTACTATGAATGGAATTACAAGTTTTAAAAAGCTATGAAAAATAGCCTAAAGACTCATAATGCAACACGAATTCGAGCTCTATTGAAGGCCCAATAAACAAAGTCCGAGTGAGTTGTTTGTATTGGTGTTGACAGCAGTGATGAGCCCAAGGCTCTTGAGGGAACACATACCTCCAGCTGCCTGTCTCTCCACCTCTTCTCGTACCACAGGAGAGGTCAGGTGGACAGTGAGGATGAGTGGTAGCTCCTTTGTGCTCTTAATGGCAATGGAGGCTTCTCGGATGCACGGGATGACTTCGTATTTCTCCTCTGTGATACTCTGGAACAAGAAGTTAAGACCTCAGCACATGTGCAGAGTGGCAAGTCCCAACTCCCTGTACTGTTTTGCCTGAATATCCCAGTGACTCCCAGAAGTACTAAGTGTACAAAATCAGAGAACTTTGGCTATAAACACAACAAGCAATGCCAGACTCACCTTGAGCTGTACACTGAGGTTGTCAGCAACCTTCTTGAGGAGGGAGATGGTAGGCTTATCCTTGCAGAGCAGAACCAGCTCCAGGTCTAGATCCCCCTTCAATAGAAGGCCTTTAGCTACCAGACCCACCCTCATCACACCCCTCAAGGAACGAGTGGCTTGCTCTGAAGGCTTCAGATCACTTTTAGGAGAAAAAGGAGAGAAGCAACTGGTCACAAGTGTGAAATCAGAACAGAACCCAGGACCTTTCAGTTACAAATGTCAGAATTAAGTATGATTAAACAATAAAGTATGGTTAACAAGAAGAAAATAACGAGTGCTATTCCTTATTGTATGAGTAATAATATTTGTAATATTAACGTTATATTAAAAAACAGAGGTCCTTAAATGAAGAGTGAAATAAACCTTGTGACTTAAAATAAGGCCATTGGTTCACCTCTCTTTTTCGCCCTCAGCCCCCTCCGTGCCACTGTCTGCTTTGCTGGCCACCCGCTCCTGCTCTTCTAGCCAATCGGAGACAGCCTTAAGGGCACGCTCTGTGTGGGACACCATGTTCTGGACACCTTCCAGCTCCTCCTGGGTGGGGTAGATGGCTGAGTGTCGAGCCATTACATGGCGGTCATCATTCACGAAAATGCGTGTAGGCCGCTGGCGGAAGGGAGGAGGCTGCCACAGTAACACAGGTCATAGAAAAGGAACAAGAAAAATACATTCAGGGATCAGAGAAGAGGAAGACGTCTTTTAGCATCAAGTGAGTTCGTGGTCTCCCCACCATAATACCACTCACTGACATTACAGTAAAGGGTGGCCTGTTTGAAACTTAATGTAAACTTTGAAGTTATACAAGTGCATCTCAAAGCAACAACAAACAGTACAAACTGTGTACTTCAATTTTCCACATAAAAGCATACCATGGCTGATTCAGAATGTCCCTCGAGGCACGTGGGTGGCAGCAATACAAGACTGATAAAAATCACAGATTTGAGCCAGTTGCACCAGCAGTGTGGCACCCACAATCTGGAAAAAGAATAAAGAATTTTGATGACTAATGGTGACAAACACACGAAATTGAGTGCAAAAATATTCATACTGAATACTGGTACATAGTAGACTGTCACCAATGATACCTGAAGTACACAACTTAAAAATAGAAATCTTACACTTTACAAAATAAAATGTATCTCCGCCAAAAAAGACCAAAATTAAATGTTAAAATATTCTTTTCTGTAAAAAAAAAAAGATTTAATATTACCCATTTTGTAATTCTCTTTATAAGCCACGTGATAACGTTGCCTGGAATGTTTTCTGTGTTTTCACAGTGCAGTAGAGGTGTACAGCAAAGTGACAAAGATTTGGGAGTCATTTTAAAGGATTAGTCTACAGTTGTCTAAACCATACCAGATTCAGGAGTCTCCTGTCTGTAACAATTATTCATCTCTAATAGAATCTACATACTTAAGTAACGAAATCTACCAGTTTAACAAAACCGTATTACCTATTTCAGAATGAACTACTGCATATATTCTCAAAGGTATAACAATCTGACGTTAAATGGGAAAATGAGAAGTGACATTAATACTAAAACAAAGCAGAGTACAGCAAAGACTTCCATTCACTGCGGACAGCCACTTGTTCAGTACAGGGTGCCGGTAGGCCGGAGCCTATCCCGGAAGTGCCGGGGACAAGACAGCCTGGGTACAGCGCGCAGGAGACACCGGCCAGTCCGTCGCAGGGCACAAAGACCAGTATCCCGGACTAGTGAGCTCGCTTGTTCAAAGGCTCATTCTGCACATAATAACGCTACGATAAAATGGATGTTTCCCTCGAACGCGACATTTTATTCAGTCACGTACACCTGAAAGATTCAAATGGTGCTTAATTTAGAGGATATTTAACCAAAGGCCGATCAGGAGCCGGTCAGGTGTATGAAGTGTCCACAGACCGCCATTTTACCGGGACCTCCTCTCCCACAGCGGAGGAGCGCTAACGGCACAGCGTCAATAATTCACAAGCAAATAAGTATTTATGCAAAATGGCACAAAATGCAAATCGGGGAGTGGGGGTGGTCATATTCTGTGTATTTACCGATTCCTCACACGTAATCGGGTTTAGTTAGACCCTCGCGGCGCGCTGTAGCGGTCCTGGCCTCATCTTAAGTAGACGTTGGACACTGAGATTTCACACCAAGCATTATTTTTATTTCCAAAATCACGAAAATATAACGTTGGTTTCGCCCCTAAAGTGTGTCCGAAGAGCCTCGGTGAGAGTGACAAACACGGTGTTGTCTAGTCGGACGTGAGAGCAACCGCAGTCGCAGGACACGGAGCTGAACAAAGAGCCGCCGGGCAGCACGAGAACTCTACGTCGCTTCTGGAACATTCGCTACTTTAGCGTAGAATGTACATAACTAGCATTACATTTCAGTATTGCGTTATTTTTGTTCCTTACTGTAACAGAGGGCCAATCGTCCCACGTCCAGTAAACCATGCAAGAAAGTCACATCCGTCGCTTTAAAACGCACAGGAAAATACCGTACGTAAGCAGAGGATTCGGCCTTTCTCCAGCGAGCGTTCATCTGACTTGAATCTGATTGGCTCATAGCTTGGCAGTCGGTCGACGGGTCCAATCAGCGTGTCCTGCGTTGGGACCGTTACTAAAAACTGCACCACTGTAAACGCGCCGCTGTGTTGGTCGCCGCAGGGCGCACAGTCGCTCGAACATCAGCGCAGAGGTTTAACAGCAAAAACTCATATTTTCGTGCAAGCTTGTGGAAAAAACGTTAATATATTCAAAGTTGTAAAATATATTATATACTGCTTCAAAAAAAGCGGTCAAAACAATAAATATAGATGTTTTTTTTCCCAGCATAAAATGGTTTTGACTGAATTCATGTAATCTCTTGATTTTAACCACACTTTGGGACATGAATCAAGATTTTGCTTGACATTTACGGACATCAAACGCGTTGCAGACCCAAGCTGAAATTGTAAAATAACATTAACTTCTTTAAAAGTTATTATTCTAGAGGAAGCACAAATGACAGACAAACCACGTTTAAACTAAAATCTGGAGGTTTATTTCACAGATCGAAAATGGAGGTGATATTACGCCAGCACGTTCCAGAAGATGGCGCTATTTCTCATTCCATGTTTGAGATAATTCCATATTTTATTGGATTGTGACTTTTTCATTGTATTAAATGCTGATGATCTTAACTGATGTGAGAACACACCTAAAGAAGTTCGTTGGACATTTCATCTTTTTTTGATGTAATATCTACAATTCCCACCTCACATATACAATTCACACCAACTTGGGCTAAATGTCTGTCCAGTTCAAAATCAAAATGATACCTTCATTTAAAAATCAAAGAAAATAGCAAAAGAGTACTTTTATTTTCAGTTACTCTAGTCAGCAGATCTTTCTCACATAGCTTCATTTCATATCCCCAGATAACTGGGATAACATGACAATAAATATGTACATACAGTAATTTCAACAATGTAAAAGCACATAGTTCACATGTTAAAACAGTTACAAGCACTTTTTTGCAATATTCAGAAGCTCAACTCCTTAAAAAATAAATGCCACAAACACAGACAAAGACAACAGTTTAAGTAACACACATGTATGAGTGAGATGCTGTCTGGTGAACTTGTAGTACACAAAGGCAGTTCTGATATTTCACCCTGTTTTTGTAAATCACTTTGACAGCATGAGGACACAGCCCTGACTTAACATTAAACTTTAGACTACAACATGTCCATTTTCAAAGTTCTGTTCTGCTATAGCAACCTCAGATTTGCTTAAAGGCAAATTTCTCAGAACTCTGGAAAGAGCTAACCTCCCATCGGCGGAAGGTGCTCCCCTTGAGGTTTGCTTGGGGGCTGGTCATGAGGCAGATCTTCCTGAGCACAGAACGGCGGAGGAGAATATACACCCAGGGATCCAGAATCTGGTTGCAGGTGGCCAGGCGGACACCTGTCACCATAAGGCTCTTGTACATGTGCAGATCGCCTTCTACAGACACGCTGTAGGACTGGATTACCGAGATCAATCCAAAAATCTGGAAATGGAGAGAAAAGCACATTGTTTCATCATCATTTATCAATTTCTTTAATCTAAAGTAACTTCAAAATCTGCCCATATATACAAAGTGCAAATATAAAGGTGTGTCAGATGGACAATGCTTTACATCAGTGTCAAATTTATCCTAAAGGGGAAAAGTGTGATAGCGGTAAATAAATTCACATTAGTAAACTAGTGATCAAAGTTCAATGCTTTCTGTTATACATTTTCAGCCTCATAAGAAAACCATAACTTGTCATTTATCGATCATAAAGCAGTGTAATCTCTGAATTATTTCACCTGAAAGTGCCACAGGAGTATTTCAAAAACAAAGTAAAGGACAGAAAAGTATGTTACTCCAAAGTTATTGGGTTTGAGATGATGTACAGTCATAAGGAGGTTTTTCCAAGATACTGCTGTAATGTTTTGCTTTCTTTGGGAAAAGTTTTGAAGTAAAATCTCTAGTAATCTCTAATAATCTATTTTGATTAGCCAGAGGAATTTTAGAGATTAATCATAATTCTTTCTCAGGTGCAAAATTTGACAAGTTTGAGCCAATGCCTTAAATCACCTGGGTTAGAGCTCAACTGACATGTGCTGAAAAGAAGTTAATCATATGAGACCGCTTCTGAAAATTTCTTTACATTGCATACTTATCTTGCAGCTCAAAACTGTACTGTTTAGTAGACAATTAAGAGCCTGTTTCATATGTGATTTTTTTTCTTTGTGTTAAACATTTGGCTCTTGTGTGAGCATCATGGTGGCTCAGTTCACAGCACCTGGGCTGGTTGGGCCTGAGTTTAAATCTAGCGCAGTTTATGACGACTGTGTATCTGTGTGGGGCTCCTTTGGCTGCTCTAGCCCACTGTCACTCTAAATTGCATTGCACCCTACAATGGACTGGTGTCCCACACATGGGCAGTTTTATAGCCTAGTGTCTGCTGCTTCTGGGACAGGGTGTGGAACATTGCTCAGGATTAGTGGGTAACAAAAAAGGATGGATGGATTTTTCTATTTTCCTACACAACCAATAAATGTGAGTGTGACAGTTATGAGAGGTTATTTCAGATGGCCAGAATCCACACAAAGCACTTTGTGTGGATTTTACTACAACTACAGCACAGTCAGCTACAGGCAAATACCATCAGCAAAGAAGGTGCACAAGGCACACTCAGGTACATAGAACTCCTTTGATATAGCAGCAGATCATTTAATTGGAAAATGTGAAATAAATACATAACATTTATAGCATAGAGGTAGACCACTTTGTTGACAATGCTACTACTGGTTAAAGTCATGTCATTGACTAGTGTTGTGGTTTTCCTGACATTCTCAAGGCTAAAGATATAACTCTTAAAGCAATGACAGAAAATCCATCACCAATGTTCACAATAAGGAATATCTCAATAAAACTGTTTAGATACAGAGAACTTGAATAACTCTTCCAGTAATGGCTTCACAGTTTGATGAAAAAATGTGCTCCTCAGGTATTAAGATTTTTTCTTTCATATAAATGATTATCCTCTAGTGTAAAGCTGTTAGATTATAAACAACCAATAATTTGGCACCAACAATGCATTTTTCTTGCACTGCTGCATTTGTCCAGCGTGTTAAATAAGCTGTGGATTTGGGATTGGTATGCAGTACCTAAACTGATTTAATCATGACAAAAATAAATAATTCTCTAGTGCAATGAAAAACTATAGATTAAAAAAATAATAGTGTGCATATAGGTCGAAATTAAAATACATTATTCATCAAGTCTGGTGCCCAGTGACTTTGGGAAGTTATTGACTGCTGCAACCCTGACTAGAACAAACATTTACTGAAAATGAGTGAGGCATAATTTCTCATTTTGAATAGCAACTGTTCATGCTCACCAGTAGGGGGCTCCAGCAAATACATGATGTGACCATTATGCCCACAAGCTGAACCACCATTTCAATGTCATGTGACTTGGCGGAGCGATGCCTGCTGGGTTTCTTCCGCATCCTGGCCCGCACAAGTGTGAGCCCACTGACTGTGTTGCAGACCAATGCCACTGCCAGGGAAACCAGGCCCAGCCCAGAGAAGAGCATGACGAAGGCAACATCTGTCACCTGCGTGTTATTCAGGACATTGATGAAACACCAGGTGCCTGGGTGCTGGTAGGTGTAAGAACCCAGGTGGAAGCTGGGCAGTAGGGCCACACATAGTGCCGCCAACCAGATGCCAGAGAGGCAGAGCTTAGTCCTTGTGGTGGTGACCAGAGAGGCATGTAGAAGTGGTCGCGTCACACCCAAGCACCTTTCTGCTGCCATAGCGCAACCAAGGAAAAGAGGACACAAGCCAAAGAAAACCATGCAGCCACCCAGAAACTGGCAGGGAATGTCAGTGGAGTCAAGGGGGGCAGGCCCTACCCTGGCCTGGTAGAGTCGTAGCACCAGGGCACCAGGGATGACGTGTCCAGCCAGGTCCGTGGCCACCAGGGAGCTCGCAAACAGAAGAAAGGTGGCTTTAGAGCGCCGGCGCAACCGGGAGTAGGCCTTCACTAGGATCACCATTGCCACAATGTTGAAGATGATGCCCAGGGTCATTGAAAGGCCTGCTGTGGTGGGGTCACTTGGTTCTTTCCTCTCCAGTGTATGATTGTCCCAACGGGCTGCAGCCACTTTCCCCCGGCTGTGGTTGGAAAGAGGTATAGGGGCTGTGGGGCCCGATGAGTTGCAGTGAGGCATGGCGAGCATCACTGGGCCATCAGAGTCAAGGGTCCCCTGGATGGGAGAGGCATCTAGGAGGAGATGGAGACCATGAGATGTCCAGCAGTAATATCAGTGAAATAAACATTGTACAATAGCTCAGAGTTATTGCTATTAGTTCAGCAAACACCAGCTTATCACTGTATCTACCCAGAAGGGTAAAAAAACATATGTGCTCAAACTGACAAATGTGATATAATTTTTATTTACATACCAATAACTAGAAAATTTTATATAACTAAGGAATGTGCTAATTAAAAAAATCAATATTTTACCCACAGCACCTACAACTGGCATGCCTTATACTGACCTCAAATGTAGAATCATTAATGTTTTCATGTAATGGTACAGTATTTTACACACACCAACCATTACCATGAACTCCCAGACTCTATACTGATACTTTCATAGCAGCAAACTTTAACGTGTTTACATTTGACCTTTTGAGAACATTTTTTCTTTTCATTTTTCCAAAATGTACTTTTTGCACCATAAAATCTTTCTGGCATTTCCATTTAAATTAAAATATAGAGGTATGGAAAACAAAAGTCTGCTGATCCATCACCATCCCTGTTATACACCTGGACCTGAAGCAGAGTTCCAGCAGACAGTACACAGGGCCTTCACTGATGTCTTCCAACAGACCATCAAAACAGATTTTACATACATCACCCATAAACATCAGCAGCTGTTATCAAGAACGCAGCTTCCTCTGAACCTGAGTATGGAGTGGGAGTGATGGCAATACTTGATGTGCAGCATAAGTGTTTTGCTCAAAATTAGAAGGCTCCAGATCTAACCAGATTAACCCTCTAAGGTCAACAAAAGATCTCAGTAATTTTTGGTAATTATTGCTGCCACAAGGTAAACAGTTTGGCCCTGTGTGCCTGGATGGGGAACAGGCAGAAATAGTAATATTGCTGAACTATGTCCAGTGATGTTTGTACACACACCGCACAAGACCAGGTGTGATATTCGAGGCCTTGTTTTAGCAGCCAAATTCAGCTGTCCGCTGGATCGTGCGGGTCAGCATCATGACGCACAGCCCCGGTTAACTTGGTTTATTAAAACCAAGTCAGGACGCATTTCGTTGCATGGTATACTCGGTTGCTATGTACTTGACAAATAAACTCTACTTGAACTTGAACTTAAAAATAAAATCCGAAATACACACCTCCACATATACAGCCCCTGTTGATTCATACTCTGCTGTAGTTTCTGCCTTTATTAGCTATTGCCCCAAAAGACATTCTGAGAGAAGGGAATATTGCTGCTTCCTAAGGGTATAAAGACAACTGAATTCAATAATTTTAGTTACCGTTATTAATTTTTCTTACAGAAATAAAAAAAAACTTACTTTTATCAAGCTTCTGAATTATGAATGAAAGTTCAGTTTTTCATTGTTTATTTGTTTCAGTCCACCACAAAACTCATGCTGTTTTTTTTTTTTTTTTTTTTTTTTGCAATGTTTTAAAGTCTATCCGTAAAACCGGGAGCGACAATTCATCAAATGCGGTAAAATATTAGACACCCCTGATGTAGAGTTTGGAGTAAAAAGGAAAAAAATTACCATTAGGAGCCTGCACACTCGGAGGGCAGTCTCTGTGTCCATAATGCGTAAGCCTCTCTGAAATCTTGAGAATATTTAAAAACTCTTCTTTTCAACTCTCACTTTTCTCGCAGGTACAGTTCCAGAACTGTAGCAATAATCCGTCGTTTTATAAAACACCGAGCTCCGAATGTTAAACTCCAGCATGTGAAAAAAAAGCCGTAAAATTGTTCATCCAGTGCCTCGCACATCTGGAACCACCATGCAACTTTCAAGAGAAAGATTCAAAATACAAATATAAAAAGCTGCCGTCCGCTTGCCGTGTATCCGTGTTGGTGAGCGGCCGCGCACTCGTACCGCGGCTGCACCAAAATGTGTTTATATTCGTGGAATCCGCGCGCGGCTCATTTACGAGGCTCGGTGGCGCGAGCGCGAGATGCGCGCGCCCCGGAGCTGGCAGTGCAGCGCGCGGAGGGGACGCGCGCCGTCGAGAGGCGCGTACAGGAGAGCAGACCCTCGTTGTGGGAAAACGAGTCTCTTTTTCTACACTCGCAAACGTTTCTTCTCAAGTTGTAAGTTCCGCCTTTTTCATAAAGGAACCCCTTCTGTCATGACAGTGACCGAGGGGAAATCTTGAAATCGATACAAACCAAGTTTTCTGCTGCTTCTGCCGTGTGACTGTAGTTCCATTTTGCGTTTCACCAAGTGTTCAGTAAGGGAATGCTTTTGAAGCAATATTAATTCTTTGTTGCAGTAAGGAGTTTACTCCAGCTCTGGTTTCCTCCCACCGTCCAAAGATGTCTGTTTCAAGTTACTTGGTGGCCCTAAATTGGCTGTGTTGTCTCTCTGTGTTTGTGTGTGTGTGTGTGTGTATGCATATGGCTATCCTGCAATGGACTGGTCCCCTGTACAGGTTGTATATTCCTGGCCCAACACCCTCTGGTACCACTTTAGGTTCTGGGATATGCCTCAGATGTGACAAGGTCAAGCAGTTAACAAAAATGAGTGTGTTTTTAAAAATGTGATGTTTCTATTATATTCTCTAAATGTCAAGGTAAAATACTAACTGGTAAAACCACCTCTGTTGCCTTCCACATACCACAACATACTTCAGACACCACAAACAGGGGAACAATGCATCAGCATTAGGAATCAACATATTAGGTTGATATTATCAATACAGTTATTTATACAAAAGTGTCTGACTTCTCTAGGTTTATAACAGGCCTGGCAGTGACAGGACAGTAGAAGTCAAGGACCGATCACTTTCCATCACATACATCATCCAGACAACCATTGCCCCTTCATTGTGTGTTTACACACATCCGTACATGTTACAGCACAAAGTCACACAAACACATAATTTGACCAGGACAGAGGGTATACAAGATTAGAACATGCTTTAGGTAAATAGTGTAGCATTTGAGGGTCAAGGGAGTACAAAATACAGTCAGAGTGTGTATGTGACAGAGAGATTGCCAGAGATACTCTTTTGAATCACACTTTCCCTGAACATGGTTTGGTCATTAGGACATATCTTGACACTTTCTTTAAATACAAGACTGAATGTGAGCTACCTCTAGCACACTGAAATAAAACATTTAGTCCTGAAGTGAGAACAATGGCACCGCAGTACAGTGTTTTGTCTACAGACATCCCTTTGTTGTTTGGCAACCAGCAGGCAATGTTCACTTGCCCTAAATGTTGTAACAAAAGACTCATATCCACACAGTTGGCTTTTTAAAAGCTTACCATCTGCCCTCTGGTCCTCACCTAATGCCATGTCTTTTTATGCTAAAGATAAATTCATAATTAGTTTATTATAACTTGGGCATGTCTTAAGTATACCTTAAGCTCTGCTATAAAATAAAAAAAGCTTGAAAATAACTGCAGTTCACAATCAAATCTAGTTAATTGATTTCAAAATAGTTGAATAATTTTACTTATTCTATTACAGTGCAGTGTTCACTGTAACAAGCAGATGATTGTTAAAATTTAACATTGATTGTTGAACTTAACACTGCATATTCCATTATGCATAGAGTGTCCAACAGGTGTTTTTTTAGTCATTGCCATTAGTTAATTAAAAATGCACTGCCCAGCCAAAAAAGTCACCACCTGGATTTAACTTAGTGTTATGATCTGGGGTTGTTTCAGTTGGTCAGGTCTAAGTTCAGCAATGTTATGTGCCCAAAAAGTGAGGTCAGCTGACTTACCTGAGTATACTGAATGACCAGGTTTTTCCATCCATCAATGGATTTTCTCTTCATATTCCAAGATGACAATGCCAGGATTAAATGCACTCAAATCGTGAAAGAGTGGTTCAGGGACCATGACACATCATTTTCACACATGGACTGGCCACCACAGAGTCCAGACCTTAACCCCATTGACAATCTTTGGGATCTGCCAGAGAAGACTTTACGTGGCACTCCGACTCTCTCGTCATCGATACAAGATCTTGGCGAAAAATTAATGCAACTCTGACGGAAATAAATGTTGTGACATTGCATAAGTTTATGAAAATGATGCCATGGCAAATGCATGTTGTAATCAAAGCTAAAGGTGGTCCAATGAAATATTAGTGTGACTTTTTTTTTCTTTTTTTTTTTGGGTAGGGCAGTGTATATTTCTCATTGAGAGAAATGCCATGGCCATGAAGCTTCTTTTTAAGCAAGAAAAGGCTCTGCAAATTTCAATATACAGTAAATCCAAATTGAGAAATTAATTCCATTGCAGAGGGTGAGAAGGACCATGATGGACAGATATAAAAAAATATTGCCCCAGCCAAGCTAAATTAATAATGAACAACTGCCGAATAAACCCATCTGGACACGTGAACATACTACACTGTAAAAGTTGGAGCAACTTGTGGGGGTGAGAGAGGAGGAAGGGAGTAATGGACCATTAGAGCTTGGTTTATGCACAGTGTTTAGTTTACTACTGGAGATTTTGTTATTTGGCACTCAGTATTTTAGTTCTATCTAACACTACAGAAAGTACTTCACCCCATTTCTGTCTGATTTTTTTAACCTTTTTTGTTGCTAAAACTTGCAATCCTTTTTCTCATTACTCTTGTCTGCTGTCTCTTTCACCTTGTAAAGCACTTTAAACTACAGACCACTGTATGAAAGGTGCTATACAAGTAAATGTTGTTGTCATTTTGTCTCCATTTCTCCCACGTAGCCTCCCCTGCTCTTCAGTACAATACACAAAGTTCTTAATATGATTTCCTAGCCCTTTGTTTTCTTCATACTCTAATTATAAAATCCACGTTTTTGATAAACATCTATATATCCAATTTGAGTCTCTGTACTTTCCATTTAAAACATCTGTGCAATCAATGTTAAATGAATTCTCATTACGAGAACTACGGTTATGATAGAAATGTCACAAATATTTAAGGCATGTAAATAAAATATTTATGCCGTACATCGTTTGTAACAAGTTTCAAATGCCACTCCTGCTGTAGTACCTGGGAAGAAGCTATGTGTTCTAAATTGCTCCGGCAAAAATTATTTCACTGCATAAACAGGTAAGTTGCTTTCAAGAAAAGCATCAGAAAATGAATAAACAAAACCCCCAATGTTTGAACAATAAGCCCATGTTTGTTATATTGTTCTGCTATACAGATAGGGGAATGATGACAGGGGATGATCTAGTGGTCTATTTAACATTTATAAATGGCTTTGGATTAAATGTGTCAGCGAAATACAACACAGCAGTTAGATCTTGCTTTGGAGAAAGGTATCTGCTAAATGCACAAATTTGAATGAAGAATGTTCTTTAGAATAAAGAATAATTTTTTATGTGCAGCTGAAACTGTTTACATTTTATCCATACAAGAAGTATTGATGGTAATCAAACAAAAACTTATGTAATCATTTTAAAAATGTCATTTTACTTTTAAATTTAAAAACCAGTTTTACCCCCAGTGGAAGCAGGATGTTAAATTTCAATGCAGATGTGACACTGGTTAACCACATATTTTAAACTTAATAAATCCTCATAAATAGCCAATGTGGTCTTGAGGTCTGGACAGCAGAATGGCTTGGATGTTTCTGCAGAAATTACTGACTTGTACTGGATGCCAGGTTTCAATAAAAATTCTGGTCAACAGTATTGGAAGGAAGATCTATTTCTCCATCCTTCTATCAGCTGAAAATGTCTTTGTGGTGGTGATCTGGGGGAGCAGTTTCTGAATAGGAGCCAGAGATACAAAACAAACATCATGAGAAGCAATGCAGGACATGGAAAGGTCAGCAAGGCAGCTTTGTAATTGTCATGAGGAATTGCTAGTTATTTTGATTTTACAATCTCTTCTCCAGAGTGTTTGAGGACAATCTGCTCTTACAAGAGGGCTCATAAGAAAAAAGCATATAGAATTCCACAGTTGCACAGAAGATGTAATCTAATTTAGTCAGCAAACCATATGGCTGAATTTTATAGTGTCTGCCTACTGTGAGTCAGTGACAGGCCAGAACCCATTAAAGCACTTAAGCACAACATTTTCTACCATGTGAGAGATCAAGAGAAAAAAGACAAAAACATTTCATTTCAAGATGTTTTTGAGCATTACCCTTAGGTCTCAGTCCTTTCAAACTGAATTCAGGGACAAACTAGTTATCAGCATCAATTTGAGCCAACCTGAAAAACTAGGTTGTGTTACTTATCAATGCAATGTTATTCGTTTGTGTAGATAAGCAAACAATCCAGTCCACACAATAACTAAAAGAAAGTAACCAATAAAAAGTACTTGAGTTGAAAGACAGCACAAAAAAGATTTGCCCCAAATTCTCAGTGTCCTGTTCCTCCTGGAAGAATGATTATTTTTACTGAGTAATTGGAGAAGTAACATAAATCTGAAGTCCAAAATGGCCCAAGTCTGAAGGAACAGTAAACCAAAGCTTCTTTTGCTGGTCACTAGAACCAGTTCCACAACACGCCGTACTCTCGTGTCCTTCTCTGTGGACAGTGAACAGCTGTGTTATGTGATCAGCGAAGATATCCACCCACCACCGGACATCTGCCCCTAGAGCCCAAGTTTATGGCAATCGCACTGACCATAATCGGATTTGGGTTTCGAAACAGCCTTCTGTGCATGGCCATTTAGTATTTCACATTAGGTGATTTTCAACCCTAAATAAAATTTTAAAAATTAAATGGGTAGTTCTGAGTACCTCAAAATAGTCCCTGGCATATGGGAAATACCTTATTTTCCTAATCTCTTAACTTATGTGCACAATTTTGACTATCAACATCTAACAGACAAATTATGCCAGCAAAGGCATTTCCTGGTCAATTTTCTTAAGTTGTTTTTTGATTAAAGGATTGCATAGTGATTAAAGTAAACTTTGCTTTAAAACTGTTCATTTGTGCACATAAGGATATAATGAAACTTAAAAAAAAAAAAACCCCCATGGAGTGCTTAGAAAACCATAATAACTGAACTACTCAATTAATGAGCAAATTAAAAGCAAGTTCAGTTATGGCTCTAACCAGCTGACAGTTAACCTGGTTCAAACTTGTAAAACAGGTTAAACCATATGTCCAAAAGGAGGCAACATCTGTATTTCTCATCTGTTTTCAAATGGCCTGACGTGGAACACATTTTTCCGTCACTGGACTCAGAGATAAGCACTGTTGTGGTGATTCTTGAATAAATGGCACACTGACTGAAATGGGGCCGAGGTCAGTAAAGAGCTTAAAATTTTTTTGCATGTACAACATAAAGTAAAATACATTAGTTATACCTTTAATAGCAAACAGAGAAAGCTGTCTTACATGGATAACATAAAATTAAATATTTACAGTAAATGGTAAATTACTTGGGCTAAAATATGGGAGGCTGGTTGTAAAAGAGCATTAATATACAATAATGTGTTACTGCACTACAAAGTTCTTACTGAAAACACACTGGTAAACTGAGGTGCATGTTGCTCAGGAGAAAAGTGTCTGCTATATGAATAAAGGTAAATTCTGATCACAAAGGCCAGTTTCTTCTGTATGGATGCTCCAGAAGTGTACGACTAAGATGATGAGCTAGGAAACAGCAGACATGGAAGAGAGTAAAATTATGCAGTGCAATGTGAATTGGACTCTACATGGTTTTCTGATGGGGAGTAAAAATCATACTGGTTTAAAAATTGACGTGGTGACACTTTGTTACATTTTATGTAAGAGATCATGAGAAATAGCAAATAATATGCTGAGGTTACAGGCCTCCAGGGAGGGCCCAGAGTAGCAGTTACTATCTGATGGAAACAGGTTTATAAGGTGAGACAAGATATTGGCTTTCAAACTTAATTAAGTCACAAATCCAATCTCTGATCACAAACCTAAATGTGTTTTATACAAAATATTTGTTTTTAATTGACACAAAAGTTGCTTACAAATGTACATTGACATTAATCCATTCGTAACTCTAAAATATACTCAGATCCATCATGAATTTATACTATAGCGCAATACACCTTTCTAGCACCTTCTGCACACGTTCCAAAGATGATCAGAGTAGAAGCTACCAGCAAGTTCCATTTAGTTCATTAGCATGGTCATAAATGCAGCGGTTTTACCATCCTCATTATTATACACTGCCCAGCCAAAAATAGTCACACACTAATATTTCATTGGACCGCCTTTAGCTTTGATTATGACATGCATTCGCCGTGGCATCATTTCATAAACTTATGTAATGTCACAACATTTATTTCCATCCGGAGTTGCATAAATTTTTCGCCAAGATCTTGTATCGATGATGAGAGAGTCGGGCCACTGCGTAAAGTCTTCTCCGGCACATCCCAAAGATTCTCAATGGGGTTAAGGTCTGGAGTCTGTGGTGGTCAATCCATGTGTGAAAATGAGGTCTCTCTCATGCTCCCTGAACCACTCTTTTGCAATTTGAGCCCAAAGAATCCTGGCATCTTGGAAAATGAAGAAAAAATCCATTGATGGAAAAACCTGGTCATTCAGTGTATTCAGGTAGTCAGCTGAGCTCATTTTTTGGCCACATGACATTGCTGAACCTAAACCTGACCAACTGGAGCAACCCCAGATCATAACACTAAGTTAAATCCAAGTGGTGACTTTTTTTGGCTAGGCAGTGTATGTTCATATTCTCACAATTTAGGTAATAAATCTTAACCAATCATAAACAAAAATCAAAATCTGTGTTTAATGATTGGTATTTACTACCAAATTATTTGCTGAACCATTCATTACTAATCATTAATTTGCTGAAACATTAATTGATATCGATCATGAAAATTTGTGCAGGAGGTTACAAAGGTAAACTGTTCACTAAACAAAAACATCTCAAATCTTGATACATTCATTGGAATTCATACAAAGTTATTTAAATGCAAGCTGTACAGTTTTATAGTCGATTACCCACCTATAATAGTGGGTTTAAAAGGTGAGCTGCGATATAACTGCTCCTGACTCCAGGTTCTCTTACAAACTGTGGTAAAGTCTTCTGTTTTTTATAAACTGATTACTGCCAGAACCCAAAAGAAACTTAATTTTTATGAGTGGAACCGGCCAAGGCAGCACATGTACCTGGTCTCCACCATGGTCATTTCTGGTCATCATGCGCAGGGCCATGCAAATAAGCTTGCTATAATTTACACACGTTTCCGTGGCAAACTTACGTCTCTAAATTCTCAAATTCCTCTAAATTCTCTTGTGGTCTTCCACAAAGGCTTTAGTAAGGGTGACTGCTAAAGTAATGCATCATGGGTTATGAAAAATATCAAGAACATGTAGTGCAGGTTGTCCAGGAAATGGCCATGAAGCCATGAAAGAGACCTGTGATGTAACTTTAACAGAGTTTGAAAGCCTTGCACAATGGCCTCTCTGGTGCAAGTAATCACAGTCAGGCAGAGGTACGCAACACAGGGAGACCTTTGTGAAACTGCAGAGCGTTTTTTTTTGGGGGGTTTTTTTTTGGGTGGAACAGGTTTGGCACCCCAGCTGTAGCTGAGCCTTATTTTGACTTTCTTGAAGGGAAGGGTGGAGATAATTTTGTCCTAATTTTCACCCCTTTTCTTCTCCTTCAAGCACATCCTTAAAAATACTGTTGACTGTAAACAGGTTTCAGTTCTAAACATGTATTTGGGGGGCACCAAATTCTTTCATGCTGCTCACTTACAGTTTTGTCACTAATAGTGAAAGTCGTAAAACGCTGGACGGGGATTTGCTTCTTGTTGCTGTTAATCATTTTCATTTTGGACCACTAAACATAGCGTGTTTTTCCTTCCCACTGGTTTTGAAAAGACCCCTTATACATTCAATTATTCATTACTTCAGTTTTCACTACTTTTTATTACTGTTCATAGTGCAGAAAAATCCACATTGGTTGAAGTTAATAAAATTAAGGAACCATAAATAAAACTAAGGGTGTGCTTGTTACCCAAAACTGGGATTTACACTCATTTTCTGACAGCAATTAGCCGAAACTTGAAATTTAAAACGTAATTCAAGTCATTGTAATCCAAGCACAATTTCTCCTTTGTGCAAATGGGTTTTATAAGCTCAGGGCTACATATTCAAAGTATGTCTCATACAGAAACTATCATGCCGTATAAATATGGTATGCATTCGAACACCTTCTTCCAATGTTCCTTCCAATAAGCATTGTATTTAGCTGAGAAATTACAATGTCTTTCAAAAGCATACGCTGACTAAAATCGCACATTCTACTTGATAAAATGCATTGTTTCCTTGTGATATTTTAATTCAAATACTCAAAATTTGTTTGTCAGTCACAAGTTTTGCATCACATATTAAAGCATCATTTGTTTCTCAGTAAAATGAGCAATTTTATCAGGTCAGAATACTTAAAGGCACTGTACTCATTAGAAAATTAGTAAGAATTAAGTCATTATTAGTAAGAATTTTATGTGTTTGTATGAAAATAGGTTACTGATAATATAAATAAACAGCTAAGCCACATAAATACATTGTACACTGAGCTTTAACCAGTATCACATAAACAATGAACTTAGTTTTGAAAGGGGAAATTAATCCTTTTGTTTCTAAAAAAAAAATGAATGCGTGCAAATTTTCGATGTGAACTTCCTGTACTGCTTTTCAAGTCAAAATGTGCTTCACTTCAAAAATGAAATCCGCTGAACGCAGATGGATGGAAGTATCTCAGAGCCCTGTGTGTGTTTTTTCCTATGTATTCACACATGCTTGTGTGTATGCACTCACTTCACAGCAGGTTGCTGTATGTGCTATGGCCACGGGCCTCCAATAAAAGTCCAATTCATCCCATGCCAGTCCAATCCAGACTAGGCAGAACCATCCAGCCCAAACCCAAACCAGATGTTTAATCTTCCACACTCCAGTCTTGTATGCACTTTTAGCTTTTGGCGAAGGTCTGTGTTGAGTAACTATTTCCTGGTGTTTGTTCTACCTTATATATTTTCTTGCTTTTTTTAACCCTAAAGTTTATAGGTTTGCATCACTGAAACATAATGCAGTATTTTTTGTTCTCAAAATAAGTATGTAATCAAATAGAAGCATCCATCACACTGCGGATGAGATTATGCAGGAGCCACAGGCCAATTCCGGCTACTGACAGCTTGCAAAAGTCTCACACAGCAACAGACACTTTGGCCTAGCTTAACCCCTCCATGACCTTTTCATTTCTGATTCAAGTGATACAAGTTTAATATTGAGCAAACACTAATGTTGTAACGACTGTAGAACATTATACCATGCATTTTGCCATAACCTGTGAAAGATGTGCAACCTTTTTCAGAGAACTGCTTCTTGCTAAATGTACAAACCAGTTAGAGTCTTGTATCATCGTGGCTGCCATGTTACCTTTGTCACATAACCCTGGACATCTTGGCAGATGCTGACAAATTTATTTTTGGTTCTCATCCTAAAATCCAGCAGTGTCCATATTTATTTTAGCACAACGTACAACTAAAACTGATACTTTTTGATGAAGAAAAACAGTTATAAAGGGAGAGTAGTACGTTTAGAAAATCTATGCGCAAATTCTAAGAAGCCAATAAAAATAGTGCTGTGATCAGACATCTATGTTTCACTCTTTGTCATATCTCCTTCCTGTGGTCTTTATGTATATCAGCACCTATGGTTCTGTCTTCCTGCACATCTCTGTTTCCATCATCAAGGTTCTTTCTTGGCAGAATCCACCTATCCTGCATGATAAACACAGCCATTTAAGCGCCTCCCAGACATCCTTATTTTACCACACTAAATTCCCTGTTTACTCACCTCTGTATGTCCCCGACCAACACACAAGCAACATAAACAACTAAAATTAACCTCCTTGACAGCAACAGGATCTCCTGGAAACAAAGCTGAGCCAAATAAATGGCAGAATCTCCTTTTCCTGTGCAGGGGGAAGGTAGAGTAGTCAGAGCCAACACTCAAGGAAAAGTATTCTTACTTTAAGAAGTAATCTTCTAAATTTTTTATTGTAAACAAATGAGAGTATAAACATTTTAATTTCATGAGTGTCGTAATGGCTGTTTGGGTTTGAGTCCAGCTCAGTCTGCATGGAATTCCCCATGTCTGCACGGATTTCATCCCACAGTCCAAACACACGTGTATCAAGTCAATTGGTCACTAAATGTGTGTTGCCACTGTAAGATGGATTGGCATCTTGTCCCGGGTGTAGTCTCAAGCCTGCCACGATAAAGCAATTTAAGAAATTGGGTGGAATATTAACTTTTATTTTATAAGTTTAACAAGAACAAAGCTGATAGAATATGATTTTAGGTTGAAATATGTAATCAAAAATAGAAAAATATAAATACTATAAAGACATAGTCATCCAACTGGATAGGTGGATTCTACATGGTCAAAACTGAATGGACCAAGTAATGACCAGCAATAACTATGGCAGCTAAATGAGAGAATTAGCTTGTCCACTTCAAAATAAAAGGTTTGATCACTAACTATCCACCCATTCTTAAAGGTTCAGTTTACTAAGTAAATGCTAATAAGTTAAACTCGACTTGTGATGTTCACCCATATTTTCATGGTAAAGAACAAAATTCCATCCCCCCAACATCAACAGAGGAGAGAGCACTGTCTGCAGACACCCTGAGGAGAATTCATACCTAATCTTGAACACAAAGCAGTCACTAGAAGACACGAGACCACCCATTACAGCACCATGTCGCTTAATTTACTATTAAGCAAAAATACCACAACCCCACAGAAGGCAAATCCTGAGATGCATGACTTCGTATTCAACATTTTCACAATCAGTCATCGCAAGAGAGACAAAAGGCTGCCAGTTGCATTCTAAGGATACCTGCTAGCTTGTCCAAAAAATTGTCAATTTCATCCATAACAAAGAGTAACTGACAAGTTACACTGTGTGTGAAAGGTGTGATGTCTGGCCAATTCGGCAACCTAAGTCAACCTGAAAGTTGGAGAAGTGTTTAAAAATATTTTTCTTCAGCAGATATGCAGACAGACAGGGATACAGCATAAATCACAGCTGCTTTGTGGTCAGAAAAGATGAGGATTAAGAGGCAGAGAGCAGGGCGGGAGGTCCCACTGCATAGCTCACAGGATCACCAGCTAATTCCTTAAACAGTCTAACAGAAAGCAGTCGCATCATTCAACTACATTACACGTAGAGGACTGAAGGAATGAGTTACTCCACCACATCAGATCAAGATCTCATAAATCAGATTGTATTCCATTTTAGGCCAACAGAACAAATCCCAAAGCATTTCCTGAGGAATTTTACATGGGCTACCATTACCAGAAAGCTTACAGAAATGCTCATAGGCCCTTTCCTAGCCTGTCTAACCTCATGACCAGGCCCGAAATTACTACAGGAAAACAACCTCCTCACCATCTCCATTCTTCAGCAGCCTGCACATTTCCCAGGCTCCAACAGCAGCTGATAGATCTATCCATTGTGTCCTGATGGCTGAGGCCAGTGTTACACAACCCAGGGAGGCAGGGCTCCATGTACAGCTACTTGTAAAACTTCAGCAAGCACCAAGCTGTGCCAAGGTTAGGAGGGGTCTGTAAAAAATACTGCTAAAATATGCTTACCCTATTGTGCCAGAATGAAACTGTCAATTGCCAGCATAATAAATGGAGTCTGGCATTCGGAAGCATGTCGGCTCAATTTTAAAACTTGTTGGGGAAAAAAGCCTTACAATTTTAGGCTTGCAAAAAGTAGCATCCATTATCATTGAAGCTGAATGTTACCAACCATCTTTTTGAAAGAACTGCTAACCAAATCACCTGTTCATAACCACATTGTTTTAATCTTCTCATTACACCTGTAGTCCCAGCCCCCAATAATTTTAAAGGGCTGAAATGTTAGTGACAGCCCCTGACCTTGGATGACCTTCAAAATCTAGAAAAGTTTGAAATTGTTGTTCAACATCTTGAGGATAGACAGGGGAATAATGTGGGACTTAAGGAGTGCTGCTTAGTCATCCTTCAGGATGGAGGGCTGTGCAATGCAGCTTGAAAGATGAGTGGAGAAAGTGAGGCAGAAGATTGCAGCAGAGCCACGTGTTTCCGATTACTGGAATAACAAACTCATGTCTATTTTTGTTACAACACCACTGTCTGCATTCAGAAGATTTTTTTTTAATTTATAGTTAAATAGAATTGCCTTCCAAAACCAAAGAAGTTTACATACTGTATGTTTTTACATTTGCAAAATGTAATGTTAGACAGGGGTTGTTCCAGGCAAACTCATTTATAGAAACAATAGAAATGGAGTAACACTTCACAAATATTAAGATTTGTTCAAGGCTGCAAGAATGGTATAATGGATTGTGTTTTGGTTTAAGGAAAAATGGTATAATTATGTAATTTTTACTTGGATGAACACTTGATAGTAGTCAGGTCACTAGACGCTGTATCAGAATACAGCTTTTGCATAGCATCCCTTGCTACCACGGCATGTCTAGATGTTTGAGATTCAAATATTGAGGACATGGAAAACATGAGTGGGCATATTTATGGGATGTTGTATCAGTTAAAATGAGTCACTGGTTTTTATTAAGTTTACTGACACTTCAGGTTTGTAACTGGAAAGTTTATGTCTGTTATGGTCCATTCCAGGGTTGAGGTGCAATACAACAAATGAGAGAAACTATACTGCCAGAAAAGTCAAAACCTGATTAGAAGTTTTTTTTGTATTTTATTAGTACAACCCAGTAACCAAGCCTTTTCTCCTCTGGTGAGAAAAACCAAAGGCACCAACAATTCCTCTCCTTTTGGTGCTAAACTACCCTAACAAAGTTATGCTGTTGTACCCTGGCTCTCCTACCAAAGTAAAACTAGAAATATTGAAAGTAGAACTTACTTCTACTTTCACCTCCAGCAACACCTTCAACTGGCAGTTTGAATCGTGCAACCAAATATTAAATCAGACTTCAAGTGGGCATTGTGTAGAAGAACACAGCGCCGAGTTTGATTCCACACCTTAAAACGCGATCAAATCGTTTGATTCCTGAAGTGCAGCATCTGTATTTCACAATATGTATGAAAGGTTTGAAAGCACTCACATTGATCACAGCAAGATGAAACAGGTTCAGCCATTTTATTTTTTCTATTCCACAATTGGCAAATGAGCAGATTGATGGCAATAGAAACAAACATCACATCATCTTCTGAACATGTTGGAACATCACCCAGCCGAGGTCTCAGTACTTCGCCTCCAGTAAGCTAAAGAAAGGTTCTACCATTTGCATTCTTCTTTAAAAGTAGTGCCTCCTCAGTTAGGAGTAGCTCTGCCAGTTAGAACGGAAGTTAAACTTCAGTCAACACAAACTCATCTTTTGAAAACAGCAGCATCTGACAAAGATGTTTCTTTTTACTCATTCAAGTGTTCACGTTCCGGAACACGGTTAAATCCTCCAACAGTGCCAACTCTAAGTTGCTCAAATGTCAACCTTGAAAGCTTGACTGCATTGTTCAAACAGTCTTTTCTTGTCTATATTCAACAAATGGTTGATTTCTGCCTTCACATGACCAAAACTTTCACCAACAAGCCTGGTAGAAACTCATATGCTGTCAGAACCGAAAGCTTTCACCACATCATAGACAAGACTTTGTTCAGCAGTTAATGAGTACAAAACTCTTACGCTTTTCTCAGTAGTTTAACCTGCAAGATCAAAGACCACACATCTTTCAGTCAATGCACCATTTACAGCTTTTGAACAGGCTGCTGCAAATATGAATCAGCTTCAGACTTTTGGAAAGGAGGAATCAAGGCTGTGTCTAAAGTTCAGCAGCATAGGTGGTATTATGAACTTGTGATGCCGCTCATCCTGCAGCAGGCCTCTTTCTTCACCTTAAGCTTCAAAGCACAAACCTATAAAGAGAGTCTCCTGCTGATGCTGCTTGGTCAATTCAAGCTTTTAGGTTAATTGACAGTGAGGTCAATAGGCTCATGAAAAAGTGCAACTTGTGATGCAGTCACAGAATTCATGCTATCAAGTTTAAGCAAACAGACGGATCACCACCCTCTTCTAAGACCACACCCAGCTGGCCTGATAAGCACATAATCCTTAAACAACGCTTCCTGTAGTACCTTAATTTCTTCCACTACAGGGCCCAGAATTTTTATAAGTAACCAAGGCAGCTTTAGAGCATTGACTGCTGCAAGAAAGGAAAAAAATGTGAAAACCAAACTCCTTGTATCTGGACAAGCATACAGTATGAGCCAAGAAGGCAAAATCAAACAAACCAAAGCAGGAAATAATCAATAATAACCCAAACTCAACCAGTCCAAGATACAATAATGCCGCTGATATGTTACAGCTCAGTCAAGGGTTGGGAATACAATCCAGCAAGAAAGAAACTCAACCCTGGTTATAAGTCTTTTATAATTTATAATTATTTATACAACCCAATAATCAAGCCCTTTCTCTACCTTCTTCTACACCATACCACCCCAGCTCCCTAACCTCAGTAAAAACCAGGAGAAAACTGGTCAAAGAAAACAGTACTCACCCCTTTCCAGCAATTGCTTAATATACTGTATATAGTCGAATTAAAGAAATCCCTGGAAGTGCACTTGTTCACCAGTCTGAGACCCAGTGAACGAGCACACAGGAGTAAAATGGTTCCAACGCTGTCTGCAACACCATGCGTCCGTTTCATTAAATATCTATTGCTTCTAACTTGTCCCTGAATACATTTTAAAACAGCTTTCCAAGCAGGATGTCAGCATGAGTGTAAGTGCTACTGATATTTCTCAATGCATTCCAAAACACACACAGAAAACTGTTGTACACAGCAACACTACCAGGTGTGAAATATCTGTGGACCAGAGAGAAGCAAGTGAGTGATTCACCCAAAGACAGCTCCGCAGGGTATCTGCGATTGTGTAGTGGTCTACAGAAGTATAAACAGCACACAACTACACAACTCCAAAGAACAGGGTCTGCAAAGCAGATAAGCTGGGCAATGCTAAGTCTTCCTCTTCTGCAGCACAATAAGGAGACCACATTTACCCCTAAAAATAAGTTCACTTTCACAGAGCAGAAGACAATGCTTCTATTCCCAAAACAGTTATTTTATTTCAGCCTATTTATGCCAGTAAACTGCTTGGAGGAGAGACCACAGCATGCGGTCCTTATTATGGGGACATTTCCTCAGACCGGCACCTGGCCAGTTCTGTGTTTGGACATTATTTTTACTCTGTTTATATGAGATTCTACACCCCTGACTCTTGTTCTGCTTCATTTTTAGCTACAACACAAGAGTTAAAAAAAGGCTCCAGATGAAAATGCCCCATGTGGGGAAGCTCACTGTGTTAGAGGCCTTCCTCTTCTTCCTCCTGTCTCTCCATCCACATGGCTGAATGGACTGGTGAGTATCCATTTCGTTCCAACCGTGTCGACCGACACTAAGCTTCACAGCATCCAGGCACCTGACTGAGCAGAATTATACATGTGGTGGGGGGACCTCTACACTCACTCAACAACAGCTATGAAACCCTTTCTCCTGGAAAGCAAAGGTGCATGGAGCTACATATTGATTCAGGGTACTTACAAGCCTGTACAGCCCATATTTTGCTGCTAATGTACTGTGTGGTCTAACCCATACGGATTATCCATATCAATATACTTACAGTACATACAGCTGAAATCATTCACACTATGTGTGTAAAGCATGTTTGGACACAGGAGCTTGTACAGCAGAATATCCCGTTTACTCTGACCCTCTTGCCCTCTGAATGTTTGCATGCGGAAGATACACGCGACTACTCCACAATATTGTGGCTACTTCTAGATTTTAGCAGCTGCGGAGCTCTAAACAACACACGTCGGCCGAATGCCTGATGCCAGCGAAGCCAGAATATAAACAAATGTGATTATTATGCTGCAGTTGTGTTTGGTCCAAAACCACTGTAGGTATATACAAAGACACAGCACAGGACATGTAAAAGATGTCCAAAAGGAATTTTTTCTGAGCCTCAAGAACTTTAGGCTGCCTGTGCCTCCTGCGGTGTGCGTCCACCAGCAACATCCCATGACAAACCCAAAACTCATCAGGGTGGCAAATGCCAAATCTATTTACCCTTTTTTCTCCATGTGTTCTTGCTGCCGAAAGGCTGAATTATTCTGGGTAAAGTCTGCGTCTTGCCCATGTGGATGGATCAGAGAATGAATATTCTGCTAACATCTTTCTTCATGTTCTTATATGTTCTCAGGAATTTGACAGCCAGTGCTCCTCCTCCACAGATCTTCAGTCTCCCTTGAACCCCCTCCATTTCTGCCTGATAGGCTTAGCCAGACATAAATATTTTTACTGCCTCACTTCACACTGATTATTTTTTTTGAAATTATGAACATTGCTTGTGTTTCTACGATTGGAATTAAACCTAGAGCTCTGGCCTTGCAGGACAACACTGGGGCTAAATATGAGGATTAGGGCTTTTGGTTAATGGAGCAGTCTCCTTCTCTTCACATGGTACATCCTCCTCTGAACAGCCTTTACTCTGTTTCTGTTGGAGGAAAAGACAGAGTTGATTGATTATTATTTCTGCAGAGAATGAGGACATAACTGTGTACACAGCACATTAAAATATTAAAGGGAAAGGATGGATGGCTTACAAAAGTGCAATGATAAAATTAAATAGCTATAAGGTCCTTTATGAGAGTTTTAAATGCATGAAGCAGCAGATTTTCATATATATATGAGAACAAAAGCAGGTTAAACACAAAACTGACCTGCTGAAGGGAAACAACCTTACTGATCCTTAACCACTGCAAACAGCCAGGTTGAAGAACAGATAGATATTAAAAGCACAATCTGAATTCCACCTGGACGGTGCCGGTCCATCCCCGAAATACAATGTCAGGACTAGAAATGCTTACTTAATACAATAATCTGATAACTGTTCCTGACCTTGAACGTTAGGACTCTGTTTCCCCTGAAAAGACATAGATCAACAAAAACAAAAGTGACATCATTTACTTCCTGGGGGGAGCTGTTCTCCTCAAATACCAGCCGCACTTTTACTTGACAAAGTAAAAAAGAATGTTAACATCCACAGAGAGACTCAACCCATTGTTGTACTGTACACAAAAATAAAAGTGTCAACGTAGAAGCAGGTGCATTTGACCCGTGAAAGACCCAGCGTTCTTTCTCATGCATCCAGGGGCCCTCCTGCAGACCTCTGCAGTCCTCTTCTAGTTTTTAACTTGTTGCTTTTGGATAGACACCGTGCCAACTCCTAATGTGAACATCTGCTTGCTTCCCATTTGTTTATAAACTATGTTTAACAGCCATTATTTAACTGTTATTGACTCTTCCCATTTCCTTCATCAATAAATCATACACTTTTGTTTCATAAACAAAAAATAACATTTCAAGCGATAACTAACAACAAAATAAACTGAAATGGTCAATCCCTGCCTTTGTATTAAAATTGCCACCTGTATGCTTATTCAGTCATGGTTATGCCGCCGGATTCTTCTTCTGTTTACTCTCTACAGCAGCACAGTGTCTTTTTTACAAAGAAAAAAGATAGAGACATAAAATCTTCAACTCAAAGAAATTACAGTGCTAATATAAAGCTAAAATATGTGTCTCATTTTAGCATATTTACTTGGTAAAAACACTTTTTATTAGTATAGTATATTCAACAATAATAAGGTAATAAAATCTTTGAATCTAAGTGTTACAGTGCCTCACTGCAGTCAATTAGAACTAAGACCAAATTTCTCTTTGAAAGTGAACATCCTTAAAATAAAAAATAAAATATGAGAAGTAAAAAAGTTACCTCGTGTTAAATATCAGTACAACACACGTCAGACAGCAATGTAGCATCCCAGTGTATTCTTTAATATTCTTGGCATTGCATTCTTCAGCATACGTTTTACAACTATGTAAGCAATACTGTTATTAAAAAGTGCAGGGACCCTCATCAAGCAAACTTCTACACATCCAGGCCTTATGTAAAAAAAAAAAAATCTTACTTCAGCTCTTTCTGAACCAGTTCCCACAATTCTGCTGTTTTGTTTTTAGCCACTGACATCTGCATGTATGGAAAATGTGGACTTAGTGAAGACATCCCAAGCCCCCCCCCAATGAATCAGTATTACTGGAAATGCGTCATCAATTCAGCTGTTGCTATTGCTAAAGGAAAGAATGGCAACTAGAAAGCAATAAAACATGATTCAGGCACTAATGTGGTGACGTTCTTTTCTTAATTGCTTTTTATAAATATTCCCTTGTTGGAAAAAGTTTAGTTCTCAAAAAAAAAAAAAAAAAAAAGCCCTGCAATGCCAAATTTGTGGTGGAATATCTGTGCCGCATTTGAAATCAAGGCTGTGGCAGGGTTCCTATACAGAGAACAGTATGAGAATATATAAAATGCACAGATGAGCCAGTTGCTCAAATACTGCTTTTATTTCTGAAAACCAAGACTTCACCCCCTGGGGTATCAGGATGTCTTTCCTCTGTTGACTTTGTTTAGATACTGGCAAATCCCCTTTAAACAAAGTGTGTTTTCTTAAGTATAACATTTTCCTCTGAGATTTTTCTAAATAAACAGTGGTGTTCTCAGGGCAGGGATTTGTTCCCAGAATGAGGCCAGTGTAAACAGACAGTACTGGGCCAGAAAGAGAGAAAGGGGCACGGCTGGAAAGTCACAGCTGAAGTGTTAGATTAGTCTTGGTAGTTTTCAGTCCACTTCGGCATTACTTGGGTATAGGCCGCCGCCAGGGTTACTTGCCATGAACCCTTGACATGAAGTTGGAGCCAGCATTCCAGTACAGTTACACTGAAGAAGATTTTACTGTAGACTGGTTTCCTAGTAACTTCATTCTTTCAGATGGTGATGGAATGTTGCCACGATGCTTACATGGATGCGAGAGGTGAATTCTGCACAGTCAGCTGATTTATGCACTGGCTCCTCAACTTACAAACACAACTGAAACCAAAAGTCTGTTCATAACTTAACTTGTTTGTAACTCCAATTTCATGTATACCACTAAGTCACAATAAATAGAAGCTAAATAATGTAGCCTTCCCTCCGGTTATTAATAGGTTAGGTTACACAGAAAGCAGTGACTGACACAATATGACTAAACAACACTCTGGAATACTTCCATTAATCCATTACTAGCAATGGCTTGTCCAGTACAGGGATGCTGTGATCCAAAATCTATTCCTAAAACATGGAACATTCAGGATAAATCCCTGCATAAGACATCACTCTAACATATAATAAAATTGTCACTAATGCAGTGACAATTTTATTATATTTTATTAACTTTTCCACCATAAAAAAATTGTTTAAAATTGCTGAAAAAACCTCCATAGTTCGCCAACTCATCATGATCATATCCAATATGACAGTTTCTCAACACTTTTTTTTTTATTACTGACACAATCCATAAATGTTTATCAAAACAGATGTCCTAGTTTATTTACGGGTGGAATTATTTATAAATCTTGAATATAGCTGTGGTGAATAAAAATGCTTTGCAAGAGTTTTCATTTTAACATGTTTATGAATGCCAAACTACATAAAAAAAAACTGAAATGGACAAACATCAAAACAACTATAAATTCCTGTTGAATGGCAGCTGTTGACCAACCCATCTCACAAATGTACTGTATGTGTCGTTCCTCATCTTCTCATTGATCAACACTGACAAGCACTGTTTTATAAATATAAAAGTTACAAAGGAGTCAAAAGAATATGGGAAACAGTACGTGAAAAAGAAAATCTCACTTTGAGATGAGTCTTAATCATCAGCATTGTATTGGCTACAAAAGAGATGCGGAAGTCAGCGTTTTAGTGTGTTGCTTTCTAAAGCAATGAGAGAGAGCCAACTGCAGACGTTCTGGATGCAAATACAGGAAAATTACTTCTTGTAGCAAAATGACTGTCAGCAATTGGGAAACCATTGACAGAATCCTGAAAAACTGCTAAACACCATGGAAATGGATCCCGAGTGATCCAGACTCAACAAAAATTGTATATTACAAGCGACATGGGCGGACTGCTGCTGTTTGAAAACCTGATGTATTGAAAACCAGCACATAAACCCACACAACATTTAATAATAAACACAAAACCTGGACCTGGTGAGCTTTCTTATTACACTGGTAAACTGTGTTATGCGTCATACAGACAAGAAGAAGGCAGTGTTGGATCAGAAATGGTGTGGGCAGCAGTCAGTGGGAATCATGGGGTCTGATATTTGTTCTGAGGCGTTATCTATAAATACCAGGAATAAGAAGCCATTTTAGGTAATATCAGAAATAATTGCTTTTGAAATTCTCCTATTAGAACAGCATGACTTAACAGATCTTTATTTAAAGATGGGCAAACTGTTACGGGAACTCCTGCACCAACAAGTATGGAGTAAATTTCCCAAACACAATCTTTTACAGGAGGCTTTTCTTCAAGGAATGTTTCAATATCTCTTTACAGTCAGTTCAGAACATGCACAAAATAAATTGCAAGCTGGGAATATCTGTACCAAAAGCTCTAAGACAATTTTTTTTAAAGAAGAAAGGAAAAATTTTAGGTAAAGTTAATCCAAAAAAAAAAAAAAAAAACTTGTTGGAGTAAAGAAATTGGAAGAGAGTCTCTAGACAGCAGTTTGACTAACTGGCATGTTACTTCCCTAAGCAGCAGATACAGCTAAAATCTGAAAGATAATAGCAACGCATCACTAGCATGATCTTGGCTGATAGCTCCTACAATAAACCTGTGACATGAAGCCTGAAATCCTATGATGATTTCATATTCAATATGAAATCTGACTTGAAAAGGTTCAAAGACAACAGTGGTATCTCTCCGATTTGGTCTTTAAAGTCAGCCACATATACCACGACGTAACTCTTAGTTTGTCAGTGAGTCACTTTAGTCTGACTGCTGAGCCTCCATCTTGACCTCACTGAACAGTTATGCTGTTTTTCTTTCTCCTTCATGGGCAACTGAGAAATAATCATATACAAGAGAACTTCATTGTCTGGAATCTGTCATTTAACGGTTGCAGTTAATGGCTTGTAAAATGTTAAAAAAAGTAAGAATTCTGCCAGTCCTTGAAGCACATAAAACACTATTGATTCTAATAGATTGTAGTGAAAAAAAATTTCAGAGGGCTTCAGTGGAAAAATAAATCAGAAATCTGGGGTCTAAAGGAGATTATCCCACAACTCCAGCCCCATCCTGTCAACAAAACCACTTGATTCCGTGTGGGTTCTTAACCTTCCGCAATTACCATGGCAACGATATCCATCGCTTGCATTCCTTACTGCCCTCAACACAGGGACTCAATCAATGCATTCCAGAGACCATTCAGACAGCCCAAGACTGTCTGAGGAGGGAAAGAAAATGTTAAGCCAAATCTGTCCAGCTACAAAGCTAAATTTAAACAAACAAACAAACAAGAAACATTTAGGAATCCAGAGTCACACCTGTGGTTGCTGTACTATTTCTAGTTTCTAACGGTTATTCATGTATCAACTGTACCAGTGCGAACAAAGAGTGGTACTGGGGGGAGACAAAAATGTTTTGCGACTCTCCGGGCTCTTAATTATGCAAAGATTTTTTTGTTGCAAATCTCTGTGATTCTACAGGTTTGACTATGAAACAAAGGCAGACGCATCATTTGAGTTCCTTTCTTATCAATCATATAGGCCATGATGTTATGTCTTAATATTTTATCTCTCACCTTTTCTTTTCAAGCGAAGAAAAAAATCCTTTCTTTCAAAGCCAAAAAAAAAAAATTCCAAGACAATTCCAACTCCCTAAAACAAAACAGTGCATTTTAATTGTACGATATGACTAACCAAAAATATTTATAAGATGTTGGAGTGGAAGTACAAAGCATCAAGCGTAGAAATTGTGAGTGAACTGAACTTCGTCATCAGTCCTGCAGTAAAAAACACGTGCAGATCTGGTCCAGATAGCCAAGTTAACATTCTAGGGAACATTCTTGCACCTGTTAAAAAGTTTAGTTCTGCCAGTTCATGACAGATGGTGTGAAACAACACCACAGTTCTCCAGTGCTGTATGACGAACATCATGTGAACCATTGCAATGTGCTGTTTTTTTAAAGTAATTTTTCTGGCTTTCATCATGGGTCGGCTCTCAAACAAGAGCTACCTTTACCTGCAGAACAGTAGGAGTTTCTTTTTGTTTCAGGCAAAGCGGTCCAGTCATTGTGAAGTTCTGTACAGTATATTTTGCCCTTTTAGGTCTATCAGAATTATCTTTGGAGAAATACATACTACAGTGCAACCTGCTGTCTTCAGTGGAGCGTCAGATGCATGGAGCAGAAAGCAAACCCCTTTTTAACATTTACCCATGGGATTAATAAATTGCTGTCATGTTACTTGTTTCATGCAGAGCTGTAGATGTGGTTTTGTGGAACTTCCCTCACTAACCTATGGCTTTCCCCATCAGCCATCATGACTCACTCTTCTCACTGCATTTTCACCCCAGAAAAGGAGATCCAAGAATATTATTACCAGCCACTGAACCTCTAACAACATCCACCAAGGCACTCTGGGAGTTTAAGGGCAGCTATCCCTACTCAGGAGTGGATTAGAAACTTCTTGAATGAGAACAGTCATAAGGGTGGACAAGTGTGACCTTTGCTATCCACTCACCTCCATCCCCAGTTCACAGATTCTTACTGATCTTGAACCTGTTCATCTATTGTGAGACCTTCATTTCAGGCCATTTATTTTCTTAATCAGTCAAGCTCCTAAGACTTGCTGCTACAATCCCAATATTCGGCTGCTATGTCTGCATACCTAAAAATTTTGCGTTCATATGCTTCATCAACTGCTGCCTCCCATGGCACTGTTAACTCCACGATGAACAGGGACTTCTGCAAGGTTGACCATAAAATCAAGTCTAGCCCAAGACTATCTAGAATCATAATTATAACCATTTTCTAGCCAGACTGCTACACCTATACCTCTGGCACCTTGGAGGTCCCACATAAAATGAAAAAGTTCTTTGTTCTGTCTCTAACATGTTGGGATGAGGTCCCACAGTCATTCAGAACTGCTGAATCTTTCTCAACCTTCAATAAATGTCTTAAAACGTTTGAGCACACATCTCTTATCTGCTCTGTAAACTTTCACTACAGAATCTATTAAAAATGGAATACCCTATAAATTTTTACATAACTACTTGTGTAAAGGAAAAACTGTGGTATTAGACTAAAAGAGTGTACAGGTGGTCCCCATCTTATGATGCGGTTATGTTCCAATATTTTCAACCTACAATGGGCTTAAATCAAAAATGCATTTAAAACACCCAACCTGTTCTCACGCCTGTGGCAGCTTCAGCAACAGTATGCAGTTTCTCTGTCCCCGACTTAAGACTGAGTGTTTATTGCCATAGGAACCAACTGTAGACAGAATTTAGTTCCTACCTGGACTTCTTGTCAGTGTTCAGTTTCTGCTGCCCCTTGTGAACTCCTCTGCAACCGCTGTCTTGCTAAGACCTTGTATTTTGTTTATTTTGAATTGTGGCATCTTCCACTTTTGTTTACTACCAGTTGCTAATGTTTAATGCTAGCTCTCGACTAACAGCAACAGCATTTGTCAGAAACAACACTCAGTAAAGAGTTTAACGGAACTTAAACTTATTACTGTGGTGTCTTGTGATTGCTTCCACCAACCCACGACATAACACCTACTGGACATGATAGCCTAGCCTAGCTTAGCCCAGCCCATCTTAGAAGTCATTACTTACTTGCTGCTTTCAGGAGACACAGACACAGATGGGCGTTTTGCAGACATGAAGGATGCAAAAAATACAACATAGATACAGGGGGTATCCAAAAAAAAAAAAAAAAATGCTGATAAGACAGAACACTGCACAGTATCAGTTGTATACACTAGCCACTGCGTGGCAGTCTGGGAGTTGCAGTTCGCTACTGCTGCCCAGCGTCAAGATTATTGTATCGCATATCACTTGCCCGGAAAAAAAAAAAATCAAAAATCGAAGTAAGGTTTCTACTGAATGCACATCACTATCACACCATCGTAATTTCCAAAAATCGTAAGTATGACCATCATAAGTCAAGGAGCATCCGTATTTTAAAAATCGTGTGTCAACATACCAACACATTGGGTTCCCAGAGTGACCAGGGGTAACAGTTGGTGGGTGACTTATGGCTTGACTTTATATCTTTTCCCCCATAATTAAGGAAAAAGCTTTTAGTCCCCCATCTTTCAAAAGCTGTGCATGAACATAACTGCCTGAGACCCCCAGGTACTTTAAACAAACCCTTGAATAGGACTCTTAAAAATCTAAATGTAAGAATCCTGTTCTGCAGTAACTGTACATATTCAACTAATTTTAGAAAGGAGCTGAAAATGACGTGCTTTACTGTCAGTAATAAATGGTGGATCACCATCAGCACTGTCTGGTGTATTCCAGCACTTTAAAATGCTGAAATATCTTAAAGTTTTTAGATAAAAATGTATGAAGCAGTCAATAAAAACTTTACAGTAAGTACACACATAATATATACAGTTTGAGGAGAAGCACAACAAAGAGCTGCCTCTAGCTCATAATTTCGGTTCCTTGTACAATCCAAAATGGGCTCTGTAGCACATTTTAAACAACTACAACAAGAATTACAAGAGTACAAAATGTTCATCAGCACCCAGGAAGTACAGCTCAAATGCTTTGTTAGGAGCAGATTTCCTCTCAGGACAGAGCAGAGCCATCTAAAGCCCACAAAACCTGCGCGCGCGCGCGCACGCACGCACGCACGCACGCACGCACACACACACACAGCTCCCCTTTCATCTCCATATCTAAATAATAGAAGTCACTCGGTTTTATTACCATTTTCAGCTGAGAGCCATCTCTACTGAGGGTTTGACGTACATACCTTGTTTAGAGGTGGGACTGCAGAACTCTTCTTGAAGTTTGAAACTTCTTACCATCATGCCTGACGCGCATTGCAATAATACAAAAATTAATAAATATTTAAAATAAAATAAAAAATTTAAAATTCTACTTCATTTTTACATCCAAACTTCAAATCATTCCCAAGACTCAGTTGTGAAAGTTGTTTGCTGTACCCATTACAACTGATTTTTAATGGTTTAACCAATCAAAGATTAACACTTTGGAAGTGCTAAGGTTCCCGAGATCATTAAATAAGGGGAAAACTATTCTAAGGAGACTGACAGCAGCTCAATTATTATGGATTTTACTGTTCTCCTTTGGAATAGGAAGAATGGGGAAACGTAGTGTTCTTTATTTTGCCAAGGACAGCAAATAACAGCAAGAGTGACACAAAGATGATGAGCCATGTCATTAGCACATGATCTTTAACGGGCAGAAAATGTAGAAGAAAAGTGCTTTTTATGACTCTGCTACACAAGTTTCTCTGGACCCACCCCGTTGAACCCTTCCCCACACACTGTCCCTCACCAGGCCCACACTTCTCCCATTGTCCCTCATTGTGACATCATCCATAACCCCATGAATTAGGTCTTTGCTTTGGAATGTGGCACCCCTCCACAGCACCCCCCCCCATCTTAATCAAAGGCTTTTGGTGAAAGAAACCAAAGCAAGTCGCTCCTCCATCTTGCATACCCTTACACCATAGAACGATGGATCACGTCGTGCTTTTGATTCATTCTTACCATCGAGGAGCCATCTTAAACATCTGGTCCAGCTTCTTGTGTCCGTCACACTTTAGTCTTTGTTCACTTGTCTGAACTCAAACTTGTACTGGCAGTCTAAGGCATACACATAAACTGGAGCTTCTTCAGCAAAAAACAGACATATTTACATGCCCAAAGACAATACTCCTCCTCGTAACTGTTACAGGCGGGCTGTGGGTATCAATTGAAATACTAGGGTGGGTGACATAGTGAGGCATTTATTACAACAAAAAGGCAAAAGGTCACTGCCAGGAAGGATTAACAGAATTATTGCTATTTTGACCCAAGTCAGCCCCCTTTTATTACAGGGGAAAAACCAAAAGGATGATATTCACTGCCATGCTGCAGCCAACACCCCATTTCTCAGCTGGCCAACTTTAAAAGTCATGTACAGTCCATGCCCCCTCCTACTCGTGGGGGAGACCTTGAGTAGCAGTTGCTACTATATTATTCACACATGCACGCACAAAGACTAAATCAGTAGACATGGGTAAAGTCACCTACTGAAACACTGCATATAAGTTGTTTTGTCACTGTAGTTATTGGTGATATTTCGCTGTTTTGTAATAAATGTCTTGCACTAGTTTCTCCTCTACTACTGCGTGGATGAAACGCTTACCCTTGTCTGATATCAATGTAGGCCATTTTCTCGGGTAACTACGCTCTAGAACTTCTGAGTTCCGCTAACTTAGGATTTCTGAAGAGCAATAGCGTGTTAGTATTTTCAGAATTTGATGCATTGTACTGTTATTGGCTCCTGCAGTAGGGGCATCAAAATTGTGACCATTACAGTACAGCGTTGGGAAGACCTGCAGACTGCAGGTACAGCTCCGCTTTGTGAGGTTGTAGGACATCGTGTGCCACCTCATTACACACCAACAATTTAAACTCTCTTCAGTGATGTGTCTCCAGCTCCACCACTGTCCAGTTTCCCTGAGGATACCTGCCCTGGTAGTCAGGGGAGAAAGAGCTGACAGAGGTGACCGTGGCAGAAGGTGGGCTGAGTGGGGGCAAAATGGTGGGCCATAGGTTAGTTTCCATTGGGCTGAGGGTGCCTCCAATCCCCCCGGGGAGCAAGAGCATAGGGGGGTAGACATCATCAGCCAGCAGGAGTGTCTGACTGATCAACTGTTGGACAATTTCCAGCTTATTGTTCAAGTCCAGGTCCAGTTGGGAGCAGGAAAACTTGGTGGAGTGGACATGAGAGTGCAACTCAGACTGCACTGAATGAAATGAACACTTAGGTAAACTGGCCATGATTGGAATGGAAAAGGAGGGTTTTGTTCTCATCCTTTCTTCCTCCTCCTCACCCTCGCTGGTCTCCATTGCCTCATAGATGGTACAGAGGCCAGAACAAGGGGATAGAATACCAGATGCCTGTGCCCTGAGCTGCTGCTGCTGCTGGGCCAGCTTGTGCTGCTGCCACTGCAGGAACATCTGTTTCTGCCTGCGTTCATGTGCATGGTGGTGGAGCTGAAGCTCCAGAAGCTCCCGTCTCTGCTCCTTCAGCAGCCTCTGTTTCTCCTGCCACTGCAGCTCCTCTTCAAGCTTTAGCTGCCTTTGCTCTGCCTCCAGCTTCAGTCTCTTCACCTTTTCCTGTTCCCGCTGCTGTGCCTCCTGCTTCAGCCTCTCCTTCTCTTTCTGCTCGGCCTCCACCTTCAGCCACTGTAGCCTTATTTGGTCACGTTGCTGTGCCTCCAGCTTCATTTTCCTCAGCCTCTCCTCTTTCTGTTCTGCCTCCAGGTTCAGCTGCCTCAGCCTCACCTGCTCAGTCCACTTTTTCTGCACCTCTAGCTCCTTTAATCTTTCCTGTCGTTCTTCCTCCAGCTTCACCCGCTTAAGTTTTTCCTGTTCCTGCCTCTTCTGGATCTGCTCCAGCTGCAGCTGGTGTTGTTCAAGCCTGCGCAGCTGCAGGTTGGTCTGTGCCTTTGTGTCCCTGGGCAGCTGACCAGCGAGCGCTATCTGGTGGTCGAATGGCAGGTGCTGTGTGCCATCCTGTCCCATAGACTGACCCCGTTTCATACTTCCTCGCTGGAGTAACAGCTGCCAACACCATCGCTGGAGCAGAGGGGGTCGCTGCAGTATCTCCTCAGGCAACATGGTGCTTTTGCCCTTTCCTGTGAAACAATCAAGTTACTCTCAATGTCAAACACACAGAAGTGTGAGGAACTCTGTCCCTTGATGGCAACAGGGCTGAATAGGTAACAAGTTGTCAAATGTTCTCTGCATCATTAACTTGCTCAAAAAAATAAAGTTGTAATTTTTAAGTGTACATCTAGGCTTATTTACCAGACGCACACCAACTATAGACCCCAAGCCTATGAGTCCACCATCAGTATACTCCTGTCACCAAATAATTTTCCCAGTTATCTGTATGTGACAGAAATTTTTTTTTTAGCAAATACTGTATTGCCCTGAATATAAGATGCTAGTTTTTTCTGAGAATTACATCTGAAAAAGATGGGGTTGTCATATTTGAGGATAAGACCCACGAAGGTCATACCATCTAACTTTTCCACTGGCATCAATCATCCACAGAAATTATCAACTGGAACTAGTGAGTGTGAAAGATGGCGAAACCTTGAGATGGTCTGGGGAAAAAAGAAGCTCAAAGATAGGCCAAATTACCCAGGGATTGAGGAGGAGTTATAATGCCAGTTTTAAGGCAATGGTGATCATTGAGGCCGAGGTGTCAAAAAACTACCAAGTAGCCAAGAAATATAAAATTACAGAATGTCACATTTGAAGATGGCAATCCCAAAAAGACTGCCTTAAAACGCAAATACGATAAATAGGAATAAATATGATTTTTCTTTCTAAAGATTTAGCATTCCAAAAACAAGTTTTGAAAAAGAGGGTGTAATCTAATAATAAGAATCGTCTTATATTCAGGGCAATACCATAATTTAAAAGAATCACAAGAAACACCATCAAACAACAGTTTTTCAGGGTCAGAGTTCCTCATGTGTGTTTAAAGCAGAAAGATGCATGTAACACAAAGAGTGTCAGATAGGACAGAGAACATTAAAGGAAATGCAGAAGGTATAAGGACAGCAGAGGTTAAAGGAACAGAAATGGTAAATGAATGGTCACCGCTCTTTTACCAGTCAACAAACAAGGGTGATGTCACTATGTGGAAGGACAGCATAATAAACCACAAATAAGGTCAGAGGTAAGGTCAGAAGTCCTTTCAAATTAGGCATGAAATACCCAAGATACTCAAGGCATCACAGGATGTGTGGTGTCTCAGTCAACAACAACCCAGACTGCCAGAGACACTCTTTCTCCAACACCAACAGCTGTGACAGAACTCAAAAATTAAAAAAAAAAAAAAATTAGCAAACAAATTAGCATGGTTTTAAAATTCCTCAGTTTTTGTGCCCTTTTATCAGCTTTAAGCATGAAATTTTTATAAAGTAGTGCATCACTAATCCCGGTATGGGGGGGCACGATGTTGACTGTATTTAAAACTTGAATATGGAGCCAAAGCATACAGGAAAGCTCAGGCAGATGTGGGCTGTGGTCAAAAAACTCACCGGAAGGATCAGCTTTATGGGGAAAGAAGGACTTTCAGGAGCTCAGGCCATTGTTTAGGACCATGTAATGAAGGACTGTCACAGATCTCTTCAACATCCATAAAAGGTGAAGAGAGGGAATGAGGAACAAACAATGGAATTTGTATACAGATGAAAGTCTTGATGTTTCTGGGGCAGCTATGATAAAGATAGCAGTCAAAAAGATCATTGCTAAACACATCTTTTAACCAACAAAAGACATCAGATTTTCACACCTTCCAGTTAATCTCCAATGAGAGACTCCCTCCATTACGTACAAAATTGGCAAAGGTAATAGGGAGGTCAAACAGAGAGGTCTGTGTTGGGTTCACAAGCCAGAATACACAAAATGGATCATTTCACAACAAAGACCAAAGGCTTCTTGAGATATTGGGTGCCCGAGTAGGTGCCTGTACCCTCTGCTAGTACAGTATGTGCAGTGGAAAAATATTGGTATGTGTTCAGAAACACCAACATAAAACACACGTATGCACGCACACGCACACACACACACAGGAAAGGTGACACCAGGTATACTGACATGAGGTTGAGAAGGGTTTTTATTTAATACCAAAATTGCATTTAAAACCATCCCACAGAGAGCAATATAAATTACTGTTCCAATTCCAAACACCAGAACGAAGAGCAGTATCTATGCAAAGATACGAGTCTAAATCTATACACAAAACAGAAATACTGAGTTTTTTTTTTTTTTTAAATTCCAGACAGTTTGTGCATACATGTTTTACTTAAGTAGTTCTATTTAGCACAAATGTCTCAACATTAAAGTACTTGAAAAGAAGTGCATTATTTCAATTACTATTAAAATGTCACGCTTCTCAAAAAGCGTTTCATGGACAAACAGATGAGATGTTCTAAAACTTACTTTGGTTGGGTCTGGTGGTTCTGAAAAGCTAAATGTTCAGTAGCTGCAGTAGTTTTCTTGACCACATTAAAACCTAACTTCCTGCAAGCATCTAAAACCCTAGACAGGATTGGTTTCAAAGACCCAACACCAGGCAATGAAGCTTCACTACCCAACTTGATATGAAACACCCCATGGAAACAAAAAGAAAGTCCTGTTAAGCATCTAAAAATTCCAAGCTTTAAAAAAAAAAAAAAAAAAAAAAAAAAAAGTCTAATTCTGGAAAAATGGGAATAAAGAGGGATGGAGATCAGGGAGTCTGAGTTCCCTGACCTGAACCCCGGATGAAAGCAAAGGGAAGACAGGTTTCTGAACAACTCCAAGGGGAAACAAGACATAAAACAAAATGAAGTTCATTTGGTAAAAACAGTAGGATAATTACACACAAGGTAAAAGAGTCCATTTTAATGTATTTGCCCATCATTTTCTCCAGCCCCACAACAGACCAGTCCATCCAAGCCAGTTCAGCTGATCACCAGGTGTTTAACATAAGCCATGAAAGATTAACTGCAAATAATAGTAGCATCTGAAGTAATTATGGCCAAAATGATATATCAGATACAGAGTCTTTCCATTCCCTTCACTTAACCCCCCAACTATTTACCCCTTTCCTTTCTCCATTAATAAGGTATTAACCCAAACTGGAAGGAGAATGAATAGCAATGACAATGGTGCAGGAAGGGGCGGGGGGCATCACAGGAGTGCAACTATACGTTACCTGCCAGAGCATTGTCAGTCTTATCACATATGGCAGAGAAGTAAGGTGGCTGTGCATCAGGGTCCTCCACAGGCGAGTGGTGAGGTGACAAATGCAGGTCGGTCTCCATGGACCCTGCAGGTCCCAATGGATCAGGGGGCTCTAATCCTGGTTTGCCACACAGCAGGTACTGGTCTTCTTGGTCAGGTTCTTCCTCTTCCTCAGGTTCATCTTCCTCATCCTCCTGTTGCTCATACTCATCCTTGTGATGATGGTCAATTGGCAGGAGGTCCACTGCAGAGCCCAGAAAGTCTGTGTTGCCCACAGCTGCAGGCAGGGTCAGCTCACGAACCAGGGATGGGTCCTTGGCCTCTTCAGGCAATTGGTCTTCGTTTTCCAAGGAGAAAAGCCCAGGACTTTTGCCGCAGCTCTCAGCAGTCGAGTGAGCATTGGATGTCGGGCAGTCAAAGGCATAGGATGGTGCTGAGGCAGCTGACTGAGGTGTGCCACCGTCTTCCTCACCCTCCACTCCCTCATCCAGAGCAGAAAGATCCTGAGCACCAGTCTTGCCCTCAAAGGCTGCACTGTCAGTGCCGTGAGTGTCAGAATCATTCATTTGCATCTCTCCTTCTGTATCACTGGCCTCATCACCTGAGGTGGATGGTGTAGATGGAGCTGAGGTGTGTGCAGTGGGAGGGTCCCCTAGAACTTCATCAGCAGGGAGGGTCTCTGCTTCTTCTTCCTCACCTTCACAGTCCCCTCTCTCCAGATGAATGCCAAGGTCTTGTTCAATGTCAGGTTGAGCTGGTGGTACAGGTGTGCGCTGCTTGCCTTCTGAACGGGACTCCACCCCTGAGCTGCTGTCATAATCCACAAGCTCCTCTGGTGTGCCCATTTCGCTGCCACTACTGCAGTGACCTGCCAGCTCTGCAGCTCCCAGTGAGCCAGGCTGGCAAGTGGCCGATGCCACTTCCCCAGGCTCTCTTTCTTCCAAGGGGGAATCCAGTTCATCTGCTGCTTGGAGGGGAGAATCTTCCTTGTGTGATACTGCCCCAAGCTCTAGCCATGGAGGCTGGAGGTCTATTGTAGGATCTGAAGCATATGGTTCTGATGAGAAGTCATCTGGCTGGGATGGAACTAACTGGGGCAGTGAGTGCAAATGGTCTTCCAGGACAGGGGCCAGAGGTGGGTCCTTGCTCACATTGGTTACATCGTTCTCCGTAGTGAGGACATTCTCGTCCGATTTCTTAGAGTTCTCCAGTCTAGTCTCCATTATACCCTCACTGGTCATCTCCAGAGCTTCATTAAGTTCATCTTTCTCACATAGTGCCCCACCGGGCTCATCCTCATGCTCTGAGTCATCATCCATATCATCTTCCAGGTCATCGCCTTCCTGCTCTTCTTTATCACCATTTTCTGAAATTTCAGGCAGGACTTCAATGTTATCAGATACATCTTCGCATTCCTCATCTCGCCCCTTCAGGTTATAGTCCTCGAGGTCATAGTTACTGTCCATGTCCTGCAGCAAATCGGGTATTTCTCTTTCTTGCACCTCCAGCTTGCAGTTGTTTACGTCTTCCGAGTCTAACTCCAGGATTAGCGTATGGTGTGATTCTGTCCCACAGGCCAGGTTTGTAGATTCCACCATCGATTCCTCCATGAGGTGAGTTCTCTGACATTCAGCTTTCTGGTGGCTGTAATTCACCTCTTCATCTTCTGTGTCCAATTCCAGTGTCGGAGTATGTTGCAGTCTTGTGCAGGTGGCCATGTCAGTGGTCGGATTCAGGGGTTCTTCTGAAAAAAGTGTCCCAGGTATACTCTGGTCTAGCTTGTTGTGGTGACTTTCGTTCATGTCTTCATCTTCTGTGTCACCTTCAGGAGTTGGAGTATGCTGTCCTGTGCAACTAGGCATATCACTAGACTCCTTTAGTGTCTCCACTATGATGGCTCCCTGTGAACCATGCTCTAGCACCACCTGGTGGCTGTCAATCACTTCTTCATCTTCTGTGTTTAGCTCTCGTCGAGTGCACCGCAGTCCTGCGCAGGCAGCCAGTTCAGTAGATTTCTTTAGTGGCTCCTCCAAGATGAGGGTACCATGTGTGTCCTTCTCTAGCACTTCCTGATGGCTGTCAATCACTTCTTCATCTTCTGTGTCTAGTTCTGGTGAGGGAGTATGCTGGAGTCCTGCGCAGGCAGTCAGCTCAGTAGATTCCTTTAGTGGCTCCTCCAAGATGAAGGTACCATGTGTGTCCTTCTCTAGCACTTCCTGATGGCTGTCGATCACTTCTTCATCTTCTGTGTCTAGTTCTGGTGAGGGAGTATGCTGGAGTCCTGTGCAGGCAGTCAGCTCAGTAGATTTCTTTAGTGGCTCCTCCAAGATGAGGGTACCATGTGTGTCCTTCTCTAGCACCACCTGACGGCTGTCGATCACTTCTTCATCTTCTGTGTCTAGTTCTGGTGAGGAAGTATGCTGAAGTCCTGTTGGGGTGGCCAGTTCAGTGGACTCCTTTAGTGGCTCTTCTAAGAGGAGGGTACCATGTGTGTCCTCCATTAGCACTTCCTGGTGGTAGTCATTTACATCTTCTTCTGGTGATGGAGTATGCTGCAGTCCAGTGCAGCTGGCCTGACCAATAGACTCAATTAGGGACGCATTTATGACCATTGTGGCAAGTCTACCATGCTCAGGTGCTTCGGAGTGACTACTGTTCACTATTTCATCACGAGTTTCCAACTCTGGCACTGGGCTACACTCCAGTTTCTTACAATCGGCCAGAGCGGCTGACTCCTTCAGGGAGTTGTCAGTGAGGAGGGCACCACCTGTACCCTGTTCCACCATCTCTTGGTTGCTGCGATTACAATCATCTTCAGCATCCAGCCTTGAGACCGAGTCATTTTGAATGTCCAGATCAGCAGACTGTTCTAAAGACTCTTCTACAGTAGTACCATATGGACCCTGGTCTAGCACTTCCTGGTGGCTCCCATTCATGCCCTCATCTTCAGTGTCAAGTTCTGGGCTTAGAGGTTGTTTCTGTGCAGTCCAGTCAACTAGATCATCTACCTCCTTCATTGATTCATCCATTTGCTCGGTCTCATGTGTCCCCTCCTCACATGGCCCCTCATAGCTGTTGCTTATGTCCTCAGCTTCTGGAGTTGGAGCAACATTTGACTTTGTGCCATGAGCTAGATCAAATGACTCTAAGGACTCCTCCAAAGAGTGGTTTCTGTTCATCTGCAGGTCAGACTCCTCCTCCTCACCTTCATCCTCATTGTCAACGTTGATTTCTTCATCTGCCTTCTCCACAGCCACCTCATATTCCCCAGCTGGAGAAGTCAGTGGCAGATCGTTGGAAGGAACAGCTGTCTGTGACACAGACTCTAGTGGAGTGACTACAAAGGCTTCCTGATGATGTTCTGGTTCACAGTCTAGTGAATCTTCTGCAGCTACCACATCTACTGGTTGACTTTGGTCCTTAGTTAGATATGGACATTGTGTGTCTTCTTCAAGATGACTCTCCACAGGTAATTGTTCAGATAAAGGGAGTGAGGAAGGAGGTAACAAGGCTGTTGTGCTCAGGGTAGAGACAGCTACTTCTGGCTCTGACATAAAAGCCAGATCCTGCACCTCTTCCAGCTTGGGAGCATGTTGGATGCTGACATCCTCCATCTTTGCTTCAGCTAGGTCATGCAGAATATTCTGTGGCTCCACTGGTTCAGGAACCTCTTCTTTCTGGGAATCTGAAGCCAGCTCCAGGCCTACATCCTGTGATTCGGATGGTGCAGGAGCCAGAGCCCCAGCATCAATGGCAGCAGGAATAATTTTCTGAATCTCCTTCTCACCTGTCAACTCCTCAACCTGGATGGTTGACTGCGTGGGTGGAATGGGTTTGGGTGTGCGTTTCACAGGCATTGGAGTATTGCTGCCCACAGCCTTCTTAGGAGTTGCGGCAGCAGGTTTGCTGGCTGCAGGTTTGCTGGCTGCAGGTTTGCTGGCTGCAGGTTTGGAGCCAGTGGATCTAGGACTTGCAGAGGCTTTGCTCTCCTGGGCTGTTGGGCGTGCAGGCTTAGGTTCAGCTGGCTTACTACTGGACGGAGGACGCTTGGCGGCAGCATCAGGTTTAGAGACAGTTAATTTGGGAGCCTCGCTCTTCGAGATCTTGGCTGGTGAAGGACGAACAGCAGTTTCCACTGACTTCTTGGCTGTTGTGGTAGTTGGTTTGCCAAGATCTGCAGGATAAAGTGCCACTAATGAGAAAAAGTAACATGAAAAATAATCCACAATTCATATACTGACTAGAATAGAAAGTTAGGCAGGTACCTACTAGAACTTCATACTGACTTTAAATCTTAACTGATTAATCAAAAATCTGCTACCTAGTAGTGATTTACACTAAACAGATTGACAACAATAACTATTTATTATCCTCACAAAGGATGCTAAATGCTCAAATTCTTTGGTGACCTTTCTTTGCAGGGGTTGGTGGCTTGGGAGCCTGCCCTGTACTTCTACCAGCAGAGGGAGCTGTGGTTGAGGACTTTGACGAAACAGGCCGAGAAGAAGCAGAGGCTGCCTTCCCTGTAGAAGCCACAGGTGTAGCACTAGCTGACCTGAATGAACGCAGACAAAAAGACGGTAAGGACAGACAGCAGGTTTTCTGTGAGGATTTCAAGAACCCCCATCATTTATTCAGTGGCACAAGAGACCAATACAGCATCAGAAAAGAAAAACCAAGGGCGTGAGGTGTATTGCTTCCCCTGCTTGTCCGCTCTTCCCCCACACACACCAGGTAATAGTGCTGACAGAGCAATTATCCTCAAACACATTCTTACTATGCTGCCAAGCCAAAGTTCTGTCCCTCCCACACCATATGCTCCACCCCTCTTCTCATCCACATTCTCTTCCAGAATCTAGAGCAGCACTGCTGAGAAGATGAGTCATTCGGGCCTGGAGACATAGCAAGCTTGGGGGATGCCAGTAGTCTATCTGACCTTTTTAATGCTGGGGTTAATGTGCTTTGGCCTAGTGGAAAGCTGGGCACCTTTCTGCCATGCAACATACGTATACCCGCACAACATATCACACTAAAGATTTTTTTTTTTTTTTTAGATGTCTACCTGATGAGTTTGAACAGGCAGCAAAACCAACTTAATTAATACATTTTCAACACCATCTCTGCCAATCCAAGGAACAGATGTTTCACAATGACTTATGAGTCAGTAAAGGTGGGGCATTAGTTGGGGTTAGGAGAGGGAACTTGTAAGAGCTGGAAAAAAGCAAGATTGGACCTGAGCAATATCTCTGGTTGAATACCATTAACATCATAAATTCACCAAGTTCTGAAAACTTTGCTGTCAATAAGGCTGTTTTAGAAAATTACTTTTCTATTGTCAGATTAGGTTAAGTATTCAAGTCAGAGGGTATGACACAAAAACAAATCCATATAATGGGTGTTAAAATCTTGTCTTGGGGTCACGGTATCCAATCCAAGTACCATTTGCCATAACTCAGCAGTCTGGAAGGAAATTTGGTAGCATTCGTCACCTGGAGGATTTTTTTTAATGTACCTTTTATTTAAACGATTTTCAAAGTGACATCTGCGCTAAACTTCAGTTGAAAGAAAATCTGAGCAAGGCAGAGGCTTGTCGTTAAAAAAAAAAAAAAAAAAAAAAAAATTTACACACACACACACACACACACACACACACACACACACACACACACACACACACTTTCAAAGGTTTCCGAATTGCTCTGATTCTAGTCAATGCTCAAGCATTCAAGTCAGTGATGCACTTCAGAACAGTCTGGTCAGCTGGTGAATTTTACTGTTCGACTCGATCATCATAATCGTGGCTCAAACAGCAAAGACGTATCAACAGGGACACAGCACAAATGACAAGCTTTTGAGCTACAACTTTGTGATAACAGACAAAAGTCTTAATTCAGAAAATATGTTCTAAAAAAAAAAAAAAAAAAAAAAAGAGAGGAAGAAAATGTGCGGTCAGTGTTCCAGACATCTATGAGTGCCACAGGAATTAGAGTGTTTTGTGAGCTTCTTGGCATAATGAACAATCTTACCACAGTGAGGAACTCACCCAAGAATCCCCACAGCTGTCGAGAAGCCAAACCACTGAGATGCAGCTGCTGCATCAGCATATATGATAAATATCTGCATTGCTTTCCTGTGGAACACCAGTCAAAACTCCAGTAGAGCAGCAATGTCATGAAAAGGCAGCCAGGAAACACCACAGTGTTCAACAGCTCCTTTGTACTGTATTACTGATAGACCGCATATTTGAATCCTGACAAAAACCCCTTTAGTACAGAATGCAATGACTAGTGAAATCTCAAATAGTGCAATAGATATAAATATAATGGCAAATCATTTGTGATGTGTTCATTGCTCAGCATTTTTCTTTACTTTGCAGTGAGCCAAGGCAAAAATTAGTAGCCTCTTGTCATAAATTACAAACGGGGTCCAAGGAAAGCTACAAATCCTTGATAAATGTCTGCTTTGACAAAAGGATCAAATGTAGTGAGCCATAAAATGGCTACAGTGGAAATGCCACATTTGATTTCTCAATATCCAAATCCAGGTCCCTGCAGCACTTTCAGCTCAGCAGCCTTTTTTTTTTAAGGCCCAGAAATAAGTAGACTACCCCAGGAGAGCAACCCAGTAGCTTAGAGTGGCAAGAACTATCATGAGCAATGTGGAGAGGGGGAGGGGAGTCTGATGGAGAAGGTGCAGCAGAAAATGAACACAGCAGGTGTTAAACAAGAGCACTTGGTCTTAAGTGTGTGTTTTGTTTAGCACCAGTATCTCTTCCGCTGCATGCACATTTTTTCAAGAAAAGTAGTTAAAAAAAAAAATAAAAAAAAAAAATGTTTAATTTTTTAAAAATTGTGCTACTGCCAGAGCCATTGTGCAATTAGCCCTGCAGCCACATCCCTAGCTATACAGAGGTACAGAAGACTCTGTAAGCAAATAAGCTACCCCACCCATGAGTGGACCCAGCTTCATCCCAGACATCCCTGACCAGGTTTAAGATGTAAGAAGTTGGTCCGTGAATATTTCCATTTCCTTCTCTCTGCTGAACACTCTACCTAGCTCTTATCCTCAACCCCCCACCCTTCCCCCACCCCAGCATCTCAGCGGAGGCAGCGAGGCAGAAAGGGAGCTCCACACACACATTGGTTTGCACACAGTGAGCATGTCACCCTCCCCCCCACATGCATGCAGGGACTTCATTACACCCAGCACAGGCCTGTGGCATAACGTGGTAGCTATTAGCCAGGCTGGTAGCGAACAGGAAGAACACTGCTGCCAAGGCAACTGTTCCCGCATGGGGACAGAGGAATCCAAGCCCTATACAAAAGCTTAAATGAAGCATAGGGTCAGTTTATGCACAAATACAGTCCCCAGTAGCTCAGGCAACGTAGTCAATTCATGGATCACAAGTAAAGTGGCCACAAAAATCTAGATGGCCAGTGCAGCACCTGATGACGTGCACTTCAGAGGCGGTGCCCCCCATTAGAGAATACCTTGCCGACCAGCTCCATGCGACAAGAACAGGAGTGGAAAACGATCATCAAGAGGATGTGCACGGTCACAACCAGTCACAGAGTGGGATTAAACCTCAGCAAGCTGACCTCAGAAACAAACCTGGCTGCTGTGTCAGCTGAGGGGCAATAAACAAGCTTCTATTGGAGAAACACACAAACTTCAAGATATTCCTCATCCACAATAGTACTGGACAGACGGTACGTTACTTATCCAGGCCGGGGCCTAAATGCACCTCAGGGATTTCTTCGGGTCCACTTTAGCACACCGTGACTCAAACATAGACTGCAGCTTGACCCCATTAGAGCACCGGCCGCTGGCATTGGCACACTTCGATGCCTTGGTTACATTCAGAATGAATCTCGATTTCTATGTAGGATTATAAATAAATTAAACACCATCGGGGGACTTGAAAGTTTGTATCCCCTTGTGCTTAAGACCATTCCTGTATGAACGCATTGTTCATCTTCTCATGCTGGTCCTTTAAACAACTAACACGATCACTGCTGATGAAACATTTGAATAAGCAGTTCCCACACTTGCAGAAGACAACAAGCTAAATAGGTTAAAATCAAAATGTAAACACCAGGAGCATTCCGTGTGGTCTAGATAGAGGGAGAGTTGCGGTACGTTTTGTAAATTGATGCCTACACTGAACACTGGGAGGACTTGAGAAATGTGCAGCCTTACCTGGTTGTCTTGGAAACAGATGACTTATCAGGCTTGGTTGTGGCGACATTGCTGGACTTTGAGGTGGCAGCTGAGGCCGGTCTAGGAGCTGCACGAGAAAGAGGGGGATGGGGGACAGAGGGGATGGATGGAGCAAAAGACAGGGAAAGGTAGAGCAAGAAACAGTAGTGGAGTTGACAAGGCGTGAGATGAATGGGGGTTGTGGAGGTAAAGCAAGATAGAAAATATAATTCACAAAGACACCAGGCTATACACTGCAGACTATGGGGATTCTGTTTTTTCTTAACCTTTCATGTACATCTGGAGAGAGATTTACTAAGCTGCAGTGCAATCCATTTTGTAAGGAATACATTCAAGACAAACAGACTGCATTATGAGCAGTAGCAAGATAAGTGAATAGCTGTGAAAAGTGAATGGCAATCCCACATATAGGACCATGGGGGCTACTTAATGCAGAAATTCCTTTATCACACATAATGACATTTTAATAAAGTGCCATGAAGGCACAGCAATTACAGCTGCATTTCGGTGATGATGAACATGAAGCCAGGACATACTGAACAGTGGATTACCGGTGGTTTTGGGTTTGGCATTCACACCATTGCCCTGTCCAATCGGAACTTTCTTGTTCGGTGATGTTGTCCCAGTAGGCTTCGCACTGCTACTCGCAGCAGGAGAGGAGGTGGATTTGACAGCTGCTGCTGCTGGCTTCTTCTCAGCTGGCTTGGCTGCAGATGTGGCGGGGGCATTGACAGGCCTTTTAGTTGGTGCGGGAGTGGGTGTTGATTTCTTTTTCTCAGGTGTCGTGCCGCTGGGTTTTTTTGCCACTCCATTTGAGGTGGGCTGCTTCTGGGCACCGTTGACTGGACGGCTCTTTGCCGTACTGGGTCGTGAAGCGGATGCAGACGTTGTGCTGGTCTTGGGGCTGGCAACTGTGCCAGGCTTCTGTGGGGTCTTTGTTGCACTGCTGGTTTTGGCTGGAATTTTTGCTTTGGCCTTGGACTCCCCAGCCTTGCTGCTCTTGCTGCTCTTTGTTTTATCAGCAGGGGGTGTCCCCTCTGACTGAGGCTTTTTAACCTCTTCTGTTTGAACCTGCTGTGGCTCCTCCTCCACAGGTGTAGCCTCAGCAACTGGCTCTGCCTCCACGCCTTCCATAGCCTCCATGGCTGCTGTGGCAACCCCGTCCGGTTTCATCTTTATCTCTGTTGCGGACTGCTGAGATTTGGAGTACGAGTGCCAAAAAGACAGCTCTCTGTGTCAATCGTAGCCTTACAGTTGTTAATGCTGACCTAGAAAAATGAAAGCCACTGTTAAGAATCACCCTGAAGAGAGATGTCAACCATGTAAACAGTAAAACACAGCTGCATGCACTGAAAAGATCTACAGGAGGTTTTTTCCATGGTTAATTGCATTAGATCCAACTGGAAAAATCATTCATAAACACCATCAGAGCTGCCAGCACACAGGAATGAGAAAGCATCAAGTTGCCAACAAACCACAAATGCATTTAGGAAGACTGAAATGTCTTACTCTGTTCTGGGTGTTCATGGTGACAAATTAAGCCTTCCGCCCAAAGAACTGCTTTGTAACATACAGTACATCCACTTAACCTACTGCTGACATGTTGACCTGGGTACTAACTTCCAACCCTAGTTTGTTTTAAAGTTTAAGCTCTTATTATATAAAAGTACTGTACATGTGCAGCATAGCTCAGAAAATAACAAAACTCTAATCCTAGAGCTTCCCTAAAGCAAGACAGTTGCAGCATCCCATATGCTCCTCATACTGTAGTCATAATCAGTTATAACTAAATTTGAAGATGGGAAGATGAATTCTGTTGCCCTGTTTAAGGATGTATCATGCTTTAAAAAAGCAATTCTTTGGATGGGTTTCCAACACCCACCCAACTGTCCTGCTGCTGCTCACAAAAAAGAAAAGAACGTAACATCAAGTCAACTTCTTTTTTATGAAGCCTTAACTGTCCAACATGTACAAAAACCAACTTAAATGTGAAGTTAAAGGACAGATTTGCTCGATGCCACTATCCACACTGAATGAATTAGGGAATCTGGACCAGACCCAAGCACCAGATGATGAACAATCAGTGGGGGGGGACTGGGTGCAGGAAGGATACAACATCCGTGAGAACAAAGGATGCTCAACTGTGAGTTGCTTTTCAGTTCAAGCTCCATTTATGGACATCGGAAGTGCTGGGGAAGCCCCTGGCAGATGTGAAACATCTATCTGCCTCTTCGACCCTGGGGCAAGTTATGCTCCCTGCCCCCTCTTTTGCCAGAAGTGTCAATAACCGGAAGGCATTAGGAATGGAGGGGGGGTGCCTGGACACCACCAGTGTCTGGCAGCTGCAAACAAAGACTGGGGACACTCAGGCTTCTTAATTTGACATGAAGATAAAACTTGTCGCATGGCTAGAACCCCCCCCCCAAAATAAAAAAAAATTAAAAATTAAAAAAAAAAAAAAAAAAAAAAACCCCAGACTACTCACACACACCTCCTTGTTCCTTAGGCTCCTCAGGGCAGCCTATAAATAGCAGACAGCTGGGGAGGGGGTACCCTTTCCAATGCACACCATTCATGCACTCAAAGACCCCTTTTACAGTCTTACTCCAAACCCAGGGAGCGCACCCCACAAACACACAAAAAAAGCCCAGAGTAACAGCGGTCCACTTCAGTATACTGCCCCCCTGAGGACAATCGCAACCATCACGGACAGAAGGGGCCACACTATCAGCGCATCTCTCATCGCATATCATGTGGGTGCGTCCGCATGTGCGTCCACATGTGTGCGAGGGGGCAACCGAGGACACCAGTAGGTTGTGGACATCCCGCTTATAGCATTGCAGCTGCTTGATGCCGATTTAGTCTACTCACTGTAGTCCTTCTGTTCTACTGATGAAGCACCCAGAGCATCACATTGTGCAACTTTTATGGCTCACAATAGTAACAATATTTGGAGCACAGCATTTTGAGATTCAGAACACCGTCAGACTCCAGCGAGCATTGATAGACCCCATTGTCTCAGCAGGCAGTCCAGCCTCGGGGGCCTGTGAAGGAACAGAGTGAGACCACCCCCAAGCAGCACATGATATTTGCACTTCTGATCCAGCTGGAAAAGACTCACCCCCACCAATGGCGCTCACATTCTTCAACACCCCCGGCAAAAGGCAGGAAGCTGCTAGTTCCTGTGCATAAAACTAATTCCGAACAAAACTAAGCATACTACGATTATGTGGACCTTAATCACACCTGTACCTCAGAGCAAGAAACAAAGAGAGTTGCTTTTCTTAATTTTTCACAATGAATTACACCTAACCTAGTTTCGTATTAAACTGGATGAATTCAAGTTAAGTAAAAAGCTGATACTGTCATTGGGAACCATAAGTACTGCACTACTCCTGTTCAAGTGAATTACTACAAATATTCATGCTGCTTGACAAAAGGAAATGCAGCTTTTAAATTTAAAATAAATAATAAATAAATAAATAAATAAATAATTTTTAAAAATAAAAACTCACCTCACAATGATAAACACAATATTAATTTTCTCCAAAAACCTGCCATATTTTAATAAAAACTAGTGTGCTCAACCATTCCTTTCGTTGTACTGCATCAGTTCTAGAAAATGTAGTGGTCCTGCCCCAAGAAAGTTCTGGTCCTCAAAGCCAATGCCCCCACCCTCTCCGGTAGCAGCTACTGGGCCCTCGCTCCCTCCACCCTCCAGGAACAGAGGATTAATGCACGACAAAGCCCGTTAACCCTGGACAAAGGCTGATGGTAATCCTGTATGATCTGCTTGTCCTCCACCCTGGGTGCAAAGGAAGAGGGAGAATGGGGGGAGTTCTAGAGTAAGAAGACGACTTCTAAATCTTAGTGTGCCCACCAGAATATGAGCACAGTGTAACATGCACCCAGCTAAAAGGACAGAGCTGGAGTGAGAAGAAGCCAAATCTAACATTCTAAGATCAGGTAAGTGTGCAGGGATCTTGTGAGGCAGTTTTGTTTAAATAACTCACACTACCATGGGTTCTGAATATTGCTGAACAAGTAGGGATCGGGGTCACCGCTTTTAGTGACAGTGGGTCAGAGGTGGGGAGAAAGCAGCAGGGAATGTGCTGGTCAGGAGAGAACAGGAACAGCTGGTACACCGGTTCCAAAGAGGAACACACCCACTGGTGCCACCCAATGATGGTGTGGCCAAACAGGGCTGACATCATCTGGGTGCGTGTATACACAGACACACACACACACACACACACAATCCTGGTAACCGTGGCTCAAGAGTGGATTAATTACTCCTGAACGAAGACAGCGCCGCAGGCGAGACCCATGGGAAACTTGATCCTACACTGGTTCAACAGGAGGCCTCTTAGAAAGTCCACAGTGACCACTTTCAGCACCAGGTTCAGCTGTGGTTAGATAATGCTGTCTGATTTACTATAGACCAGTATGGTTACAAACACATTTACTGGCAGGCTAATTCATTCACATCTGTACCTTATAATTTCACACTTTTTAATAGAAACAAATGGAAAAGGAATCACTGGGGCTGTAACAGCAGTTCCCAACCTGGGATTTAAACTCATCGTAAATGTCATGCAACCACTTTCTTAAAAAGAGGACCACTTACTGTCACAGTAAAAGAACAATAGGACCCACTGAGGAACAAAGGCACCAAGAGGTGCACATTTTTTAGAAAACTAATATCAGTTGCTTCTCTACCAAGTGTCTAGGGAAGAAAATGATTTACATCGTGGCAAATTGAGAGTGATTACTGCATAGGAGGGCACTAGACTGTCTGCTGCTGAGCCAATTTGAAGGGGACCAATGTAATGAATGGGAGCGCAAATCCAGACCTCTAATCGGAGTGCGATAACGTGACCCCAGGTGAGGGCAGTGAGCTAACACACCGACTGCACATGGCCAGATATGGGTCAGACAATAAGGAGGCTCCTGCCCGGGAGCATCTGGGACTCAAAAGGAGAGCAGACCCTTGGTTTGCTTACATGTGAGCCTCCTGAACAGCAAGATTTCATATAGATTATCAGGAACAAAGAGTGGCAGGACCCTCAAAGTCCTTTCATAAGAACCCGAGTAAAGCTGTCCAAGAAGGACCTCTAAACAACCGCAGTTAGTAGGAGGAGAAGAAACAAAAGAGGAGACTTGACACCTGTGTCCCCTGGCACTACTGTAAATACAGTACATGAGAGCTGGGGGTGGCAGCTCATCCTGCTGAAGAACCAGAGTATGGTACTTACCCCGAATTGCTCCATTAAAATTTCCCCTCTTACATTAATGGATAAATGACTAAAGACTGACGCTGCAAGATTCCATCTCACATTTTTAACATTACTAGCACTTTCAGCAGAACAATGAAGCCGTTTCCTCCCATCCTCAGTCATGATCCCACTAAATGGTTAACCAGATATGGTTTGCATGGCGGCCCCAGGGCTTGCACTTTAATTCTGCTGGTCATCAATGATTGCTGAGCGATCATCTGTGATATTGACTGCAGCTTCCACTGCAAACACTGCAGCAGCCCATTGTTTGCACAGCAAAGGGGACATTTGGACCCCATGAGTGGTAAGGAATGACTGGGATGTGAGCAGCTCAACAGCATCTTCACCTCCGCTTCCATTGTTGGACCAACAGGTAACACCCACAGTCCTCCCCTGTCCGTTAAGTGTATGTATAAAAAGCAGCAGTTGGTTTAGGGCTGATCCCTTTCAATCTGAAGGTTGTCGGCTCAAATCCCCACTGCTGGTCTGGTCCCCTTTGCTTAAAACACTTACCGGTTGAAGAACCCTGCTATATAAAATGTGTAAATCACAGTAGTGTTAATTGTTTGAGGCTGTCAGTCTCCTTGCACAAAGGCGTCGTTATTTAAAAAAATAATAAGAGCGATATCACTTGTTGACCCCCCCCCCGACCCGGCTTCATGCAGAGTGTCTTTTGCCACTAAAAACTCAATTTATGCCGGCAGGTTAGCGCATCTCGCCGCCGGGGGTCCGCGGAGTCCTCCACAATGAGGCGGTGAACAATGGGCTCAACGCGACCGGGATGAAAGCGGAGCGAAAGACAAAGTTCGACCGGCAGAAAAGGCACCGAAGCTCGTTTTCCGCGAATAAAGACGTACGCGTGTTGCAGGTCCCTTTCAATAACTCATTTCCTCGGTCATGTGGACCAACCTGCGATGAAAACCGGCCGATGTGCCGGCGATCAGCGCGAGCCACCGCCCAACCGCGCGCGCCGAGCGGCCACCGGCCAACACCCCCCTCCTCCACCACCACCACCCTCATCCCCCACAGCGCCCCCCCGCCTCCCGCTCTTGACGGACTGTCTCTTTCATACCGCGGCCGTGTCCACGACCACCCCGTGCTGGATCTGGATCGGACGGACTTACTCCACGCCGGAGTCAGTAGTGAAACATTGGGAAGCAGCGCACGTCCCCCCCACCCCACCCCACCCAACCCCACCCTCCGGGCTGCTTTGCATCTCAATGTCGCTCTTATTTGCATGGCGCCTCTGTTCCCTCACGCACAACTACATCGACACATCACTCCACGCTTCTTGACAAAAATGATGTCCACTTGTTATCCAGAACAGAGTCTCCTCCGCTTCACGCTGCTGCTTAGTTCTAGAATACTTTTCTCCAGCGGAAAACCTGTCCCCACAAAGTACAAAGTCAGCCCCCATCCAGACTCCGCTGAAAAGGAGAAAGAAATGAAGTGAGGAAGATGAGCGAGAGGGGTAGCCACTTGCCTGCGGGAATCGCAACCGCTGTTGCTCCAGCGACGCCCTCCTCCTTCTCACGCTTCGCACTCGCGGCTGCGGCGGCACCGGAGCGGGACACTGACGCGAGCTGCTCCTCCCGACGGCTGGCAGCTGCGCTCCGGTCACTTCAGGCGAGGGCGGCTGAGCGGCAGACAATGCCCGACAATAGCGACGGCCCGGCGCGGCGCGAACGGAGCCACGGACACGCAAAGCGGAACCCACCACCGCCACCGAGCGCTGGGGAGGGGACGGGGGGGTACTCCACGCGCGCACAATGGCCAGCGGAACGTCGATTTCTTCGCGCCGCCACCAATCACAGCGCGCACATTGATTTATGCAAATAAAATGATGTCATCTTCTGCGCAGCCACGCCCCTCCCCATTCTCCCGCTCTCCGGACCCCCCCGCTGCTCATCCCCTTTCCCCGCCCCCCTCGCCTCCCCTCCCCGGCCGCGCGCGAGAACCTCCCGCAGACTTTCTTAGCCGCGCGCCCGCCCCGCTACAATGGCTTGGCGCGGAGACGTAGCACATGGGTCGGGCGAGAGGGAGAAAGACGGATGAATTTCAGCAATAAATGCACAGTTCACCTTGGTATAATTTGCCTGACTTCGGAGGCATCGCTTAACTCTCTTCGCAGTGAATTGGAATAAATTTGACATTTGCTGCCTACTTATGTACAAGTGCCACTAATGTTCTTGGCACAGACTGGCTTGTTCTCCCTCAGTCTAGACAGAAAGGAAAGAAAGAAAGAGAAAAAAAGGCCAATGAAAGGGAAAGAGTGATAGGAAGGGAGGGAGGCAACGGAGCTGTGAAAGGGAGAGTAGCACGTTGCTTTGCTGTATTTACTGTCTCCCGTTTAAGTCTCCCGTTTAAGTCGATAAGTCTCTCTCGGGATGGTCAGGGACAGAATGAGACGGAGGGGGGCAGGGAGAGGACAGGAGAACATGGCCAGAAAGAAGGGAACAGAGAGGAAAAGAGAAAGGGTGGAGTGTGAGAGCTGAAGAACGGGCCAGGACGGGGCGACGATCAGCCGTATAACCAACTGGCACAGTTTACTTGTTTGGGTGTTAGGAAGGATTTTTGTGCCCGTGTTGTCAGTCACCTTGGGCTTGATGCCCGGCTGGGCACGCTGCCTGTCTGTCTGCGTTAGCCATGGCCGATGCCCCCCGACCCAGGATGGGGCTCTCTTGCCCATCAAAGACAGCGTGGTTTTGCAAAGATCAGTTTTATAGATTTTTCAGAAGTCATGACTGCAAGATACCGCATCTTTTTTTTTTTTACGAGCATCATAAACCTCTCTTTTAAAAGCGGGTTAACTTCTTCACTCATTCTTAAGCCAGCGTTACCACCCTCCACACACAAACAATCTCTTGCATACATTTCGCTGGCAGTCTGCATATCTTCTGTCCAAATTTATACACTGAGCATAATGCATGATGAACACTGGAATCAGGTAGCGTGATTCTCTCCACGACGTCTCTCATCACAAACACAGGATCTATGATGATATAAACAAATAATGTGTGTTTTCCTGTGGGTTGCAGGCCGAGTTTAGCTGCAAAACATGGGTGTGGTATTCCTTTCTTATGACAGAGTAATAGCCTGGGCGTTGTTGTTCTCTTATGCAACACCCTGTTTTAAATCTTGTCTATCTCAAGTGTTATCTCACTGTGGTCTCAGAGGCGGTCAAAGTTCTGTCACACACATACCCACAAAAACAGGTACACACACAGACAAACTGGAGCATGGTCAGGTGCGCTCACAGACAAAGAATGTGGTCCACATGCAAACGCAGAGAAAAGCGAGGAGGGCGCGAAAAGGAGAGTGTGAGCAAAGGCGGTACACTTCTTGGCACAGGGAACAGGCGAGACAAAAAGAGGAAATTTGGGTCCAAAACAATTTGCCAGCAGTGGCAGGAAGGGGCTGGGTAGAAGCACACCCCATGGTCCTCCAGTCATTACCCTCTTTGTGTTTCCCTGGTTACTGATGCAAATGAAGTGTGTAATACAAGAGCCCGACAGCAGTGTGGCACAGGGACCGAACACCAAGACACCGAGCTTTCCACTATGGTACATTTCTTACATCTTAAGTGATATTTCCCACATCTTCACAAAGAGTTGCAAACAATTCAGGCTCAACACGCTGTTGCTTCACCTGGTTACTGCAGCTGTGTGTAGCCGGTACATGACAAACTGCAACATTAACACTCTGGTTAAGTCTTCCAGACACACCCACTGAAACATCCTTAAGTGTAAGACGTTTACCTACCGAGTTTGCTGTAAGACTTTCTTTGTCCTTGGCGACGTTATGCTGTAAATAATAGATTATCCTATTAAGCACGGTGGACTGTAGCTTTCGGAATAATCGCTCATCCTCCCTGTTCACACTTGTGTGCACCTTTTGGTGCGTGTGTGTGCGTCTGAGGTTGTCGCTTGATCCGAGAAAGGTTTGAAACTGTTCTTTAATATATACTGTACCTCTCTGACTGTATCAGTAAAGAATCTACTGTATATGTGAACCTTGCTCATATGTACATCACTTATTGTTTGTTTTATTGCCCTTACTTTTGCGTACATCAGTCTGTTGACATTAAAATCTGAAATTTCAATGTAATATATATATATATTAAAAACCCATTACATTTATTTAAAGAATTATGTATGTTTAGCAGTTTCTAATACTGGCTACATCTAGCCTTTTTCTCCTTTCTGCTTTGTCTACTTTTTCCAAGGATGTTTAGTTCTTTGTTCATTCACTGCATTTTTTGCCACCTCTAGTGGACGCTTGCAGCCAGTAAACTGTAATAAAGGCCACCGTCCACACAAAGGCGAATTTCCTCTGGGCACTTATCAAAGCATGCCCAATGCTCTCAAAGGGATAAATATAAATATTACATTCAAATAATGGCTGCTTATTGTATGTGATGGAAGGGCTTAGCACTCAAGTGTAATGTAAGTACTGTAATCAATGGCCCCTTTCCTGCCACAGCTGGAGCTGTGCTGAGGTAAGTAAAACAACGGTCCTCCTGTTTGCCCTCTGGGGGACTAAACATCCTGGTTGCAGCACCGAGGGAGAATTAGCGGCATCACCTCGAAAATCCAGATCAGGACAGAACGAGAGACTTGGTGACTGTTTAACAGAGGTAATGCTGAGGATGTACTAAGCTGCTGGGGGGGTCTGAGGTGGGATCTTCAGCATACAGCATCTCTTGTGTCAAACTGGGGCCAAATGCTAAGCAACCCCGGTCTCTTTCACGGCAAAGCGTGAGTGATGAGACTGCCAGACAAAAGGAATGCCCGAGCAAAAATAAAAGCCTGAGAAGCTCCACAAATGAGGCGACGCACAGAAAAACAGTGACAACGTAAATGGGCTAATGAAATTTTGTCGCCGCGCATTCTTCTGCAAAAACGCCCTACAAGCCAGTGAAAAATTTTGTGAGAGAGAATCTAAGACCGAATCAATAGTTAAATAAGAAAGACGACGTTTATTTAAAAAAGAAACATGGGCATTCAGAGAGAAATTCAGATTTTTGGCTATCATCTCCTTTTATACTCATACCATTAAAAAGATCTGGAAAAGTTTATTTTTCATGTGACGGCATTCATTGGCCCTTGCATTCATAAAATATTGTAACTATGATACCTAACCAACCAAATCAAATTTATTAAGTGGTAAACACCGGGTGCCTCTCAGACAAAAAGCAGACAAGTAATGTAAACACAATAAAGCATCGTGTTGGTCACCAAGCTTCCAAAAAGGCCTCTTTGACTATACGGTTGAGGCTAATGCGGTGCTATGATGTCCTAACATTAAGTGTTTGTTGGCATTGCATGTGTTTACATAGCATTTGAGGAGCAAAGAGAAAAAATAGTGGCAATAAAAACAAGACAGGCACAGCACTTGCAAAAGCATTTGGCTTGAACTGTGCAAGACTACAGAGGACTGCGCTCTCTGCCATTCAGCCACTTCAGCAACTTAAGAACTTAAATAAACTGGTCCCCTCCATAATTTATACAAAATAAAGCATGGAACAATAAATAAAAAATTTAAAAAACAAAAAGCAACGCATTCCCTCTCTGAGATAGATACTATCTTATTTAATAAAACAATTTCTGAAGGAATATCACTCCCTTTAAAGTGTTTAGGGTAAACTAATCGTAGCAAAGTCCTCAAATGTACATGGGTTGCAAACTGTGCAAAACAATTGCAGTTACTGCATGTCACCCTCACCGAAGGTGACTAAATAATCATCGGTCCTCCTGTCTCAGTTTGGTGGATGAAGGTCCAGCGATGAACTCACGGTTTATCATGCTGGTGAGACGTCGGATGGGGTTAGTGCTTCCAGCGGAGGGTGCTGTGGATCCACGATTACCTTCACCAGCAAGCCTCCCTCCCACTTAGTGGTTCTGAAAGGCAGAGTGCGATGCAGCATGAGGCACAGAGCAACAAAAGGGACTGAACCTCCTCGCAGTGGGACTCCGGCCTCACCAGTCACAGCAGCAGAAAACAGAGAAGGAGGCCTCTGTGCTGCGGAACTTGCCGGAGCTGGGAGTGTCTGCGCATTTAGCGATGAAAGCTTGCAGGTCTGTCATGTGCATGGGCTCCTGGGTTTGTTGCTTGAGGGAGGAAGAGAGACAGAGATCAGCTAATGTTTTTTTTTAGGTTGGACACTGATAGCATAGCAGTTGAAGCTGCAGTGTTTTCAGTTGGAGGTTACAGGTTCAAATCCCTCCTACTGTAGTATCCTTAAGCTTAGTTTAAATTGTAAGAATTACCCAATTATATAAACAGGTAAATAACTGTAGGTAGGTTAACATTGAAAGACAGAATGCCTCTATTTAAATGGGAGATGTTTGGGGAAAAAACAAAACTTGCATTGTCAGCAGGCCTTTCGCTTTATTCGTTGTAGTAAAACCTAAATTCCAATGGTTTGGAGTCTCAAAGTGTTTCTATCCCATTGCTTCGATGCCGTCAGCGTACCATGATGGTCTCGTAGGCTCCGGTGATGAGCGCGATGAAGAGCGAGAGCACCATGTAGATGAAGAGGGAGATAAAGGTGTACAGGTAGACCTGGCTGAAGATCCACACCAGCGTGCTGCTGTCCTGCATCTCGGCGAAGGTCACGAACATGTCGTCCCCGTTGATTAGGGAGAAGAGGCACTCGGACACCATGGACAGAGAGCGGAACTGGGGAGAAACCAGGCCGGAAAGGGAGTTCTCTCCGAGTTCTCATACAAATGCTCACATCGCTTAAGCCTAAAATGCAGTGAAATTACCTTCTTGCAAACCCTAAGTAAAAGCTGGGTTTCACTGACGGTTACACAGTGACAGCTGACAGGCCAAATTCAGAGGATGAAATCTCCTCTTCCAGTGTACGGTCGTTTACTTTAGTGTGCTTCATGTTCATATGTCGGGTCTTGATCTTTGTACACACGAGTGTGTCTGCACACACCTTCACGTGGTAGGGTCCCAACACAATCCAGCCGCAGAAGCAGTAGCCCAGGTAGATGACGGCCACGCAGCAGCAGAAGCGGATCACGCTGGGGAATGCGGCCCGCATGGTAATGATCAAGATCTGGGAGAGCGAATGGGAATGACAGGTCACTGGTGGAAATACACAGATTTTCCAGTTAGAGCCTCAGACAACCCAGCTAAATCTACGCCACCTTATTTTGCAGGAGATTTTCAGGCCCAATATTATTGACAGACAACAGATACAGCAGAAGTTTAGCACCTACAGCTTGAATGTTTGGCCTTATTGATGCAGGAGCAGGGTTCCATAACAGCTACCCCATCTGCTGGTACACGTGAGCATATGACTCACATTGTACTTCTGGAAGAAGCTGAGGTAGCGGATGACGCCCACCCATACCAGAAGCGTCGAGGTGCCCAGCATGATGCCACACACATCATAGGAGGACAGGTTCTGTGTGAGGGGTACATGGTGGTAATACATTATAGTACAGTATCGTGCTTCCATAACATTTTTCAGCTTGTCCTGCCACACTGACCTTGGACTCAATTCCCATCTTGATGAAGCTGCCGATGATGGTGAGGATGTCGCTGATGATGAGCAGAATGTACCAGCCGTTGATGAACTCAAACCGGTCCTCCAAACTCACACTTCTCCCCAACCGGTTCCAGAAAAACTGCACATACTCCTGTGGGAAAACAGAAGTGAAGGTGAGAGGGGAAGCGAGAGCGAGAGGGTGACTTGCAAATGACAAAGCCACATGGTTTTCTGCTGTTCCGGAATTACTGAGGCTCGTGTTGTCAAGCATTGCACACACAAAACCCAGAGTAACACGACACCCTGCGCCATTTTCCCTCACGTGCTGCAGCAGGATTCCTCTGAGAATGGAGCGTCCACACAGCACAAGGGACAGCAGACAAACCACGGACACCAACACGTCCAGTGCGAGCCGTGTGTAATTCTCCGCTATTAGGGGGTAGGATGGTGTTTAGGGGGGGTGACAAGGCAAGAGAAAGTCATTTAAAGGTCATTTCAAGTCCCACGGTTGTTAATACTATTTGTTCAGTGACCTGACATTTTTATCCAAAATGACTTATAATGTTAAGTTACTAAACAGAGCTACTTGCAAATCTCATTTATCCAGTAGGGTTATTTTTGCTGGAGCAATTCGAGTTAAGCATACTTTAACCAAGTGCAATGTAGAAGGGGACAGGATTGAAACCCGGGTCAGCAGATGATTCCTTTGATTTCAAGGAAACGGTTCTTACAGAGTTAGGTTTGAACACTGAGTACCTTAAAACCGAGACATTATACACAGTGCATAACTGCCCTCACTGTGCCATAATGACCCCCAACAGCCCTGTTTTAGTCTCCTCTCTGAAGCCTACCGTCCTTCCCTCCCTCACCGTGTCCAGAAACACTCGGGTCCGTGCACTCCTTGATGGAGGCCTGATTGACAAGGCTGATCTTCACCCTGCCGCTGTGAGCCTTGTTGTCCAGGATGATCTGTGTCGAAACGTGGGACATGTATACAGTAGCTGTAGTTAATTTTACATGCATGCACGCACGTCCTCTAAGGTGCTCTGACCAGCAACATGTCAATAGTAGCCATTAACACAGCATGCTTATGTATGCTGGAGTCGTCATATAAGGTTGTAATCGAGACAATGGAGTTCTGCCAACGTTTAAAACTTTCTTAACTGTGTTTTTCCATCACTGCCACACAACCGCAGAGTTGAGGGATGGGTGTGCTGCAGGCTTCCTCATTCTTACCGTGATGGTGAAGGTATAGCAGTCTGGGATCTCATTGTTGATGATGGTCTGAATGTTAATGGCCTTGAGCTGGAACTGGATTGTCACATTGATCATCCTGGAACCGAGAAACGGACAAAAAAGTGAGCAGAAGAGTAACGGTAGGGAAGAAATAGTGCTGTGTCATATGACATCACATATCAAAATAATAGATAGCTGCCATTGCAGTGAACTGGAAACATTTACATTTATTTAACTGGTATTTTTCTCCAAAGCATCTTATAACATTAAGCTGCTTTCAATCACTTCCATTGATACAGATGGGTATTTTTTCCTGCAGTATTTCAGGGTAAGTACCTTGCTCAAGAGTATTATTGGGAGAAGTAGGTTTTGACCCTGGGTCTGTGAAGAGCAGGGCCATGACTCTAATCATTATGGCACCCGCAGCCCTGGCAAACAAAAAACCGTGTAACATTGAGCTACTGTGTTTCTATTCTTCATTCAAATGTACGTCTCTCACTTTTGGAACTGAAGGGTAAAATTCCTGTAGCTGCGAGTTCTCGTCGCCGTTGTAACTTCTGGTTCTTCCAAAGTAGGGACGACTTCTGGGTCCACACCGACACAGTCTGAGATGAAATGTACGCCCAAAACAGAGAAGTACGAATGACAGCATGGTTTTGGAACGTGAAATCTGATTAACCAACAAATAACCAGTTGAAGTACGGAGACACTTTGCTTTGCTGTTACCACAAGAATAATACAAATGAAAGGAGCTCATTATTAGCTGCTTGGTGCACAACTACTGCGTAAGATAATGGTGAGAATGGTGGAGAATGTTAGCTAAGGCTAGTTGGAATAGATATGGAGACTGGGGTTCGAAAACATTACTAGGAAGCTTATTCCAATCTATCCTCACTCCTAGTAATACAGTAATACTGCACATATTTATCAGGCTTCTCTTACTCCTTATATCCTAAATATATTGTTTACTTGGCTTTCAGAATGGAAAGGGGCCGTTACCTGTAATGACATAGGGATCAATGTCAAAAGTGTCGTTCGCTGGGTCAATGCTGCCCTCTCGGTAGTACTGCTGGCATAGCGAGAGGGCGCTCCCGTTCACCCCTGTCCCATACACGTATGCGTACCGCTCCACTGCTGTTTCCGGCAACGCCAGGTACTATGGAGAGAGAAATGTGATGAGACGAGGCAGTGGTTTAGGCGACCAAAGCAAGGGCAGAGTGCGGCTATATCGAAAGCAAAAGTGGCCACCTTGCTGGTCAATTTGAAAAGTTACATCGGTCACGACCACATGATTTTGCAACATGCATCATATAGCCAGGTGGCTGCCACACCTGCTCTATTGCAAAGAAAATGTGGCTGTAGACATCGCTCTGCGTGTAGACGGCCATTGTGCTGTCGGACCCATCCTTGTAGCCTTTGAGGAAGAGGTGCTTGAAGGACGCGCCGTTTTCCTCCTTAAAGGTGACCACCATCTGGTTGCTCAGCCCAAAAAGCACCAACTGGGGGGGTTTAGACATAACAGAAGACACTATGACTATCATAAATTACAGAATAAATTACTTCCCTGATTTTTCCAGTCGACGGCTTGAGACATTGAAGTTCAGAACTTTTTCAAAAGATAAAACCTCTTTTCTTCCCTTGGAACTTGAATCCACAACCTTTGGGACACTTCAAATTCCAGCTACTAGATCAACAGCACATCTCAGGTATTAACTGCTCTGGGCAAAGGTAGAACAGCAGGTTGCTTTGGAGCAAGTCATCTGCTCAAATCTGAGCTCACCAAGTACAAGTCAGTGTACCTGGATGGTGACAATGATGATCTTGAGCAGCTGCAGGCCCAGCTTGTACGGTTTGCGGCCCTTGGCGTGATACTTGTCACAGGGGCTCATGAAGAAGTACTTCAGCTTCCTGCGCAGCGCCTCTTCCTCTTCCTTTTGCACCACGGAGAGCTTTGAAGGGGTGCTGTCCTGGGAGGTGATGCCATTGGAGCCATAACCAGGCACTGTGGTCAACAACCTGCCCCCCTCTGAAGAACACAAATGAGAGGGTGTTGGCATGTTCCGTGTTTCGAGAGCAGGTAAGTCTATCGGTTTTTTCAGTGCTGTCCACGGCGGGCACAGTCACCCCGCAATTTATACCTAATTTGCACCCAGGACTCTAAGGTGACCAAAAAACACACCCATGTTTTCATTCCTCTCTCTGTCACCCAGGATTGTGCTTCTATTTTTGAACAGGTTGGTGTGTGCAAAGCACTGTTCCACACAGCGAGGGGAAGGTTGAGCTCATGGAAGGAACACAGAGTCTGACTCAAATGCACGATGTCCTCCAAAAAACACCTCGCTGGGCGTGTGAGGACACGTGCTGAGTGATGGAAAACAATGCAGAAACAAACATCCCATTAGAGCCACACATCACAGCAAGTAGCTTAGAGTGCAAGATTTCCTACAGCAAGCAAACAGTCATCTAAAAATAATATATAATAATTCTACTACACACATATTTTTAGGAATCTAACATTTCAAATGTTCATCGTTTCTAGCGCCCAGTGATTCTGGGATAGGCTCTAGACCACCGTAACCCAAAGCAGGTTAGGTGGTTAATGAAAATAACATGAGAAGGGATGGTGAGATTATTTTTCACTGTGATCTGGGTGACAAATCTAACAGTCGATGGTCTGAATTTGATCGTACATGCCTGGTGTACTTATGAATTATGAACCAAATCAATATGAGAGGCGGCAGAGGACCACTGAGAAATAATAGAAGACATTACACAGGGAGCAGAAGGGAATGATGTCCAACATCCTCTCTGCATCTTAAAAGAAGACATTGATAGTTTCATGCAGATGTTTTGTTCCCATACACACTAAGCATGTTTTCAGGATGAATCTTTATCAGCTGCTTGCATCAGATCAAACCCGGTGACTGTGGCTTCCTAAAGTCGGAAACAAGCTTCTTCCAGCACCGAGCCAGTTGTTACAAAAGAAATCTTAAGTCATGAAAAAAGAGATAACATCACCCAGATCTTTCACTGTACTGACAGTGATGGATGGAGAAAGGGTGAGAACCGGGAACACAAACACCCACGTATTAGGGCAGAGAGATGGGAGATAAAGTGCAGAAAAATGCACGCATGATTCTTAATAAATACAAACACGCATAACAAAGATTAGCAACGGTATGTGTTTGAAACGGCAGCGTTCACTTTAATGTCGAAAGACTCGGACTGTAAAGTAATCGCTATATTTAAAGCATGTGTTTAAGAGTGCCTGAAGCATTTATTTGTGAATGCCTTAAGTGTAATGGACGTAAAACACAGCGCTCCTGTCCACCATTTTCCGCATCCCCTTTGACACCGTTGGTTATAAACAGGGGTGCCTACATTAAAACGCAGTTGTGTGTCGAGGAAATGACTGCGGCTGCCCGCGGCTGTCAACGCAAACGCGTCGAAATGAAAGCTCCCACCGGCTCTCACGTTATGGAATAATACTGGAACGCACCGGCGTTTTAATAACGATTTCGGTAATAACTGAGACTGGGGATCTCAGCGGGATGTCGCGATGGACCTACCTGGGTCGCGGCGCCTGCAGCCTGCTGTTTCCATGGCGATGTGCGTGAAGGCTTGATCTGAATGGAGGAATTAGATTTCGGCAGAATAAATTAAAGTAAAACGCGGTGGAGCCGCTGTTTGAGTATGCGGCGCAGCAGGAGTTGGATGTGATGTGCGGGGCTCAGTGCGGTACGGAGCGGCGATTCGACAGCCACCACCGCACTCGCTGCCGACAGCCGACAGCACCGCCCCCTGGGGTCATGTGAGGAGATCCTACCGGGTGCCGCTGCCGCCTTTGTGTTGTCGGAACACCTGAGCTGAGCGACGTGGATCCACATAATCCCAAAAAATCGCACACTCGCGCCGCTGGAAACGCACCTAAATACACCTTTTTAGCTGTGGAAAAGGGGCCACGCTGACATTTCCAGGGACGCTGCTGACAAAAAGTTTGTGATCGTGTAAAACCCGCCTAGAGGTGGAATCCGACCCAAGGTTATTGAAAGAATTCAGGAAAAAACAACATATGGGGGGTGATGGCAAGCAAGCAGCCAACAGTACTGGAGTAGTTACGTGTAGGAGCTGCTTAGTGTCACACCAGCCGCCTCCTACTGCTCTTTATCCTGGACCACAAATACAGCATCAACAAAAATAAGAATGCACAGGAATGTGTTTAAACAAAACAAAAAAAAAAAAAAAAAAACATTTATTCAGCTTTACTTCGATTTTTTTTTTTTTTTTTTTTTTTTTTTTTTACAACACGTACTGCAATAGACACCACACAACATCCTACATAAGCATATTTACATTTCGGCACCGTTACAGTTTGGGCCCAACTCACCACACAACCTGAAAGGCTTTCCAAAACTCCAACCGTGTGTAGGCATTAACAGCGCTTCGGATGTGATGCCAGCTTCACAAATTAAACCCATTTTATATTCACAATATCATCAGGTGTTGACCAATGCATGAAGACTAACTTCACCAAGATGAACAGTGTTTTGGAAAAACCCTCCTAGTGGTACTCATGCACTACTCACCACCTGTGTTGGTCAGCTAGAAATTATCCATGGTCATTCAACCATTCTGCAGAGGTGCAAACGTCCTGCACATTTTGGTTTGCACTGACTTTCTAATGAACCCCAACACCCAAAATCCGACCTGCTGTGTGCCATTCACCACCCAATCCCAACCCTGAGCTCTCAGTCCCCCTTCTCCCAGCTACAGCGTCCCTCTATCTGCCATCTAGGGTCTTTTCCCGGGCGATGACAGCCTCGTCGAACTTAATCATGAGCGTGGTGCCCTTGTGCCAATGTGCCGTCACCTTGGCGGGGAAGCCGCTGTGCGTGAGGATGGCCTCCACGATCCCGGCTGTGAAAGCGGCGCAGTTGAGCGTGCTGTTCTCCTTGGGCACTGAGATGTAGGCATTGATCAGTGGCTCCTTCTCGATGATATAGTACGTCTTGTCGTCATCATTTGCCTGCTCCAGCTTGTCAGCCTCCTTTCCAAAAAGGGCCTTCCACACTGATACCTGCACAGGGACAATCACTGATGTTGCAGACCACAAAACATCACTCAACCTGTACTTAGTTAAGTCATCTCAGCTCGATTCAAACTTACTTTGAACACAAGGGAACGGACCCCACTTCCCTCTTGATTCTTTCCATAAACTTGCACTATATTACCTTTCAAAAAGACTTTTGTATTCTTATCAATTCTATATGCAGCTACTAAGTGTTATGTGTGCCAGCTAAAACGGTGGAATTAGACCAAGTGACTGTACTTTGAGGACCTTGTTTGTGTGTCTGCATGTGTCTCCTGGCAAAACACACTTTTCTTCCCTCTGTGCTGTATGTCACTTTGGAGAAAGGCATCTGCCAAATGAATCATGTAAACAAAACTGTCACGGGACTCCGACGCACCGCCCGCACCCTGCAGAGGCGATCAGATAGCGTTACCTTGATGAAGAGCAGTATGTTGAGCACCTTAGTCTCCCTCTTGCCGTTCTTCTCCCTCAGCACAAGCACGTCCAGCAGACTCGCTCCCACACCCTGACCCAGGTCGGCCAGCCGTGCCTGCAGCTCGGACACCGAGTACACGCGACTCTGGCAGTACTGGACCATCTCGGAGAAGAGCAGCGCGAAGGCACTCACGCTGACCTCCGTCTTGGGCCTGGTCAGCGAGCGCTCCAGGATGGCGGACTTTCCCCTCGTAAAGCGGGTGTCCATCTCCTAGGACGGACGACAGCAAGGCACATCCTTTTCACTCCATATCTCACTGCACTGCAGCATCACACCCATAGACCCAGTAAAAACATTTAAACGGCCACCGTGTTAAGACTAAAAAAACTGTCATCGCTATAATTACAACAAAAGACAGAGCACGCAGTAACGCCGCTAAGTCAGCTAGCTGCACATGCTAACAGCAGCGGGTGGCGCAGTGCAAAAACGTTTACAGAAATCATCTTCCAAAACCCACATAACTATAACTTTAAACTTTAAAATTATTTAGACACTTATTTCCATATGAAACGCTTTACCTTCCTTTCTACAGACTTTATTCCAGTGACAGAGACGCTGACACACAACTTCCTGTTCCGGTCACATGGCTAAAATGACCACGTGATCGCACAAAGACCCTCAATGTACGGAGAATGTCATAAATCACAGTTGGATGCTTAACGTGATAATAAATATTGCAAACAATATGGAATCTTTCTAGCAAATATTGTATACTAACAAAATAAAAGAGGCTTTATTTAAAATTAAACGTCAAACAAAAGTTATCTAAGGTTAAAGTGAATTTCACAGATATTCGTCTCATTTTAAATGTAAAAACGTCAATCAAGATACGTATGTGCACTGTAACTGTGTTTTATATTAATTTTGGCAAATACCATGTCCACAAAAAATGAGGGCAACGTTTCAAAACTGTGGCCCAATATTATGAGTACAGAACTACGATATTATTACCCATTCTAATCCATTATAGGACATAACTTCTGCAACAATACAACACACTGAACATTCTTAGCACATCAGCGTTTACTTCCAGCTAAATGTCCTGACGCATATGCCTAAAAGAAGTATCTAACGTCATTCAATTGATATTTTTAACAACATTTCCCATCCGCACCGCGCGGTTCTCCTCACTGTTCGGCGCCGCATTTTAGCAACGAGAGGAGCAGCTCGTGCCGGATTCCTGCACGGTCCCCGCGGCCCACGTGACCAGGGGCGGGGTGTGTCGTGGCCAATGATCGCAGCGGCTCAGGCGCGAGCGTCGCGCTTCCGCTGTGCGAGCCAAGCCCGCGTAACGGTTCGTCTACATGGCTTCTGCGGGATTTGCTACGAAATAGGACAATCCTTTTGTAAAAATCATAATAAAAAAGGCTACCCTTTAATTCATAATACAAACAAGATTGGCCAGTACACTTTATATTTGATCGAATTACATATATAGGCCTGAGGGAGGAGAAAACGACCCAAATTCACGTTACAGTTACACACCTCACATTGTACAGTAGAGCACAGTTAAGTGCTCACTTTATTTGAATTAAATGCCTGGCCTGGGGTTCTTCACACCGCAATATGTATTACAAATAGTCTTTTAGTAGTGACTTAAATTCACAGAGCGGAATATTTAAGTGCCGCCTGCAACGATTACCGACGCCGAGTAGGATGAACAAAGATGCCACAGGAGAGAAGGTCCTGCTTACCAGCACCTGTGGCTACCTGCTTCCTGCCACCAAAGCTTTTGTAACTTCTTCCACAGTAAATTCACAGCAGCAACAAACATAAAACTGCCGTACTGGCCGAAGCCCTGTAATGGAGCCTCCCTCTTTAAGGCAAATTCGGACGACCTTGGGCAATCTGAGCACACATACAGAACATCTGGCAGGTGTGCGTTTCCCACACATCCAGCCCAAAACAAACAGGTCAAGAATTACAACTGTGTCATGTTTACGTAACTTAATGGAAAGTGCATTTAACCCGGTGCGGACAGTGGAGACGGCGCTCTTTCGGAGAAGGCAAGTGTGAGTGAACCTGCAGAATGTCACCAGCAAAATGGATCGTGACCCTAGTTGTGGTCTGCGTCAGCGCACAGTACAATGGTAACTAAATGATTTGTTTACCTTCGGTATTAAAGCCGAAGGCAACATTTTAGGGAAAAGGTTAACATTTTAATTCTGCGACATCAAGAATTCATTTATGTGTTTATGGACTGCAAGAGCCGTGTCCCACAGAGCGACTCCTTAGATGTCTCCATTACTGACACTAAGTACACTGTACTTGTTTGACATGGAGGTGTTCTCCTTTTCTCCTTCTTACAGCTGCTTTCCCCAAACACATGAAGTACTTCATCGGTGCAGTGGAGCATATTGAGGCCAGAAATCCGAACCTAAAGCCCCTGGATGTGCTGAAGAGCCTGCGTCAGATCACAGGACAAGATGATCCGTTCCTGCAGCACTACCTGGGCAGGCTCAGCCAAGACCACAGAGGATCGGCTGTGGTGCTTGACTCGGAGTTCTACCAGTATGCGAACGTGACCCAGCACAGGGTAACCGAGAGCGGCGAGGAGGAAGGAGTGGTCCTCACTGATGATGGCACAACGGTCGCCCTGGTGCCCCTGTTACTTGGCATTGAGGCAGGGCTACAGGGAATGACTGGTGCTCAGTCTTCTGGTGTACATGCTCTCACCCTCACCAAGGACCTAGGCCTGGCTTTCCTGGGCCTTCACGGCCCACCGCTTGCTGAACAGCTTGGCACCAAAGGCTGCTGGGACAGTGTTACCTCACCGCAGGTTTTCACCTTATCTGGGACACCTTCACCTTTGACTGATGCTCTTATAAATGGGGGTATGGATGGTACCATCCTTGGGAGTGAGCTGTCAGTCTCTGCCCAGCGCCCTCTCAAGCTGAGCAGCCTGCTGACAGGGTACTACTGTTACAGTCTGGGACCAGAAGGGCTGAACGGTGCCCCCCGCCTTATCAGTGCCCTGCGTAGGGACAACTTCAAGACCCTGGTGAGCCCTTTGGTGCTGAAGAGGCAGGTGCTGGACTCCCTGCATGTGTACTGGCAACTGAGGGGAGATGCCCCAAGGGAGGATGCAGAGGCTGCAGTGAAAGAGGGTGTAGAGACTTTCATCCAAACACGTACAGGTGAGTGAACCTTCAGTATAGCTTGGAAGTGTTAACTGCTGCAGATCCAGCCTGATCCCACATACATTTGTACAATATGTGTTTATCAGATGCAAAAAATTCAATTATTTCCCTCTCTTTTAGTCTGTCCAGCCATAGTCACCCGCTGTGAGTGGGGAGCGGCACCGTATCAGGGGACACCTACTGAGCTGACACTCCCCCTTTCCTACATGTACATCCACCACACATACGAGCCCAGCAAACCCTGCCTGTCCTTCGAGCAGTGCGCTGCTGACATGAGATCAATGCAGCGATACCACCAGGAGGGCAACGGCTGGGATGACATCGGATACAGGTACTTTCTTTAAATCAGTTTCAATTTTAGTTTTAATTCTGATGGTCAAATCATGGGGACAGTGTGATTTGGGGAAGTAGTGACACATGGCCAACCCACTCTGGTGCTGCTCATTTGATTCTGAAGTCTGGTAAATATATGGTTAATGGGAGCAGGTGAGTATATTAACCATGCGGGTGCATACCGAAAGTTTTGCTTTTAGTGAACACTGCTGTCTACTGGCTGACCACATTCCCTGGTGTTGCACCTCAGCTTCGTTGCAGGCTCTGATGGCTACATTTATGAGGGCCGTGGCTGGAGCTGGCAAGGCGCCCATACTGCAGGGTACAACTCAAAGGGCTATGGGGTTGCCATCATCGGTGACTACACAACCAACCTGCCTTCTCAGCGTACCTTGGAGCTTGTGAGGGATCAGTTGCCTGCTTGTGCCGTGACCGGGGGCCGCCTGGTACCTGCCTACATCGTACACGGTCACAGGCAAATGGTGTCCACCGAGTGCCCTGGGGATGCCCTTTACAGGGAAATAGGGACCTGGCCACATTTCCGCGTAAGTGATAACAGTTCACATCCACCATGTGCCTCTTTCCACTTTTAACATCCAATTCCCTCTGGAACAGACTTCCACGTTTTCATTTAGCTAAGATCGTGACTAAACAACATAATTTTCCTCCCTTTTTATCTCCTACATCAAGTTCTCTTTCCCCATGACTGGTGATTATGGTTTAAAGAAATCAAAACCCCCTCAAACATTCTGGACAGAGACTTCACAACCCCTTCTTTAACAAAATGCAACTCCTTCCTTTTCTTTTGCAGCAACGTTGAAAGCAGAACGAGCAGGAGAGCAACTGTTAAAACAAGCAGACAAGCAGCACAGAATAAAATTTCCTAAATCAAATGGTTCATTGGAACATTTTTCCCCTGTTGGTTGATTTTGTTATGTGCAGAACATGCACAGTATTTTAGGACAGAAGAAAACACAAAATAGTAAAATAAAAAAGCAATCAACTTCATCCCTGTGGTTTGCAGTGAAAAGTGGTCTTTTCTTTCAACCCTCATGGTAACACTTAATAATTAACAATTTTTCATGCACAAAATGTTGAAAGTAAGGCTGCAACCAATGCAGATCACGAGTTACTGAGACATTTACAAAAAGTACATTTTGATATTACTTTTGCAGGATTTATGAAGCGGAAACTGTGTGCCCCTTGCTTGAAAAATTAGTGTTCTCGTAAAAAAATATACCAGCAATAACTGTAGTTTCCTTGAAAGAAGCACTGGAAAAAACAGATTCAAGCTCATTACAGAATTTGTGTCAATTATTTTAAATCCGGCATTTCCAGTTTTCTTTATAGTGATATAAAGTCACCACAGTGAATAACTTTCTATGTGTGAACACACACAGAAAGAACTTCTCCACGCAGTTTGTCTCTGTCTCCAACACAGTAGAAAACCTTCCATCTTGATGGTGGAAAGGGCAATGCCATAACTTTGGGGAACAGAAGAATACAAAACAAGTTCTTTATTGAACTTTTTTCTTACATGATACTGTTCTTACATCTTAAATGTTAGCTATATACACATCCCAAACTTAGAAAACCTGCAAGCATTCTCAATCAATCCTTCTCATATCACCTTACTCCCAATCGTTGGCCTGGTTAGGACAGTCAAAAAAGTACGAAAAAATAAAACTTTAAACAGGGATGCAGAGAGGATGAATAAGCAGTCCAGTGTTTGTCAGCAACACAAAAACAACATAGTTTCAGATTTTATGAGCTGTTTGAACACAAAGTGTAATGGGTTGAGTTAACTGGCAGTTCTTTGAACCTGGGACAGCAAACAGCAGATACAAGATACAAGTTCATCTTCTATGTTAATTGATCCTTCTCAGAAGTGTTTATATACTGTATATGCAAAGCCCAGAACAGGAGCAAAACTGCAGACACTACTAAAGCGATGCATCTGAATGGAAATGTTTGAAAATTGCAACTCTGATCATAACTTAAAAAGAATGAAATCGAATGGCACTAACCAACGGCCTTGGTTTTGTCTGCTGCAAGTACACTGTGCTCCTTTTCCTAGGTGCTGTCACAAACACATCTGTCTTCAAAACAGCAGCAAGATCAACACCCATGTCCCCATCATGTTGTATTCAGGACTTCCAGATGATCTGAAGGCAGTCTGTTTCAAAACCCTACCTTTGAGCCTCGAGTTCTTGCTTCCACATGGATCTGCTTTCTCCAGTTTTGATACAGCCTCGTCCTCACACAGGTTTTGGGTTCAGATTCCTCAGTAAATGTACGCATTGCAGAAACACATTTTCTTCCTTAGGTTTAAGAGTTGTGTAAAGAACAGAGTGGAAGGCTTGCAGTTAAGTGAGCAATTTTGATTAGACGTTACAAAACGGAGCTAAATCACAGCATTTCATATTTACAAAACAGTATTAACAACACTTCTTACTCCAACATAGTTTTGGTATAAACTGAACTGGAAAGACGATGAGTACCGACCCAGGGCAAAATTTTCCATCTTTACCCCAACTGCAAACCATTCATAAGTTGGAATGAAAGGCATTTTTGCACAAATAAAATAGACCACTTAAGGGAGAAACAGCAATACTGCCACATTTTTCAGATGTAATTTTAAAAATATCTTTAGTTTGATATTTGCTGTTAATTTCCCACAACAGTGGCTGGAAAGGCTACAGAAAATAGAGAGAAATACTCCATGGCATCACCATGGTATCAAAGATGTACTGCATCCCAGACCAAAGGAACACAGCACTCTGAACACTGGCAGTCAGAGAAAATAAACATTAAATGAATGTCAGCATGAACACAGATGTTAATATACCAAACAGACAGAATCAACACCCTTGACTGAAGCATGTGCAGATGTGAACAGTTTGGAAATGGTAAAGGGCAGTTCTTCTTCCAAATAATTAGCAATGTAATTGTAATGGAAGCTGAAAGCTTAACTGTCAGTCTGATAAAGAAAAGGAAATATTTCTCCAAATCTATTAGAGTAGGTAGGGCAAACAGGACATTTTCTCCTTAGTTACTCCATTGGGTTCTCATCATCTTCCTCATTCAAGTCCTCTTCTAAAAGCTCCTCTGGATCCCCAAAAGGCCCCTTCCCCTCATTGTCCTCCTCCTCCTCCTCCTGCAATTCCTTTGTGCTACCATTGCCTCCAGTCCCTTTCTGAGGGGTCACTGCAGCCTGCTCAAGTTCACTCCCAGCCTGAGATCCCCCCTTACCATCTCCTTTTTCCTCTGAAGCCTCATTCGTTCCTGTGGCTGCTACAGCCGCATTTTGATCTACTTTCTGTTCACTCTCCTCCACAGTGAAAGGGTCCTCTCCCTGGGGGTAAAAACATCTCAAGATTACACTATTACAGACAGCTGTCACTTTAAGAAGCATGTGATCATTTATGTAGTTCAGACTGCCGAGCTATTTTGAAGTTATTTTTCTCCAACTTTTACTTTTTAACAACATGATTAAACAACACTGCCGCTCATTATACACTCCATACGCTATGCCAAATCAAAGTTTGTTTGCTAATGAAAACATCTGGTCTTAAAAAGCAGAAAAAAAGTACAATCGGACAAAATGGAAACCATTAAGTGGTATCTTTCAATAACTCTATAGAGGGAATAGAATAAATCCATAACCGCAAACAAAGAAGCTGAGTATCTCATAAACTGCATTAAGAGCAAAAGAGAACAGAATTTGCGGTCACATGATATTCCCCTAAAAATGTGCAGCTGTCCAAGTCCAGTGACAGAGGTGCCAAACCCTCCAGTTTCACACTCACTTGTAAACATAAATACAGACTTTTAAATGTGTCAGATGAGTAATCACACAGTGAAAATACTTTACCCTTATATACTTGTCCAGCATCTTTCGAATGTTGCTGCCCTTGAGAATGCTCTTAGCTATTGGCACACTGGTCATCTTAAATTGCTCTGTGATGGCCTGTTGTTCAGACAGAATGAGAGAAATTGGAGAAAATAGTACAGGACTTGTGTAGTTCAGGCAACACATACATTAATGGTTCAAATGGTAATGTGAGTTCTATTGCATTATAATAAACCAAAATTCTCTTGCTTAATTAACTATATAAATGAGCCACATATCCATTAAACAAGTAAATAACTGAATACTGCCACAGCAAGCAGCACCGATGCAATCTAGTTTAAAGTAAATAATCCACACACACACACACACACACACACACACACACACACACACACACACACACACACACCACTATAAAGGTACCACCTCTTTGTTTCTCTGGTGCTCCTCGGAATTGACATGCCTCTGCAGCAGACTGGGCTGTGCAGGGATGATCATGTCGCAGGCCATGCAGTGAGCTGCCTCGATACGCTTGCAGAACTCATCCCGGCCAGCACCTGTACAAAACACAACAGGGTCAAGAACATTTTCTTGTCATGGAAACTTTAGAGTATAAATTTTATTTCCACACAGGCCCAAAAATCTAATAAGGGGTGGTTTGTTGCCAGAGGGAAGCCTGAGCACAGAAAGACAAATTTCTAATTGTGTCAACAGACAGCGAAAAGTAAAGAGATGAATGAATAAAACTGTTGTTAATGTTTTACCTATGAAAGGATCAGATTTTTCAAAAGCCTCCTCCTTGTCTACCATCTCTTGCCTCCTCTTCAGGATCTTCTTGTAGCGCTGCACTGCAAGATCCTTACGAGACAAGATGGAAGAGATGAGTCAGAGAGTACTGACTGCTCACTTTACAAACAACTTGGATTGGAAGTCTGTGTGCTGATCTGTTCATAAATCTCAAGTCACCTTTACTAGCAAGTCATAATCAAGAAAAAGCTTACAACAGACCTATATTTTGATCTATATTTCAATTAGGTTCTATAAATAAAAAAAAATTTAAAAAACTTTGATATAGCTATAAAAATACACTTTATCAACCTAAAAAATATTAAAATTAAATCAAACTGTTAAAAAAATCCAAATTCTTGCTCAATCTATACTGAATGACTCGCATAAGAGGCCCACTGTTCACCTTATAATACTTCCCAAAATTATGTTTAAACATTTCTAACGCCAAGCTACATTAAAATGTAAACTGAAAAACCACATCTGGGTGGCAAACTCCTATCATCACATAAATGTTTGTACCATCCCTCATCATGCTAATGACCACCAACAAAAGACAATCCACAAACACTGCGGAAATAAGGTGGTCCTACACTACTATTCTATTTAGGTGCATCTTACTGTCAGCTAAGGGCTGGTCTCCAACACAGGTTTCTTCTTTTCTGCAGTAGCCATCAATTTTAGTAAAAAATTACATTAGAGTTACAAAAAAGTAATTATAAGTGGTTTGACAAAATATTATCTTCATTCTTAAAACTTGTAAGGGGCCAGCAGACATCCATTGTAAATATTGCAGAAAGCCAAACTGCAACTTAAAATACCAAACTATAACAACCCAGCTTAACACAGTGCTGCCCACCTGGAGAAACTTCACTTGGATCTCTGGAATCTTGCTTGCTACAAAGCTAAAGATTTCTTTGTGAAAGGGACCTTCCAGGTGGCTCTTGATTTCCTTCTCCTCCACAGTTCTGAACTTGCACACGGAGCAAACAAAGCGCAGTCTGTCCTCAGAAAGTAAGAAAGGGAGAAACCAGCAAATGTGGTTCATGCTGATTCTACATGAATTTCATAATTTAAACACAGAAAAATTACAAACACAAATATAAATTTGTACAATGCAACAAATTAATGTTTCATGTTCTCTATACCTGTGGTCCTTCTGCTGTCTTTCTTTTTTACGCTCCTTCTTCCTTTTTGTCTCTCCATCCTGTTCCTTATTGTTTCCTATTAAAATGAAAGGTTTACCCTAAAGACTTACATAAGATAAATATGAATTTCTAGATGTTTAAGTAAGGTTAACAAAAACAACATTAAAAATGCAGTGTGACCTGTTTTGTTCTTCACCACCTCTTCAGCAAACTCTTCTGTTGGCTGTAACATTTAGTAAAATTAAAAATCAACCTGGTTCATGCGCCAGCCAAACATTAGTTCACAAATTTAGTTAAGATCAAGGGAACCAATTTCAACTCAAAGCAATGACTGGGGAACCAAGCTGTCATTCAGGATTCCCATAAATCAGACAATACCCAGTAGATATGAAATATATATATAAGACATGCAAAACATTACACTCTACATTGTTCTAAGCTATAAAGAAAAACATCTGGCACTTACTTGATTGTCATCCTCATCATCTATGAGAGTAAAATACTGAATTAGTACAGTTTTATATTCATTTTGCAGGTTGTTCACTTTAACATAAGGATGTAAAGGTGTCATTAAAAAGACAGGATCTTGCTTCCTTTCCTTCCCATTGGCTGCCTTTGTTCACACACAGCAAAATTTTTGGTAAGTTTAGTGACTGCAAGTTAGCCCCACAGGAATTGTGTATTACGGTTCCGTTGATCTGTGTGGGGGGAGAAAAAAACCCGCAACATGTAGACATCGTACTTTGAGAGTATGGATTCTGGTCTGAGTCATTCCCATCTCCCTCAGAGTCTGTCCCAGGACGGTGTGTGTCGGCATCATCCAAGGTCTGCGAATATCGCCTCTTCTTCCCTTCCATGCTTCTGGAAGCAGGACCTCCACGTGGCCTCTGCAAGTAGAACAAGAAAGGCAAAAATAGAAGCAGAATTCAAACAGTATCAGCCATTCCGAAACCTACACAATTCTCCACCCTCTCACCCTGACATCTCTGTCCCCACGTGGCCAGTTCTTGCCGTTCCACTGCCAGGCTCCGCCCCCTCTGGGTCCCCCAAAGGGACCATGAGGTGGATAGAATCCGCCCATCATGCCATGGGAGTGAGGGTAGTGAGGGGGAAAGGGGGGCCCATGAGATTCAGGGTAATCCGAATATGGGGGCTGTGAAGGTGGAAAAAGCGATGGCAGCCGGCCACGGCCACCACGGGCTGCGCCTGATCCAGACCCATGGGGCCCCATGTAGTTGAGTTCATTCCATCGTGCAGACAGTCGTTCAGACGAGGAGGGTGAGTGCATATGGGGATTTGGGGGCATTCCAAAGCGGCCATATGGGCCTGGGGGCTGGGAGAAGTGGGAATGTTGGTGAGGGTGCTGGTGATGTGGTGGAGGCAGACTCTCTCTGTGGTTAAAACCTCCCCGCCAGTTCTGGGTCCGGTTCTGTTGGTATCCACCTCTTGTTCCCCCTCTGAAATCTCTGGTGCCCCCACCCCTTCCACGGTTGCCCCCTGAGCCCCCAGGTTCCCTCCACCCTGCTCCGGAATTAGCGCGGCCACGGCTGTGAGGGGAACTGCTCTCAGAGGATGGAGGTCCCCCAGACGCTGCACCTGCACACGCTGCCCCTTCGTTAGCCCCACTGCCCTCCTCTCCATACTGGAAGGAGGAGCTGAACTGCTGTTCTTTGTCAGCTGGCACCACGTAAGACTGGAATGATTCAAACCTAAAGGAGCTGAAAGACCAAATAGGGGTTGTGGAAGGGGGAGGTGTACAGGAGGAAACAGAAGAGAAAAGTAACATAACTGATCATAGCTGCAGAATTTGTAAATGATGGAATGTTTAGTTCTCACAACACATCATGTCCCGAGAGCTCAACAAAAAACGGGATACATCTCAAAACCTCACAGCTAAAAGGGATACCAAACCTACTAAAGGGATCTCAAAACCTCACAGCTAAAAGGGATACCAAACCTTCATCACAAGGCAAAATTGTATTAAATTATATTTGATATCCATAATCTAACAAGCAACAGAAATAAGCAAAAGCTACCAGCTGAAGTAAATATGAGAATCACTGATTAAACTCTCTTAATTTGACTGCTATGCCCTACACCCTTTCTGTAGTCTGACAAACAAACGCAGAATCCAAATAATTTCAACTTTTTAATCTCATGGTGTTGCAATTTAAAAGGCAATTCACGGACTAAATGAAGATAGATTACATATATAAATCAGCAATGAAATGCATAGTTAAGAAAAAGCTGAAACTTTGATGCAACTTAATGTCAGGATTATTTAAAATCTTTAGTGCTTTTCATTGAAGCAGTAACAATCTTAGGTGGCATTAGTACTGTAGCTGTCATAAGATCAATCTATTAAGTAATTATTCACTTCTGTATGTGCAGGACTCTCACCTTTCCTGGTTGTCCTTGTCTCCTGATTCCTTGGACATCAGGTCTAGTCTCTGGTTGATCTTGGCAATGATGGAGTCTGGGTTGTCGGTTTGCATTCCACCCCCACCTGACCTACCCTCTTCCCCGCTCATGGCTGTGCTGGAGCCTGGACCAGACTTGGGGGCCTCCCATGAACTTCCATAAATATATGGGTCTGTTGAAGAGGTTCCACTGCCACCACCACCCTGGGCATCATAGTAGTTGTAGCCCTCATAACCTAACAGTATATAAGATTCACTCAGGGTTCTGTGTTTTAAGCATGCTGTGGACCTGCTCAGTATTACAAACATGACATCAGGATGCAATTACTTAAAAAAAAGTAACAGTGATTTAATCCTTGAACTTAAAGTCACCAACAGTCAGGTGTAACAATAAAGTATAGTTAAAAATAAATTTGTATTTCCATCTGATAAACTGAACAGCTGCCATCCACATTAAATATCACATGGATTTGAAGCACTATTCGCTTTGTTACCATAAACAAGTGTTTAAGAGAAATCAAGAAGTACGGCCATTATACCACCATGCTAGACAACCCACAAGTCAGTTTCTAAAGGATGGGACGGTGATTAAAACTACAATTGTCTCACCAACCACCACGATTCACATATGTATCGGAGTGGTGAGAAAGAAGATAGAATATTCAGGATCTACCATTTTATTTGAATAAGTTAATTAACAGAACACTTCTTCTTCTTTATCTTTCGGCTGCTCCCGTTAGGGGTCGCCACAGCAGATCAACTGTTTCCATTTCTTCCTGTCCTCTGTATCTTTCTCTGTCACACCCACCACTTGCATGTCCTCCTTCACCACATCCATAAATCTCCTCTTAGGCCTTCCTCTCTTCCTCTTGCCTGGCAGCTCCATCCCTAGCATCCTTCTCCCAATATATCCTGAGTCTCTCCTCTGCACATGTCCAAACCAACGCAATCTCACCTCTCTGACTTTGTCTCCAAACCGTCCAACCTGTGCTGACCCTCTAATATACTCATTCCTAATCCTGTCCATCCTCACATTAGTGCAAAATTAAGGCTGGAAATTTTAAGATGATCTGCTTCGAAGAGTGTGAGTACAGTACAGATTGAAAGGACCCAGCAGAAGCAGTGTAGTGGGAGCGGGGCTGCTCAAAGTAGTCGAACCCATGAAGTTGTTCATGGTCAGATGGGAAATACAATGATATTCATGTAAAAAAAAAAAAAAGGCCACTTTGCTCAAGCTCACAGAGGAATAATTAAGTTATGCATTTTACATAGCCAAGTGCTGTTTAAATCACAGCAAGCAAAAAAAAATGTATTGTTTGCTGCATTTTTAAAGGGTTATTGCTGTACAAAAATCTCTCGATCTTCTGCAGGGCTTAGACAAAACAGCTTTCGTTTGCCTGACATTTTACTACACAATAGTAAGAAGCAAGGTGGATTTATAACTGGACTTCACGCAACGGACAACCGACACTGCGACTGAATATGACTTGGGCAGCGGCACGTGGGGGTGGGCGTGTCGGAAAACATTCGTTACGTCACACCGTTAGGGTGGCATCCGAGACCATCGGGTGGCGGTATGACAGGGTAGACTTGCATAGGCGGTGACACATTAGGTGTATGGCTAGGCTGGTGGCTTTTTGGGAGAAATAGCACGGCGAGAAGTCCGTTTTGCCACAGCGTGTGGCGAGATGCGAAGCTGGGGAAATAACGGACGGGTAAGACAGTACATGCATTTGGCCATTTTACTTGAACTTCCAAACATAGGGCTCTGTACTCTCACTGTAGGATGGCACGTGAACATAACCCCTTCCACTTTCATAACACATTATTAGAGGTGGTAAGCTCAGAAAAAGCCTGGGTAGCACCAGTGCCATAAAACACACATGCGGGGAAACGCGTCGGTCGCCCTTGTCACGCTCGTGCAACGCTTTCCAGCAATCCTCAAAACATCGCGAGAGAAATGAACCACCGTTTCCCCACAGCACAAAGGCGCTTTCTCGCACATCATTTAAAAAGATCCCAAATATAATGGTCCAAACGGCCTGATATGATACCGTCCACCAGCTGCTGTTATATCTAACGAGGTTATCGTTCAAACATTTGGCTTACAAATCTAGTTCATAGGGTCCATCGCGGTAATACATTTTAGCGGGCACAGCTACAAATGAAAGTGCGTATCCGTTCTGACTAGCTAGCCTAACTGAATGTTAAACGTGGGTAAAATTACAGTCGTGACGCTTACTATCACACTGTTACCGTCTCGACTATAATGAATTAGAAAATGAATTTGTAAAAGGAAGCCGATAAATGTCACTAGTTGTGTTAATATCGGACTGACCTCCGAGTTCGTTGCTATCCATTTTCACTGAAATAAATCAGACTCTAGAAGGGCGGGTACATAACACGTAAAAAAAAAAAAAAAACCATCAAACCACTTCTCTATTGGTCGACTATCAAACGGATGTTCTCGTGAATGGAGGAATGACAATACTCTGAAAGCCAATGGGAGGGACTCCTAACTGGGATTGGTTCCCATTTGCTGTCAATTACAGTGCATGTAAGAGCATTACAGGTTGCTCGATTTCATTGTTGACAGAGAAGTACTGTCGTTGAGTCACTATGAGTTGTTTTCTTTTGGATTTGTACTGAAGCAAAGTAAATAATTAATATAAACCAGGGTTAATCTTTTTTTAAGTTTTAAAGTGCCTATTTTTAAAGAGCTATTGTTGAATGTATGTGTTATTATTTGTAATCGGATATATTGCAATTGCTTGTTTAGTACACTCATTGTGTAATGGAGAAACTCTGTTACTCCCTGCAATTATGAACAGTTTGGGAACCCCCCCGCCACACACACAAAAACGTGTAAGCTATATTATTTTAAAAAACTATAACCTCGATTCAAAATCTGCTAAACTTTTATATCAATTCGTGCAATATACAAGTACAGTGCTGTTCCCTAACACAACTTGTAGCTGAACTGTCTCTCTCACACACACTGGCCACTATTACTACACATTTCCATGCCACAGACGGCTCAGCCAGTGGCAGTATGAGTCGCCCCGAGTGTTGGCAAAACCAGGTAGACAGCACGCTTGGAATCTTAGTGTGCAGTTCATGGAGAGATTTGTCAAGAGGACAAGATCAAATGGTTCCGAAGTCTGTTCTTCTGGAGTCTGTATGAGCATGCCAGTATCAACAGCACAGCTGCATACACTATGATGTGGTCCGCCACCTTAAACATCCCTCTTAATAGGTGCCTATTGGAATAACATGGAGTGTAAGTAATCGAGCAGTAGGCTGGTTAGAACAGTCGCTTTAAATGACGATGTAGTCGATTGTAGCTCGCAGCACCCCTTTCAGCAAGGTTTTTTTTTACCCCCTATTGATGCAATATTAATATACGTGGATGACTCAACATTGTAAGGCGCCTCAAACAATGGTGTCAGTTAAGTACAGCCTAATACTGAACTGTGTAATTGAGTAGTCGCTCTATTGGTCAGGTCTAGCTCGATTTGTCACGCCTGGGATTCACCGTTCATACGTACGGAGCAAAATGGCCGCTTCCAGCTACTCGCAGACGCAAACAATAGCGGAGGAGCCGTCTGTGTCCAGCGGAGAGGAATTCGACACACTGCCGCTTCTGAATGGTTAGCAGCCTTGCTCGTGTTCTGCGGGTGTTAAATAGGTCGGTGCGGTCAGTAAATGTGGAGACACGGCGGTCCGGCGACAGCAGCAGCAACCACCACAGAGCCGGGGGACGAGGCCATTTCACAATGATGTTGCCGCAAGGAGCGGCTGCCCGCAGTGACCGAGAGCAGGAGATACAATAGTTTGACCTCAAAATACTTCAAACCGTCACAGTTAAAACATCTATATTCCCCGCTAGGCTGAGAACTGCCAGGTCCGTTCATGGCTGTTTTCTAATGTCGAAAGCGGATGGTAATTGATTTAAGAAGCAGTCTTTTTGTTCTGCTCTTTTAAATGCGATGATGCTTTAAAGTAAAGTAAAGCTTTGACCTCTTTAACTACTTGTTTGCGTTAAAACATCGACCCATGTCACCTCCCTTGTTAAAATGGCTATTCTGGTCCACAGTTACTATAATCATCATTGATGCAATGACCGTACTGTCCCTCTGTGTTCAAAGTGACTATCCGGTCCTTATGTATTAAAAAACGATCGTCCTGGCCCTCTGTGTTAAAAAGGACCGTAATGTCCTTTTTAAGTCTTTAAGTTTTTCAAGTACAGCTGAGTTTTTCTGAATGCCGGTTTGAGATTTTAAATAACATTGGTTCTTTATTAACACTATTTTTTTGCTATATTTACCCTCTGGATTATTTCAATTTTCAATTTGTCAGGTGGAGAGGAAGACTGGATGCCACATCTGGGAGACACATCCCCAAGCACAGAGAGGAAGGATGACTTTTGCTTAGAGCAAGAGACGAAATGCTTGGAATTCCCTGAAGGGGTGGACAAAGATGACGGCAAAGGTATGTGGGGTTCAAGTGAGTCTTTTTGTTGTCCAACTCTTATTCTGGTCATGATCTTAAACCCACAACTTTGTTGCTCTTGCCACAGTTAAGGATTGTTTGGAGTGTGAGGTGTGCGGGGCTGTGTTTGAGACAAGGAGGGGCCTCTCTAGCCATGCCCGCTACCACCTTCGCCAGCTGGGTGTCACTTGGTCGGAGAGCAGTGGGGCACCTATTGACTTGCTGTACCAGCTCGCTAAGGAAGGAGGCCTGGACGACAGCCTGCTGCAGAGCCCGACCGCTCCCCCTGTGGCCAAGAAGCATCATCACCAGACGCCCAAGTCCCGGAAGGCTCCGGGTCCCAAACCTCGGTGCAAAGTGGCACCTCCTGACAGCAAGCCCATCTCTCTGCCCAGCCCACCTGCTGCCACAGCTTCCTCTGCCTCTAGCAGCTCCATGTCTCCTTCCACCCTTGTTCGTTCCCGCTCTCCCTCTCCTGTGGTGAGGTTGGCCCCTATCTCCTCCCTCCTTCCTGCCTCATCCTCACTTTGCTCTTCGGAGCAGAAGGCAAGTGCTGCGAGGACCATGCCCTCCCCTCCCCGTGGTGGTGGTGGTGGTGGTGCAAAGCCACTGTGGGCACCACAGGACACTGATGCCCCCTTGAATCTGGGTAAGCATTCACTGCCTTTCCTTGTTATTTGGGTTGTGGCTACAGTATCTGTAACTGTATGGTGCATTTTTTTAAGTTTGTGCAGTAGCTTGATGTTAGTTTCCCATTATTATTGATTTAGTTGATGCTTCTCTCCAAAGTGATTTACTGCGTGCGCTACGTACAAAGCTGGGCAATTTGTGATAATTGCCTTGCTCAAGGGTACAACAGCTGGAGGTGGCATTTGAACAAGGGTCTTTCAAGCAGACCAAGGCAGTTCTAACCTTTGCAACACTTGCTGTCCCATGTACTATTTACATGTATTAATGTTGCATGTAGTATATTTATTTATGACCTGTATTGCCTTGGGTGCTAATTCTGTATATTTAGCGTTGAGGACGAGACCCAATATGTGCTGGAACTTCTGCCTGTGTATTGTTAATTACATATAGTAATATAGTATGTACAGTAATTATAATGAGGAACAGAGTAGCTTGCTGATGAAGACTCACTGTGGTGTAAGTGGCCTCTGCATCCACCTATTTCTTACCCTGCAGCTCTGGATGTGGATCCCAGCAAGGACATTGTGTGCGAACTTTGTGGGGCCTGGTTCGAGACACGGAAGGGCCTGGCCAGCCATGCCCGGGCCCACCTGCGGCACCTCGGGGTCTTAGATGCCGATGCTAAAGGCTCTCCGATTGATGGGCTGCATCAGCTAATCCGTAGTGAGGACTTCCGCCGTCGGCTCGCTTCCCTCGACCCCAAGGAGGCTGCTGAGCTCTGCCTGGCCCCTTCCTCGTCTTCGTCCAAATCTACCAAGCGTTCCATAGCTCACGCCTCTTCTCCAGGGGGGTCCAGTGCCTCTCCCTCTCTGCTGAGTCCCATCCCCAGCAAGAAGACTAAGTCCTCACCAGCCCAGCAGGGTTTCAATTTAAGCAGCAAGGAACTGGCATCCCGCTCGAGGGGTGAGTGTGTGGACCCGAAGCAGTACATGACACCTGGCCTGCTTACATGGAATAGAAGGCAGCAGCTCTAATCACTACACAACCAGGTGGCCCAATCACATATATATGTTTATTTTTTTTCCCCTCCAGGTAACCTGACAAAGGAGGTGGCATGTGAGTTCTGCGGGGAGTTCTTTGAGAACCGAAAAGGCCTGTCAAGTCATGCTCGCTCACATCTACGGCAGATGGGTGTGACAGAGTGGACGGTCAACGGCTCGCCCTACAACACGCTAATGGAGGTGGTTGCTCGTCGCGGGCTGTCCTGTGCAGTGCCTGCTCGCACTCTCACGTCCCCGCGTCTGTCCCCTGGGCCTCCGGTGCTTTCCCCACCAGCTTCTCCCTCTTCTCCTGGACCCCTCAAGCGCCTGCCTTCTACTCTTGATCCCCCCCGTGCCCGGCAGCCCACTGCCCGTAAGGCATGCAGGCCAAAAACAGAGCCCACTGTATCACTAGATCTGTCTGGGCGGGCTGAGGGCCCTGGTGGTCTCGAACCTCTACAGCACAGCTGGTCGGATGCAGAGGCTGCGCAGCCGCTCCAACTCGGTACGTATCTCTGTGGTGCAAGTTTTGGCCCGTTCCTTCATATGTTTCTTTCCCAGCCATTTGGTCCTCCTCCCAGAGGGAATTTCTTTGCTCAGAATGGCACAAAAATCTCAATGAAAATCATGACATTCAGTTGAATGTGAAGCACAATTTGTGAGTGACGACACCTTCCTGCTCCTATTGTTTCCACAGTCAAAGCTCAGGAGCTGGAGCCTTTGCAGGATGTTCAGTGCGAGTTCTGTGGAGAGTCCTTTGAGAATCGCAAGGGCCTGTCCAGTCACGCACGCTCGCACTTGCGGCAGATGGGTGTGACAGAGTGGACAGTCAATGGGTCGCCCATTGACACATTGGCTTACGTGGTGCGGAAGAAACGCCTTCCCATCGAGGGGCAGGTGAAGGAGGAGCCCCTGTCCTCTTGGGAAGAACTTGACCAGCAGTCACCCAAGATCCCCAGCAAGCCTCCCACTGGACTCCTCCAGTCAAGTCCCAAAGTGCACAAGTACAGCCTCTCCTCGCCCCACTCCTCTGGGAAAGGCAGAGATGCACTTGGCATCTCCCTACTGGGAAAGAAGTCGCCCTCTGGGGAGAGTCGCCAGGAGGAGAAGGTGTCACCCCAGTTAAAGACTTTTTCATCTTCTTCAAAAGACTTGCTGACCACAAGCAAGTCGTCTGTGGAGAAACCAAGCTCAGGGCATGTTGGTAAGGCTCCACTTAAGACATACACTGAAACAGTTTGAGGCATGAGTTTCCTATTTTTCAGTACAAGTACCAAATGTACAGACAATTTTTCTATGTTATTCAGTGGCTGCTGCTGTAACTTCTTTGCTGACAATGGTTTGTGGTATTGTGATATCCACCTTGTGACGTTCAGGTTTCTGTCACCCTCTCTTACCTTCTGTGCCCCGCCCCCACCATCTCCTAGATGCCAGCTGTGAGCTGTGCGGGTTCTGCTTCGAGAACCGCAAGGCACTAGCCAGCCATGCGCGTGCGCACCTTCGCCAGTTCGGTGTGACAGAATGGCGGGTCAACGGCTCGCCCATTGAGACACTGCATGCCTGGATACGCAGGGAACCACGCAGGGTGGCAGAAATGCAGCGTCGCTGGGCACAGGGCGGACCACCCCGGCCAAAGAAGGTGACCAGCAAGCAGGTTCAGCAGTCTTTATTGGCTTCACAAGTGTGGTACTGAGCATATTCATAAATGTCAGTGTGGTCCTCTAGGAGTAACTGACTTGTTTCCTGTTGTGTAGATTTGGATTATTTTCAGGTTTGTTTTTTGTTCGTTTTGTTTTTTTTTTGTTTTTTTTTTTGGGTCATACATTGTCGTCTTTGACTATTTTGCTTCTAAGTGACATTCTTTCTGGGTTTCCTGTTGTTGATCTGCTCATCTTTCTCGCTTTCTTTTTGTAGCAAAAATCCAGCTCCTTCTTCGCTTCACTGTCTCATCCTGGTGGCTCACTGGCTCGGCCCCATAAGCCCCTGTCTTCTGGGCCTTCAGGCCATCGTGCTGGGAGGGAGATCAGCGGGGGCTCCTCCCGCTCAGCAGATGGGAGGTTCCATGGTAGGCCCTCTTTGCAGCATGGCCATGGCAACCGAGTGGCTGCACGCCGTGGCGACACCTTGCTGCAGTCACAAGGAGCCCACAGTCAGCTCAATGTTCGTTCTCCACGAGGTGAGCTGTCCAACACACACCTACACAACTTCATTACCACCATGATCATCACGATCACACAGATTTACAAGAGGGTTTCATAGTTGTTTCCCCTGTACCGAGATGTAATTAGCACTTCAAAGATTTTCTCACTGTCAGATAGAGTATTTCAGGGTAATTGAGGTTCTTCTTTCCTCCACCTCCTTCATTGTCTGTCCCCTTCTGTCTCTCATTCTTGACATGTTAGGGTTTGAGCGCCGTCCGCCGAAGCACCTGTCCCCCTCTACCGGTAGAGAGCAAGAAACGGGCACTTCACAGGCACCCCGGACCGGCACCGTCCCTGCTCTTGTGCCAAAGCCACCATCCACCCCTCTTGTCAAGGTGGTGGGTGATGTCTATTCCCTTAGATGCCGGTAAGTCAGCAAGAGACCATTTTGAACACTGATATGTTTGTATATAAGGCACCATAGCTCATTACTGGTTCCTGCCACCACAAGTTCCTTTCCTCAGCAAAGTTGATTTATCAATTTTTCCACCTGTGTTTCTTAGCTTGTTCAATTTCCTAATCGGATCCCTTTTTTTGTTCCCGGTTTTCCAGGTTCTGTGAAGTGGAATTTCGAGGACCCTTGTCGGTACAGGAGGACTGGGTGCGACACCTACAGCGACACATCCTGGGCCTCAACTTCAGTAAGCGGGACCCTCCTGCGCCACCTCCCCGGGCAGACGCACCAATCGCCCCCACACCGGCAGTCAAAGCAGAGGCCCCTGCTACAGGACCTGGGCCAGCTCCTGCCCCTGCTCCAGCTCCTGTGCCTGCCCCTACCCCAGCTCCTGTGCTTGCCTCTGTACCAGCTCCTGAACCAGCTACTCCCCTGACCCCTGCGTCACCCTTAGCTCCCACTCCCACCCTTACCCCTGCTGCTGTGTCTGTGCCAGCAGCAGTTCCCATCACAGCCCAAGCTGTGTAGTACCCCCATTCCTGTGATGCCCCTGTCCATTTATCTCTCACTGACCGGTTTAGACTCATTATGTAGTTTTACTAATACATGCTGGTTTTAGAAAGCATTTTTAAAGAAGTTGCTACCTGGGTTGACTGCAAACCCAATTGTAGCATTGGGGTTTGGCTATGTCACGATGTGGCCCTTTGACCCTTTCAAGGTACTTAAGGAGGCCCTTACCACAGAACACACACAGACAACCGCACAGTTGTTTACAGGCAGTAATGAGCATTGACAGAAAGGCCACTTGTGGGACTGGTACACTGGCTGCTCCTGGGCCTTTTGGGGAGAGAAAAAGGGTGCCACATTAGCAACAAGTGTTGCTAGAGGCAATGGCCTTGTTTTCCATCCTGTTGCAATGTAACTGAAATCTGCTGTTAGTTAAGGGATTGTCCACCACTGATCTTATGTGATCTTACAGTGTAACTGTTTTACTTAATTTTTGAATGCATTGAACATTTTAATCAGCTTTTTACCAGTCGCTGTTATTTTTTTGCTCTCCGTGCTGAAAAAGGACACAGTGAGCACTGACCAAGCAGCTGTTACGACACATACAGGCGCACATTCTGATTCTGGGTTGTGAGTCTGTGGCAAATGAACACAGGTTGTCTACTAATGCCTATGTTTTGAATAGAAGTAGTCATTTTGGACCCAGTATACTGAGTGTAATCTTTTAGAGTGGAGTTTTTGTGGCCTGCCTTGTATTTTAAAATATTAGATCAGGTTTTTGCTGCACACTGCCCTTCCCCACAAGATGTAATGCATTCGAAACCGCTCACTGTGTCGGCACAGTATTGGCCATGAGCCACCAGTGCTGCTACATGGCCCTTTGTGTGCCAGTTGTTCTTCACCTGCTCCATATCACAGCCAGCTGTACTGCAGGATCCATTTCTAATGACTGGCACAGTGGAGCACAGTTGTTTCCTGTGTGTGAGCAGGTTAAGATCTGGCCTCTGTACAGCTGCTATGGTGTGTGATCACGTGCAGGAGACACAGCTTGCAAGGTTGGGTTCTGCTACCTTTGAACACACAGTGAACTGTGGTTAGAAATACAGACTGAAGGGGAGTGACTGTTCACCCTGAACCCAAGGTATAGCTGCTGCAGGTGTCGTGTTTTATACAACAGCCTTGATGTGTGTAAAGTGTGCAGCCCTTTGACATTAACTAAGCCAATGGCAAACTGTACCATAAGCGTGACTATATTTCCTCAGAAAACCTAACAATGTCAAGTGAAGCAATAACTTGAAGGCTTTGTTGAATGTGCCATTGTTGTTTGTCCTCAAAAGAATTGAACTCTGCTGTCTGGCCCTTCCTTGTTTCCTCTTTATGAATTATAATACTGTGTTTTTATAAAATGGTTATGGTCATTGTTTTGACTAGGTAGTTTTCAATTGTGGTCTTAATTCTGTTGCTGTTATTTACTGTAGACCTTTTTACTATTTTTAAATTCAGGATCGTGTTTTGTATTAAAGGAATATGTTTTTTTCATATTCTTGAACTGAATAAGTGTTTGTGTACATTTCTGTAAGTGAAGGACACAATGAAATTTCAGTTCCTCTTAAATGGGACCACTCTGTACACAAACTTTCTGTTCACAGTGTAACTTGCAGTCACTGATGCCACTGTTACTTTGAAAACTGCCTTGTTAGTTACCCATGGCGGTTAAACTGATGTATGTGAGGCTGTTCTTGGGCTTTGTTGTGCATGAGTTTGTATCGCATGCTTCCGCTGTGGAAGTATGGGGTGGTGGTTGGTCAGTGTTACACATAAATGTTTGAATATTCTGTGATCAATAAATGTGAACCTTTTTTTAATCCCTTTACAGAGCCTGAAGATTTTCCTTGTGCATAAAATATCAGAACTGCCTTGGACTCTTTAAAGACCTACGTGCTAAGAACTGATTACACAGCACATTTGTGAAGTGCTTTTTCTATTTCCTTCCCCATGTCCTTCGCTATTTATATTTATAGTGGGTGCCTCAGTTCCAAAGATATGGGTATTATTCATGCTTGGTCTATGTAAAGTTTGCATGTTTCTTCCCACAGTCCAAAGACATGGGTTTCAAGTGAATCGGTGACCAAATTGTCCGTAATGTGTATATGGTTGAATAAGTAAGTATGTGCTTGGCCTGCAATAGTTTGGCATCTCATCTGGATTGTATCCTTCCTCATTCCCTATACTTCTGAAATGATGTACTCTGAACTATGGGGACCTTCCTATAGGACAAACGGCGATTAACAACCGTTAGCATTGATAATCTATTTTTAATGATCAGTAGTGTTTGTGTTTATGACTTTGGTTCTCTAGTACAGAGATTCCCAGATGGGATTACAACTACTTCTGGGCTATCTGGGAATAATGTGGATTAAATTTAATTTGCAAAAAAAAACTTTACTCTTCCAACATAACTGTGATTAGGATTAAAATCAAAGCAGAAATAGATGAAATTGCTGAGATGTTGATGTCTAGGTGTAGCTTAAATACCACAGTAATAATTTTTGTATTATTGTCTGTCACCTGTACACAGTCTTGTATAACTGAGGAGAGGTGTGAAGGCTAGTGAGAGAAGGGAAGCGTTAATAGATACTAAATCTGAAATCTGATCCGTTTGAATCTCTGAACTCTCCAAAAGAAAACAGCATATTTTTGTCTTTGTAAGGTAGACTTAAGTGCAGAAGGCAATGAAATAGATGCACTAAGGCTTAGTATGCTGAATAAGATTAGCATATGTGACACAAACCCATGCTTAATAGTAAATATCTATATCTGGACTTATTATATAATAATATCTCTGTCCAGCAGCTGCTTTTTCATGCTTTCATTACATCTGTTTACATTTAGCAGACAGTTTTCTCCAGTGATGAGGGAATTCGGAGAAAACAAAGTGCATTTCACAGCAGATGAAGGTACAGATACGGACTGTAGCAGGCAGGCACCTGCCCACAACCAGTCTTGGTCAGGAGTTGCACTTGGAGTAACACTGTTTTTCAAAGAAACAAGCAACAGGTACAGCTAATAGTTACGTCTTTAACAAAAGACTATATACATGTACATAAATATACACTGCCTGGCCAAAAAAAGTCACCACCTGGATTTAACTTAGTGTTATAATCTGGGGTTGCTCCAGTTGGTCAGGTTTAGGTTCAGCAATGTCATGTGCCCAAAAAATGAGCTCAGCTGACTACCTGAATACACTGAATGACCAGGTTTTTCCATCGATCAATGGATTTTTTCTTCATTTTCCAAGATGACAATGCCAGGATTAAATGCACTCAAATCGTGAAAGAGTGGTTCAGGGACCATGAGACATCATTTTCACACATGGACTGGCCACCACAGAGTCCAGACCCTAACCCCATTGAAAATCTTTGGGATGTGCCGGAGAAGATTTTACGCAGCGGTCAGACTCTCCCATCATCAATACAAGATCTTGACGAAAAATGAATGCAGCTCTGGACGGAAATAAATGTTGTGACATTGCATAAGCTTATCGAAATGATGGCACGGCGAATGCATGTCGTAATTCAAGTTAAAGGCGGTCCAACGAAATATTAGAGTGTATGACTTTTTTTTTGGCCAGGCAGTGTATGTCTTATGATTAGTTGGTTTTGGCGACATCACAGTGCATGTTTATATGTAAATGGTCCTATTTCAGAAGAGAAGAGGAAATGTTCCAGCAGCTCCTGTACGCCCTGTGCTAAGTACGTGTCTGTGGTATTCCCTAGCTGGGGTACAAATAGCATGTGCTGTTAAGCAGCATCATGTGACAGTTCACAGAAAATCCCTATTTTTGGCAGATTTTATCATTTGTTTTATTTTTTGGCTACATCATGAATGTTTGTCGCTTTTTATGTCAAAGTAACATAAATACAGGAACTTGAGACCAAATGCACCCATCTTTGTGCAATCAAGAGAATTTTTTGGAAAATTTCACAAAACCATAGCTTCTGTCCATAATCTGGGAATGGGGAAGATGAAATATCACAACAGCTTCAGCATCAGGGACTTTGATGATTTTAAACATGGTTTTACATAAAAGTTTTTTCCTGACAGCAGTGTGATTTAATAGAAGATGGCTGCTGTGCACAGAAACTCAAGTCCATTCTCTAACACTGTGACAACAAAATGGGAAACCAGTCATTACTGCATTTCTTTTTTTAACATAGAGGCTTATGTTGTCTATTTAAGTAAGCACTCTGAGTCCAGACTTTAACTGAATAAAAATGATGTTAGCGCTAAAATGGTGCCCCCACTTTGGGGGGCTTTTAAATGGTACGGACTTCTAACAAGATGTACTGTATGTCAATTTTTTCTCCAAAAATCCTTGCTGAAAATAGCAGTTGGAAAGTCCTACAGCAAGAAATTGTAAAGACAGGAAGAATAAAATTGTACTAATAGTGAACAAAGGCTGAAATGTGTACTAATTTAGAACAAGGACAACAACCTGCACTGCTCTTCTGTATGGTTTACAAAATTAAAAAAGAAAACAATAGAACTCAGCTTCAGTTTTCATGAGAACAGAAATTTCACCCAACATATGAACTCTCACTAGCATCTCAACCACTATTGTAAAATAATAACTTTTTCTGTTTTTACTTTTGACCACAAGATGAAAGAATCCTTTGAATAACCATCTTCCTACAGTGAGTTACTCAGAGCTCACATTACACTGCACATCACACTTCGGTCTTTCCAAGGTGTATTTTAGTACATTTTTACGCCGTAATTCATTTGCATCAGTAATCGAAATGTATGTGCTTAAGAATTTAACATTACTTTTATGTTGTCTCATCGGTTTAAATTGAGGCTCTAGTCAGTCAGCTAAGTGTTTCAGATATTAAACCATCATTAATTTAGTTGTAGTGCTTTTTGATGTAATGTAATTCCTTTTTTTGAGGGGTTGCGTGACTTCGACTACTGCTGTTTAATGCATTATGTTAGACAGCGATTTGGAGATTTAAACAATCACAGCATGGAGAGGTGGGAAGAGGTTTTACCTCAGTGTGACCCTGCTTTACAAGGAGAGGCCTGCCATTTACAGAGCTGGATGCTCCAATAAAACTTCATCAACCTGATGGCTTTTAGGGGTACAGTTGCTCCACAGGATCACAGACAGAACGTGAGAGAGATGCACTGGGGGGAAGTTTGTGGCTTTTATCTGTCACTGAGGTGTATTTTTAAAATGAAAAGATCTGTGTGCTGAGCAGAGCTCTCCACAAGCACCCTGTGCTTTGTGCTCGAGGAGTGTGTGGCCATGTGAGGTGAAACGTGGTGATGTTGCTTTAAGAGAACCAGTGACCAGTTCCGTATGTTTGTGGAGAGCAGGAGGTGCTCACAGAGCTGCTCCTGTGACCTGAGACACATTCGCTGACCTGCTTGTCAGAGCAGGATAGCGGCCTGTCCAGAATGAATGGGGATCATCATCAGTGTATGTACCTTTTTCTCATTGGGTGGCAGCTTTGGGACTGCTGTGGGGGGGTTGGACTGCTGAAGGGTGTCCATCTGCCGCTGTGTCTAGATGTCTGACTGTTTGTTTGAAATCCAGACCTATTGCAGTGGAGGGAAAGGAAGTAGTTTGATGTAAAGTTGTTTCACTTCTCCCTATGAGCGTCCAGCTTTACTCTTATGTGTAAGTGCGTTTGGCTTTTGACCAATATGATTCTAAATTTTATGGTTTTAGGACAACTTTTGTATACTGCATAAACCCTTTAAGTGAAACACATTGCCTGGACTACTATGCCCCTGCTACACTTGCCCTCTCCCTGCCGTCTGTTAGTCTGAGGGTTTAAATAGCCTCAATGGCAGACACTGTAACTGTCTCACAAACTGTTTCTCCACACAGTAGTGGCCTGCTACCTGTGTCACCTCTGTCACATTCCATCCTTTCCTCCTTGTCTTCCTCTACTGCCACTTTTTCAGTCCTGTTATTCTGTCCCCTGCATTTCCCTCTGGTCACTTTTTAGCAACCTGGAGTGTTTTAGTTGGTTGGCTTAAAGAACCATGGATGGGGGTGTGTGTGGAGGGCTTTTGCTTTTATGCTTGTGGGCAATAGCTACAGCACCAGCTGCAGCAGTTTGCAAAGTCCCAGTTGCGATTAGTATGTTATATTTATGGGATAATTTGGCTCCTGCTTGTCGTATGTGGATGTGTGTGTGAGTGTGTGTGTATTTTTGTGTGCTTATCACTATGACTGCCAGTCTGTAGTGGTTTGCTAGTCACTACTAGACTTTATGGAATTAAATACACAAGTGCCCCACACAGGATATAAAAAACACCACATGCAAGCTCATACTTCAGTGTCAAACACACTGTAGATTTAACAGAATGGTGTTTTGGTGTCAATGCTCAACAAGAGTAACCAGCAGGAAGGAAGCTCTGCAGGTCTTTCTTACAGAGAACTCAGCTCAGCTCTCCTATTCTGATTGTGTGCGTGTTTGCGTGTCTCCTTCTCTCTCTTTCTCTCTCTCTCTCTCTCGGTTGTAACAGAACAGGAAGTGGTAAGGTAGTGTTCAGTCCTCTACTGTTTCCATTTGATTTTCAGCAGAAGTATGGAAAATTTTGTTTTATTTTCGGTATTTTCTGGTAGCACTGAGATTGAAGATGTGAACTCGTACCTGGATTAGGGGAGTAGAGGAGCGCAGGTTTCAAAGGGTCCGACGATCGAGAGAAAGAGGGCCACTGACGACATAGCAAGGTGGGGTGCCTAGGGGGGACATGGCCACCATGGGAGCGATACCAGACAGCCCGGTCACACCAGCGGTGGATGCCAGTCACCCTGAAACACATTCATCGGTAGGACACTGTGGTCAGATCATGGCTTGTAGGTCTATCTGTGTTCTACTATTCACTTCCTTAAAAGGGCCATTTGACGTAATGCACTGCTTTCCTGGCCTCTCTTATTCAAAAGCTACACTTGTTTACTGCATGTGAAACAGAGGGTTTGGTTCGTAGTGTTTGCTGGTATTGTAATGTGTTTTTTGGCCCTTCGTGATTTTCTGCCTTGAGTTCATAATTGTAGTTCACTGTCACCCTCCCCCAATGTCCTCTTGTATCCTATGCAACAGGTGGTAAACTGGCAGATGATTTCCACAGTCCGTCCGTGCTTCACAGATAACATTTCCCATTATGCTTGCCCATTTATTTTAGTTTTTATGTGGACTTTCTTGAAAATGTAAGTGCAGGCTTCCTTCTGGTCACATTTTACAGGCTGCACCCCTATAGCCTCCAGATCACCAGGCATAGCGTAGACACTGAACTGCGATTACAGCACTCCAGATAACGCACAAGTTCTCATCTGATTTGAAAGTGGCACACCTTCTTTTTGCTTTTTGGTGCCATGTTCCCATCTGGTGCACATCATATGATCAGTCACATGATACTCACATGATACAACTGATAAATTGCATACTGGTAGTATAGTATACAGTATTAGTGATGTTGTAGTCCTGGCAACTGTTCTGCACACCAGTTTTGTTCTTTAAATCTCACAGTAAACTGTAGCGAACACTGTATGTACCTGGAACCAAAGCAATGAGTTGAGCAATGAGCATTTACTCCACCACTTTTACTTAGGTAGATTTTAGATTTTCTACTTTTTGAAGTGCTGTGAGTGCTGTCCTGCTTAAACTTTATTATTATATGAGTCATTGTTTTACCATAGTTTAATGACAATATTGAAATTTTCATCAAGCCTATTTTTGCTACTAATTGCCTAAAATCACTGCCTGGCCAGATAACTAGAATGGAGTTGTGGGAGTGTTTGTCCTAGCAGGGCAGTAATTCACCTTACAGTGTTTGCCCCCATCTCAGCCACTTTTTGAGATTTAGTGTAAGCCTTCTGGACTTGGCCATTAAAATCATACCAACAATGTCTCTTTTACTAAAACACAGATGGAGAATTTTAATATGTAAAAAAAAAACAAAGACATTTGTACTATTTTTGAATTCCCTTGTACATTACAATACTCTCATTTGTCCTCTTGCATTTGTACCCATGAAATTTCCTGTACAAGTGAGCTGTAACCTAAAGTGCTTCACATTGCTCCCTGAGGTACGCCGTTATTAATTTGCACAGCTTGGTATTTTAGCAATCAAAAACATTTTTTGCACAGGTACAACTCCTGAACCAACTTTTGCTACTTGAACCTGCTACCCTTCTTTGCAGGTCCAGTAAACTGTAGAAAAGTAGGTTTAAAGTCACAAAGCCAGCACCAATAAAAACTCTCCCCTTCCCTCTCACCCCATCTGTCTCTCTCTGTGTCTGATGGACAGAGTGACCCTGGAGGGTTGTCGGTATTAGAGCAGTTGGGGCTGGACCAAGGCTCCAACCTGGCCGATTCCGATGTGCAACACCGCCTGGACGAGCAGCGGGAGCACATACGGCGAGAGATCCGCAAAGAGTTGAAGATAAAAGAGGGTGCAGAGAATCTGCGACGAGCTACCACCGACAGGCGTTGCGCCTTGCAGGTGGATGGTCAGCTGCGGAGCTCCTCCCGTCGCTTAGACAGCCTGCATGCACAGCTGCAAGAACTGGATGCTCATATTGTGGTTAAAGGTTCAGATGAAACTCGCGGTAAGTGATGGGGAGCATATATGTGTGAAATGAACATGAATCTCCAAAGGATTTATTGCCCATACGTTCACACAGCATGTGAATAGTCAATGTGTATATGACGGTAATCCTGAGCGTGACCCCCAGATGCCCAGCACTCCCCTGGATCCATCAGCTGTCCAGCTGCTGTCCAGGATCGCATCGAAGCCTTGCAACGGCAGCTCAACATTGAACTCAAGGTCAAACAGGGTGCTGAGAACATGATCCCCATTTATGCCAATGGCGTCACCAAGGTAGTGGAAATGCTTGCATCTCTGAACTGTTCTTGTGCATCTGGTCCTGTCACTGTGCTCTGTTATACCTGCTGCCTTCCCAGTATCTTGGTTTAGCATTTCATCAGGTTGCTTAATGGTTGAAAGTCAAATTCTGTAGGTGGCCCTCAAACAATATACTTTAAAATTTGTGATGTCTCTTATAGTTGTATTTCTACCTCTCTCTTTCTTCTTGGCCTCCATCTGTATACACTGCAGGACAAAAAACTACTGCAAACTGCCCAGCAGATGCTGCAGGACAGCAAGACTAAGATTGACATCATCCGCATGCAGATCCGCAAGGCCACACAGGCTGAAGATTTGCAAGGTCCACTTATCACTATGTTTCTCCATGTTTTCTCCTGTCTTGGACATCTGTGCTTGAAATGTCCATATACTGTATATGTAAGAATATACGAGCCTTGTTCATCTTCAAACAAAAAGGAAAATAGCACAGAAGACGTTATGTGAGATTAAGATCTGTGCTGATTGCTCTGTAGGAGCAATAAATAAACACTGCGCAAAAGATGGCTTTTTTATTTTTAATCCTTGCTTCTCCTTCCAGGAAAGTGAGCCTCTTCATTTTGCAGATCAAAGATCAATGCAGACTTTTTAAAATACGTACAAAATCTAAATCAAAATCAAAATACAGAGTGTGTTTGAGAAAGGGTAGTGTCTCTTTTTTTGCCGACCTGACTCTGGGTCAGTGCTCCACTGTGCTGGGTCCACAGCATGTGTTTACCCCTCTGTCCTGTCTCACTCTACAGGCAGGCCAGACCTGTGTGGAGCAGAACTGCGGATTGAGGAGCTGTGGCACCATTACAGAGTGGAACATGCGGTTCTCGAGGGGTCCAAAAACGCACTGCGTCTGCTGAGGGCCGCCAAAACCCAGGACAAGAAGGCTGTGTCAGAGGTGAGAGTTCAAGCATTGTAGTTTTCTTTGTGTTGGACTGATTGTTGGTGGACAGAATGACAATACAGATCCATCTGTGTCGCTCAATGTCAGGCTCAAGCTCGCCAAAGGGAGTCATCCCAGCGGCTGGACATCCTTCGTCGCTCTCTGGACCAGCGACTGGCTGAGCTGCCTGAGGACCACCCAAAGGCGCGCCTGATCACAGAGGAGCTGGCTTTGGCTGCTTCCTCTGCCTTCAGCTCCTGCCATGGTGCCCCGTACCTGTACAACCAATACAGCACGCTTAGCAAGCCATCGCCAATTACTGGTAACTTTCCACTTCACATGTGACATCTGAGCCCAGCTCTGTCCAGCACAGGGTTTGCATGCGTGTCTCCAGAAAACAGAGCGATACTAGAACCGCTATGTCTAGCGCCAACTATTATGTTCAGGTTCAAAGTCACTAAGATTACTCATTCTGCACATTCCAGTGATCAGCTGAACACTAACTGATGCCAGAAAAACTCATCTGCCTGATTTATATCACATACCACAGTCATGTGATGTATGACTTGTTGCAGTGTGTATGCGTGGTGTCTTAACCTGATAAACAGGCAATTTGGTGTTTATCTCCCAGAATGCTTAATTTCAGTGCTCTGAGCTGTGTGCTAAAAGAGTCATTGATATGTTGACATTAATTGTCACCCTTACCCACCACCTGGGCACTCTCGTTCAGGGACATTGCAGGTGCGACTGCTGGGCTGCACAGGGCTCCAGGAAGTGGTCTCAGGCCGCAGCAGAGGCTCCCAAACTTTACTCCCATGCTATACATTCCCTGGGGAGGGGCGCTCCTTCATGCGCAGCACAAAGGGTCTGTACTCCCGCAGCAGCAGCATGAGCAGCAAGGTGCCAGGCAAAGCTGATGAACTGTCCAGTGAGTCAAGTACTGTTTTTGTTTATGTGTGTGCTTGTATGATAATGTTATTTTAAATATTTTGTCCTGTGGCAGCTTGTCTAGAAAACATAGTTTGTGTATGTCTACACATTATGTGTGTGCAGCGGAGGTGTGTGCAGTGCTGAAGTTGGACAGCGGGGTGGTGGCTCAGACGGCATGGAGGCCCCTGGGAGAGCAGGCGTGGGAACAGACTTTCACTGTGGAGCTCGAGAGGGTAGATGTCCTCTTCTTTCCATCTTTATTTACTGCTGTACACATCATAGTACATAGTGCAGACTAAAAAGATCAGTTATAACCTTCAGTAGACTGTATAACTTGAATTAATTTGGTGAAACATGCTGTTGTGTAGATGAGCGAAAGTAGAGAAGCAACACATTTCCAGATCTAGATGGAAGCATCAGGACAGCCAAGAAAAATAATGACAATATTGAGTGTGGTGTACTTGTGCTCTCAGTCCAGGGAGATGGAAATTGCAGTCTACTGGAAGGACTACCGTTCTCTTTGCGCCCTCAAGTACCTCAAACTTGAGGACTTCCTTGACAACCAGAAGCATCAGGTGCAGCTGGAGCTGGAGCCGCAGGGAGTGCTACTGGCAGAGGTGAGAACCCCACGACACCCAAACATCCAAAACCAAACATGCAGGTGCACAGAAAGTTTATGACCAGATCACACGCTGGTTTCTGCCACAGGTGATGTTCTTCAATCCTACCATCAAGAAGGCTGTGCGTTTGCAGAGGCAAAAGAAGGTCTTTTCCAAGCAGCAAGGTGAGTAGGTTAAAGGAGCAGGTCGTCATATGCTTCTGTGTCCATGAGTGTGTGTAAGAATTAATGGGGTCAGATGGAAGTACACAAACAATAAGCAGGATCTGAAAATGCTCCAGCAGATTGAGCTCCGGCTGTGTATTCTTTACTCCTTACCACCATCCAGTGGCCACTTCATTTGGCAACTCTGGTGGCTCTGAGTGAATTTCAAACAATAGAAGAAACATTTTCAGGTTGTCATGTTGCCTGAAATCAACATCACTCAAAGCAAATGCAATATTTTCCTTGTTTCATTTTTTGCCTTGTACTAGCTACAATGGTTTGCTTCACTATTTTGTTACTGGTGTATTTACAGTTTGTACTGTTGCTCTGTGCAGGTAAGGCTTTCTTGCGTGCCCGGCAGATGAATGTGGACATCGCCACGTGGTTGCGGTTTCTGAGGAATGCCATCCCCTCAAGTGGCCACACCACCCTCCCACACCACTCAGGGTAATGTCAGTTGTTTCCTTAAAAGTATGTTCCACAACTCGGACCAACATCTTGATTCCAGGCTCTAACAGCAGTTACCTTCTAATGTGCTGGCTTGTTTTAGAGAAAACCCCGTGGAGAAAATGACCTCAGATGGGAATTTGTCCCCAAAGGATGAAACCAAAAGGGGATTGGACACTCAGATGCAGGTGAGGCAGGGATCTTGGTGAGGTGTGTGATGGAACAAAGGATGAGTCTGGATAAAGGATCCCTAATGACTTGGACCTTCCAGCTACTCAAGAGGAGAAAGACAGAACTAGCTAAGAAAATAAATGTGGAAGGAAAAGGGCACAGCATGGGTGTGGGGGAGGGGGGAGATTTCTGAGATGGGGTGGAAGGGTGAACTGAAGGGCCTTAATAGGCTGTAATTGGATTAGGGAAGCTTTAATTTGTTCACAGCATGACTGCTATAATGAAGTCCAAGACAAACAAAATTTTCATTTTTTTTTTTAGAAGGATGAGTTGATAAAGTGTACAGTTTATAGTAAAAATAACAGAACATTAAAAGGAGAAGAATATGGCATGATGGGAAAAACGTTGCCATGTCAAAGAGATATGTTTGTTTTCTTGTAATAGAATAAGATTCTAACCTTCTACGCCTCAGGGCCGGGTGTCTGCCTCCGAGTCCCCAGCTGCTAGGGATCTTGCCCTCCATCACCCAACCAGGACTCCATCCCAGAGTTTCCAACAAAGGTACAGCTGGGTAAACCACAACATCCACACCAACCCCACTGGGTTCTATGGATAACACCAATGACATCTAGTGTAACTGTATGGACAGGCCATATTAAAATTATTTAATGGCAAATCAGAAATATAAATTCTCTATTGAATTGGTCTCTGCATTTCTGCAGGAAGCAGAAAAAAACTTACCTTCATCTCCAGGACTTTCAACTGATAGCAGTGCTGGGAAGAGGGCATTTTGGGAAGGTGAGCTACTGTGAAGGTCCTCTGTGAATTTTTCATGTGGTTACTTCATTTCAAAGCTCCTGACATGCTTCCACTTTTCTGCACATCTGGTGAACACAAAATCTGATTGAATATTTGTTGATTATCATCCACTGCATTACTGGAACCTTGAGCCTTTTTGTCACTGATTCAGTGTTGTAGGCCCTGTGGAGTCTACTGCCCCTTGCCCTGCCTCAACCCGTTCTCGTAACTGTATCTATCACAGGTGCTGCTCTCACAGTACAAGAAGACAGGCAGCCTGTATGCCATCAAAGCACTGAAGAAGGGGGACATTCTGGCACGGGATGAGGTGGAGAGGTACATGTAGAAGCAGAGCTGATGAGCACATTTTTCTCACTCTGCCTGTCACATTCAATGTTTAACTACATTGATCCCGTCAACACAGTCACTGGTGCCACAGATGTGCTGTTAGGTCAACCAGTAATGGACAGAGAACTGAAACATGCTGCACTGTGACCTTGTCTCAGCTGAGTTGAACGTGATGTACTGGTCTGATTTTGTCCTTCACTTTGGTTTTCTTCCTCTTCCCGTCTCTCCTCTTTGACTCCGACAATACCTGCAGTCTTATGTGTGAGAAGAGGATTTTTGAAACGGTCACCAGATCCCACCACCCCTTCCTGGTCAACCTGTTTGCGTGTTTCCAGACACCGGAGCACGTATGCTTTGTGATGGAATACACAGCTGGCGGTGACCTGATGATGCACATCCACACTAATGTCTTCACAGAGCCCCGTGCTGTGTATGCCCCGCTCTAGTCCACTCATGTTCACTCTCTGTGTGTGTGTGTGTGTGTGTGTGTGTGTGTGTGTGTGTGTGTGTGTTTGTTTGTCTCTGCAGTGTCATGACTGTGTGTGCTTACTTCTGCCTGCAGGTTTTACTCTGCATGTGTGGTTCTTGGCTTGCAGTTTCTCCATGAACACAAGATTGTGTACCGGTGAGCACTATCTTGAATGGGTCATGTAGCAGTTAAGGACTGAGCAGCTGCAGCTTTGAATTAATGATAGGGAAGTGTTCTAGTCTTTGGCAAGATGATTTTCTTGAACTACTCAAGCAAAGAATCTCACTGAGCAATAGTGGAAAAGTATAAAACTGAACAATAGTCACTTTGGACAAAATTAGCTGAAATAAAAATAATTATATCAGTTTCAAATTACAGTTACATTCACAGTCAGTGCAATTATATTACTTTATTTTAGGCAACATTTGGTGAGTTTTTGCTCATATTCTCAGGGATCTTAAACTGGACAACCTGTTACTGGACAAAGATGGCTATGTGAAGATTGCAGACTTTGGACTTTGTAAAGAAGGTAACTGAATATGCTGCATCTTCTACTAACAGAAAACATTACATTATTATAGGGGTTGCTGGCAGCATAGGTAAAATAACTGTGCGGATACCAATTTTCTGTTAGGTGCCCTGCCAAAATATCTTTTGTGTAAGCCACTTAAGCCAAACTGTTGCAGTAAAACTGAATATATAGGTATGTGTGCATATGCAAATTAATTGTTACTTGTTTTTCCAGTACTCACTTATACAATTTTTCCTGTACATACTTGTATAATATAATGGAATATAATTGAATTTACTTTATTTATTACTATCACCTTCTTTGTGGCACTGAGCATGTTGTTGGCATCAGGATTTCCCTCGAGATCAATAAAGTTTTATCTTATCTTATTAATCTTAATAAGAGCATATGTTATTTGTATAGACACTGTTTAAGTTAAAATGGCTTAATTAATGCTGTACTTATATTTCTTTGGCTCCCCTTCCAGGGATGGGCTATGGAGACAAAACCAGCACATTCTGTGGCACGCCGGAATTCCTTGCCCCTGAGGTGTTGACAGACACATGCTACACCAGAGCTGTAGATTGGTGGGGACTTGGAGTACTGGTGTTTGAGATGCTAGCTGGAGAGGTGAGAGAATCACTGATTTGTCTAAGAAAAGTTATCGGAGCTCGTTTTTGGAAAAAATGATTCAAGTAATTCTATTAGCATAGCAACAGCAGATTGTAATAATGTGAATTGTAATAATGTAATGAGAGAAAGTGTGTGCGTGTGTGTGTGTGTGTGTGTGTGTGTGTGTGTGTGTGAATGGATCAGTCTCCATTCCCAGGTGATGAGGAAGAAGAAGTGTTTGACAGTATTGTCAATGATGAGGTTCGTTACCCTCAGTTCCTGTCGGCTGACGCGATCGGCCTCATGAAACGGGTGAGTTGCCCTGTTCTCCATCAAGTCTGCCAATAGTTCTAGCTTTCTGTTTTGGGCTTCACCCATATGGAATGGAAAACAGGCTTCAAAAATATAGCTTGTCAAAAATTCAGCTGCTCAGGAGGAATCCAGAACGCCGTCTTGGCTCAGGGGAGAAGGATGCAGAGGAAGTGAAGAAACAGCCTTTCTTTAGGGTAAGAAACCCTCGCTGATCCTGTGTTCTCTGTATTACTTGTTGTTCTAATGTGGAGGCTTTTCTCACTGCAGTTATTACTTGCATGACCCTCATTTGTTTTGTAAGTCTCTACTTCTTTAGTCCACCCCGTTTCTGTACTCTGCATGGAGCCTCATTATTTCAGAACACAAATGATCTTTTTTTACTTACTGACTATTCAAATAGTCATCTAATAAGACTGTAGCACAACAGTAAAAAAAAAATAATTTTTTTTTAAATATTGAGTTGGCAAAAACTAGTGTCCCATCCAGGTTGTACCATAAATTCAGAACCCTTTGCTTCTGGGTTATTCTCTGAACTGCCATAACCATGATATGAAAAAGCAGATAAGGGTAGTGAGAGACCTCTAAACAATAATTTAACAGATGGTTCTTCTGATCTGCTGTCAGATACATTATCCACTGTGCCACTACCTCAAATGTATGTCCCATGGATTGAGATCATATGGCTGTTTTCTCCTGCCCACCCCTCACCACCACCACCCTTTCAGGGGCTCGACTGGGAGGCACTTCTACAGAAGAGGCTCCCCCCACCTTTTGTGCCCACCATCAGCGGAGAGGAAGATGTCAGCAATTTCGATGAGGAGTTCACCACAGAAAGGCCCACCCTGACCCCTCCCAAGGAGCCCCGCCCAATCTCACGGAAGGACCAGGATATCTTCAGGGACTTTGATTTTGTTTCAGACCTTTGCTAGGGTACATGACGGTGAGATCTGAGCCAATATACTGTCCAACTCACATGCCCAGTGCATGGGAATTTTCCATGTGCTTTACTGCAACTCAAGGGCTTGGGTGCAACTGTTTCCTTTGCTTTGGCATAGGTCGTCTGAAGGGCACCCATCTGCTACAGGAAATAAGAGTTTCACACTGTGATCCTGGCAAAGCCAATATGTCTGTCATTCCCTGATGGCATGAAGGAGAACAGACAGTCCATATGGCAGGTTTCAAAGAGGCTAAAGGGGAGAAGATGTCTCAAATGTCTCTGCTCCTTTTCATTGCAACAGTCATTACAACTTTCAGTTTCCCTTTGCTGCAAATGGATTCTTATCTACTTTGTTCTGTTATGTAATTTGTTCCCTTTTTAAAGGATGTGCACTTGTGTGTTATTTACACATTACTGTGGGGATACTGCATTTCCCTTCCGTAAAAATGCAGTAAACAATTCCTACTGTCAGCACAAAAAAAAACAAAGCTGATAAACAAAAAATTGTTAAATTTGTAATTTCTTTAAATGATTTTTTTAACAAAGCATTTTGTTTCATAGAGACATCTTCACAAAGAGAAAAATTTCTTGGAAAATGTCCCCACAACATTTGTAAAACAAAAGTCCAAAACTGTACCAACGCACAAAGTAAATACAAATCTTAAAATACACTAGTAATAGTACCAATACTTATTTTTTTGTAATTTTGTCTATTTTTCACTGTATGCTGCTTTGGGGTTGAGGAGTAATCATTATGTGACATTTTCTACACTTTTGTTAAAAAAAAAAAAAATCACAGCTCACTGTGACCCATTGCCATGATAAATATTCCTTGGTTTCATTCAAATGAGCGTAACTTTAAAAGAGAAAAACTTATAATTCTTTTGCTTTTTCAAGGGATAAAAGCCCAGTCATTAATTCATTTTTTTTCTTAAGAATAAATTTCAACTTTAAGTACCTCCATATAGCAACCATTTTTTGATACCGTATTTTTTGCACCCTGTGCTTATATTCTGCAGGAGCATAGAAGTAGTGCAACATATTATCCATATACTGTAGGTATGAAGTGACTAAGTTTTTTGTTTTTTGTTCACCACACTGAAATTTAGAATTTAAAGTGTGTAAATGATTTTTTTTATACCACTCGGTATCTACTAACAGCCACTGCATATTAACAGACCACAGGTCATAGTTCCAGTTAAAGATTTCATCTGGGGTAAAGTTCTTTAACTGAATGAGGTCACACATTTGTAACTCAGTTATTGTTCCCACCACATGCATATTACTTCATATAGTAATTACTATAACTAAATGTCATCATCTGTATATTTCTTTCAGGATCGTTAAAAATGTAGGGATATGGCTGTAGCAGACTAGTTACACTCTTGTAGATCCTCATGTTTAATATAGTTGCTGGTATGCTATTGTTACTATAGAATAAACTAAATTTCTCCAAAGCTTCAATCTACTTTAAAAATGTATTTCAAATAAAACCCTGCACTCAGAATTCAGATGTTAAAAGTCAGGGATGGACACATAAAAGCCTCACAACACTCACATCTTCAACAAGCTCAACTAAAGGCTTGCATTTACACATACCCATTCCAACTGTGGTAACTTTTACTAAACTCCAAACTGGATGACCAATTATACCCCAAATGCACTTCATTATGCAAATAGCAATTTGCAGCATTAACTGAAATGTCATAAGATTCTGAAGCACTCTCTTATTATTGGGTGACTAAGTTAACCCATGCCTCACATTGCTAAAGAAGTTCTTCTTTACCTTAAGAAGGATACTGATTCCACCCAGTTTAGAGAAGCCACAGAAAACCTTAAGTAATTTGTTTTACAGCAGTTTGAGGGATTCAGTGGCAATGCAGAAAACTTACCAGGACCTGGAGGGTTTGATGGCATGGTTATATCTGTATGGGATCCTACTGCAAATTGTCTCACTCTTCTGGTTTATGTTAAGAAGATCCCTATAAAAATAAATTGTAAATGCCAATATCAAAAGTTGCATCATTCATATTTGATGTATGAAGGATTCTTATGACCTGCATTTTTTAAAAACTCACTAGTATATTTAAAATGCAAAAACTGAGCAAAGAGCAATATAGTGTTTAAGGAGCTAGCCTTACTTCAAGGAGGTCAGGTGTTCAAGTCTAACTTGCCAAGAAGTTACATTCCACTAACAAATACACATTTTCAAAACCTGACATGCAAACAAGGAGGTGCAATAGTTGGAGGCTTGGATTTACAACAAGGACATCACATATACAAATCCTCTGCTGGCAGCTGACTTTTGCTCAGTCTGGACAAATGCAGTTTCTAAAGCACAAGTGACAAACCAAAAGTCTCAAATTTGTGATTGCCTCCATGGGTTAGTGGAGCATGGACAACAATCAATGACCAGAGTTTCTGATTTTATACTAAACCACTCCTGTATAGCAGGATGCCATACAGCATGATGAAAATTTAGCAGTTTGGGTGATGATATTTTCATTACAAAGGGGTCAGAAAAGATGTTTATGTTTGTGGTACAGGGAAGGACACAACGGGTGAAGGCATGTGGGGTAAGTCGCAGTGACAGGAATTTACAGCGACAAGCACTGTTACTATGACATCATATGACTGCCACAATTGAGCAGCAGTAAACTGAGCAGCCAGCTCCAATATTTCAATAAACAAATTCACGGTGACATGGCTCATCAATAGAGAAGACACTACAAATCATCCAACAAATTTACTGCAGCCTCTTCTGGCTCTTAACCTATTGTCTCTCTTGTGCCACCACTGAGAAATTCGCAACAGCGCTTGAGAAGTAAAAGTTCTGCACCCACGCTTGATGTTTTTACAAAGAGAACATTATCATAACTGCAAAGAACATTGGACAATGGAATTTCTGCAGCTGAAGGCAAAGACAATTGTACTGTTAGAAGTGATGCACTATTTTTTTAATACTGCACTCCAACAGGCCCTGTAAAATGTCACTGACGGATGGATAATTTAGATCATGCTCATTAACTACACATACTGTAGTGAGGCTTTGCATTTTTAATGATTTATTATATGAACAAACACAAAATCCATACAGTTGTGTTCTGTTCCGTTAAGGCTTTTTAAATCTATGGCCACCTTGTGGCGACAGTTGAATACTGCACTTAAAAACAAAATTCTCATTGTTGGTACAAGATGGCAGCATGCTGAGACAAACTGATTTATAACCAGGGTGGTACATATGCATGCCAAATGATTATTTCGACAATGAGCAATTTACACTTTTCTCAAAGACTAAAAGTCCTGCACCCACGCTTGATGCTCTTTTGTGGTGGTAATAAGAGACATTTTACGTGCACGATTTACTAAGTATAGGACAGATTTCCCCCATGTAACATGCATAATTTGTTTTGAAAGATCTGTTCATAAAGAGAATTCTTGTATAAAAATAACTCTTTGTTACCACGAATTTACTCTGAAGCCAGGTCAAAGTCAAGGTCAAACTCATTGTCTAAACCGTGTCATTTCAATACACTGGCAGACAGGAGTAGCGTTTTTCAGTGGTGGTCGATGAGTGAGACAAGCAAAGAAATGTGGCACAGCAGCGGACTTGGTAATAGCTTCATTACAGAAATTGGTATTTAGCAGATATCCTGGGTTTATTCTGTGCACTCAGTGGATGAAAGAAAAGATTCCAAAGTGCAGGTATAATTTTGTTGAAAAAGGTGCTGCTTCATACATTATCACATGAAAAGCAAAACTGAGAAAGTAGCACAAAGTTGCTACAATTGCACAGTAATGATGGAAATGTTTAGTGGCCTTGAATGTGTGTTGACTGACTTTAACAGTTGGAAATGCTTTGTTCCTCATTAGACACAATTAAGTTTGATTATCTTCTAAGTCCACCAGTTTCTCACATTCACGTCATACTCATGAAGATGAATTTTCTTTAACAGTATTTTTAGCATGTATCACAAGGCACATCCAGCACTTCAGTTGTGTTTCTTAGCAGCTAACGTAACAGTTCTGGTTCATTTTTGATTTCTGTGATCTAAGCTGTATTCTGCTTCAAGACTCAGTAAACAGCTCTTTGTCAGCCCCATGTGTTACATTGGCCTGCTAAGGTCATCAGCCTATTTGTCTGACAGAAGACTAAGTAATACTAGCAATACTAAACAATAAACACAGGTAATTTAGGTAAAATTATCAGTTTCATTGCACCGAGCAGAAAAAGTCCACCAAAAAACAATTCTGCTAAAGTAATAACGAAGTGTCTATTATTTTGACTATGGTCACAGCAGCTGCTGTCACAGGATGCAAAACAAAATAAAACACAACCTTGAGTGTCTTCTTTCCTTCCCAAAACCGCAGGCAGGAACAAGGCTAACCTTGAAAGGTATCAGCTTCCCAAAACAACTGTTATTTATTTATTTAAACACTACAACCACTGTTTTCTGTTTATAAGTGACTATAGAAAGACAAAGACATATCTCAGTCTTTTGTGGGAAAATTTTGTTGAAAAACATGGCTTGAAAACAAGCACCAAATCAACTGTAAGACTTAAATTCTGTTCCTGCATATTTCAATTTTGCTGTCAGAGACAAATGAACATTTTTAAAGTTTTTAGACATCTTGTTTAAGGTGACTTCTGAATCCCTAACCATGAGCAGACACAGTATTTACCAACAAGATATATGGCATTGATCAGACAGAGCTAAATCTAAACATATCAACAAAAGTAAACTCAGACAGAGAAATCGTCTCTTTAATATGAATGTATTCTCTAAAAACCACATTTCTCTGCTCATTCCCTTCCAGCCACACAGCAGGTTCTTTCTTGACCAGTTTTTATCACAATCATGAGAGCAGCTGTGTAGAATGCGTCCCAGTGACCCATCTAGCCACCTCTACTTGATGCTTTTACTCTTGGGTCCTGCCACAATATCCAGCTGTGAAAATGAATAAAATCAGAACCTATTTTTTGGATCCAATGTACAAAAAGGTCTAAGAAAAGGAAGAGGGAACAATTTGATGATAATTATTCTTCTCGCCTTATTGCTCCAGATCAATTGATTTAGCTAAATTAAATGCAGTTACAGGGGCATTAAAACACAGCAGCTTGTGCTGGTACCTCTCAGCTCCTGGGCTCATAGTCTGTGTATAGTTTTTATACTTACTTGTGTCTCTTCTGATGGTGCAAAGATGGTATTTCATGTCAACTGGTGACTATAAGTAGCTATTTGTGTGTGTAATTGCCCTACAATGGTGCCGTCAACGTAGTACCCTGCCTCATGCCATGTTTCCTGGCCAGACAGTGACCCTGTGAGAATTTTACTGATAATGGATGGAAAATGCAACTTAAAAAAAATCTTTTTCTAATATTAACTGCCTGCTGCACATAGTCATGGTTAGTTAAACAGTTATTTAACCCAAAACACTGATTTAAAACACTTTTAAATCAAAACTATTTCTACATTAACCTATTTCACTGTGTTGGATGTACAAATCCAAGTATTACTTCACTTGAGGTACACTGAGTGTGAGCTGTTAAATGTATTAACCCTGTACATCCTTATTTAGCTTTATTAGTTTTTTTTGTTTAGAGCTTCTCCAGACTTTGATGTGTCAAAGGACAAATTTGGATCAGACTTCCTAGCAATTCTGCAAAACAAGATAAAAAGGTACAATGAGACAGTGAGGTGAAGCAATAGAGACAGGAATGGAGGTAGAGAACAGAACTGCTCTCCTGTCATGCTGAGAAAAGAGTAGCAGATTGACAGTCATTATAAGGGTGAAGACTGTGCCCAATGACTGTGCTACCCTCCATTTTCTGCCTTTTTCTGAAGGGACAGACTGACCGAGAGACAGCAGGAAATGGAGAACAAATGAGGAAAAAAATGGGAGTGTTTGCAATAATTTGCTAGGTTCTCACCCCATGGCAAAAGAGACTGAGAGATCAAAGGAGGGAGTTAAATTTCTCCCACAAACAGAGATTGCAGTGGGGTAGTTGGCACTGGGAGCTGCGTGGCTTCTTTCCAGATTCATTGTGGAGATCTTTACGTCTATGAAGTGTATCATACAGCTCCTCCACTCTATGACTTCTACCCTCCTGGTCTCTCAGTTTTCTCTTTCTTTGTCTTATCAGAGCACCTTCAAAAATTAGACACAGACTGTATATTTAATTTTTGCTGCTAAACCAGCAAAAATTAATGTTGTTCCAGGCCGCTGGAGCAAGGCTACTTTGCAGACACACCCATCTCTCTGTACTGATAGAGCCAGACATGTTGGAGACTTGGAAAAACTATATCCATGACCAAAGTACAAAATAATCTAAATATCTAAAACACATAGCTTTCCAGATGGATATTTGTGAATATTTTTACATTTGGGTGCAAAATTTTAAAAAAAAAGAAAAAAAAAAAAAAGCTGGGAGCGATTTAGGAAAGGTAAGAAAGGAAGAAACATGCAAGTGATGAGAGGGGACCTAACATTTTAGGAAACAAAACAAGGCTGACTAGAGAACAAAGCTGAAACGTGATGAAGACAGAAGGTGAATGACAGGACTATGACACCAATATTGTTTCTAGTGATTTTCAGAGACCTTCCACATTTACTTGCCTTTCAGTAGAGGAAAAAGTATTTTAGTAAATGTGTAGAGTGTCTGTGCATGTAGTTTATATAAAGTTCAACCTAGGGAGACCAGTCCCCTGCATATTTACTGTATTTGCAACAATATTTGGACTAACTAGTAGCCCTAGTACTGAAGCCCTAACTTGTGTTGCACAGAGGCTTTGAAAAATTAGCAATTTTTTCAGTTCTACAAGGGCTGCACAATTATTTCATAGACCCATTAATTTATCTCATAATAACTGACGAAAATAGAACTGTAAATAAATAAATAAACATGCATAGCTCCTATATTTTCCTTTAGCCATGGAATTGCCATTCTTTACCGTTTGATAGCAATAATTTTGTTTTGGTTGGCTGTAGTTTGTGCATCCAGCCAAAGCTACGTGTTGTAAAGTCTGTGACTGCCCTTTAATACTCACTGTTGAGACTGGTGTGACTCTTAAGGCTCCAAGGCAGCAAGCAAAAAAAAGGACATGGGTGGCCCAGTCAGCCAAGTACACCAGACATACAAGTCCCACCCACCTCTTTATCAACCGTCTGTCTCTGCCTTTTCCTTCCTCGCTTCGTCTACCCCCTTCTCTTTCCCTCATCCCATCTAACCACAGCTTGAGTCTCTCCTCCACATTTCCTTTCTTTTTTCTCATATTCTCAGGACATTTTCACTTTTTGCATACTTTTTGTATTCACACACGCATGTACATAAAATGCTCAGCTGCCATTTTCCCAAAAAACAAAGCAAATCACTGGCTGCAGATATGTACCATGAGAAACACACATGCAAACTGAATGGTCATTTCCTGTAACCAAGCACATCATATACTTACACACATAGTCCGGACACACACTCCGGCTACTCCAGCTGGCCTGCATCAACAGTGCTGTTGTCAAAAGTATGCAGATACAGCTGGTCTGCCTGCTTGTCTGCCTGGTAGCTCATTCCACACGTACTGCTGCAGAACTGCTGGAAGACCAGAACAACACAAAAACAGAACTCACAATGTTTTCCAGCTTTCAGTTCTTCTGGTGATCACTTTCTTGTTCCATCAGGTCATCTACCGTACAGCAAATTATACCTTGTCTGTACTGTATGTATCAACATTTATAGTTTTTCCAAATTTAACAAATGACGTTGGCATGTGAAGGATATCATTGTTCCTCACATTTTAAATCTATTTGTACAGATTGACTTAAAGGCTAAAAGATTTCCTGTTGGTGGTTATTTTTATTATACCGTCATGCTTACTATCAGTAACTGACCACATCGGGGTGGCTATGTGCTACTATACAACTGCATCGCTTTATTATTATATTTGTTTAGGTGACACGTATCTCATATGGAAAACAATCAAACAGGACTAAAGCTGCATTACATGTCCTAACATTTATTGTTGAAAGTTTTATTACTTACAAGATATTTTTACATTTATCGATAAACACAATATATACTGCTTTCACAACTAGAGATTTTTATAAGCACATATTAATTGTAAATAGTTTTAAAAATGAAATGTCCAAAAAAGAGACCTTACAGCCTGTTAACCATAACGTTTGTGTATTATCATTATGACACCAATAAGCATTATGACTTTAAATATACATGTGATAACATGCAATAGATGTGCAAATTTCGAATCGTGATCAATGTAACTGTAGCATAATCTTAACTGTGGCATTGAGTGCAAATGTATGATGCAAATGTTGAGTTTGGTCATGTCAGTGAGGTAGGCCCACAGGGGCTGTGCACTACAGGCATGATACGAATCACTTCTGCTCAGCGTTACCAAGGTGATACCCACAGTTTCCATGGTCCTTTCAGGGGACCCTTCAAGAGCACTTCTGCAAATCTGTAGGCTACTCTCCAAGGCCATTCTCATTCCACTTGTACTACGGCTGTCCTTAATGAAATTATACTTGTAGTTCAGATTGCTCTCTGTGGATTTCAAAAGTGCAGTTTACACTGAGCACGGATTTGATTTAAACAGTGACATTGTTAAATATCTTGATCAAAAAAAGACAACTAAAGTAAACCTAAAAGTCAATAATAGTTCCGGGACTTTGCAACTTAACGCAAGTTTCAATATGATGTCCTTTTAAACATCTCAACAAAATAATTCTTACTGAACGGTGCCTGTCAAAAGGAATTTTACAGCATAGAATACAAGATGTCCTCATGCTGTAGCTCATTGCTCGAATTTACCAGGATGAACAGTTTGCGCACAACTTTGAACACCAGCAAAACGTCAAAGTGCCTCTTCCCAAGCATCAGAGCAGCGGAGCTTAGAAGGGAAGGACAATCAGCAATGACCTGCAGTTGACCAGTGATGATGTTTCCCCTCAGAATTCCAAGTTACCAGAGTGAGTTTGCTACAAGTTATTTACCATCATTGCACAATGTGTCTGTTATACATGGCCACTTCCCGGCCCAGAAACGCCTTTCTTTCACTTTCCATTTTGTGGCGTCCTTCCCACATCCCTCCTTCTCCTCATCTTGCTCTCCTGTTACCCCATAAAGCGACCTTCTCCTTGGCCCCCGTCACAGAGCCACCCGCAAGACACGCAGCCAGCGCTTAAAGGAAGATGCGGGTGTTTTTCTGCTGAATACCGTCTGTGGACTATTTATTGGCCTGTGTCGGTGGGTGTGGGGCAACGGGGGCACGAGGGGGGGTCGCATAGTCTTGGTGCGGTAAAACCGCCCGCGCGAGCGGGACCCCCGCAGCACTCCGTCCACGAGACCTTTCTCAGGTACGTCTTCGCAACCAAACACTAAACTACGCGTGTGTGTGTGTTTTTGTAAGTGTTCCAGATTTTGCCTGTTTGTTTTTGGCACTTTTTTTTGCGGGCTTTCTGCAACGCACTGCATGTACGCGTACGCCGAGGCGTGCAGAGCATCTGTTTGGCGTTGTGCGTTTGCGTGGACTGCGGCGCATTTTCGTTGCCGTTTACGGCTTTCCCGCTCGCACTTACCAAGTTTGTCGGTTCTTAAGCGGGTTTTTCTTTCAACTGTTCGTGCGTTTTTGTCTGCGTCGTCCCTGCATTTCTGTGACCGAGCGAGCGAATGCAGTTTAAAGTGTGACGGAAAGTGGCGCGAGGCTGCCGGTCCGCGCGGGACACGTGCAGCAGCCGGAGCGCGCGGGTTGGTTCAGGATCGGGAAGCGGGCTCGCGCCGTGGGTGACAGCGCGCAGGTGAGCGCGTCTCCGCTCTTTGTCCCGCGAGGCTCCTGACGTGCGATGCGTTTTTCGGCGAAACAGAGCTGCTTTTCTGAGCTGCTACGGGGGGCGAGACGCGGGATGATGGAGGGACTCAAGAGAAGCATAACAGAAGTGTGAGTGAGAGCGAAACTGTGGAAAGTCCCGCTCCCAGATTCTCCCGGCCGAGGTCCCAGTGCGTGGTTACCAACCGACTTCTTTACATGTTCTGCTGTCTTAGTAAACAAAAGCAGTACCGTATTAAGTTAATAATAAGAAGAATTTCTGTGCTTCTCGCTGCCCTCTTGTAGCATGTCCCAACGAGGAGCTTCTTTCTGAGTCCTATCGCTGAAGATCAGCTATGCTGTGGCCGTCTTGGGTATCTCTCTCCTGCCTCCTACTGCTGGGGGCAAGAAGTGCAGGTGAGGGTGAGAGCAGACTGACAGGACAGCAGGTGCTAGCAAAACAGCAAAGCACAGAACATCCAGTCTTGAGTTTATTCCTGTCTGGTTACCATACAGTCAGATCATTCAGACCTTTCTCTGTTCTCTTTACTGTTAAAAGAAAAAGCATGTGCTAAATGAAAAAATGTAAAAGAAAGTGTCTTGAATAAATAAACATGTATTTGCAAGCAATACTTTCATTCAGTTGCAGCCTTCTGTAAATATTATTCCTAAAAATCTTTGTTTTATTAAGTTTATGGATGTGGATGTACTGAACATCAGCAGATCAGAGACATTAAAATGATAGCGACTTATCTCTCAATAAGTGTGCCACTCGGAGGAGTCGTGCTTGGTGTCTCCGGTGGGGGCACTGCACCCCGTGGAGGGCCTACTGGAGCACTTTAGGGCAGGTCCTGGCTGCGCGGCTAGGGAGAGTGGAACAAGGGAGACCCATATAATCTCCATAACAGGCGGCACCCTGGACCAACCCAGTCAGGTACTCTGTCGTGCATACAGGTGTAACTTATACACAAACATAGTATAAACACAACAAAGTACGCAACATGACCGCTATCACTCAGTAAGTCAGCAATTTGATACCATTTCTATACTAATACCCTTCTCACTATCATCTTTCCTCCAAGGTGACAGTGCTTGTGCGACCCCTGTTCTACTCTCGACCTTCCACCCGCCCCACGATGCTTGTATTGAGTTCTGAGCATCCTGTGTCCTGGCTGGTGGAGGGTGAGAGGTTACCTCCTGGCTTCACAATGATGGTACAGGTCAGTGTACCCTCTTCCCCTTCAGCCTCGGCCTGCCGTTTGTTTATATCATGTAAGCTGAAGGTTGGGAGAATGACTAAAGATGTTATGAGGACAACAGTGGATGCAAGAATGAATGGGGACGATTACTCTTGCTCTGGCTGTGTTTGCCAGGTTTCAGCACATTCCAGAGTACAGTCACAAGGGGTGGCCATGCAGGTGCAGCAGATGTCCTCCATACCTTGGCGCCCACAGCAGCTGTTGCGCTGGGGAATGAAGCATCACTCATCTATCTCCTCCCTCAACCATGCAGCCCACGCCAATCGGGTCTACCTCCGTCTGGGAGAGGGTGAGCCTCACACAGAAGGACAGGCACAGCTAATGGGGTTCAGCCCCTGCTGAAAGCACTGTGAACACATACTTTATCTTGTGTCTGTTACATTTTCTGTTCTTGTTTTCTTACCCTGTGAATGAATGAAAATGCAAGCACACAAAGAACAACATTTTTAAGCCATTTCTGTCTCATGTGCCTCTCCTTCTGCATGTACACCCTCTGCACTTTATTTTCTGTCCCTCTTCCAACCTGTCATCTCCCACTAGATCCCACATTGCCCAGTGTGTGCCAGCTGCAGCCCCTCTTTCTCTCCCACAATTACCTGATCTCTGACCTGCAACCCCAAGAGTTGCGAGGCTGCGCTCCTGGCAGGGCTGGTGAGGAAGTCGAAGTGCATGCAATCAGGCTGATGTCAGCAGGGTCGGGAATTTGTGGGTGAGCCTTTGGATTGATCTTGCAGAAGAAATGTGCTTCTTGATGGGCATGTCAGGACATCCACAGTTTCACTTGTTTTCAAATTAAATTATCTCCTATCTGAATGACCATACTGTCCATATGTTGTTGCTACAGATTATTCCTCCATTAGTTGTGTATATGTTCTTAGTTTTTTGTCTTTCTGTGTTTGTTGCGCCTAAAGATTTCTTGTGTGTCACTCGTGAGTTGCGTGCATGGTGAAGGGAGGGGAATACAATGCTGATGACTTTTCCCCAACCACCTCCTGTCAGCTCGCTGCAGGTGGAGGTCCCTGTCTCGGTGCTGTCGCCGAAAGCCAACACGGGATGGTATGAGCTGGTGATAATCCTAAGCAGCACAGTCCCTGTGAACTGGGCCTTGAGTGCCAATGGACTGCAAGGCCACATCTATGTCTATGTGCGTACCCATCCTTCACACCTGTACATCTGCCACTGTGCGAGTCATGTGGGAGAAGCATACATGAGACTTTGTATATTGGAGGAAAGGGAATACACTGGCTTCTCAGTTCACAAACACAAATGAGGCCAGAAATCTACTTATAACCAAATTTGTTTGTAAATCCAAAGCCACTTTTACCATTATGTCATAGTGAAATACTTAAGAAAATGATACAAATGTCCTTCAGTGTTTTTTATAGTTAGGATCTGTGAAAACTTGACATAAATGTATAAGTTGGGGAACTACTTGTGAAGTTAGGACAATGGCTATTTTGAACCTATCCACGAAGAACTGTATGTCAGATATGGGATGATGGTCCATCACAAATGTATTAACTTTAAACAATAAATGCTCAAATTAACTGTACTTTCAAGTAATGCTAAATTATCTCCAAAGCTTCTGTTCAATCCAGACTGCTGACTGAGTCATCACATAAGCATGTGTGGAATAAATACAGAATACAGACGTATCTTGATTTACAGGTTAGGTAAAAGTCTTGGATGCAATTTTAAAAATAAAAAAAAAATAATAAAAAAATAATAGTTATTAAAGCTACTTTTACATATATTTTAAAATACTGTCATCAGACTTTTAATTAGTATTGATTGCGGACTGATTGATTACATAAATGTGCAATATTCCTCATCTTCTTACTGATCACCAGCACTCAGACGCAGTGTAAACATGGAAAGCAGGTTGAATTAAAATGGCCTCCAACTGCTGTTTTCCTTCATTTTAGTGGCAAATGCGTTGTTGAACAGAAACATACATTGCTTATGGAAATTGAAAAAGTAAAAAATCATTAAAATAAAAGGGATAATATTAATAACTTGTTGTAACACAAGAAGCAAGTGTATTGCTAATATTCAGCATAGCATGTTTTCCAAAGGTGTCCATGTTGCCTAAGAGAAAAGAACTATGTGCAGTGCAGTATGTGTCCCCATTAGCTGGGGGTTCACAGAATCTCACACCGAGGCTAGGGAATAGAATGATAAAAACCTATAATTAAATCCTTCATGTTACAGTTTCTTCAATTCTCTAAAGGCACCTCGGTTTTTAGTCTTTTTGAACTCTGTAAAGCAGAGAAAAGGAACATTTCTCAAACCTTATAAAAAACTTCTTTTCCTCCTTTTCCTTTTTCAGTCCTCCAACACAGTGTCGCCACTTCACCCCTCAGAGCCTGATCTGACCATGACCAGCGTGCTTATCCCAGACCTCCATGTGACCCATGATCTGGTGGCCTGGGCCAAGCAGCACGGCTTCCCTGTAGTGACTTCCTACACGGAGGCTGATCTGGCCAATCGCTTTGTGATTAAACTGGCTAGAACAGAGCCAGGTCAGATAAAATTTCTGCCAATGAGTCACAAAGTTGTCTGGTCTGGACATTTTAGAACTCCTCAGTGACTCTCCTTTCCCTCTTTTGGCATACAGGCAGTATTGCCTCCCTGCACTCACTAGCTATATCATCTAGGGCAGGGCCCAGGCAGAGGATGGAAAACAGACTGAAGCAATGGCTCAGCCAACAAGGAAATACCAATCATGCAGGAGTGGCGGTCAATGAGGCAGTGAACACAGAGTGCCATGATGGGCAGCTTAGTGTGGCCATTGATGCCAGTGTCTTGCAAGTGAGTCGCATGCAAAGTTTAAAGAGCACTGGGCTTGTGTCCAGAATGTGTGTGTGTACTGCATTGCTATAGTGTCAATGGGTGAATGATTATAGGAAACATAGTGTATCTAGATTATAATGGGACACAGTGGCACTCAGTGCCTCATAGACCCTTAGCTCCTTTGTGTGCATGGGTTCACACGCAATTTAGGATATATGGACTTGCCATGGTCTCCCCAAATCCTTCCCTTACCTACAAAATTATATGGCAGGTCACTGTTGAGTTAGATTCGGCTCAGTGGCACTTCCATTCCTCATCTAGCATTTTAAAATGCCTTGGATAAATGCTATAACAGTCATAATATTATTTATTATCACTGTAAATTGGTTAACCTAATGAATGGACATTAGAATCTAAACTGTTGCAATAAAAATATCTGGTTAATTAGAAACATTGAAAGCAAGATAATTACTTAGTAACTTAGATTGCGTTTATTTAATTCCTTGAAAATGTAATAATCCAGATTCACCTCATGTTTGATCTCACTGCCCAACATGTGGATTTCTTCCCTTCAGCTGCTGCCGCCTTCTGGAGTGTCTCATGTAACACTCCGTGACCCCCAATGCCAAGCACAGTCCAACAGCAGCCACTTCCTGTTGGTGTTTCCAGTCATTTCCTGCGGGACAGAGATTGTACTAGAGGGACAGCCGCGAGGGGTGTGGTACAAAAATATGGTGAGAGGCAAAGTAAGGCACGTCACCACAACCAACTTACCAGCTGTAACCTGCAGGTAACCTTGTCTAGGTTATGAAAGACACTTTGTGTTTATATTATTAAAAAAAAAAAAAAAAAAGAACATTTCCTTGAATAAAAAGTGCCTCCTGGGTTGTAATCACCTGGATTGTCACAGTATCATTTAACACAGGATATGCTGGGTATCAAAAACAATGCAGAACAGATTTTAAAAAAGTGTCAAAATTATTTTTATTAGGACGCAGCCAGTTCGGACAACCACGTAGGTTTTTTTTTTTTTAAACAAAGGACTGACAAAATGGAAACTTGTTACGGCTAAGTCAACAAGAGATGGAGATCACTCCGTACAACCCATTTCAGACATTACGGTGTTTCCGAGAACCGCGATTAAAGGTAATTGCGTTCTCTCGACTGCACTCTCTGTACCTTGGCCTTATTAAATGAGTGAACACCGACTCTCTGCGGATGAATGACTTGGGTCAACTCATCCAGTATTGATCAATGCGAATGTTGTGCAGACGCAGCTGGTAATGGGTGTGGTTCCCAAGGTGATGCAGTTGGAGATTAGAAATTATGAGGTTAAATGAGTGTTTCCTTACACTGACATAGAAATTATAGAAATGGCATAAAAAAAAGTGTAGTGGCAGAAAATAAATTACTTTGAACTGCTTTGTGTCTTATAGCAAATGATTTCAGAAGTCCCAGTTTATGACACTGAAGCCAAAGAAAGCATTGCCTAAGCTCTCTTTCTCTCCTTTAATGGCTTGGATAAGGTGGTGGTGTGGAAGAAGAGGTCCTCAAACCCAGACCACAGTGGGGAAAGAGAAGAGCAAATCCCACTGATTATACAGGCAAGAGGATACCGTTTCCCTAGGGCAAAGCTGCTTGTGTTTGTGTCAGTCTGTAAACTCAATATGAAAATGTTTCTGCCTGCTTGACAAAATGGCTGGTCTGCATTTTTCATATTCCAGATCAGCTGTTTTGCTCTGATACCCCACGCCCCCAGCAGCCCCTCAGAGCTGCAGCTCCCAACTCAGGCAGCCAGAGGCCTTTGGGCCCAGCAAGAGGCCAGCACACCAGCCATGTCAGTGGAACCAAGATCAGCGCTGCTCCTCTCCATGCAGCTGTTTGTCACAGAGGCGTACAAGCAGGAGGAGACGGGACCCTGTGTTATCAGTGCCAAGAGCCGTGTGTATGTGGAGGTCAGTGTGTCCTTCTGTCCCACCCCTGTACTTCTTGTATGTCTCCTGTACTGGCAACATGAATATGAATGAAAGGGCCTGCATGATGAAACCTCTAACTTTTCAGGTATCTGCCAAAGGTGCTATGTCTGGTGCTGTGGAAGTCTGGTCCTGTGTAGTATCCCCCCTCTCAGACCCCAGAGCATCTCCTGGCTGGACGGTCATCCAGGATGGCTGTTCCTATGACCCCACATTGACACTGATGACCACACACCAAAACATAAGGGGGCAGAGCTATAGCAGCAGTAAGCACAGCAGTGAGAGGAAGCTGGAAGCAAGACGGAAGGTAACCATAAGCGGAAAAAGAAACAAGGGTGAAAGAGAGCCAGAAGGCATGGAGAATAAAGAAGGGTGGAGAAGAATGAAAAAGGGGGAGAAAGCAGCTGAGGTAGAAGATCCTGGAAAAGGGGAGGAGACTGGAGAAGAGATGGGTCAACTGCCTCAGCGCCTACGGTTCAGTTTTGTGCTGCGGCCCATTTATAACAACCCTGTCCAGTTCCTGCACTGCAGGCTGCGGCACTGCGATGCAGACGCTGCCCTCATCCCTGACACCACTTTGGCCACACCCACTGAAGAAATTCCCCTCACTGGGTGCCAGAGAGGGCTTCACATCCCTGCTCTCATTTCTCTACCCAAACCCAACTATAAAAAGGTAGTGTGGTTCTAGTAAAAAAAAAAAAAAATGGCCCCTGCAACCATAGCAATATTTGTGTAAAAATATACATTGATAATTTAAGCATAATATCCCCATTATACTGGTTTTTCTCTTTTGTACTTTAAGTGCTACTACAGGACTCTGTTCAGACCCATGTTGGTGACTGAGCCTGTGGAGGGGCGCCGTCCCCTGGCACCTTCTGCTGGTCAGTAGTTCCTTCCAGTCATTTCATGACATAACTGCAACGATTATGTTAAATATCTTTGTCTCAGATTTGTATAATTATTTCAAAATTTACTATAGGAAGATCATTTAATTAGCACTAACCCTGTATGTGTGTGTGTGTGCGTGCGTGCGCGCGCCTGTGTGAGAAGGTCAGACTGCTTTCAGGCCCAGGATGATGTTGCATTCTAAACCTCAAGATGGCGGTAGGTTTCTTTAGTTTAATAATGCATGACAGCACTGCATTGGCAACTGCCACTGGATCCTTCACTTTTCCTGTTTATAGATGTTAACCAATGTACTGGTGACCACCGACAGTGTTGCTTGAGTCCTTTTCACATGCCAGATGTTTCTCCAAATCTGTTAAATACCCGTTTATCCAGGCCCCGGATTTGACACTGGCCCTGTGGTGGGGATTGTGTTTGCAGCTTTCCTGCTGGGAATCAGTGTTATGGGAGCCCTCTGGTGCATCTACAGCCACACAGGTAGTGCATGTACAGTCATGTTTGTTTATATATGACTATAAATGACAGAAGGTGTGAGTAAACTTTGTGTGAAAGTCTGTGAAAATTGGTACTGTGCTACTGGCTGTTTCAGGGATGACTAGAATGACACAGACAATGAGAAGCAGCAGTCTGGTAGACACCACAGAGCAAACATCAAGTGGTAACACCCCTGTATTGCTGGAACAGTCCAACAGCAGTGTGTAGAGGTAAGGTGAACCTGCTTTGGGAATCCTTCCTACGAAAACAAAATACAAATAATAGAAATACAACAGAAGAACCATGGTCCTAAGGCAGTTTTGTAAGTGATTAAGATGGGTTTTTTTCTTATAGATTCTAGAGGGGGGAAAAGGCTGAAAAAGGAGAAGAAATAATCTCAGTTTGAGTGTGTATATCTGTATGTGTTGGAGAAAGAAAGATGAAACCACTGTCTCCAGCACCCTCATCTCCCTCCCATGTTTAACAGCCTGTGTTTAAAATGCAGCCATGATTGTAAGGTATCTGCTTTCAGTCAAACTTGCTTGACAAGTCAAAATGAAGCTTAATAAACCCAAGGGTACTGCAGAAGTTACAACTGTATTGAGCAGAAATATAAATTAATATATTTTTAGTGAGAGCACAATGTTGTACAAATGATGTAAAAGTGATGGACAGGAATGATTTTTCTGTATTTATGTGTAAATGTGTTTAATTTCCTTTGTGCAGTTTGTTCCCCCAATAAATGACATCTGTGGCAGAGTGAGATACTGTGAGGTATAGGTGTTTGTTTCCAAAAATTGAGGTTTCAACAGGGTTGTCAGGTCTGTGGTTATAGATCATTTGTTTAATCTGTCAAAATATATGTGGAATAAATATTGCTTCCATGTTGGTTGGGAGGGTGGGGAGTAAGTGTCCATGAAGGATGGAGGGAGTCCCAGAAAAGTTTGGTATGACATTTACAATCTTGATAAAATTAAACTGTGTGTGTGTGTGTTACAGCTTTACTTTTAAAGCTAATAAACTAATACGTGATACTTTAGTGACCCAGGAATCTAAGTGACCAATCTGGCTTCCATGGAGGGATTGTAAGTGAACTGCAACTGAAGTATTTGTTAGTACTTCTGGACTTTGATGTCAGATATGTATTGTTTATTTATTATTTATTGTTAGGAATAGCAAGAGCCTAATTTGTCAAAAAAATATTTCATTTGTTCACTGATGACCTGTTTTCTGTCATGTTTAATTTTATATGAGTTATATCCATTGCCTATACTTTTGATGAGTAATATCTAAGTATTTTGTACACAAAAAATATTGTCAGTTAATTAGTATTATAAAGTAGTACATCAACAGTATATGCAGTGTATCCATGTAAACAGATGCATAATATATGTAAAATGGCACTTAACCGAAGTATAAAATAGTACAAAAAAAAAAAATATTTATTGAACATTGCAAGCAGGACAAGAATTGGATATGACGCTCCACAGCAACATCCATAAATTCCTATACATGTCAAATATCATGCCATTGAATCCATAGCTAATCCAGTGTCCATTGTCAAACTCCAAAGCCATCCTTGTGTCATTTTACTGCAGCACTTGGCTGCTGAGGTGAAGCAGGATCTGTCATCTGACCCATGACCTTTGGTTCAATGTGTTGTGTGCAGCTCATGTATGTCCAGAACAACGCTCCTTGTGGCTGATTGTGTGTGCGCCTTTCTCAGCAGTGGCTGGAGGAGGCACAATACTCATGGTGCGATTCCTGGTGGCGGCGCAAGTCCACCTTGCGCTGGAAGCTTAGCTGGCAGCAGGAACATGAAAAGGGTGGGTGGTTGTGCTTGCGGCTGTGGGTGATGAGGTTGGAGCTTTGGCTGAAGGCCTTGCCACACACTTGGCACACATAGGGCTTCTCACCTGTGCAAGTTGGTGCGGGTAGTGGAAGGAGGGCAGAGAACAATGCTCAAGGTGAGGGACATGGAATACAGTTAAGTTGGACCGATTTTCGTGTGCATGCATGTGTTTCACACATAAGCATGCACACACATTCCTAATGTGGGTCCCCGCAAACTTACCAGTATGTATGAAAGTGTGCTTTTTCATGTCCGACTTCTGGTGGAACCTCTTGCCACAGTACTGGCAAGGGTATGGCCGTGTGTTGGTGTGGATGAGCAGGTGTGTGGACAGAGTGGAAGAGCGCTTGAACACCTTGCTGCACACTTCACATCTGAACTGGCCATCCTGAGACAACATGGAATCAAAAAACTCATCCTATTTCAAACAGACAGGTGTTCAGGGGAAAGGAAAGCAAGGTTTGTTGATAAGAGCAAACAATAAAGGCAACACTGCTGCAACTTAATTTATAAGCACAGAGACCCCTCACAAAACAGTTCCATTCAATGAAAAACTATTTTCCCATAAAACATGCTAATACTTCAGCACAGCATCATTTATCAGTATGTTGAATCGGTACAGTATTATTATGACAAACACTGTTGACTGTACAGCCACAGTCCTGCAGTTGAAAAGGTGATTTCCAACACAACTCCCATCCCTGTTAACTACTGCATGTACAGAAACTTTCTTAGTGCAAGGACACGTGGAAGAACAATAGCTATTCACCTATCTCAACTAGTAGCAACCACTTATTATCATGAGCAGTTTTAATAAGCACACTTATATTAGCATAAATAAAACTCTAATCTCACCTTCAAATGAAGACCAATGAATGTCAGATGTTTGTTAATAATGGTAGAAGTCACTGTCCTACATAAAATACCTTGTTATTTAGTCATTTTCTGATTTTTTTTACACAAAAGTTAATGTTAATTCATGTTGAGATTTCACCTAATGGGAGGATTTTGTGGACGGAATAAATCACATCACATCAGAGGGGTCCATCTCATACCTTGACTCTGCAGTGCGAGTTCAGCCGAGGTCTGCTTCCATGGGGGCTAGAGCTATGATTAGCCCGAGGAGTATCCAGCCTGGGGATGGCACCCTTGTGCAGGAGATCTTGCAGGCCACAGGCACAAGCACACACCTAAGATGATTCAATGTTTTAGTGCAGCCTTGCTATGTAAATTTTGTTCCACAGACCTAAGAGGTGAAACATGTTCCTCCTCAAAGAACCACAAGGACCCTGTTCCCCAAAAATACCCCCACTTACTTCTCCACACAAAGAACATCCACCATGAGGGCCTCTGTTGAGGAGCTGTGCGCGCATCATGCTGCTCATCTGCCAAGCCCCGTGTCTGCTGTCCAGCAGTGTCAAGAACAGCCTTTCCAGCTGTTGTTCTCTCCCAGAAACCCCAGGGTTTACTGACACCCAGGGCTCAGTAGACTTGGCAGAAGCTGTTCCACAGTTAGTCTTTTCTGAGGTGAGGAGCAAATTTAATTTAGCTCATTTACAGTATTGTTCTGCTCTGCTGAAGTCCAAAGGTTAAAGATGTGATGTGAGTACATACCTGTGGAAATTGGGTTTTCAAGAAAAATGCCAGGGTGCAGCTTCCCATGCAGTAGTAGAAGGGGAGTGCATTCCACCATACCTGGAAAAACGGCATTTGGACGCAGCGGTCCTCTAACTTCAGGTGTGCGTTTCATTTGAGAAGAGGCGCTTTCTTGCCCCTCAACATGGTGTTCATCCTGAGTTGATGTGGGGCACAGGGTGGAGCCAGAATGGAGCAAGTTGATCCAGGAGCGTGATGCGCAACACCCTGCCTTCTTACTTTTAACCAGGAATGAGCGAGGCATGGTGTGCAGATGGTGAGGGCAGTGGAGCCAACTGATGACGTGCAACAGCAAAGATCGCTACAGTAACGACAAACAATATAGCAAACACTGGAACTAATTCAAATTTGGAACAAAACATCCGATTCAAGTTCTCTTTCAAATCAAAAATACCAGTACAAACCCCTCTGTTCACATCATCTGCATCTCTGTGAGCCACAATATTTAATCTGCCTATGGAGGGTAGCATTGGGTTTGTTTCAAAGAAATGATAGATAGATAATGTTCATTCACAGTTAAGGAAGAGCAGTAGCATGAAATGAAAATATTAAAGGTCATACAAATGTGAAAATAAAACATTCTAAATACAAACATTGAACATATGTAGTAAATGGTTATTGTTTTAAAGTAAGTAAGTATAAAAAACATGGTATGCCATCAATAGTAACTTTTTGGGCAAAAAAATAACTAGGTAAATTTCAAATATATTTCAAATAAATGTGAATAATTCAAATAAAGCAGCAATAAACTGTATACTGACAAGTATATCATTATGTACAGTATACATTTAATTATTTGTAATGCTTGCCTGTGAAAAAAATTACAATCCTTAGTTTTCCATATTCTTACCTGTTTTATATGAAACTCTTTGTTATACAATTTCCTGCTTTATAGTTTTGTTAACTATACATTTCCTAAAAAAATAAATAAATAATAAAAAAATCTTAGTCATTAACATAAATCAGAAAAATTTTAAACCATTCTCTGTTACCTCATACCAATGGAAATTTGTCTGAGCAGCAGAAAACTAGAAGAGAATCTGAACATCTATGAGAAATTTGTCTAATTTTCAGCACAGAGTTAGTGGTTTTGACTGTGTGCAAATTAAAAAACATACTGACCGGTACAAAGAGCAGCCTTGCTCACAGTGTTTCTGCTCCGCGCTGTATTCAAATAACACTTCCTCTACAGAGAGCAGCAGTTTAAACTGCTCTGCAGCTGCTACCTCATTTCCACTGCGCATTACAAGATCCCGCTTGTGGGGCTGCCAAAACCTGCACAATCTGCTCTGACAAATTTACACAAAAAATGAGATAAAAAAAGAAAAATAACATAAAAGAAAAAGAAAAACTCAGCAGCTGTTAAAATAACAATGTCTTAATGAGACCATTGTGATGCCAGGGAGGGAGAGGTGGGATGAATGTACACAACCCCATGGAATGTCTGTAACTTCTCTATGTAAATGTAGCCAAACATACAAATATCTTCTAGAGGTAGTTTTAAAAAATTGTGTAATACCATCTAGCAATTAATGTTTTTTTTTTTTTTTTAAAAAAACACTTTCACACATTTAACCCAAGAGTAGACATTGTATATCTTAAAGTTTTATACATAATCCAGTCAAATTAGCATATATATTTTTTTTTAATCTAATATACTTTTTGAAATTAGGTTCAACAACAAAAAAAACAGCTTTTAAACTTACAACCTTGTGGTCGTAATTCCAGTTCAGTTATTTTTACTATCTGGAGCCCCAGGTTATGTCCCTTCTATAGACGAGGAGTTTTTCTACTTAATACGCAGACATTAGGGGATGTGTTAAACTGCATCAGAATACACTTTGTATTTAAAATTTAAAATGGCACCCACTAGCAATCACAATAGTAAAAACGCATTTTTGATTCTTGAAAGCAGACCCAAGGTGGGTTATTAAACTGTGTCCATACTGTCTGCTCTACAGGTTAATGAGACTTGACAATAACTAACCATCATATTTTATGTTGATAAAATCAGTTAATGTCCCTTAAGTGAAATTAAACAGATTATAGCCGTTTTCCTCAAGAAAAAACAAAGGTAACCTATTAAAAATGCAAATACATTAAAAAATATATTAATTTAGCTTTTAACACTGCTAAAATTGTTTTTTTTATAGTTCTTAGACAACCACTTATTGAACGTAACAGTCAGATTGACTTTAACAGTTATTATAAAAATGGAGGATTCCAAGATTTCCCATTTAACAATAAAACCATCCACACTTATTCTCTCACTTACCTTAAACAAATTTAAACTAAATTTATAAGCTAATTTAACATTTGGTGAGAACGGATATTAAGCAGAGAAATAACTTTTAACAGCTGATACTTACCAGCCTCAAAATTTCTTTTCTAGTAAACCCAAGCGTTCACACACAGGGCATGTTAACAGCATTTTAATTTGCATATGGAATACAAAATGAATGTATAATTTAAATCATCACTTGTATTCGGGGGGGGGGGGGGGGACCAGAAGATGTATATATTCAACTGAATTTTTTTGTTTACATTCTCTATTTGTGTCAGTGGCATTCGTCCTTCCAGAGGTTGCAGCTCACATGCCAGCAGTGGGAATTACAGGCTGAATGTCCGTCCTGAAGCCGAAACCCATTCACGTGGAGTCACGGAGAAAGAGAAGTTGTGTCTGTAAACACAGCAAAACGGCATCTAAACGGCTTAACTAGAAACGGTAGAAATCTTAAAGGATGTTCACATGATATTTGAGGGAATTTCCCATGTTGCCATGTGATATTGTGCTTTGACAATTGATAGAATATTCCCTTCGCCATTGCTACACTGGCGAGTCATTTCCAAAGTGAATAAAGTTAAGGTCAACACCTAAAACATCTGGCATGCGAGAATTAAGCTGCAGGAGGAATAAAACCAAACAAATGCTTCAGAACTCAAACTGTACATGTTTATTTGTCATTCTCTTCAAGTACAGAACACTGAGTTATTCATTTAAATCATCATCAAACACCACCATACCCAATATTCTATTTATTGTGACTAATAGGTTTAAGATATCACTTGGTACATTTGAGAAAGTGTGGAAAATTGTACCCCTTTACCTTAACACCAAACCATCAATTCAAACTACAAAACCTATCCAGAATGTAGCAGCAAAATGTCAATCAGTACCATAAAAGCAATAATGATATTGATAATTACTGTTACTATCACCATTATTGAGTTAGTATTACAGTTATAACTGAATGGCACCAGAGCACATCTCTACCCACCACTGTTCATAAGCACAACAGAATCTGACTGCAAGACCAGAACCTGTAAACTCAGGACTACTCAGACTCTTTAAACATAAAACCTTTCAAGTTTGATCACTAAAGTGCTCAATAGGAATGCTAGATGTGATCTGACGCTGGTATCTTACCCTGTTTCTAAATGCCTGCACACATGACGATCATCCCTGATGACCTATTCCTTCCCTCCATGCGATTCTAGCGCATCCTTGGGGCCCACGTTCCTACAGCCTCCTCTGAAAATCTTGATGGCTTAACACAGTATGACTCAATCCACTGAAACACAAAGCAGGTAGTACAACGTCAGGACATGTTAATGTGTTTGCATGGTGCAGTAATGCCATCAATAGGCAATGATGTAAAAAACACCTTGCAAACTAGAGCAGCTGCAATTTATCTTCAATGTGTATAACATTAAGGTAGTAAACATTGTGTATCTGCTACATCCTTCCCATGGAATGGACCATCCACTCTAGCTCAGCCTGTCCAGAGCAGAGCAACACTGTAAAGGAAAAGATGGACAGCTAATTCCAGCTGTGTAGAGAACCTGCTTTCAAGCCCATCCTGGTTACAGTTAAAGCAGATTGGCACACTTAGCTTAGCTACAATACAACCTGATTATTTTAGATACTAGTGGATACCCCTTCAACTAACTATTATATCAAGTTATATCATCAATAAATTTATGCTACATGAGAAACTTGAAAAATAATTCATTTCAATAGTGGCTGGCAGTTGTCAACAAAGATGACAATGCAAATATTTTCAAAATATAAAACCAAAATGCAGATGAAGCCAAAAAATGAAACAAAAATTTGTAATAACCAGCAACTGAGAAACAAATTATAAAAGGCTTTTACAAAAAGCAAAATTTTTCCCATGTGATAAAAATGCAACCTTCCAAATCTGTCATAAACAAAACCAAGTTGTTCCAAAATAGGGTATCGGAGACAGATTGCAGTAGTAGTACTCTATCTGGAAACCATAACCTAGTATCACTGTCAAAATTATAAAATATCATGTAAGTGACAGTAGAGGAAGAGAACAAAATCCTCATTACATAATTTGGTGCAGTGAGACACTGAGCAAACCAGTCGCCTCACTTTTAAAACACTGAACCCTGAAAAGGCCAAACACACTGCTTGCAGACTCACAGGTCATGGAGTCAAGACTGGCAGTCACTGCAGTGTCCTTTACCCTCCCCTTAAGAGTGCATCAACATGGTCACCTCAAACATTTGCGCACTTTTTGCCAAAATCATGTTTCTTTCATCACAATTAGTTACACGTAATTTCTGAAAGAAAAAAAAAAATGAAGAACCACATGCATATCAGCAGCATGTTTTTTGTTGGGGGAGATGCATGGTGAACCTTGTTCGTCGTGCCCACCTGGCTTCCCTTCAGATCCAGTTGGCACAGAACAAAAAGGCCACTTAAGAATAAAAAGTTTGGCTGCCATTATTTCTCAGTCTTAAGAATTTTATACATGTATATAAAAAAATAAAAATTTCCAAATAAATAACACTTACATAACAACATAAAAAAGATTTGGCAATGTCACCCCTCACACAAATATATTACACATAGGAAATTATTTGCCCCCCCCCCCAACAGACAAAAACATATATAGGTTCATACACTGATATTTGTGATCTATGTATATCATCTGTAGTCACTCTACTGTGCCATGTGTATGAGGCCATGCTTTTCTTCATAACTGCCTTCCATCACACAGGTGTTTTTCCGTTTCCTTCTCTAGCCATACCGTGCATTGGTGTGTCAGAGTGCTGTAGAACCAAACAAGGAGAATCAGGAACATCCCAGGACTGCCAGGGAGTAACAGTGAACAGTCTGTTTGCTATAGAAGAAAGGGGTCGAGTAATGCTGTATGAAAGCAACAGTGTACAAAACACTGAAAATGAGTCTGTGGACTCTCATTGCACAGGGAAGAATGGGGAAGGACAGGAGACCATACCACTCTGATCTCTAGCTTCCAGCCCAGGACCTTCCAGAGTCCTTCATTCAGGTGTTGAGGAACAGCTGGAGTTGAGGACACCTGAATTGTTGTGCTTGGTTCACCCCGACCCTCTCAATGGCATGGGCTACCCAGTCCAGTCAAAATAACAAGTAATAGAGGACAAAGAGTGTCTACTATCACTTAAAGGGGAAAAAAAGGACAGAGGAGTATTAGGACTCAAGACACAGACACCCAGGTGCACCTGGTCAGAGAGAGGAAAGGACAACACATTTGGCAGATGAAAAAACAGAAATGGTAAGAAGGGGGCCACACAGTTTGAAGTAGTGAACAGTTCAGCTTGGCATGGTACTGTTTGTTTCACTGGTCCAGGCCCTCAGTGCACAACATTCCAGGGTAGATTTGAGGAGGCTGGCAATCATCCATGTTGGAACCTCTCTCCTCCACGTCACTATCGCTGCTGCCTTCACTGGCTAGGTGTGGAGAAGGACAGCAGGGTGCCGTGAGGGCAGTATAGACAGTGTTGACTGGCAAAGGGCTAGGCAACAAATCCTCATCTGAGCTCAAGTAGTCATGCTCTGCAGGGGCCCGGCTGGTGAGACACAGGTTCTGGAACGTACCCCCTCCAGGGGACTGATAAATGGAGGGCTGCCCACGTAACTGTCTGATCTGAGTGCGAGAGAGAGACAGAGGTATAAATGGAAAACAAGCAAAAGAGAAAAAGAATATAAGCAACACTAGTAAAGCATTACCAGTGACTAGATTTTTCCCCCTTTTCATGCCATATTTTTAATTCCGGAATTATTTTTGTGTTGTAATCATAATGTGACTATACAGCAGCAGCAGTGCCTTCAGAAAGTATTCACCCCTCCGATGTTTGTTTCTCATCTTGCTATGTTGCAAATTAAAGGACACTATTTAGATGGCTTCAGAATTTCATTAAAAGTCACTTATAGTCCTTTGGCACCAATTACAGCCATGAGTCTTCTTGGGCTTTTATGAGCTTTGACATTGAGATTTAGGAATTTTTGCTTATTGTTCAATGGAAACTTACTCAAATTAGAAAGAGAGTTAATGGGCAAGAACTTTCAGGTAAAACCACAGATTTGCAGTTGGACTCTGGCCTCCGGCTGGGCCACTCCAAAATATTAACCTTCTAATTTTCAAGGTATTCCTCACTACCTTTTGCCAGGTATTTTTATTTTACTCTCATTCTGTTGCACGCATACGCATATGCACACAGTGGCTGCCAGAGGGAAATTCCCCCATGCTTGGCTCTTGTTACTTCTAAACACATTAAATCAGCTTTGTATTTGCTCATACATCAGTAAAGAGTATTAACTAATTTCCTTGTACACACAAAAATACATGTATTTGGCTCAAACCATGCTGCGTTGGGTAGCAAAAAGCTCTCCAGTTCCTGCTGTTGAAAAGGAAATCTCAGAGCATGAATCTGCCACCATTATACTTGACAGTAGGGATATGTTGCCTGGAGCCAAAGAAAGAACTTTGTTTTTGGCCCAAAGACCCAACATTAGTCTAATCACAGCAGAATATTCTACCAAAAGGTTTCAGGTTTTGTCACATGGCTTCTAGCAAATGCATACCATGACTTACTGGTACCCTTTCTCAGAAGTGGCTTCCTTCTAACTACTTTCCAAAAAATACTCAATCTATAAATTGCTGAAGAGATTAGTGATGTTTGTTGCATGTCAAAGAGCTCTGAAGCTCTGTCACTTCTCTGGCAGCTCCCCTACTTGTCCAGTTCAGTAGGATGGATTAATCTTGATATTGTCGAGTTGTGCCATATTTTTCTTTCTTTTTTAACAATGGACTTCAAGGTACTCGTTAGAAGATTCAAAGTTTTGCCAACCTTTTTATTTATAACCTTCTCTAGCTTTTTTCCTCCTAATCTCAACGTTTCACACGTAGCTCCATGTTCTTTATGGCAGCAGGACTGTTGTGAGACCTCAGAGTGATATTTATTGTGAAAGAAAACTGTATGTACATCTGGTTGTTAACACTTATTAACATTAACCAGTTAATTCAATGTTATTCATTTAAATACTTATCAGTGGAAAATCATTTTAAACACTACCAAGACACAATTTTTTTGTGAAATCTAGGGAAATTGTGGTTTTTGAGTTGACCTGTACCACATTATAATTTTCCCCATCAAAAATAATGGAAACAGGTGTCTTGACTTGTGAAAGTCAAAGAACAAGGCCTTTTCAGAAACCAATTAGGATCACAAATGAAGGGATGACTGTATAGAGAAATAATTACAGGAGAGGAAAAAACACGTTTAAATATGTTTTAATTTGGCTGCAATACAGCAGAATGAGAAGGAATTGGGGGGAGATTACTTTCTGAAGGCACTGTATTTTCACTCAGACACCCAAACCCAGATGCCATAAAGGGCAGAATTTGCTCTGGAGGTCAAGTTTAGTTAAGACTTTTCAGATATATTTTAGGGTTCATTGATTCTCATCTTACCCCTGGGAGTCTGAGAATGGCTGATGTGCATTGATTACAAAGAACCAAGGCTAACTCTGAAACCCTGCTAACGTTCTGTCAGAGCAAAACAACTGTATTCTCACATTTTGCACTGTAATGGATTCTGCTGTAAAAGGAGGAGCTTCAAAACTGCTTTTCAAAGCTACATGGTAAAGCAAAAATGCAAGAAGTTTACACACAATTCTATCAAATGTAAATGTTTGAGAAATGGCGAAATTAGAAAGCAACCACTGGCACATTTTTGGTAGGCAGATGGGTTGTGGTCTCCATGTCCTAACCAAAAATTTACATCTACATTGTTTAACTTAAAATCAGTTCAGCAACTCAAAAGAATACTGACTGACTGTGTTCAATGTGTAACCTGCCTTACTCCCTAGGATTGGCTCCAAATCATCATGACCTTGCTGCATAAGAGGTTACTGAAAGTTAAAGAGTGCACGGTTTGAATGGAGATATCTGGGTATTTCAGACTTCATTCTGTAGTCAATACTTAAATTGTAAAACAGGCTAAGTGTACCCAGTGATATTTCAACAATGCAAGTGGTTTGTGGTGAAGGGTATCTGACCTCATTTTTCAGCTTGGCAATCTGTTGCTGCAAATCAGTGATGTACTGGCTGGAATCCGAATGGTTCAACTGGCCCTGTATTCGACCCTCTTCCTTCTGAAACACACAGGTATAACTGATAACAGCCTAATAGGCTGAGTCAGGCCTGAATACTGTTTATGCCTTGCAAATTGTTAATTTAAAAAACCACCACTCAGTTATGTACCACACTCAGGAAGCAACAGTAAACACTTACAAACCTAAATAAACTGTGAACCTCTCAGTATATATGCTTATACAGTAAAAGTAGTCATTTCTAAAGTAACTAGGTGTTATGGAGTTTGAAAATATTGTTTAAAATAGTCAGTTGCCTCCAGTTTAGAAGATATGGAATAAGCTTAGTGGATATACAGGCCTAATTCCTTTGTGTGCAGGGGGTATAAAGTGGTCTAAACACAGACAAATTCTGTGTATCCTGGCTAAAACGTGTTTCTACATATGAATTTTGCGATACTGAAAGATGAATATGACCATTAAAAAACTGGCTACAGTTTCAATGAATGTAAATTTCACATTCTGCATTTAGTGTAGGGACAGAAATTAAGTGATGGGATTACACATGTGTAACTCATTAACTGTATATACAGGATACTTATGCATAACCAAAACGTGAAACATTTTCTTGGAAAAGTGTTTTAATGGTCGTATTAGTTTTCATACCAGTGAATAGCATCCTCAGACACATAGGTGCACATTATGTTGCAGCAGCATTAACCTATAGATAAACATGTTGGCAAGCACAGATGCAAACACACTCTCTATGATACAGGGGAATGCACTTGATTGCAAATATCCACAATACAGACAAGACAGTAATGTACATGATCAGACACACAGAGACAAACAAAAAGGTTTATCTGTCTCTAGAGTACCTGAATCTCCAGCTCTGCGATTCTCTGGCGCAGTTCAGCCATAACAGCCATGCTGTCAGCCTCTCGCAATCGTACTGCCATCACCTCCTCTTTACTCTGTCAGACACAGAGCAGATTGAGGGCAAGGAAGGTGAGCTCATACCCCCAGACAGCTCCATTAGTGGAAGCTGCATCCCAACTAGGAACAGACAGTGATGGCTGGTGGCTTCAGGGAGGTACTCTAACCAGCCTGTATGAACACCACTGCTAGTGGCTTCACCTTGCACTCAGACTCTGCCTGCTTCCTCTTCATCTCACTTAGCTGGCCTTGTAGCCCTTTGTTTTGCACCATCAGGTACTGCACTCTCTCCTGCAGAGCAGCACTCTCCTGCTGGTGGCGGCTCACCAGTTTACTGTGGATCTGGTTCTAAGACAAAGCAGAGAGGGCATGTGTTCTTTCTATTGGTTAAGGTACTGTTTGTGCTCCTTTATTTTTAGCAGGTCTACTTAGACATTGACTGTGTTTATGTACAAAGAAAGTGATTCTAAATGTCACTATAGAATTGAACCAAACAGAGTAAGAAAAGGAGGTGTAGTCAATGAATAGTCATTAAAGACAAACCTCAGCAGTTGTAGTACAGGACAATATATTAATAGTTCCACATATGTACTTCGGGGCATGCTTCTGGTAATTCAAGGCATGGCTTCTGCAGTGAGGCCCTGCAGGCACACGTGAGGGCCATACCTGGCTCTCCAGCTGCAGCGCTGTCAGCTTGACCTGCTGCAGCTCAGCCTGGGCCTGTGCCTCCCGCAAATGCGCCCCCATCAGCTTGTCCTGCAGCTCATTCATGGCATTCTTCTTTGGTGACTCCTTCCAATGGCCAGCCCCACCTCCGCGGGCCATGTGGTGCTAAAAGAGGGGGAAAGAGTACACAGTCCGCATTCTACTTTACAATCATCTGAGTCCTTCCAATGTTCATCAAATCTATGTAAGTTTCACTTATGTATCTATACATTCTCAGGATTTCTAGACTACCCTCATATCTCTTGGAGCTTACATAGAACTTATATGTGATTATATAAAATGTGTAAAACACACTATAACAAATTCTAAAGGCTGTCATCTGCCAAAGGGTAAATTTTAGTGTTACTATTATATTTCTCAGCATCTTGTTCTGCAAACCTGCCAGCGCTGGTTGAGTTCAGCCACAGCATCTTGCATCTCTCGGAAGCAGCGTAGTGTTTCCAGTTCCCGTAACTTCACCAGCCGCAGTTCTTCCTGCATCTGTGCCACGTTGCTCTCGTCCGGCAGGGAGCTGCTCCTCTAAAGGCCACAACACACAAAATCAAATGGTGGTACACGTGCGTGCATACACACACCCACCTAAATGCAGACGACTTATTATATTAACAACTTTGCTCAAAAATGCCGAATTGTGTCAGAACAAAAATATGCATAACCTGCAGTCCTCTGGTGATGACACATATTACTTCAGTTCAGTTGGATACCCAGGAGAATGCAAAGTCCTGGAGCTGAGTGAGGGACCCGTTTGGGGATGATCATTTTATTTTACTTTTAGTATAAAGAAGAACTGCTTAGGGACACTGACTGCTCAAAGCTACATACTACCACCCCATATCACCCCACCCCTCACATAGCAGGGGGCTCAGAAGAGTGCTGAAGCTGTGGGTTTTCTTATATCGGTGAGGCCTGGTGTGAAGGCCCCACCCAGTGATGTTTTTCAGAATGTGCAAATGCCCACACGTCTGCACAGTGCCAAAAGGCAGCGTCTAGCTTTCCCACACATGCATAAGCAAGGAAGTGTTTGAACATGTGTGTACATACAGGTCAACACACCAGCATGCATACAAAAGCTCTCACACACATACACACATACCATGGCCTTACCTTCTCCAAGTTCAGCACCTTGTCCTGCATCTCCTTCAAGGCACCCAGTAGTCCTGCCTCCTGCAATCGTGACTGCTCCAGCTGTGTCTGGAGGCCTCTCACAAATTCCTCTGTGTACTGTGGTCAAGGACAGACAAGGAGAGGAGGTTGGTGAAATGGTAGCAACTTACTTAAGCACAATGAGGATGTTAAACATTTTATGGCAGTATGTGACATTGCAATTAAAGAACTACAAGGTCAAGTTCAAGAAGTATGCTCAGCAGTAAACTAACCACACAGCTACTGTACATCTGCCATTAAAAAAAAAAAAACACCATCTGCTTTCATCTCAATGGAATAGAGAAGTTTGATGAACTAATTAATACAACTGTGAAAAGGTTATGCCCAAACCAACAGAACAAAGCTCTCAGTGGCTTATGTCAAAATGAGAAAAATGACACTGAACGCATTCTTCCTTAACCTTTTTCATGCAGCTTATGCACATACAGTATGTATCCACACACATATTTCTGCAAAAGACTGGGACAATCAGTTTGCTTAAAAACCACAGCCTGTTTAATCTTAACACTGGATTATCAAAATCTTAACAATTCAAGATTCAGCCTTGAGTCAAGGAATTTGACTTTACGGGAACTGATCAGTTACCTAAAGAAGTTCCTTTTTGAGTGGGGTCTGAAAATGCAGCCAGTGAGAGGCTGCATTGGTAGTAGCAAAATGAAGCAATCTGGGCATTTACCATAGGCTGAAGCATATGAAATTGATTCATGTTTGCCTGGAAACTGTGTACCAGCTCATTTTTCTCACACACACACACACACACACACACACACACACACACACACACACACACACACACACACACACACACAAAAAGAACCACCTCACTCACACACATATAAAGTTGTCTACTTGTAATTAAAAAAAAAAAGAGAAAAAAGAACAGAAAAAAGAACTTTACAGAGTAACAGGATTTTATTATCTACAAAAGTTGGAAATTGTATTTAACAGGTATCCATGGGTACTTACCCACTTCAACTACAGTCAAAAACCCACATCCTTATCTGTTACTTCCTCTGCCTCAGCACCCACATCTGTCTCTCACGATGTAAGATGGTAGTTTCTCCCCATGTGGGGTTTTTACAGGAGTGGGAAGCTGTGGGTGTGGGAACCTTGGTCTGCAGATTCCTCCACAGCCCTAGAAACTATTACGTTCTCTCTATACAAATAGGCTGAGGAATAATATGAGCAACTACAATGGAAATAAACTTTCAATAACCATATTCTTTTTTTAAACAATGACGTTCCATTAAGCTATTTTAGTATTCTTGCATTTTAACAGTGCAACCACACTTTTTAGGTTTGAGCCCCCCATCTTACCGATTCTAACAACTCCTGTTCCACCCCAACCCCTTCTAATATTTCTTCAAAATCGGAAGCAAAACGAGAGAAAAGGGAAAAAGAGTGGCAGAGTGGTAATAAACATCTCTCCTACAACGTGGACCACACCCTCGGATCTATGTTGTGCACGGCCCTCTCGCACATCTGAAGTGGCAGAAAGATGGATTGCAGTGACAAGGTGGCTTCAATAAAGAATCATATGGACAGTAAAACACGGCATTAATACACAAATTCTATGCTTATATCAGGAAAATTACATTTTTTGGGTATGTATTTTGTTCAATAAATTCTTAAATATGAGAAAATAGAAAGGAAGTATCTGGATAACTGAGAATACAAGATGCACATAAATGGAGAACTGCAAATGCACCAACTTGAAAACAGCTTTTATGTTATATGCATGCAAAAAAGTATGGAGGTACACAATTCAAAGTGCCAAATCACTGGTCACCAGTAAACTGCGATACAGCAGGCTTGCTATAATCATAGCTTAACAGTTAACACCCAAATTGTCACTTTCACAAACAGTGCTAGTAAAATATTTAATCACTCAACTATCACTGAGATTGTTGATTTGATCCATGTTATTCTTTATAAATTCATCAGCTCTTAAAAAGATAACTTCTTTATAACTTTTTAACTCATCTATTTCATTTGATGATTTTGCTTCTTCTCTGTCTTCCTCTTCTTTCGGCTGCTCCCGTTAGGGGTCGCCACAGCGGATCAATTGTTTCCACTTCTTCCTGTCCTCTGCATCTTTTTCCGTCGCACCCACCACCTGCACGTCTTCCTTCACCATATCCATAAATCTCCTCTTAGGCCTTCCTCTCTTCCTCTTGCCTGGCAGCTCCATCCCTAGCATCCTTCTCCCGATATATCCAGAATCTCTCCTCCGCACACGTCCAAACCAACGCAATCTCTCCTCTCTGACTTTGTCTCCAAACCGTCCAACCTGGGCTGACCCTCTAATATACTCATTTCTAATCCTGTCCATCCTCGTCACACCCATTGCAAATCTTAACATCTTTAACTCTGCCACCTCTAGCTCTGCCTCCTGTCTTTTGGTCAGTGCCACCGTCTCCAACCCATAAAGCATAGCTGGTCTCACTACCATCTTGTAGACCTTCCCTTTCACTCTTGCTGGTACCCTTCTGTCACAAATCACTCCTGACACTCTTCTCCACCCACTCCACCCTGCCTGCACTCTCTTCTTCACCTCTCTTCCACACTCCCCGTTACTCTGAACTGTTGATCCCAAGTATTTAAATTCACCCACCTTCGCCAACTCTATTCCCTGCATCCTCACCATTCCTCTGTCCTCCCTCTCATTTATGCACATATAGTCTTAGGATTTTGCTTCTTTTCTGTCATTATCTCAAAGTAACTAGGTTTTATCCCAAATTAGACCTATAATATTTGGCAATAAGCTACAGTGGAAAATATTTAAAAAGCAAATTTATACTTTGTGTGTTTTTGACCACAAGGGAAGTGACAGGGTGTGGCTGCAGAAACTGTATGTATTATTTTTGATAGCCTAACCAGTCTAAAGCTCAAGACACCATATATGACGTCAGAAATTTTAACACTTCAAACAGGTTACTAGGAAATAAACAACTATGATGTCCTAACCAAAAACCTTAAAGCAAACCCAGTTAAAGCTTTTTAATTGAGTAACCTGAGACTGTTACACCAAAAACATTTACTTAATTTAAGCATTATGAAGCATGTAATAAAACCACTTGGGCTTTGGTCTAACATTACAGCACAATGGATCACTACAAACTATGTTTGCAAAACTCAGGCTGTGTCAGAATGAAACCTTTTCTTTTTTAATATAGCGCTACTGATAAGTGAAAATCTTAACCTTCTTGTTTTTAATCTGAAAGATAAATCGCAAACAGTACTGCTGCAAACCAAACATGTGACACTCAGGGGGAATAAGGTGTTAACCACTCTTTCAGAAACCCCACCCTGCTCAGTGTATCACTTGGCCAGACTGTGAGATTTCTGAATGCTTGGAGCCACAAAATTTACCTAAAGAAAGATGACTAGTTTTTTGTTAGGTAGTGAACACATGAACATTATGGCCAATGACAAATAGACTGTGTGGAGGTACCAAACATGAAAAGCAAACTTCTAAGACTAAAGACTTAAAAGGTTAAGGTCCTTCAATGTGTGTAGCAATACCCTCAATTTGTTCTACAAGATTGTGATCATTTGTGTGTTCTTTAATGCTGTGATGTTCTGGGTATGAAACATCTCTTCTGGTGAGTGTTGCAGACTCAGCAAACTCCAAAATAAAGCAGGTTGTCATGGGTCAGAGCTCTGAGTCAGTGGAGGCTGTGGCAAAGGCCAGGATGAGGAGGAAGCTGCAATCTATTTTGAACAATGGCTCACATCCCCTAAATGAGGGGATTGCTACGAGTTCTTTTAGGCACCAAGTTATTCAATCAAGGTGGGCTAAGAAGCACTTCTAGGGTCCTTCTTACCAACAGCCACCTACCTCATTGCTACACAAAGACCTGTCAACAATTTTATTTGCTTTGTTTTGGTTTATTATTTATTTATTATGTGTCTTATGAGTGTCTTGTATCATGGGTCCAACATGTTCAGCTTTCATACTATGATTTTCCCTTCAGGAATCAAGAAAGTCCTATTTCTAATAGACGGTTTTGCACGCACACACACTCTTTCTGGAATGTGCTGAATAAAGCCAACCTTAAACTAAATGAGAAATGTAAGGCTGGTATACTGCCATACTGAAAACACAAATGCAGCTCCCTCTGTGTTGCACGGTGATGCTGGGGCAATTATTAAGCAAAAGAAATAGCCAGCAATGGCAAGTAGGAGACCTGCAGTCAAGGAACTGAACTTATCCCCAAAGGCACTATTTCAGTTCTCCACAGATTTAGCTACTTGGGAAGCTCCAAACACACAGCACTTTTTCTTGGTATTTTTTCACTCCTTTACCAAAGTAACTCTGTCCCTTAAAAAAGTTCTTTAAGCAAAAGCAATCTTTATATCAGCGAGGCTGGGCATTTTTGGGCCCAGCTTTCTCAAGCTAGACTATGGAACAGAGTGATATTTTTGGTTCTATTGTCTCAGCTTCCAGCTTTACAAGCTCAGTGAAGAGACTGATCCAAGAAGGATTAAGTTCAGATGAGATGGCTGCAGCTACCTGGTTCTGCTGTAGTTCCTGTATCGTGGTCTGGGCACGTTCCAGGCTTTCACTGGCCAAGGTGCACTGCTGTCGCACCACGGCAAGCTCCCGCTTGATCACATAGTTCTCCTCTGCTTCTTGGGCCCGGGTCACCTGACCCTGCAGTCAGGGGCAGAGGAATTAGACACATGAACATCCAGCTTTCACCTACAGAGCACATCATCTCTCATCCCCTAACACAGCCCTGTGCACCCCCTCCCATATAGGGTGCACAGTTCGATGCCCAGTGGAAATATGCAAAGCAGATGTAGCTCTGTAAACAAACATGATGGATGTTGACCTCATAAGTACTGCATTTCATTCTTATTTACTGTTAAATGGACCAAGGAATGTTGACAAGTGGACGAAACAATGAACGCTGGCCTGATTTTTGTTTAAAACAATGCATACTCCTGTAAAGCTAGAACATACTGAAGCTAACAGAAGACATCATCTTACTCTGTTGGGTAGTATGCAGCACGAGCCACAAGTGTAGATTTTGCTTACTATTATTATGTTAATTAAAATGGTTAAATAGTCACAGCTTTTTATTAGCTGTGTTCCTCTCATATTAGCAAAATATGATTTGCTAACAAAATTTTTCCTCCACAGTCATAATATAGGCTACCATTTGATTCCTCACCCAAGTAACCACTAATAGTGATGCACTGTTCTTCCTGCAGATCTAAAACCCGAGATGTAAAACATAAGGCCATGGAAAACTTTACATAATTCTGATTGCAATATGATGCAGTAAGAATTTATATGTGCATTCCAAGGAAAAGAAATTGTATTAAGTTATATCTGCTTTAACAGAATGTAACACAAATGCCATGCAGTTTTTGGAAAAACAGAGGTTTTACAGTACATGCTGAATAATATTTGTAGACAGGCACTCACAGACAGGGAAAAACACACATCAGAAGAGACTAACATACAAACACACCATCTTTCAACCTGTCAGTGGTTTATAAGCATGGAGGATGAAAGTAAGACTTTAAAACAAACATGGTGAGGGCAGTACTGGAAAGGAGAGTGGGAATGATGAAGGTAGAGCTTTGTGGACAATTTATCATACAGTACCTGGATGAGCCTGTCTGCCAGAGCAGCACTCTCCTATAGCATCACAAAGAGGAAGGAAAAGAGAAACAAGGAGAATGGAAAGGAGCAGGTAAAAAAACAGATAAGTAGAAGAGGAATTAAAAACAGGACAAAGAAATAGAAACAGTCATAATCCAATACAAGGGACACACAGATTAAGAAGTGGAAAAAGGGACAATGAGAGGAAATACAACACAGCATATGTAAGCAGGTGACAGACAAGACAAAAAAGTGACAGAGAAAGGATTGAGAGAGTTCTGTAAAACAGAGACGCTAAAAAACAAAACTTACAAGAATGAAAATGGAAAAGGCTTAAAAAAAAAAAGCCTGAATAAAAACACTATTCCACTGATGGACCATCAATCTGTCCCCCTCCATATCACAAAAAGAACAAAGTGTACCCTGTCAAGGTCAGAGTTACCAACCCACCTCTAGAGCAAGGCTTAGAGGTGGTGTCCACTACCAAACACCACATGGGAAGGGAAACCACATAACCTGGTTGTTGTTAGCCCAAAATGGCAATATGGGCTCACCAACCGCATGGTAAAAAATAGGCGTCAGGTGCAGTGCCAGCCAAGGGGCAGACACAAGTAGCCTGGAACAAGATGGTGTCATTTCCTGCCAGTAGAAACTGGCTCTGGAAATGTGAAATATATCTCTGATGGGAAAGGAGCCCAAGTTAGTACAGAAGTTGGAAAGGTACCAGCTAGATATAGTTGGTCTCACCTCTACAGATAGCTTGGGTTCTAGAACACAACTCCTCCATCAAGGATGGTCTCTCTCCTATTGTGGAATTACTCACCATAAAAGAACACAGGAAGATGTGAGGATACTCAAGCCCCTAGACAGGGCCATACAAATAAGAATTTTGTCTGGTGAGTGAGAGGACTGCCTCAATATAGCAGTAGGTTGCAAAAAGCAAAGCTGTGACTTTGTGCAATATACATTACACAGCATACACAGAATACCCAAGTATTCAGGCTCCTTGGGAAAGATTGGGGAGGTAGTTAATCTGGGAGACTCAAACTTTCTGTATGGATTTTCTGGGAATGAGCAGCAGACAGCTCTATGCAACAATGATTTAACTCCTTCAGTTTTATTCATCAGAAATGTTCTCACTTGTCACGAGTGAGATTTGAGATATCCAATCTGAACTGACATGTTTAAGACCTCAGTCATAGATTTAGCTGCCAAAAAGCTGTGGCCTAAGAGCAGTTAGTGCCCCCTATGGTGGCAACCCCAGAACCAGCAAAGAAGGAAACTATTGAAGGAGGCCTTACAAGCCAGACTGTTAGGGTGATCTCCCAATTTAGCTGAGAGGTACCCTCAGGCCAAGAGAGGTACAGAGTACCCCCCATTGATCGAGAGGAACCAGATGAGGTGATTCAGACCTGTTGTAAAGATTCTCCCTGGTCGAATCCCTCAGGAGTCTTACCAGCTCTGTTCCACTTCGAGGAGACCCCAGGGCAGACCCAAAAAATGATGGAGAGATTCTCTCTCTCTCTCAAGTGCCATAAGAGTGCAAGAGACCACTGCAAGGAACAGGAAGGTCTGGACCTTCCTTCTTAGCCTACCCATTCCACAAGCCTCACCACAACATGCAGATAAGAAACTGAATTGAGTTCAAAAAGTCACTACCACACTTTAAAAGGGAAGGTCCACAAAAAGCAATGAAAGTCAACACATATATAGTGAATCTGCATTCATACATTAACTTATATTCCATTTATACACAAATAACTCAAGCAAACTTACAATTAAGAATACATTTGGCTAACATGTGGGAAAGACATCTAATTTTAAACAAAAAACTGACCAGTAAAAATCCTTACACACCTCAATAGCAGAAATGTTTCTTGATATTAAGTGCACATTTTCATATTCTGTTGTGCACTTACAGGTTTGCATGACTACAAGCAGCATGTAAATATCTTTAATGCTCTTAGCTGGTACAGGTCTGCACTACACACAGATCTGTCACTTTAAATGGAAAGGCCTGCATCTGTTAGATCTCACCTTCTCCAGAGTCTCAATGCGCTGCTTGAGCAGCCTGTTCTCTGTCCGTAACCTCTGCGTAAAAGAAAGACTTAAATGAGAGAATGGTCATGTGTGTATACATATTTAATGTTGGTCCTTGCACCACTAGAGACCTGAATTCAAAATGTAGCCATTGCTCAGTCTCACAGTGAATCAAATATCTGTTAAAGCATGTGTTTATATTTTTAAAACTATACTCTGGTTTCTTACATTTGTACTGCTTGCATGGAAGACACTAACCTTAATTTCGATTTGCTCTTCCATTTCCTTGTTCTTGATAGTTGTATATTCTTTCTCTAATCTGTGAACATCAGGATATACACTTCCTGATATCATGCAATGTTTAAGATACATTAATAGCGCAGCATCCTATAAACATGTTAAACAATGCTTTTAAACTGATAAAGGAGTTAAGCAGGTAACTTTTTTTGGTCAATATAATAAACCATGCATCAAATATTTATGAAGTACTCAGGATTCATACTTTTTCATCTTCTTGGGGTTGTATTTAACCTGGTAGGCCTTGAAGATCAGTTTGTCAGGGCAGCTGTCAAACTGGTGTGGGATTACCTTCTGAAAGTGCTGTGGAGAACATAACAATATCAAGAGTAGTGGGTATTAACCAGCAATGCAAGTAACCAGTTCCTCTTACTGGTTTTCACAGAAAAAGTTAGTTTTCCAGATAACAGGACCAAAGGCACTGCTATTAGGTAATCACTAAGTACATTTACAGCCATGCAAATGGCAAAAACAGCCATTCTGAGCTGTGCAAATAAGTACAAACCAGTAGATTAATTTTGTTTTCCTTTGGTTAAAGATTGAAGGTTTGAATGACCTCCTCCTTTTGCTTTGAGGAAACAAAATGGTATACCTGGGACATTCCCTCCATGTCCAGCTGAATGAGGTCTGACTGGTTATACTGTAGGATGGCCAAGCCCACACGAAATATAATCTCCAGGCCCTGTGAAATTTGAACCGAAATTCAACTGGGGGAAAAAATAAATGTAAAAAATATTGCCTGCACAGTTCACTTAGATTAAGGCAGGTTTACTGTATGCTGATACACTAACACAGTTTCTCCTTACTTTAAACTCCTATACAAGCTCACCTTACAGCTGAAATAACAATACACTGGTATTTATATTATAGCATATAAAGTCATGGTACAATTAGGTCTAATTGTAATAATTTTCCTACTCACCCTTTACAGATGATGAAATACATAAATCTGTATCATACAAACTTATTGTTCATCTCACTGACAACATAGGCACTAAAAACACACAATGCCCATCTACCTACAGTTCTGTTTCATCAGAGGTAATTATACATGATTAAAACTGCAGCGCTTTCAATTCCACAGCCATCCATCATCAATACCCCCCCATTGTCTGACCTCGTACATGAAGATGTCAAAGACACGTGTGGCGATGGGCAGTGGTAGAAAGGTGAGGAAGAGCGTGAGGAACCAGGAGGAGGCATACATTGAGGTGTGGAAACTTTGTGAACGGAAGTGCATATTCAACTCTGGAAGTTGTTCCTGGGGGGAGGTGACAAAGAGGCTTTCGTTTAACAATGTCTTATGAGGAAACAAAGACTGCCAACTTTTCTTGAAGCTTGATAAAATGGCCAGTGCCTTTGCTCATAAAAAAAAACTAGCTGTCAGTGGACTATTAAAATAAATAAATAAATAAATAAATTTTAAAAAAATAAATTAAAAAAATTCCTTAATGCTCATTTCAGCCAGTTTGAGGTTATTCTATACTGAACTACCAACATTATTCTATCTTAATGCAAAAACTTGTACAGGACAGCAATGACCAAGCAATCGCTGTTACAATAAGGAAGACGTTCTAACAACTGTATCTCTGTCGCCTCCTTGTGCTAAATCCAGATCACTCCATCACCGTATGAATTTTACACATAAATCCAAGCTTGATTAAGGAATGGAAAGATACAAGAGGAGAAAGTATGACCTGTAGCAAGTACTCAAACTGGTAAATGCAGAGGCCCAGCTCAGCCATGCTGGGTTTGAAGAGCTCCCTTAGCCTATACTCCTGCATGAGTCGAACAAACACGCAGAAGGCTTCTTCCTCCGGCATCTGGGTGAGACAGGAGGGTGGGGATCAAGGGAAATAACAGTCACCTTCACTGGAGACTTAATACTGCTGATGGAGCACCTCTGAACTTCTCAGGTCATAAGCCCTGTCCTGTTTTCCCTCCCAGGTCCAAATTCCAAAAGGGGACTCAAATAATGTACCATCGAAGATGCTTCAACATGCATCAAACTGACTTTCTTTTACAAAAATAGAAAGGACTAAATGCAAAACAATAAGCTACTGAAGTCACTAGATAAAACTGCATTGTAAAAAAGCATGGACAGTAGGGTAAACAATGTTCTAGAGACACATGGGTCATAAACAATATGGATTCCAAGGCTACCTTAGGACGGCGTGTGATGGTTCTGAGTGGGATTCGGCATGTCCTACCCACCTGCATTAACAACAGTCCCACAATGAAGGCACTACCTTGGCAGTAACCCACCTCCCGGTCCACTAGGGAATAGGCCTGAAAGAAACACAAAAAAAATTAAAAATAAAAAAATAAAAAAACACACACACACACACACACACACACACACACACACACACACACACACACACACAGTAGCACATAAGATGCACAAAGAGGCAGACACAAAAAATGAAGATAGTCCTAAAAGGGCACATACAAATGAAAACAAGCAGCTCTTTCAGAAAAAAGGAAAATGTATGGAAAGTCTTAGTTTAAAAAAAAAAAAAAAAAAAACTGACCAACTTTTCTGCCATCTTCAGATCCTCTGACTCATTACCTTCATGACATTGAAGAGCACCTCTTGACCTAGGCTGTCCTGGCCCTTGAAGAAGTCATGCTCTGGGTAGGTGCGGGCAATATCCCTGCGGATCAGTTTCTCACATGGAGATGACATTTTGAGCAGCTCCGAGTACTGGTTCTTGACTGGCATGTCTGTGGCGTTTCCCAGCAGCTGCCACACAATTGCCCGGAAGTGGTGTGGGATGCCCTTCCGGATCATCTCCTATCAAAGGAAATGGGGAAAGGGGAAACTCAGTACATCAATTTTATACCAATTCATTTTCCTGACATCTATTTACTGATACTGTCTCTACTTCAAAGCCAGTAACCCCCAACCCTGCTCCACCTTGAGCAGCTTGTCCTTCTTGCGTCGCCACTCCTCCCACTCATTGACAACACGTCCCCAGAGGATCCAGGTGTCCTCCTCCAAGTGGCTGAGATTGGAGGAGGCTGACGAACTGGACACCAATGAGGAGCCCGAATTCCTCCGAGAGCCGCTCATTGATCTCATTGACTTGGAGTCTGCCTCCAACAGCCTAGGATAGTGGGGATGGGGGTAGGTAGCATCAGTCACAATTTATTAACACATGACTACAAGTCAGGGTTTGAATGGGATACACTTTCAGCCCAGAAGTTAGCTGCTGCAGACTGGCCCATAATAGTTCAGCCTACTGAACAACACAATATAACTAATACAAGTGCCATACCACCATACATCAACCAAACAGGCTAGCATATGACAAATTAAACAGTGACGCATAAAAGAAAAACAAATGAACACCAATGAAAAGAATCAACTCATGATGAACCTACTTTAATTTTTGAATAACCTCAAATTTCACATGGAATCTTATGCCATGCTGTCATTTTCTCAAGAAAATCCAAAAAAGACTGTTCCACATTAAAACCCAAGTAGTACATTCAGGAGGCCACTGGTCCTTGCCACTTTGTCACGTCAAAGCTATCCAAGAGCATAAGAATTGCTTTCTCTGTTGACACAAAAATAAATGTTCATTAAGTTCAAGAGATTCTGGGTGCAAGGTCCTTATTTTATCATTTACAGACCTGCATAGTGACAATTAGTAAAAATACTGCTGGACTAATTCAGCTGCAAAAGAATTCAGAACAGTTGTTTTCTAAATTACAGCTTAAATAAACCCATGCAGATCAGAAAGATGACGGTTTACAGCTGCTGCTCTACATATTCCATGAAGAACAACTTTTCATATGGCATGATCTGAACTAACAGCACTGCTGAAGATGCAGAAACCCTAAAAACCTTTACTTGTGTTTTCATCTGCTTCTACTGTGACACCCCTTATGGATATGTCTAAATCTGTTCAACTCTGATTGTCCATTTCTCATAATCTGGCCTATTCTGTTTGTTAGTGTGCTTCCTTGCAGTGGATGAGGACCAAAACAGCAAACTTCACCTGTTCTGCTCCTCCAGTTTGGCCAGAAGCTCCAGCTCATCAGGGCTCAGGCTCTCAGAGTCTGCAGGGGAGACAGCGGTGGCCAACAGTGCGACGTCATGAGAGGATGAGTCTGGGCTGAGCAAAGGGCTGGCAGTGGGCAAACATGGGTCAGCATCAGAGCATGCTGGTGAGGTGAGGTGTTCAGGGTGAGGTGGTGGACTGCCCCGGGGACTGGACATGGCAATGGCAAAATGCACCGTCTTCCTGCTCCTATCTCAGCCCCCTGGCGCTAGATCTTGTTGAGCCCGTGTGTCAAAACTCTTTACACCTAAAACAACAAAGCAGTAGCACAGTCATCAAGGTGGCAACAGAAGCAGCGTAATGATTTAGTAACACTATTTAAAGAACCACAGTCATGACTAGGAGGTTAACAGTTCAAGTCTCAAGAAAGCCCTACTGTTCAAGAAATGACCTAACCCAAGCTGTACCTGTACACATTGTACTACACATACCAAATAATTGGTTTACTGCACAATATAATAGACTGAGTCATATTAAGAGACACTTGAAGGATGATTTCATTCTCACAAGTAAGGTCTTATGATAGAAAGTTGGTCACTCCTGTATTATACCATCCTTTTGGAAAAAAAAAAAAATTCACCACCAGCTAAGTGCCCAGGTTTAGGCAGGGAAAGGAACAGAAGCAAGCTGTAAATAGAAGACTACAAAAATGCTGTACAAATACTGCAGAAAAGGGCTGCAGCTACAGTGCTAGCACGTGTATTTATGTGAGAACATGGGGAGGTTGGTAAATAACGGCATCCACATTACCAAAGAAAGGGTCCCTACTTCTAGCCTATTCACACATACACTCTAATGCACTGCCAGCTTTGAATGAGGATGCAGCAGGGAGTTCCAGGAAAACTGGAGATGAAGCATATGGGTGCAGGGCAAACAAAGGTCAGTACAGTGGCAACCATATGCTACATGGTCTTGTAAGGTTATAACAAGAAGTGCTCTTACTACTGCAACTTGGAGTTATGACAGTGACACCATGATCAGGGCAGAACAGGAACAAAATGTGCTACAAATGCAGACATAATAAAAGATGTAATTTAGGACTGTGTTCCATGTGTACCTGACCACACAGAACACTGAGAAATCAACTGGCATGATTGATGGAATTCAAAACCCCACAGATGATACTGGCAACTTTACCTGCCACACAGGTTCAAGTTTAGGGCTACACAAGCAAAAAAAAAAAAAAAGGTGAGCAGAGAAATGGCTTGAACAGCTGAAAGACCTCAGGAATGGCTTAGACATGCAAGGGACACTGGATACAGACAAGGCTGGCATTTATTCAGTGAATCATCAAAGAGCCTATTAACCACCACTTCAGAATGACCTCCTCAGTACAGATGAATATGCAACTGTGAATGTTGCTACACCATATAAAGGAAGAACTAGGGGTATAGCTCCATCACTTTCATACAGGTATAATGAGTACTTCTAACACAAGTTAGAGTTGTTTCCCCAAAAACTTAAGTGGGATTTATTTTTTTTAATGCAAAAAAAGCCATCCTGCAAACAGTGAATTACAGTGATTACTAACAAATACTGTAATACAACAAAACTACTTCAATTGATAAGTTTCTCCGTCTTCTCTGGTTTTAGTATCATCTCAATGAGCGCTGTTGCATCAGAGACGCAAGGACAGCTACATTTTTCATGGTCAATAGAACACAGGAAAGGCATTTCCTGCAAGTAAACAAAACATCTTTGCCATGGGAATGCCCGTGATTAAAACATCATGAAATTATGTAATCAAGTACCAAGCCACAAAGGCAGCGTATCAGCAATTTAAAAAAAAAAAAAAAAAAAAAAAAAATCTACACTGTACAGTTCAGATGTGGAGCTGATGCAAAAAACCCTTTCTTGCTTTAGAGGATTAAATAACAGTTCATAACATGGGCTTCTATCCTATACACAATGAAAAGAAGCACTGGACCTGTAACAGCACCTCTTAGGGGTCCAGGCCACACAGCACAGGCTGAGGTTTCTGACGGCCAGTGTGCTCCATTAAACGGTGCTCTGTCAGCTCTGTGTGTGGATGCGTGCACAGGCCACAGGCAGTGCACAATAATGACACTGTCAGTGTGCCCAAGTACTCCCTTCCCCTCCCAGCACACCGCACAGGAACAGACTGGGCTATTGTCCCTCCATCCTCACCCACACACCCTCCCTCAGACTCACCCCACACCCCATCCCACCCCGGAGAACTGCATCAGACTGCTTTCCAGTCTCAAAGTGCAACACCCCCAATAAAAGTTAATGCCAAAATATTCTGACACCCAACACTTTGCTCCCATAAACATGAAATTGAAATCAACTAGTTGGGTAAATATGTCAACTGCAAAACTGTTGAGCCAGTTGATTAGCATAAATTTGTTTTCTTTGAAAAAAATATGTATACAACTATTGTCACCATGTAGTCCCAGTTCATTAGAGCCAATAGTTAAATTATAGGATTCATTTTTATTTTTCATTAATTCATTTTTGTTTAATAAAATAAACCTCAAATAGCCATGATGTAAAAGGTTGCCAAAAGCCATTAACAATCGTACATAATTCTTTCTTTTACAGAACTGCAGTTCCTTAAGCCTGACTACTATCCTATCGCATAAGCAATATATTTACTCAAAACATATGGTCTTACACATATAATTGTGCCATTAGTCACTGGGTCACATAGAGGATAATCACAGTGATAAAATACTGCCAACCGCTCAAATACTGGCCTGCTTATGAATGCACGTAAGGCTGCGCCTCAGGAGAAGTTCTGAAGCACCATGGATCCATCTGCTATCTTGGTGTGTCCCCCTGCCTGTTTCTATAGAACCACTGCTTCTAATTCTCTGCTTTTTTTTTGGACAGAAATGGAGGACCAGTGCTATTTAAATTGTTTCTCATCATCAGCTGCACCAGCCCTCAACTGCACATTTTGTTCCACATAAAGACAAACCTTCTGATAACATACAGCGGTTTTAACGCTCCAGCCGATTTAGTTCATTTTAACTTTAAAGTATCTCTATCTAATTTGACTTTAACAACCACGAGCTTAAAGAGGCGGAACGAGTTGGTCACCTTTATCCGACAAAACGCAGACTCATTCATTCACCAGTAAATCCAATCAATGCGACAAATGCAGATTCATTCATTCACTCATAAATTGGTAAAACCAATCCCTGATACCCACCTGGTATTTCTTCAAAGTAATGCATTACTTCATCAGTTTCCAGGTCTGTTTTAATAGTCGAAACACAAGGTCTCCCACATCACATCTTCTCAGCCTTTTCTGAGCATCATACTCATCACCCACGAATGGCAGAACCGATCAACCCACAGAACCCCCTTCTGTAAGGTTGAACGTTAGCTGTACACCTAAAAACTGAAACCCTGTTAGAACTTCAGTGTTGGCACCTGCATGCGCATCAGCACGTCGGCCCAAAACAGCTCTTTTTCAGGCACATGAGCACTAGGGCCGCTCAGTATCTCTTGTCTGTCCAGCTGTACACACACACACACACGCGTGTGCTCCGGAACTGTCACAGCTTAATGCTTACCGTCATTCTTCCTCGACGCACAAACAGCATTAACAAACAAACAAAAGAAAGGGCGCAATTCTTGTTCCCGCACACAGTCGGCGCGCACACGCGCTTCAACCGAGCAGTGAAAAGGAAATGCGGGGCAGTGACAGAGAGCAAGTCGCGGCTTCCATTGTGAAACGCGCCTGTAGACATCCGCACGGGAGAGAAAGGAACCGAGGAGCCAGCGCTGTGGAGCAAAGTCGTGCATGGACAGCACTCATTTCGCACACCGTGCTGTCACCCTGTCGCTTAATGTCCCCCGTCACGCGCCGCCGGGAAGCGGACGGACGGGCGCTCTCGCGGGCCAAGGAAGGGGGGGGGGGGGTACAGGCAGCAGGTGCGGCGCTTGTTCATTTAGGGACCGAAACACTGTGGCATCCGCGCTTTGTTCGCGGTCACTGTCCCCCTAAGCGTCACTGCCTTGCCCACCAACACGGAGACAACACACACAACTGGCGGCCAGATGTACCGGAAACTGACAGTTACCTCAGACATTAACTCTGCATTCAATAAATACAGTAAATTAGGGAGCGAAATTTAAAAAAAAAAACGTATGAATGCGTCCGTGTGTGTACCAACCTGAATAAGGTGCCCATGAGCTCGGCTGCTCTCATGTATCACCTTCCCTCTTTAAAAAAAAAAAGATAATACATTCGTCAAGAATAAACGTTAGCTGTCAAACAATGCTTGGAGGTACAGAAACGGCGTCCGCTGACGGAAGCTTACTGCCAATTTAGGAGAAGAAAAAAAAACTCAGCCGTTGGTTTGTGAGAGCTTCCTCAAGGAGACCTGTAGGCTACGCCCACTGAGAAAGGGGAGGTCGTTCATTGGGCAAATCTCACAACCGCGCGGACCCGTCGTAAAGCGGAGGCCGTTCATTGGACTAATCTCGCAACAGTGAAAAACCAGCGCAAATCGGGTGCCGCTCATTGGACGAACCACACAACCGCACCAGCCAGCGAAATGGACACAAGTGACATTTAGTACTTCCAGCCCTTCACCATTTCCATGATAAACATCTGTCACTTCCTACCGTCCTGAACAGGAAAAAAACAATAATTCAAGAATAACGGTTTTTGGAATAACTCGTAAAATGAGTGTCGTGTGTGTTTTACACGAACTTCTAAATTAAAACACGGAAACGCGAACTTACAGGCTTTTATAATCTTTTTCATACTACGCATACACTACGTTCTACGTATTTACGATCAACGTCTAACTATACATCCGCTAAAAGAAATAACCCCAAATATTAAGTCTCATGTATTACAACGAGACTTATTTAATGACAAGGCGACAGATATCCTCTTTTACGCCCCACTTTACGTTTTACGTTCACGGAACTGCAAATAATGCAGTTCAGTAATTTCACATTCATTTTCAAATTTGTTTCAATCATCTGCTAATTTTCGACTTAAACATTTTGTCTATGGAACACAATTTGAGATAGATTTCAATTCAGTTTTATGACCGTCCATTAAAAAATATGAGAAAAATTTACTAAATCTCTTTAGCCTCATAAAGTTTTAGTATGTAAGCTTCTTCCTATATCCCCTGCAGTCTTTATGACGATTTGCAGTCATTTTTATAGGAATCGATCACAGACACTTTTAAACTTATTTACGATGTTTGAGTTTGGTGGCCTCCACCGGACATCAGCTGTATTCACAAGAGTGAGTTTATAGCACTGAGTATTAAGTTCTGTAATTGTCGGTAAAGTTTTTCCATATAATTTATGTAACATGTTTACTATGGGGAGATTTTATGAATTTGTTAAGGTGTAATAGGTTAACTGAAATTAATACGACCAAATATAAGGTAAACAAAGGCAGCTAAATCATAACCAGCAATTTTAAAAATACGTAATACAGTCTTAATTTTCAAAGGGTTCGTGTCTAAAATATGTCTGCGGTCAGGTAAGGAGAACTGTGCGGATCTAAGAATTGAGAAACATGGTTCTGTGTGTAAAGTGTGTTGGGAACTGTGTTGCCGGACCCCATGACGTGATGCACTTATTAATGTACGCATTACCGTCCACGCCCCCTTCTCCATGACAACAACACAACCCAAAGAAACTCGTGTGTACCGTCGGATACCGTCCCCTAGCCCTGGGGTTTGCCTCTAATGCAGCCAGTTGTCCCGAGTTTTCACTGAGTTTGGGCTGTTCTGGGGAGAACCGGACCGGGCCGGTCTGCTTCATTCACAACAACCTCTCCTCTGAAAGTGCTGAGGGATCCAGTCGAAAGAGTGAACAAACGGTTGAAGAACGGACAACCTGGGGCTACAGCAGTAAGTTGAGTTTAACTTTAATTTAATTTTATTTTTTTAAATAAATGTTTTGTTTTGCTGGATTTATGGCTATGGTGAACACAGGCAGGTGACACCACTTGAATGTTAATTACTTCTGTATTGTGATTCCAGGCGATTACAGAACAAAGAAAGAGAAGTAGGATTTAACAAAAATAATAGTTATATTATTCAGGGTTGTTTTGCAGTGTATTACACAGCTCTCAATATTTTGTCACACTTACTCATCAAGAGGGCTCCATCAAATTTTTTATGTTCTTCTTCCATCACCGTCCATCACATCTCCTACTTTTTCATATCCCTCTTTTTCCTATGCCCATTCCTATGAAAAGCCACTCATTTGCTCTCTCCCCCCATCACACACCCCGAATCTGGTCATGTTTACTCTGTCCGAACTGGCCTCCTTGAATGAACGACAGGTGAGCTACAGGCTGCTAAAGCCATGGTGGGAAGTTTTCATGGACTACCTAGTGGTGCTGATGCTCATGGTATCTGTGCTGGCCGGCACACTCCTGCTGTCCCGGGATGGGGTTGTGTGCCTCCCATCTGACCCAATGGAAATGACATCTGGCCACAACTTGCACCGCCCAGCCCAGGCAATGCGCAGTTCCTTTCCTCCCTCCCAGGATGTACACTCACTGGGCACTCTTGATATATCCCCTACCTCCCGACAACCTTCAGCATCCTTGACAGGTCGGCGCACATACCTGGATTACCAGCAGTATTTGTACATTAGCCAGGTGTGCTATCATGAAGCTTTGCCCTGGTACTCCCGCTTCTTCCCCTATGTGGCACTGCTGCACTCCCTGGTCCTGATGGCCAGCGGCTGCTTCTGGTTCCACTTCCCGCGCACATCTGCTCGCATCGAGCACTTTGTTGTCATCCTGGGCAAGTGTGCTGAGTCCCCTTGGACATCCCGTGCCCTCTCGCTTACAGCCCAGATGGACAGCAACCAAGGGCAGTCAGAGGAGCCCATTGGACTGTCTTATGTTTCACCATCTCCTTCCTTGGGTCGACGCCCAAGTCAGGATTCAGGTACGGACAGCCCTTCGGTGTATCCTTGTCTGGACGCTCATTCTGGCTGCACATCAGCTGCTGTTCCCCCCTCTCCCTGCCCCTCCACACTCTCGTGTTCCTCCTCCGTCTCTTTGTTGTCCTTCCCCCCCACCTCCTCGAACCTCAAGAGCACCAAACCTTCTGGTGATGCCACTCAGACAGCTAGGTTGGATCGCAGTGACAGCGAGCAGGCAAGGGCACTCTTTGAAAGAGTGCGCAGATTCCGCACCCACTGTGAGGCCTCCGACATCATCTACAAGGTTGGGTCCACAAACGTTATGCCCTTTCACAGTGCCATTAAAAGTTCATAGATTCCCTCTCTATACAACTGCAAGCTAATTACCTAGTTTTATAATTAGTTATAAAGTACAGTACTAAATTTAGTTCTTCGTTTACTTCTGTCTTAACCCCTTCAACACTTTTCCTTGAACTACTTTTGTTCTTTTTATTAACATGTAACATGTTTAGGCAGATGCTTTAACAAGATAGTGTTTTCCTATCAAATAGGTCAGTCAAAATAATTAGAAATATCAATGCATAGAACAGCATCTTTTTTTATTAAGAGGACTTTCCTGGGCTTTCCCTGTTCACAAACTCCTGTCTCAGGTATACATGGGCCAGACCGTGTTCAAGGTGTTGAAGACTGTGCTGATCATGAGCTACACGGCACCTCTGTTGGGTTCCATTTCCTTCAGCCACACCTGCGAACCCCAAGCCCATGCTCTCACAGGCTACAGCTCCTTCCAGTGTACCCACAGTCTGGCCTCAGTGCTTCACAAGCTCCTCTTGGCCTACATGGGTCTGCTTGGCCTTTTTGGCCTGCTGGGTATCTATGCCCTCACCTGGATCTGCTACAGGTGGGTCTTAATGTAGCTATTAAGGTTCTCTCTCCAACTAATGGAGAAATGCAGACCTCTGTGCACATTTTCCAAATGAGTTTCTTCCCTCAGTGGAGAGCTTATCGTGACTTTATTAGTTTCTTTGCAATAGAATGTTAATATTAACAACTGCAAATTATTAAATAACTGCCGAGAGTACAAAGTATGCATAATTGTTGTGGTTATGGTGATGAATATCATGCTGCAGTCTTGCAATCTTTGGGGACTTGCAGGTAGTCTTTATATGAGGTACCTTCCTTTTGCACACTCCTAGATCTCTACGGAAGTACTCCTTCCAGCAGTTGCATCAATCTGGCCTCTTGCAGGACGTCCCAGACCTGCACAATGACCTGGCATTCCTGCTGCACATGGTGGACCAGTATGATCCTCTGCTTGCCCAGAGGCTGTCTGTCTTCTTGTCACCCGTCAGTGAAACCCGGCTATTGGAGGAGACTTTGGAGAGGCGCTGGGATGCAGCCAAGCTGCGTTCAGTGACATCCATCGATGCCAGGGGCCGCCCCATGTTGCAGCTGGTGGCCCTGCCACGGCTTCCACCTGCCCTCTTCTCCCTCACACACCTGAAGGTGCTAAAGCTGGAGCTTATGGCAAATGTTGAGCTGTCTGCCAAGCTGTCCAACATGACCTCACTCAGGTACACCACATTCTGCACCTGCGCAGCTCGGCAGGTTGGAGGGGCAGGATAAATGATAAAAGAGAAGGCGGGAGGTAGGCAAAAGGCAGTAGCAGTGGGAAAATTTTTAGTACTTTAGCTTCAATCACCTTCACAGAGTGAAGCATCTCAACTTCAGTGTCCCTTCCAACAATACTTTGAACAGGGCAGTTCATATGGATATTGTATATTCTCTAAACATCATTTTCATGTAGCTATCAGTAAATAATCTTGTCATGCAGGTATTTATAGTACATTCAGCCAGGATTTCAGCTGAGGTATCGCAGTCAGAGAGCTTATGAGGTGAGGAAGCTCATGGGACCAATGGGAATCTGACAATGCCATTGAGACAAGCTTGTGAGCAGTTAAACACTCTTGTCCCTTCCCCAACAGAGAGTTGCACCTGTATCATTGCGCTGTGACAGTGGAGCCAGCAGCCCTGGCAATTCTCCAGGAACACCTGGAGTCCCTACATCTTACCTTCACCCACGCCGCAGAGATCCCTACCTGGGTGTACACACTACGTGGCCTACAGGAGCTTCATTTAAATGGCCACTTGGGTGGCGAGAGTGGCCCAGGTCGAGGATGGGGACTAGGCAGCCTGCGACAGCTACGTCACCTACGTACACTGGTCCTGTGTGGTGGTCTGCATCGCCTTCCAGGAGAGCTGGGTGAGGTAGCCAGCTCCTTGGTCCGCCTGGAGGTCCACAACGAGGGTGCAAGGCTGCTGGCACTGACAGGTTTGCGACGTTGTGTGGGTCTGGTGGAAGTGTGCTTGTTAGGCTGCCAGCTGGAGCGCCTGCCCTCCACACTTATGGCTTTAACCGGCTTGCGCAGTCTGGACCTGAGCTACAACTGTTTGCGGACACTGGAGGAGCTGTTGGGGCTACAGCACCTGCACAATCTCACACGCTTACTGCTGCCTCACAACCGTGTGCTGGTGTTGCCAGCCAGCGTGGGGGCACTGCGCAACCTTGAGCTGCTGGATCTAGCACACAATCAGCTGCGGGCCCTGCCACCTGCACTATTCCTTCTGCGCCGTCTACGTCGCCTTCTGCTCGCTGGAAACTTACTGGAGCAGCTGCCTGGAGAGATAGGAGCATTGGTAATGCTGGCCGAGCTAGATCTGAGTGCTAACCGCCTAGAAGAGCTGCCGCTTGAGCTTTTTACTGGCTGTACACAGCTGAGCAGCTTATCTGTGGCCAACAACTCACTGGGCACCTTACTACCTGAAGTGGGGTCCCTGACACAGTTATGCAGGTTGGACCTACGGGGCAACAGCCTTGGGGGACTGCCAGCAGAGTTGGGAGCTTGCACTGGGCTGCGTGGTGGTGGATTGCTGGTGGAGGACTGGCTGCTTCATTCTTTGCCCTCCCGTGTCAGGGAGTTCTTGCTACAGCTAAATTTGCCCCATTGTCCCATCTCCTCTGACTCACATTCTCTTGAAGATTTCGACAGTTTTCCTGGTTTCTCAGCATCCCAGTGGAATTTGCTGTCTGCCCTGGAGTCTCAGATATAGAATCGCAAAGAGGACTAACAAACACGATGATGCCAATGTGTACGCCGCCTCTAAATCCTCAGTTATGCACGAGTTCCATACAGCACGTTTGACTGGAACGGTAATAACTGTCTGCAGTCAAGGTTCACTTTATTGTCACTCTGAACTTATATATGAGAGAACCAAATGTAATTTGTCTTGGACCACAGTCCACAATACATTAAGTAGACAAAGCAATGACATAGGACAACACAGACACACTGTGGTAGTTGGTGGCAGATAGATAGATAGATAGATAAATAAAAAGATTAGGCACTGAGCCAGCGCAACCCTGACCGAGATAAAGTGGTTTAAGATAATGGGTGGATTTATCTAAATAAGTAGATAAGTGGACCTTACAGTAGGTGCCACTGCAAACAGTGTAGTGCAACAGTTGGTTGCGAAGGTTCCAATGATACAGTACATGGATGATTAGCGGTGATGGTGGTGATCGGGTCTCTATGCTGTCCAGAATTCAGCAGTCTAATCGCCTGCATTAGAAAGGTATTTTTGTGTCTGGTGGCACTGGCCCATAAGCTTCAATACCGCCTTCCAGATGGCAGTGGTATGAGCAAACTGTGGTGGAGCATACAATCTGGTGAAGATATTCTCAATATTAAAGCTATTACACTGTCTAGTGTCTGACTTAATTTGACCAGATGAGAAGCTAGGCGCTATTTGTTTAGCTCTCTTTGCGCCAGCTCACTAGCATGTTTTGTCTTTTCTTTGTCTGGGGCAGACAAGGCACAGAGCATTAAGTCCACAGTCAACTGGAATTCTTTATTAGAACGGAGAGCATTCTTCAACTTGGTATTTTGTGCTGTTTCTACTGACTACATAGATGTATTAATATCCTAAAAGCAGATATTGAAATTATTTTTAAGATATCCATGAATTAAACATTTTCTAGTAAAGACTTTATTAGACTTGTGCTTGTGTGTTGTAATGCTTGGTTCTCCAGCAGTCTTTCTTTGTTGTAGCTTAAGTGACCTTGAAAATAACCTTTTCAATAAACCTTTCTCAGCCTTGAATCTTTCTTGTGGTTTCTTCATCACAGGAACTATGTGTCACACATTCTCCAGGTCAGACTATACAGATACATTATTAACTGTACATTTGCAAAGAAAGTTATTGGCCCCTGATTAAAACATAACCAGTCCCCTCTTAGACATTAACGTTAGTCACATTTACCCGGCATATTTATTTTAGACCGAAATACTTACTACCCAGAAATGTCATATATATCGTTCGAACTGCACTTTCTGTCATTCTACAGTATATTAGTGCTCTACAGTAGATGTGCATAATTTCATACTGATATGAACACTGAAAACACAGTTTCATATAATAACAGACATAATATCAATAACAAAAAAAGGAAATCATATGCAATTTTTCAAAAAAAAATTCTTTATGATTTTGACGCATGTAAGCCACGATTTGGTGTTAACTGAGTAACTTTCGTAAACAAATCCGTGCTGTTCAATAAAAAGTACATAATCCTTCCTTTGCCAACATGTTTACTTTAGATTTTAGATGATCTGAGTTCTTTGACTTCCTGTGATACTGCTACTGTTTTCACCAAAATTGTCTCCCAGATGACGCACGTTGTGCTCGGCGGCTTAAGCAAAAATAAAACGTGAAACGCGGACGGCGCTTCCATCTTGAGTGGCATACACATTGATTGGCAGGTCTTGCAGCCAATCGGAGACCTGCCCGGAATGGGGTCTCGGCACACCATAGGTGGACTGACTGTGACGGACGCCAATGGCAAGACTGGATGCTGCGGAGGTGGTAGTTCCGGAAAGTAGTGAAAAGTTGAGGCCTGCCCATGTGGGTTGTATGAACGAGTCCATTACAGCTTTTCTTCTTTAACCAGGTTAAGGTAATACAGCATTTCTCATATTATACCCAGTTGAATCGTACTATTTGTTTTTAGCCATAATTAATTACAGTAGCTGCCTCGGTCATAAACGTGTGGAAGTAAGTAAACTTTAAGTTCAGGTCTATGCAAGGATCGCTGTTCTGTGCCACCGGTAAATGCTAGTTGTATAAACTGTAAACCGTTTATCCGTCGCCACTTCGCGATTATGTTGTCACTGAGTTCGCTTGCGGATTCCGATTGCGCTCCGTTCGGCGTGAGAAATCGGTCTGAGAAGCAGCAGTGAATCGAGCAGACGATGGCTTTTGAATGGAGATCGGCGCTTTCTTTTGTTTAGACTCGGCCGCTCTCCGTACTCGCCCTGCTCCGTCTTTGTGTGGCTACGGCTTCATGCGAACTGTTCGGTTTCACAACTAGCTAGTGTGGTTGCTGTACGATGTTACTAGTAACGGCTCGCGAACACTAGGTTACTCGGGCAGAGCAGCAGCTCCCGGAGGCCGGCTGGACATCGGCGTGGCGCACAGCGCTCGCAGAAAGTCGGCGCTGCTCCCTCGGGGTTCGACTTTGCGTAACGAAGGAGAGTCGCCCGCTTAATCGAGCTTTTCGGCGAGTATTTGGAGCGGCCCTGTTTGCAGGCCCTTCGCGCTTCTTCATTCCCGGCCTGCGAGCTACCAGCTAAAACCGCGGGCTAAAGCGGCGCTGCTCTGCGGGTTATTCGCCCTTTCGCTGGATATATTTCACTTTGGTCTTCGGCTCCATTGCCTATGAATTCCCGCAGGGTTTTTTTTTTTTTTTTAAACACACGAAAGCACATTCGGAAGGCTGTCGGCTAAGGACACTAAGCCCGAACGTCTTCGAGGTGAAAATGGCGACATTCGTGGTTAGTTGTCGCCGGCTTGAGGGCGCGGGGACCAAAAGGGCGCGATGTGTCGCTTTTTGTTCATGTCACTCCGCGGCTTTTGTGTTCTCATTCCTCCGGCGAAGAATGGCCGTATTATGAGCTGTAGAAAACACGCACGCACTCCTCTTAATTTGCGCAAGGATTTACCGCCTTTAAACGTAGAAAAAATGTGATTTACTCTGCTGTGATTTTGTTGTGACCCTTGTCGTATTCATTTGCTAAAATATTTGCACGGAGCGAAGGCGACCTGTGTTTACTTGCCCAGCCGGTAGATGGCAGTAAAACGCACCCAAACATCAAGAATGTAGACTTGTACCCAACTCGTGTCTGATATTCGTTAGTGGTGATGACTAATAGTACAGGTATGAAGTTGGGGTGCTGTTACCATGGCGATTACAGCTGAGATTCTAAACAAATTGTAAGTAGTGTAAAGATGAAGCACATCGTGAAATAACTGATTTTATAAGAATATAAGACACTTTTTAATTTGAAGCAAGGTTTAATGTAGCTTACAGGTAACCTTTGAAGTACTTATTTATTGAACCTATATCTGACCTAATTGCCAAGTAAACCAAGGTATGTTTATCAAGCTTTCACTGAACGTGACATTGGCGCTATGAAGAAAATAAACTTTCCAATTGACAGCAGATCCTGGTTTTATCTAGTTTTTCATAGCTCTGAACATGGTTTATTGAATACATTTTTGGTTAATGTATGCTGATTTAATGGTTTCTTGTCCAATTTCTGTTAGCTGTCACATCATGTAAAATTTCCCTCACCTGAGAAGAGAAACAAAATTAGTATTTAAAGATGTGATGCAATCAAATACTTTTTTTGTAAAATTATAATCATCCCAAGAGAAACTAATACTTATTATCTGAAGAAATCCAGCTTAAGATTTGGAAGATTTGTGATAAATGTCATTAGTATTCTGTCGTTACAATACATTTCCATTAAAACTGTAGTAGATTGGTATTATTGTGCATCTGTGCAGTATGACAGGGTGTTTAGTCATTGCATTATCATCACCTGCCTTACCCCCTTTGTGTGGAACAGAATGGCCGAAAATGATGTTGATAATGAGCTGCTGGACTATGAGGAGGATGAGGAGCCACAGGCAGCTTCAGAGAATGCGACCCCAGCTGCCAAGAAGGAAGTCAAAGGCTCATACGTCTCAATCCACAGCTCCGGCTTTCGGGACTTCTTGCTGAAGCCTGAGCTGCTGCGTGCCATTGTGGACTGTGGCTTCGAGCATCCATCTGAAGGTAATGAGAATCTCCCAATTTTCCATGAAGGGCTTGTACAGGTCATAGCTCTGTGCACACCTCACTTGGTGGTTCAGTTCCTATCTTATCCATTTTATGTAATTTATAAAGTAGTGACAACAACACTACTTGCATACCTGCTCTCTAGTATTTAAATATGCAGAAATAGTCTAGGAGCATTTGTATATCGGTTAATCCTGCTATGTTGTCTGGTTGTTACTGCAAAATTCTGTTGCACTCATGTTTGTTGTGCAGGAGGCTGTAGCTAAAGATTTTATTTTACCCTCCCCAGTTCAGCATGAGTGCATCCCACAAGCTATCCTGGGCATGGACATCCTGTGCCAGGCCAAGTCTGGCATGGGCAAGACGGCTGTATTCGTGCTGGCCACCCTGCAGCAGATTGAGCCTGTGGATGGACAGGTTGGCGTCTATTGCTGCTTGTTGCATGTGGTGTCGACTATTTATGTGTCTAAAGTTTTATGGTCCTTGACAATCAAGAATGCTCAGGAAAGTGAAAAATTGCTGTAGTGTGCAAATGAATGTAAAAGTATATTGAACCATTTTATATATAAATTGCTATTTGGTGAATAATGATATACTATTTCTCATATTTTGTTTGTAACTTTTGATCACAAGACTAGTTCGTTGACTAAAACGTCTTTTTGTTCACACTCAGGTTTCTGTGCTGGTTATGTGCCACACACGTGAGCTGGCTTTCCAGATTAGCAAGGAATATGAGCGCTTCTCCAAGTACATGCCCACAGTCAAGGTGGCTGTGTTCTTTGGTGGCCTCTCCATCAAGAAAGATGAGGAGGTTCTCAAGAAGAATTGCCCCCACATCGTGGTGGGCACTCCTGGGCGCATCCTCGCCCTTATCCGCAACAAGACGCTGAATCTCAAGAATGTGAAACATTTTGTCCTGGATGAGTGTGACAAGATGCTGGAACAGCTGGGTGGGTTTTACTAGTAGCTGTTGGAAATCTTCAGTTCCTTCTTAAGTACTACAATGCAATGCTCTGTAGAGAGATTAAACTTCTTGGTGTTTCTTACTACATTGTTTTGCCAGAAATGAAAGGGAGATCTTGGAATGTTACAGTTCTGCCAGTTAGCAACTTTCTTGTGAGAGTTTGGGGTAGTGTTGTGCTGAAGAGAAAAATTGGCAGCCCCTTACCTTACTCTTCACTATTTTAGTCACATAACCTCTATGCTACCCTCATAATCCATGTGTTTGTATGTAAATATTCATTCATGGACTCATCCTTCTCACCCTTTTAGACATGAGACGTGATGTACAGGACATCTTCCGGCTAACACCCCATGAAAAGCAGTGCATGATGTTTAGTGCTACCCTCAGCAAGGAGATCCGACCCGTCTGCCGCAAGTTCATGCAAGATGTGAGTACGTGAGGGTGTACGTATGTTTCGGACCTGTTTACAGCCTTGGGGCGAAAAATGACCTTGTTATGACCTTTTTCATCAGCCTATGGAGGTGTTTGTGGACGATGAGACCAAGCTCACTCTTCATGGGCTACAGCAGTACTACTGCAAGCTGAAAGACAGCGAGAAGAACAGGAAGTTGTTTGACTTGCTTGACGTCTTGGAGTTCAATCAGGTATCACAGGCAGTTTGGCTGAATACAAAAGGAACAGTTGGCCTCCCTTTCATCTCTGGGAATGGATTAAATGTTGTAATGATGGGCTGGTATAAGTGGTAAATTATCTTCCAGTTGCATTGGTTCAATTTCTGAGGTCATTTTCTGCCTTCCCTTCCAGGTGGTGATCTTTGTGAAGTCAGTACAGAGGTGTGTGGCACTGTCCCAGCTGCTGGTGGAACAGAACTTCCCCGCCATAGCCATCCACAGGGGTATGGCCCAGGAAGAGAGGTGAGACCCAGTTTTGCAAGTTCTACTCCTTCACATTTGTGTGTGCTCACCTAGTCCACACGTACTCAAACAGTATGTCTTTGGATTTTTATTTATGGAATTGATGCTCTTGTCCTTTAGGTTATCTCGTTACCAGCAGTTCAAGGACTTCCAGCGTCGGATCCTGGTGGCTACCAACCTCTTTGGTCGTGGCATGGACATTGAGAGGGTCAACATTGTTTTCAACTATGACATGCCAGAAGACTCTGATACCTACCTCCACAGGGTGAGGCCAAAGCTACTGACATTGTAGCTCTAGCCAGTACAAAAATATGTATGCTAACCAACAGGCTGGTGTAGTTTATAGATGTCAGACACAGGAGTGGCCTTGCCCTTTCTTCCCTTGAATTGTTTAATGTGGCTTGCATTCTTCTGCTTTAGTGATGTCTCACTTGCTTACTCCTTTTCACTTTTCAGGTTGCTCGTGCCGGAAGGTTTGGGACAAAGGGACTTGCCGTCACATTTGTGTCTGACGAGTCAGATGCCAAGACTCTAAACGATGTGCAGGACCGCTTTGAAGTCAACGTGGCTGAGCTGCCAGAGGAGATTGACATCTCCTCCTATAGTGAGTTGCATTCCATTTATTATTTATTAATTACTGGCTTTACTGGTTTTTTAAAAAAAAAATTTTTAAAGCTTGTCAGAAAAAGGGAGACATACAACCAGTTCTATAGACAATATGTAGACCATGTTGTCCTGTATCACTGGTGACGCAGGTGTGGACATCTAATGGTCTTGTTCTCTTTGCAGTTGAGCAATCCAGATGAGTCGTCTGGAAAAATGAAGACACCCCCCCCCCCCAGCCCACCCATTTCTTCCAAGTGTGTTTTTGCGAAGGTGAAGCTTCTGTGTTTTATAGCTCCCCTTCTCTGCTCTGTTCAAAGTGCAAAACCTGTTTTATTGTGTTTCTCTGGGTGAGTGTCTGGTTTTAATTTGTATTTCTTTTCCTCACTCAATGTCAATTGTGGTTTTTGGTTAAAGAAATTAAAACATTTTATACAATGTCAGTCAGTTCATTCTTGGTTTGTGCATGGTCTGTTTTGACCAGTAGGAAATTACAGCTGTTACTCATGGTGTGTTAATGTTTAAATTCCTGCCTTAAGTCATTACATTACCAAGTATTGGTTATTTCTAAAGTTGTACAGTAGAGGGTGACAAAAGCTGAAGACTGAAAGTCCCTTTATTGTAAATGTTTAAATTTTAGATGTAAAAATTGTGTGGGAGAATTTTAAATATCTAAAGGAAGTAAAACGTAATATTAAAATGCAGCCAATTTGGGGGAAATTTTCATTTAAAATGGCTCAAAATATACATGCATCTGCTAAGAGGGATTTCAAGGGAAATGTTTTGTAAGAATATTCCCAAACAGGCATGTGTGCACTGAGCCCTCCCTCATACCTTCTGGTGTCCATCATTTAGGTTTGACTACTTGTGGTCATTCCAGCCAAATGTTACCAGCCAGCTAACTGCAATGCACACTGAATAGTATATTTCACAAGCCCAAGTGTTGGTAGAAGCATAAACTGGACAGTACTGCATGTGGAGGAAACATTTGCTTTATTCATTTTTATAGAAAATTCACATGGCAAAGCCAATGCACACCTGTATCCAATAGAAATGCCTCAATAAAGAACCATGACATGAAGTCAGAGTGATGATATGATGGTCTGGGCCATTCCTGGGCTAAGAGCCAGGCCTGAACTGTTTTAAGTGTCCAGGATTTTTTTGGAGGTAATGAGGTAAATAAAACAAGCTGCCTCAGGCTAGACTGTCTACAGCAAAGCAAAAAGAAGCAACCACTAGTGCAAATGCCTGTACAGACAGCAACAAAGACATAGAATAACAATTCAATGTGTACAGGGTGCTGACAATGGTAAATAAATAGGAAACATTTGGTACAAATGTCTGTCTGACGTGACGAAAGAAGCTTCTAAAAGAAGCCAAGTTTATAGCTACAGCTGCAGAACAGTTATTTTAAAGCCTGTTTTCAGCTGAGATGCGACAATGAAATAATCTAAACAGAAGAGTACAATCAAAGATCTGTAAAAAATAAAAAACTGATGCTAAATATATGCAAAACAAAATACTCCCATTTCTAAATTTAAACAAGTCAAAATAGTTAAATAATGTATTCTTTACCTAAAGATCTTGCTGAATACATTCTCTTAACTTGCATGTGTAATCCAAGTTTTAGTTACAATGTCCAAAATACTGAACAAAATTATGCACCTGATATGGTAACAAAATATACATCTAAATCAACAAGAGCATTAGTCAAAGTAAAATAATACATCCATTCCTCAACAGTAACTTACATCCCGCTTAAGGTCACGGCCATTCAGAGAATATTCAGAAGTCATAGGCCACCAGGCTATGATTAAATCTATGTTGGATGCCACACCATCACACAGTGGGCACGCGCACACACATTCACACACTATGGGCAATTTACAGCAACCAATTAACCTGAAACATGTCTTTGGACTGTGGCACACTGGAGCACCTTGAGGAACCCACACAAATGCAGGGAAAGTATGCAAATTCTGCATACCAAGCTGAATTTGAACCCACATCCAAACAGCCCAAGCGCTATTCCACTGAAGTAGCACATTAGTAAAAGAAATAAACCTTGAAATCCTGACTTCTGCTTTTAACCCTTCGTAGCCATCAGTGTAAAGAATGAGAGCATTGCGTAGACAGAGGAGTTCTTTAGATTCAGGTCAGACAGCATCGAAACAGGCCCACCTACAAATCAGAAATTACGTTTGACGGATGTGGAAGGGTTTAGAATTTTGTTTCCATAACAACTTGGAGGGTTTCTCAGCTCTACATGAGGACTGAACGTTGCCCAGAGCCAGCATGTCAGAATTTTGACACCAGAGCTCAAAGCCTGTTCTTGTGCACTTGGCGAATTTCACACTTCTCACGCCAGGAATGAAGTCCAGCTGCGTAAACGGCCTTAGTTGTTCCCCCTCCTCCTGCTTGAGCAGAAACTCAGTCAACACTCTATCCTCCCAGGACTGAAGCCAAGGAGTGCAAATCCAAAGACAACGAAGCCACATCCACCGTATAGATGTCGCGTTCACGGAAGACAGGGGGTTGAGTTGCACATGAATCCTCAATGATTCTGGCCTCTGTTTGCTCCCAAGAAGTTTCTGGAGTTGTCCAGGAATTTCTCGCTGCCAGATTAAACATGCCTGCCTTGGTCTAGACACTGCACTGATATTACTTATGAGTACCAAAAAAAAAAGAAAGAATACATGACAGTACAGTGAGAAAATAAGTGCCTTGCCAAAACCATGTCAGCATCTGTGGTTAAAGAAAAGGGATCTGGCACCTATGCTCAACCACTGGGGAGGGCAAAGTACAAAAGTAAAATTTCTTGTCTGTAGCAACATGTGACTGCACTTCTAGCAGTCAGTCTAGCCCACTTCTTTAGGCGGTGCATATCTAAACCAGCTTTGCAGTCACCAAAGCCAGGACTTCCACCGTAGCAGTCAGGCACAGGTGACAGCAGGTACTCTATAATCTCAGATGACTGGAGCATTTAACCAACCCCTTTTCTACTAAATGTTTTGGGTAGGAGTATGGGGTGGTTGCTGTCAATAATGAAATTTCTATGTCAGGTTTAACTTTTCAGCCTTCTGCTGGATTTGTGGTTTTACAAACCAACCCAACCACAAATCCACTTGTCACTGCAAATCCATGTATTTCTTACCCCGACTGTACATCTAATACTTTAACACATTCGAAGCATTCTAAGGTTGAAATTTTGCCCGTTTTAAAGGGGTCTACTCTAAATGTGGAGCTACTCTCCAAAAGGGGGTACGAGTCTGCGGTCCAAATGGAACACCGGAGTGCTAGTCAATAAATTTGTGCGTGTCTCCATGAAGCCAGCGTTGTGGTGATAGAGCGGCTTCGTTCAGGTGACCACAGTCCTCGCCGCACTTGCAGGAGCGTATAAACATGACAGCCTGTTCAAAGTGGTTGCCGCCCGGGCAGGTGAAGAGCACAGTGGTAGTGCGCGTGCGCCGAGGTGTGCAGCAGCCTCCATCCATGCACACGCCGCAGTAGTTGGGCTGGTACAGGCGCACACTCTTGCACCCAGTGTACGAGAGACGGAGTGGCTCTGGTGCCTTTTGGGTCCGTGAGCACTTTTTGCCCTTCTGTGTAGGATGGAACAGAGAGAGCATCATGTGGAGTTAAAATCTGGTAGAATCATGATTACCAGTGGCATACAGATACTGTAGATAAAGTTCAGCAATGAACACCTGCAAAAATTAATATTCTCCCACAAAAATTTTCATTTTCTTTTTATGTGGCATTTGGGCAGTATGTGGTTTTGATGTTTCTAATGGGTGCAGCTGCAAAATCTCCCTTTGAGAATTTTTTCTCTTCACTTTTTCTGCTAGAGTGAAGTATGACACAGAAGGACAAAATGGGGACAAATGGGTTACCAGCATGCAGTAGAAAACAGCCGAGGGGTCTGATGTTAGGGGAAGTGTGGTGACGGATGCAGTTTAGTTAAAGAAAGAGCCTGTTATTGCAGATAAAATGTCAAGTTAAACATTAATGCTGTCCACAAAGAGAGGGAGAGAGAGAAAGGACAGGAAAGCAGAAGCATATTAATGCTACATGAGAAGCAGAGTAGAGATTAAAATGGCCATAGCACCTCATTGCCTAAGTGAGCCATATGGGATACCAGCCTGGGTATGTGTGGGTGTGAGAGTAACAGTTTTTGGGGAAAATATTCCACAAAAATAGGAAACCCTTAAATATGCCTCCTTACTCTGCCTTGCAAAATGCACTAAAATATAGTGGTGTGCTCATTTGCATGTATTCATTTTTTCAGACCGTGTGTGTGCACGGCCAAGAGTGACAATGACTGATTCATTCTGGCTACAATCCCATGCTTGTCACACACTATGTCAGAAAAGGGGTGAATATAGGATGTTTGATTTGTGCCCTCCCATTATGCTTGGCAAGGGCTACAGATTGTTGGGATGGGGTCTGAGAACACACAGGGGATTGTGTGAGGAACACAGTGGTATTAATACAAATGTAAACTCACGCCCCTGACCCCATGAGCCCCCTGCCTCGCCTCATTATTGTGGTGACAAGACAGAGGAAATGGAGGAATGTGGAATGCATGGGGGGCCCCCCAACTCTCATTCTCCTGCACTCCCTTCATCCCCACCAGCATGGCTCTTCTGTCCCTGTCCTTGTACAGGGTGCCTAAGATACTCGTGGACATTAGCAGGTTTGGCACTCTCAGGTCTAAAGCTCATCTCAGACAGAGCTCTTCACCAAGAACATCCTTCAGAATGTGCCTCCTGAGTCAGAAATGCACCTTGAGCGGGGCAAGCGGCGCACTGCAGGGGCGAATGGTGCACAGGCGGGTTTCCTTGACCAACTTGCACTGGGCGTTGTCATTGGTCACACGTGTGGACAGACCCATCCCACAGGTGCGTGAGCACTGAGACCAGTCCGTGGTCTGAACGATGCACTCCTGTCCCACCTGCTGCCATGCTGCAGAAGACAAGCAAGCACATTCGCAACAGCCATGTATAAGGCAACCTTACACTTAAATGTTTATGCTTTATATTTTTTCCAGTTTGTTCTGCTTTATGTTTATTAAAGTGTCTTACCAAACAAAAGCAAGGATCCTCCTTTCTGGAGTCTAAACAAGCAGCCCTATCTCATATGTTAGACAACACTGACCCAACTTAAGGCACCTACCTGCTAGATGTTTATAGTTGTGTTTCTTCTCCCAGTCTTTTCCCACTTCCAGAAGTTCATTGCCTAACACCTTCTCCGCCTTGTGAGGATAGGGGTATGGGAATGGTACCAGAGGGCTACGTGCTGGAGGCAGAGATGACGTCCCCTTGTGGCAGTCCAGCTTGAGGCAACACTGGTTCGGGACTTTGATGAGACGGGGTGCAGGACAGGAGGGTGAAGCAAGGGGCACATGAACGGGGCAAAGGGGCACGCAGCCCACACCACCATCCACACAGGTGCAGTGGTGCCTGCAACTAATGCGGAAGCTCTCCCCGTTCTGGTACATCCGCCCATTGTACTCACAGGTACGTCCCTCCAGCCGCGCTGCAATAGGACAGAGGTCGAGAAAGGCCTGGGATCAGGCTGCTGACCAAACTGTCAAGAGGACTGAAAATCAGAATTAAATTATTCAAGCCCCAGAAACAACTCCCCATTAACTGGACACACTGATAAAACTATGACATTATAACAATCTAGTCTGATAGGGAAAGTGAGGCTAATTTTGACTTGGCTAGGATAAGCAAAACACAAGATGCCCTTCATCCTAAAGTCACCTGTCATAACTATACAAGGACAGGGAGCAGGAAAAGGAGCACATCAAACACAGAAATAGGTTTCATTGCTTTGATAAAAAGGCAAAATTAAAGATGGCAAAGTGAGTGGTGGGCAAAAGAGAGGCAAAGAGAAACCTGACTCCACATTTTATGGGATGGACCTATTCTTAGCCCATTAAGGAATCTGGAAAATGCTGTTCCGCTTCAGGCCCCCCATGGAACCCAACCACATCCAAAAAGAACCTAACCCTAGGCTAATGTCCCACTGTATATAGGAACGACCCCCTCATTGACAAAAATACTCCTCTGTATATAGCAACATGCACTGCTAGTTATATAAAGACAGGTGTCTAGCACAGTGTAACTGTATGTGCAGGCACTTTTGGAAAAAGACACAAACCCAACAGCCATCAACCTGTTGGGATGACAGATAAGTGAATGCAATAATGATGAATGAGGTCTCGGGCTCATAACTGCATATTTTTGATGCAATTTTGCAATGGTTGAAGGGCACTTGTTGGGGAACTATGCAGCGATGCAAAGTGAGTAGTGGTGTAACAGCGTTATCCGTTCCTGTTAAATGAATGAATTCAGTGCATTGAACAAATAAACCAATATGCAAAGCTGACTTCTCTAGATAATTGCATCATATACATGCCAGTGGAAATCCGCTTAGAAATCCAATCCTCCCCAAAGACTTTGTGCAACTCCTGATCCACACTTACCCCTGCAGATGCCTAGATTGTGGGACACGCCATTGCCGTAGTTACACTCCAGGCCCTTGTGGTGGTCACAGGGACGCATGGGGCCACAGTCTTGGTTCAGCTGAGCCGCGCACACCTTGCAGCAGCCGCATCCGTCCGCTACCCTGCTCACCCCAGGAGGGCACACAGGAGGCACTGCCGAGCACTTACATACAGCAGGGCAGCTGGTTCCCACCTGCCGAATGAAGTTGGAGATACAGCCATAGCAGGACGTGGATCAGACAACATTCAGAAAGAGGGAAGATGCTCTCTTGTGAGGCACAGGAAATGAAAGGGATGTTCTGGAGGAACTGAATTTACGCATCTTCAGGCCTATAACAGATGTGCTTGATTTTGTTTCATCTTGCTGGTTCAGAGCCACAGCGGTAAAAGCAAAACAGCTTCTTTTAAACCATCACAGTAAACATCACCCTTGGCACTTGAAGGCCCACACACTGCGAAAGCCCTGTGGAAGAACTCCTTTCTTTTCCCACGAGTAAATTAATTCAGCATGCACATAACTGCTGCTTTGGTCACTGCCACGGATCGCTCACTAATTCTCAATCCATACGGAAAAGCAATGGAAAGACTGTCTTTTCATTCCAGAGCCATCCAAGAGATTCATCTTAAGTGACATCATCAGTCAAAGCCAGATTGTTTCCAGCACTGGCCTCTGGCTATTTTAAGTCTGAAATGTTTGTCACTAGTCATTTCCATTTGAGATGAGTCCTCACTGTAATTCTTATTAACCCTATACCACTATATTGCAGACACTGTAAGGGCAACAGAACCAAAATAAACACTTCAACTGCTGTTGATTCATGAAAAAAGAAAAGCAAAAAACAAAATGAGTAGTTTGAAGGCCGTTCACCTGTTCTTATAACTTTTACATGGAAGCACAAACCAATTCGGGTAGTGCCTTTTTTTTCTTTCTTTCTTTTTAAAAAAAAAAAAAAAACCCTTTTGAACCACCGCATGCTCTTCACACTCCTAAGGCGGAAAAGCGTGTCCCACCATAGCAGCAGACTGCTTCCGCGGTTGCCATAAACCCCAAAGCTTGTTCGACTTAACCTCGTCCGTGCCTGCGATGGGCGCCAAGGGGCTGCACCAAAGCGAGAACCGCGCAGGTGTGACGACGCAAGGCGTTCGCCGACCAACGCGCTCCGACACCCACGTGACCCGCACGCGCAATGTTTACGCGCGTTTCCTTCGAGAAACTCAAACGCAGCGGGTAGACGGACACATACTCACCGACCCGATGGTCGCCAGTGTGAGAACAAGCGAGTACAATAATTTCTCCATTCTACTCCTTAATGCAGTTTCTTTGAAAAGTTCTGTAAGCGTCCTTTCGCAAGCAGGTGCCCACCGCAGCTGCTACGGTACTGTTTTTAAAAGCAAAAAGCCACGTTTAAGCGTGGCAGCTGCGCTGTTTTTAGTTTAAGTGCAGCATTAATGTCCCTGATGAGCATGTTTGTTACTAAGTCTTGCTCCCTCTTCTAGGTCACACTTGCTACTTACATTTCAAACAAACCAAGCGAGTGGTTTTTATAGCCATTTCGCACTCTGCTCTGTTGCTCCGCCCATCGCATCGCGGCAACCAATTAGCATGCAGGCAGGAGGCCAACACATTCCACGGGGCGGGGCTTCGGAGTCCAGGGCTGAAAGCAGAGCTGAGGGTGTGCTTCTGCAATGAATACAGTCATTCATAAAAATTTCGAATTACTACATTCCGCACAAGTCCAAGCTTCTGGGTTTGTTTATTTAATTTTCCATAAAATATTGCTTACAATAATAATAGTGCTTGCTTTTCGGCAGGTTTCACACGCGTTGATATGTTCCGCCTTTTTTTTTTGACAGAAAGGAAAATGCGCTGAGCTGTAGGCTGTGTGCCACATCTATGCTGGAAAGGCAATAGAAGACAGCTCGGAATTTCCTCCTCTTCTGTGTAGAAGTACTAAGGAACGGGGGAGATAATGCATGCAGATGTATACTGCAGGCTGGCAGGTGTGAGTGGTATATGCAAAAAATATTGGTTGAATTGTAAGACACAGTATTTTCAGATATTAATTTGATGATGATGATGATGATTCTTAAAAATAATAAATGTTTGCAGCAGGAAGGACAACCAAATAAGCACCAGCCTGCAATCTCTATAAAAGAGGACTTCTTGTTTGTCCTTGATAAATAAACTGACATCTGTTCTTCTTGTATTCTTCCCATGCACCCCAATAATCTGTGCTCCTGTTTCTTCTTTTCTGCTCTTTTCTCCCTCCCTCTCCACCAGAGTCTCCCAGTCTGTCCCTCACAATCTCTCAGTTCCTTGTCTCTGCACTCCTCCCATTATTGATTCAATCTTTGCTGGCTATCTGTCAGCTCCTATTTAGTCTCTATTTTTCATCTCTGTTTCTTTCCTCCCAGTCTCCCTGCCCCAGCCGTGCCTCACCCTGTCCCCCTTTCCAGACAGAGCTTTATTGATGGAGGAATGTCTGGAATGTAAGAGGTAAGAGCAGCGGGAGAAACACATGCAGGATGTCTGCCTGCTGCATAGGCTGTGACGCACCGTCTAACAGCACTGACACAAAGTGCAAGCTCCTAAATTCACTACGCAAATGCATGGGAAATTACACTGTCACCATTTCACTGCACTCTGGAAAACATACAGACACAAACACCACCCAAATGCACACAGCTTCATAAAATACATGAAAACAGTCCACTGGTATGTGGTTAATATACAGACGTTGTCACTGTCTTTGCACAAAAACTCATTGAGTTTGATCATTGACTTAGAAGCTTTAATTTTTTTCATTTAAGTTATGCAACTGTGTGACTGGACCTTGTGGAGAATGATTTATAGTGAAAGCACATGCTAAGCAACCAAAATGCATAAATAAATAGTTGCCATCCTCTGTTTATTCTCAAGCCACTCTGGCTTCTGCTGTTGTTTTGATGTCTGTTGGTTCCATGATTCATTGGAAGGACCTGATTCATTTGGTCTGCGCTTGGTCTTGGGCAGACACACCCAGTAGTCACACAGCCACCATCACGTGTTCGCCACATATGATGGCAAGCCCACATACCAACTTCAGGAAAATATGCAGCCACACAAAATTCTCCTCTCTGCATCTTTTCAAGCTATTTCACCAAACTAGTATTGCCTTATATATTATTAATAAATCTTACACCTTTTTTGAATTCCTTTCTCTGTGGCGTGAATCACCTAGAGACTGATTTAAAAGGGTCACAAAGGATGGAAAGGGGGAGGAAAAGGTCAGCAGAGGACAACGGTGAGGAAATCAACAGCTATGTTTTTCAAAACAAATCTGTGGGAAGGGGGACACCACAACAAGGGGATGGATTATACAGTATGAGGATGAAGACAGGCAGAAATGGGCTTGTGTCCATCCCTGTGTGTCCCATTAAATTACTGGCAATTTAGAGCTAAAGCTGTTTCCGACCACAGCAGAAAAGAACAAACTGGTTTAAGAAGGAAAATAAGAGGAACCAAATGAATATGTTATAGAGGATATTTCAGTGTGAGAGAGAGTGTGCATGTCTGTATATCTGTGTGTGTTTAGGAGAAAAAGACAGAGAGAGAGAGGGAAAGGGACAGGTGCTGAGTGTTTATTTGTTCAAGGGGTGAATGGAGCTGTCACCACACCTGTTGAACCACACCCCTAGAGCACTAAATGTCACTGACATGGTGTGACACAGAATCTGATACTGCACTGGAATCGTACAATCCATAAACATACACACGTTACCATTTGACTACAGTTACATATATATATGGTAGTCCAAAATGTGTACACTTTTTTAGGTAAATATTTCAAAAGGGCCTCTACTGGACATGGAAGCGGGGAAAAAAGTTTGGGATAGAGAAACTACTCCAATACATTGTGAGAAGGAAAAAAGCTAGAGCAGTCAAATAAATTTATAAAAACAGGACAAACAGAATTCACATCCAATGGTTATTTGGAAAAAGAAGACCAAAAAAGCACTGATTTTGTAAAACACCAAAATCAGCTGGAGGAGGTCTACACTACAACATAGCTATAAGCCACTCACAAACATACTGTATGCTAAGATATAACAAAACACACCAAGTAGCTGTCAGTCAAGACTAAGTGGACAATGGAAAAAGAACATATAAATATTTTGTATTTTGCCAGGTAGTGATATTATATTTCATTCACATCAAAGCATGCTCTTCTGAATTATTACATACGCTCTTGCTGACCTGCACATTTAATGAAATACTCAAAAAAGCAATTAATTCAGCATTAACACATTAAAGTCCAAAGTAAGAGGAACCAAATGCTGCTAGAATTAGCTTTGCAGTTCAACTTTTACACAAAGAGGTTTAACTGTACTGTTTCCATACAAGAACCAGCAGTATACAGAGTGAATGACAGAAAGTAAAATGATGAATTATATACAGCAGTACGCAAACACACCTTCTGCTGTTGGCCGTGCTATGCTGAGATGAACTTTGTGGGTTTTGAAATGGATCAGTTTTCCTCCAAAATACTGGCTGGAAGTTTTTTACGGTATAAGTTGCTCCTTGAAAATGCAGTTTTATATCTAAAAATCAAGTCATCAATCATATGGGCAAACATATATTCTACATATGCAGGACAAGAAAAACCAACTCCTGCCTCCATGACGGGAATCAGCTGTGGAATCAACAACAGCAAAAAAGACTTGAATGACAATAATGTGATGTACTTGTAGCAGAAAACAACTCAAGGAAACACGTCATGCTTTGAGATTAGAACATCTGTGTTGGTTTTCCTCTTTGGAGAGAACAGGCGGAGCTGCGGCACCAGCAAGGGTGCAAATGGTGTGCTTGAGGAGAAACATGGTGAGGGCGGAGGAGAGTTCTCAGGCAGCAACAGGGGTACACCTAGGAGAGACCCTGACTGAGTGATGGGGGGCAGGAAATGAGGGCGCCTGTCCCTCCTCTGCCCTGTTTCAGTGTCAGAAAGCTCTGTTCCTTGTAGTGCTGCCTTTCTTCTGCCCACGCCAGGTTGGATAGTGGCCTGGTTCCTACCTCTCTGGCTGCTGTTGTTGCTCGCCAAATGTGTATTCCTCTCTCTGTCCACAATCTCCAACGTTTGAAGCCACTGACTCAGCTCTCCATCTTCTGGAGCTTGAAGGGCAGGACAGATTGTTTCTACCCCATTTTTCTTCTTTCCCTGTTTCCTCCGTGCTGCCTGCAACCTGCTTTCTCCCTTCCTCCTCCTGGGATCAATTTTCTGTCCAAGAGGAGGCACATCTCTGCTCTGTCTCTCCTTGCCCTCTGAGTGAATCCAGGCAGGTGGGGCAAGACGGAAACAGGGATTCCACTCAGTGAGACTATCTGCAGTCGATGTTGACTGGGAAAGACCAGCACCAGAGTTCGACTGTGTGACCATGACAGTTTGTGGTTCTGCAGCCACCAGGGTTAATATACCTACTTGGGCTATCTCACCTGTTTGAGTTAGCCTGCTAGTTTCTGATAGCGTCTTTTTTCGTGTTTTCACATCAAGCGTAGTCTGCATTATCCCTAGTGCCTGTTTCTCCATGTCGGCAGGAAGAATGGCTCTGGAACGGTGGAATATGGACCTGAGGCGGCGGTGTGGGGGTAAGTTGGCAGAGGTTCCTGTGAAGCCCCCAATGCTGCGGAACAGACACGGTGGGCGAAGGCTGACATGGTGATCCTTGAGTGTGCATATTTCATCAGGTTCATCCTCCCACCTCTTGGCCTTGTCCCAGTGGCCCCCTGCATTGTCCACAAGCTCCAGGTCCCCGTTTGGGGTTTGCTCCTGCATTCCTCTGGCTGGTCAGGTAATAAGGTCCACAAAAGACAGTCTGTAGTCCTACGCTGCACTGTTCTTTTGTCTCAGACCAAAGAGTCTGGTCTCTGTGTGAAAAAAGAAAGAAAAATGAACAACTTAATGTCCTAAAAGTAGATAAAAGCTTCAGTACTCACAGGACAAATGCTGCCACCTCATATGTCGACCAGCAGTTTCCTCTGCCTGGGTTCTTTGAATCTGGTCACGTTCATTTACACTTCTTTATTTCCATTGCGACTGGGCCTTGGTCATGTAAGTCTGCCTCTTTCGCTAGACATCCCCTGTTTCTCCTGGTGCCTTTTTGCCTTCCTCCTGCTCTTTCATCCTTTGCCCCTCTCTGACATGAAAGCTCCTGCACCCCCCCCCCTTTTCTGTTTCAGGCTTTCCATAAATTATGAATGCAGGGGTTCACAGATGGGCAAAGGGCAACAGGATGAGCACTGCACCAGGGTCAGCATCACCAGGGTCACCATCATGCTGACATTATTGTTGATGCCGTGGAACTGCCATCCGTGAGGTAGACTGCCTACTCGTACAGAGGTTAAGGTTATAGGTTGTAGGTTTAAAACCCACCGAAGGTTACTGCTGTAGCAGAACTGAGCAATGGGTCAGCAAAGTGGTTAAACCCGTTGCACTAAAATAAAAGAATATGAGTCTGAAAACATAAATTACTCTGCTATGTACATAATGGGTAAAAAGTGACCAAGTATAGAAACACGCATCCAGTAATACATGTTTAAATCCCACATCCTGCTGCAGTACCTTCCACCAAGGTCCCTTCCATGAACTGACACAGTAAAAATTACCTGGCTGTATAAATGCTTGACTGCAGTTCCAGAAACATCCGGAAGGTGGCACTGTGTCCCGGAACCTGGCCGCATTTGGCGAACCGGGACCGGAAGTGCTTCGAAGGTCGTGCTTCAGGTTCCGGTAGCGTGGTGTTTCCCGACGGTGAGTGCGGTCCGTCGCCGAGAAACATGTCAAAAATGTCCTTTAGAGACAGCGAGTGGGCGGGCAAGCGACATGCGAGCTGTGTCGGTGCAGGGAAAACAGGAAGGGCGCTTGCACAAGGGGTCGCCAGCGCGAGGTCAGCGGTGCCACTGTCACACGGGCCGAGAAAACAGCGACAGCCGCCATGGGCCGAAATACAGAACCACACAACAAGTGGACTAGTTGACACAGACTAGTTAACACTAGTTTACCAGCAGCCTGTCCTCTGTCTACTGCCACGGGACTCGTGTAATTCTTTATTTAATGAATGTTGTTGGTTCAAGTCCTACTTCCCTGCTCATGGTGTAGTGCCCTTGGTCAAGGTGTTAGCCTGAGGATTTGAATACCTGAGACGACGGTTTGATTATTGCTGCCCAAAGCAGCCTTGGTTTCAGCGTTTAATGGAAACTGAAAATAGTTTCTGTTCCTTTCCTTTCTCCTCAGATGGCCTGCAGACACATCATCCAAAGTGTCCGATCCTGGTCCGTGAGGGACCTTCGCTGTCTCCGAGCTTCCCTCTCTCTCCGCTTCTCACCCCCGCATTCTGTGGCTTCTCGGTATTTCCTCTCAGCCACACGTTCCCTGTCCCACCCCCCATCTTTTACTCCGTGTCGTGAGGTTTCGTTCAACGTACAGGACACCGAGGATTTCACACAGAGAGTGGTGAACAGCAACCTGCCTGTCATAGTTGACTTCCATGCTCAGTAAGTATAGGCCTGATGTTTAAAAACACCTTTGAACATCCTTCCAATACAATATATCAGTTAACATAGTACTGAGGGACACAGCCTTATAATCCAAAAGGTTGCCGGTTCAGGTCCTTTGTTGAGTAAGGAACTTGAGTTGCTCCAGCTGAATAAACCGTGTCTCACTTAAGCGATTTCACCATAGTAGATTTTTAGGCACACGTTACACTTGCGAGAAGGGGGATACTTATTTTCTCCTCCCGTGCTTCCATAGGTGGTGTGGACCGTGTAAAATCCTTGGGCCCCGTCTGGAGAAAGCGGTTGCTAAGCAGCAGGGCCGCGTAACAATGGCAAAGGTTGACATAGATGAACACACAGACCTGGCCATCGAGTACGGGGTGAGGCCAGAGCATCGGTGGCTCGTAGCGCACCAGTTATCTGGCTGAACATATTTTTAATCATCTACCACCCACTTCCACCACCAGGTGTCTGCTGTTCCCACTGTGGTTGCTATGAGAGGTGGCAAGGTCCTTGATCAGTTTGTGGGGATCAAGGACGAGGACCAGTTGGACTCGTTTGTCAACAAACTCGTTGGGCCGTGAGCTGCTCGTGTGCAACACCTTTATCCGCACACTGACCTTCTGTCCCTCTTTCTCTCCGCTCCCCATGTGATTTTCAAGCTTGTTTGTGGTGTTCAGTGCACACACAGTCATGTGCATGCAAACATCTGTCCTTCCACTGCCATCTCGACTGTTTCTGGCACTGTGTGTATGTGCACGTGTGTGCGGGTACATGTGAGTCTGTGCATTCAGATAGACAGGAGGTTCCCACTGTCTTTGGATGACTGTTCTTTACGTTTGATTTACATCTTTGTATTAGACTGTATGGCTTCATGCTGAACTGCTGTCTTTCGCACTGAACTGAGATGAATGACTGTACATGCAGCTCCTCGTTGATCCTCGAGAGGGAGTCCTGTGAAGCAAACCTGAATATTAGCCTATGTTCAGTTGAAATGGCCCACATTCCTTTAATACTTCTTTCCCCAGTAATGTGAGATCCTATGTTGTCTCCATCTGTGTCTGAACATTGAGTTGCAAGGAACTTGTTAAGGAATCAGTAGAGGACTTATTTTTATAAAATTTGTGAAGTGACCTAGCTGCTCGTTAAATATATCAAAATAGAACGTGTTTTTTTGCTTTTGTATTTTGTGAAATTGTTATATTCATTTAGCTGACACTTTCCTCTATAGCAGCTATACACTGTTAAGCTGCTGCTGATGATTTTAAGCATTTATGCGGGTGGGTACCTTTTGCTAGGGTACTTGAGGAGAAGGTGGAACTCGCACAGTAAATTAATTTTTCATTATTGACTTTATGCTTGGCCGTACCCTATTGAAGTAGCATAGAAACAGTGTTGACAACAGTAAAACACATTACTTTCTTATCATGACTGTTCTCTGCACTGGACAAAGGGTAACATTATAAGGAGAGCCTAAAAACTAATTAAAAAATTGAGGTAAGTAGAGAGGTGCCAGTAAGATGTCAGGCTGGAGTTCAAAGTGCTCATATGATAAACAAAAACAGTTGATATGACTTGTCCTCATTCCGCACACCAATGAGGAAATGGTAAGAAATGTTTCGTATTCTGTTCCAGACCACCATTAATTTGGTTAGCTATTAGTCAGAATGGAGGCCTGCGCTCTGTGGTGATCCTTAGGAGTTATTTGTGGCAAATCGAGAGCTCCCCCATCCACCCAGCCTTCTTCCAGGCTGAATCTCTGCAGAAACCTGGAGAACCGTGATGCTGCTACACTCGTGTCTCACGCACACACCGAGACATGTACACAGATTCCTGCCGTCGCTCACGCCACCTCCGTCTCCCCATCAGTGCAGTGGCCTGGAAACTCCAAGACACTCCCACACATACCTTTAGCAAGCCCTCCTCTGTTGTCCTTTCATTTCCGGTGTCCTTTTTTGTTTGTTTCTGTGGCTTCTTAGCTTCCCTCAAATATGTGCGATTTACTGATGCAAGTCGACGCAACTTACTATATGATGGCTACGTCTCAAGGCATTCGAGTCGGCCGAAGGGTCCGATCCCGCAGAAATGTTTGTCATCATTCGACATACTGTTCAATTTATCAGCCCACCTCTGAATGAGCAAAGCATATTTTAAGTTGTACACTTATAATGGAATTTGATGTCATGTAATAGTTGAATACGTTTTGCCAAACTGCTGCCACAAGCACTAAATGAACTATAACAGAAAATCAGTAAAACGTGCCATCAGCAGAATTAAGGAAATATGAAAGCTTCAGATTCGCAAATGAATGTCTCTCATTCTCACAAGGCTCTTTTCTATTTATCTCCTGCTACAACAAAGCTTAAATCCGTTTACTGCGTTCGTGTGCCCAGCTCCCTCTTTAAATGTAAATACTGATCGTCTCTTTTGAACAGACAGAAAGTGAAGAGAGGAATGGCGAAGAACTGAAAAAGTTACCCACTGAGTAACTCTACACCTCTTCCGCTAAAACAATAGACCACACCTCCCTCTTGCTCTGTCAGTTTCTCTCTTGCTCTCTGTTACCATATAAGGGAAAAACGACGGGAAGCCAGCAGCTGAACAAGAACTTGCTGCAGAATTCCTCCCCTTTCTGTCTGTTTTTTACTGAGTCAAACTTAATATTAAATGTCTGCCTGAGCTGTCCATCGGGTCCTTATAACCAAGAAACATGCAATGCCCAAAATGATGGCGTCACAATTGGCGGCATGCTCGGTGTGAACGGTAACATGTATTTACTGTAAATATATGACTCTATTTATATATGACACACGAGCGGCCAGCAGAGTGCCAGCTTTCGGTCTTGTGCCAAAGTGAGATTCTGCTTAGTGCAGGAAGCACAGGGCAAAGAGAAATGTGACCATGTTCCACATATGTGGAGCCAAATATAGAAAATGTACAGTCAGGTAGGTGGACATGGTGCAGTTAAGCTGCATGCTGAGGAAAGGAAAGGAGAAGCTGTGGAAGAACTAGGATTTTGCTACCTCCACCTCCTTCTGCTTGACATTCTTGAATTTTTGCGTTAATATATGTCTTATCATCCCTTCCTGTGTACTGATTACTCAGACAGAGGCCAAAACAAGAGGGTGGGAAGTACAGAAATGGTGACCTTAACTACATTCTCACATCTGGCCTGAGACCATCTGTAATGATGTACATCACAAGTGTAAATACATAAAATTTTATAAACTTTTTCTCTATATAAAAAAAGGTGCTTGTTTGTGCTGAACTGAACTGTAGGACAGAAAACAAGCGACGAGGAACAGAGACTGTTCAAATTAACGGGTTCCAGGAAACAAGGCAAGCGTTCCATGAACAACCACATGTGCACTTAATTTTTGTGAGGAGGTGTATTTAGATGATTTCTGTTTGTACCACATAGACAAGGACAGATGAGCTCTGTGGCTGCTGACTAGATGTCATACTCTTACAAAAGAAGAGCCCCTCTACAAACATATTAACACCATGTTTATTCATTTTGTCAAAAAAAAAAAATGTGTGTGTGTATATATATATATTTCAGTATATGTTTCATGATACAGATGAATATCATTTTATTCTTTGGGAGTTAGTCACACCCTGTTGCTGTAACAACAGGAAAAAGACAGTTTAAAAGCGCCCTTTTTTGGTGATTTCAGTCTTTTCCTTCTTTGAAGTCCATTTTCCTTTCCTTCTCAGCCAGTGTACTTCTTTTAATGTCCTTACAGCTGCAAGAAGCACAAGTGTCTCATTCATGAACACTTGGGCCCTTTTAATTTTCTTCTTTTACGTAGTCTCCCTCTGCATTTCATGAAGAGAAAGAGTGACCTTTAACCTTTTCACAAGAACCGTACAGGCAGACTGCCCTGGTTGGACAGATTACTACTATCTCTGCGCTCTGTTTACTGGTGTTGCGCATACTCTAACCAAGTGGGTTGTGTCCAGTTCTTGTGAAACCTTTTGCTTTATCTACAGACAAATATGAATGTGCAAAGACATTTCAGGTATTCAATTAAGTCAAATCATATCAAAAGGCATCTGGTAGCAGGACAGGTAGAAGGCCTTGCACTTGGATCCTGCTTCACATCCTTTCTCCTGCTTAATTACTCTGGATTAAGGTAATAAACCATAATAATTTCTCCAGTAAAATTTACTCCACTATATAACCCTGCTCTATACCTGTATCAAACTCATGGTAAGTATGTTACTGTACAAACCTATTACTACAAGTCACTTCAAAAAAGTGACAGGTAAATCATTATATTTGGACTGAATTTCTGTTTCATTCACTGTATGTAGAAATTCCAAGAAAATAGAACCCCCAGTTTCTTGCGCACTGAATGTTTTCTGTGTTAAAGCAACTCCTTCATCTGTTTTCAGTTTGAGGACTTAAGATCAAGCAGACATACAGCATCACCCCTCAGAGAGGAGACAAAGTGGAGAGCAAACAGCACTGAGTTTCCATGTCATTCTCCCTTCAGCTCTGTTCTGTCTAGATTTGTCATTTCCTTTACTGGTTCTCTTCACTACACTTCTCCAATGAATGCAACAGAGGTACAAATTATACTATTAGATTTTGGCAAATATACTATTGTACATGTTGAGGTAAACTCTGTACATGAGTCTGAATAGTGGTTATCTTGAACTGATTATTGTCAACTGGTTATCATAAACTAATACTAGCTGAGTTACCTGGTACTGGATGGATCAAAAAGGTAGTGTACTGCATGACCAAAAGTATGTGGGCCCCCCCTTCTGATGATGGAGTTGAGCTGTTTCAGCCGCACCCATGCGACATACAAACACATTCTAGACAATTGTGTACTTGCAGCTTTGTGGCCACAATTAGGGGAAGCTCCTTTCCTTCTCCAGCAGACTGTGCCCCCATGCAAAAGATGAGCTCCATAAACACATGGTTTGCCCAGACTGGTGTAGAAGAACTTGAGTGGCGTCCTCAGAGCCCTGAGCTCAATCCCACTGGACACTTTTGGGATGGACTGGAACGTGGACTGCAAGCCAGGCCTTCTGGCCTGACCTCACTAATGCTCTTGTGGATGAATGGGCACAAATTCCCACAGCCACGCTCTAAAATGTGGTGGAAAGCTTTCCCAGAAGAGTGGAGGCTGTTATACCAGCAAAGGGGGGAACAGCTCCATACAAATGCCCATAGGTTTGGAATAGGATGCTCAGGTGTCCACATACTTTTGATCATACAGTGTACATGATGTTCACGGACATTCTTGCTCCACACACGGATGCACTTTTTCGCACACAGACACGCACATAGGCCCGGTAATATAGATCATCCATCAGCCGTATACGGCATGGAGTGAGAAAATCCACGTGCCTTTCTGCACGCCCTGCGTTTGATGTTACTTCATGCTGCATGATGTCACTGCTCCCACTTCTCTTTTAAATGTTCATAACAGTAAGTATACTTCATAACTTCACAAATTAGGGTGAGAAGTACCCGTGTGCCAAATATTAAATCTGTAGATTGAAAAACAAATCAAACTGAAATTTAGCTTCACACATACAGAGACATTGTTTTGCAGATCCACATTATTTTCTATTTTTATGACTGGTATTATTGATCAATATTAGCAGTCAAGCAGCTCTTCCTCTTAACCACAGTCTGCCAGCTCTGCTGCTTTGTATGCCGGGTCTTGACCAGCTGCTGGCTCAGCCAGGTCACAGCAGACTCCCACACAGCGGGTCTACCTGATGCTCCTTCATGAAGCTTCATGATGCTTCTTCATGCATCCAAAGGCCGACACATTGAGATCTGTGAAATCGCACACATTCTTGCTGTTCCTTTGCTTTCCACACGTTTTTGTCGCTGCTACTGCGACACCACAGTTCGCAGCACAAACAAATGTCATCTGTTGGGCGTAGCTACAACCAAAACGCGGTGTTATAAGGTGTACGTCTGCAGAATATTTTTATGAAATGGCAGTGGCCGTTTGGAGAGCGCGAATTTCGAACCCAGTAAGTAAATGAACAAAAGCGTTCATGCCCGTCCGTATAAATGAAAGTGAGGAATGTGTGCATCGCGCTTTCTAAGACGGGACACGACTGCTTTTCATCCTCCCAGTTGACACACCGAGATGACCCGTGTGACGTTATTTGCCCTCAGCCTCGCGCCTACATATATGGTCATGAAAACTCTTCCGCGCGCATACCTCCTCCATTAAACACCACCTTATCGCGGCCTCGCGCCCGCCCTCAGCTATTTCAAGTTCGCACACTCTTTTTGCCTATTAGAAACAACATCCCGGTGTAGGACCATCCCTTCCACGCCGTCATTGGTCAAAACTCCCAGGCGCGTGAAATCACTGGTCTGTGAATGGTTAAGTGGGCGGATTCCAACACTTTAGGTCCCTCCCCTTTTGACCGCGCCCCGACTAGAGGAAGCGAGACAGAACTCGGCAAACCTGCTTGAGAGAGAGAGAGAGAGAAGAAAGAAAGAAAAAAAGAGGACGAGAAAGTGAGGGAGGAGGCTTCTACACGTCAGTCGGACCTGAGCGCTTTGTGAGACTGCAGGGAATTTGTTCCGCTGCGAAACCTACATTGACTGAGGTGCTGCGGCTAGAAAGCAAACCCTATAGCGTCTGCAACTGAGTAGCAGGTAAGTGAGGAGCCTCCAGGTTCGAAACTCATGCCGTCCCGGGTCCGACGCTGCGGCTGTCTATTCTCTAGCCGCTCGGGAGGATCGTCTGCTGAACTCTAGGGGACGGAAACTGCAGCTTCCCTCGCAGAGGGAGGTCGGAAGCAGAAAGTCTCACAATTTCAAAACAGAATCACTTGTTTCAAATCCTCATCGCTCGCTTTTTGTGTTTGCCAAGTTGTTTTGTTTGGAAACTCCCGCGGCGGGTCGTCGGTTCTTGCTTGTAACTTGCAAAAAGTGGCACAGGAGCGTGATGGAGAGGAGCGAGTTCGAACAGGAAGTGATCCGCATGAATGGGGGGGGCGCAAACGCACACTACACAAAGTCGGAGACGCACAGAAAAGTGCAACGGACGTCTGATCGCAACCTGTGCTCAGCCCTGTGGCAGGATTCTCGTCTAAGACTCTGTTTATCCGGCTGGCCCACTTCAGTAGTTCACCTTTATTTGCGCGGCGCTCCTGTGACGTGACTACTTGATTTGGCGCATCGCGGAAACGACATCCGCGCCGACGGACGTTAAGGCCTGTAAAAGACAGTTTCTCCCAGTCCGAGTGCAGGGAAGCTGTAGTGACGATCTTGTACAGTACGGTCATTTCCAGCCCAAAAAAAAGCACCGCGAGTGCTCCGAGGGCTCAAGTGCCCCCCAGTTGTGCCCGGGTGTAATTACACGCCACCCTGCTCCACCTTTCGTCCCGGGACATAAAACTGTGGCTTTTAAACGTCCTCTTATCGCCTAATTTTCACGCCGAGTGAAATCGGCTCTTTTGGCCAGTTGTTGCAAAATGCAAATTAAGCGATGTATAAAATGGCAGTGAACCAGGCGCCATTGTGCCGCACTGCACTTCGCTGGCCCATTTCCGCAAGCCAAGCTGCTGTGGTGTGACGTGAATGTTCTGCAGCGCGGAGTTCGGTGCCGCGCGCGTGCAGGCACCACGGTGTCAGTGGGCTGCTGAGATTCACTTCGTCAACCGACCTGCGGGAAACGCGCCCGCAGACCCGGATTCTGATCTTATCGCCGCAGACGGTACACGATTACGCCTCGTTAAGCAGGATTTCCCCCCCCTCTCGTTCCGACTTTTTGTTTGTCGGGAACCCGAGCAAGTTAGTCTGCAGTCAGCCTTTCGGTCTTCATTGCGGTTTTAAAGCCCAAGAGGCGCGCACCCAAGTTCCATCCATTACCGGCAGCACGAATTATTAAATATTCAACATGTGTGACGTCGGGATTTCTTTGTATTGTATCCGCACACATGTTCACTTGTTACTAAAAGGTTCTCTAGTGAACAAGTACTCATTTTGGGATATTGTCTTAGTTTGATATACTTGTGACGTAAGTTTGCCCGCAATAACGAGACAAGACATGAGTCTTGGGGCCTTTGGTGCTTCTCTGTTTCTTTTCTCCCTTTTCTTTGTTTTTGTACTGACTTGTGCTTTTTTTTTCTGTCTAATTCTGCGTATTGCTTGTTCTGCCCGTCTTGGCCTGTCTGCTCCACGCCTCAGCTCCGGTCCCTGGAAGACACACCCTGCAGAGGCCATAGAGCAGCTGCACTGTACCATGATGTAGTGACGTGACCCACCTCTTAAACACAAACACACGCTCCTGTTTGACACACCACAAACCAGCCTATTTGATTTGGCACTCTTCTGTATTTACTGGTTAGTATAGCGCCTAGATTTTCAACAGAAAAACACTTTGGAGCAGCTCTGCATTGTTTTGTACTCTAGTTAAGATGTCAAATGAAAATGTTCTCAGTGCCCTCCACTGTAGTAGTTTTAAATGCATCATGTAAATCAGTTAACTTCACAAAAGTGAGTTTGGCATTCGAGAAGTCCTCAGAAGCGATGTGTATTTAATAAAATCCTTTTTCGTTTCAGAAGAGCCCAGTCTACTTCTGCTTTTATGCTCTTTGTGGTTTGTGCCCTTAACAAATTGCTTAAACCACAGGAAATCACAGTTCCCTGGGTGGAGGTGGGCTGGAGTGGCACTGCTTTGTAAAACACATGTAGCTCACAGTTTGCGCCGCTGAGTTGGCACTGCTGCTAAGGACCCCGGCTCCCTAATGCCTGGGTCGGACGGGCGGTGCTGTTGTGCGGCAAAGAGCTTCAGCACCTTTGTGGCACCTGGCTACGCGGCAGTGTTGCGTGTACATGCTGGACGGCAGCCATATTCCTGCTATGGTACCATGTTGAAGCTTGCCTTATTGTAGCCACTGCAAAATTTGAATAAAGGGTTTTTTTTTTTTTATGTCTACCTCTGTGAACCTAGAGCTTGCCTGACTCTGCTTCCTGATTTCTCTGGGTACAGCAAAACTGGTTAATTTTTCAACTGAAACATACTACTTTCATCACACAGCTCGAGGGATTTCTCGAAGCTGAAGTTTGAAGTCTGAAGTTTTTGGGAGGCCATATGTATTGTAATAGTCCTAAAGACTTTTTTTATGTGGGCTTTTACTGGTTAACAACAACTGTTATGTCTTTATGATCTGCTGATAACAGAGACACGGCTTAGCATTCCACTTGCATTTAATTTCACTTTACCTTTTGGTATGTGAGGGCCCTTTGATTCTTTAAACTTTTAGGTGGGTGGGGAAATAAACATTTTACATTTAATGCCTGCAGAAAGTTATATCGGCTTAGAATTGCAGTCTCTGTATTGTACAAGGCAAGTGTCTCTTCACTTTAAACGGATAAATGTGGAGTATTATGGATGTAGCTGGATTTTTTAAAAAAAAAAAAATAATTTTTTTTTTAAATGTAATCTACTGCTCTCTGACTAAAGGGGTCAGAGATCGTGTTGTCATTGCTCTGTGTATGGGTTCTTAAGTATCATACCTGCTTGTAGTCAACATTAAATCGGTACTTGGACTGGCAGCCATGTAAAAGGTTGAATAGGGACAGATTTTTAGAGACTTTATGGCATTTCATTTCCTTACTCATATGTTCAGGGTGTTTTAATTCTATGAACAGATTCTTCTGTTTAATTCAAACAGCATAATTTAGTTTGGTTTTGTTCAAATTGCTTTGATTAGCGTGATCTCCCCCCCCCGTTTCTGTGCCAGGAATCTCATGTTTTCCTGCTGTAGCCTCTTTGGTTTTTCCTAATTTTTGGTGGCTTTGCTTTTGCTTCTATCCAAACCTTCTTACAATTGCTACCCATGTAGAGGTCACTGAAGCAGCACAATAAATGGCAGGATTCATTCTGAGGTGTGCACAAACAATATTTGGGTTACAAAAAGTAAAACTAGCAGTTGTAAAGTATTATTAGCAGAGAATAAAGTTCTATCAGTTAGTTTTTCTGAGTTGTTTAGGTTAAGCACAATTTATAAAGCTGCATCAATACATTTCTCCTCCTAGGGATTAGAAACCAGCAACCTAAACAGGTTCTATATCTGCTGGCATTACGTCATGTTCTCCGGCTGCTAGGAGAAGATCAGACCCCCCCCCCCCCCCCCCAGCCAAAAGCCTGTAAGCACACCTGCGCTCCTGTAAGTAAGTGAACAATGCCTGGAAGTGACTGCATTGTGGATTGCAAAGGTGGGAGTGTGGGTTAAATCTGTGTGACTCTTTCCTTGGAATGGTCCACCGGTCATTGAATATGGTGTCTTTTTGTGGCAGTCACTAAACAAAGTGCAGAAATCTTGCGTGATGATGCGACTTCCTCCGAGAGCTGGGATAGTGTCTGCAGAGCTATGACCCAACTGTGATAACGCATTTCTTGTACGTTCCTGTTCAGCGTGTGTGACTGACTGCTTGATAAATGAAGACATGCCCTGTAGGTGCCATCACAGTACTGGTTAACTTAAGTGAGGTGAGGTAAGCTGGGATCAGCCCTATAGGATGTGTTAGCAGATAGACTTTGCTCAGAGCCTGGGTGTGTGTGATCTGCACACCTGCGTGAGGTGTGTGCAGAAGCCTGGTTGCTTCGGCTGCCATTATCCCACCTGAATTCCTTCAGCTGTGTGACCTTTGTGTAGCTCTGCCTGAGGGGAAATTTCCATTTACTCCCCTTATTGTTCCATCATAATTTGCACCACAAAAACACAAGCTAAGGGCTGTGCAAATTAATACAGGCTGGTGAATTTTAGTAAATTACACTCCAAAGGGAAAGGGTGGACTCCTTTGCGGCATAATTGCAAAAATGTGATGTTTGTGACCTATGACCTCCGTGCCCAGTCAGTCACTGGGAGGGAAGGAGCAGAGCTACAGGGCATATGTTAAGACTTGAAGTAACAAGGAGTTGTTGGGTCAAGCTGAGAGCAGAGGAAGGATGAGGTCCAAGTGGGTAGTGCCCTGCCTCAGATCCTCAAGGCTAGAGAGGCCAGGGGAAGTAAATGCTATTGACTTTTCCATGAATACTGCGGTCTGTGGCAGTGTTGCTCTGCTTGCATCATACCAACACGTCACCTCACTTTTGCTGAACATGCATAGCACGGATTGTATCTGTATGGGTAGTTCATCCGTTGGTCTGTTTTTTTTTTTTTTTTTTTTTTTTTTTTTTTTTTTTTTTTTTTTTTTTGGAAGGTGAGGCATTCATATTTTAAGCTTGTCAAATGAATGCATCTCAAATATTAGCTTATTGTTTATTGATAAACTTCTTGGTTGCTGAACCTTTTCATGAAATAGGCGTCAGTTGTATCCACATCACCCTGACCTCGGTCTTTCACTGAATGAATCACTGAGAGGCTCCTGCCATTCCAGTGCAACCATTCCTCATCTTCTTTCGCTTGCCTATTTAACTCCTTTCATGTCCTTATGAAGATCATGCTCAGGTCATCGGACAGAACTGATGTAAAATAGGGAAATTGACAATGCTAACGTATGGCACTGATATATGTCTCTCGTTTCAACCTACGCCTCACTTCCTGCCTTTGTGGTTGTGTTTGTCTCGCAAGGAGTTGCACTCTGACTCTCACCCCATTTACTTCACAGCTAGATTACTATTCTTCAGTTCTCTGCTACATGTCCTGCCTTCTGTTTGTCAAGGTAATTTACCTTTCTTAAAATGATTCACCCTTCAAGTAGTACTTTTTCAGCCAGTGTTGGTTGTGGCATTAAGTTTTAGAATAAAATCATTGTGTAGGTTAACTTGATCTGCTTCCCTGTACTTTTTCAGTTTAATATTGTTAGAAACTATGGCTGCTTTGGTTTGACATTTAATTAATTTATTTTTGTCTCAAAGAGTGGTTTGTTTTATAACTTTCTTTCACTTAGTTGTGAAGCTGTAAGAAACTTAAATGCATAAGGAATAAAGTAGGTGGTCCTAGGTGGCAGGATTGATGTTATTTAGTGCGTCAGACTGAATAAGCAAAAGTGAGGTCCGTCATCTTCATTTATGCTTCATGTAAATGGGTACAATGTAAAAAATGTACTTGCTGACATGGTCTCATAGGTCGACAGGTGGGATCCATGTACCTATCAGGTGTTTACTCTCTGACGTGTGCGCTCTTGTGTAAACACTGTCAGCGGCAACATGTCTGGTGTTCAGTACACTGTAGAAGATACTGATGACCTCAAAGACGTCTGCCTGATTCTGCGTTACTTTTGAATGTTTTGGAGTCGCATTACCTCAAGTGGGTTAGTTCTCAAGTATCCTATAAGGGCAAATTATGCCAATTTGAGTCTTTATACCTTCTGAAGGGAAGGGATGGGATATACTAACAAGTGATGGGAGCAAACTGGACTTGAAGATCAGGAAAAGGGGTGGGGTGTGAGGCCATTGGTGGAATTTTTTTTTTTTTTTTTTTTTTCCCCCCCCTCTCTCTGGTAATGAATGTGTATGTGAGGAATGCATTTGGAAGTTTGGATAAATGTGGGAGACAGGAGGATCAAGGGAAAGGGAAAAGATGGAGGTGCAGCCACAAGCCTGGGGTGGATGGGTAGCGGGCTTGTTTGTGTAAGACTGGGACTAATAAACTTTGGGTGTGCAACTTTTAGTTCTAGAAAGTATGTGTTTCTGTGCTGGGGGGTGTGTGGCAATGGGGAGTATTAGTGATAGAAGTCAGCTGTAGAGGTCACGTGGGTCGTGAGAAGCATAGGGACCACAGCCCCCTTCTCAGTACTGTGGTAGTGTGACACAGCAACCAGACTAGACCATCAGCTGACCTGTAGTATATTACTTAGCCCTCATCCTGAGTGTATGTCTATCAAAACTAGGCTTTTTCCCAGGCCTTCCCTTCTCTTAATCCCTAGCTCCGTTGGTTTCATATGTTAGTATTAATTTTCCTTTGACTTCCCCATCTTTGATGTACAGCAGAGTGCAAGTCTCCTGGTTTTATGCTGAAGTTTTATTAGCACTTGGTTTTAAATACCGGGTGAAGCTTTTCGGCAACTAATTGCTGTAATGAAGCCAATAAAAGTGGAGAGTTGTGGACCCTATGGTTTTTGGACTGGAGCTGTACACTATGATTGTAGTAACATGGGGCTGGTGATACTCTACAGAACTGCATTGAAGGTTGAATGCAAGAAGCTCCCCGATCCTTTAGATACCCCATTTACTCTCCAGGTCTTCATTTTGTTTGTCTGGTTGTCTTGTTGAACTTTGGCTGCTGTCCAGAATAACTAAGGTCAGATTGTTGGTAAGATCTTCTTTAGCTGTATGGTAAATTTGGGTGCTGTGTGAACGAAAAGTAGATGCTGTGCTATGCAAATTCTGGCAATTTGGATGAAGACACTTTGTACTGCACATTCTCATGCTGAGTTATTTGGGTATCCATTGCTGTCACCCGCCTTTATTTTCCCCTTTATTTAGCCCCTGGGACTCATCATCGTAAGTGAAGAGGGGTTTGTAGAATGTGTGTGGAACAGCGGTCAACATGGAATGTTTGGGCTCATATGTTTTACAGCTGGCTAATACTCCATGTGATCTAGTCTCTGCTGTGTGCTACAGGGCTATGGTTTTGACTGTAGTAACAATTTGGTTGGTAATTTATCATTGCTTGTCCTGTTCTCACTCCTTATTTAGGTGATTTTCTGTCCCCTGAATCAGGTTTCTGATAATAATATGGTATCCTGTAAATCACAGTGATTACACTTGAACATACAGCAGTTACACAGTGTGATTAACATGTCCTGACCTGAATTCTCACAAGACTAGTAATTGTACTTCAGTGAAAGTTGTACTTGTTTTGTCTACCAAACATGCACTCAACACGGTTTCCTCATCTTTGTCTTCAGCGGGAGCAACCATGTCGGACGCGAGCCAGTTCCTGTACGTTGACCGCAACCTGGTCAACAACCCACTGGCCCAGGCTGACTGGGCCTCCAAGAAACTGGTATGGGTGCCATCAGAGAGGCTCGGGTTCGAGGCGGGCTCCATCAAGGAGGAGCGAGGCGAAGAGTGTGTTGTGGAGCTGGCCGATTCTGGCAAGAAGATCAAGGTCAACAAAGATGACATCCAGAAGATGAACCCACCCAAGTTCAGCAAGGTGGAAGATATGGCTGAACTTACCTGCCTGAATGAGGCCTCTGTACTGCACAACCTGAAGGAACGATACTACTCTGGGCTTATCTACGTAAGTATCCTCACCCCTAAACTTTTTTTTTTTAACCAAAAATATTTGTAGTAGAGTAGCTTTTAATGACTGTTCAGTTTTCATTTGTTTTCAATTTATTAACTCAGCCATTGCGTTTCAGCAAAGCAAGTTGAAAAACTTTTTTAATACATAAAAAAGGTTTTAAAAGTTTATTAAATGTATCGTAAGCCTGTAAAACTGGATTAGTTGCTATTTTCCAGCTGGAATTTGAATATAGCTAGTTTTTTTTTTTTTTTTTTTTTTTTTTTTAACGGAAGTCTAGGTGTAGAACCACAGTGCCAACTGCTGCCACTATACTGAATGGGTGTAGGGTTGCACAATCAGAAGGTCACAAGCGTGAGTTCCTTATGTGCTTTTCCATTGTACCATTGAAATAACTAGCTGTTGAAAAGTAAATTCCCTGTAGATGATCTGCGAGATGCAATAAATGATGTCATTCAAGCCAAGTATGTCCAAACCTTCTGCATAAACATGGAAAAGTCTAGAAGGGGTTTGCTTTTACCCCACTGTGTGGACTCCACCCCTGTTATCCGTCTGTTTTGGAAGGCAGCTGTAAACAGGAAACAGCAGGGAACAATGCACTTCCCCCTTGAGGGGACTGGAAGGGAGGGAGATCAGAGTAGTGTTACAGGCATGATAGGACATGGGATCGATGTGACAAGTTAATTTTTCTTCTTTTTTTTTTCTTTTCTTAAATTTACAGTTCCTTGGAGGCTGTATTGGAATTGAGTAAATCTCTAAGTCAGTCACTGATCAAATAGCATTGGTTAACAAGAGTGAGACGTCTTGAACCTCGTTGAGTGAACAGCAGAGCTACGTTGGGGGGCACTCATAACATTTGGAGGGGGAGGGATGAACATGTATGTAAGATGGGAAGAAACATGCTGAGAGGACTGAGCTGGAGTCTCATATCAGGGTGAAGAGACGGAGGAAGAACGCAGTGGAAGTCTAGTTGGGGTGGGGGATGACAGAGATGAACATCACAGTCTGGGAGGTCTGAGTGGTTGCGAAATCCAGGCCACAGAGTCCTGGTCCTGCCTGGGGGTGCTGAGGAATGACTTCAGCTTTGGGTGGGGGTGATGACAGTTATGATGTGGATCCAACACAGCAAGGGTTTGATGAGGCTGCAGATACTGCAACTACACATAAAAAAAAAACAAAAAAACATGCACTGCTTACAATTGTCCAAGTGTTGCATATTTTGAATTACTTCCACATTGTTTCTTCCTGTGTGAATCAGCATAGCTCCTACCCCCTGTAGGGTACTAATAGAAAAGAAATGGGCTTAGTAAGTAATTGTAGACATGCCCTCTACAAGTTATGGTTTGTTCCCCTACTTTTGAATTTATTTGGAACTTGAGCACCTTGAGAAAGATTTTTTTTTTTTTTTTTTTAAACCCCCCCCCCCCCATGCTTAACAAAATTTTAGTGCCACAATTTTTGTGTTAGTACACGGACATAATTGAAGATTTAAGTCCTAGGAGTGAGCAGGGTATTTCTCCTAAATTCCAACTGATTGGTTAAAATATTTAGTTTAGCAATGAAATGATAAATGGAAAAGGTTATAAGAAGTAAAATGTGTCAGGCAGGGATCTTTCATCTGTATACCTAGCAGGTTCATTAGTGAGGTTGTCCAGGATCATCTTAAACAGTGGCAGTGGGTGAGGTGAATGAGGAGCACTGAGGGCCATAGTTACTAGTACCCATAACAAAGAACTACACCTTTAATAAAGCATTTGAGGCATTCATTTAGTGTACCTGAATGGCAAACTCACCTTTTGTTCCATCACATGCTATTGCTATGTCTTGAAGTAACCTTTCATTCGATTTTACATGGTGGAGTTGGTGATAAGCATGAAGTTCTTGATTAGAGCTGTACTGCATGTTATGACAAGTTGAATTTGCTGGGAGTTTCTCACGATCTCTGTAAAACCTACCGGTCTTGTTTGGTTAGTCAAGTAGTTTATTGAATGCCTAAGGGAGGTGTCATGAGTTTTTATTTGTTCAGTGAAAGCACTTTTATTTTGATGATTTTTTTTTCTCCTCTTCACATGGTGATCTACTACTTCATTGAAAGTAACCAGTGTGTTTTTGGTGGCTTTGCTAATCTGGCGATGTTTGTGCCATTACAACTTATTTCCACCCCTCTCTTTCTCAGACATACTCAGGGCTCTTCTGTGTAGTGATCAACCCCTACAAGAACCTGCCCATCTACTCAGAGGAGATTGTGGACATGTACAAGGGAAAGAAGAGGCATGAGATGCCACCCCACATCTATGCCATCACTGACACTGCCTACCGCAGCATGATGCAGGGTGAGGGGGGTGGGATGAAGGAGCATGCACAATTGCCTTGCTGCTTTAAAATGCAGCCTCATTTCCAGTCACAGGAAGCCGGATATGAACTTCCTGTCTGTGGCCAGAGCTTGTCCTGTTATACAGACAAAATTCAAGTGTGTATTTTACAGATTGTAATTGGACACCATTCAAAAAAAGTCTAAATATAAAACAGTCACTGGTCTCCAGGAGAGCTTCCCTGTACACAGCATTAGTGGTGGACTGTTGCGTAAATACTACTGCATGTAAGCTGGTCATCCATCTAGACTAAATTTACTCACAGAATGCCAGCTAACAATCTTAAACACTTAGCATGAAAAATTTAGGCTATTAGTAGGATGAGAAATTGCATAACCTGTATAGATTATCTGTTATTAAACTCAGAATAAATGCTTGCAGACTTCAGTTTGTGGTTGCTGGTTTCAGTTGCACAGGGCACCTAGTGACTGAAATACAGAGATGTCCAAGGTTGATAATTCTTTTATGTGCCTTTTTTGTTTAACAGATCGCGAGGACCAATCCATCCTGTGCACGTGAGTCAAATGCAGTTTTGCTACACGCTAAATGGCAAAATTTAAACTGACCTAATATTATTATGACTGCTTCTTTCTCTGGTTAAATTCCTCCCTCTGCTTTGTTTCCTCTGTCCCTTTCTTCTACTGTGATTTCCTCAGAGGGGAGTCTGGAGCTGGCAAAACAGAGAACACAAAGAAGGTCATCCAGTACCTGGCGCATGTAGCATCTTCCCATAAAACCAAAAAGGATCAGGTGAGGCTTGTGGGTTTCCCTAGTGACACAAGTCCACATCTACCCACCCATTCATTTCACCACTTTGGGTACTATAATTCTTCCTGTTAGAATTTGTACTCTTTTACCTCATTCCTATAGTTCACCACACATGCTATTTACACAAACTTCCTCCCCGGACAGATCAGGCTCAGTCCAGTCTTTGACCTGCAGTTGCTTGGCTGCACTGAGAATCCCCTGGGAGTTGTAGATTTTAACCACTAGCCAAGTGACCTTGTAGAGCCATGTTGTTGAGGTTGTTTCTCTCTCTCTCCATCCCCAGAACTCAGCAGTCCTGTCCCATGTGAGTTACGCTCTCCCTGACTCTATTCTGTGTTCTTACAGCTCCACTCGTGCCCATCTCTCTCCTTGTGCCGCTGTTGCTGACTTGCTCACTGTGTTGTGGGTTAGAAACTCGGGAAGGAGTTCAGGTCATGTGATACTGTTGGGGAGAAAAAGGCTGCTGAAGTTTGTATTTAAACAAAGGCTGATCATTCACACAGACAAGAATACTGTTTCACAAAATGTTTACAAATGCTCATTTTAAGCCATATTTTGAGATGAATCTCACCCCCGTCTTTTATTTCTTGTCTGTTTGAATTGAGCAATGTTGTCACGTTTGTCTTGTTTGTGCAAAGCTCCCTTTTGGGGGTTTGGGGGAAATGCTTCAGTGTAATGCGTGTGTATGTCTACGCGTGTGCCAGCTTGCATACGCGTATGTATGCCTTAAGTGTGGTGTTGAGGGATTTCTTGGTAGCCATCTTTGTCGTTGAATGGTCGCATCTCTGCTTACTCTGAAAGTGTGCATCTTACTCTGTCAGACTCCTCTGTTTGGAAGCGTGTATATGAAAACTGTGTCTGTACATGATGGTGAGTCCTACAGGAAATGTACTGCTTGGCTCGTAGTCACACAGTATGTTCGCTGGCAAGAAAGAGGATGAGTTCCTGGAATTAAGAGAACTAGAAGTTTACTTTGTCTATGGCATTTTAGGTTTCCAAGTAAGATTTTTGAATAATATATGAAGATGGTGTAACTGAGTAATGGTGCCATCACTGAACAGATTTAGTTTGAATCTGTGGATGATGTACAGTAATGAGTGACAGAGGACTTGAGCTCAATTCAGTACAGTACAAAGCTTGAATGTTAACTGGTTTGGCGCCCGGTAGCACGAAATGCATAGGGCCTTCTGCATGGGGTCAGGGGTTAGAGGTGATGGGACACTCACAGGGCGGCAGCAATGTCCCCGAATGTCGGGGTGTGGGCACTAACACTGCACTGTGTGTTGGGTGTATGGGTCTGTGGTTACTGGTACTGCTGTCTTGTCAGCTGCACGTATAAGGTAAGTCAAGTTGAAAGTGGAGTCATTCAGGTTCAACAACTGGGGAAAATGCGAATCTGAATTTTTAAACACAAATTCAGTTGGTATTTTAGCAGCACTGAATGAAGGGAGTCTTTTTTCCCCCTCCTGCTCCAAAGCACCTTCTGGCCTTGCAGTTCAGATGTATATACTTGTGCCATGACAACTGAGCCTGGTGCCTGATGTGTCTGCCAGGGAGAGCTAGAGAAACAGCTGCTGCAGGCCAACCCCGTTCTAGAAGCCTTTGGTAATGCCAAGACTGTGAAGAACGACAACTCGTCTCGCTTTGTAAGGAGGATTTAATGAATTCATTCATTTTTTTGTCATTTTGTCAGTTTAATTTACTTGGTTAATTCTGCTGGGTGATTTCATTTGTGTAACCTTTTGCATCTTTGTCTCTCAGGGGAAATTCATCAGGATCAACTTTGATGTCAATGGTTACATAGTGGGAGCAAACATTGAGACCTGTATCCTTTATTACCACATGCAGTCCACATGGTCAGACTTCAGGATCAACTTAGCGTTGTATACATACTTGTACTCCAGTCTAAAAAAGGTTGCAAATTTGTACTTCAGACAAGGGGTTACTTATTTATTATGGGTGTTCCATTGCCAAAAGAAACAGCTTAATAGCCTCTACTGCTGTCAAACTAAATTCCTCACTCTTTGTAAAGAATGGGGACATTTGAAAAAAGACATCTTGAGGTTGAGGTTTACATAGCAGAGTTGTCCATTAATGGTAAAAAATGCAGACACCACCACCTCCCCCTCCTTCCATCTCCCTCACACATAGCGCAGACACAAAGACAGAATGCTCTGGTTTCTGGGCTTATGCCTGTTTTCTGTCACTGCGTGACTCCCTTGACGAGTCCTTTCCGACAGACCTGCTTGAGAAGTCCCGTGCCATCCGGCAGGCCAAGGATGAGAGGACTTTTCACATGTTCTACTACATGTTGTCAGGGGCTGGAGATAAACTGCGTTGTAAGTATTTGTTTGTCTTAGATCAAAAGTGATTATGGACATAAAGTTTTTTTTTTTTTTTTTAAATCAACTACGTTCAATAGCTCTGGCAATAAATTACTTTGTGGAAGTTTAGTAATGTTTCATTCATTTGCATCATGAGACCCTTCCCCAAAATATGGGCTGTTTTAAGTCTCATGACTCTGCTTTCACCCTCCACCAGCGGAGCTCTGCTTGGAGGGCTTCAACAACTATCGATTCCTGTCCAATGGCCATGTGACCATCCCCGGGCAGCAGGATAGGGACCTCTATTTGGAGACCATGGAGGCTATGAGGATCATGAGCATTCCAGAGGATGAGCAGATAGGTAATAATCATTTGCCTCTCTCTTTCTGTCTGTCTGTCTCTGTCTCTGTGTGTGTGTGTGTGTGTGTGTGTGAGTGAGAGACTGATAGATGCATTACCATCTCTTACTCCAGGTATGCTGAAGGTCATGTCCGCAGTGCTTCAATTTGGGAACATGAGCTTTAAGAAGGAGCGCCACTCTGATCAGGCCTCCATGCCTGACGACACAGGTAATAGAAATACCCCTGTGAGGGTTTTGAAATAACTGAGGTGTGTTAACTGTCATGTTTTAATGTTTTGGAGATGACAAAAACTGGTCTGACAGGGTCAGGAGAGGCTGTCCCTTATCTAGAGTCCCCCTTATTTTACTCTTTACCTTTATAAATATACCAGTTGAAGCTTATGGCTTTAGTTAAACAATAAATGGGAGAGATGAGATGTAAATAAGGCCACCCTGTAACTGTTGTATCCATGAGATCGGTCCTTGAATGTAGATATGACAGCTTGCTCTTTTAAATGTCCTCTGGCCACTCTAAATGTGTCCCCTTCCTTCCCACCTTCACCCACCAGCTGCGCAGAAAGTATGTCACCTGATGGGGATGAATGTGACAGACTTCACACGAGCGATCCTGTCGCCACGCATCAAGGTGGGCCGTGACTACGTGCAGAAGGCACAGACACAGGAGCAGGCTGAATTTGCAGTGGAGGCCCTGGCCAAGGCTACATATGAGCGACTCTTCCGCTGGCTTGTCATGCGCATCAACAAGGCTCTGGACAAGACAAAGCGCCAGGGTGCCTCCTTCATTGGCATCCTCGACATTGCTGGCTTCGAGATTTTCGAGGTATTAGAGGAGAGAGTGACTAGTGGTCTTTGCTGCTGCTAGTTATACCATTTCCCTTTGAATGATTGACCAATGCAGAGGAGAATGGTGCATCCATTATGATCAAGCTGTTTGTTAAAATCAGCTGGACAATAATCTTTTAGGGAGAACCCTCAGCATTGGGGTTTTAATACATATTTGTGATTGCACTTGTATAATAAACATTGTTTGGTATCTGATATATCTGTATAGTTTTCAATTTTTCAGTGTAATGAAATTTTTAGTCTTTTATTGAAATGGATCAAACAGCACTGAAGTTGCATAATATGTTGATCTTACCCTCTTCCTCTGTGTTCTACAGCTGAACTCCTTTGAGCAGCTCTGCATCAACTACACCAATGAGAAACTGCAGCAGCTCTTCAACCACACCATGTTCATCCTGGAGCAGGAGGAGTACCAGCGTGAGGGCATTGAGTGGAGCTTCATCGACTTTGGCCTGGACCTGCAGCCCTGCATTGACCTAATTGAGAAGCCTGTATGTTGTTAATGCTACATTGTGAAAGAAAAAAAAGCCACTTAGGTTGGATCTTAATGACTTAGATTGGAGAAGTTCTGCTGTTTCACAAGCTTTCTAGTTTTTGTATATATGATGTGCTGAGCTGACCTTGCCCTATGTTCCTTCCATACCCAGGCTAACCCACCTGGCATTTTGGCCCTCCTGGATGAGGAATGTTGGTTCCCTAAGGCCACTGACAAGAGCTTTGTGGAGAAGGTGGTGCAAGAACAGGGTTCCCATCCCAAGTTTCACAAGCCCAAGAAACTCAAAGATGAGGCTGACTTTTGCATCATCCACTATGCTGGAAAGGTACTGATACAATTTATGCTCATGTATTTTAACCATTGTGATTTATCTGACCTTAGTCCAGTAGGTTTCATATTTCCCATCTCTCATCTCAGGTGGACTACAAGGCAGATGAGTGGCTGATGAAAAACATGGACCCCCTGAATGACAATGTGGCTACTCTGCTCAACCAGTCCTCAGACAAGTTTGTGTTTGAACTGTGGAAAGATGGTAAGGAGGTTAAGACATAGAAGTTGTTTGTAGCTAGAAGTAAAAAAAGCTCTGCTCCTCTTATCAGTCAAGTAAAATGTGATCGTATGGACTCCAAAATAAGTTCTCAAGCACCTACAGTTCTATTTGAAGTTTATATTTTAGTTCCCAAGCTTGCCTTTAATTTTTTCAGCAAGAACTGCTTTAAGTAAAGGTGTGAAGATCTGCAGATATGTATGTCTAAGATTACCCAGATATTTTATGAGCGCAGTCCTGTGCCATATGTATTTTTTTTTATCTTTTTTTATCCTACATGTCTTTCTAATCCATGTCATCTTGTATGCCCTTCAACCTTTTTGGCTCTATCCATCTTTCTCTGCTGTTTGCTTGTCCTACTCCTGCTTTGTTTATTTCATAAACTCTAAGATACAAAGTTGTCAGAGAGCCTTTTTGAATCAGTGTTCTCTAATACAACTGGATTTACGTGATCGGATTCTTCTCTCTGAAGACTTTTTTTTTTTTTTTTTTTTTTTTTAAATTCATATTTGCCTTGTCTGTTCAGATGTTCAATTTCTCAACTCTAGAAAGTAGATAATGTTACTAATGGCGTTTTCATTCATTTGCTACTTTATTTATATATATATATATATATATATATATATATATATATATATATAAACCACTGTTGACATTTAAAGATTTTTTTTTTTCTCAATCTCCAGAATTGCAGCGTGCTCTTGTGTTCCATTGAATCATTGCTTTCTCCCTTTCTGTGAATAGTGTTGTTTGGGCCACCTGATGTTGATCGTTGGTACTGCAGCAACGGGTATATTTTGCATGGGTGTGATTTCTTTTGATTGCCACACAAATACACCGACACAGAAATGTTTGCAGTAGTGTAAACACGCATGCACATTTTTAGTCAGTAGCATTAAACAGTTCATAGTTGTTTTTATAAAGCCCAGTAAGGAAGTTGCTTGTGTTTTCTGCACATAAAGTACATGTCCATCCTTAACTTAGTAGACATTTTTATGCATTTTTGATTTTATGGGCCAAAATAAAGCAAAAACATTCCTGAAAAAATTGAAAAAAACCTGTTTTAACATAAATTAAAATTTAAATATTTAATTTGTAGTTTTTTTTTTTTTTTTTTTTTAGGAGAACTTTATTAATACAATAAATAATGGTTTAAACAATTTTGGTACATTTCAAAACAGAACCATCCAACTTCCTCCATTGTTAGTTTCATGAACTTGGCAAATTGCTGCCTGGTCCCCTGGTAACATGTTCCCATTAAGCCATATCAGTGAAAGTGTTTGTTATTCACTTTTGTTTGAATATAATACACTGTACTGCATGTATGTTTCAATTAGAATAATGAATTTATTTAATATTATTAGGCACAATATACATTCATCACCTATTACATTTGGTTATAAAATATTTCTGTAATATATATAGTACAGTATACAGCTTTGTAGTAACAAATATTACCCTTTGTTGCCCCTTCTGTTTCATTTTTTAATTTTATTTATTTATTTATTTATTTATTTATTTATTAATCTGAACACTGCCTCTCTCCATATTGTCTGGAAAATGGAGAGCAGACTGTACCTTGATTCATCTTAATGTGTTGTCTGGACTGAATTGTCACTTAAAGCAGGAGTAGTGGGCTCTAGTTGTTATAGCTGACACTGTCTGCAGGGTTTGATTTACCGTTTCATGAGGTGTGTGTGTGTGTGTGTGTGTGTGTGTGTGTGTGTGTGTGTGTGTGTAGAGGAAAGGAAATGCGTCCATTAAGACCACAGTACTAGATGGTCTATAATGCAGTACATGTTGGAACAGGAGATCTGTTAGGCATGTTAGGACAAGATGGGTTTTGAATGGTGGTGTGTTTTGCATATAATATGATAATATGTGTACACTCAGACAGTTTAGCTTACAACAAAGGCTGTTCACATACTTTATGACACACAGTCACTTTTTTAAATACACGCTCTCCTCACTGCATCAAGTTTTAGTCGAAAAGCATGCTATGCTGGCATCTTCTCCATTATTCCTCCCATTGCTCTTGCCATTCACTGAGTGTGTCTGACTTTGATCACCTTTTTAAAAAGATTTTATTAATTTAGTTTTTTTTTTTTTGGTTCTGCTTTTCCATCCCATCTCCCTGTCAGGATGATGGCCTTAAATCAGTCGGTAATAGCCATTTGTTAACCTCTTGAATTGCTGCTTCCTCTAGTGGATCGCATTGTGGGCTTGGACAAAGTGGCTGGCATGTCTGAATCTATCGCCGGAGCCTTCAAGACGCGCAAGGGCATGTTCCGTACAGTGGGGCAGCTGTACAAGGAGCAGTTGTCAAAGCTGATGGCCACCCTGAGGAACACCAACCCCAACTTTGTCCGCTGTATCATTCCCAACCATGAGAAGAAGGTCAGCCCATTTTTACCTCGGACAACAAAGAAAATTGACCAATTCTGTACATATGAGACTAATCTTGTTCTGGGGATAAAATTGGTACATTGGTGTTTTCAAAAAACTGCAATTGTAATACATACATGTTTCTTCCAGTACTCCTGCTCAACAATAGTCCTAATTTTTGCAAGCTAAATTTTCTAGGGATGCAACCTCCCAGCATGTTGTATATATGTCAGTCCCATCAGAATCAAATTGGATATTTCCTACTGATTGGAAATCTTGTGTGAACAATAATCTTGCTGTATTCAAGCTACTCTTTGCACCCAGCAAGCGCAGCAGTTCTTAATAAGGTCATTAGTAATAAGTTTATTAAGTTTATTAGTAATAACACATATTTTGCCTCTTTGATTTGTGGGGTCCTGTCCTGAATTGTTACATGAGGAATAATGATGGTGTAATCCAGAATTTTAGCTCTCATTTCAGGCACAATTTTTATTCATCTTTCCTAACTGGATTGTTTGATATATTGTGTGTGTGTGTGTGTGTGTGTGTGTGTGTGTGTGTATGTATGTATATGTGTGTGTGTGTGTGTGTGTATATATATACACATACATACATATATATATAAAATATAGCAGATTTATACAGTTATAGATTTGAAAATAAAAACATTTGGCATAAATTACTGGAAATCAGCCCTCCTGAACTCAATCAACATACTAGCAGTTTCATCTATACAACTAAATTTCATTCACCACAGGCTGGTAAGCTGGACCCCCACCTTGTCCTGGACCAGCTGAGGTGTAACGGTGTTCTGGAGGGAATCCGCATCTGTAGGCAGGGTTTCCCAAACCGCATTGTCTTCCAGGAGTTTAGGCAGAGGTAATTGACAAAGGTCCACAGACAATTGCTGCTATAATCATTGTGTTTCCATTCAGTGTGAGAGAACTCTCCATCTTTGTATCTCTTGCGCTCCCACAGATATGAGATCCTCACTCCGAATGCCATACCAAAGGGCTTCATGGATGGGAAGCAGGCCTGCGTGCTGATGGTAAGGAATTGCTATCTGAGAATAGGTTGGCAAAATGATGCAGTATTGATGTGGATCACATTACCAGTCTTTACTAAAGGACCAATTTCAATGTTTTGAACGACACCTCCTCCAAGTTTTGTATTTACTAATATGTCAATTGCTAAAGGTGGTATGTTAACAGCTGCAGCTAGCATAGTGATCGGAGCTGTTGCCTTTGGACTTAAAGATTGCAGGTTTGAATCCCAACCCCTGCTATAGTACCTATGAGCAAGGGACTAACCATTAATTGGGCTAAAAATTACTCAACTATATGGTTAAATAATTGTACAATATCTTAACATTTGTAATTTGCTTAGGAGAAAAGTGCACTATGTTTTGTTGTACAGGACCACAAACATCTGGGGATATTCAGTACTGTATTCCCTTAACTACAGTTTTTTTTTGAGCCTGAAAACAAATGCAGGACCAAACACAACCTATTCTCTTAAATTTGTATGTAATAGGAGAAAGTCTTATAAATTCCTGTCATGACCAGATCAAAGCCTTGGAGCTGGACCCAAACCTGTACCGGATTGGTCAGAGCAAGGTCTTCTTCCGAGCTGGTGTTCTGGCTCACCTGGAGGAGGAGCGAGATATGAAGATCACAGATGTGATCATCAGCTTCCAGGCCTGGTGCCGTGGCTACGTGGCCCGAAAGTATGCATTGCTATATTATAGGCACCTTTGAAGCTGAGGGGACACCTTTGTTTGTCTTTCCTATATCATGGGGTGGGCAGAACTTGGTGTGTACAGTTGTGTTAAAGTGACAGGTTGAAGCTTACTTCTCAATTCTATCAAGATTCTATCATTCTGAGACAGCGCACACACAATTTAAGGTGTACTTTTTCATAATGGTATAATGTTATATTTGTGCTTTATATTGTGTTATGCTACTATATATATGTTAGAGAATATCTTAATTAAAGACATATTTTTTTGGCTTGCTTTCACTTTCAATTTTATTTGTTCTTTGGTTTCAGTGTAGTCTTACTTTTCATTTCACAATAATAACTTTTTGTCCGTTAGGGCTTTTGCCAAGAGGCAGCAGCAGCTCACTGCCATGAAGGTGATCCAAAGGAACTGTGCTGCCTACCTGAAGCTCAGGAATTGGCAATGGTGGAGGCTGTTCACTAAGGTAGACTGACATCACCGGCAACAATCTAGCAACTTTGTCATTGCCTAGTATTCCTTACAGCATGGATAACTGTACTGTGCTCTGATACCTTAGGTGAAACCCCTGTTGCAAGTGAGCAGGCAGGAGGAGGAAATGCAGGCCAAGGATGAGGAGCTGTTAAAGGTTAAGGAGAAGCAGCAATACACAGAGGTACAGCTGCAGGACATGGAGACCAAATATCAACAGGTGTGTACAGATTCACTGCAAGCACTGAGGTGGAATACATGGTCTGGGTTTGGGTGTGTAGTGGCTGTAATTTTCTTAAGTCATCTTCATTCATGATTTATTTATGTTGGATGAAATAATTGCTTCTACAAAGGGTTCAACACATACTTTAGATGTACATCATACTTACGATGCCAAGAAAAGACACCTTGAATGTGGGTTTAGTTATATAATTACTAATTAACTTTTTGTACTGTTTATGTTGTAGAACATAAACTATTTTATACTCTGTGATGCTAATTGTTTTTCTTTGCCTGTAGTTGAATGCAGAGAAGCTGGCTCTGCAGGAACAGTTGCAAGCAGAGACAGAGCTGTGTGCTGAAGCTGAGGAGATGCGTGTTCGCCTCTCTGCTAAGAAACAGGAGCTAGAAGATATCCTGCATGATCTGGAGGCCCGTGTAGAGGAAGAGGAAGAACGGGCATCACAGTTGGCAAATGAAAAGAAGAAGATGCAGCAGAACATTACGGTGAGGAGCAAAACTGAAGGACTGAATGATCGTCTCTTCTGCTTCACTCAGATGCACACATTAAGCTGATAGTACAACAGAATTTTAGTAATTCTAATGTTTTGTTGCACTATGTGTGCAATGTGAGTCAGTCATCTGTTAATAAGTAAGTCATGTCTTTTAAGTGACATGCAGCTATGATTTTTTTTTTTTTTTTTCCTTTGAAGGATCTGGAGCAACAGCTGGATGAGGAGGAGGCTGCCAGACAGAAACTTCAGTTAGAAAAGGTCACTATGGAGGCTAAAATCAAGAAGACTGAGGAAGCACTTATGGTGTTGGATGACCAGAACAACAAACTTGCCAAGGTTTGTTAGCCTGAGCTGATGTCAGGTTGTCATCCTGGAGGCTTCATGTTATAAGTTTATGTTTGAATTAGTTTGGTATTATGTATGTACTCCTGTATCACACATAGATGTACTGAATGTTAATTCAGTGTGGAAAACACTGGGTTTTGATTCTATACTTTGATAAAAGTATAAGAACCCTTTATGTGTCTGTACCCTTGGCATGTCTGTTCAGCGCTCTGTGTCACTGCAGTGAGAAGAGCGCTATATAAAAATAAAATTGAATTAAATAAAAATTTGAGGGTTTTATCTGTCCATCAGGAGCTGTAATCATTATATTGATTTACCTCTTTGTGAACAGGAGAAGAAGCTTCTGGAAGAGAGAATTTCTGAATTCACCTCAAACCTGACTGAGGAAGAAGAGAAGTCAAAGAGTCTGCAGAAACTGAAGAATAAACATGAGGCAATGATCACTGAACTGGAAGGTAGGTGTTGATTGCTGCTCTGTTCTGGTGCACAGGAAGTCTGTCATAAGGATTTCATTTTGTTTTTTGCCATTTTCAGCACTAGATATATTTGCTCTCCTAGCAGCATACCTTGTTTTCCTGTCATTTCCATTCTGAGCATTTTTTTTTTTTTTTGTCCTCCTTCACCTCATAGACCGTCTCCGCAAAGAGGAGAAGCTGCGCCAGGAGCTTGAAAAGAACCGTCGCAAGTTGGAAGGCGATTCCACTGAGATGCATGACCAGCTCGCTGAGCTACAGGCACAGATTGCTGAGCTTCGTGCCCAGCTGGCCAAAAAGGAGGAGGAGCTCCAGGCAGCCTTGGCCAGGTGAGCGATCCTGTGTTTGGTCAGAACTGCATCTCTGTACTCTGAATCCTTTTAAACTACAGTGTAATAAGAATTTGTTTTACCAATAGATCACTTTTGGTGTTTTAAGTTGTACAGTTAACAGCTTTAACCCACATAAACACAAATACAGCTTGTAAATTTTTGAACTTTTCAGTGTCATATCATAGATGCCTGCTGCCCCACCCCTTTATTGCTCCATAGAATTGAAGAGGAAGCGGCCCAGAAGAACCTTGCCCAGAAGAAGATCCGGGAGCTGGAGGTACAGCTCTCGGAGCTGCAGGAGGATCTGGAGTTGGAGCGACAGGCACGCACCAAGGCTGAGAAGCACCGGCGAGATCTAGGAGAAGAGCTTGAGGCCCTAAAGACAGAGTTGGAGGATACTCTGGACTCCACTGCAGCACAGCAGGAGCTTAGGTACGTAGCTCTTTTACATGCTGTGCATGTGGTTTTGCAAGAAGTGCCTACATGTAGGAGCTCTAATGGTGTGACACTATACTGTATAGGAATTGTTCCACAGTATTTCATAGAAATACATTCACTATAGAACTTCTGAATGTAGAATTAAATCATTCAGAGCAAGCCGGTATGAGTGCATGTTGGATTTTTTTTGCATGATGGATTGTTTTCCTTATGTAATGAATAATTGCATAGTAACATCTGTGTGTATGGACCAATAGTTGGGTCACTTGACAAATGATTTGGTGAAATCCGGTTATGTACTGTTCACCTTGTGTTTCCAGGACAAAGCGTGAGATGGAGGTCACACAACTGAAGAAGACCCTTGACGATGATGCCAAAATCCATGAGCAACAGCTGTCGGAGATAAGACAGAAGCACAGCCAGGCCTTTGATGAGCTCAATGAGCAGCTGGAGCAGGCCAAGCGGGTAGGTGTCTGTCATTTAAATTTCAACATGACCCATCACGCTGCCTCCTCCGCTTTTGGTGGAAATTGGTCCCAACTAATGTGGCGCTGTTCTGTAACCCTGACAGAACAAGGTATCTGTGGAGAAGGCGAAGCAGGCGCTGGAAAGTGAGCGCAATGAGCTGGCCATTGAGCTACAGACGCTGATGCAGAGCAAGGGAGATTCGGAACACCGAAGAAAGAAAGCTGAGACACAGGTGCAGGAGCTGCAAATCAAGCATGCCGACAGTGAAAAACAGCGTATAGAGCTGGCCGAACGGGTCGCCAAGTTGCAGGTATGGCACTGTAAATATTGTACCACATATTTGGTTGCAAACAGTGTGTGCTGAGGTTTTAGTCATACTGCTGACTATTTGCTTTTAGAATGAATATAATTATAAGGCTTTTTCTTTCTTTTCCTCTCAGACTGAGCTGGAGAATGCCAACACCCTACTTAGTGAGGTTGAAAGCAAGTCCATCAAGGCAGTCAAGGACTGCTCTAATGTAGAGTCCCAGCTACAGGATGTGCAGGTACAAAACTCAGTGGCAAACTCTGCATTATAATTATCATGGGAATTACCAGTTTTTCTGTTTATGCTTTGCCAAAGGTTGCACAGAAGTCCCACTTCTGTGCTGTAAATTGGAATTTTGTTTTCAGACCTCTTTTTACACCAGCATGTCAACAATCTGTGTGCCTTGTCTCCCTGCAGGAAGTACTCCAGGAGGAAACACGACAGAAGCTGTCGTTGTCCACCCGCCTTCGACAGTTGGAGGATGATCAGAACAGCCTGCGGGAGCAGCTGGAAGAAGAGGAAGAAGGGAAGAGGAATGCAGAGAAGCAGGTTACATCTTTGCAGGCTCAGGTATGCCCTACTCTTGCACTCATCCCTTCTAATCTAAGCATCTGCATATGATATCTTCATCTTTTGTTTAATAATCATTGCATGACCATTTTGTATACAGCTGTCTGAGATGAAGAAGAAGATGGAGCAGGAGGTAGGCTCTCTGGAGATTGCAGAAGAAGGGCGCAAGCGGGTACAGCGAGATTTGGAATCCATAACCCAAAAGCTGGATGAAAAGTGCTCTGCCCATGACAAACTGGAGAAGACTAAGAACCGTCTACAGCAAGAGCTAGATGACCTTCTGGTGGATCAGGATCACCTGAGGCAAATTGTCTCTAACCTGGAGAAGAAGCAGAAGAAGTTTGATCAGGTGCATTTTTTAGGGATTGGTCACTCTTAGACATCCTAATTAGTGATGAGGTGTTTGAAAAAGATGACTTTTATGACGGACCAGAAGGTTGTCAACCTTAGTTTGTGCTTGCAGAGCTTTGATGTTTCTTGCCTTCGCAGATGCTAGCTGAAGAGAAATCCATCTCAAGTCGCTATGCAGAAGAGCGCGACCGAGCAGAGGCTGAGGCTCGTGAGAAAGAGACAAAGGTCCTGGCACTGACCCGTGACCTGGACACAATCATGGACCAGAAGAATGAGCTGGACCGGGCCAACAAGCTGCTCCGTGCAGAGATGGAGGACTTGGTCTCTTCCAAGGATGATGTTGGGAAGAGTGTAAGTGTGCCTATGGAAATGTGGATAGACTGCATATATTTATTTTCATGTGTGTCTGTTTGTGGCAGAAGGAGGGGGGGAGAGAAAAACATGCATGTCTGTAAGTGTATATATAAATTTAAAAAAGTATGTACTTGTAAGGTAAAAAAAAAAAAGTTTCACTGTCTCAACCCAAGTCACAATGAGAAAAAGCTGATCCCAGCTCCACCGTAAGAACTGTTATTTGTGCAGGTCCATGAGCTGGAGAAGTCCAAGAGAGCCATGGAACAGCAGCTGGAAGAGATGAAGACACAGCTGGAAGAGCTGGAGGATGAGCTGCAGGCCACAGAGGATGCTAAGCTGAGACTGGAGGTCAACATGCAGGCTATGAAGGCCCAGTTTGAGCGTGACCTGCAGGGTCGGGATGAGATGGGCGAAGAGAAGAAGAGGCAACTGGTCAAGCAGGTGTGGCACTTTTTCAGTGGGGATGTTGTATTGACAAAGAACACAAACATCTATGGAAACTCTGCATGCATGCAGGGAATTTGATTTATATAACAACCCCCCCCCCCTTTCCCCAAAGTCTTAGAATATCAACCTACGTATAATGATTTACTCATTTATACAGCCAAGTAATTTTTTACAGTAGGAGACGTAGGTTGAAACTGCCATTCCTTTAAGCGGAATGTGGGGACTTTAACCACTGTTACCTGTCCCCCTAGTACTACATGTAAGATTAAAGGAATCTGCAAAGCTTTCTAAATAATGCCCAGAATTTTTTTCTTGACTTGGAATGTGTTATTGTTTAATTGAAAGCTTATTGATAGGGTGTCAACATTTTCTTTAATTATAAGATTTTTAACTTGCAATCTGTAGTTTGCTAATTAAATGCTATGCTAGTTATTTCATTTGAAATTTTCTCTGTGCCCTTGGTCTCAGGTGCGAGAGATGGAGATGGAGCTGGAGGACGAACGGAAGCAGCGCACGGTTGCTGTGGCGGCCCGCAAGAAACTGGAGCTCGACTTGAAGGAGCTGGAAGCTGCAATCGACACAGCCAACAAAAACCGAGAAGAGGCCCTCAAGCAGCTTAAGAAATTGCAGGTGAGAGAGAAAGAGCTCCATATTTAGTGAGCAGTTTTCTGCTCATCACTTATATTTTACTGCTCTTAACATCAGATGGAAACAGGCAATGAACAAATAGAACTTTTTTTCCTCTTAACATTAGATAAGGTTGTTATTCTTCCTACCCTTATTTCAGGCCCAGATGAAAGATGTTCTCCGTGACTTGGATGATACCCGTCTGTCCCGTGAGGAAATCCTGGCCCTGTCCAAGGAGAATGAGAAGAAGCTGAAGACCTTTGAGGCCGATATGATCCAGCTTCAGGAGGTCAGTGGATTTCAGAGACTAGTTCTAGACATCAAGTGGCATCATCTTTCATCGCCTCAGTACCCTCTGGTTACCCTCTCTTCCTTACCATACAGGAGCTAGCTGCTGCTGAAAGAATGAAGAGGCAGGCTCAGCAGGAGAGAGATGAGCTGCAGGATGAACTCAACAACCAGGCTGGAAAGAGGTAGGACAGAACTTCAGCGTACTTCATAAGTTCTGGTTGGAACTGCAGTACATAAGGGACTGTAAGCTGGAACAGTGAGTTCCAGTTGATGGGCAAGGCCCCCCCCCTTCCAGCTGACCAGTTTAGTTAAGAGGGGCCATGACAGGCGGTTAATTCTTACTCAGTACTGGTAATTGCCTTTGAATGCTAACTAGCTACTTATTCCCTATGTAGCTCCCTGAGCTCAGAGGATAGAAGGAGACTGGAAGCTCGCATTGCCCAACTGGAGGAGGAACTTGAGGAGGAGCAGAGCAACATGGAGCTGGTCAATGACCGCCTGAAGAGGGCACTACTGCAGGTAAGCAGTGAACACTGGTAGCTGGTGAGATTGGAAGAATATTACGGAAGAATTCAAAACTATAGGGAGGAGTGTACAAGTTCAGTTCTGCATCAGTGGGCCACAACTGTGGCCATAGTATGTCTGTGTGTGTTAGTTTCTGAAATTGCCTTTTTATGGTTTATTATACTGGGTGTCTGTAACCCACAACTCAATATTTGTAATTTAAAACACTTTTATATTAAAAATTACTTTTCTCTAACTTTGTCTTCCCTTGGTCCTTAAGATTGATCAGATAAATGTAGAGCTGACAGCAGAACGAAGCACCTCCCAACGTGTGGAAGGAGCCCGCTCTCAGCTGGAACGCCAGAACAAGGAACTGAAGCTAAAGCTACAGGAGATGGAAGGTGCAGTCAAGAGCAAATACAAGGCCACTATTGCTGCCCTGGAGGCTAAGATTGCCCAGCTGGAGGAGCAGCTGGACAGTGAGACCCGGTGAGTGAGACGTAAGGTCTTCCTGTGCAAAATACATATGTTCTCTCTTTGACTTTTGCTTTTAACCTAAACAGTTTACATGGCTTGATATAATGTGTTTTAAAAACTTAGATATTTATGCCTAGCCAATGCAAGTGAAAAGCATCAGGCTGAAATACTTTCTCTGAAAAGAAAAATATACATGTTTGGTATACTGATTGAGGCTTGAAATCAACCTCACACTTCATGGTTGTCATCAGCTCTCCAGAAATTGAGCATCTGTCAAAGAGTTAGGTGGGAGGGGTGTGGCATAGTACAGGATACTAAATGCTGTTTTCAACAGAGAGAGGCAGCAGGCTTCCAAGATAGTGCGCCGCACAGAAAAGAAGATGAAGGAGATCATCCTCCAGGTGGATGATGAGAGACGAAATGCGGAGCAGTACAAAGACCAGGTCAGTTTCCTTGAACTTTTTTTTTTTTTTTTTTTTTTTTTTTTGCCATGCAAAAGACAAACACTGCAAAACAAATAACTTGATTTATAGAAAGAACCTGAAATGGATTCATTCTGCTGCAATTAGTACAATAAAGTACTGGCACTTTGCTGATGTTAATGTGTCTCATTTTGAATGGAAACTTTCCTATTTTCTTGCTGTCCAGTCAAGCTCTGATGTTAATTTTGTCACATACAAATTCTGCAGGCGGACAAATTGAACATCCGAATGAAGCAACTGAAACGGCAGCTGGAGGAGGCAGAGGAGGATGCCCAGAGGGCCAATGCCAACCGCAGGAAGCTACAGAGGGAGTTGGAGGATGCTACAGAGTCAGCTGACGCCATGAACCGTGAAGTCAGCACCCTGAAGAGCAAACTCAGGTATGTACTGGTCTTTCATCGTGTTCCAGGACTCAGACTTACAACCTTTGTTACTGAAAATGTCTCTCCATGGCTGCTAACCTCTTGTTTGTGGTTTTTGTTTGTTTGATAGGAGAGGAGATTTGCCTTTTGCTGCCATGCGGCGCATAGTGAGCCGTGGTGGCGTTGAAAGCGATGAGGAGAGCGAAGTCAAGAGCGAAACACCTGAACCCAAACCCGAGTGATCAGCCTAAACCCAGGGTCACACATTCCCACCCCTGGGATGCTGCAGCAACTTGTGACACATGCTCACTCCTACACAGATATTCCTACTATAGATGCAGATTCACGACTTGTCTAACAGCTATGCAGATCATACTGTAACGCATACAAATACATGGACAATACTGTACATCACAATACTGTAATACACTGATTAGCTGAATATCACCTTCTGTTTCCCTCTGACAATCTTCCTTGCGTGATCAGTGGGATGTCCTTGTATCACACACATTCAAGACAATCAAGACGGACACACACACACACACACACACACACACACACACACACACACACACACACACACACACACGGGCAAAATTTCATCATTTTATCCCCCTCTGCAATTTTGAATATGAATATTTTTGTAAGGAAACATTCCAGTAATTCCTGTTTCTGTGTCTATTTTTCTAAATGAATTATGAAGGAAAAGGAGGAAACAAAAATGAGACCAAAGTAATATTGCAATCTAGAGATTTGTATTTTATTCTTTTTTCTTTTTTTTTTTTTATATTGGTTTAGTATGAAAGTACACTTTGTTTCTCTGTACCTCTGTTTAAAATGCGGGTTTATGTGCAGAGTTGTACTGTATTTAAATTAGCTACAGCTAGCACTGTTACAACATATATGCAACAATGCTTGGGGCTTAATGAGACTCCTGACTTCATGCGCATTCATCTATAGAAACTTAAATTACATGGAGGTGTGCTAAAATTTTATAGGGCTACATGTGCACATGACTGTGCGGAAGTAAAGTTTTGCACTGAGCAGTTCTTAATGTTTCCTTTGACTTTTTGATAATGAAGCTGCGCAATCTTGTGTCGTATTGATTCGCATCAGAATAATGAGACCGGGGGACAAGATTAACAGTCAAAGTAAGGGAACACAAATGATGCCCTGTGCACATGGTTAAAAAGAATGCCAAGACACACACACTATAGCCTTGTAAACCAGTTAATTATATTTGTAGTTTGTGAAGATCTAATTTTATACTTAATTCTTTACTATCTTTTAAAATATGTAAGGCAGGGATAATTGGGTAGTTACTGCAGCACACACTGTATTCACTGAGCACAGCTTGCTGGTTTTATATGGGATATTTTGCTGTCAAGGCTAGTAAATGTAGGCTGTTTTTGGCTGACGGTCAGTACAAGCCTACACCTGAAGCACTCTTCTCACACCCTGCACTTGTCCAGGTGTTTCTCCCACAGTTTCATTTTCTGTTGAAAAGGGCACTAGTGCAGCAGAATGTGTATTTGTTCAAGGCTTGCAGTGGGTTGGGGGCTGTTGGCAAGCTGTGCTCGGTTTAGCTTTTCGTTCACACTGTTATTGGGAACGGGGAGGAATTATTCATGATTGGTAAATTGGTAATTAATCTTGCATTTTAAAACCCCTAATTTGTCCTGTTCATTTATATGCGGCTCAGAACTAAGTATAATTGCAATAAAGATGGCTTTCTCAACTGTTACCGTCGACTGCACTGGCCTTTTGTTTGTGCATGTGTCCTGGGAAAGAGCCAATTAATAATACAGCAGTCAGAAGGCAAGATAATTTTTTGCGTTCACGTTCAAATGAGAATGTAAATGTGGAATCCTATATTGTGAGTTTTCCGCCTGAAAAGGTGAGGGATAACAGAAGACATGTCTTTGGGCTTGGCCTATTGTGCTTACAAGTGGTAGCCCACCTCAGTCTTGATTTCAAGTGTCTAATGTTGAAGGCGACAATAGTAACCTGAATTCGTCTGTAGGAGGCACTGTTTAAAAAAAATAAATACTCCAAACTGTACGGAATTATCAGTACAGGACGCCGTCTTGATATGCACAAGATATAATTACAAGATAAATATATGAAATTGTAAATACGTTGACGCATCTCTACAATAGATGTCCAAGGGAAAAAAAAGTCTTAATCCTCCTGGTACCAGAATCACGCGAGAGCTGCGGCTTTGTGCGATTTCATTGGTCATTGATGAAATGTGCAACATGTGAATGACGCCGAGCCCCCAAGTCCCAGCCAATCGGAGGTCGAGGTGTAGACCCGTCCGAAAACAATATTTTTCAGAAACTGTTAGTCACAAGTGTTTGTTGTTGGAGTGCATATATAAGTCCAGCAGTTAACGTACGTTATGATTTTGTAATAAGTACCCAATTCGAGTTAATGACATTGTCTTTATAGTGGCTACAAGGAATATAATGAAAATATCACTTTAAATATTTTCTCGATGTTCTAGAAAACTCATTTTCGCAACATCTATATCCCACTGAATGATGAGGGTTTTAGGCGCCATCTTTAATAATCATATGTACCCATATGGTGCCGGCAGCGTTACCGCCTCTTCCCAGTACCGCCCAGTTAAACTTTAAGCACAACTGGTTACAGCCGGCCGGAGTTGTGGCGTCAGTGCTGTGGTGGGCAGTTCGGTGACGTCCCGAGACAGCAGCGGTTACGCACTGCGAGGCCACGTTAGAATCCCCGGGGACGTTCCGACACCGACCGGGTCACGGCGTGGGAGCAGGAGGCCGGTGTCGCCTCTTGGTTTAATAAGCAATTGTTCCGTAATGATTACACGAATCAGGAGGTTCGAACTGAGTGTGGGTCGAGATTCGCCCGGGGAGGAGTGTTTGGACCCCTTGGACCACAGCCGGCAGGGAGAAGAGCCACGATACTGATAAAGGCTTGTGTTTTCCGGTCAAACATTGCTGAAAGGTTTTTGTGTGTGTGTGTGTGTGTGTGTGTGTGTGTGTGTGTGTGTGTGTGTGTGTGTGTGTTGAGAGCTGCCCTGGTAATTACATAAAAGGCCAGTGGATATACGTACTGGTCAGATCTTGTGCAGAAGCTTTTTGAGGAGGAAGATGGAGTTGTACCTGGTAAGGAGACCCCACCACAGCGTAATGCATATATTTTCCTTATGTGTGTAACATTACTGTAGTCTGTAGTATCAAAGGAGCAAACCCCTTGATGTTTAGTACTGCTGTTTCACCAGATAAGAGCAATTGTCACAAATCTACGTATGGACATAAAACTGAATGTTGACTAAAAATGTGTTTAGAGGACAGAATAATAATCCTTTTGTTACGAGTTATACAGTACTTGCCATTGTTTCTTTATTGGCTGTGTGATTTGTATTTAACATACTCCTGAAACTGAGTTTTGTTCTGTTTTCATGTGATTACAATAGGCCTAAAAATAGTGTAGTTACGATGAGATGGGGTTGTTAGACGTAGTGTAAACACTTTTTTCTCCAACCACTTCAATTCCTTTAGTTTGCCAAAGTAAATGATCATTTTAGGCAACTTAAGTGCATTTCAACATTTCCAGTGTGTTTCCTTGTGATTTCTGAAGGATAAAAAGTCACAATTCAGCCACTTTGAGTGAATTAATTGTGTTATGTAATGAAGTGAAAGTTTGAAGGAAAGCTATAGCAATCCTCAGCAGACTGAATGTTCCACCTCTGGCACATTAAGCCCCTCTTTGTTCATCTCCTGTTTTAGTCCTGTGCAAGGAAACTTGAAGAACCTCACTGCAAATGCAGGACTGGACAAAATATTGTGTTCCATTCTGCATAGGCTGCACTGCGACTGACTTGTAAGTGTTGCAGAAGACACAGTGTGATGTTTTCGCACAGGTGCACCCAGCAGTCAAAGCCTTCATGTGTGGCTCTCTCAGTGGCACATGTTCAACACTGCTGTTCCAGCCACTGGACCTCATCAAAACACGCCTGCAGACCATACAGAGCATGCAAAGAGGGTGAGTGGACCCATGACCCTGTGCGGTGGACCACTGCACTGCATCCAGCAAGAGTCTGAAAAGACAAAACCCTTATATACACTATAAATCTCCCTCTGTTGATGCTGCCTTTCATGTTAGCTTGCACAGGCAGTTGTATTCTTTTCTGTAATATAAAGGTGTGCCCCCCCTCACTCCTTGTGTCTTTCATGTCATCCAGGGTAGGGATGGTTGCCGTGATGCTCAAAGTCGTACGAACAGAGAACCTCCTGAGCCTGTGGAAAGGAGTTTCACCGGTGTGTGCTTTTAGTGCTTGAGCAGCTAAATTAACATTCTCTGTGTTTTGTATACACTTAGAAAACTTTTTAAAATCTAAAACAAACTATATAGCTTACAACTGTGTAGACTACTAGAGATGGTTAGATTAAAGATAGGAAAAAAAAAATATGCACACAGCAGCTGGACAAATAGGACCAATAAAAATTAAATAACATAAAATAGCCATTACACTAAGTAATCATAAATTAATAAATAAATGTGTTAATTGAGCAATGTGAGCTGTCTGCCTTTCCCAGACTGTTCCCTTTTCTGGCATAAGAAGTCATTTTAAGTGAAGTTTATCTGGATGCTGTGTCCTTGACACTGTAAGCACTCAAAGCAAGCACATGTGTTATACATCATATGCCTTGGTCTGTCTTCTGCTGTAGTCATTTGCACGCTGCATCCCTGGGGTTGGCATCTACTTCAGCACTTTCCACACCCTCAAGCAGCACTTCTTTATGGAAAATAGACCTGGTCCTGGTGAAGCCATGTTACTAGGAGGAGCAGCTAGAACAGTGGCTGGCATCTGTGTGTTGCCCATCACTGTTGTCAAGGCACGTTATGAGGTGAGATCCCTTAAAACTAGAGAAATGTAGCTAAAAGTGTGCTTGAGCGTGTAACGTTGTGTAATATTGTGCTGTTGTTGCTTCAGAGTGGCATATACAGCTACAGGAGTGTGTCTGGTGCATTGTGCAGCATGTGTAGAACGGAGGGACCCCGTGCCCTGTTCTCTGGACTGACTGCCACTCTGTTCAGGGACGTACCATTCTCTGGAATCTACATCATGTTCTACAGCCAAGCCAAAGCATCCTTGCCACAGGGTCAGTGGTGCACTTATGAAACACATGCAAGCACAAACAGACATAACAGGAGGGACACTTGGATAGGTCTTCTTTAAGCTGTATTTTATACCTCATGTAGCAAAAGAAAGTTTTTTTTTTTTTTTTTTTTTTTTTTTTTTTTTTTTTTTTTTTTTTTGTGTGTGTTCAGCTGACCGTTACATGAATTGTGCTAAGTAACTATGCTGTCTGTCCTCTGTAGTGGTCACTTTATCGCTTTACGCTCCACTGGCTAACTTTGGCTGTGGAATTTTGGCTGGTGCAATGGCCTCTCTTGTCACTCAGCCAGCCGATGTCATCAAGACCCACGTTCAGGTCAATCCTCAGCTATTCAGGAGACCAACAGATGTTGTGTACTACGTGTATAAGGTAAAACCATCACACACTTAGTATCAGCCACATACACAACAGATGAGATTAAGAAACAGTACTTGAGGCTGCGGTGTCTGCTTCTGGGAGAGAAAATGCTTGGTCTTAAAGCACGTTTAAGGATTGAATGTCAGAAGGATTTTCCATGACTTTTGCTATCTTGTATATAAGCAAATAGTACTGTCAACGTATTGGTCTGTTTCAAGCATTACTGTGTTTACGTTTTCTCTCTCTAACCTCTATCCCCTCCTCAGGAGCATGGACTGACCGGCTTTTTCCGGGGTGTGGTTCCTCGGTCACTTCGGCGAACCTTGATGGCTGCCATGGCATGGGCTGTGTATGAACAATTAATGGCCCAGATGGGTCTGAAATCATGAGTTAGTGGAGAGACTAACGCTGAAAAGCTGTGGTTTTTATCTGCATGTGTGAAACTATCCTAAGACATACTGCGGAAATGGGGGATATGATGACACTGGTTACAGTATATACATTCTTAAAAATTTAGCTTACTGTTCAGTCTAGCTGCTTCAAGTTGTTTATAGGTGAATATATTTTGTCTGCCACAATAGGTGTTGCATATATCTCTTTTGCAGTATATGATATCAGACCATCCTCTCTGAAGTGTGTTGTCTAACAGAAGAAATTATATATTTGATACAGTTTATACAGCTTTTGTTTATTGTTAAATGTGGACTATTAAAAATAAATGCAATCTCATATGACCATAATATGTTTTAGTTTTACAGTGAGGACTCTTTATTGGGACCTCCAGGGTGGATTACTGGTTTTGTTCTATAAGTGAAGTGATTTTCTAAATCCATTACTTGATTTCTTCTCAGTTGTAATCATATCTGTGGGACACTGAGGAAAAACATTAGTTTAAACATATTTTCTTGTACTAACACACACTAATCCTGGGTTTGTTCCAGGTTGTGCATTGTCTGTAAAACCAGTCAATTCTACCTCTGCTGTTGACACATACAGCCTTGAGGCTTTCATAGATAATGGGGGCAAAGGTGGGGGGGGGGTGACTTTAAATGAACAGACCAAAGGGGTGTGGAAAAATATTTTATTATATTATAGATCAGCAGGTCTGTCTCAGGAAACCAGCTGGCACAATTTATTCTGGTTTGATTTACATTTACTTTCATGTATAAATCAACTTTAAAACTTATCTTGACCTTTTATTGTATTTATAAAATATTTAAAAGTACAAATATTTTCATGCAAATGTCACTACGGGGTCTTCTGGTAATTTATGCCATTGCCAGTTATACAGTACAAAGCATAATTTATAATTTTGTAACTATTATAATAGATCTATACAGTATGTACATTTGTGCAATATATCTTCTGGATAAATTATTTTATTTTCAGTTTAATAGACAAATGAAATATACATACTAACCTTTGAGTAACAAAAAAAAACATTTTTACTTTTTTCTTTCCTTAATACTTGTCAGCTGTTACTCATTCAGTTTAGCGCGACGATATTACCCTAAATATTCCGGTGTTTTCTTTCCATCTCGCAACCTTTCGACCAGTTTACACAGGGACTGTGTACAATATTTTACCTTGGAACACCGTATCTCATGGCAAATAAAGTTACAACACAACACCCTCTTGGACCGACGAGTCCGCGTCTCCGCGTTTTCTTAATATGGTCTCATTATTCCGTTGTCTTAATATGGGCGCTCGTCCGCCTGCTGGCTGCGGTCATGGTCCAACAGGGGGCGCTCTGTCGACATCTACAAATGACGGTGCTGAACTGTTATTAAAATAAAGCGGTGGTCGAGATAAAATAAATTCATTTTTAACTTTAATTCTCCTTAATGACCTCGTGAACATTTGCAGGTCTTCTAAATTTCCAGCCATGAGAAAGCTTCACTGGTTTCACGGTCCACTCTGCAGTACAACATGAAGAGAAAAAAAAAAAAAAAAAAAAACGCTTCAATGCAAATTAGTTGTTTTCCCACACCTGGAACTGCGGAATAATTAAATTATTGAACAATGTTAAATTAACATTAATACAATTATGAATTAAATATTTGTAAAATGAAACTGTACGACTTTAAGTAAAAAGTTACGTTTCGCTCTAAACCCTTTCATATTGCGCAGACGTGAGGGCAGTGCCCTTCAGTTCACCTCAGATGGGACTCGAACCCACAATCCCTGGCTTAGGAGGCCAGTGCCTTATCCATTAGGCCACTGAGGCTAACCCGGAGCTCAGAGAGAGCCTGAAAAACATTTTTACATTAAATAATTTCAAACCTTTTTAAATGTAGGTGTAGCTTTATTTCTTTAGCAAATTTAAGATAAACATTATTTTCACACAAACTGTTCTGTTTTAATTGCTAATGGTGTCAGATTAGGATAGAACGCGTATACGAATTATGAATTACTCTATACCTCCTAGACTGAGCCATACTTATGAATTAATTACAATATGTCGCTTATTTTGGCACTGTCTTTGCGTTCTTTTAATCTCTGAAAGGACACAAACACTTGTGCGGCGGTGGGGCCAACCGACTTTATTTGCGATCAAACCAACGTTGGTTGCGAAAAGGAACGCAGGGTTAAACTTGGCGCTTTGCTGTAGTTCTCAGCTACTTCCGCCTTCTGTCACACTCATTGAGCATGCGCAGTGACACCCTTCCCAATCACATCTGACGTTCAAGATGGCCGCGACGGGTGTACGAGCACTGTAGCGATTACATACAAGTGTAGAAATAATAACGTTTCTCTCACTGAAGGAAAAAACAACTTCTCAGAACTCACACAGGGAACTACGAGAAACGCTGGAAGCGTTCGGAGAAAGAAGTATTTTGAGCGTCCAGATAAGAGTTAGGAGTTTACAAACAGTCCCGCTGACAGAGTTTCGCGGTTCCTCTCACGGTTTCGGCGTTCGAACCCTCTTCGGTGTCGCAGCCCAATGACCGAAGCCAGAAGAGTGGCGTTTGTCACCGTTTCGACAGCGGCCGCCGCTCCACTCACCGAACCGAAGAAGCGCAAACGGGAGGATGAGGCGGACGCGGAGCTGGGGAACGGAAAGGCGTTCGGTCCGGGGGCGGGCGTTGGAGTTGGAGGGCGAGGGAGAAAGACGGTGCGCTTGGAAGTCCGACTGTCGGAACCGAGCCAAGAGGGATCGGCGGAGTTCAGCTACAGCGAGCTCATCCACTGCTGGCAGGTGGGGCAGCGGAACGGTTTCACTTTGTAGTGTTAAACATGAGGCGAAACCCAGCTGTAATGGCGGTCCGTAAGCTCGCCGACTCCGGGCTTTTTATAAAACACACTTTATTATATTTACTCATTAGCTCATATAGTCATAGTGGAATAAGGTGTGTGATTGGTAACTTCGTCAAGGTGGTGGTGTATCCTAGTCATAATTACCTTGAATTGCTCTAAGCTGTAGACCTGGCCAGGTTAGTCCTCTCAGTTTACCTCACTGAGTTCCATTAGGCCTCAGGTCAAGTGAACCTTGACATTTGAGATCTTCTCCCACCAACCTGGTTTAAAAAAATAGGAAAGCATTGTCAATTACCGCTTGTCCAGTGGGGGGGGTCTAATGTGGAAGCATGAAGGATAAGACAGGGACACCCTATTGCAGAGCAACTGTCTTATATTTCATTAAAACGCATGTCTTTGGACCGTGGCAGGAAAGCCACAGAGACCTGGGGAGAGTATGCAAACTGTACAAACATCAAGATTCAAACATGTCCAAACGCACCCCTTCTGCTGCTAGGAATTGGCACCCCCTGCTGTCTCCTTGTGCCCTTAACAAAAAAATCACGTAATTATTTTTAAACAAAACGTGTTGTGTACCTCTGAAATATATTCAGCGAATGTTGCCAACTGCACAGGTTACATTTTATTTTTTGAAAGGGCTTGTAAGAATGCTATGATACTTAGTTAATACTGGGAGTGTGAGTTTTCTACAGTTAAAGGTAATGGCCTTGTATTGATCCCCTATTGTATGTTTCTGCATTCTGCTTTCAGGTCAAAAACACTCCGTTAGACTTGACACCTGCCCTCGATCCCAATGATCCCCTTGCAGATGAACAGCAAGAGCGACGAGAGACTGAGGCACTGGCCAGGAAACTTGAGAGCAAATATGTGAGTTGTCGGAGACTGGGGAGCTGTCACCGACTTCATTGCATGTGTTGTTTTGTTAGATTTTTTTTTCAACACTTCTTTCTGTGAGCGGAAATTTCTGTGTAAGCATTTTAACCCTCATCTTCTTTGCTGTAGGGAAATTCTGGGAAGAAGAAAAGAAAGGACAGAGTGCAGGATCTTATTGATATTGGTTTTGGGTATGATGAAAGTGACTCTTTCATTGACAACTCAGAAGCTGTAAGCATCTTTTCAGTCCTTTTTGATTCACACATTTTACTGCTATGAAGAAAGCATCCACAAAATTAACACATTTAAGGTACTACAGCAGATGCATACATGACATATGACATAGTATATGCTGCTTCTTGTTATATCTGTAGTCTTGTAATTTTAACAGGCTTAAGTTCTCTGAAAAATACATCTATGTTGCTACCCCACGCTTCTCTGACACATTTTGGTCAATGTCTGGCCATTATAGTTGACACATAACACAGCTACAACCTCTCTAGAAGTTAGAATATTATCAATTGTCTATGTACAGTTGTCATATACTGTATTTTGAGTCTGAGTCATTTGTTGCTGAACTGACTCTTCCTCCAAAACTAGAAAGATTGAAATGTTTCTTTAAATTGAAGATTGCAATCTTTATTTTGCAACTGCAGGATTTCATAGACCTTAAATTCTTTTTGGCATGTAAATAAATGTGCAAAACTCAAATTTGAGTTATATATTTTTTTTAAATTTAAACAGGACTGCAGGATTCAAACCCAGGCTGTCCTGGTTACAAAGTATTATATTAGCTAAACCACACCAAATCAGTCAGTAACTCGGGGTTTATATTCCTGTTTGTCTAAATTCCCTTTTATACTGGTTACTTTTTCTTCCCTAGTATGACGAGTTAGTGCCAGCATCTTTAAACACCAAGCTAGGGGGATTCTATATCAACACGGGTACCTTGCAGTTTCGAGCTGCTTCTGACTCTGAAGGGGAGGGGCCAGCCAAGGAAGGCAAACGCAGCCAGGTGAGTGACATGTCAGATGGCCTAGAATGGGCCATAGCAGTCTTTCACTGCATAATTGATACTTTCATGCAATGTAAGACTTGCATAGTTTAGGTCCAGTTACTAAACTATTATAGCACCTGTGCCATTAGCAACAGACAACCTTAGGGCACTGTAAAATTAACAGTATAACTATAAAGTCATGCTTTTCAGTGAATATATGTAATGCACAATACCCAATCAATATTATTTTAGTCTGGCCTCTCAATTATTTTCATATATGTCCATAAAAATAACTTGTAATTGACCACTGTCTATTACCCCAACCCTTTTAAAGTGGTGAGGAAATAAGTTTCAGGATTTTTTTGATTCTGTTTTTGGGCTTGCCACCTTTCAATATGAAATTTTGTAAAATATTTCTTGGCTGTTTGAAAATTATGTGACACCTTGGCCTCATTGATCACCATTATCTTAAAATTTCTTGACGCCAATAGATTTGTGAAGCTGGTGTTGTACGGTATATGACCTTTGTAGGTCTAGTCCTCAAATATGACGGCCCCATCTTTTTTCAGATGTAATTCCCAGAAAAATACTCTTTTATATTTGGGCCAATACTGTAATTTTTACCTGTTCTCTGCACATAATTCATGGATTTTGATTTTGGTGAATTTGTAATGGCAAGTGGTCCTTGATTACTTACAGAAGCAGAAAGTCCATGAGGAATCTTTGAAGAAGAAAAAGAGAAAGCAGGAAGGTGGTAGTGCTGAGGACAAAAAGCCCAGAAAAATCAAAGCACCAAAGCCAGGGTGAGGCCACCAGTGGATGTGTGAGATTCTCATAACTACCTTTCATGGCAAACCACCTAGAGAATGTGTTTTATTGCAGAATATGTGTACTGCCTGTTGTGTTCCAATATACATCTATCTTTTTTTTTTGTTTCAAAACAAAACATAAATTTTAAGTTTTAGGAATTTTTACTTCAAAATCATAGAAATGCCTTATTTAGGAGAGCTGATTTTTTTTCCTTTTTTTTTTTCCTTCAGCCATTTCTGGAATAACATCTCTCATTTCCTCCTTTCTCTTTGAAGAGTACTGTCTCTGAATAGCCATCGGCCAGAGAAGAAAAAGCGGAAGAAACTGATGACAGACTCACTGAACATGGCTGCTTTTCTTCGGGGCTTTGGCAGAAAGAAGGAGGTGATGCGGAAGAAGCAGCCTGCAAATATAAACAAAGTATGGAGTGGTCAGGGAAGTGTCCTTCCTGGCCCCCATCCAAAATCTTGCCCAACCACCAGTGGCATTTCCAAAGTCACCCAGACTGTTAACCCAGCAGTAAAGAAGTCACTACTGGGCCCAGCCAACTCCAGCAAAGTGTTGCAGGACCTCATGGGGAACATGAACTTCAGCATGTTGAACTGTCCTCCGCCTTCCAGTTCAGCACAGGGGGAGAATGGTTTTCTAGGAACAGTAGTTGAACAGAATGTGGGCAAAAGTTTGCTTGTGAAAGGCCAGGCCTTAGAAGGGTCAAAAGGAGGCCTTGTCATACCTCATCCCCTTCCTAGTGGATTGCCTGCAAACCTCACAAAGCGAATTGATGATCTTCGAGTGGTAAGTTCCCTATTGAAATATGCTTTGTCACTTTTTTGTTGGTGAATGAAATTGCAATAAATAAGACAAGCAAACTGTGTGAAATCAGGCTTCCCGTCAGTTTGGTGAAGAAGGGAGGAAGAAGTTCTTCACATTGGATATGAACAACATCCTGCTGGAGTAAGTATGCTCCCATTGGGTTCCCTGTTAGCCTCTTCACCTGTCCTGCTGATAACTACTTTGAATTTCAGGATGGGTTTGGCTGTCCGTTGCTAACAGTAGCATGGCTACGTAAAGGTGGCCCCCCTACAAACGGCAGAAACAAAGTCTTATGTTTCATTGGTACTACTTTTTTTGTGCTGCAAAAATTAGAATTTGTCATTTTTATTTTTGAGATATGCCATTTTTTTTCTGGGCTGTGACGTCAGTCAACCTCCCTATAACAACATAAACACACAAAACTGAGCTTGTTTGTTAGTGCTACCTTTGTGTTGTTTGCAGCTACAAATGCAACTTTTTTTTATCACTTTGAAGATATTTATTATTATGATTCATAATGTCACCTAACTCATGAAGCTGGCTCCCCTATAAACAGCACAAATGAAAAGAAGCTAACAATTGGTTAGAGCTACGTTTGTGTTTTTTGTGCTGCAAAAGTACCTTTCCATCGTTTCTATTTTTGGAGATATTAATGATTGTTTACATCACACACAACGTCACTCAGCCCTCCTATTGTAACGCTGTGGACACCTGAAATTATGTCCTATAAATAATAATAATAATAATAATAGTTACTGGACTGGGCCAATTGATTTCCTCCATCTGTTTCATGTCCAAAGTAAAAGTTTTACATTATTTGAAAGCTTATATTGCATATGTTTCAGGGCTGGAAAAGAATAAATGAAATGAATATTGAAAAAAATTACAATGCTAATTAAACATGCATCTCCCAGCCTCCTCATATGTAGAAACCCAATGAAGGTTTGGGCTTTTTTTCCTTAGCAGTGTTTATTATCATTGTGAGAGATGCAGAGGACAGGAGGAAGTGGAAGCTTTTGATCCGCTGTGGCGACCCCTAACGGGAGCGGCCGAAAGAAGAAGAAGAAGTGTTTATTATCATTGTAATTTTTTTTTGTTTTTTTTTTTTTTTAGATATTCATTTTATTTATTTTCTTCCACTGAAACATGGGAATTGACTGAAATTTGAAGCTTTCAAATAATGTAAGATTTTTATTCAGTTTTGACATTTTAAATGCACGCAAGCCCAGTAGCAAGTGCAGATTGTGTTAAATTTTGTCCGTTTCCTTGTAAGGAACTCTTATCAGGTTAGTAACAGGAAATTATCAATGCACATTTTAATAAATACCTGCAGGGTTCAGGGTTTCAACTGTTCCACACTAATGTCCACCATGGTCTTTTTGACACAGCATTGATCTGCAGGTGCAGGAGCAGCCTGTGTCTGTGCGCTCAGCCATTTACTCCCACCTGGTGGCTTTTGTACCCTGCAACAAAGAGGCGCTGCTCAAGAGACTTAAGAAGCTCAATTTGACTGTACAGGTGAGCTCTGACCTCACGTAAGTTAGTGCTGACTGGGGAAAGCTGTAGTAGACAAATACCAGGTGTTAAAGAGAAGTCTTGTTAGATAACTTCCATGTCCTCTTCTCTCTGCAACAGGATGACAAGTTGAAAGGTCCTCTGCTGAAACTGAAGCTGGCGGTTGCCAAAGTCATGCCAGAGCAGATTGCCAAATATGATATGGACTGCATTGCCAGAGGAGCAAAGTATGTTGGGTGCCTGTCTTTCTGCCATTACCACACTTAAATGTGCACATTTTCAATTACCCAGGTGATGCCAATATGTCAACAGAGTAGTTTGATCACCACTTGAAGACTGAAGCCCTTGGTGTTCTCCATCTCGTGCAGGCAGCAGGCTGAGGGAGTAGAGAAGAATGGCTCAGAGGAAGAAGATGAGGAAAAGCCAGGCAGGAGGGTTGCGGGGCCACGCAAGAAGTTTATCTGGGATGACAAGCTCAGGTGCGTACTGCTGATGCTGTAGTGTTGCAAGGGTTACACAGCTATTGCCTGAAATGAAAGTGACAGCCCACTGTTAAATATACAACCGGGTCTGGGGAGATACTGCAGACTAGCTGTGGATGCAGGATAAGGGAAAGAAAAATGGCAAGATGTGCCATGGATGTGAGTAAGGCTCCACTGAACTGCACTGCTGTTCTTGTGTATATGTGCATCACTCACCAGTAGGGGACAGTGTTGCAGTGTTACTGTGGTTTTGCTTCAGGACTCTGCTGTGCAATTTGGTGCGAGTAAAGCTGGGCTTTTATGAGGTGGAGCCCCAGGGCCTGCTCTCTGTTGAGGACTACCTGAAGACCTTCATGGAGACTGAGGTCAAACCTTTGTGGCCCAAAGGCTGGATGCAGTCCAGGTCTGGTTAATTATTTCTTTATAACTCCTCCTCGTGTTTGTGTCCTCTTGTGGGCCATAGTTTGGCATAGGATTCTTTCCTTCAGTCTTTTATGTTTACACTCAATTGTGATAGTACCCCACACACAACACCTAGGATGTCATACTCTAATCTGATCCTCACCTGTCCTTTCCATCCCAGAATGCTGCTGAAAGAGAGCCGTGGTGCGCACAGTCACCTTACTGGCAAACTGTGAGTTTGTTCTTTCTGTCTGACCTGTAGAAAATCTACCATTGCTAGCATTGCGACAGTATTTAGGTACCCTTAGAGTCACCTTAATTCATTCACGTTTGTTCCAGTGTTATCCACACTGCAATTGTTTGCTCTATTTGTAGTCTTATTTCTACTATTTGAATATTGGTTTTATTATGGGTGGCTGGATTAGGCACCCAAGTTTTCATTCATGTTTCTTCCACTCAGAGCCAAGAAAAAGATTGTCCCAACTCCCAATCCTAAATCAAAGGTGATTGGTGCCTTTGCTTAACTTTTTAAATTATTTAAATTATTTTGCACTTCTGATGAGTCGGTGTCCAGTTTTACATCTTGTCTTTCACACATTTGCAGTGTTGCATTTTAAAGTGCGGCTCAACCAGTTTTTCCTGTACTTTTCCCAGGAGGTGGCCTGGATGCAGCCTCCCTTGGCAATGGCCACATCATCCCCAGCTCTGTCCATCCTCCCACACCTCTCCGCCATCTCTGAGACCATCTATGTCTCTGATTCCCCGGATGAAGACGTGGCCACTGTATCAATGGAGACCTCTTGCAGCCTTGCTGGCACCAGCAGTGCAGTGAAAAATACCATCTATTCATCGCCACCACTGCGCCCTGATGCTTCCTCCTCTTCAGCGGTGTTACTTGTGGGAGGAAAGACTGCAAACTCATCGTCTGACGGCAGCTCCCTGTCTGTCTCCGGCTCTTCACTCTTGATCTCCCGGCCAATTATGGTGTCATCCACCCCCTCACCCGTGTCCCAAAGTGCTGGCTTTGGTGGTACAAAGTTGAGTGGGCTGATGACGCCGTTGCAAAGACAATTGATGGTGCAGGCACACAAGCCCAGTGTGACAGGAATGACTAAAACCGCCTCAAAGAAGACTGCATCCTCTCCGGAACCACAACTACAGCCCACTTCCTCTCAACAAGTATCCCTCCAGACAAAAGGATTTTGTCCTCCTGCAGTGAAGCACGTGCTGGTCACACCATCTTCTGGGTTATCCACGTCTTTCCATGGGATAGCCACTCCTTCTTCTGGTCTTGTCAAGAGCCAAAATAAAAGTAGCTGCAGTAACAGCCAAAGTACCAGCACTAAGTTTTCACAGCTCAATTCCAAAGGACCTCACATTCCATCAGTACCTCACTCCTCTCTCCCCAAAACTCCCCCTGCTACTCCTCTGGCATCTTCTTCATCTTCTTCTCAACCCAAACCAAACCAGCATCATCAATCCAATTTCATCACACCTATGCAGGCCACTCTAACTAAATCTTCACACCAAAACAGTGCTCCCATCATTAAACTCAGCCCCCAGCCCCCAGTCTCTATCCCTGCATCCTCCTCCTCGCCCTCACCTAGCGTGTCCTCCTCACCCCCATCAAATATGCAAGTTCAGACATTTCATAATGTACCAGGTGACCCGTCCAAAAACCCAGTTTTCCGTCCGGCATTGTCTGTCCAGAAAGGACAGGTAGGAGCTGGCACCTCTGCAGTCACACAGAAAACAACTTTGCACTGCAGCAGCCCTGCCACCATCAGTGTCACCAAGAGTCCGACTGGCTCCACTCCCTTAGCTGCTGCGCCGACGTCCACCACTGCGTCAGCCAGTAACGGACTGCACCAAAGGGCGCTGGGGGGAGCTAATCAGGCCTCTAACCCTGTTGTCAGTCTCGCACCTGTTGTAGCAACACCAGTGCCTTCCATCACCTCCCAGCAGTCTCAGGTAATCCAGTGAAAGTTAAACATGTTTACAAATGTGACTGTATTATTACACTCATTTATCCACTGTGTTTGTGTGTAGAACATCCCCCTTTGTGGATGATAAAAACAATACACTGGTGACTCAATAGAACACAAGCCTGGATACAACGTGGGTAGCTGTTGGACCTTAATTTATCAACCCGCCCCCTTGCCATCAAACACAAGATGGCAAACATCTAAAGGTTGTACTGTCATTTTCATAAATTTCTCTACATGGTAAAATTTAATCTTTGTTGTAGCAGTTTCTTTGAATATTTTCAAAAATGTAGTTGGTAAACAGCTAATTTACTGTGATGGTAAAATAAGAGATCTTAGACACTTTTGGCACTGGTTACCTTGCAAGCACTGTCAGCATAAAGTTCTAAGGCGGTTCTTTGCATGCATTCATCTAGTGGTTTACTTTTTTTAGCTGAAAGTAAACTCACTCTGTTTCCCTATAGTACACCTTTTCACTGGTTACCCATTACAAGATAATTTCATTAATACTTAAACTCTTATGTACATGTTTTTGTAGTGTTTACATTACATGGGTTCATGTTTGTCTTGCTTATTTTTATTTGTAAATGACTATTGATAATGGCTTATTAGTAATTAACAAATCAAATGCCAAAAAATAGTCTTTTACATGATGTTATGGTGGAAAGAAGAGCACATGGTCATCAGTGTATGTTTTAAGATCAGGAGTACAGTGTATGTTTTAAGATCAATGACCACATGTGAGGTGGGTTGTTCAAGCAAGTGGCAGAAAGGGTTCCTCTTAGCAATGCGGCCTTGTGCAATGCGTTCAGATTTTTTGGACCCCAGCAACCACGTTATATTGAGTCACCAGTGTATCTCGTCTTGCCGTACTCACACAAAGCATACCCTTGTAGAAAATATTGCATTGACCCGAATAAAAGATAAAACAACTCTTCTTTTTGGGATGTTATGCCTTATCCTTAGAAGGGTTCATATTTACCGTATTTGTGTTTTAAGGCAGTCTTGGGATTGCCACCTTCAAACATAACATTCTGTAACTTTATATTTCTTGGCTGCTTGAGAGGAGTTTCACAACTTGACCTCAATGATCACCATCATCTTAAAATTGGCATCATAACTCCTCCTCACTCCTTGGTTAATTTGGCTTAACTCTGAGCTTTTTTCCCCCCAGACAATCTCATTGTTTTGCCATCTTTCACACCCGCTAGCAGCAGTTGATCATTTCTGTGTATGAGTGATGCCAGCTACCGGTGTTATATGGTATCTGACCGTTATAGGTGTAGTCCTCAAATATACTTAGACCCCATCTTTTCTTTTTCTTTTTTTTTTTTTTTTGATGTAATTTGCAGTTAAAAAAAATACCGTCTTGTATTTGGGCCAATACAGTATGTTGCAAGAGCCTCCTTACCTCTAAGAGAACTCACCTGATTTGTTGCCATCCTATTGAATTGCTTCTTCTTGCCCCCACGCCATCAGTCTAGTGGTTGCAGTCTCCGTCACAGTGAGTGGTCTAGCAGCCCACTGTTGTTCCAGTAACTGCAAGGCATCTGTTGCTTTTCCTAGGGGACCTCAGCAACAGTTGGTCTGCTGGGTACATCACCTCCCTCCCTGCCCCTCAACTTTGGCATGCTTGGGGGTCTGGTCCCAATCTCCCTTCCTTTCCAGTACTCCCCTCTCCTCAACTTCACCTCAACGGGCGGGGTGGTGGCAGCAGCAATGGGGGGCAACGGCGGTGGTGGGAATGCAGTGGCGAACAGCAGCTCAGGATTCCCCCAGGGTGAGTGCTAAAATAACCCAGATGCTGCGATCTCCAGAATCCAAAGCCAGTGTTGCTTTGACGTGGGCAAAGTAGCACTGTAGACACCTGAGATGTGGTGTTGCAGTAGAAGTCTAGAGGAAATTAGGACTCTTCCGGCTGAAGTTTATCCCCACATATGCAATGTTGTGAACTGGTCCACCATATTTGTGCATAGAACAGTTGGTGTGACCTTTAGATGTGTTTCAGGCCTAGATGTTGGAATGTAATCCATGCCTGTGTTTGAGCCACTCTTTTGTCTTAAGTGTGCATGAACTTTTCTTTTAATGTTTATGACTTTCCTAAGGTTCTTCCCTCCACCTTTGCTTCTGTCTTTCTCTGGGCTTCCTTCTCGCTCTATCCTGTCATGTTCCCAACGGTCTGACCTACTCATCACCTGTGCCATCCTTGCTCTACCCATCTGCTTGTCTCCCCTCTTGTTGCACCTGGTTTCTCCTCAGACCTGTTTGAGTCCAACTGTACCTCCTCACTTGCAGCTTGCGTACTCAGGTAAATTCCTTCTCCTTTGCTCCTTTCCTCATGATGTTTTGCTGTTCTGTCCCCACATTTGCCCACTGTTCCTTTGGACTTTCCTGCCTGTGACTCTGACTAAGGTTCATATTCCTGTCCTGTTGTGTTTCACCGTATGTTGGTGCTCATTTATTTTTCTTTGTCTCAACTGCAGATGTCAGTCCAGGGAAAGAAGGAGAGATGAAGAGGAATTCACAATAATCGCAGACGGATGGAATGTAAAGGTGGACACACAACTCAAGACTCATGACGCTTCTGTCGCTGACAAATCAGGAATGGACGTGGGTGTAACTGACAGAGGCACGTTTGAAGGGGGAGAGTAGGACTTTATCACTAGTGGTGCTGACAGAATGCTCACGGGGAGTTGCTTTTAAGATCACGTTGACGATCGTTGGATATGTCTTTTTTTTTTGGGGGGGGGGTCAGTGTTTACATGTCCGACCTTTAACAGTGCAGAATGAAAAAACGCATTGTGCAATGTATTTTACATGGTATCTTTTTTTTTTTTTACACTTGTGGTCACTATCACAACCCATATTTAACCGATTCTATGCAGAAATTTGTATTTTTATTTTTTAAATTAGCAAATGCGTTTTAACCCGCATCTCCGTGATACCATGGTGTTTAGTTGTGGGTCTTGTTGCCCAAGTAAATATGTGGTTGGGTTTTCAGTGTTGACATTTGTATCAGTGTAAAGCCTTTTCCGGCACTTATTAGTTCTTTTAGTGTCTTTCACCAATTTGTATGCTCTCTACTGATGTGCATTTCCCACAGAAAAATGTTTTGATTTACTTGACATTTTTTAAAAACTTTTTTGTTAGTGCTTAGTGAAAGGTAGGAACAAGCAAAAGGCCTTAGTTTTTAAGTAAACTACGCAGAGAAATAAAATACTTAAAGTTGTCGCAATTTGTCTGCTTAATTTCTTTCACCGATGCTTAGCTGTGCGACAGTTGGCGTCACGGGATGTCTGCAGTGAACAGCTTCTTCCAAAAAAAAAAAAAAGTGTAAGGTAAACCATTCAAACTCACAGTTGCTTAAGAGTGCAGTTCATGTGGATTTCACTCCAGTCCTTAGGTTATGACGTGTGTACAGGTTACAAGGACGACATGTACAATGCTCACTTTCTAAAATGAATAAGTTTATTGTCTTTTACAAAAATCATTGTCTAGAAATACAGGTGTACAAGAAATAACCTAGGATGTCTGCAGTCCAAAGCCTGGGCGTCAGCAACCAGTTGAGTACACATCTAATAACTGCCTCATGGATGTTAAAGCTTTTAACCAAACGGTAGAAGATTCAACATTTCATAGAGGTAAGAACACCGATCCACATCCACGCTCACGGTTAACGCCTGGGCTACCGACTTTATCTGTCCACAGCCTCAATACTGACAGACCTTACGTTGCGTTAGATTAGGAAAGCAATGAGTCAAAATATGAAGTGTTGTGGTAAAATGCCGACCTCCAGGCCCAGGAGAGAGGAGCTATAGCCTAGCAGGAAGGGGCACGTAGCGAGCAGAGCGAGTAAGTAAAGACAAAACATTGTTCCACCTTCAGTCATCGTTGCGAGTAAACGTGTAATAAACGCGCGTGTATGTATGTAAGCACATTTTCCATCACTGCTTTCTTATTAGTGTCTAAGGCACTTTAAAGAATCGCTTCTTTATACATGAATATGAGCTTAGCGTTTTGTGCACGCTCCCCTTTGCAATACTCAAAAAATAGCATTGATTATGTTGATTGTAGGAATATATGGAGGCACGCAAATGTCCGCACTGCTGATCTTTCAAGAACATTGCCAGGCAACAGCGTAGTTTTTTATCACAGCATCGCTATTATGCAGAATGTCGATGGATTAAGATTAATTTTGCCCTACGTACATCTGTAAGGTAAACAAACGCATGTCTTATGACAGAGTCCAGTTTTTAGTTGCCTATGATAAAATACGGAGCATAATCCTTCCACGACTTCTTTCCTGCAGTTAAAGTACAACTGGTCTCTTGTTTACATTTAGTAAAGGGACTGGATAGTTTGTAAAACACCTTCCCTGAATTGACTTCCCTGCAGTTTTGTCCATTTACTTAAATCCCTTGCAAATAACCCACCCAGTTGTTAGGGTTCAGGTGCGAGCACTACAGAAACTTGTCCTTCCTTTTGCGTAAATACATGTGTAACAAAGGTTAAATGAATGCTGAACACAGGCATGCAGTAGCAGTGACTGAAGAGTCTCCTAACTTGAGAATAGAATACTGTTGTAAGGGCTGGATTGTGCAGCAGGCTTTTAGGAAATGGCTTTACTTTAATTACAAGTGAGAAAGCAACTTATCCTTCTATTGTGTGTAAAATGCACTTGAAAGCATAGTACATTTGTCCAAGGCTAGGGTTTTCTTAGCTTTGCAGTTTAGGCAGGGTGCAGTGTTGGTGCCTCCTGATGGCTGGAGTACTGACCATAAGCAGTAGCACTGGTCTGTCTGTCTGTCTCTGTCTGCGGGGGAGGGATTGCAAAGCGGTTCTGGGCTGGGCTGCTCCTGCAAGAGGTGCTTACTCTGGCTGAGGAGGGGGAGAGGTCTCGTTGGGCTCAGCAGGCCGGCTTTCGCTCCCACCGCCGTCGTCGTCGGACAACTCGAGCGAAGCGCCCTCTGCCGGTAGCTGCCGGCGGCCCGAGCGGCTGGAGGAGAAGCTGATTGGTCCTCCTCGCCTGGGACAAAAGACGAGACATCGGGTGTTACGTTCGTGCCCACCTTGTCAGTGTACAGCGGTCTCCCTTCATCGAGATGTTTGCGTGTTTGATTCGATCTCCTGTACCATGCCGTCAGCAGCCTATTTGTTCTGTGTGTTTGTGCGGCACCTGAGGCGACTCTTGAGGGTGTTGACTTCGCGGCTCAGGCCCTCGCTGGCCTCTGTGGCGTCCTCTAGCTCTCTCTGCAGCTTCCTGCGATTGGCGTTGGCCCTCTGGGCTTCTTCTTCTGCCTCCTCTAGCTGTCTCTTCAGCTGCTTCATCCTGGAGTTGGCTTTCTCCATCTGAGAGGAGTGATGCCCAGCAAGTGCCGACAGTGAGTCCCGTTTCATCTCTAATGCGTGGGGGTTGTCTCCTTAGAACTTTTGCGGTGCCAAGATTCAGGCCCATGTATTTTTTTAACACATAGCTTTCATTGTCATTCCACTACATCACCTGCTCTTTGTACTGGTCGGCATGGCGACGTTCATCCTCCACCTGCATAAACACCTCTTTCAGCTTCTTCTCAGTGCGACGCACAATCTTGTTGGCAGCTGCTCTCTCCCTGAATATTAACAGAGGAAAGGGACTGAATGCAATTTGCTCCACTGCTTACCCATGTGTGTAGTTTGCATTTGTACTGTAGAGGGACTTGACTGAAATAAGCAAAACATTGACTTACTTTGCCTCCTGCTCCAGTTGTTCCTCCAGCTGAATGATCTTAGCCTCTAGGGCTGCAATAGTGGCCTTGAACTTGGACTTAACTGAACCCTCCAGCTCCTGTAGCTTGGACTTCAGCTCCTTGTTCTGACGCTCCAGCTGCTGCCGGGCATTTTCGCTCTTCTGGGCTGCACTACGCTCTCCTGAGAGCTCCAACGTGAGGTTGTCCACCTTGGGGAGGAATGGGGTTTGGGACAGGTAAGATGTTACCACCAAGGCAGCAACCAGCTTGCTGGACTGTCGAAGTGCATAATGTTGTGCTGTACCTCATGTTGTGTCTTTAGTTTTACGTCTAGAAAGCTCACCTGCATGGTGGTTTTGCGGAAGCGGTCATTGAGAAGTTCCATGTTGCTCTGTTCCTCCTCCAGCTCTTCCTCAAGCTGGGCAATGCGGGCTTCCAGCCTTCGTTTTTCCTCTAGTAGTGCTGACCTTCATATTCAGGAAGGAGGCATGGGTTAGGTGCAGCCATCTTTAAATGACCTTTGAACATGACACCTGAAGGGGTCGAGCTCACTCACTTGCCAGAGGCACTGTTGGAGATCTCATCTGCTAGCTCATCGCGCTCCTGTTCTGCATGCCGCCGAGCTCTTTCTGAAGCTGCTAGGTCCTGCAGAAGGGAACAATTTCAATTGGTGCTACTAGAGGCGGGGAGAAAGTTCTGCAAAAGTTCAGATGGATGACCCTGCCCCCCCCCACACACACACCTCCTGGAGCTGAAGAATCTCTGCCTCCAAGCTCTTGAGTTTCTTCTCATTCTCTTTGGACTGGGCAAAGATCTCATCACGGGAAGCCCGAGCCTCCTCCAGCTCTCTCTGGTAGTCTTTCATCTGAGCCTGAAAAGTGAGTGGACAGTTTGATGCAGAGCACTATAAAACCAGGGAACTGCTAAGTAACTAATCATTTAGTTATTTTATGACTGTGGGGCTGCTGACCTGAAGTTTTCGTAGCTGCTTGATGGCTTCATCACGGGCCTTGTTGGCTGCTTCAATTTGAGCTTCCAGATCCTTGAGGTCCATTTCCATCTTCTTTTTGGCTGCAATGGCCAAAGCTCTTTGCTTCCGCTCATCCTCCAGTTCGGCCTCCATTTCTCGTACCTCGAGTGGACAAGAGAGTGTGTTATGAATGACATCAACTGTCCCATGGTTTACAAAGACCAGAATTCTGATATTGCACCTGCTTGACCAGCTGCCTTTTCTTCTCCTCATTCTGTTCATCACGGGCCTGCAGGTCACGCTCAAACTGGGCCTTCATGGCCTGCATGTTGACCTCCAGTCTCAGCTTAGCATCCTCTGTGGCCTGCAGCTCATCCTCCAGCTCTTCCAGCTGTGTCTTCATCTCTTCCAGCTGCTGTTCCATGGCTCTCTTGGACTTCTCCAGCTCATGGACCTGCACAGATAACAGTTCTTATAGTGGAGCTGGGATCAGCTTTTTCCGGTGTGACTTTGGTTGAGGCAGTGAAACTTGTAACTTTTTTTTTTTTTAAACCTTACATAGCCAAAAAATTAAGGAATAATTGACTAGAGCTTGGTGGTGCGCATACATTTTTGCCAACGTCATCCTTGGAGCTCATGAGGTCCTCCATTTCACCACGCAGCTGCTTGTTAAGCCTCTCAAGCTCCTCCTTGGCTTCCATGGCCTCATCCAATGCACGGGCTAGAGACAGTGCCTTAGTCTCCTTCTCTCGAGCCTCTGCTTCTGCCCGGTCCCGTTCCTCTGCAAAGCGTGCTGAGATATTCTTCTCCTCGGCCAGCATCTGTGATGCAACAGCAACAAGAGCCTTTTATAGTCGCTGTAACCTGTGCTACTCAGATACGTTATAATGTGCAATGAAGCTGATGTACCTGGTCGAATTTCTTCTGCTTTTTCTCCAGGTTGGAGACTATCTGTCTTTGATGGTCGAGGTCCACCATTAGGTCGTCAAGCTCCTGTTGCAGCCGATTCTTTGTTTTCTCCAGCTTGTCGAATGCCATGGCTTTCTCCTCCAGCCTCTGAGCGGTGCCCTCCATGTCCTTCTGCAGCTTCTTTTTTACCTCCTCAAGTCCCTCCATCATTCCAACATCATCTTCTAGCTTCTTTTTTGTCTCTGCCAGCTATGAGGAAAGTAAACTTAAGTTATTTTAATTGGTCGGGCATTTAGGTAGCCATTAGTTAGCAACGGAATAATTTTCATTTGCGTGTGCCACTCACCTGGGCCTGCAATGTGGTCAGCTGCTTCTCCAGGTTTCTGCGCGTTTCCTCTTCCTCCTCCTGCTGTTCCTGGAGGCTGTTTTTGTCTTCCTCCAGCTGGCGAACTCTGCTGCTCAGGTTCAGCTTCTGCCTCGTCTCCTCCTGCAGCAGCTCCTGGCGGTCCATTTGTATGCAGGACAGCTGTCACACACTTGACCAGATTGCACACAGAATCCTGTCTGCAAACTCTGACACTAAGTTGAGTTGCCCGACCAAAGTACTTTCTTACACCCATCATGCACTGGTTCTGGCCCACTGCCCACCTGTGTGTCCTGCAACTGACTCTCCAAGCTGGTGACATCTTTGGCCAGTTTGATTCCCTTCTTCTCTGCATCCTCCAGCAGCGCAGAGACATTGTCCAGCTCTGCCTGTAGATACATGGGCCACATGAGTTACTCCACAACACACTGAGTTATTTGTCTTTCCCTTCCTGTACAGCTCTTACCTGCAGCTTGTGGGAACGATCAGCCAGCTCACTCTTTGACTTCTCTCCTTCTGTCACCCGAGCCATGAGCTCTTGGACCTGCATGTCCAGCTTCTTCCTCTTGTGCTCTGAGTCAACCTTGGCCTGCTGCAGCCCCTTCACCTCATTCACCAGCTCTTTGTTGACATTCTCCTGAGTCTGCTTGCTCTTTTCTAGGTTTGACTTGAACTAGAGTGGGGGAGAGCAGTATTGAAAAAATGTACTGGTTAAGGAGCTGGCCATTGTGATTCCTCCTCTTACTCACCCTCTTGGCCTGTTCCAGTTGCTCAGACAGCTCCTCAAGAACAGTGGAGTGTCTTTGACGCATGTCCTGAATTTGGGATTCGTGGTTCTTGGTCTCCTCATCAATAGCTCTCTTCAGTTCAGCCACCTCCTGCTCACGCTTGGTCCTGAGGAGCAGATATGGAGGACAGTCATTTACTGGCACATGAGGTCAACAAACAATCAAGGGTGGGGTTCACAGCAAGATGGATAGTTAAATAGCAGCATTTACTTTTGTGCATCCTGTAGGTGTGACTAAGGTGCCCCCCTACCTTAGCTCCAGTTGCGCTGCAGTGGTGTCCAGTGTGTCCTCTAGCTCCGTCTTCAGGGCTTCCAGCTCCTCGCTCAGGTCTCTCTTAAGCTTCTCAGCTTTGGTCCTAGCCGCCCTTTCTGACTCCAGGTCCTCCTGCAGCTCAGCCAACTGAGCCTGCAGCTCCCGCACTTGCTTGAGCGCATTGTTTTTCTGGACCACCTCCTCATCGTTCCTGTAACCAGAGATGTGAGTTGGTGACTTTAATGTTATCAGGACGCGGTTCACTTACTCCAGACAGGCCTAAGCGCGCACACATTGCTGTTCTCATCCTCCAAAGTGTGGAGATGGGCGCTACTGTGATTATGCCAGACAATTAAAAGGTGTCAAGGTTTCTGTGCAAAAACTTGAGCATTTGTACAAAATATTTTATGCAAGTAGGGACAGGCTTTGGATCAACTTTCTCATGAGCATGTGTATTATATAAGACATACGGTAGTTTTCAAAAGTTCGGAATCGCTAACAACTTTTTGTTGTAAGATTTAAAATTTAAAAAAAAAAAAAAAAATATAGCCAAGACATAACTGTTGCAAATGGCTATTACTGTTAGAAATTATTGACTTAAGTTATTCATGTATGACTGCAGAGTCCAGTTTTCAGCAGTAACCAGTTATTCTTCTCCAAGAAGCAAGCTTCCTACTGAGTCCACACTGGTGCATGTCCCTACAAAAAAAAAAAAAAAAGCTGTAACTTCACCTGGCCTGTGCTGCCTGCAACTCCTCTTCCTTTTTAGCCAGCTGGATCTTCAGCTCCTCTATCTGTGCCTGCAGCTCAGCAATCTGGTCCTGGAGATCCGATGTTTCGCCGTCAAGTTTCCGTTTGGCCTTTTCCAGCTCCTGACGGGTTTTCTCTTCCTTCTTCAAGCGCTCTTAGGAAGTTAGGCCAGAGGTGAAGGGGACAATTTGCTCTGTGAAGGTGGCAAATGCTCATGGCATGCTGGGGCCATGAGGAATGCTTACCTTCCAGGTCTGTCATCATCATTTCTTGCTTGTTCTTTATTTTTCCAAGGTTTTTGGCTTTCTCCTCTTCCTCTGCGAGCTGAGCAGTGATCTCAGTAACACGATCGTCAAGCAACTTTTTCTCCTGTCACAGGAAGGGTAATAATGTCACTCATTTTTTCACTTGGAAGTCACTGGCATTTTGAACCACCACTTCTCTCCTCTCTACTATCCCCACTCACCTTCATGAACTTTGAGTTTTGGTCCTCCAGAAGCAGGATGTCCTCCTCCATCTTCTTGATCTTTGCTTCAGCTGTCACCTTCTCTAGCTGAAGCTTCTGCCTAGCAGCTTCCTCCTCATCCAATTGCTCTTCCAAGTCCTTCAAGGGAGACAGCCGGGATGATGTGTCAATGTAGTGAACTACGCCCCAGTGGGCCACCAGTATAGTATGTACGTCCCCTGTTCCCCTTCCCTTCTGGTTAATGGACATTAGTCTGCCAACCTCACCTGAATGTGAGACTGCATCTTCTTCTTTTCATTCTGCAGACTCTGGTTTCTCTCTTCCTCTTCCTCCACCCGAGCTTCTAGGTCATGCAGGATCTCCTCCAACTCCTGTTTCTTGGCAGCCAGGCGAGCGCGCATCTCCTCAGCTTCAGCACACAGCTCTGTTTCTGCTTGTAGCTGCTCTGCCAAGATGTTCTTCTCTTCTAGAAGCTGCAGACAGTACTGTAGTAACCATTAAACGGCAACATCCAAGCATCCTTCCTTTGAGTGGTCTGAATAATACTTTACAACTGTAGACAGAAATGCATGATCTCAATGGGGAACACACCTCTGCCTCTGGGCTGGAGTGAAAACTAAACAGTTGTTTAGCGACTTACTTGCTGATGTTTCCTCTCCATCTCCACCAACTCACTCTCCACCTTGCTCTGCTTCTCCTTCACCTTGGAGAGCTCCTCATCCTTGGCCTGTAGCTCCTCCTCCTGCCGCGTTACCTGCAGCAGGGGCTTCACCTGTGGGCGACGCAAGTCAATACCATGCTACATGCACAGAGAGAGGTAGGCCAGGCACAACGTAAAAGTGGATGAAAGTATTATAGAAACACGACTGTTCCAGAAGTTGCAATGCATCCCACCTTGGTGAACAGTCTCCACCACTGCCAGTGACGCAGCTTCAAGTAGGCAGCACAGTTCCTCTGCAGGACCTTGAGGGCACTGAGCTGCTGCTGTTTTTTGGCAAAGGCCCTGAGGAAGGAAGCAACAGTTGATGATAAACCTGTAGTTACATGAAGTTGGAGAGTTGCTTGTGAGGGACTCACTTGCGGGCCAGGTAGCCACGACACACAGCCTGGAAATAGATGATAATGTCTGTGATCTTCAGGTCTCGCTCTTCTTCCAGGTGGGCCAGGACCCCAGCCCTAAAAAAGATTTTGCTCTGGCCAATTCGAAAAAGGTTGGGGTCTAACTCCAGGGCTTGGATCTACGAGAGAACACCACATTCAGATGCTGCTCATTAGTATCCTTAGTGATAAACCTAAGGCATGACCGTAGCTGCCCCATGGCACTAAAAAAATTTCAATGGAACAGTTAGGTGGGGTTAGAGCATTAGAATAAGCAGCTGAGACTTAGCTGCCACTGTTTCTATGCCATTTTTAAATTCAACAGTGTAAAATAAAAGCTTGACTCACCATCCTCTCACAGGCTTGCTTTCCATCCATGAAGCCTTTAGGGATTGCATTTGGTGTTAGGATTTCATACCTGTAGAATTGGCAAAATATGTTTTAAGTTTTATGTCTAAGTAAAAGCATTTGCAAAATAAATAAATGTATTCTAAGAATGAAGAGAAATAGCCAATGGTGGGCTCTCTGTGGGTGTTCTGAGCCATTTCAAGGAAATTAAGCTTACACCTAACAACAGTGAACATTAAATTCTAATCACTACACCATACTGGTAGCAAAAAAAACGATCACACTGAAGAGAATGTATAAATGAGACAGTTGTGCAAAGCAAGAGGATGAATTCAGACTGCTACAAGCTTCTGTAGTCAATGGAGGTGGGGAGGGGGGGGTGGCTTTACCTCTGCCTGAACTCCTGGAAGACAATGCGGTTGGGGAAACCCTGCCTGCAGATGCGAATTCCCTCCAGAACACCGTTACACCTGAGCTGGTCCAGGACAAGGTGGGGGTCCAGCTTACCAGCCTGTGGGTTGGGAAGAAAAGGAGATATTTTACAATGTATAAAATTTTCCAGATATCTAAGAGATCTCATTAAAGAATGTGATATTGGCAGTGTTGTATAATGTATAACAGTGTAGACAAACTACTGAGAATGTCCACGCAAGTTTGGTCATCTAAAGATGAGAAATCCTGAAGTTTTACTTTGGTAAAGTTTGTCCCGAGGTTCAGCATGTTCAGTCTGACAGAAATATTAGTACATATCAATTTAGTGGTTGAGCAAGGAGTCTGACTCACCCTCTTCTCATGGTTAGGGATGATGCAGCGGACAAAGTTGGGGTTGGTGTTCCTCAGGGTAGCCATTAGCTTGGTTAGCGACTCCTTGTAGAGCTGGCCTACTGTGCGGAACATGCCCTTCTTGGTCTTGTAGGCCGAGCCAAAGGTGGTCTCATTCATGCCAGCCACCTGGTCCAGGCCCACAATGCGATCCACTGCCGGTGACAGGGAGAGACGGTGTCGAGGGGTGTGGGTGGAGAGAGGCCGTTAGGTGGAGGGTGACAGAGGCAGAGGCACAAGCAGCACACTGGGCAGGCAAGAGCAGACCGGAGTAGATGATGGTGGTCATGATGAAGGAGTGGACATGTGAGGCCTACAAGACATGGCTGACAACTTAAGGAAGCTGCATGGAGATGAATGGACAGGACAGGATCGCTAGAGCAATGCTACTTGTACACAAATACTGAAGGAGACAACAGCATTTAAACAGTACAACTAAACTCATTCAGATTCATCTACTTCAACAGGTGCAAGCATTGGTTAAAGGCAGCAAAAGGGATTTGGTATTCAAGTTATGTATCTTTTACCTCCATAAAAATCCAGACACTGACCATGTTTTCATTAATAATATATCAACAAATCTTGGCCAAATGTTTTAACATTTCACAAAATACTCCTCAAAAAAATACTAACATAAAAAGTTGATCTTTATAAACTGTCCTAATGTTGACAAAAGTATGGAAATATGAAATATTTTTAGTTGCAGTGAAGCAGCCATCATTTTTTTAAACTATAAACAATTTTTGTTAAGTCCCCAGAATGCCAAAAAGCCCCCAAGTTCTTCCAGATATCATCAAAACAAACTGACAACTATTCACCCCATTAAATAGTGCACTTCTGACATCCCACCTATAAAATAAAATAAAATAAAAAAACTTAATTTCATTTCAGCCAATGAGGGGGTTCAGTGCTTCACATTTAGTCAGGGGGTTCAATGCTAGTCACCCTGTTAAGCAGGCATGTGGTCGATGCACACGGTCGCTCCTCCTTTCAGCAATCTTTCCAATCGTGATCAAATCTGTTGAGGACTATGACATTCCTCATGCCTTTTTCTCTTAATATTGTATTAACGATTGTCGTTCCTAAACTGCACAGAACACTTGTGGCAGTAAAAATAAATGGACATTTTCCTTATTAAAGGTGAGCAAAGCTAAAAATAAGTGGAGGCCACACTCAAGCATTTCCTGTCAAATGAAAACCATTCTTGATGCCAAGGACCACGGATAACAAATTCCAATGGTGTAAGTATGCTAAAGTCGTTAGCTACTAAAATAAATAACACATGCTTTGCGGAACACTACTCATTACATATTATCCAGGCCAAAGAGAAAACCTTAAAATGGCTGTTTTGCAAGAGACGCACACACGAAAAGCCACTGGAATGCTGTGAGCCATCCTCACCATTTGCTTGGGAAATGTGCTAACTCCACAGGAGCCCTGCTTAGCTGTCCCTGCATCGAAAGTAACATCAATCCTGCCATCGTATTCCTTAGCAGACGTAGTTCAGGTTCCAGCCCACTTCATGCTCAATTTATTCCCCCTGACTATGCGATGAGTCGAAGTGCTAAATATTGCTCGGGCTATGCAGAAGAATCCTGGAAGGACAGAAACCCTGCTGGCTGCCAGAAAAGCATGAGGCCTATTTATCCATCTTGCTTCGTTCTATACGATCAACTTTGACAAATCATGCTGTTGCTACACATTAAATGGTTTTCAAATTATTATTATTTTGTAACTTAGCAGGAAGCATGGTGGTGTAATGGGAAGCCCTGATGCCTCACAGTGCTTAGCCATTTGGGTATGGATTCAAATCCAGTTCGGCCTGTGTAGAGTTTGGATCTTCTAGTTTCCTCTCACAGTTCGCGCACATACGTTTCAGACGGTTGGGTGACTCCAAATCGCAGCTCTCGAATGTACGCTTTCATACTGCTGTGTATTTCACATAATACGAAGGTACACCAGCAATGCCCACAGATTACAAGACAGTATCCTCAACTGCTCCTAGTGCACCTGATACTGAATTCCAAAATAGACAAATTTTTACAATCAATTTAGGAGTCTTACTAAGTTATCGTCATCATCTGGAAGCAATGCCGCAAAGAAAAAAAAAAAAAGGGAGAATTACAGCTATGCTGCTGTGCTCAATGTCTAGTGGTGTGTATCACAAATGGACTTGCACAGAAGAGCCCCACACAGCTGATGTTAATGATAATAAGTCTGTCATTTTAACAGGCCTTTTAAACAGCTGAAAAGTTTTTAAACTTAATCATAATCTGTTCGAATCACTGGGACATTCCAAAGAGACGGGGAATGTCAATAAAAGAACAGCAGACGTGTACGATACTTCAGGGGATGTGCTGAATTTTGGCTCTCTGTTTCCAATTCAAATTGTAGCATACATATATAGGACTCTTAGAAAATATTTGATTATCAGTTAAATTCCGCTGACCTCAACAGCTGAAACAAAGCATTGCTGAAAGGCATTCCGCACAATGAGAAAAGTCTGCTACAATGTCTAGTTTTGTCCAGCTAGCATTGTCCCCAGAATGGAGGAGCTGCATAATGAGCAATTTGCAGCCTGGTGACAATGCCCACGCCATGCAAGTGAAGAGGCAACGGGGGGGTCTCTGTAAGCAAACAATGCCACCACTACCGTGTGCATTCACCTGGAGGATCATGGAGGCTAGAAATATTGTCATAGAAAGAGGCTCTTTGAAAATTCTGAATCTCTACAGTTGAGAGATGAAGAAGAGAAGAAAACGGGAGAAAACAAAACAAAAAAAAAAACAAAGGAACAGCCAACGCGACAGACAGAAAAAAGAACAACACTGGGTTAGTAGTGTACACAGCTACAAGTGGGGTAAAAAGAATCACACTTTACCTGAATGTTATTTACACAAGCAGGAAATCTCATGCAAATTAACAACAGAATTCCATTAGGATTCAGTCATATGGCGCATGGTTATCGCTGAACACTTCTCAACTCCTATATTACTTATAAACAAACAAATCCCATGATATCTAATCCTCACATTGTGTACCAACTTCTAATGCTTAAGTACCGTCTTTCCAGAGCTCAGCAACAAACTTGTCAGTCGACTGATGCAGGAGCGTAGCCACGTTGTCATTTAAGGGGTCCATGTTCTTCATCAGCCACTCATCTGCCTTGTAGTCCACCTTAGAGGAAAAGAGGGCAACTGTAAAACCTACTATCTCATCCACACAAAAATTAAAAGTGGCAGAATATTTTATATAGTATCAAATAAAATAAATGTACGTATCATCGTGATTCTCGGTTTAATGCACGTTCGGATGTTTATAGTGTCTGAACATGCATTAAGTGCACAGTTTATAGTGTCCAAGAGCCCCAACGCCAGCTTCTCATACCTTTCCCGCATAGTGGATAATGCAGAAGTCGGCTTTGTCCTTCAGCTGTCGAGGCTTCTGGAACTTGGAATGAGAGCCCTGTTCCTGGACCACCTTTTCCACAAAACTCTTGTCAGTGGCCTTGGGGAACCAACACTCCTCATCAAGGAGGGCCAGGATGCCAGGGGGGTTAGTCTGCAGAATTTGATACAACATAAAAAAAAAGTTCAGTGGTGCTTAGGTGAACGCACTGTGGCTTTCCAAAGGTAATGCTGCTTAAAATGTGCACATTTTTGAAATAACATCTCAGTACAAACCCTTTGACTGCCAATCTGTGCATTTAATCAACTTTACTATCAGTTATAAAAATAAATGCAGGCTGACCGATGTGGTGTGTCAGGAAGCTCTACTCAGCTGTGATGCAAATGCAGGGTTTCCTATATTAACAGTCTTTTAACCAAGAGACATCCACTGAACAGCCCATGGGACTGAAGAACCTTAAAAAAAAAAGCACAGATGTGCCCAAACCCACCGGACGCTCTATGAGATCGATGCAAGGCTGCAGGTCCAGGCCAAAGTCGATGAAGCTCCACTCAATGCCCTCGCGCTGGTACTCCTCCTGCTCCAGGATGAACATGGTATGGTTGAAGAGCTGCTGCAGCTTCTCATTGGTGTAATTGATGCACAGCTGCTCAAAGGAGTTCAGCTGCAGGACACAAGAGGGTGGGGCATAAAAGTTGTCAGGAATCACCTGTATCTGAAAAATCTAAAATTTCTCCAACTAGAAGCTAAAGTCCACAATCTGAATAATATGGAAACCTAAAGTCAGGAAATCCATCCCCCCCCCTTGGTATAACTAAAACAATTTGATGTGACTTTCATTAGCAAGACATAGGCTTCATTAGTGTAAAGTTCTTCAGAACAGATTTAAAACATTTTTTTATGGAGGCTATCAGAACATCTCTGCCTGACACTACTCCCTTCTGGGTAATTTCTGCAACAGATCAGGCCAGAAACTAGGTCAATTCAGACAAAGTAGTTTGGAAAGGTACATCCTCAGTAGCAAATACTAAATTACACATGGTAAAATATATTTCTAAATTACATGCTAGAACTAAGTTGTGAACAGCAGTTTGTATATTTCAGAAGCATCTCTAGGTCAAACAATTGGCAGAGTAACCGGTGTAAAGTACTTCATTTCATGCTAAATATAAATTGTTTATTTCAAGTCGACTTCACATCTGTTCCATATTAGTATTCTACTCCTTCACTGTGGATCCGTCACATAGGCTGGTTTAAGTAAAAAAAATAAAAATAAACAAAACAAAAAAAGAAGCCTCAGAGGAAGACTCACAGATCAGCTGAGAGAAAACTTGACATGAGAGGAGTCTGGCTGAACTACTGTGGGCCATTTATGCGTGTAAAGCATGGGGCTCTGAATGCTAATGTAATATAATGATTCTCTTCATCACCTTCAAAATGATGCCTTCATAATTCACAGCATTATTCAGTTTCCTCCTCATGCCTTATAGGCCTCAAGATGGTGGTCTATCTTTATTTGAGAGGAAATTACCCTCAGGTATAAATCACTTAACTGAAAGGCAGCTGAAACACTCAATAACTGTTAGAGGAATCCATCCCTAGGTGAGGTTTCCTTGACAACATACAGCATATTTAGCTTGGGGGTGCTAAACAACCCGTGACACTTGCAGTACCTCAAAGATCTCAAAGCCAGCAATGTCAAGGATGCCGATGAAAGAGGCACCCTGGCGCTTGGTTCTGTCCAGGGCTTTGTTGATGCGGTGGACCAGCCAGCGGAAGAGCCGCTCATATGTGGCCTTTGCCAGGGCCTCCACTGCAAAGTCTGCCTGTATGGGACAGAGAAAGAATATCCATTATATTCCATTCTGTTGTTCTGTATAGGGCAAAAGGAAATAACTATATGGAAAGAGAACTGTACAATACCGAGTTAAAAGTAGACCAGTTTTACATATAGCAGACAATAAGAGCATAAATATTTGCAGTCTACAGCTGAAATTAACCAGAGAATCCAAGTTTAGCTCTGCATGTGTGTCTGTCTGGGTACACATTTGATCTTCAGTTTCTGCGCAGTTATGAATACATACCTGCTCCTTGGTCTGTGCCTTCTGTACATAGTCGCGGCCCACCTTAATCCGTGGGGTCAGGATGGCACGTGTGAACTCCATCACATTCATACCCAGAAGGTGACACAGCTTCTGGGCAGCTGGGAAAATAATAATGAGCACAACATAAAAATTAACCACAGGACTTTCAGTGTTTGTGAATACTGCCAAATCATCCATATTAGCTCAACCCATATCAGTTATTTCTGTGGCGCAGCTGCATTAACATACCATATGATTATCTGCTATCATTACACAGTGTAAACAACTTTGCAACAGTATGGATATGGCTCCTATTAGAAACAATTTTAAAAGAAATTTGCCACCAACACATTCTTCTACAATAAAATCTGGCTACGTTTTTATGTTGCAAATGCTTAAGTATGTATAGTGTTAAGAAAATATAAAACACTGCTTTTTACTGTCCCATGGAGCACAAAAACCAAATTTGTGTGTTAAAACGTGCATTTTCCCTCCTTTAAACACCCAGAGATCTCCAAAGATGTTGCAGCAGGATTTCTGGAAATACTGACTATGAAGTGTTTATGTATAAGACCACCAAAGTCAGCTCATCTGCAACATCTGGTGCTGTCTGGATCTTCTTCTAATGCTGGAATTAAGGTACAGCCCCCTTCTTGCTTGAAACTTACGAGTCTTAGAAATGATAAAGGATTATTTATTTTTATTAACACTGTTGAATAGTGGCTGATAACGTAGAGAGTTAAGTCACTGATGCAGTCATAAAATTTGGGCATTCAGTACTAGAACACTAGTAGCACAAGAATGACACCCTGGAATGGAGGATGTAGATGGTCTTACCCGTGTTCTCTGGCATGGAGGCTTGGTCTGTATTCCTCTCCTTCTTGAAGACAATATTTCCAAATTGCAGCACAGAAGACACCACCTTGAGCATGGCTGTGATGACAAGGTCACAATGGTCTCATTGTTTTATAAATCAAACAGGAAACAAGATCAAATTTTGCTAGACAACATGTTTTATGGAGTATTTTGTTTTATAGTTGAGGACTGAAGGCCCTCGGCACAAAAATATGAGTTGTAATATTGTTTGCAAACATGTTCGTACCCAGGACCTCATCATGGGAGAAGCTCATGATGTGCATGGCCTCCATGGTCTCCTGAAAGTTGTCCTTGTCCTGTTGGCCAGGGATAGGGATATTGCCATTGGACAGGAATCGGTAGCTGTTGAAGCCCTCTAGAAGCAAGTCAGCTATGAACAAGAAAAGCAGCTGTTGAATGCGACTTGGAATGAAGCACTAAGCACGATCACATCTAGTCATCCAGTCACAAGAGAACACAAATTCAACAGAAGCACAGCTAGACAAATTTCACTGAATACTGGATAAAATGGTAGTCAAGACTTTGTTATGACGGTGAATCAGTTGGTTGTAAAATACACTGAAATTCCACCACACTGCTGTAAGTGGGGTCCAAAAGAACAACTGTAAAATGTGTGGTCATCCCATTGCAAAATTAATGAAAAACAGTATTTTTCAGTCATTCTTTTAGTTACTGTTAAAAAACAAACTGAGAAAAAAATCATTTAGTAGCCATTTAGAAAACAGAATATAACAAACATATATGATGAATATAATATGTACTAATACAATAATAACATAATGACTCACTTCTACTATGTTGGCAACATTATGAAAGAATGGTTTGGGAAACTGGATATACTATAAGAACACAGGCTTTATTTCTCAACAGCAACACCCAGAGCACAACAACACGCCCACCCCAAATCTTTCAAACACGGTGAATACAGAGAGGGTCAAAAAGTCTCCTGTAATTCCCCACAACTATTTACAAACATGCCACAGCAGCAGCACATTGAGAAAGCTAGAGCTCCCTCCATTATCACCACAATATAATAGGAATTTTTACTCAGTTGTATGTTGTCTTCAGTAAATCCTACAATTCATTGCCATTGACAAATGATTTTTATGATTGAGAGGGAGCAGGAGGAGCGAAGCCAATTGTGATATTTGAATTCCCCTTATTGTGGGATGCATATTCACAGGGCTTTTTCTGCCCTTATTAATTTTACTAACTAGGGACTATAGTAGGAATTTTTCAAATTCAAAGACAATCTGTTCCATAAAGCAAGCAACTTCATCCAGAATTTAGCAGAATTTAAATACTAATGAAGCGTTTAAATGTTGTTCAAGTGCCATTTGACTCACACTTCAGGTGTTCTCCAGCTCCTGCCAGCAGCTGGTAGAAGATGTGAAAGGTGCGTTCATCCTTGGCCTGGCGAATTGCACGCGACTTCTCAAGCAGGTCTGGACACTGAGGGTCAAGGACCAGACAGCTTACCAATAGAAAACACAACAGCTGGATGGTTCGACACTACGCCATGTCTTAGGGAACCCTTGACGGAAAAGTTTTCCTTGAAAGAGGAGTGGACAAAAGTGGGACTGTTCCTGCACTGAAGCTTGTCATAAAACAAGCAGGTCAGAGTCAAAACAAACAAAAATCATGTACACACTAAGGAAATGCCTCTGGGTCTACAGTTCCCTGTGCAGTTTGTTAGTTTAACAATGTGTATACTACACACAACAGATTTTTTACTGTGTAGATTCTTCAAACATTTCTTTTGCACTTTGTAAACAAACATCTTACTTGTTTCCATAAAGGTTTTGACATAAGGTTTAACTGAGTACATGCCCTTCTTGAACTACATAAACTTTATTTCTTTTCACTCACAGCCCTTTTCCTTCTCTTAGGATACAGGTTTCAATGTTGGCCCCAACAATGTAACCGGTTACATCAAAGTTGATCCGGATGAACTTGCCCTGTAGCAATGAACACACAGTGAAGCTAAAGAGATGTAGAAACAATCATGAGTACAGACCCATTTAATGAGATGGACCCCCTATAACTTGAAGGAGTGGGACAGTTGAGAAAGCAGACCTTTAACTCCTCACAGGAAGCTTTTAGTGAATACTATTCTTTCATGTTGAGCATTTATCACCTGTTTGTGAAAACACAAGCTAGTACCCCCTGCCCGAACACCAGGTGGTTCACATCTCCTTAGCTATACTGAATCAAAAAAGGAAAATATATGGTGGTGCAACATTCAATCTTTTCCTTTTGTCTAACAGCGTGAAAACCAATTAAACTAATCTATGGCTTACAAAACGAGACGAGTTGTCATTTTTCACTGTCTTGGCATTTCCAAAGGATTCCAGGATGGGATTTGCTTGCAAAAGCTGACGTTCCAGCTCACCCTGCAATGGAAACAAAATTGATGTTGTTAAAGCCAGGTTCAGGTTCATCCTTCTACCATATAAGTACACATAGTGTGGTCAGGGAACCAGGCAAGTGAATATATATGACTGTTTCATTAAAAAAAAAAAAAAAAAAGTCAAAGATAAATATAAGAGGTCTTCTTCAACTTTGTTTAAAATGGCCATAGAGCTTGAATTCTCACAGACAAAGTAACAAAGGGTTTTATGGGTTTTAAAAAGCTTGAAAAGACCAAAGAACAACAATCAAACATGCAAAATAACTTCCGTTACTGGGTTTTAAATTCTCTCTGAAACTTCTACAGTTAATTTATCTGCTATAGTTCCTTTCCTTAAGTGTTGCTCAGTCAACTAGTATTCATGATATACAGTACTATAAGTAATAATGGGTTTTTTTTCTGTAATTAAAACACAGAAAAAGTAGAAATGGCTGGAATTTCAGTGCCAAATCTGGCTTTCTCTTGTTAATTTAAAATTAAAAGGGGGGAGGTCTAGTGGAGGAGTACCAGACAATTCTTTAAAATCCAGTGGTCATGAGAGGTGTCAATAACAAAACAAATTCCATTTAACAAAAGCCAGTGTGTCTTTCTGTACTTCAGAAGAATTAAAGTACAAGGGAACAGAAGCATCCTAGTGGCTAAACTACTCATAATGTTTCCTCACACCCACCAATGGACTAGATTCACACAGAGAAGATAGACAGAAATGGGACAGTTATGACCCACTTCTAGTCTCCACCCTCGGCAGTGAAAACTAGACAACTTTTCACTCATCAGTTGGTAGGCTTCATTTCCCACCAAAATACAATTGGCCAAATCAAGAACAGTAAGTATGCTGAATTTCTACTGAATGCTTTATGAATGTCCTGCTTTTCTGGGGATAGGTGGCAGATGGTTTTTGTGCTCTGAGTAGGGAACGGCCATGCTGCTTTGGCGAGCGCACAAAGAGAGCACTTCAAACATGCCTTCTATGTTGTTGCTTATGAAAAAGCTTGCAAACATCATTAGATCAGAGAGAAATGATCAAGAGATCTTGCTAAAAAAAAAAAAAAAGCCTGAAAAAGAAAAACTGAAACAACACACACTGGCAGGATGACAACTGCTTTAAGGAATTGCAGCAGTTTTTTTGGTTATAGGTGGAAAAAAACAAAAGGGTAGTAAATTCTACGATTGCATACGTGGGCCATTCGTCAGGGATTTAAGTTCAATGTTACTATTTATCCCTTTTATAATGCAGCAAATAGATGATATGCTGTTTCTGGTAATATTCTTCCTGCTTTATAAGACATAGAAGCACCAGGTTAAAATGGAAGCAAATTAATGGTATGACTACTAGAGCTCATAGAAGCTAGAACATTCAAAGCTAAAAAGAAACATTTCACAGGAAGTAAACAAAATACACAAAAAGTTTATAAACCCCATCTGAAAACAGGACCATTCCGCAGTGGACAGCTTTTTGGGTGGACGGTGTATGACTGACATTTCCTGTATTGGTTACTCCTTTTTGCAGAATAGAAGCATCTGGACGAATTTGGCCTAGTCTGCTGAAGCAGCTCTTTGGCAGATTCTCAGCAGTCTGATGACTCCACTTGGGTCTGTTGAACTCTGGTACTGCACATATTTATTTCCTTGTTTTTGTACCTAAAAACCAATTTCCTTTCTGCCAGTCATTCCTGCAAAACGGTGTCAGTACTGCTTTAGTTCTGATCTTTCCTTTAAGCATTTCCTAATTATTCTTGTATTTCTGAATCCTTAGGAATTAGTCTGAAGATCCTGAAGCAAAAGGGGGGAAGTAAAAGTAAATGCCAGAAATAAAAACTGATGGCTCTTAAAGCAAAATATATTTCAATAAGCTGCTATAATTATACAGAGTGAAATATCCAAGGTTTTAAACTTTCAGAGTGCTTTAATGTAAGGACACTAACATTAGACAAAAACAATTCATCCATCCAATCCATCCATTATCTTTAACCACTTTATCCTGGTCATGGTCACAGTGGTCTGAAGAATATGCTGGAATAACTGGGAGTCCTTTGCAGGGTGACAACACACCCAGCCTCTCCCTCTCCCTCACACACACACACACACACACACACACACACACACACACACACACACACACACACACACACACACACACACACACAGGAGAATTTAGTGTGACTACAAAACTAAAAACAACACATAGAATGAATTTGATTCAAACCTATGATCAACCCAGGTACTGTGAAGCAGCAGTGCTACATACTGTGCCACCATGCTGACCTATAAGTAATCCATTCTACTTTCATCATGCATTATGATACAAAAGTTTTCCTTTAAATCGCTAATGTGCATAATAAGTTAGACAATCATCACACATGACATATTTTTGGTTTGGTTAGAATGCAAAAAAAAAAAAAAAAAAGAAAGAACTTGCCTGTAGCTTCATTGTTTTAGGTTTAGGCGACTCAGGCTGCTTGTTACAAACAAACATACAAATAAACACAGCTGTTAGTCACAGGGGTCTTTTCCCAACTCTGAACAGAGCACCCCAGTACCTCCCAATTCACATTCTGCATGTTAGCATTATGCTCTAGACAAAAGGACTCATGGAAAGCTTCTGGTGTAAGGCTTATTTTAATAAAAACACTTAATATCAGCACAAAAAGGAAAGCACAGTGCAATCTGAAGGTATAGTTATCCTGTGACTGTGAAGGCACATACAGAAGCAGGCAATGTAGTGGTTAAGCAGCTTCAGAGGGCCAGAGCAGAGGAACGCAATTCATTTGAAGGTTCAGTTACATAAGAGCTACATAGATATCAACTTATATTAAGAAAAGTCTTACTCATATAGCCAGAACACATGAACAAAGAGAGGTGGTCCTTATATACAGACAAGGGGAAGGATAATGAGAGCAAAGTGTGTGTGTGTGTGTGTGGAGGGGGACACGTAGCAGAACTCACAGGAATATTATGGTCTTTGCGTCCCTTGTGGGATGATGCCACATGTGCCAGATACTGGATGACCTTCTTGGTGTTCTCTGTCTTTCCGGCCCCTGACTCTCCACTGTGTGGGTAGAATGCAGTAGCAACAGACCAACAGCATTGTCACATGCAGACAAGATGCTGCATCCACTCTCATCCTGCTAAGGATTCTGACACCATAACTGCTGCTGACAGGGCTTTCAAACCCACAATCTGTCACACAGAGCCACTCTTTGATGCTCCTGTATGTCTGTGTTTCCTTTTGCTACCCTTTTATTCTATATTTTGTGGCTTGTGGCAAGCTTCCAGGGAGCACAGAATTTGACATGAGTCCTGCAGCTACAACAGTTCCACACAGGGCACCATCTCCAGACAGGGCAAACTGTTTACTAAGTTGTGCAAGCTAAACATAGGTCCGCAAAAGGGAAATAAACACTCATTCCAGGGGCTTTCTGACAGGAGCCAATAACACTCTCCACTCAATGTTATCTTAATTACTTAAACCCTTAACATGCACTGAGTATATTAAATATTGTCCCCATGATATTTTATTCTCCACCGAATTCCAATAAACATCAGTTTTCAAAGAATGGCATCAAGAACAGAAAATGAAAACATCCAATATTACTGCCCAGCTTTTTAGTAGTCTCATTGGAAATTACAGTAAAGCACTGCTGCTGAATGTTGTAAAATGTGGCGCCATATAAACCCAAACCTAACACCCTTTTTTTTTTTTTAAAGTCAATAAAAGAACTTTCTTGTAGCATAATGGCTCAGGTTGAAGTCCGTTGAATGTTGAATAGTTCTTAAGCAAATGTATGAAATTAGGTACTGTACTATAATTAACTTTATTTTGACCTTGATATATCAAGTTACATGATAACTGAATGATGAGTACACAGCATCCTTTGGATTTTCTTATTGAAATACCAGAATTGTATACTTACGTGCAAAGGATGGACTGGTCTTCTCGATCTGCAGAAGAAACAGAAAGATAAGACTGTTCACTGTTATGTTTTCCAGGGTCACAAAGGTTAGACTAATAACTTCTGTAAATGACAGATTTTTATGAATGACCAAGACACTGATACCTGCACCGAGATTCACTATAGGCCCAAGAACATGGAGCTGAGCAGAGGAGGCTGCAGGGTTCTGAACCGCTTTCAACCACACTACTCTCAAACACAAGTACCTTTAGTGGTGGCAATGCTGTGACCATATAATACTATCCAAACAGTTAAATAAACAATCACTGGTACTTTTTTAATTTTGCACAAATATTCTTGGTAAACCCTTGAAAGAGTTTGTGAAAAGCCCAGGAGTACAGCTGTTTGGGAGATGCTAGAACTGGGACATTTAGTGCTATCACACAAAGTTCAAAGTCACTAAGATCACTCTTTTTGCACATTTCAATGATCACTGTAACAGTAACTCATGGCAGAAATGCTGGTCTACCTGATTTATAACACACACCAATCACTTAATGGATGACTTTTTGGGAATCAAATTGTGTGAAGGTGGGTGGGGGGTATATGTAATAATCTGGCAACTATGTGTACAGTATATTATCATATATATTTTAAATTATGAACCATGGGAGTCCAAGGCTGTTTGATAAAGACCCTTCAAAATTTTTTTGAAAACTGCAGAATGAGATGCAACTCATGACCATACCTTGATCCCAGAGTCGCTGACCCCTTTATGAGCTTCTGCTTGGAAAAAGACTTTCAGTTCTAAGGCTGGTAGCAGAACACAAATTCTATCAATGACTGACAAAAGAAAAAGTGTAATAATCAATAACAATATACATTAAACTTATTAGATCATCTTCTTCTGTATTTGACAAACAAGTGGTCAACCAACTGAACTAGCACTCTAATGCCTGGACTGCTTTTATAGCTGAACATGGGATTTTCATTTCCTTTGTAATCACATTACATCTTGGCATTTTTAAAATTACACAGAGTAATCTTGCAACTGCCCCATGGCCACAAATCATGCTGTATGCAACCACCCATATGGATTCATTAACATGTGGCTTTTATAATCACTCAAAACACCATATAAAAACACAACGGCCTCTCTCAAGACAGAAGGGCTGCTGGCTGACCACAACTGCTTAGCATCCTGCTGAACCAGCAGCCGAGTCCAACAACACTTCCCAGGGATCCCAGCCTCAGTTGAAAGGGAAACTCAGGACACTATGCTCTTCTCTAGAGTTAATGAAGGGAGGAAGCGTTCTTAATAGTGTTGATGGACTAAAGAAAGCACTGAACTCCAGTTTGTTCCATTTCTTTTCTTGCTGTCTTCATGGTGTACCTTTTTATGGTGTAGTATTTGAAGACCTGACCTCATGGCAAGAAGGCTGTAGGTTCAAATACATGAGTGATAACTCCTTCTGTAACATTACCAAAAGTACTTGGCCAGTCCTACAATAGTCTACACTGTAGTTCAGTATATGGATGAAAATGACTGAAATTGAATCAAAGAAATAAACATGAGGTCTGTTTAGAGGGGTCAAATTTTTTGTATTATTCTCAACCCTCATTCTCAACAATGAAACTACTGCACACAAAAAATTGCTGTCTAAACCAAACAACAAAAGGCAAAAAGGCTCAGAAGATACAACATCTTTTTGAAAACAAGTTGTAAACCAGCTGAATGTTTTAACCCAAAGAGTGCTTCCCAGACTGAATCACTACCTGGCAGATTTGAGAGCTGTTTTCTGTTTTTATTCAGACAGGACCTTTCCTGAGCTTCAATGTATATAGAAGGATTTTAGTGACATACTAGCCTGAAAATGATGTCCCTGTGCCAGGAGAGTACAAACTATCTGTGGCTCAGCTGCTGGAATCAGATCTAAAATGATTTTAGTTTCTTGGTTCTATCCCTGGCCTTAAAAAGCAGCACAACTTTCAGCAGACTAAGCAGAGTCTTTAATTGAATATGGGGTCAGACACAAAACTAGCAATAAACCATGGAAAAAAAGAAGAAGAAAAAAAAAAAATATATATATATATAAATAAAAGTAAAACTACTACACCTTTCTTTTTGTTGAAGTTCTTAGGTGGCAATACACCGTAGTCAGCTGAAAAATAAATTATGGCACTTTTCTTTACAGAAAAATCTAGTTCTTCTTTAAAGTTTTAAAATGCCCACCATTTTATTAAGCCATTCCATTCTGCTTTAAAAACACAAACTTTTTCAAGATTTATGGATATGGGTTATTAAAAAACCATAAGGAAAGAAAAAATAAAACTGGTATAGCTGAGATTAGCAGGTAGCTTTGTCATCTTCTGAGAAAGACAAAACAGTACCAGACAGAGGGGCTTCCTCCTTCACAAGTCATGAAAGATAGAGTAAGACAAGAAAGGAGGTCAGGGGTATGACAAATTCAGTCTCATCCCTCCACAGTAAACCTACTGTGAGCCCCAGTCCACTGGACATAATCCAGAATTGCCTACTGAAAACTAATGGAGTGTAAACATTTATTTCAGTGTCCTTGGTGTGTGTGTGTGTATGGGGGGGTGCTTCAGCCAATCACTACTTGCTTTTTGCTAATCAAAACCTAACCATGTTCATATTTAACCTAATTTTTCAATCCAACCTGGCATCTACCCATCAAATGGAGAACACCACAGCTGGAGAGAGGCGGAAGGGTTCAGGGAACTTTTCCACATGTTATTTGAAGTAGACCCCCCTACATCTTATTACTTATTAGAAATGTCAAAAGCATGAAACACTTCACAAAAACTCGCAACTGCTAAGGATCATTACAGTTTTCCCATCTTTTTTGGATTTTTTTTGTTGTACTTTACAGACCATTATGTAATCAAACATTAAATCCAGTTTTGGGACGATACTACAAAGTAAAATGACAAAGAGTGGGAGGGTCTGGGTACATGAGCTTGATCCTTGACCCCTGTTAACCCCTGTAGTGTGTTGGAAGCATCTGGCCCCACTAAGCAGACATAGAGCCTGGACTTAGACTGCCTCCAGCAGACCACCCCATGGGCCACACAGCAGGGGATGGAGTTTGTCTTGCTTGGCTGAGATTACTTCACCACCAATAATTTATCCCCCTACCCCCGCCCAGTCCTAGAAAGATTAATGCAGTGACCTCTCTCATTCCATGCATTCCTGTCTACCTCTCCACCAGCCACAGACCCTTTACTTCCACACACTCCCTACAGCCCCACCTCCATCTTTTCCTGCCTGCTCAAAGCTACTTGTTTTTATGTCACAAAAACTCCACGCTGACCATGTATGGAAAAGACCAGCTCTCACTCTCCCTTTCTGGCAGTAACTTCTCACCTTGCATCCAAATTAAACAGCTCACAGAGAACAAGGGGTACAAATACAGGAAAATGATGGAATGTGCAGCACCAAGAGGACTGATAGCAGTATGTTCAGCATGATGTGAATTAGACTGAATACAATATCATAAATTATGTTCTCAGTTGCCCTTTGCAAAAATTTGGAAATTACATTAACTGCTTTTTGTTCAAATGGTTCCATACACTGATTTTGGGAATTCCCTGCTCTTTGAAAGAATAGGCCAAGGAAAGAAACTGCAAAGACTGGCTCATTTGTGGTGAAAACATCTGCCTCATTTATAAATATAGCATTGCATCTGTAAGAAGAGTTCCACTTCGAAGTGGTTATAATAAAGACCTTCAAACCCAGGGCCACTTTGAAGCTTGGAATTTCTCATACTTTTGAGGAGCAACTCAGATGCATCCTCCCACCTGCTTTAACTCTCTGGGCTTTCTGACAGAGTTCAGGCTCAGTTCCTTACACTAAATGGCCTGTGAAAATGCAATTGCACTGTGCAGGGCTCCTCTGATTGGATTCTAGCTCAGCATATTGTGTGGAATACGGTGACAATAAGGTACATCAGTAGCCAGTGATTTATACATGATGCTTTCTCGGATTTTTTCTGAAACTGTTGCACCAAATTCACAAAAGGTGGCAAAAAGACGACAAATAAAATGCTTTCGAATTATACAACTGCCACCTGCACAAAGCTCAGAAATGTCACTGGAGCATCTTTGAAGGTATGTTTTGTGAGTCACATGCAGCATGTGCGTTGGTAACCTCATTGACTACCCAGAAGAAATGGGGCTCAGAAAAAGATGACATTTCTGCTTGGTCAGCAGTGAACTATGTGCCAGTCATCTGGTGTGAGGAGGGGGAGAGTGATGGAGGGCCAGTGGATCTGAGGCTGACTACTGAGGCAGGCAGAATGGTGGCACATTCCCATCAGTACAATGATTCCATTTACTGTCATCACACTGCTGGTGCTGATGTCATAAAGAGGAGGGAATTTCATTCCTCACACACCAATAAAAGCCAAGATAAGAGTCATGCAGGATCACCATAAAAGGTAATTAACTTGCATAACACCTGGTTGCCATATGGACCTGGGGGCACTCCATAACGTCATGATGTCATTTGCATTCTTTACTGGACCTCTCAACAGTCTCTTTCAAACCCACACCCCCCCCCCCCCAAAAAAAAGAGGAAAAACCAAACAAATAACCTGACCAGTTGGCAAGTTTCAGTAGACCATCACCCTCTCACAAACACAAACAGCTGGCAACTGATGTCCACTAAAACTTTCAAACATTTTTGGGTGTGTGTTCAGCCTTTCGCCATTCTCTGTCAAGACACAGCACTCAAACACCACTTTACTCCAAACTTGGTTTGTGACAATACATGTAATTGTGAATAAAGATGTGGCTGGAGGCCATCATCTTTCCATCATGGAGGATGAACACATCCAACTCACAGACCTCAGATCATTTCAAGCCTACTGTGGGTAGGTGTTGCCCCTGTGATTCTGCCTGTCTGGTCATATTACCTCCTTCAGACCACACAAAAATAAAGCAGAAATGTCTATTTTCAATGACAAGTTCATACCCGTGTCCCCATTTTACCTAACACACACTCCACTGTCTTTGAAAATTCCAGAGTAAGAATGGGAGCCAGAAAGAAACTAGAATTTACTGTACAACCAGCTGCAAAAAAATGAAACAATTATTCCTTTAAAATAAAAAATATAGTACATTTTCTAATTTACAAGTGGAATGCAAGGTCAAACTCTCAAGACTTTCACATACGCAACTGATACATAAGGTTGAAGAATGTGCTGTTTCTCAGAGGTAACCACACGAGCTATACCCCACAATAAACCACACACACACCATGAACCGTACCGCATTGCGAAACAGCCCCGCACTGCTCCTCAGAGTGCACCACTTTCAAATAAAAATGCTTTCCATTCATAGCTCTCTAAATCAGTTTAAAATATATATTAACTGGAAGCTGTTTTGTGTAACATCCCCGCCACAAAACACTACCTAAAGACCAAGGAAGCAGTCCAAGTGTGGAGCCCCTAGCTTTCCCACCACACACTTCACCAACCAACCCTTAAAAGCTGACAAACCTCTCAACCAACTGCCAGTCAAAGACAATACTGCAGCAGGGTAAACCTGTCCAAACATATGGTTTGATTTAAAAGAACATTAGTTTTTCTGGACTACATGTTCCAGAAATGTTAAAATTAGCCTCTTGCACCTCATTGGATGTGACCAAAAGGCAGTGAGAGAGATCATGGAAAGTATTTTGTGATATTATCTACAGCAGATGTGTGTTAATGCATGTGCATCTGGTAACTGCTTCATGCAAGCGCCATATTGGTTCACCCTCCACTCTCAGCTGATGGTGCAACCATGGTTGATACTAAAGTCAGTGTTACCTGCTAGTCCCTGCAAGGAAAATGAAAATTGTAGACCTTACCTCTAAAACACACTCACTGTCATTTACTTTAGTAAAATAATCCTTTTGAATAAAAATCTGCCCTGGTTAAATATATGGTGAGCAATCACAAAAGATGTTGTAGAGTACAGGATGTGAGCTACAAAAACGGACTGGGAAAAATAAGGCAAGAATGTGTAATTTTCATAAAACAAAGAGATCCAAGTGAAAAGAAACTTAGCGTATTATGCTGCTGGAGACAGGACTATGGCAGTGACAGTGGGTCTGAGGACAAGGGGATTTAGATGGACCAGCTAAGAAAATGGGGTTCTAGTTGGGTTGAGAGGATAACCGAGGTCTACAGGTCTGCAGAAGAACATTGCTGAAGGGTCATGGTACCAGTGCTTCTCCTGTCTCCCTTTCAAACAGGTGGCATAATCATTCTCTGCTGGCAGCAGCACATTCTTTTCAGAAACTCCACCCCTACCCGCTAAAGCCTGTTTTATAATGCTTGGAGCAAGACTGTTATGCAAATTAAGCAACAAAAAAAGGGTACGGCTTTAGCAGTGTTAGGGAGATTTTTACCCATCCATCCAGACAAACTCATCTGGTAAGCACCCCACCATTATGTGAGAGGCGCACACTTGTGTGTGTTGGTATGTGTGTGACGGAATAGCTTGAATGTAGGGCTGGGAGCCATCCACAAAAACAAACAATAAAGAGATATGAGAGGCAAGCACAAGATGGTTACTAGGCCCTGTAAAATGCTTTATAATTTGCATTGCTAGTAATATTTTTTTTACCTATTGCTTTTATGAATTTCTTCATTAACTCCTTTCATGGTACAATACTGAATACAATACAGTACAATATTCTGATTCTTGTATAGCTGGATCTATTGATGGTAGTCAAAGAACCTTTATGGAGGTACAATAGGAAATGCCCTACTCAAGGGTTGACCAGTCAAGTTTTTGGTCACAACCCAAGAGATTTAATCACAAGACCATCTGCTGTTTCTGCCTCAGTCCTTGCAGGGTCTCCCTGAGTTCTTGCAGAACAGACACCCACACCTGTCCCGTCGCTCAGAGCCTGCTGTAGTCTGGTAGGGGTTCCTCTATCTGCAGAAACAGACAAGGCCCCTTTCTCAGTCCCCACGACCCCTCAAAACCCTGTTCCCGCCAGCCTCACAAAGCCACCATTGTTGTGAATCACCCCCTCTCTGTCTCGAGTTGGGCCACACTGCTGGCATGGATCCAAGTCTGAACTGCTCTGCGCCACTGGACTTCCCCATTGAGCTCTGGGTCAGTACCCCCACCCCCATTAACACTGCTGTGTCAGAGCTGAAACTATTGCAGACTCCCCTAAAAAAAACACACTGAGAGCAAGCTCTGACATCCAGACAGTCTAACACACACACACACACACACACACACACACACACACACACACACACACACACACACACACACACACACACACACACACACACAAAATATATGTAAGGATCAAAGTGAAAGGGGGGTGAGATACTGCATGACACAGCTAATGTGCATTCACTCACTATACTGCCAATGAATAGAGGACCCTGGCTGCCCCCTCACACATGCACCAAACATTGTATTTCTCATACTGTAGTTCAGTATGTTTAGTAATTTTTTAAAAGAAACATTAAGTACAAATTAGCAAAAGTTTGGCTTACATAACAATCATGTCTTCATATAGTCTAAATTAAAGCACAAGAATACACAAATATATGAACTAGAGCTGAATTGTACAGAGGGGTTTCAGATGTGGAGCTTGAATAAAAGGGGCAGAAAGTCAGACAAAAAACAGATGTTCACAAAGCCACGTGGCTGAGCGATTGAGCTGTGAATGTTTCTACACAAACGAGAGGCTGAACCCCATAGTTCTTTTTCCTCACTCATACACAAGTTTATTTTCTTATCTTTGTAGGAATTCTATTTTCAGTCCAGCTTTCATGCAATGATATGCGAATCCTCCCTAGTGTCAGTGAAAAACTTAGAAAGTTATTTTATTTTTTTCTTTTAAGAACATAAAAAGGTTTTTGTTCCATTGCTTTTTTTTTTTTTTTTTTTTTAAATAAAAACATTTCTCTCAACTTTAGGGAGGACATCCCCATTATATGTATTTTTCAGGATTTATCATCCTCTTAGGGTTGCTTTCTTCAAATATGTTCCCTCAAGATATAGCAAAATGAAAATATACAGCACATACAAACTGAATATACAGCACGGAGGTGCAAAGTTTCAAGCATGACCAGCAGCATGCATATTCCAATGTTCTCGACAGAAATAACTATACTCCTCAAGGAACAAATCTCCTTCCTGCTGCTCCATCCAGACTCTGCTGATCTGTACATGAGCAGTGAAGAGGCTATGGCCCTTGACTCCACTTCCCCCAGCCTCACAATGGATGATACAGTTCTTATATTTGGATTGATCAACATCTCAATGATTAAGTGGGCAATCTACTTGGACAATAGCCGAATTTGATCTAAATCAGACTACGCCCTCTCTCTCTCACTCTTCACACACACACACACACACACACACACACACACACACACACACACACACACACACACAAAACTAATTTTAAAGGAACTTATCTTAGAGGCTGCAGGTACCAATTACATAAGATGAAGCCATGTTAAAAATAATCAGCCATGCCTTGACTGATTCATCTAAAGATCAATTCAGAATAATTTCAAATACTACAAAATTACATCTGCAGCATCAGTGTTACTGAACACTGAACAATACAAAGGCAATATTTCTCCACACTGCTGGAGCAGAATCACTTCATATGTAAACAAACTGCCTTAACTCCTACATAACCTGCCACTCCATAGGCAAGTCTTTCCTTTTTAATTCAGTATTTTAAGTCATGTTCAGTAATACATGGTAAGTTCTTAATACACTTAAGAGTGATTTGCTCTGGTCAGACAATTCTTCTATAACCCAACAATATAATGCATCCAGTAGTGACATATATTCAAACAACTGAGTGGCACATTCAGAGACAAACATTGGCAGTTTGGGAGGCAATCATGGTATAGGTGGTGAGAAAGGTTTGCAGTGTTTTCTTGAATCACACCACACCATTTCACTACATGGAGCACATTTCACTACATGGTATACAACCATGTACGTAACAAATAAACTCTTTTGACTTTTGATTCTTTTGACCAACTAACAAATAATCAACTGCACATACTGTACTGAAATTAGAATCTGGTTTCACAACTCCCAGGGCTGTCTGTATTTGACTTTCCCTGCATGATCTGATCGGCGTCTGCTTTACCCCACATGGACTCATCTCCAGCTTTCAAGTATTGGGACCCGCAATCCTACCACGCACCATCTCTGCTGCCTTGAGGACAGCAGTTTTGTTTGTGACCTGTGACAAACTTTCAGACTTGTCTGTTTCCAGACTTTTCATTTCGGCTTACCTTGCAGCATACACCTATAGGCAGTCTCTGAAATTGCGTAGATGTGAGGAGGCATCTCGTGTCTCTTCTTGCCCCGGTACATTTCAATGATGTTCTCTGAGTAGATGGGCAGGTTCTTGTAGGGGTTGATCACAACGCAAAAGAGTCCAGAGTAAGTCTATATGAAAAGAAAAAACAAATTAGCAGGGGATTAGAAATCTGCTTCTAAAAACTTGTTCTTTTGCATAAATAATACCACATTTCTGAACGCATTTTCAGGAGTTAAAGTTATAATAGCATATTCTAGATTTGTTCTCAGCTCAAAACAACATCAGTTACATTTTACAACTTATCACAACAGAATACTAAACAGCATCAGCTCATGTACTACATGTCACTGCATCCCACCTTCTGGGAAAAACAAGGGAAAAAGACTTTCACAGCAGATTAGTCTGCAAGTACAACAGACAATGAAAAAGCCAATAAAGGCTGAGGTAATGAGGCCAAACAATAGAGGAGGAGCTGATAATGGAGGGATGTTAAAAGAATGCTAACTAGTTTGTTTAACAAAGTGTCTGTCATTCATAAAATGCTGCTTTTATCTGTGCCCAGATAATAGATTTGTGCTTGAATGATTTAGCTGATGCCATTTGCAAAATGATTCCTGCAGTTTACAGGTTAACAATTTGGCTGTTTACAAAAGTCAAGTAAATTTGCTGAAGCACTTGAAGTTGAATATTTTTGTTCAGGGGTGCAGCTTCCTTCAATTTCAACATGCAAACTTTTAGTGCCCCAGGCTAGTCAGAGTCACAGAGTGATGTTGTTCTGAAACGTCAGAAGGAAAATGCTTCAGAACCAAGCTATACAAGCCTCACTTGGCAATAAATTACTGTAGCAGCAGCCGGCTGGCCTCCTGCAATGACCCTGCCATGAATGTGCAAACATGGGGTCAACCTCTGCTTACTACCAACATAGCCATTGCTTTCCCCATCTTTGCTCCTACTGTAATCCTCATTACTCTGCTGAGCTGGCTCAGGGAAGGTTGACCTATATCGGGGGTACTTGGTGTCCCAAATTCGCAACTATCCATCACCAAATATTATTTTATTTCTCTTGAAAACCATTTCTGATTGAATGCTTTCAGAACAAATCACTGTGTTTTGTGGGTCGCATTTCAAGTGGCGTCCAAGATGTGAAAGGCATCAAAGCTAACCCAGTGTGTCACCTTTCAAGGACTACAGACCAAGACCTAGTTCAGGAAACCCCACTTTATAACTGCCCATCGCTACATGTTTTATGAGTATTCATTAGTAATTACATGGATAGTCATAGTGTTAGCTAGCAAATGAGTTGTACAATTGCCCTCAAAGTTGCTACTTTTGCTTTTACAATATTTATCATGAGCCCCCAACCCTTTACTAACAAATGTGAAAATGACAAGCCAAATAGCTGAGCAAGGCCAAGAGATACTGCCAAGGACTGAGCAGTCTAGCTATGATGGAAGACCAGTAGGAATTATTATGGGGTTGCAGCTTTTCTTGGAAAAACAAAAGAATTTCTTCACATTAGGACAGTGCAGAAGGAGAACTGGCTACAGAAAGCATTAGATAAGAACCGGGGGGGGGGTTCAGTTAATGACACCGAGCACTGAAATAATTGGTTTAAGATCCCAACTCACTTCTAGAATTGTAAGACCAGGTTAGTCTGCACTAATCAAGTCCAACTCCAACAACAAACAGAACGAAACCGAAGGGCATTGTCAGAAATCGAAAACAGCCACCGTCACTGAAACCTAAAACTCTACTCCACAGCTCATTAAAAATTGATTCTGTTGATTTGAGTGCTAGCGCTATAAATAAAGTGCTGTTCTGTGACACGAGAGGCCAGTGCAGAGCTCTGTAGCTCTGCACGCCCACCACTACCCACACACTCGCAACCACAACCAGGCCACGACTGCAGCAGGAAAGAAGGCGCTAGGCTTAGAACACTTTCATACCAACAGTGGTTCCCTGAATACAGGCAATAATGGGAAGGTATTTGAAGAAAAAGAAACATGAACAAAGCAAAATGATCTTTTGGAGGTTCTGGAGAAGAACAATAGCTAATATATCCCCATCAAAGGTCAGAGCATGAATTAAAAAAAAAAGTGGAAACAAACCAAATGTCACTATCTGCTCTGTGTTTCAATCTCTCAGATGGGAGGGGTGAGGTAGACAGGGATAAATGACATTGCCCAGGAGGATTATAAGATTGTTCCGATAGTTGAAGGGGTGTCAGCGAGACAACACAATAGCTGAGGGAGACATCAGCAAGCGATTTGCCACGTTCCTAAACCTGAATGCAAATTGCCAAACTAAGACAGGAACAGGGGCTCCACGTTTTTAAAAAAAGTGTTAGGAACTAGTGGCTCCTAAGCAAAATTTTTTGGGATCCTAAAATAAAATACACCATAAACCAATTCAAACACCCACAGAAATGGATCTACAGTATGCCGTGACATTATCTGAACCAGACACATTTGTACCACAAAAGATGATAGAAATGTAATTTACTTTTTGAGCTTCATTTTGTTTTTACTCCATCAGTAATGCTAAAAATTCTGTGCATGCAGTGTTATTGTTATACATCTTTGATGCACCCAAGACATTTTTTCCATTATTTTTTCCATAAAGCAAATTTGGTGAACAGCAGTTATTCCCATATGGTTATGTATGTTGTACTGAATTATACTTTTATTTCTCTGAACCTTACTCACACTGTTCCCCACGAGCGAGACACAACATAGGCTAAAGGGGCTTGTCCAGGGGTACACTTCTCAAGCATCTGATATTTTAAAATGATTTTTACCTTTGATGATGCTCGCTACTTCCTTTGAGTAAATGCTATAACATATTGTTTGGCTATAAAACATCTGCCAGGCAATTTTCTGAACCCACAATGTTCATAATTGGTGCTTAGATGGTTTGGGGATGTAGCTGTGAGACAAATGTTGAGATACATGCTCATTTGGGTTCTATTCTAGCTCAGTAACACTAACTGATAGAGCTTAGTGCTAATGAGGATCCAAAGCTCCAAGCAGATGGAGACCGTTGAAAAAAAGTCTAAAATTTTTTGGTTTACAATTGTTTGTGTGCCATAATGCAAGCAACAAGTTCGGGATTTAAAAAAAATATATAATAATTTGCCATATTTAAGTCATTATAATTGGACAAGCTATTTTAGATCCCTTAATTAAACGAAACACACGCTTGACAATTTATACCGTGTTAAAATGACTTCAAGATTTAGACAGGACTGCATTCTAGCCAAGAGATGGTTTCAAGAAATGCCAACGTGTCTTTCAGTATGTACAACAATTTTCCATTATAAACTGGGCTACTAATCAATCATTCTTCAAGAAGAACATTGCAGGAGCGAAGCACCATTTGTGTTGCCGAGTTGGCAGGGTGTGGTCTTCTCCAGGGAGGTAGAGAAATTCCTTCTTTAAGGCCTCCCATTTCCTTTTAGATCTACGTTAAGCAACAGAAAGGCAGCAGCTAAGATTAATTTACCTTTCCCTGAGGGACAACTGAATATGATGTGGTCTTTCATGGAACGGCAACAGATACCATAACAACATATGTTGAACACAAGCGTATTCCACCAGCATTCATCTCACTCCACGGAGGCCAACCAACTGATGGAGAGTTCAGAGAGCTTTTATGGAGGCATACATGCATGAACTACAGGGTTGGTATGTAATTTCCTGGGCTGAAAACAGACTAACAATATCGCTAGCAGTGAGAAAATGTTCTTGAGGTTTAGACTAAAAATGTGCCCTCAAAACACAAACAACAAAAGATATATGGCAAATAATGTAAATATACTCAATTCTATAGTAAAAATACATACTACATTGCTACTGTAAGAAAAGACTGAAATCTTAGTAACTCAATTCCTAAGAGTAATGACTTTATTTGAAACTCAGGAAGAGCGTAGATATGTTTTTACTTTCAAATATCTGTAGCCCTACATCAATGTGTTTCAGCCTGTTTAAGCCTAGCTGCTTTTTGTTTGTGAAAAAAAGTTCTAAATATTAATCTGTCACAAAAAAATTTAACAATAATTCAAATGTTGCTTTTTGTTTACTTTTAATATGCTTTCACAAAAATTCAGCTATAGGTGTAGTCTTCCATTACCAGTTAATGCAATAACAATATTATAAAATGTATTCACTTTCAACACTAGCTGGTTCATAACTACAGTAACAATGACCACTGTACAGACGGTACTTATAAAGTGAAAGACTAACACTAGGGAGACTACTTTATGAGGCAAACCACATAAATTCCACAAAGATGCTGCTTCTTTAATCCATACTCATTATCAATCAAAATACTGTCACATAATAAAAGTCACCAAGAACAGAAAGAGGTGTAAATTAATTGGAAAACAGAGAGAAGAAGAAGATCAGAATATCAGGTTATTTCTCTGTTCACAGAATGGTTTCAAGCGCAAGGTCCAGGAATGTGAGAAACGCGGACAGCTGTGGCCAATCCGGCAAGACAAAGGCCTGGTTGTAGCTCCGGGGAGGGGGGGGGGGCCATGTGAGTCAGCAAACGGCCTCACCGTGTGCTTTTCACAGGGACCCGCGACATGGCAGGGAGCCAGACACGACAGCCACGCCGAAGCCCTTCTTTGCCGCAGGCTCCGGTTGCACTGCCAATCTTACTGACCAGCTCAAAAACTGGTCCATCATCCTACTGCACAGTGGTCCTTAGCTACTCTAAGTGAAATGCTCAGCACTGATCTAAGCCCATGTACTATATAATCAGTCTGCTGCCTTGCTAGATGAGGCCATGTGTTCTAGGCGACTCCAGCATCAGTTTATCCTGTCTGCTTTAGAGTCAAATGTTAACACTGGGCAAATCATTGAAGCTAAACTGTTTCATTAGAAATACGCATTTGTGCAAGCATAAAGAACACTTACAACACTGACATAAATGTTTTTTCATTATGTGCAACATTCATGTATGTGTAACATTCATGTATGTGCAACAGTATTTTCACTGTGCTGTGGATAAAGGAAGCTGTGAAGCAGCGAACCAGTGTAATATTGTAATGTAATGTGCCCAGCGCCTCACAAACAACAGGCAAGTTATAAAGCAGGTTACTGGGAAGGTGCATGAAAGCCACTAAATTTGGGATTGAAATATTTGATACATGAGTGATGGTTTCAGCCTCCCTCTTTTACTGTCAATTTCTTCCCATTTTCTACTGTACCCTTCTTCTCCATATATCACCTGGGGCCACAAGCTTTTCATTCAAGGTACCAGAACAGACAGAAGAAGCGAAAAAATGGTTAAAAATGGAGAACATAGTCTGCTCAGCGCCGGAGAGCTTATCACCGGAGCCTCTGGAGAGTCAGTCACTGCAAACCCAAATTCTATTCCTGGAATGCATGTCACAAAGTGGGTCAAGATCATCAGGATATGTCTTTTCTAGGATATCAGGTTCTCTCCAGACCACTACAACTATACCATCTTAGCGACCATGACAGCAATTTATATTTATGAGCAAGAATCTGTTCAAATTTGAAGGAAACGACACAAGTAAACTGTTCTGGTCCAACAGGTTGTTAAATGTTCAAGAAACTAGACTTGTACAAAACACTGTAGGTTCCAGTCTCTGCTGGGCAGCATTGTTGTTTTGAACTAGAAGACATTCAGGAGAACTGAAGACAAACCAAAACTGAAGACTGTTTATTAGACAAATTAAGATTATAAAAATATGTAATGGTCAAACAAACAGTGCTTCACTCTTAGGCTCAAGGAGACACATGAAAACATATAGATGTGAGGTAACTAATGAACTTAAAAATGTATAGGCAAAATGAAGCAGAGACCAAAAAAACCTACATACTGAAATGTAACGAAAGGAGAAGCATTAGTTAGCACAGGGATCCACACATGAAGACAATAGAAAGCAAATGTTGCCACTTTAAATGGCATATAAAAGTCAACATTGTTTTACTCTTCTTACGCAGAATGGGCATTTACTGTATAAGGGTGTAAATAACTTCCTTTTCCACCGTCAGTGCACAGTGTGCAGAACACAGAAATGCTGCCTCAGCAAGAGTACCTTCCCTCCAGAGCTTGGCAAACCAATTATATAAGGTGCTGCTCTGGGTGGGGACCCTGACAGGAGGAAATAGGTGGGTGGGGGGGACTTACATAGATGAGTCCTGAGTAATATCTCTCCTTCAGGTTATGCAGCACGGAGGCCTCGTTCAGGCAGGTGAGCTCTGCCATGTCCTCCACCTTACTGAACTTCGGCGGGTTCATCTTCTGGATGTCGTCTTTGCTGACCACAGCTCTCTTGCCATTCTCAGCAAGTTCCACCAGCACTTCATCACCACGCTCCTCTCGCACACTGGCTGCCTCGAATCCATGCCGCTCTGATGGCACCCACACCAGCTTCTTGGCTGTCCAGTCAGCCTGCGAGGCAGGATTGTAGACTACGGCCCGGTCCACAAAGAGGTACCGCTCGGGATCCTCCTGCCCACGCTGTGCCATCTCCAAATGCCGGAACAGAACAGCCCACCTAAGGGAAACAACATTACTCTGCATTATATTAGTGGCCACCTGCAGCCGTACCCATGATCTCTGGGGTTTAGTACATAAAATGTAAGGTAAAATGGGTAAACATTTTGCTCAGTTGTGTATCAGATGCTCCAGACCTAATCTTTTGTTCCTCAAATCCAAATACTTTGTTGTGATGATACCTCCTTTCCCACATGATACCACCATAGGTTAGGTTTCCTTCATCACAAAATGCATGTGCTCAAAGGGGCTGAAGACCTCATGAAAATTATTTAGCAACCTAGTCATCAATAAAACCTTGACTGACCATGAACATCATACTTAGAATCGGTGTTTTACAAGGTGGTACATGAATATGGAGGCAGCAGAAATCAAGCAGAAAGCACATTTACCATTTTTAACCAGATTTAAACAAAAGTAACTTTACAATAGTTTACCCATTTATACAGTAGGGTATATGTGCTATATCAATTCGAGTCAAGTATCTTGGTCAAGGGTATTACAGCAGGGGTGAGATTTGAACCCAGAAACCTTCAGATTACAAGATTACAGCTCTAAACGCAATGCTATCAAATAACCCAAAATTACAGTAACAAGTTCACCAATACATATACACGAATTTGAACTGTAAATATCAACAAAACAGTGCATATTCTCAAAAAGCAGCCACAACAAGTATTTGGCATTATAGCAGAAACCTATATATTCCAAAGCAACACCAGGAACAAAACAACTTTTTCCAAGGCTGCTTGTGTAGGTGATGCTGGGGGACACACACACACTGCAGATCCTCCAGAAGAAAGACCAGAGACTGCAGGATGCGCCGCAGCGCCGGGTCCCGCTCCATCGGCACCTCCAGCTCCGAAATCATCGTCATCGTGCTTTCACCCAAATCCTTTCTGCAGAGTCCGCAGCGCAAACACATAACAATACCCAATACATCCACAGCAACCTGCCGGATTTTACCCCGATAGTTAACCTCGAGCAAAAATGCTAAAATACACGCCGCATCACCACCAAATATCTACACGTTTATAAACATGTCCGTCATTAGACGTGAAATGTTATGAAAATAGCAGCGCTATATGTGCCGCAATGCAGTTTGAGCCATAATTAAACATGTTGCTATGTTGTTGCCCGCAGCATCTACCGCACCACGTCGGCCACGCTGCGCTGCCACCTTCGCCGAAAACCCCGAGCAACAAAACACCTTTCTCGATTCCTTCGGCGGCCAGCGATGTCTGTGTTTTATTATTGTACAATAATTCGGAATAAACGCTGCCATCCTGGATGTCCTTGGTTACCTAACGTCTCCATTGCAGCTCACCTGACGCAGTCTGCTCAGCACACCGAGGCCACCGAAGAGAACGAACCTCCCTCCTCGATCCGACGTTACCGAATGCTGCTCTTCAACCTACATCTACTCCCCTTTTTGCCCCGAACTCTGAAGTTATCACCCCCCAGTTGGCGGCCCCTCCTCAGCAGAACCAGGCCGACCCACCACGTAGAAATAGAGCGACTAGAGCGACACAGCCTTCCCGCCGCAGTAGGCGAGGAGCCCACAGGGACTGACCCAAAAATCTACATACCCGTACAGTCGGTGTTATCTTATTGAAATAAGTCGCACTGACAGAATCGGTTGCGCTTGTGTAGCTATAATAAAGTACATCAATACAACTTTTTGACAGTTTTATGAATAAGCCACTAATTCTGCGTATTATTACTGGACTATCGGTCGATATTGACAAGCAGCTGCATTAACCAAACAATCCACAGCATTCCCTGCGTCTATAAATTCTGACAATTTGCGGAAAGAATAAGATCACCAAGAGGTCAGCAACTGATGCCTTCCAGCAAAAAAATATGCACAACAACAAGTTTTAATTTTCCAATTAGAGGACGACAAGTGAAAAGCGGGCAAGACCATATTAATCACACACAGTTCCGAGCCTGAGTCAAATTTGTAAAAATAGAAATTACATAAGAAACGAATTGGGTTTCCTTTCCGACTGTTTTAAGGCAGATGTCTGCCAAATCACGTGTTTTTAGCTTATTATTCAGATATTTATACGGTGAAATGGGTTAAAATAATATTTCGCCGCGATAGTTATTTCTCCTCTGCAAGTGACTGTTGACACAAGGAGTAGCGCTACAATCGCGCCATCTACAGGATCAAAGGGGAACTGCCCTGTTCTCGCCTACTGGTGCACATGCCCCCACTGTTGTACTTATAAAAGGCACATTTGGTCGTCATTGTTGACCCCCACCATGTAGTTGCCTTTTAAGTAACTCATTTTCTTCGATTTTGGTTGGGGTGATACTGTATCAGCATAACAGTACGCATATAGTTAAATTGCTGTCACTGTTTTCATAACCAATATATCCATTTCACCATAAAGGGTCTGTATATATGTATAGAAAATTCATACATTATGTTCAATTTCCAAATGCAGTATATAAATTCAGCTGGACAATTGAATCGCATACCCACACGGATACGGATAGAACAGATACTGAGTACTGGCAGAGGCAGCCCTTACTTTTTCAAGGTCACTGCAACATTTGTTGCTCATCATTACCATTTCCATGTCTCCAACTTAATAGATACTAACAACTACTCAGTAGACACCAATGATTATGCATCACAGCATGGATCCAATTGATAAAAATGAAAAACAAAATTACAGTGCATATCACAATGAAGCAGTCATCAGAAATGTGGCACGTGTTTCTCTACATTTTGGATTTTCCTGTGACTGATAATTCTTGCATCGCCTGCAGAAGACTTACTGGACACTTTGAAGAAGAAACCAGTTGACGAGTAAAGAAATCAAAATTAATTCTTCCTTATCCAGTCTAAAACTCTAAAAGCTGCGAGAGATATGACGCTTACAGTTACGCATTAGACCCGTGTACACAGTGAAATCTCCATATACTGGCGATATATGACGACTATGTCACACATACATTTGAAGCCTGAGGGACTATGAGTCACTGTCTCCACTTCTTTTTTTTTTGCACCAACCAACTCTGCGACTCAACTGATGTGTGTTTAACTTGGCTTGAAAAGGAGAACCAAGACACCGACTGTAACATCACCAGGACTTCCAACCAATTAGTGTTACATTTCAAAACTACAACAAGATATTCTGCTTACACAAGCTACAAACTAACAGGTCTCAAAACATATTATTCAGACCCAATTCTCTCCTAGTTGCCCAGCTGCTCCATAAATTTCTACTACATTATCTGGGTAAAAATGTTCCTCCTATCAACTCTATATTCCGCTACTAACATAATGTATGCTGGCGCAAATGATGGCATTAGACAATCTGACTACCTTGAGAATTGCACATCTGCCTCTGTCTTGTGGAAACGCCGCTGCAAAGAAAAGCTTTTGCTAAATAATTAATTGTAAATCTGTGTGCTGGTACTTAACATTTGATGTTTAGTAAAAGCCTTTATTCAAAGGTACCTGCAAGTCCACAGGTAATTACGCAGCCTAATATTTTGCTAAAGCAACAGTACAACAGCAGGCCCTCATATTGCTCATGACTAAACTTCACGTTCTTCCCTGACACCCTTTGTGTCCTCTGGCTGTCTCCTCCAAATGCCACTAAGACAGGAGTCAAAACACAGTTTATAGTTGAGTCACAGACCAAAGCACAGGCTAACTGCTGTCATTTACACGAATGGTAGGTTTGTCAAGATAAGTAACCATACTCACATCCTTCACCGGACTTTGTTCAATGGAGAGGATAAATAATCATCATTAGGCAAAATTAGCAACCAGCTGCTTTTAGACCAAAGGGGAAAGGGGCAGCACCCCAGAGCCAGACACCCTGTGCTATGTCTGTGTTTTGAGGTGTCTAAAAGCTGAAAATGAGTCAACAATAGAGGCACGAAGCAGCTCCTAGTGCTAAAACACTCACTGTGACCTCCTGAGCTGTTGTCATGACAACTGTGAACATCGGCCAACCGGTTCACTCCCGCGACTGCGCAAAAGGTAAAGACTGTCCAGCAGGAATAAGGCCACATTTACAGTTTTACACCATTGGTTCTTATCACACAAAACCTACACTCATCGACCACTTTATTAGGGACACTCTTTTGCTCACCGTGCAGCATGACTTTAGCAACAGCAGTTTTTTCATTCCATTTTAGCCTGACATCCTCCCAGTTTTTGCAGATTTTTTTGGCAGCATATTCATTCTAATAACAGCTGCGGTATCATCCATCAACACAGAAATGAGTGCGTATTTGCACTTATTGTTTGAATTGTCTGCTGGGCATAAGCTGTGTATGTTTGTCAGAAACGAAAGGAGAAAACATGCCACAGGCTGTTGTAAATTCCAGAAAATTAGGGTCTACGAAAGCAGTGTCATGACCTGAACCTCGTGAGTTTGAATTATTAATTCGTACATTTCCTGAGTTTCTCCACCAACCATCACTTAATAGTTAAAAAAAACCAGCAAAAACATACATCAGAAACTGTAGCTGTTTCAAGGATAAGCGCTCTTAACAAAATTGCGCTTTTCAGATTTGAGGGAATCAGCCTGGTTCAGGCCACTGAGGAGAGCGCACGTAGGAGGATCTTACACATCTTCACTGAGGAGCTTATGGCTCCTTCTTTTAAAGCCGGGTCTTACCTTCATAGAAAGAAGAGGCTGAGCATCCCAGTGGTTGTCTTGGAAACACCCCATGGGAGACCACTTTGCAGACACTTCACAAGGCGAGCACTGCCCGTGAACACACCTGCAAACGCACGCACACTTACACACCGAGCATTCAGCAGTCAAACAAGTTTTACTCTCCAAACTGTTTAGCTGTGCTTTTACATTATTTAAATTTCTCTTTAACTCGGCCGACCCCTTTAATCGCCTTGCCATAACAAAGATCACAAGACGGAACGACGGTCAGTAAACTGTTTGAACCTAACACCTCTTTGACACCTTGCCTCAGCATTTCCCTTCACATAACACAGCCATAGCCCAAATGCGCTCGTGGGGGGATTTTCACGCCTCCAAACGTTTACTAATTTTTTTTCCCCCATACAGTTTGTGTGTCATTCAGAGACATTTTTGTCACGTACGAGCACTTTTATTTGTCGTGCTAGCCGGTGAGGCTGTTCCCGCCTCTGCTATCCCCATAGCAGAGACCGCAGTTTCCTCACGTGTCTAAACAGCAAGAATAACAGACAAGATGCTCGTCTCTGTTTGCATTTATCAAGCAGGCCGACCGGAGGACATTATATGGACGTTGTACCCACCAAAGAACGACAGGAAAGTCAACACGAAGGCAAACTGCACGTTTGCGCTCCAGCTCTGCGCGTCCTGCGCGGAAGTTTCCGTCGCTCGCCTGCGCGAGACACGGGCGGTCAAACGCCACAACTGACGCCCCCTTGCGTGGCGAGCGCGTCACTGCTAGAGAGAGCGCGGCGGCGACAAACACTGGACGAAGCAGGCGTTTCACCGCAAAACGAATTCTTTGCGGAGGCGCGCAAATTCACGCTCGCAGTTGGGCATTTGCTACAAGTCCACTTCCAAGGAGCTGAAAAAAGGGCTTTATCGCATCGTAAAAGTAGTCCAGTTTTTTTTTTTCCTGGGCAATTTGAGCAAAGATCAGTATTTGGATTAGATTCTGATTTGGAGGCAAAAGAGCTAAAGTGCAAAACAATAGCAACTCCCTTCAGAGATTCGTTTGTGTGCAGGTTGTAAAAAAAATTTTCTTGCGCATGGTCCTTGGAGAAAAAAAAAATCCAAATTCTTTGATACAAGACTGGGCAGACACTACAGTTAAGCTGAATATTTTCTCAGAGACTTTTTTTTTTTAACTTGGCTACCTAAGAGGTGTAAATTTTCAAACCCATGCAAAACCACAAAGTGTTAAGAAAATGTAAGCATTTAAACTCAATACTTCAGGCTGTTTAAGTTGGATGACTGCCATTATGAAAGATAATGAAGAGGAAAAAGAACATGGGGGGGAAATACAACACGATTTTGTGAAACATATTTACACTCCTCATTTAATCAAGTATTTTATTTCATGCTTCACATTTAACACAACACAGTCTAACAAATAACCTGCACTAAAACAGTCTGCAGACTTAAACATTTATTTATTTAAATACTGAGAGGTCAGTTGGAGAAATATAGAGAAAGCAGAAAAATCTGAGAAAAGTCTGAAGCGACCAGCTTGACAGCTCTCAACTGATTCATTGAAATACATAGAAAATACACAAAATAGTGTCTCAACTGCAGTGAAGTGCAACTGTCGCCACTCCCACTGAAAAGGCACACAAGGCCTGTAAGGCTGATTCAAAAAGAAAAAAAAATAAAGATCTGATCGAGAAAGATGTTTGGCTGCATCCAGTGCACCCCAAACCACTTCATTCACTGGCCTGACACCACAGCAACCCATCAAAGACAACGAATACCCCAACATCTAACCCAGCAGTCTGTACTGACTTGTAGGTCACAAAAGTCTTTTACATCTAATCATTTCCTTTATTTACTAGCAGATTAGCTTTTAATCTTCTGAAGACAACACACAAGCATACGTTCACAGTGCAAAGGTTCAACTTTTTTTAGCCTACACAACAACACTTGGCTTGGGCTTTGCATGGCCTACATTTATAGCCCACAGTAGGGAAATTATACAAACTACTGCACACAGAAAGTCTGCTGGAGACTTTAGTGAACACTGTATTCCATAAATGTCAAAGTCTGAATGGTATTTAATATTTTCAGAACCAGTCCTTCACCGTACAACGCAGCACTGGATTGCAGACAAACACGACCTTCATTATCATTGCCTTTTAATGTTTGCCTTTACTTTTCCATTCAAAATGTTCCTGATAATTCATGCAAATAATTTCTCCACAGTGCACTCAGCAGTTATAATAGCACAGCGCTCAACGACGTATTAACATTCTGCTAATAACATTTACATTGGAAATACGCAACTCATCCGTCATTCATTTATTCATCCCGCCTTCACAAAAAATAAATAATTTTCAGTTTAGAGAAGTATCCCATAATACAGGAGGCCAGAGGTCTTTTTCAGTGCACAAAATATCATACTGTTTTATGAAGGTTCCCACATTCACCAGTTGTTGTTGCTCTTATCATCCTTCATCGCGTTCACCAACCAGTCTCTGTCTTGGTCAGACTCGGAGTCGCTGGCCTCACTGGCATCGGCTGTCAGCAACCTGGAATAGTTTATACGCCGCTGATGCGGGGTCCAAGACTGAAACAGGGGTAGACTAATCGCCCAGAGGCCAAGGACAACTGCTGCCCCTCGGAAGACCACTTTCACCCCTAGCTGCTGGACCACAGGCCCTCCCACAAAGCTGCCCAAGCTGGCACCCAGCCCCACAGATGCTGCGCGAAATACTCCTTGCACCTGCCTCTCCATCCCTGGCGTGGCTACATCCTCACACTGCTGTTGCACAGCCCATGAAAGGGCACTGGCACTCAGGGCGTTCAGTGGCTGTGCAGGTAACACCGACCATGGCGCCCACAGGAAGGAATAATACAGACATTGGACAGCCAAGCAAGCTGTGCTCATCCACAGCACCCTTCCGCGCGTGAGCGCCTGGGGAACCCTAGAACTCAGTAAATGGAAGATAAGCTGGGAGAGCATGGCCAGGCCTAAAGCAAAGCCCATGTGGAGCTCAGTGCTGCCTTGGTCCTGCATCTCCCAGAAGAGGAAGTCGTTCACTATGGAACCAGCTGCCCCTGCTAGAAAGGCTGTGGTAACACACAGCAGCGCCCGAGGCTCCCCACGCACTAACTGCAGGGCCTTCAAGGCCTTGCTAGCTGCCTCACGCTTCCTGTTCCTGTACATAGGCAGAAGCGATGCCGCGGGTAGCGCAAGCACCATGAAGAGAGCATGGCTGTAGAAGTGGATAACGCTCCGGGGTGCCCGCCCACCGGCAACCAGGCAGCCCAGGCTGCTCACCAGGAGGCTGACACCACACACCCCGACTGCTCTCCCCAGGAGACACCAGATTTGAGCTGTTCCATACCGATCAGTGGCATCCACAAAGTCCAGGTACTCAAAAAGCCCATCTGCAGCGGTCCGATCCACTGGTGCTGCCAGGACCTCCCAGAGGCTCACAGTCATCAGAGTCAAGAAGAAGAGCTGATGCTCAGCATCCATAGTCTTGAGGTTCCCAAGGAACCCAAACCCCAAATTGTTTTCCTGCTGTCCATCTGTTGTCCGGAACCCTCTTTCAGAAGGTGAAGTCTGTGATATGTTGCGGTCTGAAATGCTGTTGGTTCCTGCTGAGCCACCTTCTGAGAAGATCTCCTTCTCTATTTGTGGTCCTGAAAAAACCATGTTGTGACTGTGCAAGTCAGATGTGTAAGTGGCAGCTTTGCCCAATGATGCAAGAACAGATCTGGAGCTACTGGGTTCGTGAGATGTTACGTTGCTATATTCAGAGGCTCGGGATGCACTCACTGTAACAGAGCTAAAAGTGGGCATGATATGACCCAGATGAGAAGGGTCACCAGTCAAGTTCTGAGATGGGTTAGCATTCCCCCAAAACTTGTGGGTGATATTACAGTGAAGAGTTAGGGCCTCCTTGCTGGCTGTGGGGATCAGCAGGATGAGCAGACTGGCCCCTGTGGAACACAGCAACGACCCTACGAGCACTGTTCGCCGCCGGTCATGTCGCTTGGCCAGGAAAGCAGACGTGGGGCCCCACACCATAGTGACAAGGTGCTTAGTGCCCATGATAATGCCTACCATGGAGGCAGTCAGGCCCAGGTACCGGAGATATAGCGTCAAGAAGGGGAGCAAACAGGACCAGGCACAGCTGTGCAGGAGGCGGAAAATGCTGGCAAGAGCCACGGCCCCTGTGACGTCCCACTGTCTGCTTCTCATCATGTCCTTATGCCGTCTGTCTCGACCTATAAATCCAAGAATAGAAACACTGTTGGCACCCAGAGAACAGATTACACAGGAATTAGCAGAAAAGGTGCATGTGGACAGTTAATAATAACATTTTAATTTTTATTATTACTATTATTATTATTATTATTAATAATAATAATAGCTGATGCTTTTTCCCTAAGTGATCTGGAGTATTTGCGCAGTCAGTAGGTAGTGTATTGGATAGAGTCTCTGCTTTTAGATTCAAGTCACAGCTTTGAATCCCCTTTCTACTATAATATTCTTGACTAAGGTTAATTGCTTTAGTAAAAACTACCCAAGAGTATAAATGAATAAATGATTTAATAAATAACTGTAGGGAAAAGTTTTAGATAACCGTAAGTATCGGGCTCAGGATTATAGTGACAGAAATGGGGAGTGACAGGGTTAGATCTAGAAACCTTCAGGCGACAGGTCCACGTGCTTAGCCGGTACTTGCCGTCGCCCCCGTAACGGCATCAGCTGTGGGACACGGCGGTGCGCAGCATAACCAGATAGACATGGGTTCGAGCGTGTTTAGAGGGACTGAAACGATTGTTTCTAGAAACAAACCCAAGCACAGAATCCGCGTCCTCGAAGCGGCAAACCAACGCGATTCTTGTGCTGTGCGACAGGCGAGGCGCCTGACGCTCACTCGCGAGAAGCGGGTTCACTTCGTCGCGAACTTTCAGCGACGATTCAGACGTGGTGGTGGCCGCGACATGAAAACGTGTCGCGATCTGCACCCCTTTTTTCTGCACAACGCGTCACCGAACAGACGAGAGAGAATCGCTTCTGCGTAAAGTCAGAGTGCGACGGATGTCTGAACGCCTGACACGTCACAGGGAGCACTTACCTACTTCGGAAGTTTGCTGGAATTAAAAACTAGCGCTCCAGGGTCATGGCAATCGGAGCTGCGCGGTGTGAGCGGTCAACACGGCTAGGGCCCTTCTGATTTCCGCTTCCATGAAGTTTAAAATCTACCTGCGTTCACCTGGGCTCATCCTCCATAATGGTGACGTCTGAACTCCGGACCAAAGGTTTGACTCTCGACAGCGCCCTCCTTGGACTAATGCTGGCCACTGTACATCAGCAAGTCACCTCGGGTGACCAAGATGACCCCGCCCCTCAGGTGACTCCACCTCCTCAGGTGTGCCGATGCACACTGTGTACCACGTGGCTCTATACGTAGACAGCTTTCACTTCTATATAGAATGAATGGATCACTTACAAGATAAAAAATATTTAACTCACGATATTGAGTCTTGGTCAAATATAATTCAAGGACTACAATAAATTACTGTTAAACTGCAACAAAATAGCAACAAACTTTTAATTATCAGGACGTGGCGCTATTTTCCCCAAAAGTCTCGTTTGTTACCGTAGGGCAGCCTGTGAACTTATGAGCACAAGTTCTTTACCATGTTGCTATATCTTGCTGGAGATAGCAGTGCCTTTTGAAGAACATGTGGAGGAAGCCAATGAGAAGAAGAAGGTGAAGTACAAGGAACTGGCGAAGCAGTGGTGCTTCAGATGCTGCAGTCGCTCTGCAGGAAAGTCCCTCAACTGGATGTGCCATGTGCTGGTTGTGACAGGGTAAGCAGGGTAAAAAGGCCATCACAGCTGTTACTGACAACGCTGCTGAAGGGGGGATCGAGAATTTGGTCCGAGACAAACTATCAGTTTAAGGTGTTGGGCTCTGATCGGTCCTGATAGGGTCACCTAAGTAAGGGGGTCTCGGGCTAAAAGACATCAGACACGCAGTGCGTTACATCACAACTGATTTATCTGGATGCATTGCAAGATGTAATAAATGCTGACAATGACAATAGTTCTAAAATAAAACTACAGTCCACATAGTATAACACAGTCATTCATTGTGGTATAAAAATTATTTCCCAAAATTCAGTATGGTTTTTGAAACACTGAATGATTATTATTATTATTATTATTATTGTATTCTTACGTACCAAGGTATAGTTAAACAACATTTTTGTATAAAATGTCATTTTTTTAAATACATAAAATACAATATACACATTTGAACCCTAATTACATTATATTAACATAGGACTGACCTGGCAGTAAAGTAATATTTATAGTGTACTCATAAGTAATAGAAATGTAATGAAATAAATTTACACAATACAGACAGGTCCCCGGGTTATGATCGAGATCTGTTCATAAGTCTGTCTTTAAGCTGAATTTGTAGGTAAGTCGGAACAGGTACATATGATTCTTATGTAGCATCAGTTAGTCAAATGTTTGTCTTAGTATACAGTATAGTATATATTTTATCTTTCTATGCCTGTATAACACTTAAGAAACACATGCTCCATTATTCTCACTTTATCCTTTAAAACTGTTCAGATCGTTGACCGACTATAGCCTGATGCTTTTCCAATGACCGATGACTTCTACTTTATTAAGAGAAAAATTTAAGCCAAAGTCACACATTCAAATAGTGATAACGACAGCGTGATTCGACTTAAAATGGCGGACGGTATTCTGCTTCCGACTGAAACCGTGCAATGTTTTCATGAGTGTCACATAGTAGTGCATCCATTCCTTACTACAAACCATTGTATTTAACTGAAATTTTCAATATAATAGGCTTTATGACAGTCCGTTCTTAAGTATGAGTTGTCTGTAAATACTTGCATCAGATCATCTGAATATTCCTGCACTACATCTTGGGACAGCCTTGTACACTTGGCAACAAAGTACATTTCAGTCCAAGCAGTTCTGCAACGTCTGCCACTTGTGAGATAAAATGGCATCAGTCTGTTTACACCGCAGTATGCTACAAATCACTATGCACTCACGAGAACTTCCTGTATTTGACTGTGGAGACGAGAAGGGGCCAAAAGCTAATGAGTGAAGTTCTCCAAGTTGGGTCAGTTGCAGTATAATATTTCCTCAAACACCATGAGCTAAATGGTTTCCAGAAGCAGCCACTGTTCCTCCAGGTACTGCAACACCTGAAGATGGCTATAGCTTCACATAAGAGTGACGAGCTTGGTGACCTAAAAAGCCTTTTGGTAGAGTTGCTTCTCCTCTGGACCAAGTGGATTCACTTAAGGTGGTTCTGGCATGTTGTAAGAATTCCCACTTAAGCTGTACTGGGCACATCTCACTATGAGGAGGCCCCAGATCAGATACAGGACATGTTGGAGAAGTTATATTTCTTGACTGGGGATCCCTAGGAGATGTTACAGATTGTTGTTGGGGAAAGGATAGTCTTGGTCTGTCTGCCTAATCTGCTGCCGCTGTGAGCCTCACCACAATAAGTGGAAAGAAACTGACTGTTATAAACTGAACACTGGTTAGCAGACACCAACATAGTGGGTAAAATTGTCCATAGTCTCCATCCTTATCCATGCCCTCATGTCACACATCCACTGCTGTACACTAGCAGCCAGTTCCGGTGAAGGTGTTGATTGGCAGAGCAAGCCCCCAGATTGGGTCTTTGCTGTGGCTCCACTTCTCTTTTTCGTCTTGGTCCTGCCCTACACTAAACTTGGGTTTGTCCACCTTCTCAAGGATGTATCCAGGATCCAGACATGGACAAATTTCAATGCTGCAGATTAAAATAGATGTATAAATTAACAAATAAATGAGCAAACATTTGAGAATACTGTGATGAGTGCCCTCTTCCGTCATGGGTCTTGGGTTCTGGGTGATGGAGTCTGGTTACTGCATGTGTAGATATACTGCAGTTTTTTTTTAATTTAAAAGCTAGCTGGGAGACCTTCCCACATTGATCTCACCTCTGAACTTGGGTAAATGTCCTGCGTGAATCCTTGTCAAGGCAAACAGTGAAAGTCCTTTCTTCCAGCGTCCTAATTTTAACACTGTATGTTTTAATGGAGGGTTCCATCAAGCTACTTGTATTACCAAAACTCACTGTAAGGCAGTCCAAGTCTGCAAAAGTCATAAAAAACATAAATGACAGAATTACCTGTGAAAGTGGACTTCTTGCAACCTACTATACACATATCTTAGCAACTGTAACATGAAATTCTGTCACAGAAATAGAAGTTAGAAATAAAACATTTTTACAGGTTTTTATAGTCATACACTGCACGTACCTTTGTTTTCATTAGAAGGGATGGCACTGATGGATACAGAATGTGTTTTAACTGAAAACCCAATATTATCTTCCCTGCTGCTCACAGAGACCTGTGCAAATATGAAAACATATTCTGTAGGTAAACTTAACAGGCACATTCTAATTTTGCAATAACTAAGGGAATATTTTTGTTTAACTGGTTACCTTTCTACAGTTGACAGAAACAACTGTTCCATACATTTGCACTGGGTTCCTTTTATTCTTGAAAGAGCCCTCTGTGAGAAACAAGCAATTAATGGTCAGCATGATTTAAAAATGGCCGGTGGCATGCAGGAATGTAGAGGTATTGCTCAAAGGGTACCTGTCAGATCAAGAATTTTAACCTGTGGAAAATCCATGTTCACGTGGCAGAGAAACACATCATCCACTGACTCTTTGGCTGGGTTTGAGAAAGAGATCTACTCGCATGCCAGTGCAGAAGACACATGTGGGGACACAAACATAAAAAGCATTTGTAACATTGGAATGAACTTTTAGTAACTTTAAAACCAGACAGTTATTAAAAAAAAATGACAACATGAACCAGGGTGTTAGTAACTCTCCAAACACCATGCAGTCTGTTAGTCTCATTTAGATCAGTTTATTAAATTGATAAGGGGTTGCTGGTATAGAAGATTTACTGCCATCATTTAATTGTGGAATCAAAATAATATATTAAATACGCAGCTGTACAAACAGGTTTACTGTGTGCTCTGTCATTCACTCTGCAAAAGTCAGTATGAGACAAGGTCAGAAAGTCAGCAGGTCTGTAAAGGAAATAGTGTCATGTTTACACAGCAAATATCTGTTCTACCACCCAGGACAGACAGGAAGAGCCAATACCTTGATGGAGTAGATGGTGAAGTGAACAGGCTGAGCAGCTGTCCGAGTGTAGTAGGCGATAACATCCCGCAGGAAGGAATTTGATTCCGTGACCTTGCTGGAGTTCAGCTGCTGCAATAGCATACAAAGATTTCCTGTGTCACAATGGAAACAGTGCTTGCCAACACACACATCCCTCCACACCACAGGTGTACAGGATTTCTCACCATTTTTGCCATCTTGGGAATCATGTGTCCCAGGCTGATGATGTTACATTCATACCATGGGTCCACTTTTCCCAGGTAGGATGCCAGAGTCATGTTGCCGTTTGCTACCAAATTATTTTCCTGAAACAGAAAACACAATACACAGCAGGTCACTCATTTTCTGAAAATATTTCACTAGGTTGTAAGTTCAAATCCATTTAAACTATTTGGCCAAAAGTATGTGGGCCCCACTTCTAAAGATTCAGTTGAGCTGTTTCAGCTGCACCCATACAGCATACAAACACTTTCTGGACAACTGTGTGCTTGCAGCTTTGTGACCACAGTTTGGTGAAGCTCCTTTCCTGTTCCAGCATGACTGTGCACAAAGTGAACTTCATAAACACATTGTTTACCCAGGGTGGTGTGGAAGAACTTGAGTGGCTGCATAGATACCTGAGCTCAACCCACTAAATATCTTTGGAATGAACTGTAACGCAGTTTGCGAGCCAGGCCTTCTCGTTCGACATCAGTGATGCTCTTGTGGCTGAATGGGCACAAAATTCCCACAGCTGTGCTCCAAAATCTGGTGGAATGCCTTCCCAGAAGAGAGGAGGCTGTTACCGCAGCAAAGTGGGGGGACAGTTCCATATTAATGTCCATGGGTTTGAAATGGGATGTTCAACAAGCACATACAGGTGTAATGCTCAGGTGTCCACATACTTTTGGCCACATAGTGTATATGTTTGTGTCACTTATAAGGAATGGTTACATATGATGGATAGTTTTATAAGCCTAAAATGTATTGCTTGATCTAAGATGATGGCAAAACTGATAGGATCAGAGCTGGGGTCAGAATGGATGTCAGTGCTCACCTCTGCAACAGGTTCCATGCTGATAGGGATGTAGTAGAACTCCAAGTTCACCTTTGGAGTCAGATGAAGATGCGTGGCCTCCCTTTGCCTTTAAAACCAACCACACATTAAACACACTAAAATCTCCCTATATGGATATAGTCCTACACTCTTTAAAAGGGGCACCACAACATATACTGGGCTGAGTTCAGTACAGTTATCAAACACAAAACAGAAACTACTCTCACAGATAAACAGATCATGACTCATATCAAACATGCAGTGCTAATAAAGGAGCTCGCACTATAAAGGGGATCTCACTACCTACCTAACCTTCTCCTAACCCCCATTTCACTTCATCCTAACCCTTAACCACCACAGCAACCCCACAGTCAACCCACAGTAAGCCTGTCTAGTCACTACGCAATGGCTAGCATTTCCCCGATACCAACGCCAACTGACTACAACTCCAAAGACGGCGTAGTGCAGTGACGGTGTAGTATCTCATCGGAGTTGTCAAGTGGGCACCTTCTTTTATCGGTGTTTTGTTAAGTTAGGCCCACAACACCTCCAGAAGCCTCAACCACAGGCATCCCAAAACTGCTCCCCTCCACCACCGCATGCACCACTGCGCTACCCAGTCACACAGCACACCACCTATTTTTCGCCTTAGTGCCTTCTCTACCAACATGCACACTGCCCTTTCCACCCGTTGTCTCCGAGGAAGAAACTCCTTTGCTACCTACTTTACCATTACCTACACCGCATTTTACAACAACAAAACACCATGCAGATGCCGCCGCCTGCTTACTGCTACACGCTACTATTTTGCCCAGCACCTACCTATTCAAGGCTTCGCCACCCTACTTCCATCCACGCTGGTCCCTTTTCTCCAAATCCAAAGACTTCCTTGCTCAGCAGCCTGTGACAGCTCCTTCAACGCCCGTCGGAAATTTAGCCCTTGGATTCCGGGTTCGCAAAACAGTGCCATTGTTGACCGAGGTATAAAGCCGCAAAATCCCACTTCCACCAGCCTCGTTCTCACACTCCAACCCCGACCCTCTACTTCCGCCGCCAGCTCGCCGTACCTGAGCTTCTTTCTCTCGTGAGCGTCATCCACCAACCCCTCCCACGGAACCGTGAGTTCTATGAAATAAACTACCTGCTGGCTTACTGACCACAACACCACATCCAGTCTCAAGCTTGTGCTAACTATTTCCTGGGGCACAACTCATTTTCCTCCCAGGTCGACCTGCATCTCCCAATCTCTAACTCCCCTTAACTGACCTAGCTCCTTCCTACCTACATATTTCCTAGCCCTCTCCCCTTCCCTAACAAACTGAACCACTGAACTTCCAGCCTCATGTCCTGACCTTACCTGCACCGTCCAGCTCTCAATGGCCGCAACCAGGCATCTTAACACCTGATCGTGCCTCCATGTATACCTACCCAGCGACAAGCTAACCTTACAACCTGCTAATATAAGCTTAACTGTCCCTACCTCCAAGAATAAAGGACAGGTTGGGTCCTCACCAACCCACTGCTTCAGGTTCTGTGGCGATGGCAGCACATCGTAAACAGCTCCTAGCAGAAACCTTATCTGATTTGCATCCATGCTCCACAGCTCCCTCCAATTCAGCCTCCGCTTCTCAAATCCCTCCAATTCACCCACTGTCCCTGCTTCCCTTGTGAGACTGCCCTAACACACCTCTCTACTTCTTCCCGCTGACGCACCTGCTCTACAACCAACCTCCGTCTCTCTGCAGGGCCTGCCTTACTCCACATCAGGTCTCCTATCCACAGTCCTAGACCTTCTCTCCCTTGTTGAACCCTCCCAACCACCCCCCACTTGCCTTAAATCTGCCTTAGCTTCCTCTACTGCCTCCCTCGCATCCCATTTTCTACCTGTCACTATCCTGGGTACCAACCCCCTTACATCCTCATCCCTACTATCTGACAGCTGTAATTCTAACCACTAATTATTATTGTAACACTACACTGCAGAGTCATTTAGAACTTTGTTGTCTAGAATAGCAATTCACACTTATTCTAAAGGATAAAACAGCAGCACATCTCCTGGAATTTGAAATGATTATGAAGTCATTCCTATAAGTGTTCTGCTACATGGTGATCCTGTACAGAAATGTTATGAAAGGGACACCCAGCTTTTACCATGCTAATCAAAAAAGGACAAATACCTGAGAGAATAGTAGGCCTTGGCTAGCCTCCCCATTGACCGATCATCACCCATTACAATGATACGAGCAGTAAAGGGCCGTTCTTCTTTGGGAAGGGGGTTGCCAACACCCCTTGTTATCCTCAGCAGCCCAGTGACAACACTAGACTCCTCCAGGGCACTCCTCATTAGGATCATCTTTTCTGACAAAGAGGGTTTCCATTTCTGCCTGCGTGTCGGGGTTAATGGTAACCGTTGCTGCACCCTCAATAAAGGATCTCTTGGCCTAACATCAGTAAGGTCCCTCTCGATGCCGCTGTCTCTAGAAAAGTTGGACTGATCAGGTGTTGACAAATGGGTCGAGAAGAGGTCGTCCGCATTTAAGTCCTGGGTAAAGGAGATCTGCTCAGTGGAGTTCACACAAATGAATTTTTCTACTGCTGACCCTGTAGAAAAAAACAAGCACATCTTCACCCTCTGGAAAGTATAACATTTAGTAAACACTGCAAAAGCAAATTTCATATTTAACCAATAGTGTACACATGCACTCAATGCCTGTATTTTTGACAGAGCAGTTTTATAGGTGGATGAAAAGCTATTTGTTTTCAAGATCTCCCATGAAGGTCCTTTCGCCTGTGCTGCTTTCTGTAATCCAAATCCAGATGAGATGATCACACATGCTACATAGATTGCAGCACTCACACAGCTCCCTCTCAGTTCTCCAAAGCCTGAAGGTCATCACTGGGTTGGGCAGAGTACAGCTCCTGCAGGGGAGGCAGGGATCTGGAACTGAGCAGTATATAATTCGAACATTAAAAAACACATTGTGGCTATCAAACATATAAAACTACATGTGTATTTGCATTAAGTGAGGCTGCATATTATCAAACAAAGTTATGATCATAAGGTGACCATGATTAGTGACTATTAAATTATATGATTAGAAAAAAGGTTCCAGTTCTTAAGCATAGCCAAGGTTCATCAGTACCCCATCAGCACACCTTGTGCAGCTGCTAGAATGTCAGTGTGGATCTGCTGCAATGTAGTTTGATAGCTGGTAAGATCAGTACCAGTCCTTCCTGTGTGCTTAAGTAGTGTGGCCACGACCTGATGGAAGTAGGGCTCCACACTGCAGCCAAGGTCCTGCCATGCAATAAATGCACAGTCAGCAGACACTAGCAAATGATCCTTGGTGAGCATAGATGCAAGTCAGCACTGTTTTTCCACATTTGTACTACACTGCTGGTGAATAAGCATCTCACAATACTGGAAATTACACAAGCATCTGACTTCTCTTTCTTCACAGCCATTCAGTACAGACTCTGCGAGTGCACCACTGTGCAGCTTCTTACTGGACACATTTAGTGTTTCATTTCAAAATGCAAAGGGCCATTTCAAAAATCATAAATGACACACAGACTCATGAATTTTGGCACACCGACCCTTAGCGCCTGCTCCAGCCATACTGTATCACAGGCCTGTCCTAGTGCTGCCTGCAGGGTGTGTTGTATCACTATGCACATGTGGTCCTTCTGACTCTGAGATGTGCCTTCCAGCTCCACATCTCCACCCACAGCAGCTGCCAGGTTTTCTGGTAACACAGCAGAGTCTGCAAATACAAACACCCTGCAAGAGGAGGCACAGTTATCACAGACTTTCTGGCAGAGGTAACAGGCTTTAGCCTTTACCTATAGCCATTTAGAGTAGATAAGCTTAGCTGCTTTCACTTGCCAGTTGGTTAATAAACCCAGAACCTGAAGTCAGAGTCATCCCTAGAGCTCATTTTCATAATCATTCCAAACTCATTTAGTTAGAAGACACAACAGGTAAAACAAGGTACTCCGCAACGTGGCCAAACTGCATAGCTGAGGCATGATAAGGAAAAAACATGTCTACTACAGCCAAAGACATTTCTTTGCTTCTGTTCAACACTTACCTTTCCTGGGAGGGAAAGCTGGCATTGTATAGACTCTGCTCAGCAAGAACCTTTTTCAGGTACAAGGCCCCTGGAAAGAAAAGCAATTGTCTATAAAGCAACACTCAAGTACAACACTGGGCACCAGCATTAAAGGGAAAACATTCAAAGTATGAAATATCCCCATTTCTGACTGTGAAAAAAGGGGAAACAGCTGCTTAAAAGTTCTTTAATGGTATTGGCTAAAAGCACTGTACCTGGTGTAGTCATTTCTGTTTTCAAGAGTCTGGCATAGGTTAGGCCGATTGTACAATAAGGATGTGGTAGCGTCAGCAGATGCCGGGACATCTCGTACCCCCTCTGAAGCAACTCTCTGGGAACGTAAGCTGACTGCAATACACAGCAGAGATTAAGAATGTGGTAACTGCAGCCATGAGCAAGCATGGGGCAGGCTGTCTGGCATGAAGTTATGACATCAAATACAGAAATGGCAGAAACATTGTCTACTTCGTGCTTGGAACTAATGAGGAACTTTTTAAAATATGATGAATTGTAAAGCTATATTCACACTACATTATCTCATTATCTTAGTAACCAAGCACATCTTATCCCATTAGAGATATTGCCTAAACAAGGTTGGAATACATGAAATAGATCATTGATCAATCAGCTTCTGCAATGCTGATTCTTAAGTCCATTATCTGACCTGGATAACAGCATACATGAGCGTGTGGAGAAGTGGGATAATGTAGGTTTTGCAGTTTGACCTCCCAGCCTGTAAAAAGAACACCATTTAAACACTTGCCTTGCTTTATCAGGCATGAAACCCATTCATGGGCCTTATGATGCTTGGTTGAGGGAACATGCCTCTATAACCCATAACCATCACCGGTGAACAGCAGCAATGCATAATGTAGGACATACCTTCTCCAGCTCTTTCACAAGTATTTTTATCAAGAGCACACAGTGCAGTGGGTTGTCTTGGACCTTTTTGTGTAGAGTCCACCTCAACATCCCTAAATCAGAAAAAACATTTCTAATAAAGGGCATGAAACATCACCATGCACATACAGGCAGAACTCAGTCTGACAGTGTCTATAAATTAAACCTTGTATTTCGCTTGTACTCAACGAGTCTCTGCTTTGTGCACAATGACATATGCAGGAAATGAAATACAAACTGAGGATTTCCATATTGAGCAGCAGAAGAAACTAAGAAAGTGTTTTGTGCCTCATTCAAACCTTTAAGTGGCTAGTTGTTAATGTGCGGTATTGCTGCTGTTCAACCATCACTCCAAAATTCTTTATATGTAGGATTAAGCATATCGGGGCTCAATATAATGAATCTGTTTGGGTATAGTACATATCAGCCCAAGCTGTTGGAGTTAAAAAAAAAAACATCTGTTCTATAAAAAACACAGTAGTAAAGAAATTAGGGGTTTAGGAGCCAGAAGAATTAGGATGAAACAGAAGGTGAAGCAGAATACTGTGTACTTTATATATTTAGCTTGGCATCTGAGCCAGATTTTGCACGTGCCATCAGGCAAGGATGTTGAGTCCCTATGTCATGTTTGATTATGACATGTTTGATTGTAGGACAGAGGTGACAGGAAGGGTACAGAGCACCAATGGCAGAGCACTTAAAAGATTTTAGAATTTACTGCACTTCATTAATGATGGAACAGATGTAGAAGAGGTTGGGAGGTGAGGAACTTCTTCTCCCAAACCTGATTTTGAAGTTTGTGCAAACTTGTTGAGAACATCTGAGAGATGGTACCTTTGCTTTGAGATACAGGCAACGTGTGGTTGTCCAGCTCTCTGAGGACAGTCTGAAGGCTGCGATAAATGTCTGACTCGACAACCGCAACCATGCCATGTCCTATCAAAGCGTACATAGGACTGTTACTATTCTAAAAACAACACAGCATGAAGCACACAGAGCCACATCATCCAGCACTCAACTTCTTACCATTAACAGCATTACTTGTGGCTCTGACTGCAGTCAGCCGACATTCTTTACTTTGGCCATCAGTAAGCAATAAATGGAAATAAATGTCCACAAAGTGGTACAGTACTTGAATAAAGTGACAACAGCATTTGCAAGGCAAAACTCTGCAAAGAAAAAAACTTTCTGTGATGATCAGATAAGTCTGAAAATGCAGCATACCACCCCTTCCGAGAAACAGCGTGCATATGCAACCCACCATACAACCATGACAGCATCTATTGCATCGCTGTCCGTTTGGTATTTATACTGTGTCAGAGTAGGGTTTAAAGAGTGAAACATCCATTTGCAGGAGTATTTCCCCAATCCTGATCACTGGGCTTGTAGTGTTTGTAAATGTTTTGTTTACCTGTAAAATCCGCACCAGGGCTGCTGCCGGTGCTGTCCCAGTGGACCTTAGCGTCATGTTTCATATTCATGCTGATCCCAGGATGCACAAGTCAGCTTACGTGCTTCACATTACATATTTGCAATGTACTGCTGTAATGCATTAGTCAGAAAAGAGAAACTCATAAGTGACACAGCCTGGTGTAAATACATCTGGTTTACCACATCTGGTGGCAGGCATTATTGTCAAGGACACATCTGTACAATGCAAGGACAAACAAGCAAAACAAAAAGACTTCATTAGCCTTGCTCACAAATTTCCCCCTGAAGGAAGGCAGCCTCAGGATGTGTGCGAGGGTGCTGCCACAGACCCTGCGTTGAGGTTCACCTCTAATCATTCTCTACAGAGAGTGTGCTGGCGAGAGGCAGCACTGAATATAATTTGGTATGTGAAACACAGGCAGATATATTTAGAATCAAGTCGGTTCAAAAAAGCAACCATGATAAAACTGGTCTCACTCTGAAAGTAGAAGCCTGTGAAGAAAAACTCAAGACACTGAGCACAATGGCAGAAAAGGCGAATTGATGTATCTACAGAAGCTCAGATTCAATTTCTCACTAAAGAGTTGAGTAAATGTTTCTAATATGATCACATTTGCTGCCACATGTAGTGTGGAGTTAAAATCTTAAGTGTAGTGAGGAGTGAACTTCAGAACTATTTTGGTAAAAAGCACAACTGAACACCAACCATCCTCTAACCATAAATGCCCGTACTTCCACCAGGATAATAAAAAAAAGAGATTGTGGATGAAATAAGGAGATTTGTGGCTCAAGTTTCCCAATTTCATGATGAGGAAAATTTTCATGACTTTAACTTTTAATCCATTAGGCTGTTAACTGCAAGTCAGTGATGTACTTGAAATTTTGTAGACTCTCCTAGGACTTAAACCCCCCAAATTTTAGCCACACATTCAGTTCTATCCACTCAGTTTTCACGAGGCATAGACCATAAGTCACACCGAGGTGCCGTGACCAAGGTGGAGGAATTATTGTTATTTCCTCCTCTTTATTAAGCCACGTTGTCTGGTTGGCAGCACTGAGATGCTCAGCAATCTCAGGAAGTTGCTGAGTGAGGGGCGGCAACTCGGCTGTTGGCCAATGAACAGACTGGGAAAAAGAATTTAAAAAAACATAATAAATAGGTTAAGTGCGACCTCAGCAACACAAAACATTAATATAGAAAATACGTCTAACCGGAGTGAAATGCGCACTTGTTTTTATTAAGAAACGCCTGTGCTTCTGCGGTTGGCGCACTTCCCTTTGCGATCCGCGTTGTAGCTACAGTACATGTAGGACAACCGGAACCTGCAGTCTAAACTCATTCGTTTCACATAATGTACGTTTTGTTAACAAAAGGTACCAGTTTCAAACTGTAGCACTGCTTGCGATGTTGGTTTTCAGGTAAGTAATATCGAAAACAACAGCATCATCACAACTGCACATAAGCTCTTAAATGGACACACAGCACATAAGGTACAGTACGTTTCATTACATCGTTTTTTTTTTTGCCCTGATATGGTTCATCTGCATGAACAAATACCGTATTTACAAAACCCGGAACGTGCTGACAAGAGCAGGTAAACATACCGGTGGGAGCGAGCGAGCGGTTCCGTCTTCTCGACAAACCTCAGCGGGCTTCGATCGCAGCGCCGCACGCCCCGCCCCTCCCCTCCCCTCCCACAAGCGCTCCGCTCGTAGCGCTTTTCCTCCTCCTCTTCCTCCAGTTCCTGCGTCTTAATTTTATTGCAGTCAGGGGAATCCCTGGGATAGGTTCGAGACCCACGGCATGAGACACGATTGGTTCCGTTGCTACACAAGAACGATGTACAGACGCTCTGTGGCGAAAGGGCTGCTGTCTAATCCGAGCAGTGTGAAAGGATGTGGGCTCAACTCCCACCCGCAGCGGGTGCAGTTTGTATGTTCTGCTTGCGTGGTCTTCCTCCGCAGTCCGAAAACACGTTTCATGCAGAATTCTGACTCTGAAATCGTGTGAGGGTGTTGCTCTGTACTAGGAGGTAGCTGAGTGTCCAGCACTGTCAGCCACCTTGGATAAGAAGGTGTGAGAAAAACATTTTGTAGAAGCCTCACAGACTGGTGGTGGAGTCATTTCCCTTTTCTGACATTTTAAGGTCTCTGGGAAATTTCTGTTTAATTGTGGCTGCATAGATGGACGCACTGAAAGGCAGCAACACTCAGTGTGCAAGTTGCTCAGCAGTCTAAACGTCAACAGCCTATTATTAATATTTCCAAAAAGTTCTACTGATAATATTAACATACACTGGCTCATGAAAGTGTTTGAAAGTTATGACCAATTTATCATTTTACTCAGTCAGAAATTCATAACCAATAAGAAACTGCTAAATTTATTTTCTCTGCTATTTCAAAATCCAAAATTAATATTTTAATGTGACTTTTTCTGAGATTGTTTGAAAGAAATGAAAACAAATACACAGTGCTGTGGAAGCTAAAAAAGTGGTGAAGGGTCTGAATCCTTTAGGAAAGCACTCTCTGCCTTAATGGCTTTCTCAAAGGAAACCTCCATCTTTGGTCAATGTAGGGGCTGTCAGAATAATTACTGTATTACTGTATTCTTATACAGTAAATAGACAGAAGTTCCCAGTGGACACTTTGTGGTATCCTGAGATCATCCCAGATAAAGGAACTTGAAGCTGACAGATTACACCTCTATGTCAAAATACATCACCTCAGATTAGGAAGTGTACATGAAGACACTTTGATTCTGTAAAGTTTCTTTACCTCCTTACAAAGATTGTGTGTTGGGAAATGGATCCCTCCATCCTTCTACTCAAGGGCATTACAAACTTTCCCCACACTGTAACTAACAACTTCTTACTTTACGGGTCTCAGAAAAAGTAGTGCATGCCATATACCTGAAATGAAATAAATGCATTAGTATGAAACGTTTTGTAAGGCCAAGTCTGCTACAACATAAAGAAGAGTCATGCACTGTAGCACAGAATGAATTCTGCAAATGCAAACTACACACCAGCAAGTCATTCCTGTGTTTACCTTCACACTTCTGACATGTTTTCTCAGTCAAAGTGACACCCTGCACCCAGCACATGACAGTTTATAATTTGCTGTGCAGGAATGAAAAATATGATTCATTTCAAATATCAGTTTACCTCACTGGAGCTTTCTGCATCTTACCTAAGATAACATCTTGCATTTAACAAAGTATTTAACAAAGAGTGTTAAGATGAATAAAAAAGTCGAAATCAGTATGTAAGGACTGCAAATCTCACTGGTAACCCTTAATGGTGGCCAGAATATTTGGGATCACTTTAAAAAAAAAACTGATATTGAATGCTTACATAATTTTTTTAACAGTTTTATTCCTTTATATTCCACTTTGCGTCTGATATACCCTATAAAGGCAACAATCAGATGGGACAGAAACGAAAGATGGGTTTGGACCCAACACAAAGTTCTGTGCTATCATGTTTCTCTTTCTCAGCTCACAAATTCATAAAACACAACTTTAAACTTGACCCATTTATAAAGCTAGATACAACATAAGTCAAATTAAAGTACTTTTCTCATGAGTAGAAAAGCAGAGAACATTCTGGAAGTCAAGCTTCTGGACCAGCAGCCTTCGGGTTACAAATCTGCATCCAGATCTATTGGAAAGAAGTGTTCATGCTGCCATCTGTCTGCTGTCTCTCCGACCCGTTCTAAGTAAAAGATCCAGACACTCTGCACACCGTGTTTCGAAAGGGACCAGAGTTGGGGACTTTCTTTCTTTGTTTATTCACACCTGCTGGCCACATTATGACTGACCCACCCGTTTTTCCGTAAACGACGTCGGGTACGAATTTAGACTTCGTCACCCTATCAAAAATAGGCATTTACTAGGAAAGATAACGTTTTTTTTAAAGGGATTTAAACTTCCTTTTTATATAACAAATGCTAGCAAAAACGAAATGACTACTGTGATTATAAAGCCATAGATGAAAAAATACTTTGGTGTAAAACTAAACGTTTAGCAACGCCGTTCCTCGTGCCCGTTAGGTGGCGAACGCTAACCATCACTCTGCGCTTTGATGGCTACGAGTTAATAAGTCGGCTAATTTGTTTTAAGTCGACTTTGTCGGCCCACGATTCTCTGGCGTTTGTGAGCAGAAAAGCAACCGGTAAGTTGATTTTATTGCAGCATCTCCTATATTTCATTCAGCAGAGCAGCGACATCAGGCGTTGGGAACGTGGGCACCCACAGAGGCTGTACTCCTGCAGGCGTCTGTCTGTCCAACAAATACCAAAATTACGTTCGAATTGCGATGACTTTTTCGCGCGAATTTACGATAATTTTTGCAAAATCTGCGCTGGAAATAAAATAGATAGAGCACGTTCAGCAAAACAACGTACAGCAACTCAGAAGCATGCACTGGACCATTAAAAGCTGAAACAGTCGTCCAGTGATAACAGTGACGATGCTGCTGTTGTGTTTCAGGTCCCCATGCGGACGTTTCGTCATCAGATCGACCACTTTATATAAAATTACGTCAACAAAACAAATTTGACCTGAAAAGCAAATTTTAAAATACCACCTTTCTTTACAACCTAGATCATCAAAACGGTTGCTGTGATCAAAAAAGGGTGGGTTTCTTTAAAATGAACAGCAACGTATTAACATTTGAGCGTTACACAACGTTTGTTTTATAAGGTTAAGGACGTGTCTATTTTCAAAAGCATGACAGCGTTTCAATAATTTATTTATTAGATGATATTTTTGCTTTTTCGGGATAAAATGGGAAATGGGAGAAAAAAGAAAAACATGTTTTAAAAAACAGTATAAAAACATTTTTAAAACATTTGCCATATTGCGATGTCTATGTTTGCGTGCAAACTGCTTAAATAAACGCTTTCGGGTACTTTTTCTTACATTACGGATATAACAGCCAGTCAGCAAAGTTATGTGTCTCAGTGTAACCCACGGAAAGCAGAGGTTCCTCCTAATTTGTTTTAAATTTTCGGTTTTTTAAACCTGTACCTGGGTGTAAGTATACGGCTTTGGGAAAGATCAAGTGATACTGGCGCCACAGAACAGTCACATTACTTTGAAAATGTAAAATTAAAACGTGAGAGCGTTAATGTGACACATGTCTGTGTTATAACATACAGTTATAGTTACTAATAACTTTTTAACTGTTTTTTGTCTGTTTTAAAACGTGCTAGGATCCACTTCACTGTCGCTCTTCTGTCTGACGCGCGCACACACACGCACAGTTTGAGTGACAACCCTTCGGGAATGGAACAATAAAGCTGCTATTTAATTTAAATGTGTGCCTTAGGAAGGACATTTTTAAATAAATCGCAGTCCACCTTTGTCTTCCGAATTCGGAACCGTTTCTTTCCCTGGACCCGTGCAGCTTTGAACATCCGAGGGCTGCCTTTAGGGGGCGGTACAGCGTCATAGTGACGTTCGCCGGGCGCGGCGGTTCGAAGCGCGCCCTCCGATATTTAAAAGCGCTCTCCCAGTTGCTGCAGAACTTCTTTCAAGTTTCATTCCTGGTTTAACTGTTTACATGTACATAGATATTTGTATAGCTCGTGCCTGCATTGCTGCTGCAATTCTTCAGCGTTTAGATGACAGCTGTATTGAAAATGCAATTGAAATGAACATGAAGGAGTACAACGAACACACTGTATATGTAAAAAGTCAAATGTTAAAACTATAGGACTGATTTTAACCCACAAATCATTACACTGTAGGAGGAAAATGTATTTGCTGCAGTCTGTTTATGCCCATCACATTCCAAATCGTGCAAAATGTTTGTAGCAACATATTTGGCTTGGGCTAAAAATGCAATTCTAGTGGAATTTGAGCTGAAAGTGGACCTTAACAAACAGAAGATTTTAAAATCGAAAGCTGACGTTTCCGTTCCAGCCGGGCGTACCGAGTGAAAGGCCTCGCATTTATTCCATATTGAGCTCTGGATTCAATTTCCTGAGCGTTGGGGCTCAGCGTAAACAAACAGTAAAACGCTGTTCCGCTCACTCATGAAACATAAAAACGCGTAAATATGACTTTCACGTGATGTTCTTGTGTTGGCTGTGCCCGGCTTTGCTTCTGGATGCAATTAATAATAAATTGAAGGAATAGTTATTATCCTTCACGGCTTTTCCCGGCCAGAGTCGCCGCAGTCCGGAGCCTATAACGCCCTGGACGGGACGCCACTCCGTCGCAGGGTGACAATTTGAATCTCTTAAAACCCAATTCCACACCATGGTGTCATCACCGCTGTCTCAGTATAAATGCCCCCACTTACACGACTTTAAAAATGTGAAACGAACGCACACACACCGCTGGACTGAAAAACGTGCTACCGTTACACCGTCTAGAACTTTCTGGGTTTAAACGAAAGCCACTTATTTAGTTAGTCATTTGTCTACGAATGTCAATGAAAAAAAGCTACATTCATATCAAACACGTAGTGCTTGATATGAATCTAGCTTTGACATTCGTGGACAAATTACTGAATATCAAAGAAAAAACTAGATTCAGATCTAGCACAGCAGATTTTAACTATAGCATAATTTTAGGACAAGTGCTTTTATGGAGAGTGTGACCAACAGGAGTGAGATTCGACCCAAGGACTTTCCGAGTGTAAGTTGAATTCTACCAACTTTAGTGGTCAAACAGCGGTGAGCTGTGCTGTAGTTCCAGGTTCTGATCCGATTTTATTGATGAGCCACCAGTGGATGTCGTCGTTCGGCTCTCCACCCCCTTGGGTGACACCCGAATTCTCCTTGTGGGGAGGCAGTGATTTCTGCCAGGAGATTGGGGGGGGGGTGCGAATGGGAGATGGCGTTGAGGGGCGGGGGGGTCTGCTTCGGCGTTAATGCGGTAGTTTAGAAACAAACAGGAAGGAAAGAGCGCGACTCACTCGGGAAAGAGCAGAGCGCATCCTCACATTTTAACCGACTAAACTTACACTTTTCCGCCCTTTTCCGACCTCTGACTGGGAGTACAGAACCACATGCGGACTTATCTTTACCTCGTAAGGACATTTAATAATAATTCACAAAACGCGCGCCTCTTTAAACATGCATATTTGACATACAGAAACCAACGACTATGCCATGGTTTCTAACAAATTACTGTATTTAATACAATGTCATTTTGTATGTAAATATCTTAAAGGAATTGAAATTGATTTTATTTCAGTGATTTGGGATGATTTTGAAGTTGCTCGCAGACTACTAACTTTTTTTGCCTTATACACATCTCGACCATTGCTCAGTAATACATTTGAGCTTTTGAGCGTTTCTGATTTTGTGCCCTTTTCTGTTTTTTTTTTTTTTAAATAACCCTACTACTCTCCGTAAGCAGAAAAGAAATAAATAAATAAAGCACATTTTGTTCCCCTTCGCGGTTGTGTATTTCAGCACCAGAGGCAGTGAAGAGACAGCGCGCGGACTTACGATGTTTCGGATCCTCGAACCGTGGCTCACCTTGGTGGCCGTGTCCCTCCTGGCCCAAGGAGCGCTCTGCGCCTACGGGATGAGCGTGTTCGCGGCGCAGACCTCCCCGCCGGACCCCTGCTACGACGAACACGGCAACCCACGGAGGTGCATCCCCGACTTCGTCAACTCGGCGTTCGGCAAAGAAGTGCGGGTGTCGAGCACCTGCGGGACGCCCGCCGCCAGGTACTGCGTGGTGACGGAGAAAGGCGAGGAGAGGAGCCGGAGCTGCCACATCTGCGACGGCTCGGACCTCAAGAAGTCGCACCCTCCGGCGTACCTAACGGACCTGAACAACCCGCACAACCTGACGTGCTGGCAGTCGGAAAATTACATGCAGTACCCACAAAACGTCACCTTGTCGCTGTCCCTGGGCAAGAAGTTCGAAGTCACCTACGTGAGCCTGCAGTTCTGCTCGCCGCGACCCGAGTCCATGGCCATCTACAAGTCGATGGACTACGGCAAGTCGTGGGTGCCCTTCCAGTTCTACTCCACGCAGTGCAAGAAGATGTACAACAAAGCCAACAAGGCGACGATCACGAAGCAGAACGAGCAGGAAGCCGTGTGCACGGACTCTCACACTGAAATGCACCCCCTGTCCGGGGGTCTGATCGCGTTCAGCACCCTGGACGGCCGACCCTCGGCGCACGACTTCGACAACTCGCCCGTACTGCAGGACTGGGTCACGGCCACCGACATAAAGGTGATATTCAGTCGGCTGCACACTTTCGGGGACGAGAACGAAGACGACTCGGAGCTGGCGCGAGAATCTTACTTCTATGCCGTTTCAGACCTGCAGGTCGGCGGGCGCTGCAAGTGCAACGGCCACGCGTCCAGGTGCGTTAAGGACCGCGAGGGCAACCTGGTGTGCGAATGCAAGCACAACACCGCGGGGCCCGAGTGCGACCGATGCAAACCTTTCCATTACGACCGGCCGTGGCAGCGCGCGACCGCGCGAGAGGCCAACGAATGTGTCGGTGAGTTGCGACGGCCGCCCGTCGGTGGGGTTCGGTGCGCCGCATAAACACGCCGCCTCCTGGCTCCTTCTTTCTGCTCCCCGATTCCCCTCGTGTTTTGGCGCATTCTAAACTCGAGTCTACAGTTTGTGGCCGTTAAAACTTCGTTCTCGCTTCTAAGAGGCAAAAATGGGAATTTCCCGTCTGCCTTAGCTTTATTTTGCGCAGACAGTCTACTGGTTCGATTGAATTATCCTTGTAAAGCAGTTGAGAACATTTGTCAGAGACTGGCTAAAAAGTGTTCTGCATGCCTCCTGGTTTCAGAAGTTTACGCTGAGTTGTTTTCATCTTGAAGACCTGAGCTGCAGCAGTCGTCTGTAGAACTTCAGACCAATATTTAAATCATACAGCAACTTTTAAACTCTTTCTGTATACAATAATACAGCGAAAACGTAAACGTTACAAAAGTAGCTATAAATATTTACGTACTTATTTAAAATAGGCTTTTATTGAAAGTACATACGTTACTGCAAACTAGTGAAACCTTAACAAACTCTCCAAAGTTACATATATTATCTGAATATTAATCGCATATGAATTCAGTAAAAGCAAATATTACGTTTGAGGAGACGGCTTTAACTTCAAACTGTGTTTATTTAAGTGTTCAACCCAGAAAAGGGGTGAAAAGTGAAAAATCGCACTATCGGTAGTAATGGAACTATTTCAGAATGATTTGCTTCCATGTTCAGTGGCGGTAACACGTTTACAGCAATGTCAGCAAACAGACTGGGGTAAATTTTTACCATTCACTGGGAGTGAAGCCAGGAGCAGTTGTTCGTCTGTCTGAAGACGCAGATTTAATTCATACATAAAATTGCTATATTTCTCACGTATGTTCTCTCGAAAACCATTTTCTCGTTTCTCTCCATTTCCCCAAGAATCGTGCACAAAAACGTGATGCATTAACAACGTCTTTGTGTCGAACCGTACTGGAAAAAACCTTACGCGACATCGCATGCCTGAAATGAATCATCTAAACACAGATTTAACTTCCCTGCTACAAATAATCCTACAACAAATGCAGGAACTACAGTGTCGGTAATACCAGTAACCTTGTCTCAACAATAAGCTCGTATTGTGACAGTATTTTTGCTTCGGTATTTTCAAGGACACAGGACTATAAAGCTAATGATTTGGGCACAAGTCACATAAACAAATATGGGCGCAAACTTTCAAACATTTCAAAAAGTTTTCGATATGTTACGTTACTGACAAGCCGAGCATGTTTATAGCCAGTAAAATGACTTTAAAGTAGCCCGCTGCACAGGATTCCCGTCTCGTAATTTGGCTGCGTTGCCTTTTTGCTCGGGCTTCGGCGTACAGGTGTTTCCCTCCGTTATACTGCGCTCACAGTGCAGGTAACGTGGCTGGCTGAGCTCGGCTGGGGTCTCAAATCGAAGTAGTTAGAGATGCAGGCCGAGCGCACAGACAGCAGCCAGCAGCCCGAAGACAGCACCGGGGTCCAAACCGCGTTCACCGCATTTAGTGGCAGCTCTGCAGCTCGCAGTTCACCTTGTTCACCTGCGCTGAACCGTGCGCAGGTCACGCTGGAGGGATGTTGCACGACGTTACCGCATTTAATAAGTCAAAACTTTTGTACTTGCAGCTCTGTCTGCATCTTCATCTACAACTCATGACTGGCACATAAACAGTTAATTTAACTTTACCGTTTTAGAACATTGGCTAATTCAGAGTAGTATATCCTGCGCTAATGTATATACTTCAGTTTTTGCGCACATTTTCCACAAAAATACACGACGCTCTTAAGTTATGTATCTTTTCTAGAACATCAGGGGCGTAACGGTTGACGTGCAAAACACTCGACCCTCAGTGTTTCTGTAACACTTCAGTGGGATTTTACTGCTGTTATTTATTGCCCCCCAGTGTGCCGCAAACTGTTATAGCCCGGAGAAAAATCGAAACATGCAACTTTATTCGGTATTTATGCATGTCGGTATATTTTAAATATAGCTTATGTATACTGAGCATGCTTTTAGTCGGTTCTTGAGCGCTTTCCTAGCCGTGAAAATGCTGTGGGTGCGCAGACTTTTCTAAACCTCTTTCAGACAGGAAAGTCTGTAAATCATAAAAGTCGTGCAATACTGAACAGTGACAGTTTGCAAAAAAACATGCTTTGGAGTAACATGTCAGCTATTTAAACCAGCTAGATATTTTTCATCATCTTAAGGTATATTTGACAGATTCCTTGAGGCTTCTTAATGAACGGCAGGAGAAACTAAGGGATCTGGCCAGTAATTTCAGCAGCAAAGGAACACCTCTGTTGCAGGATCAGTGAAAGTTTCAACGTTTCTCATGATTTTGATGGGTCTCCAGGGCAAAAACGTGCGAAACACTCATAATTTCCGAGAAACCAACTGGGAAATTTGCCTCTCATCCTCTAGTAATAAATGTTATATGAATATACTGTATATAGATGTGATTCTGGAAGGACAATGAGAAAGAAAACTGTTGACTTCTGCAAAGTTCATCTGACAAAATAAACTTTGCAAACATGATCAGAATGACGACTGCATTGTATATTTCTAAAACTTGAGCTTGTCTTTGCATATATATCTCGTATTCTGATGCCACAAATTCTGATGTCAAATTCAGCAGAGGTGAAATTAATTAATTATTCCCAGAGATCCTTCACCTTTTACCCCAGACTCAATCTATACTGCTTCTTAGCAGTATAATACATTTGGCGGTGGCAAAAGCTACAGGTTAAATTTCAGTTTTCCAGAGCTGGCCTGCTGTTGCATCTCTAAGAAAGTGTGCTTGACTGCAGCTCTGCATAAGACAACCCAGAATACTTGAATAGATGAGGATATGAATAGTATATAAATGGAAATATATATAGGTTATATTAACTAATAAATAGTGTAAGAATAAAGTGCAAACGGTGTCAATGGTACAGTGTATGTGTGTGTGTGTGTGTGTGTGTGGGGGGGGGGGGGGGTCAGCAGTGGTGGTAGTGGTCAGTTCCTGTGCTTTCTAGAATTCAGCAGCCTGTCAGCCTGTGAAGAAAAGCTGTTCCTAAGCCTGGTGGTGTTGGCCTGCAGCTTTGTAGTTAATAAATTCAATGACTAAGAAATGACTCGGGGCATTTAAAAAGTAAAAAACGCCCATTTAAAAATTAGTTTTAAATACATTTATGAACACAGCTCTCCATTTATGTCTATTTCAGATGGTACAAAGTGTTTGCGCTGAAATGTAAGCAAAGATGCCGAGAGAAACGGACACCCGTATGGTTAATGTTCTGTGTCCATGTTGCGCAGGTTTTCATTGTGATGACTGTGGTTGTGACAGGCTTCAGCACACTAAGGTTCACAGTCATGCTACCTGACCCACCAGAGGTGCTGTAGGCCAGAGCAATTGACTCTGTTCTGAAACATATGAGGTGCATTTCTATCCGAGTGCAGAGTAAAAGCCAGCAGACCTTACTCAACCTTCCCATCCCATCAGCACTAACGTTCTCCCTTGCCTGACATAAAAGATTGCTAACGACTGTGGAATTTTAACAGACTTTACCCTTCGTGAACACAACGAAAGGGGAGAAAGGCGATTAAAATACAGAACTCCAGAAATAACATCTCTAAAGACATACAAAATCTGTCCAAGTATAGGTGCATTTAATCTCCAGCCGCTCCACTCTGTATTTTGCTCGTGCGAAAAAGACTGTTACCCCTCCAGGGAAAGCACAATTTGGAATGGAGCATGATATGAGTGTCCCTGTGCATAAGAAAATGCCACGTGGAGTAGTCTGGGGTCAAAGTAGAAGTTAAAATCAATTTTTTTGTTCAATTTCTTAATGTAATGCTTCAAACATTTAATTTAAATAATGGAAAAAGACTACACACTTCTATAATAAAACTTTCTGCCAGAGTTTACGGCCAAGAAAGGTTTTGCAAAACAAAAATTTGGAATGAGATAGTATACTGCAGGAAAGAAAGGAAACAGACTTGGGTCTTCACTCTTTTTCGAGGGTTTTTTTTCCTATATGAACAGCAGGGCAGAATAGTAACAATAATTTAACAGACGAGAAAAGTTATTTTCATAAATGCTGCATTAGCACTAAAGTCAACAAAAATTCCATATAAATAGTACACGTCCATATCGGGCAAATGTCTTTGCACATGTATTTTGTCAAGATTGCAACAGTTAATAAACTTTTAACACAGCATAAGAGGGCAGGAACTCTGCCCTCAATACAGTAAGTGGCAAACAGCATAATAGATTCACAAATTCATAGTCAGTTAGAGGTGATTTAGCACCAGCAGCTGTACTCTGCTGCTAACCTAAAAGAACATATCAGTTAGAACCTCAGAGCTGAAAGGCAGGAAAACATCAGCTAATTACAATTTTAAAAATTGTACCTTATAACTGGCCTTGCTCACATTTCCACAGTGCTCAGTTCTCTTCATTATGGCAGTCTTTGGTAATAATATAGTGCAACAATGCATGAACATAAAATGATGCAGTTTCTGCTAGGAGGGGTCACTGTACCCTTCAGTACCTAAATGATAAAAATTTAAAACTCCACAACTGGGAAAAATGTAAAGTAGTTTGTAGTGCCTTACTAGAAAAAATGATGTTAGGAAAATGTCTAAAAGAAATGTGCTGTGAAGGACAGCCCCACTCACAGCATTGTTCTGGTTGCTCAAGAATGTATTTATCAATTCTGAAATGTAATGGGAGTCAGCACTGATCACTAATAAACAATGCAGGTGAACCTGTTGAGGAAACAGAAGAAGTACGATATAATAGTTCTTATATCTATAGTTTATTGCGTTTTAGAGTTTGGATTCATTTACTGGGTTAAACACTGGGTTGAACTTGTGGTTCTTCAATTCCATTACTATGTTTTAATAATTATCTTCTCAGGTACTTTTTTACAACAGTAAAAAAAAAAAAAACACAGAAAGTGAAAGTATTTAACCCGAATGCAGTTTGCGAACTGTACAAGTACACGTATGAACAAAACCTTTCATTGCAATCCATTTTAAATACGTCTGCCTGGTGAATAAACATAAATCTCAGTTACAGTGTGCTTGCTGACCATCTATCCCTATTTCCAGCAGTGAGGTGAAGGAGGGAGAGCTGTTCAATACAAAGTCACCATTTCATTCTTTAGTTCCTTCTTTCACAGCAGAGCTCGATCTGTCAGCTCAGGTCGATTGCCAGGGCTCATGTCCAGCATTGCCACTCTGTTCTTTTATGACTGTTTTTAAACCTTGTACTCGTGTGTTACAATGCCCATTTTAAAATAAATGTCGCCATTTGGCAAAGTGTGTTAGACCAGGAGTAATAAAGGGTTTCAGCATAGTTAGATTTAAGATAAAGGGAGACTGCTGTGACTGGATAAAGGGTGACTTGACTCCATTCAACAGCCGACACGCAGACACACACCATCCAGGGGAGAACATGTTCCCTATTAAAACTACGTCCACTCAGTTAAACTTAACACATGTGGTGCACGGTCTGCACTCCTGAAGCAGAACAGTATTCTGCATTCCTCAATTGCTGCTTTAAACGGTTTTGGACATTCAGGACGGGAAAGTTGATGATTTTGTTCACTAGAAAAGTAATGATGTTCCTGCAGTTTTTACAGCTACACTCCTTAGCAATCTGTTTTCAAAACAGCCAAGCCTGCTTTTTCAGATTTTTTATTTTTGGTTTGTTGAATAAGACTAACTAAGAATTCAGAAAAATAATTTATGAGTAACATGACTACTGGTTCAAAAAGCTTTCCTCAGGAAATTAGAGATACATCCACTAAATATATATCTTTCCTAAGAAGTTTGACTGGATTCTGTGAATGTTTTCTGGGAAGGAATTTTCTGAGTTCCCTTCCTTTAAACATTTTATGTTTGGTTTACTGGCCCTCCCTTGACAAATGGACAACACAGACAGCCACAGACACCTGTTCCTAGGTGGATTCTCCTGCTTGAACAAAAGGTTCAAGTTGACCCAACTCTTACATTATTGCATCAGCGTAGACAAGCTTACAGCACCACATGCTACAAATAAGTGTTGAGATGTCGACACTGTGCCAATTAGAAGGTGTTTGTTGAAAATAAAAACAAATCTAATGGCAAATTGTTAATAATTTTATTACTATACCAAAATACTGTACCACAGGCCTTTGAGGGAAACCTCAGCATGAAAATAATTTCTCTCTGGTGGCTCCAACACTTCTTAGAATTGGGGAGGATGTGTGGGAGTTTGGGAAAATAAATATAGAGGGGTTAGAGCACAGGTTCTGCCTCCCTGCTGAGTTGTAAATATGCCCCTGTGCACCGAAGAGGACTCCCTGCGCTCCATTAGACAGAGTGGGGAGGAACTCTTCTCACATTCTTTTGAGAGCTTCAGTCCTGCACCCTCATGCCAGGGCAGTGCATAGGAAGCAGTGAGGAAACCAGAGCATAGTAGCACAAGGGCCGTGTGAAGTTGCTCCAGGGTCACCACCCTTTCAGGCGTACGCAGTCTGTGAGGGGGAGGGGCTATAGACGCTCAAGGCTTTTTCCCCTCTTCCAGTGTCCAAGTTCCATTGGTTAAAACAATGGACATGTGGCCAGACAGGTTCCAGTCCTATGAAGGACTACGGCACTTGTACGATTGGTCAAGATACTTAAAACGAATCACTGCAGTAAAATATTCAGCTGTTAAGCAGAGAAACAGAGAAACCGATTAAACCTCACAAAATAAAAAGTGTCCGCTAACCTAATTACAAGACCATTGATTCATGTTAAGGGTGTCGTGGAACAGTTTATTTGTTCAGATATAGAGTGGCGTTTCCACAGGATGGCCAGCCAAGATACAGTATCTGGTTTCCACAAGAGGAGGGGTTCCTGACCAGGACAGGGTGGGAAATCTAACGACCCAAGAGCCCCAATAACAAATACACGCAGGAACGGAATAAGATTTACCAGAAAAAAAATCAGTGACAATAGTGTTTGGGTTATTGGCCAGTGTGGTGTGTGAGCTTTGGAAAGGAGTTTTTTTTTGTTTTCCCCGTGATAGATTAAAAGTGTGGACAGTGGACAGTTCCTGTTCCTCATGCTCTGCAGTGCCACATACGGTGGTGCTCCAGGATGATGGGGTGTTTTTTTTTTTTCTTTTCTCAAAATACAGCCTTAGCATTCAAGTTTAAATGCTTTAAAAATACAGAAAGATTCCTTCCTAAAGTCATGGTACAGTCCATAGCACAGAGAATCATATAAATTATACCAATAAGCTTATAAAACTACACAGGCAGTGAGTAAAAGTAAGTTACACACAAAACTGTAACTGAGTGCCCTTTAATGCAGAGAAAGCTCCTAAATAACATGTAATACTTCTCTTTAAACGTACACGCTTCCTGATAATGCTGTTGTTTTTCTCAGCGACTGCAGCCCATGTTAAACCTCGTTGCATCAGGAAAGAGGAAGGAACCCAAATTCATTGAAGAAAGAACAATAGTAGCACGATAACCTCAAACATGTAGGAGTAAAAGACTCTGAAGAACACAGAATTCATTTGGAGAGATTTTGCATCTCTCATAGAATCTGGGTTAGATACCAAGCTAACCTACAATGAATCTGGACTGAAAACTGCAGGAAAAAAAATTGCATCCATGATTACAAATCACAGATGCCGCAACAAATTGTGTTTACTTGGCACTCCAAAGAGCATTTTCTACAGGCAAAATGTGGGTATTTCATAAATACAAATACTGGGAGTCTACAGCCAGGCAACAAAGAGAATGAGCTATGGGAAGAGGGCTGAATCAGTGCATTGGCTATCTAGTATAGGAAGTCATTGAGCTTTGCTGCCTTTCCTGGATTTTCGGCACACAGTGCCAGATGGAAGAGCCCTACCTTTTCCTTTCTTGCAGCAGAACAACCATTAATCCTACACAATTTGTATGGCTTCCCATGCTAATGAGCCATACTAAGATCTTTTTCAATGGCTTTTGTTGGTGTGCCATCAGGAAATTGCACACTGGGGATGTCAGCTGAGGTTGGGGGAATGGAGCAGGTGGCACTAACCCAAAGTATTTTTGCTCATTTATTTTTTTGATGATATATTATCGACATGTCTATTCTAAGTGGTCCTAATAGGCAGGACAGTCACATAAGACCGGAGATGTTGGCAGACCACTCTGTGTGTTATAAAGCATATGAACTGAACTTGTGAATATGAGCCAAAAATACAGACCGAATTCTCCTTAAGCACTTAAGAAGAAGGCATAGATACAACTCCGTGTGACTCTTTAAGACCAAGCATCTGGAAACTACCAACAATGACTCCAAAACACTACAGCTTGATCTCAGAGGCTTGAACAGCCTGAGTATGCTGACTCCCTGGCATAAGAACAAGACATTTTTAACATGGAGCATGGCAATTTATTTATTTATGAATAGAAATGATGAAAAAAGTAAAGCCATGAGGATAGGATAGCTCATCTCTGGGTTCCTTTATTATATAGTTTAGTCACTTCTTGCCCACTTACTCTCCTTAGTGGAGTGACAGAGGTGCACAAGTGGCTGAAAGCCAAAAATCTCTTATTTCACATTGAGAGTTTGATCAAGGTCTGCTGGAGCTCATGATCATGGAGTGAAATATTCATTCAGAGCCACTTTTCTTTCTTACTTGAGTGGACAGACCGAGCACTTAACACCTTCTCAACAACTGCAGAAGGTACAACACATGCTCTCTTAGGAGCTGCGGCTCAGATTGAAGAATGTGAGATGAAGTGCAGGTTCTAAAATGTTGTAGGGACCGTGGGGTTTTGGAATGTAATAGGAAGCACATGTTCTGAGAGGCTGCAGGAGAAGAAAGGGAACTGGCAGTGTCACATGAGCATGTGTGAATGCGGGACTGTGATTTTGCCTGTGTGTGGATCAGACCAACTTCCTTACACTGGGAAGGAAATCACACCCATTGTATCTGAAGACACCCAATGATATAATTGAGGATATGAAATAGGAAAGGTATTTTAAAATATGGCTAATAATAATCTCAGAGAGGATGAGGAAAAAACAGTGTGAATTGGAGACACGCAAATCAGTATGCATTTTATGTAACATGGAGATCCATTTGTCATCCCTGGGCAAAAAGTTTTAAGTATATACTGTATGACAAAAGTGAAAAATTTTAGGTGTTCAACACTAAAGTTTGTTAAAGGAGTACTTGCTTTAATATAACTTAGCAAATTTTTAATTGGTCTTTAATGTGGTGTGCAAAAAAGCTAACTTCTTTCAAGTTTCTAAATGCACTAACAATCTGGTTTAAATTATGCATCTTATTGACCTCCGCTGCTGGGGCTAAACTGACCCCCTGAGACTCCCTGCACTAATTGTCACATCACAAAGCCCTTTGAAAAGACGGACCAATAGGAACAACAGCACCCAATTAACCTCTGAACGACTAATGCTCCTTGACTGATGGATGGAGAAAGCGTCTGGGGTTGCACTGGGGGTTCCACTCGATCCAGTCCCAGATCCCCCCCCAGACATAGTGTACCCAGACTGTAATATAATATACACCAGTCATTAATGAAATACTCTGAGCCTATTCTCATATTACAGGCTTCATTCTTTTAACGGAAATAGTGTACGTGATATGGTGAAGTGCTAATGTTTAACATGTAACAGTACTGTGGTTTTGTGTCCAAATTGCTATGCCTAAAGCAAGTTCTGACTGGGCTGAAGTAATATTGCCGCTCCATAAAGTTTACTGCTGCAGCTGAGATAACTAAGTGACACGACTGCTCCATACTGTCACTGATCTATCATGTGGCAACACAATGTTATGACACTTGCAGCCAGCAGGGGGCCATCTATGGCACACCTCTCCACACATCCACAGTAGGAAGTAAATATTCCTGAAATATTGCTGGTTCTCCCCTCGCCCAAGAGAATTTTGCAGGCTGCGTTAAACCTCAGCACCTGGTATTGCTTCAGTCACCTCTCACTGATTAACAATGATGAAAACTAAGCATGGTCCCCAGACAGCGCAGCACCAGAATGGTGGCCTCGAGACAAGGTGGATTTATTCTGAGAGCACACCAGGGAATCCATTCATACGAACCCATTTTCCATACTGGAAAAGATGAATTGATCTACTCCACTTTGCCTTCCAATGCAAATATCCTTTCTAAATGTCCTGATGGAGACTGCACTGTCTCAGCATTAGAGTTGCAGCTGAGGAACTCCCAAGTGCGTGGACAGCACCTGATCAACAGGACTGGAGAAGCCGCAAAGAGGCATAATGGATTCCCTTGTCTGCTTTCTTCCATTTGACTAAGACATTTTGGAGGTTACTGGAGATGAGCCCATTAGGTACATTCATGGACCGCCTACTTATGCGAGGAATTTGTTAAATTTAGTATGAAATAAAAACAATGATTCAGCATTTAAATCTGTTGCCAATTTTTTTGAGGAGATCTGTGATAACGGTAGATCAGTTTTGTAAAAGGCATTTATACTCTGATAGAATGGATGAATCCTCCAGGCACATTTGATCAGTGGGTCACAGATTTAGCTTGATCTGCTTCTGAACATTTATTTAAAATCACAATTTTTGGTACCTGATGCAGCCATCCAGGGTGTAATTTGGACATAATTTCTGACAGCTTCAGGTTAGTTTTATTTTACGTATGTATGAATGCAAAACAGCCAGTATGCACCTGCCAGATAGACAACTCTTGTTCAGGAGGTTCTTCAATGGAACCTGTGAGGCAACTTAACTAAATCTCATGCAGACTGAGTTACATTCTGTGATTTGCATGAGGTAGCAGCAAGTTCATATAAGGTGTGTGAAGCTCATGGCCCAAAACTGGCTATTATTGTGACAGGCCCATCACATAGCCCACACAGGAGGCACTCCTTACACATCTCTTCCAGACACAAAAAATGTTCCCAACCTGAGGGCTTAAGCTAATACTGCAATCTAACGATAACATTTCTAGTGCAAAAAGCATCAGGAAGCACAACAAGGTAAAATTCTGCTGTCTTGAAACTAATTTGACAGGATAACATTTTAAGATGTTTTCCCCAAATTAAGGCATTAGCCTGCATCACAGTTACACATAGCAGTAATGCATTCACAGCAGCATTTTGGGTGTGCTTTTTGCCTGCAGATGCACATACCATACCTGACAAAAAAGGGCTGGAGGTTGTCTTTTTTCATTAGATAGATATAGATAGGTATGTAAACACATTGAGTGTGTTCATATCTGTATTGGGGCTCTATTCTCTTGTACCACATTTATATTTTTTTAGGAATATTTCCACGATTGAAGGACATGATTTATAAACAAGGAAGACAAAGACATAACTGTCAAAATGATCAACATTGTTTAAAAAGTTACATGACCTGCCTTGTTTTAGGACAACATAAAACTCTGGAAAAAAGCCCACTTCCACATCCAGCCCTTCTGTTTGAGTAAAACGCACCCAAAAAGAGTAGGAGTGTGAAACCAGCTTCATTCAGGTTCCTCCTATAGTGTTTATAGCTCATGTCCAGCGTTCTTAAGTGACTATGTTCAACAGCAGGTCTGTGAATGTTCTCTGTATTTATGACATGAATCTGTAAACAATTGGCATTGAATCAGAGTTTGTGGGAATGCCTTTTTATTTTAGCTATTTTAATTTTCCATTCCTCATGTAGTGCAGGGCTAATAAAAAACACATTTTCATTTGTTATGCCTAAATCATGGAGGGACATATATATCATTAAGTTTTTACCAATAGTGTAGTGAATAAAGAAAGCTGAAAGTGACTAGAGCATGCTTGTACAGACGGTCCCCGACTTATGGGGTTACATTCCGATAAATCCATCGTAAATTGAAAATATCTAATGTTGAAAACACATTTAATACACCTAACTTACTGGCACGCCTGTGGCTGCTTCAACAGCAAAACATAGGTGGTCTCTTTGTCCCTGTCTTCAAACTGAGAACTGACATAGGAACCAATCATAGACAGAATTCAGTTCCTACCCAGACTTCCTGTCAGTGCTCAGTTTTTGCTGCCCCTTGTGAACTCTTCTGCAACCACCGTCTTGCTAAGACCTTGTATTTTGTTTGTTTTGAATTGTGGCATCTTCCATTTTTGTTTAGTATCAATTGCTAATGTTTAGCGCTAGCTCCCGGTTAACGGCAACACTGTTTGTCGGAAACGACACTCAGTAAAAAGTTTAACGGAACTTAAACTTATTACCTCGGTGTCTCACGATTGCTTCCACCAACCCACGCCATAACACCTACTGAACATCATAGCCTAGCCTACCTTAAAAGTCATTACAGCCATTATGGGCTTGCTGCCTTCATGCTGGGCAATTATCTTGAGTTTCTCTTTAAGAGTAATTGCCAGAATATCGTACCGCATATTGCTTGCCTGGGGAAAAAAAATCAAAATTTAAAATTCAAGGTACAATATAAATAGAAAGTGCTCAAAAGTGACCCCCACCTTGCACCCTGTGCTTCCAGGATAAGCTGTGAAACACAGTAATTCAAGATGGACAAATAGCTAATACAGAGTATTTTGCTACAGACTATTTTCATGCATTATAAGTTTGTGAGGTTTTTATAGAACCTGACTGGTATGTTAACAGAGATGTCTGTATTATGTAGCTTTTACTTATCATAACTCAGTGGTATAAGTGACCTGAGCTACAGTCTTCTGGTTGTAATTGTGTTAAGGAGTAAGTGTGCATGCTGTAGAAAGATAAAGACAGGTTGTCTGGGATTTTTGTAGGACTGAAAGAGCCAATAATAGTTTATTTACTTGACATGCTCCTCTTTGAATTCATGTAATACAAAAAGTTTTAGCCAGATCTTAACTGATACCATTAACTTATGAAAGAAGTAATAATTTTTCCTACATGCAAACTCCCTTACTGGCTGACTGGCTTCCAGTATACTGCACTACCTAATAAAGCAAGTTTCTGGTTTGTTTAAATACTGCCAAACTGATAGTTTATGCTAGAAAACTGGCAAAACATTCGATCGGTCTTTCCCAATGCGCATGTCTGCCGATAACTAGTTTCTTCAGCTGTTTATATTTTCCACAAACCATCAAAAGCATTCCGGAACGCTTTTACGATTCATCATCTTAGTGGCCTGTTCTCAAGGCCCCTGGTGTTTATTCCTACAGAATAACAGCTGGTCTTGAAATGTATAATCGAAATATTTATGATAGAAAAATCCTGAAAATATCTAGGGGGGGGAGGAAAAGCAGGCCATCCTGAGTGAGACGTTGGTGGACATTACCCAGCACTTTGCTGCCTCGGCTCAGTTAAGAGCTTGCAACATGTACCCACCACACTGCAACATCCATTTGTTACTCTATTGCTGCATTTGTACATGGTTCCTGGCTGGATTTCACACAACGGAGAGCTGGAACTGCCTCGATTAACATGACCCCTTCGCAAATAATCAGAATACCTATTTTGGACAATAATACTCTGTATTCCAAATAAATTTTGAGACAACATCAGTTTTCAGAACCTTTTAAATTGTAAACATCCATTAGTTTGCTACCATACTGAAATATTCCTGGTTCTCCCCTCGAACAGAGGAACAAGAACTCACATGCTAGTGCTCCCACCCTCCAGGGAAGGCGAACTCTTATTACACGTCCTCATTTGCAGTAAACAGTGAGAAATGAGAAACATTCAGCAATTAAAGTAAGTGTTGTCATGGGCAAAAGACAGCGGACATGTCTGAGAGAATATGACACATTGAAAAAGGCTTACAGTCTCCTCAGGTGTACAACAGCCAGGACTGCAGATATGTTTGGTTTGGCTGATACAAGGCTTTAATGAAAAAGGAAAACTGTTATTATGGGCTTTGTGTAGAGAGATGTTAATTCATTCTAGGAAAACATTTGACTTGTCTTTTTTTGTTTGTTTTCCTTAAGTACATGAGCATTCCTTCTGATGCGATTTACTAAGTGCACTCTCTGGTCAAGACATATCCACCCTAAAATTTGGCTGGCAATAGACAATGAAATCACTATTAAGGCCATTTAATTCTAGTTGAGATCTGTGGCGCAGTGGCCTTGATAGGCATAATATGTATGTTTGTTAAATTAACATCAAGTACATTTTAATTTTTCAAAATCACATTGAATTGGTCATTTACACCTCTTTAAAATTGTAATGAAAGGAAAATAATTTTTCATGACTTTTCTGCTACGCCCAGTTGTTAAACAAATAAAACCCGCAAACATTCATTCATAAAACCACTTTCTTCAGCATAGTGTCTAATGCATGCAGCGATCTGACCAAAAGCAGGGCAAGGAATATGCACATTTGCTTTGGCAGTCCAGGAAACCAGATTGTTCTGAGCTTCGCCAGCCATCTGTTTTAATCATCTGTTACTTCCTAATGAAACACTGGAACTTGAGCTCATGATCAGTGATGTCGCCAAAATAACAGATTCTCATGACCTGTATAATCACAATTTAATTATCTTTCAGCTTTTTTTTTTATAGTTATGCAATGTCAGCTATTTAAATGTGAAATAGATGGATGAAGTTTTAAACTGTGCTGGGGAAGAGTTCTGTGATCTCAGTGTTTTTCTGTCGCATAACCATGAGACAATTTACATGATCAAAACAGCTGGTCTCCTATAAATATGGATCTGCTGAAGTCCACATCCCTAAACACTAAGGCATAACAACAAGAAAACCTGATGTCTGTCCTGTCACTCGAGAACTGCTAACTGTAAATTAGCTTTTGTACAGTAACTGTGGGAAAAATAACTGTTTGAACATTTCTTTCTCTTTCGTCACTGCAGCATGCAATTGCAACCTGCACGCACGTCGCTGCCGCTTCAACATGGAACTGTACAAACTATCTGGCCGTCGCAGCGGTGGCGTCTGCCTCAACTGCCGCCACAACACCGCCGGACGACACTGCCACTACTGCAAGGAGGGCTACTATCGTGACATGAGCAAGCCTATTTCACACCGCAAGGCCTGCAAAGGTATGCTGTCTCTCCTTGTTGAAATCTCTTTCCAGAATTCACAAATACACAGATTTGAACATCTTCATCATAATTAGCACAGTGAGGAAAACACAGCACTTTGAGGAAAGAACACCATCTGCATCTGCAACATCTGCAGCATGGATGGTTTATGAAAAAAAAAACAAATAATGCAAAGCAGTTCCTTGCAGTTTCTTCCTGTTCATTAATTTTCTCTCAAAAAAGGCAGACTGTAACTCGAAAAGGATAAATTAACATGTATTGTATAAAATGATATGGCTACAAGGACTGCATCATCGGTTCATGCATATACATCACAGTATTTTGTATCATAGGTGGTGAGAAACGAAAGACAGTCTTGAACAAACATGCCCATCTTGTCACATTCACCTCCAACATTCATCACTCAAGCTTTCGCTTCAATCCTCTGTTGAATCAGAGTCCAAATGGGTCTGTCCCTGCATACAAGCCATGCCAGACGTCTGTGGTGACTCACACCATCCCCATTCATTGCATACATAACAGACTTGATTCTTTCAGCACCCAGCCTGTGGGTCTTCAGAAAAGCAGGGGTACCTGCAGGTTCGACTGATGCATTTTGTCTGATGGTAGGATAGAATCAGAGCAGAATCATGCAACAGCAAGGATAAAGCATGCCTTTGTAGAAAATCATGGACTGGCTGTTCTTCACCCAGTTGAGAGGAAGAGACCTTTAATGCCTTTGTTTAGTGAACCACCTTTGTAAAAAAGTGATCTTCAGGTTATGAAATAAGCATAATCCAAACTTCCATAGGATGTTTCACTCTATTCCTACACTGTTGAAGAAGTTTATTAAACATGACAGACAGATGAAGTACACTTTCTGTAGTCTCAGATTTAAGATATTATGAATATCCTACCTCTTATGATTTCCTCAATAGACTATTTGATCTGTGAGATGGATGTAGATAAAATGCATCATTACAGACCACTGGATTGGATCCATGAACATCAGTAACAATTACATGACTCTCCTTATCTTCAAACTAACTAATTCTATGCTGTACCCACTTCTTTTAGTCTTCTGTCTGCATGTACTTAACTTTTAATCTACATCTCATGACCCATCCGATATGGTGAAACAGTGAACAATGGCAGCACTGTAAAAATGTTTTTAAAAAATCCATTCCATTGGTGCAGTGTTTGAAAGTATAAACACATACAGTGTTCTTACAAGACACACTTCCATCCATCCATTTATAATATTTACTACTTTTATCTGGTCAAGGTCACTGCAGTCTGGAGCCTATCCCAAAATTGTTTGGTGCCAGACTATGAAGCTACACCTTGGTCAGGACAGCAGTCTATGACAGAGTAGCCACACACATGCGTGCGCACACACACACATGGCCAGACAGTGGGGGACTGCACTACTAGTTGCTGCACCACTGTGTGTCCCCACATAACGCTTTCTTCTCTTATATGACTCTGATGTAAACAAAGTCAGTTCCTTACTAAAGTACAGTGTTTATATGCAGATTTTATAGTCTGATATTAAACCAGTAGATCCCAATGGTAAAGCAAATCCAGGCTTTAAATAATTTAATTAAAAGCAAAAAATTGCCTACATTTCACTGCAGTGCAACTGTATTAGAATAGATCTATTCAATTGTGATATAGAATAGAGCTATTCAATTAATTTCTTCTTTTTATACATCATTCTCAAATGTTTAAGTGATGGCACATGATTTGCCTGTATTTGAAGCATGATATAAGGGTGGAATACAAACAAGAGCAGGTCTTAATGTCACAAGAGTTATATGTGCCCTCTTAATGAATTACTAACAAGACCTTTAAAAAACTGTGAACCACTGCATGTGAGAAGTCAAAACATACCAACAAGTGTGGGTTCCAGTGAGTGCTGTATATCACAATTCTGAAATTTAAACTGCTCAACTAATCACCACTCTCCCCTCCAGTGACAAATACAGTTTTCCATTGCATCAACTCAGAAACCATATATTTATTTTTAAATCACGAGAGCCGTCTCTGTGTAGTTTTTGGTCAAACCAAAATAGTACAGTTCAGAGGGGATCTGTATTTATTCTGGAAATAAAATCTCAAAGCATACTCAGTTTCCACAGCAGCCTACAGCAAAGTTCTGAGGGGAGAAAAAGGCCATTAGGTAGAAACTGAAGTGTCCCTAGTGGTGGGAAGGAATGGTTACTGTGATATTCCCCAGATTTACAACTCCATCGCTCATCATCCACAGTGTAAATATGGACTGCAGAACACAGGAAGCCTTGGGGGGGGGGGGGGGCAGCTTTATGTTGCTTTCTCCTGCATACTTTTTTTTTCTACAATGCTGTCGACAGCCTTCCCTGAGCAACATCTGATCGCTGAGTGAGTTCTGTGGTTTGTGCATGGACAATCAAGTCTGAGCAGATGCAGAGCAAAGCACTTTCCAAAGCAGCTGTGCGATCTGGTGGTTACGGTCTCTGGAGTGTGAGACCTTATGCTTATGTTCACACTGCATTATTTGACATTACTTTATTGCTTAGCAAACACTTTTTATCAAAAGTGACTTTTCTGGATTACTGTGTTAGAGCAGCAGAATGTGTTATGATCAACGTTGTCATTTCACGCCCCAGTAAGACTTGTACCCTTGATCAAGGTGCTCAACTTATATTTGCCTGCAAAAATACACAATTTTTACTTAAGTTTCTTTAAGCTATTGGCAAAGCTGAAAAATAATTATAAGTTCCGGGTTTGCTGCTTTGTATATGAATACATCCGCAGCTTCCCACAGAGGTTTTAACCTGGACCTGTATATTTATAAGCTCAGTTCCTTAATCGCAACACAACATGTAAGCAGCACTCTGCAGTTTTACCTTTCAATGAGGCCTTTCCACTTTGAAAGGAAATTATTTAAGAGGACAGGAATCAGAAGAAGAAAGTTTTCATCTGTTTTGACCATGATGGAAAGTCATCTCCAGACTGGTACCATCTAAAAACCCAAATAAAGTCACAGCATTTAACTAATCTTATAGGAATGAATAGATGCAACATTCAAACTCCCAGGATACTCATTTTTTTTTCAGTCTCACCCTGTTTTATAAATCATTAAATTTCCATAAAAACAAAAATTTTAAAAGAAAGACCAATAGAAAGACCAATAGAAAGACCACCAAATTTTAAAAGAAAGACCATCACTATTATTGTGTGGATACATCTTGAAAACATGCTCCAGTACATGACTTATGTAGTCACTGTTAGGCTTTGTGAATCATAATAGACTGTCCTGGTGTTTGAAGCTGAAAAAGTTTATGACTTCAGTTTTTATTTATTGTTATCTTAAGGAGCATGTGAATGGGCTGCTTTTAATTCACTGTTTACTTTTTTTTTAACATAATTTATACAAAAAAGCAGTATTTGTAAAAGTTACTTGGAAGTATCATAAAATAAAAGGGGAATAAATCCAAAACAAAAATGCAAAACCATCCTTATTAGGGGTACAAGACTTATTGTTATACATTTTAAAATGTCTTTCATCTACATATTTCAAACTAACTCCCAGTACTAATTGTATATAGAACACCTCCCTAGGCTGGACTTCTTGCTTTGATGGACTTAAACTTGGACTACTTGCTAAAAGAGCAGCCAAGCAAAATGCTTGTAAAATTTAGGGTACAGCATCCCACAGAAGTAGCTATAAGTCTCCTTATACTGGTCTCCATAATTCAAATGGAATAAGGCCGATCAAGAAATCTTATTTAAGATGGCTGTCGATCAAATAGCTACAGTATTTATAGCTCACAAATTAGCCTGCTCTACACCTCTTTAACAGTCTGGGTCTTTGTGGACAAACAGAGTAACAGCTGTTTCTGAGGGTACGCCTTTATCACTGAAGTACTTAGAGATGTGGCTATTCTACTTCCTGGTCTCTGGAGAGCCCAGGCCTGGTGACCCAGCTGAGTAAAAGGTCAACCTTTGTTATGTCTTCCAAGTCCACTCATTTTAATTGGTCTTCCCCCTTTTGGGATGCACCTTCAAAGTGGCACAGAGTTTTAAAGGACAATTGGCAGTTTGAGGGTGGCATGTAACTGGCTGTGCACAAGCGTTCCACAGTACACGGACTGCCAAAGGGTAGAAACTGAGAAGGCAATGGTTCTGACATGATGTTAATCAGCACGTGTGCTATTTGAAGCTTCTCAGAAAAACCCTTAAAAAGGTTCACGCTCACTAAGGGCTTTCCAAACACCACCATGTTGAAAAAGAGCTGTGAATTACAAAATAGAATAACATCCTCCCGAGTGGCTTAAACAAAAAAAAAAAACACGCACAATTCCCACGTGAAAGTGGTATCCCCAGACTACAGTGAAATTCTTGATGTCCATACAGAACTCAAAGCAGTGGTGCGATGAGTTGCAAAGTCTGTGAATGTTTATTTTGTGCCAGCAACCTTATCCAGCTTACTTTTCTGTTTTCTGTCACTGCTGCATTGTCCGCGCAGTTGCCTGCGTTGTATTTTTCTGTTGTTGTCATTGTTGTTTTATGTTCTCTGTTTCTGCTCCCCCTGTGACCCGTTACTCTTACCTCTTCTCTTGTCTGTTCCTCACAGCATGCGATTGCCATCCCGTGGGCGCCGCAGGCAAAACCTGTAACCAAACCACGGGTCAATGCCCCTGTAAAGACGGTGTGACTGGTATCACATGCAACCGGTGCGCTAAAGGCTACCAGCAGAGCCGATCTCCCATTGCACCCTGCATCAGTACGTGAAGCAGCCTTTCCTTACAAGCACGAGTTACTCCACAATCTCAAGAAAAGTTCCTACAGATCAGCTTCTATTTCCATTGCAGTTACTTCCAGCAGGCACTTAGTTAGGAGACTTGATTCTTTCTTTTTCCTTTGATTTGCCCCCTTGTATTTCTATGCCTCATCCTGTAGCCTATTTATGTGTAATTCCTACAGTTCAATTTCTTTGTGTCCATGTGATTTCTTGGACTTCTGTTGTCCTTCACTGTTGTCCTTGTTACAGGTGGAAGCCTTTGGATCATCTATGTATCACCGGCACTTTTGTCTATTTTGAGGAAATGGTGTTGTAGATTAAGTCAGAGGTGGTCTCTCTATGCATGGTATTTTTGGTATTGAATTCTTGCCACTGTAGAGTAAGACGGGTCAAAGGGACTGAAAGAATCATGTCTAAAGTTGTCGACTCATGGATAATCCTATATGATGCACAGTAAAATAATAATGGACATTCAAAATTAAGAAAAGATGGAAGGAGGATCTTGTTCCTGGACAAAACTCTGATTTAACCTTTTGTTCCTCTTATTTTCCTTATGGCCCTCAAATGTTATGGCCCTCAGACCTAGTCACAAATCCTGCCTAGTATCACCTCTTCTCTTACTGCTAACTGCTAACAGTCTTTATTTTTCCATGTAAACAGAGATTCCTGCTTTGACGCCTACAACCACAGTAACCAGCACAGAGGAACCATCAGGTGACTAGCAATAAGCTTGCCAGCCTCTGAACCATTCCACTTCACTGTCCTTGTGGTCTTTGTGATTGATGTATTTGGGCAGAAGTTTCAGGCTACATTCATGCGAGAAACGACATGGACTGGACCCCAGAGCCAGTAATATAAATGTGTGTGCTGTGAAGAAAAGCCAGAAGGATATTGTCATGAAGGAACTGTGCCATTTTAACAGCAGAAGGGGAAGTAGGGAATGAATGGTTATGCATTTTAGCTGCTATAAAAACAAACCAAAAATCTGTGGAATGTCACTCATGAGTGAAACCAAGTCACAGTTCAGTTACTTGAAGCCTAGCAGGATAGCGACTCATGTAAATCAAATATGACACCCATTTCTTAAAAGTATTTTAGGTATAACAGTAATTTGAGAGACATGCCTACAATGTAAAAGAGCAGTCCTTCTGTGGGTCCCATTCCAGGGGTTTTGAAATGAGGCTGGTCTGTAAAGGATGAGACAAATAAAGTGTTTGCCACAGCTAGCAAAGGGTAAAAGGTACAAATTGACCTGCTTGATTATAGATAGATATCCTGCTGCAGGAGATCTGTTCTACTAGATCAGTCAGTGTGAGCTGTTTGACTGCTCCGTGTCCTCTCTGTAAGTAAAGAAAGGGAAAATGCAAAAAAGCATAGCTAATTGCTCATGGTCTGCTAATTCACCCTTTGACCCCCTTTGTACTACATTCAACCTTCTCTCCCCTGAATCCTGATCGAATGAATGAAGGTCAGAAACAGTTTGGGTGGGTCTGGGAGCTGGGGTCGGAAGTGGGGTTATCGGACAGAGTTATTCCAGTTGGAAAAGGACCATTAAAAACAAAACCTGGGTCTTCCCTTCCCAAAATAATGATGGTCATTTCACATCATGACATCGGTTCTCAGGCGTGAGGATTGTGAACTTTGCAACAGAGCATAAGCGAAAGCCTAAAATAAGAGATTGAAAACTTCAGTAGTATTCCTTACTAACAGGTGAACACAGCTGACAGAGAGCAATTAGAGTGTTATCTTGTCCTTAGTTTCCTTATACTTCTGCAAAAGATTAAGCCTGTTTTTCCTTCCCTTTTGATCTCATGTCCAGACTGTGATTCGTACTGCAAAGTGACCAGGGGCAAAATGAAGATCAACATGAAGAAGTACTGTAAGAAGGACTACGGTGAGTTCAGTTTGGAGGACTCTGCGCTTCTGTTCATTTCTTAGCTACTTGAATGCATCCAAGTGACTCAATGACTCAAACGGCAAATTTCAGTATAGTCAGAGGAATTTCCAAGTGAAAGGCCCAAAGTATTTTGTATCACATATTGTCATTAACTAGCTTTGTTTTACAACACATAACTGCTTTCAAATCTACCCTTCTTTGTGGCTGTGACAAATATTTACTTGCTTAGCAGTCACTTTCTTTCTGTGGAGTTTTATCCAGCTATAGATGTTGTGTATAACAATGTGACTTATTCTGATACTTCTAGTTAGAACATTTTTATTCCTAAGTCTAGCTTATTAAGTGCTATGTTAGTTCTAGTCCACCTTCTGTCTGTTTGAAGAAGAATTCTATGTGGGCACACATGCTTTTTGGGTGTGGTGTACTTCCTGTTGTTGAAAAACTTGTCTTGAATCTCCCTGGCTAGATCCCAGAGGTTGAGGATTACATACAACTCAGGTGTTCAGCTCATACTGGTACACAGCAATTGATCTCCTATTCCATTAAAAATTGCAGGCTTTTGTACATCAAAACATCAAGTGTTTTTAGCACAAGCTTTAGTGAACACCTTCTCAAATGGTAGATTTGTGAATATTCCAGAAAAGGGAGAAAAAAAAAACACAAGTATTGTACTTTAGTTATTTTTGCAACACAGAGAGCCAAGTCATAGTTATTTGTCTTACCCTTGAGAACAATTGACCTGTACCACTAAAGTAGCAGCTTTGCATGATGGGGAAAAACAACAAGTATTTTTGTATAGAACTCACATGCTTCTATTAGCTTTGTTCTGAGTGAGTCATATAAACAGAGGAGTGTCCAAATGACAGAGGCACGAGCCAGGAAGTACATAAATCTATTTTTATCTATTTGTTTAACAAAACACATTTGTTGAGCACTGTAGATTTATTATCTATTTAATAAATATCACACTTGGTTTCCCATTAGTTTGTTCCTCAGTGACAACAGACAATGTAGTTGTTCATTGCCAGGAACCAGTGGGCCCCTTGCTTTGAATGAACAGTCATATATCCCATTTGACAAAGGAAAATTGCATATTACTTCCTTCATCTAAACAAAATATAGAGCCAAACACAGATAGGAACTGTCTTTGGGATGGAGAAACTAAGTAAAGGGAACCCCCAATTCTTAACTTGGCTCTAGGGCACAGCACTATTGCCATTGTGTACCTACTTACATCCTGTGAGCTCTGCCACACTGACAGCAGCTGATTAGGAGTCAGGCAGACACTCTCAAAACAGCTGATCCTGGGACAGCAGAAGCCACTTAAAAAATACCCTAGCTGTTCTGAGGTCATCCAAAGTCGGTTGGCAGCGACAAGGTTGTGTGGGACAATTGAAGGTGCGTTAATCTGATTTGCCCCTACTTAGCAGCGAGTGCGCCCAACACGCAGCCAAGCAAAAGGAACGCAGCAGGAGCCCCCCAGCCTGTACCCTCCTTCTCTCTGCCCTCTCTGATGGGGTGGCCACAGTGACAGGCCATATTGTTCATGTGAACAAAAGCTAGACCTCTTTCATGCCTCAATGGGCCATTCATTAGCCAATTTCCCCCTTATTTTCACACCCTGCTCTTTTCCCCTGCCAAACCCATCTCTGACAGAGCTGTACCTACCAGCTTCTACACACACCTTAGCACCTCTCCCAACACTCATTGCTACCCTACATACCAGGCTTCTTACCTCAGCCTCTGTTACCACCTTTAGCACCTACACTGTTACAGGCTTCCTACTACAGCTAGTTGCTCTTCTCAACAATTTCACTCAAACATGTATAATGGTGCCTTGATACAGAGACAGCATAAAAGCTGGATGGAAAATTTTTAGGGTAATTTTTCTGGAAGAAAAGCACAGATTTTAAAAGCTGGAATTTCTCTGTTGTTTATTAACAAATGTACCAAAACATGATGTTCATACACACAATCCACATGATTGCAAGGTGAAAAAGCTGAAGGAGAATAAAGAATATTAGTGTAGACTTTTCCCAAGCTCAGACTCCTTTTGCTCTGAAATAGAAACCCCATCCAGTCTAGGTTAACTTGTAGTGTCCCAGAGATCGTTCAGAACTTGGTCGTAACATTTCTTTGCAGACAGTTGGTTGGCAAATAGAGTAGGCCTCTCCGTGCCCCCACCTCATCCCACCAGTTTCCTTTCCTTTTGATGAAAGAGGCCTTTAGCCCAAAGACACACAGCTGGTCAATGGCAGCTCTGTCAATGGGGGCTGCTCTGATTCCAACAGCTTCCTTTCATCCATAAATCGCAAGCAATTTGCTCTCCACTGCCCCTCTCCTTCACTCCTGACCATTTCATGTATTTATTGGGACAGTTGATGCACCTTGAAAAGCACCCACTTGCATTCACTCCAGGACAAAGGGAAACTTCCTGTTGAGGTTTTAGACTCCGTCCCAGTAACACATTCCTCAAACAATGGTCAGCTTGGCGGTCTGTGAGGGACTTTTTGATACATTGCTGCTGTGTGTCCAGCTTTGCCTCTTAAACACTAATCTCAGATTTATCCGCCCCCTTTCCCCTATATTTGTTATATAACAGCAACAGGTTGCATGAAAAACTGTTAATGAAAAATTTTACAGCAATCTCTACCTGAACAACAAAGGAATAAGGTCAAAGATCTAGGTTAGAGGAAGGAATAATGGGAGGTTAATATATACAGTATAAAGTCAGCATTTCTGCTATATGGTAATGATAGATTAAGTCAGGTCCAGCTAAATGCAGATGTAGTTAAATGAATTAAATTTTAAACAGGGAATGTGATGTCTCCATAATACTGTCATAAGCAAAGCATGCAGCATGAATTTCAGACCATTGGTAAATCAGTGTTAATCTATGATGGTCTTGATCTGGCTATTGTTTTTTTTTTTTAAATTTTCACACTCAATAAACCTTTGTAAAGTTCACTTCACCATGCAATATTAAGCAAATCCATATCACTTTCATATTGATCCATAGTTCACAAAAAATAAAGATGAAAAGTAAGAAACTAGGGGGGACTCAGTGCAGCGACAGAACTAGGATAGAACTTCAGGATCCATGCTGATCTCTAAAGAAACCCTTTTCTAGTCCTCTGAATTAGTCAAAAATTCTTTGTTTTAAGAAAAACCCACTGTTAAATAGTATACCACTGAAGTAATCCTGGATATCTGGCAATTGTCTTCTTTTATTTATTATGTACTGGTCATGTATTTATTTAATTTACACCTTTTGTTTTGTGCTTTCTGTTATGTGTCCTGTATTTAAGCAGCTAAGGGTGAATTACCCTGGAGGGATTAAGAGTTATATATTGCCCTGTTGTAGGTTCATTCACAAAATTAGCTGCAAACCATCAGCAAACCAAGTGACAGCATATACCATCTTGCTTGCTCTTATTCAGAAAACTAACACCTGACATGACTCTCTTGTATGTGCACATACTCAAGAATATGATGATATCCCATGGATTTACTGTATTTACCCTACACAGATACATGGTGTGCCTAGGTTTAATAAGGTGAGCTTTTCAGATTAAACATAAAAGAGGATAATGAGATTGTAATGACTTACTGTATGCTTTCTTTTAACTGCTCTCTCACTGGTTCTCCTACCAGTGATACAGGTTCATGTTCTGAAGGGTGACAAGGCAGGTGAATGGTGGAAGTTCACCATCAATGTGGTTTCCATCTACAAGCAAGGCGGGAGCCGTATTCGACGTGGAGATCAGTCCCTTTGGGTGCGAGCTCGGGATGTGGCATGCCGCTGCCCATTGATCAAGCCTGGGAGGAGGTACCTGGTGCTCGGAAGTGAGGATGACGCAACCCCTGAGCGCAGTGGTATAGTTGTGGATAAGGGTAGCTTGCTGGTCCAGTGGAGGGAGACGTGGGGCCGTCGGCTAAGGAAGTTTCAGCAGCGGGAGAAAAAAGGAAAGTGCAAGAAGGCCTAAGATGGTCAGAGCTCACCTGGAGCGTTAAGAGTGAACACAGGAAGCTAGGAGCGACAGGGAGACATGAGGGGAGAGGCAGGAAGAGGCAAAGGGGGATTGGATGCCACTGTCATGTGTAGAAGTGTGTGGAGCACTATAGGGAGATCTTACTAGAAACTTTTGTGAAGGAGCTTACCTTGTGGTTTTGTTCTGTATCCTTTGAGATTTATGTGGACTTGCTGAGTTTGCACCTAATATTACCAATATATAATGTCATCTGTATTTTATCAATTCTTTCTGATCCATTTTTACAGAATGTAGGTATTAGTGAAAAGAACTAAGCTACCGTGTCACACTTCTCTTTCTCAATCGGTATTTACACATGCATATGATGTTTTTTAAGTTACTACAGAATCAAATCTAGGCTGGTGGGAGGGCTGAAGATTAGTCGTCTTCTTTAGAGTATGTGTAAGCGGCAGGCCTTGGTCTTAAGGAAGTATAAAAGAAAATAGCATTTAATTTTGTAGGATATTCATTTTTGGAAATTTATTTCAATGTGGTGTCTGTGTAAAGTTAAAACACAATGATACATGCACACAGGTAAGCCATCAAAACCATACCTTTCATGCAATACCTCAAATACTTTGTTTTGCGTTACTCACAGAATTGATAAAAACTTGAGTTCTTGGGAAGGGTTTTACATGGAAAAGCATGATGAGATCTTGATCTGAACATATTGCAGACATCTCCAAAGGCAGCAACAGTAGTCTGCAGTCAGTTCTGTCAGCACAACCGACTCTGTAAAAAAATTTTTTCCCATTTTATACATGAAAATTATATTCATTAAGATGGAAGAGTGGCTGTATCAGATCCCAGGAATGAAAACATCAGTCTCAGCTCAGAAAAGTACAATCTTAGGAAAAGCAAAAACACAGCACCATACCCTAAAATTCCCTGGTAGGAGTCTCAAGCCTAAGAAAGATATCACCCACAGGGAAAAAACCGGATGAGAAAGTAATTATACATATATATATAGACACCCAATTCTGCTTTCATGCAGTGTATTTTAAAATGAAAACTGTTTCCTACACATATAAAGTATAAGCATACACACAAATTCAAATATGCTCACACTTCATAGCAGAAAATCAGTGTTGTATTCCTATCGGTGAAGGTGTATATTTTACATCGATTTCTCAAAGGTCTCCAAGTGTGTACCCTGAATCCCAGATCTGTTTCAATTCTAACTTTCTTCATTATTAAATGTAAAAGGTTTAACTGTGTTCACTGAGGAAGACTACAATGTGTCTTTTGATGCATACTAATATATTACAGTAATGGTATATAAATATATTTAATGACAGATCAAAGCAATGTGGCCCTGATTCTTCTGTCTATTGTTTTTATATATTTGATGTTTTTTATTGTTAGAATGCTGTGATTAAAAAAACAGAAGGAATGTGTAACTACTGAACACCAATGTAGTAAAATTAAATCAAGAATTCCATTGAAATAAACGTAAGTAAAACCTTGTTGTATTTTATTTTTCTATAATGTCTGTCATTCATCTGTTAACCAGTTATATAAACCTGTATGAGAGCTTTGTGTGTGATATCTAGATCTCCTGCCTATCCATGGTACACTCAACTATCACTTTATCACCTTAGAACTTTTGCAGAGGAATTCCATATTGTACCTAAAGTCCAATGTGTACCTGGTGAACAGGAATGGAATACAAGACAGTCCCTTTAGGGGACATCTTGCTGCTGAGAGACATGTCTGAACAACAGTCCTCTGCCACATAAACTGTGGTTTCCAATTCCATAATCAATGACACAATGTATGTATCTACCTCCACTGACTGAAGCTTCTCCTCCTTCTCTCCATGACAGCATCATCCAATACAATATAATCCTGCTAGGATTATAACAAATAGGTGATTTATAAATATAATTCTTTCATAATATTTCAGTGGTTTCTGGGATGTGAAACAGGCATTTTAGCTCGTAGGAACATCCCAACTAGAATTATTTGTGAGACCTTACTACTGTTATGGGGATATTTTTGAAGAAAACACTAGAAAATCATAAGCAAAACACACAACCTTTCAAATAGTCAACAACATTATAATGTTAACAGTGTCTGGAAATGACATAACCATCAGTTCTTACTTAAAAGGTCAAGGCACTACTATCTATATCCAACACTAAGTGGCAGGAGATTCTGGGAAAAGGTATTACCAATGGACAGTGCCAGGTTTTTCTTAGAAGTAACGTAATTTATTAAAAATTACAGCCATTAACGTTCCATTTACTGCAAAGCAAATAAGTTAGAAACACTGCATCACCATTTGCTTTGGCTGCGCTTCTCTTATAAACATTAGAAAATTCCACCACAGGCACTAACATGTAACAGCCAGGATGTAAATATTTGTGAAAAAAGCTAAGCCAGTAATATTTCCAGTGTTCATTTAGATCACAAACAGAACAGTGGGAAAAGTGAAGTGTAATCATGATATTGGAAAATTGTACATTCAACTTCACAACTACAGACATGACTCACTATTATTTGAGGTTTGAAAAAACAATTTACAGTTTTTAGTCTATGACAGGTTGCTTTCGGTCTTTTCTTAGAGAGCATTAGGCTACCGAACAAACTGTTGCCCAGTGCTATTTCAGGACAGGGTTTTGATTGCCATGACCCTGACAAGGGCAGTTGGTTAAGGATAATGGATGGGTTTTCTCCAGTGCCCCTTACAATGATTTACCCATTTAGGCATTTATAATCTTTTGCTGGAGCAGTTCAAGGTAAATACCTTGCTCACAGGTATTACAATAGCAGGTGGGATTTGAGCCTGAAATCAGAGTCCAGAGGAAGCAGCTGTAAGTACTACACTACTTGGTATATAATATTACAGTAGTTATTTGTAAATTTGATATATACAGAGCTTAATTTAAAAAGTGCACATATACCCTAGCCGCAGTATGTATTAGTATTTCCTAAATACTAATACATGCTTGGTTCTTAAGCTGAAGGCAATGGCTCCACTTTGAGAAATACTTTCCATACGAAAGTTATAACTGGTGGCTTGATGAAAGAGCTTATGATGATACAACTGAGTAAGAGGATTCTGAGTCGATGGCCCTCCTACACCCAGGTGCCAACCACTGTAGTTGTCATCACTGGGCTAAGGAACTAAATAAACCACGCAATGGTTTAGCAGCCAGCTGTCACTGATTGAGTCTGCATGAAGTGCCATTTACACCTCTGAATCATTCGGGATGCAAAGTCAGTGGCTTCAGTCATTACTTAAATGACCACCCACGGTGCTGTGGAAAGGCTATGGTTGTCCAATAAAAGATACAAAATACAACAAAGAAAAGCAGAAGGGAACAGAGTAGTCCCACAAAAAGAATAACCAGTCCCATTTCCATTTAAATGTATTCAGTCTTGTCCAAAAGGTTAGAGTCCATATCCATTTTTGACATTAATTGGTTATAAGGTGAGGCAACACCCTAGACTGGATGAGTACTGCAGGTTCCATCCAACTTCGTAAGGAACAGGAAAAAGCTAACAGTTCAAAATTGCATTTACATTTTCGTGTGTGCTGCAGTGCAGCTTACAAATGACAACCAAGAATAAAGCTGGAGTTTAATGAGTTTCTGCATGTATGGTTGTGTCTCTCTCACCCTCACAAAATCAGCCCATCTGTTAGTATGGGAATCATTACTTTGGTAGTATTAACTACCAGACCCCTGACAGCCCCCCGTCTCTACACCCAACCCCTCTCTGCTTCAAAACCCAGCCAAACAATCCAGGCCTACTTAAGATGCAAACCACCTGCAAGTCTGTGAGGCACGGGAGTGGCTAGTGGTGGGCTAAGTAGATTAGTGGGGTTGGGGAGTGAGCAGGGAAGCACCCCGATGAGACGATTAAATCATGGGAAACTCATGCCACCCACCCTAGGCCCTTTGGTGCAGGAGGCTTTAGCCTCACCCACATAATCTGTCCCCTCTCCAATCTGCTAGGGGAAGTGACTCTATGAATGAGACCTCCATTTAACTTTTCAAGAATTGCCTCAACTTTTAATTTTGGTCAGGGCAAGCTTAAAGACCATTAAGTGTACTAATCTAAGCCTGCCTTTGTCTCCAAGTTCAAAGCCATTCCCTTTCTGTTTCCCTTTCTCACTCTTTTGCTAATTTAACCATAATCCACCAAAATTCGGAGTTTATCAAAGTCTGGTCCGATATGCTCTGAAGTACATCATTTAAAAAACAGCATGCATGTCCCAGAAGTTTCTGGTGTGGGGCAATATTTATACCAAGCACAAATCACAATGATTATGGCTTTTAAATGTAAGTAAATCCTTCAGACAAAAAGTTTTTCCCGAGACCTGAATGCGCAGTCTCCATTGGGTACCAAACTGTCACACTTTAGTCATTATTGGCACATGAACAAAAATGTCATATAAATGTGTTTCTTTAGAGCATCAGTGAGTACTGTTCTCTTCATTGACCTCAAACAGTGACTCCTTTAGGAGTCTTCTGTACTTCCTGAAGCCATGTTCTTCAGAGATCCAAGTGGTTCAAAGTACAGGTATGCACTGCAAAACAACTTGTCAGTCAACGACTGACCGCAAATACGACAGTGGTTTGTAGCCTAGGAGCATTAGGCTATACCATATACAAGTCAAAACAAACATGATGCAGCGCATGTGCACTCTATGATGTTTATGCAACGACAAAATCATCGAACGACGCACTTCTCAGAACGCGTCCCTGTCGTTAGGTGACGCAGACCTGTAACCATTCTTGTGCTTCTAAGTAATAGCTCCTTAGAGGGTAAGGTATTTACAGGGTTTCTGTCAACCATGGTCACACCTTGGTCCCTTGATATGAGTTAGCTTGCTGACAGATCATTCAGTCTGGAGGTACCTCTAGCTTCTAGGACCCAGTTTGGAAACAAGGAAAGAAGCCACAATTACTGTGGTCACTTTTATTCTGGACCCTACCCCCTCCTCCGTCCACAAGCACCCCATGTTCTGTCTCTCTTTGTCCCTGCCTGGTCTGTTCACAGAAAGGCGGCAGTTTGGCATCATAGGAATAAAAGCTAGAGTTTTTTTTAATGAAGTGGTGATGGAGGAAGGTCTCAACAAATAGATGCTGAAACAGAAGCCTTCAGTGTAAATGCTTCACTGGGTCAAATCTGTTATAATACTGGTCCAAAAGCTGCCACTCACTCCCCACCCCATGGCACTCCACCTCCATGTCAAACCCATGCCGTCAGGAGTCTAAGTTTTTTTACCCACACAAGGCGCCGACAGTCTCCCACTTCCCATGTACTTTGCTCTGCACCCTCTTTTTTCTCACTCATTCACCTCACTGTTCTCCCCCTATTCTTTAATGCTCTTGTGCTGTGTTTCTGGCAAACTATGAAACTATCGAAACAAAGACCCTCCCTCACACCCCAGCTATTAAAACTCCATCCTCAGTCCACTAAAGCAGCAAGGTATTTTGGACACCGCCCCCATCTCATTAACATTTCCATACGGGATTAATTTCCTGGCTATGAGAAACACGTTTCCTGCTCTTTTTTCATTTTCTTTTTGGCCCCTCCCTAAGGCTAGCAATGTTTTGACAATCAACTCATAAGCTGCCCATTTTAATGTCAATTCATGCAACTCAACACAAGTATCTGATTAGAAAGGTGATAATAAGACATCTGCTCTAACCCAACAGGAAAACTAAAGAGATTTTCTATGTTCCTCCTACAGGGAGCATTCCATTGTGATACTAGTTTTTACCATTAGTTTCATTCCACTGTGGATGGAGGTTGCACAAACTGTATGAAACGAATACATTTGTGTTGACCAACTATCTTGCACAGACCTATCTCAAAGAGGTACAACTCTGAATCAATTTGAATGTCTTCAATGGTCTATCTCTGGATATATCAATAAGTTTACAAAAATATTCTGACTTTATAGCATGTTCCTATTTTCATGAACGATCAGGACAAGTGTCAAAGTAAGGAAACAAGGATAGGATTGAGGGAGTGAAATGAGCACTACGGAGGGAGGGAGCAGGGAAGTTTCCATTCACCATACACCACCCCCTAGTCCAAAGCAGATTAATATCCTCAAGTGTTGGCAGAAGGGGGATGCACTCACAGTGGGAACAATGCGTGCTGCCTCTTGAGGTCTGGGATATTCAAATAAACCCTTGCTGGGCGTCATGGGGACGAGGGAATGGAATCGGCGTTTGTATGAGCTGACCTCGGCCTCATTGTCTTGCCCGATCCGACTGCTTGGGGCCCGCATCTCCCGTTACCAGGGTCTCAGAGCCCGACCAGACGGGCATGTCTCGGGCAATACAAGCCCAGGTTTGCTGGGCAAACAAAACTGGGCCCGGGCGAGCCTTCGCTCCCACGTTACTGGCCTTAGCTGCTGCCCCTTTCTCTCTGAGCTTCCATGGTGCTAGAGAAACAAGCCATTAGAGCAAAGTGTCAAGATTAGGCCCTGGAGACCATAAGGGAAGTTTGCTCAATGCTGAACCTTTCACTGGCACAGGGTCCTGTCACAACCAAATTCAGGAGGGTTCTGTTGACTGAGACACAAGCCACCTCTTCCATGGCCCCTGGGCCCTTACCTCCTTAGTAGCAATGCATTCTGTTACCAAGAAGAGTGAAGGTTTGTCAAAACCAATAGGTCTACCAACAGGAGCTACGCTGTTTAAACACCCAAGTTTAACAACTTATGTTACATTCTGGATCTTATGATGCAGCAGGTGGCGCAGCAGTTACAGAAATAGATCTGTGACCGAAGGGCTCCAGTTTTAAATTTTATAAGAGGCACCTCTGTCGTAACATTTGAGCTATGCATTTAATCTGAAACGCTTGTCAAAAGCTAGAAAAATGTAAACTATGGGCATTTTCTAAACAAAGAAATCTGAACAGACGCTAAAACTGACTGTGATTTAAAACCCATTTTTTGGTCTGTTTCTCTGGCTGATGGAAAAAAAAATCAAAACACAGTTTTATGTCAGAAAAATATGTGCTAGAATATAAAAAAGTCAGCGACTTTTTGAGAAGAAAAGGGCTATTTACAGGATGCTTTTCCTTAATGACTGATTTACTGAATTTGATGAGCAACTTCTTGGCTTAGGCACCTGATCCAGGTCTGGGGGTGGTTAAATGACAGAAGGCAGACAAGAAATGTAGCACTGTCTATCTGTGTCCTGTGTCTTTGTAGGCTTTTTTATGCTTTCAGCTAACTCAAACATCCCTCCTCTATCACAGAATGCTATGCATAACTGTTCGAGTTACACAGAACCATCTCACCACTAATGAACTAATCTACATAGATGGACAAATTTTACAGGCTTAAAAATAAGTCCTTACACAAGACTGGCCAGGTGTGTCGAGTAAATTGAGTACTGAGAGCTGCGCTAGATTATTCATCAGAGTTCATTGGGGACAACAGGACAACACCTCATGTTTTCATCTTTAGCAAACTGCCCTACACTTTATCTTATCTGTGAGCAAGGTATAGGCCAAAAAGTGCACTCCAAAGCCCCAGATTCCAGGTCAGAGGTAAAGACTGTTCTGAACTTCAGTACTCACCAAGGGCAATACCCTGGCACCAGTGTAAGGAGGAAATCGCTTATATCACTTGGAGGAAGCGGTGTTGATGGAGGCACAGGGGGTGGACCTTCCTGGTGCTGGAATCTGTCACCGAAGCACATTGTATGCTGGGAGGGGCTTCCTATTGGCTTGCTGTAGGGTGTGTAGAGCACCAAGCCATCCTATGGGGGGAAGAAGGTATGTTTGAGCTGCAGAAGAGATACATGGTGGGGCAGTTCTCAATTATATTACAAGGATAAGACATTCTTTGAAATGCAGTACAAGCCATAAGGTACAGAAAGAAACACTAAGAAATAGGATATCAAACTGAATTTGTAAAGGAGGTCACTTGATTAATAGTCTGACCTCTTCAAAATGGACCATACATTCCCAGTACAACAAGGGGTTTCTGCCCATGATAAAAGTTATACAAACGAGCAGCTGGTTGTCCAGACTGAGGCTGTTGGGTTGGGCAACAAACCACATACCATTACAATGCCAGGAATCACAGACAGAATAGTGTTGATTCAGATGATCTTGCCCAATGCTGTAATATTTCCTGATCTGACAATCAAGCTGTGAGCAAAATCCTGCAAGATTCTCAACCATAAAGGGATTCGACGCAGACGCTGCGTGAGACGAAATGATGATGGTGACAGATTGTCAACTGAGCAGAGAAGGGGGAAATTTGTAATTCTTTCCAAGACTGAGCTGTTTTGATGGCTTAATGCCGTTCTCCCCTCAGCGACAGACAAGGAAAAGTGTCTGGGAAAAGTGAAGGAGTTATGTAAACAAAGTGGATGACTAAACATTGTTCACATGGATAGCACAGGTCTCAATACAGAAGGAATGTTACTTCGTACCTGATGTTTTCATCTTAAGCAGATTGCCTTACACTTTATCAAACTTTCCATTTAATTTTTTTTAATCTATTATCCAGCAGAATATTTCATTTGATTTGAGTATCAAAAAACATCAGTTTGCACTGATTTACAAGTTTAGTTCATATAATTTAAAGATTTTTTTCATGTTAAACAAAAAAATCCTCATAAAGCACAAACTTTAGCATTGCAACCACAAATCTTCAAGTATAAAGTATGACTACCGTGTAATACACGATTTTCCATTCATTACAGACAAAGCATTATTATCATACAATTCCCTCAGTAATACCAAAAGACACGCCATTTCCTCGCAAAGCAGCATTAATTCCTTCTCTAAAATCACCCCAATATGTAAATTGCCATTATTTCTTTTGGAGTAAAAAAAAAAAAAAAAAAAAAAAAAGGGTTCCTGGGTGAAAATAAATTACCTAGAATTAAACATTAAAAGGTATTGTTATGAATGACATTTCATATTCTTGTCACAAAATGATAATTTTCATGTTGTTTGTAAATATGGCCTTTTCATTTACTACTAATAACAGGTCGGCTCTTTTAAGGTCATTGAAATATACGAGACATATAATACCCTGGACAGAGACATTTTGATAGTTTGCCTCATGTCTGATTATGACATAAAGAAATAAAAGTTCACAGAATCACTGCTTAGCTTTTCACTCTGGGGGACATCTGAAGGCAATCTCTAGTCTACAGACAAACGGGGAGCACTTGGGCACATTTAGCCTACAAAATATAGTAGAGCAAGACCTGGGTCTGCCAGTCAGCTGCCTGTAAGCAGTAATTGGCACTACTGACCTCTGGAAGGGGAGCTACCTTTCAGGTAGGTAAGTTACTGACACTAAGCTTTTGACACTGTGATCCTAGGTAAGTTGAAAAATAAGGACATGGTAAGAAAATAACTGCAAGTAAAACAAAGTTTTCAATCCATTGTCAAAATGTCATCCTTGTCTTCTGAAATTTGAGGCTCTGCTTCCTAGTAGTAAATATTAAAGAACTGGAGAGGCTGGCAAACAGCTTATAAGTAAAAACAGACTTGTTGAATTTTAAAAACACAAAATAAAATATGACTGTGCATTTAAAAAAGAACATCATAAAAAAAAACATACCAACTGACTTTTCTATGACAGAATATGGCAATCAAATTCTGTTACATTCAATTACATGCACTCCATTTTCATGTCTCTTGCTTTTGCTAGAGTATAATGCCCCATTCCTAAAAAAAAAAAAAAAAGATCATCCCCTTGTTCTATCATTCTTGAGGAGACCTGTGCTGGTTTATATAATAAGAGATTATGTTTGTCTCATGAATTAAATAGGCTCTCTAACACTTTGGCCAGCACCTTTAAACAAAAGCTTTTAACTCTAGTGACCGATGCGTATACTTTGTTTGACCTTCAGAAGTTCATTGTTCACAAATTTCAGCCAGCTTTGATAAATTCCTTGTAAGGAATGATGTAGATTTATGAAGGAGCAGAGATATGTACCAAAGATTTAAGTTGTTCCAGATTTTCTCAGGTTTTCAGTGTCTTTTCTATGTCTACCTTTATATTTACTACAATGAAGCATCCCAAGAAGATATCAATCAAACAGCAGCAGACTCAAGTACTATGTTAAAAAGTCTTTCAGATTGCCATGCACATGCTTCTGAGGGATCTGAGCAAAAGACAGAAAGTTTAGAAAGATTTTTTTGCCACAAGTCTCTTTGGAGGCATCTCACACTCCACTACTCACAAAAGCACTGGATGTGAGACCAAAGGAAGATTCAGCTTTGTTCTTGACATTACAGCGAAAATTACAAGAGAAAAACACAATGTTAATCAAAGCTATGTCATCTTCATATATACAGGGACTGTAAGGGTTCAAAACTATGTATTGTCAACACATGAATAAATGATGTTAACATCATTTTCATAGATCATATAAATACATGTACCTACATGTATCTACAGTACATAATGTAAACAGAGCTTAAAAGTAAAACGTGTACATAACACTTTTATTTGGTTTTTTCGATACTGATAAAAGTATTAGAACCTTTTAACAGACACAAAAACTTTTTCCAAACCATATTAACACAAATATCACAGACACACAATGATGAGCCAGATTCAATTACCAACTTTTCAAATTAAACTGCTTCCAGTCAGTTGATGAGAAAATTTTATGTACTGAGCCACTGCTATACATACATTCGTATGGTTATATTTTCTTTTGTAGCTAGACTTTTTATTTTGTGCATAAATTAAGCCTGTGGTCAGAGTTCTCAGCCAGCTTCATGGGCTCATTGTCCTGTCCTCCACATTTTAATACTTCTGTAAGGAGTGGATGGAGGAGAACAAAAGAAATAACACAGGCCTTGTATGGCACACTGATGACTGCAGAATGGATAAGCACAGGATTGACATGTGAAAGGGGGTACTGGACACCTAAAGTGATCTCAGGCAGGTAATTGTGTGATGGATGAAGCCCCAAACTTTCACACCACTGTCACTGTTGACCGCACTGACAGAAGACTGAACCCCTGATTCATTCATCACACCCCCAATGATAGCATTTCGCAGCTCCCCTCATGCCAGATTTAGACTAGCCCTTGGAACCACTGGGAGGATGAGTGCAGTATAACAGGTAGGAATATGTTTCAATACAAATACAATAAATTTGTCTTGAGAATAGAAAAACAAGTCCCCATTTTTAAATATTTTTGTATGACTGGTCAGGCACTCAAGAAAACATTACTATAAATGTCTTTCTGGCTGACTGCAGCAGGCACTGTGGGTGCAGTGGGCTATGAGTAAGTCAGTAGTAGGCATCCAACAGAGGGATGCGTATCTGTTAGCTTGGTGCATCCAAACACAGAAAGCGATGCAAACAGACACAAACTGGGTCAACAGGCAAGATGCACTACAGGAACTGTACACGTACATTTTTAAAAGTGCAAAAGTTTGCCAAAAAACATGGCTAAAAGTATAGATTGTTCTTTTGGCAAGAGCCACAGTTAAGGTACACTGCCCTATGATTGAAGTGACCCCACATTCTCCAAGCTATTGCTGTGGAGCTCCGAACAAGTCTACAACATGTGGGCAGTTCTCAGAAGATCCAGCCAAGTTTCCTTTCTTTTGTACACAAGGGGCCTGACTCACATAGCAGAAGCGGCCAGGAAAGAACAAAGTGAGAGAAACCAAACAATAGTCTTTGCATGTACATACTGTGTACCTGCATGCCACAATGTAAGACTATGGTAGGTCTGCTCAAGCAGACCTGTGTTAGTACTCGCACACCAACATACCATAAATGTGCTGAGAGGCAAGCAGGCAAGCCTGTAAATACTTTCATAACACACCAGAAATATATGTTTAAAACATGTGAGAAACTATTTATGTAGAAGTGAGAGTTACAGATTGGTAGAAGCAGAGGGCCATGCCAAAGGTGTTTTTCCAGAGTTTTTTCTATCATTATAATTGGTCCAGTTAAGTGGCCAGTCTATTGATTGACTAATTATTATTTATTAAATTATCATTTGTAATTGTTATTTTTATTTAGTGTACAAGGGTAATACTGTACAGTTTGGTGAGGATGTATTATTACTATTTATCTTTCCACCTTTAAACTTTTTGATTTGATCCAAGGAGTGCAAGGTTACTCAGCTATTCATTCACCCTTATAAAAAGCAATAAATGTACTAATATTCTAATTCAGTGTCTCTTTTAATGATTAAAGCCAAAAGCAGTATAAACAATGACCTCTCATTGACTAAGTTTTACACTTTTAGTCTATGGATTTGCTCAAGTAATGACAAATAATACTTATCAAAACACACAAAAAAAAAAATTCAACCAGTCTCTTGAGATGGCTGGGAAACAATGCTGTGCCTTTCCTAATATTTTCCTCCTGGAATTACCTGGTAAAAAATGATCTATTAGCAACATTACTTATTTATAAAGTTCTTTGATTAATGGCGTTTCATGCTCTTAGCAAATCATTTTTACAAAAGGTCATAACTGGAACATGTGTTGTTGATGCACAAAATCGGTTTCCAAAACATACAGAAAAAATGACCACATGGAAATGACTAATTCCTCTGAAAGATCTATGTGAGGGGAAACTGGAGGGTCTGGTTTAAACGGAACATCATGCTGATTAAATAACATCTTGCTGCTAAAGGACATGCATAAAATGAATGGACTCATCAGCCCAACATGAGTGGGCAGACCTTTTAAGGGAGACTGCAAAAGTAAATACAGGCCGACAGTAAAAGTGCAGCAATTCAGAGGCAGGGTCCCCCTGGAGCTCAAAGTTTCAACCCACAATAGTGGGCTTTGTTATTCTTATACCACAGTTGATTTACAGATGCAAAGTGTTTCCTGAGGCCTGAAAGAGATCACCAAAATAGGGTGCAAAGTAAAAAAAATTAGAAAGATGATCAATGAGTTCCAAAGCTATTAGTATTAATATGTTTTTAAATGTGGAAAAAAAAAAAAACTTGGATGAGAAAAAAATCATGATTAAAAAGCTGGTGAAAATGCTAATAAAAACTAATAAAACCAAGGATTGATGGGCACAAAGACAGAGTAGCTTCACTGTTGTGTTCAGTAGCTTTAAGTCAGCTGTGATCCCTGTCTGCTTGTGCTGGAAAGAGCCTGGTGGGCAATCTCCACCTGCAATATCTGTGCCGTCAGCAACATTTTGGAAGCTGTACTTGGACCGACCTATTCTCAGTCCAATACATAACTTTTCCCACCAGAGTGTTAGCTAGAAGAGGAGGTGAAACCAGACCCCAGAGCTGGAAGAGCTCTAGAGTCTTCTGCTGTCCAAAGCATGGTATTGTAAAGGTCAGAGTAGCCTTCCTGACATAAAACCTCCAGACTGCAGCACAAAAACATTCTTTCTAGTATACTTACAACACCTGTTTCTTTGATATACTGCAAAAGCATAACATTACCGGTTGCATAAACAGTAAAACCAGTTGTTTTTCCTTTTGCAACAAATGCCTTGATTGTACATTATAGATACAGAAAGCATGGCATTAAAAGTTATTTTTAAACAGGACAGAATGGGCTAATATGATTTAGTCAGAGGCTAAAAAATCCTTATATGTCTTGAATGATGGAGTTGTCATATTTATAGGACTGCAAACACAGTATCTGTGAATCTAAACTCGCTACATTATCTGTGATATTAATATGGCATTATCTGCTGAAGGCTCTTGGGATTTTTGTAGATCATAATCACAGAGCTGTGAAACAGAAAATGTACCCAGTGAAAAGGTGTGCATCTTTCAATATATTTGCATGTGTGGATGTTTCCTCTTTAGTTCAACAATGCTGATAAAGGTAATATTTCACTCCATTTTAATGTTATAGTTGTCCAGGAAAACCCAGGTAAAACGTTTACCTCCAGATGCATCCAGAAAATGTGACATGTGGGTAGTCATGTTTTTTTCAGCACAGCAATTTTTACAAATCGATGCCCTTCCTAATGCCAACCCTCACCATTTACTCAGACTAGCCATGACAAACCAGTGACTGGCTAAACATACTCACATACACTATGAACAACTTAGAATGACCAGTGAACTGGAAACATACTGTATGTCTTTTGACTATGGAAGGAAACCCTCACAGACATGGGGAGTAAACACAAGTTCCACAGAGACTGAGCTGAATTTAAACTCACACTTGACCAGCTCACTGGACCACCATGCCACCCTGATAAATGCAAATAATGAAAATTATTCCTTGCAATAAGTTATTAATCAAAGCAGTCATAATCGCAATTGTCTACTTTGGAAAAACACAAGTATGCACCCCAGAACTGACAGTGTTCCCAACTTTGGCAGACAGAAATCACTTTTTGCTGGTAATTCTTATAATTCTTACAAGTCAGTCTCCTACATCAGTTTGGATAAGTTTTTGCCTACTCATCCTTAAAGAACCTCAACTCTGTGATCTTTAAGGGCTTTCTTGCATCTACTGTCTCCTTCAGATCCCTTCACACCTTTTCTATGGGATAAGAGCTGAGCTTTGACTTGCCCGCTCTATAGCTCTCCATTTTCTTGCCTATAAATTGCTTGATGTTATCTTGGGGTTCTTGAAGACTTCCTCCAGCACCTTTTGGTCAGCTCTCGATCTGAATTTGGTGGGATAACCAGACCTGGATAGATTGCCAATGGTAAGAAATTTTCCCTATTTGTGAATGCTCTTTCCTTCATTCATTGAGCTTAAGTATAGCTGCAGCACCTCACCTTAAACTGTCACCATGTTTACTACACTGTACTCTTATAAACACTTATGTACTGTTTAATCCCATCAGTGGTGTAAAAAAAAAAAAAAAAAAAAAAGCATTTAGGGAAAAAGTTCCATTCACAAATACTCTGAATAACAAAGAAATATTTAGGCAGTGCTACATAATCCTTATTAGGGTCCTTATTAAATTTCAGATCCACTATGCAGCAACAGCGCAAACAATTAAAGTGCTGTGTGATGTGCTTTGATGAAAAAGTGATGTTAGCCAAGGAAAGACACGTCTACATTGCTTTTGTGCAACATTTGAAACATTTCCCCGACCACAACGCCGTAGAGTCTAGACATTGATTTCAGACCCTAATTAAAACAAATCAAACACCTCCTGTGTTGGTTTAGGGCAGGTTGCCCTAGATTAGTGCTAATCGGGGTCATTTACCCCCACTGAATGCACTTTTGCCTCCTTTTCTTTGGTCCAGGGAGTAGCCGAAGCAATTTGGGGCAATTTGAAGTACTGTCTCTCTCACGCATCAAGCTGCCATTAATCTACCAGCAACCATCACTGGGAGGCAATGGCTGCCCTAATCTTTCTGACATGTTTGGTAACTGTCCTGCAGAGCAACTGCTCTCTGCTTCCTCCAGCCTCCGATCCTACCATTTCTGCGGTGTGAAGATTAAAGTTTATCCAATTAGCCACCCGCTGGGTCCTCCGAGTTAATCGGGCTGATCCCAGAGCGCCGTCACACTGCCGTGCCGCCGTAAGATAGGGCCCGATCACTGGGCCAAGATTTAAGTAATTAGAACTTCTTGCCTTACGATCAAATATAAAAGAGTGCGGTCTCTCAGGGGCTTGAAGAGACTTTAAATGGCGCCACTCTCCATTCCATTCCTTGACCAAAGGCTATGCTTCCGAAGAAGAAGAAGAAAAAAAAAAAAGTAGTGATACAAGTCAGCTTGTCTTCCCCCACCAGTCTACAGAAAAACCAAATGTTGCAGATTATTCAAGCGGAGATAACACCCATGGTGCAAAGACCGCACACTGAGACCACACCCATAAATTTTAACTTATGAAGTCTCATAGTCAAAGATGCTGGCTGGCGCGTGCAAACCCAGGACTCTTCTTGACACTAGTTGACATTGTTCCGTTGGGATGTTAAACTACTGAAATGTCTGGCTCGCACTTCTTAAGACATTTATTAATGTGTATGACTCAGTACAGAACTGGCTGACGTGTGATGCTGCCATATTGGCGCTTTCACCACAATAATTGCAGTCCTGCTTCACCAGCCTTCACCAGACTTCACGTGACTCTAGTCAAGAGTTTTTGTAGACTTGGCACACCAGGGTCCTGTTTGCACAGCCTGACCCTGTTGAAATGGAGGGATTAGCCCTCTGAGGAAGTTCAGGTCGTTGCCACCGGACTGCCCTTCACTTCCTGTTCATATCCGCATCACCTGGGTCAAAGTGGGTCAGACTTGGAGCAAAATAAAGCCAGACTCTTTCTAAGGGGCTGTACTAAGCTGTCACTTAGATTAGGAGCAACATGCAAACAGAATAAAGAGAACGGCATGGAGCTCTCCAGCAGTGAGAGGATGTGAACTGCAAACTTAAGGTCAGGTGAGCTGCCCACCCCCCCTTCCAGCTCCCAGAGGGTGCCAGCGGTGCGATCAGCAGCACAGAATGTTTAATGACTGAACTGGTCTAAGAGATCAGATGCATTGACTTCTGTCAGTGAAGCAGGTACAGCAGGTCAGCTGGAGAAGGTCTGTCCATTAACACAAGCACACGAGGAGGAGCACTAATGCGAAACACTGCTGTTCGCAGGTACACCAGATGCTGTGCACCTAAAACATTTGGGGCATTAAGATACAAGAGTCAAACATGGAAGTAAATTATAATGTGCATTACATTATTTTCATAGAATCCAAGTCAAACTGCACGGTCCTTCTTTGAGCTCCATTTGAACATAAGGAATCAGATTTAAGTTTTTTATGTTCATCTAAAGGGGTCTCAAGCGCAAGCCACTGGATATTTACTACATAGATTATTATTTTTTCAATAAATAATATTAAAGTAATCTTTTGATGATCTTTGTGCAAACAACCAGAACCTCTATTTTATTTTTCATATTTTAAACACAGTTCTACATATTGCATTCAGTGTTTGGAAAGAATGAGTGGATTGTAATAAATCACACAGCACACGCGGCTTTCCCCGTGTTCTTGTCTCTTGTGATATAAACCTATTTTCCATTAAAATGTCATTTGCCCAATGCAAAAATGTTGATTTTGCGATTAGCAAAAAGCTAAATGATGTTAAATGAACTTTTGTTCCTTTCGTTATTATTAACAGATGGCTAACAGAATAGCAGGCTTCAGTTTGCTGTTTTTGATAACACAGCGTCGCCTATTGGCTGCAAAAAAATAGCCAAAAAAAAGCTGGACGGAGGGGATGGACATAAATTTGTGGATTTTAAATTTAAAAAAAACTATTAAAAAAAAAATAATAAAAAATATATATATTTTTTTTTTTTGATATATGCTTTAATATACGGAGGTACCCAAAGACCACGGCGTTTGACGGAATTTGAACGTGGTTTTCCTCTATAGCACTGGGACGGGCGACGCTCGATGAAAAAGGTGGTAACACTTAGATTTTAAAAAGTTGTACTTTCTGGACGCTGAAATGACCAGGAACATTTCGAACATTTAGAGACAACAAAAGGGTTCACCTGGGTTTCAGCTCTCGTTCAGCTAACAGTTTCTTATTATTCTTCATCTCACGAATTAAAACTGAGACACTTCACCTGACCAGTTTTAACACGTTAAATAACCCACATTGTCGTTTTGTTTTTTATTTAAGAACTTACCTCTATACGTAGCTTGTTAGCAACATTTACGTGTATAAATAGAAATTTACATTATTTTTGTACCAAAAGAAAAAAAATTACCTCAGGAACTCTGGAAATAGCTGAGTTTCAGCCGTTGCCACGTCCCACTGTTTTTACGCCTGTGACGTAATAGCACCCTTTGGAACCAAAGTCGATAAACCACAAAAAAATGGCACAAAAATTCTTTGCATTCACTTGAGCGGTACCAATGATCGGAAACCTTTGGGGATCACAGTAATTGCAGGTATATGGTTCGTTTAACTAATTTAACTAGTCTCCTTGCCCAACCTGCCTGTGTGAACAAGTTATACACTGACCGGCCAAAAAAAGTCACCACCTGGATTTAACTTAGTGTCATGATCTGGGGTTGCTTCAGTTGCTCAGGTTCAGCAATGGTATGTGGCCAAAAAATGAGGTGAGCTCACTACCTGAATATACCGAATGACCAGGTTTTTCCATCGATGGATTTTTTCTTCATATTCCAAGGTGGCAATGCCAGGATTCATCGGGCTCAAATTGTGAAAGAGTGGTTCAGGGAGCATGAGAGAGACCTCATTTTCACACATGGATCGGCCACCACAGAGTCCAGACCTTAACCCCCTTGAGAATTTTTGGGATCTGCCGGAGAAGACTTCACGCAGCGCTGCGACTCTTGAGATAATATTTATAGGTTATACAAGAAAATACTTCCTACACTATAGTTAAATCATAAGAGGCAGCTAAGTATGAGAAAATAGGTTTTTGTCACTCTTCTGTCTGTGGTGAACCAGTAAATAAGTTGTCTAAAGGCCTGTTTGAAATATTCTGACATCCAGTTGAAATGATCATTGGTTTCCATTTTTGTGTTACTTTAAACTGAATTTATGGTTTTAATTAAAGTCAATTTAAAATAGTTGTGAGGTTGGCTGGCATCCCCCTGCTTCAGGCCCTGTGCTTCCAGGATGGGCTCCAGACAACTGTGTCCTAGCATTGAGACAAACAGTTATTGGGAATGAATGAATGAATGAATGAATGAATGAATGAATGAATGAAAGTATTTAGATTACCAGTTTCTCTTTTTTTGTGTGTGACAGTTTTCTTTGTGATCCTAGCAGCAACTTTGGTGAATGTCCCACAAAGGAGGCAAGCAGACCAGATGGGAAAGTTTGACATTGTGTGAAGCCATAAGGTGCTGCTACAGATTTGTCCCCAGGTTACCATTTGGCACCCAAAATTGAAAAAGAAATGACCACAGGTCAACAGACTAAGGTAACCTTTCACCAGCTATGGTCCTTAACTGTATCCTCTGGACAAGAGCAACTTGAGGGCAAGCTGGAGTCCATATAGCTGTGGAGTCCATATATCTATTTCATGGATTAATGCACATTTCCTGCTTCTGCCTCACATTTTAAGAGAAGAAATTATTAGCAACAGTAGTACTGTGAAGGATCTGGCCTTCCCACTGTGAGTTATCAAATGCAGACACTTACTGTTCATTCATTGCTTCTCTGGAGTTACAAGAACTGCACATTACACAGTTGCTACCATCTGTAGAATTTGCTTGAATTAATCACTAAGAGTATTAAGTAAACTCCTGGAGGATCATGCACACATGAGTTTTGTGCAGTGGACTTTGGAATCAAGTCATTTGATACCATAATTTGGATATAACTAACTTTTTAATATTTAGAGTAAGCTTTATGGTGGTAGCAGTGGGGTGGTATTAACTGTAAAATGTTTTCATTTTGCTGTCCACTCTGCTAATCTTTTCCACTGATACCACTAGAGGGCGACGTGAGGTAACATTGCAACAAACTATGGCCAAGGGCTGCTAAAAAAATGTAGAAAATGTACTTACAGTCAGGACATTTTCAGTTCAATGTCTTACTGCTAGTAACACTATTCTTTGCAAGTGTGAAAAACTTACTGCAGACTAAATTTGGCAGCTACTGATCACCTCTGCATCATACACAGGGATGCGCTGTAGCTGCAATGATCACTATTTCCTGGACCGCTGTGGAGTCCAAGGCCGAAGGCACTCCGACTGATGGGTTTCTTTGCTCTTTTGTGTCCACGGGTTCAAAGATAGCTCCCTATAGTGACTTAAATAGTTTAATAACATGTACACACAGACTCCTCATTTTACAAACTTTTGAATAATGAATTTTCAAAGATATTAATCTTTGAAGATGTCTGTTGCAAAAATAACCTCCATTTTTATGCTCTGTAATCAGTAAGCATTAAAATGTACTTAAAAGAATGATGGGCCATCTTAATTCAGCTGGCTTTTGAGATGTTTGCTGCTGAAAGGGTCAGTGATCAGTAATAAGATTACAAATATTGCACATGTTCCAGGGGTGAATGGTTCAGCATTTAAGTTTGGAGAGAAACATATTTAATTTTAATGTAGCTCAAAGTTAACCAACTGTTACAATGTAAAGTGTGATCGAGTATTTTTTAATTATTGACGTATCCAAGAACTTAAACCACATAAAAAATGAGGGTCATTTGCATTAAAAAAATTTTTATTTATTATTTAGACTATAAACAAATGACATATTTTAACTTTAAATGAGAGTTTATTTATGTTTAGATTTGAGGTTAATAAAAATAATAAAATAAGTGTTACACTGTGTCCAGGGTTATCCTGCCTTGCCCCCTACACTTCAATGACACCCTATGAACAACCACAACTCTGTACTGAACACACAGTTACAGATAATGTATGGACTGATAGAAGCGTTGCAGAGATTTTTTAAAATTGTAGCTTTATCTATGTTTTTCCATGGTAACCCATGAGTAAACTGATGGCGTAGCTTTTATTAAATATAACTTATTTGTACAGATCTATTAGCACTGTTACAGTTAACAATAAATCAAGTTATGAACACCTACTTCAGACTGGAAGCTTTTTTTCTTTTCAAATGCTTCTGTACCTCTACATACTTATGTAAAGTAAAAACATCAATTCAGAATGTCTTAAATCCGATACAGAATGCAGATTTGGCCATTTTTGCCGTAGGTAACAGAAGCTTTTCTTCATAAGACGGGTTCTCTAATAACAGTGCCACCTGCTGCCCAGTGCCTCTTAATATGCAGTAGTTTATCTCCAGGCAGGCAGCAATGACAAACTGCCGAAAGAACCTCAGCGTGACTGATGAAGGTGCCATCGGGAGAGGCAGGATCTGTGTGAGGATCTCCAGCATGAAGTAATTAAGGAACCACTTTCAGATACAGTTATTCGTGCCTGTTATTTAAACATTATGGTCATGTCTATTTAGATAACATAAATGTTACTTGTTATGAAATGGTCTTCAATGAACTAGGAGATAATAGTCTGAAGTTATGCTGAACATAATGAACATATTTATACTTCATGATAAGTTGCACATTTGGAAAGAGACTGCGATCCTGCTGTAAGGGAGCTTTTTACTTATCTGAAATGTTAACTTTGTCTTATGCATACTGTACTACAATATAAAAACAGATGAGAAACTTCTTTAGACACAAGGGGCAAATGTCAGATACACTGGAGGTCATGCAGGGAAGTAAGATGGGGAACCCCCTTGTTTTTCATTTCAGTGTCTCAAAAACAAACCAAAACCAGTTTATCAGTTATTGCACCATCTGGTATAGAATTAAATGTGATTAGCTTTAGTCTTTGTGCAGAAAACCTTTTCTGTGTCTCTGAAACTTCTAGTTTCTCCCAATCTTATATAGTTATTTTAAGCTTCTGGAACAATAAATCAAATAAACCCCGAACTGAACTTCACAAACAGCAAGTGGTCATGCTTCACACTAACAGCATAAGGACTGCAGTGACCATTAAGAAACACCGTAAATGTTCTCTTCAGCCTTAAGCTGTTATTACATTATTTATATCTTGGCTTATGCTCTGCACATCATCATACACTATATTGCTTTTAGGCATTTTTACGGCTACATTTTTACTAGAGCAATTTAGGTTATGTACCTCCTGTCAAGGGACAACAGCAGTTGCCTCCTTGGAATTTATCTGAGCTTATACCGATTTATTTGCAAAGTCGGTTACTGAAAGTCTGGATGAACAGATGATAATTTTAACCACATAATTTATATTCAGATGGTACATTTTTATAGTCTATCTAGAGAAACAACTCGGTATCATTATAGGTTATGTTGATGCACCCTCTTTCTCTCAGGAATGTTGGAAAGCTGAATTAATTTCTTCTGTGTGCCAGTGTCTTTATCTGTTAAGGCTGATTCATAAAAGCTAGAGAACTGGAGGGCAAAAATCCTGTCAGTAAACAGGATGAGTTTCAGCATCTGCTACTGTTACAATGATGTATTTTTCAAAGTATTTATGTTCCTGTTGACCTAGCACTGATGATTTAAGTTGAAATATCCAAAAATATGTTCGTTAGTATTCAGATGAAAAAGCCTCTAAATCTACTTGAATCTCTGAAAAGACCAGAAATGTCATACAACTTTCCATGCTGAAAAAACTAATAGATTTATTTTGAAGCTAATTTTATACAACTTATAATATGTGAAGAGTTGCAGGAGAAAATGACATATTGTAAGGAACTTAAATGAAATTGTCAAGTGGGCTGTCAGGAACTAGTCACACTGAGATGAATACCTTTTTGGAGGTCATTTTTAAACTTTAATAAATAAAACAGAAGCACGTGATACATACAGTACAAATGAGCAAAATGAACAAAATATGTCTTACCAAAAATTAATTACCCTTACATTAATAAAGTATTCATGTATGCGTTGTGCTGTGTGTAACTCCCTAGTTTCCAGTTTGGGTCCTTTCTCCAGTACACCCACTTGTCACTCCTCACTGGTGTGTGCGTGCGTGTGCGCATGCATACAGTGGCCTGTTTATCTTCATCTTGACAAACTAGCTGGGAACTGCCTGGAGGCATACATCGCTAATAGGTGTAACACTGTGTGTGAGAAAGACTCTGTTAAAACTTTATTCAGGATGAGAAGTACCTTTCTGGCAAACATTAAATCTAAGATGACTTATAAGACTTAAGATGAAAAATACATAAAAATTATGAACAAAGGATAGACCAATAATTTGCAGACAGGGTGAAGTAATATCAAATAGAGAACAACAAGAGAGATCACTGGACGGGTCACAGTATCGGTATGCTGGTTGAAATTATGGTTTAAGTGCTTTATCCAAATGTCCTAAGACAGTTTGTCACTTTATAACTAAAACCACACAATGAAAGCATTTTTTTCGGTTTCTCATACATCTCATTGTTGTGCTGAAGAACAGCAGGCGGCTCTTAAGCATGAACTTCATAACGTGGCGTTTGCACAAAGTGAGCACCGCAAGGTAATTCGCCGTCGTCGCAATATTTGGATGCACCTACAATGTAACTACGGTCGGCAGGAGGGAACCAGCACATAGCACACGGAAAGGAGAACCAGACGCAGTTTCTTTTTTTTTTTCGCCCCGAGGGATGGAGGGATGCAAGGTAATAATCACAGTACTGCGCTGTAGTTCCAAGACAACTTAGCAAAGCCATCGTTTTAAAAAGCCGAGGCGACAGGCATGCGCAGACGGTCATTTCGGGAACGCATGGGGCGCATCGGGCCGGTGTGAGCGGGCGCCCTTCGCGCGCCTCCGCTGCTCTAGACGAGCGCGGTTCGTAGCTGCCGCGGCCGCAGCCGCAGCCATGGAGAATTCAAACGAAGCGAAGGGCAAACAGAAAGCGTCGAAGCGCAAGGAGAAGAAGCAGAAAGCCGGCAAGCCCGGCCGGGGGAAGGCGCTGCGGTCCGTCGGGGGCTTCATCGACAGGTTCTGGAGAAGTTTGGCTCGCCTCGGGGACGCGCAGCGGCCAGATGCGGAGGACGACGAGGGGGGGTTCCGAGACCCCGCCAACTCGGGGAACTTGAAGGAAGACATGACAGACGGCGGAGAGCAGGCGGTCAGACCCGGCGCGATGCTGAGCTCGCACGGTTCAGCCAGGAGGAGGCTGTCCTGGAGCTGCGGGGACCAGACGCCGGGGGTCCTTGGGCTCAAGAATCACGGCAACACGTGCTTCATGAACGCCGTGGTCCAGTGCCTGAGCAACACGGACCTGCTGGCCGAGCACCTCGGCTTGGAGCAGTACAAAGCGCGCCTCAGGGTGCCGAGCAGCGGGGACGAGCAGTGCGGGAGCGGCGAGGTGACCGAGCGGTTGGCCTCGCTCATACGCGCGCTCTGGACGCGCAGATACACGCCGCAGCTCTCCGTGGACTTCAAGGTGCGTCAGCCCCTGCTGTCACTGCCGTCCCTGTAACTTTTGGGTTTCCCCTCTTACTGTCAGGCAGCCCTGGTTGGAGCAGCACGCACTCGGCTTATTTATTATGTATTATGTATTATCATCTAGTAGCTTGCAGTGTGAGGGTTGCACGCTAGGCTGCTTGCGGTGCTTTACTTGTTTATCCAGCTTGGTATTTACTGAAGCAGCTTAGGGTGAGTGCCACAGCGGGGGATGCGACCCCAGGACTCTAACCGCTACGTCCTCTGCTGTCCAGGTGGGAGCTGGGAATGGGCTGAAAGGAATGGACTGGGTTGCGTTGAGCTGCTCTGGCTCAGGGTCCACCAGAGGCAGCCACACCTGTCCCCAGATGCACGGTCATACCAGTCTGAAACTGGTTTTCGCAGTTCTTCTCAACCTTTCATAAACGCCTCCTACTACTTCTCAGCACCGCTAATGTAAACGGAGAGCAACTTTGTCTCAAGTGGCAGTGCGACCAGGCTGCGTTGGCCACCCTGCCTATATCTACCTGTGCTACAACAGAGCATCGGTGACTGAGCTCAAGGGGGTGTGGCAGCCGCAGGGCACGTTGTGGCTGATGTCCTTATAAATAATTATGCAATATTGAATGCAAAACCTGAATGTCCCTAGTTTGAATCACAGTTCTGCAGAAGGTTCCTTGACCAAGGTATTTACCCTCAGTTTAAACAGTAAGATTATGTTGCTGGCTGTGTAAATGGGTAGAAAGTCTCTTACATCGTGTGTTATGTTGGACAAATGAAAAGGGGTCGCTTTAATAATAGTGTGTTAACTTCTGTCGAGTTGGTGTGCAGGAGCAGCTGTTTAATGTTAACTAACTTGCCACTTGGAAAAAACAGGAAAGCTTTTACCTTATAATAGTAGACCGGTTAGTTACAGTGCTCTGAAAAAAGCTGTTTACTTTTACCAAAATCTTTTTTTTCCCCCAATGCTTTTATCATGTTGCTTTTGTTGACCGTGAAGCCCTTTCGCCATTCCTCACATCGACTGTTGCACTGCCTGGTTGACACGATGAAATGTTTCCTAACTACTGATATTCTGAGAAATGTGCCGAACTGCACTTTCACTTCGTTGGCCTTGTATGCCGGCCCTGACAGCACCGTTAGCCAAGACGATAAATAATAAATCTCACGAAGATTTGAGTCTATCGGTTCTTGGTGAAGTATCAAGGTCTTTCCTTTAGATCGCACTGATTGAGTTGTTTAAAATATGTATGAAATTGGCTGCTGGACAAAACAAAGTGGCAGACTGAGACCAGCAGGAGGTAAAATCAGCCCATTTCATGCTGGGCTTTAAAAACAGTAGTAGAAGCTGTGTCATGTACAGCAACATGGTGTGGAACCTCATTAGTCAGCGGTGCTGCTGTGACCAGCACTGAAGAACACACACATAAGACTGCAACGAAAAGAACGGCCGGGCAGTACACAGAAGTAAAGCACAGCCCGAGTCTGACTAAAAAATGTGATCCGTGAAAATTTCTCAGCATGTGCTAACCTATCGTCATTGATGTAATGCGTATGCCAGGTTCAAATGTCAGTTTTGTCTGTTAGGCTGAAGACATCTAAAGAGGTTGAAGTTAACTCTCCACATCCCACTAGTCATAAACTAGGACAGTTTTATTATGAAACAGAGGTGGAGATAGGGTGGGCACACAATTCCGTGTGTGACCGGCAAAGCAGAGGAAGAATATGTGCACCTTTTAAGCTGAACTGTAAAATGGATTTTGCTGCTTTTTGCCCAATTGCTCCTGTCTGAAAATCCTTGTCCCTGGTTTTGAAATTACAGCAATCACGTTTGATTTTATCTTTTCTACATTTTTGTTCTTAGAAAACCAAGACCAGGTTGCATCGATTATTTGAGAACTGCTGTTTTTCCAGGGAAAAACCGAGTCTCTCTAGATGCCTTAATGACCCATCACTTTGTTCTGATTCAGTTTCTTGCATCTGAATGATTCCATTGCTGCAGACCAAATCTACGATGAGTCCGACCGCTACGAAAAGCTGTGCTTGTGGCCTGACTGCTTCAGAAAGGAAGCCATAGGTACACAAGTTATAGGTTGCTGTCAGAGATGGTGTAGTCATTTGGAAACAAAAAATGCATTCAAGATTCAGTTTTAATGGCAGCTGATGTTCTTTTGACTCTAGCAGTTTCAGTGTTTTGCTGTTTCAGATGTTGTCATTCCCTGTAAGAAATGCTTATTTGGTAGTGAAATTATAAATCCTTTTTAGAGTTGATTTGGATCCAAAATAATTCATATAACAATTTTCCTCCATATTTTTACATCTGGGAATTCTTACTGAAATCATTAAGGATAAATGCCACTTCTCGCACTTGATCCTATAAGCCATTGTCAGAAAACTTCACACTGATCTTATTAGCTGATCACAATATCCTATTTGTTTTGTGGATAAATACCGTCTTGACCTAATTTTTTGACTGTGAAGAGCAGTATTTATTACGAATGGCGCTTGGCGGTACGCTGAGAGGTGTGGTTACCTGAGGTGTTTAGCACGTATGCATTTTTGCCCCAGGGTACAGCTCGATGAACTCGGCGTCCTCTGTTAGAGACAAAAGTGCAAACCCTCTGAATGATGCTTCTTGTCCTCTTCTTTTGGCTGTGCTCACAGGGCACCCTGCTGTGCATTAACTGGCAAGGCGGTGCAGTATGAACAGTATTGAGAAGCATCCCACAAGTGCCTGGCCACAGTGACTTGGCCAGCACTCTGACTACGGTTCAGTGGTCGCTTTCTAAATGAGCCTTGCCCGCTCGTCTCGCTCAGCTTCTGATAATGGAATCCAAGAGGCCTTTTATCATGCTGTGCGGCTTTATTGGTGTGCATAAGAGTGTCATAATCTTTCATAATATTGTCGCGGTGCATTTATTTCTATGGCTCCTGGTCTTGTCTCGACATTAACAGCAGGCAGTGACACCAGAGGATTAGGTGCGTAGAAGGAGGGTGCTGTCCTGCTGCCAAGTGGTTCAACAAGAGTGTCACCAAAGCTGTTAACCTGGCATTTGGCAGGGTGTCTTCCAGATACATAAAAGTGGAGTATGACATAAAAACATGAGCGTTGAGACCCTCTAGGTTTGGGACTTCCTGCTATAGGAGTACGAGATGCACAATTTCAGAGGTTGCATCTTTTCCTTGCATCCTGTTTTCTTTTGAATGTAATGTTGCCAGATGTAGATTTTTTTGGACTGAGAAAGTCAATTGAATGATGAACAGTTAAAACTTTTGGATGGCTTTGAGTTTGCTGCATATGCTTTGGCAGGTGTCAGCTCTATGAATGCAATGCTGGAAAAATGAAACTCACGCTCCAGGAATCCATCTAGTCTGCAGGCATAATGTACCTCAGCCTTGAAGGTATGGAAACAGTATCAAAACCAAGAAAGTTAAACTGTCACTAATTCAGCTGGGTTGGCGTGGGGGCTGAGAAGTTTATATAAAGCGTAGTTTTTGAAGTGAATACTGTGCTCCATGCTTATCTGAATGTTCTGTAAGATTAGCCTTACATCACTAATGAAAGCGAGAATGTTTCTCCTGCTGTCCAAGCTTGGTGCTTATTTTGCAGGGGTGGGAATCATGAATGGGAGTTAGAAATCAGTGCTTTGAACCAGCATATTGATAATTTCACAGAAAACATCATTGGAATGGAGAAGACATTTTACAAGAAGTCCATAATCAGTATGTGCTTTTTAACAAGCAGACTTTCCAGTGGGTCATCAGTACTCCATTTGTGACTCTGCAAGGGGATACGCTGGGTCTGGCAATATCACACATACATAAGCAGTATTTTGTTGACAGAGTTCTAACATGACAAAAAAAAAATGACCATGCAAAAAAGGATGGAGAATAAAATAAAACAGGTCCTCTGCAGAATCCGACCATGTTGGCAACAGTTACAGCTCATTATATGCTGCATCACCTGCTCACCTCTGTACATAGCGCCTCTCATATGTGATGCTTTTGTTCTGACCGCTCTGTCACCCTTACTCTCTTGTTACAGGCTACCGTTTCCAAGTATGCGTCCCAATTTCGGGGAAACTCACAACATGATGCCCTGGAGTTCCTGCTCTGGCTGCTTGACCGCCTGCATGAGGATGTCAGCTCCTCCCCATGTGCTAATAGCAGTGGGACCAAGGGGTCAGGAAAGGTAAATGATCTTGGCCTCTTTCTTACCTACATTTGTATGACTGAAAAGCACAAATCACAGGGTAAGCTATGATAGAATGCGTAAAAATAACACAAAACATCTCTTCTCCAGGTAAATACCTTCACTTTGTTATTTATCTGCAAGGCACCAGAACTTGTGAACCAGAAAGCTTGCTCAATTTAAATTTGGTGTATTTGCAGGACTTTGTGTGGCAATAAATTTTACTTCATAAAGTGTTTTTGCTCATGAACTATTCACACGCAGGCTACAAATCATGAATGAGGTTCGTGATTTTATTAGGCTATTTTTCTCTCAGAGCTTAAATTTGTGACTGACAGTGCTGCATTCTGTTAGTTCCAGTCAGTTTCACAGTTCTTTCTCAGACAAGGAACAGTCATCCTTCTAAGCAGTGCTGGCTTCCCTGTTTATAGAGGGGGACTGTGGGAAGATGTGAGAAGAGGTTCATCACAATATATGGTAACTGCAGCAAGCGTATTCCCTGAGCTTTGCTCCTGTCTACCACGGCAACGTGATTCAAAGGAATGGACAAGACCCAGGATTTTTTCAGCACAGTACTCTGCCCACCCCCTTGTACTGAGATGGCAAAGTCCCTTGTCATGTCCTATAGCCCAGCCTTTTTTGGCCCCAGTGAAATCACTGTGTTGGATCAGTACAGATCCCTCAGTTTTCCAAAAGCTTTTTGACTGACAGATAGTTTTGAAAGAAAATCTTTCTTTTCCAAGTGTAGTTTTAGGAATATTCCCATTAGAATTAATTTGTTTTTGTTCCATGTAAAACACGGTCTTCAAGTTATGACATGAGCAGCTTATCAGAACCAATAATAGTAATCTTATTAACCTTATTTCGTTTCTGAGACCTGACGTTTGACCATAAAATCTAACAACTGCACGATAAGTGAAATAACATTGGGTGGTCATGCTGTTGCCAGACACACACATTTGTTACTGTTTGGCTCTCAGTGCTTCATTGTACAACGATTGAATTTTGTTCATAAAACTTTTCTGTTGTGATTCCCTTCACATTAAAATTGTTTACATTTTTTTTTTTAATTAACTGTTCTTATGCTGAAAAGAAAAGCAAAAGACAAAGGATATATTAATAAATGTGAAAATAACAGCACAGTATGAAAATGTATCACTTTTATTCTGTATTAGTGCTGTTAGTAACATTGTATATTAATATTTTTTAGCATGAATAATTGCAAAATTTGTGAAAAAGATAACAAGCACTATTGTAAATAAGAGTAGCTTTTATGCATGTTGTTTAGACATCTGTATGGTTAATATAATATGAGGAGATTTTCACCTTATAATTGGGTTCTTTGAGCAAAACTCTGTCATAAGCCTGGGACCAAAATGAGCTTTTGTGTATATTTGGAACACTTTTTTCTGACATTTTGCTCTGACACTGAACAGGAGAGAGTGTTAACATAACCTAGTGAGGTGTTTTTGTTTATTTTTTTTTATTATTTTTTCTTTTCTTTAAACCTCTCACCTTGCTAAAGCCACCAGTGAGACCTGAACACTGCTAAAGTCCATCCAAGTGTAGACTTGGATCTGATGTCAGAGCGTAGCCTGTATCTTACAAACCATAACTGGGATTTCTCTAGTGGCGTATTGTGATTGGTTCCATTTAGCACGGGGGTTGATCTTGCATGAACCATGGTATTTTGGGTATGTGTTGTCCATATCTACTAGCTCTATGCTCTGACAGGTGCTCCTCTCCATTTTCAATGTGGACTTCACTTTCTTGTCTGCCTTTTAATTACCTTAGAGAATATTTTCTCACTCTCTTTCTGTCCCTCTCTATTGCGTGTTCTCTCATATTTGCTCTGTTTATTGAGTATTGCATGGATACACCATACAAAGTGGATTGACCTTCAAATGATGAGAGGTAAAGAGGTGGGAGCATGTTGGAGGCAGGGAAGGGCCTGTTGGATTTTGTTTATCATAGCAACTTTATAGCACAGCTGTCAGATGATGATGGAGCATCGAAGTAATGGCATAACTTGATATAGTGGCACACCATCAAGAGCTTCTCAGATTCAACTCCAACTTAGGAGTTCTCAAACCACAGTGGGACAAACCCGACACTCTTACGCACAAAAAATAGAGCTTTGCTCCAGTTATCCTCAGTTTCTTTCTGAAAGATACCTACTGTATGTGCCTCAATGGGGGAATGTGAAGTAAGGTTTGGATAAAGGTATCTGATGAATAAATAATATGCTGCAAAGTTGTAGGCCATGGGGCCATCAAGCTAGGATTACAAATGCATTTTCAAAGTCTGAGTACTAGAGATGGCTGACCTTTGTGTTGCTTTCTTAACATTGAAGAAAAACACCTGTTTGAAGGGAGCACCTCTGACCTCCAAGATGCAGTCATTCCTTTGATGGAGGAATTCTTTCAACTGTGTAATGCCCATTTTTGTTGTGTGTACATGCATAGGTGTTATAAACAGATATTTCATGACTGACAGCTATCAGTGTCCCAGGGATTAAGCTGTCAGTCTGTTCTTGATTCATGAAGCGTATTATTTTTTAGTGCAACTTCATTTATTTAATGGGGTCACTGGTTATTTTACCAACATTTCAGGAAAATATACAAATCAACTGTATGTACAGTGACATGTCCCGTAATGTATTTGCATATTTTTAATATAGTGGCTTTTCCAGATCTCTTTTGAATTAATCTGCATTACTGTGCATGCTTTCTAGTGTGTTAACTAGTTAAGATGTGTGTATTTTTTTTGAGTTGCATCATAAGACATTAGTTATATTGGAAGAGGAGGGTAACAGCTCAGGAAATAATAATTATATGCTGAGATTATAACTTGGAGAGAATTTTGATTGATCAGAATGTTGTAACTCCCTGGTTGTGTAACTGTCAGCATCTTGCCCGGTGCCAGGCAGCGCCAGTCCTCCAGTGTTTGTCCGTTTTACTTAATTTTTCTTGCAGCGGTTCACTTGGTGCTGTGGAGAAAATGAGTTACTCTTGACACTTGCGCCTTCACACAGGAAATTAGAGGCGGAGGCAGAACGGACAGCAGATCACTGTGGTCACCCACCTCGGTGCGTGAGGCAGGGCAGTGGGGCTGTAGCCGACTGGAGATGCTTTAGTTCAGCTCCACTGATTGCTTGTGGGTTACATCAGTGGCACTGGCCTTCCAGCCCCCGGGATGCCTGGCCAACCACGCTCCGAAAACCACTAGTGTTTCATAAACGGAGAGGAAAAGATAGAAAGAGATTTAGAGCCTGACAGAAAGAGAAAGACGAGAGTGGCACAGTCACATGAATACCGTCACGACCTCCTCCCTTTTGGAATTACAGCACCTCACTGTCTCTGGGAAAGACGAGTCTCTCTGGGGGTTTCGGAAGACATGGCTTGTCACAGCCTGTCAGGTTCTTACTTCCTTATCGGAGACGAATTAAACAAATGAGACAGGAGGAGATTGCCCAGTTTACCGTTATAAAGTTCCCAATGCTGCACATCAACCAGCATTCACACAGGGAATAATTTTAAACAGTCTGTCTTAAGAAACATTTTTCTGCATACCTCAGGCATTACTCACGCAGGATTGTTTCGCCGCAGTCGTAAAGCCGGCTCCAGGGCACGACCTCCTCCTGTTTCCAAGATGCTGATAAATCAATGAGCTTCCGATTATTCAGTGGTCCGGCAGGCGCCTTTGTCGAGACCACCGTACATAGGTATGATTTCACTGCTCTACCCTAGTGAGCATAGTCTGCATAGTAAAGAAATCCTCAAGGGTGCAACTGCAACGCTGTTAGGATGAGAATCAATAAAGATTTTGTCCAAATCCTTAACTACTGCTCTGCCTCCAGTGCCTCTAATGATTCTTTTTAAAATGTGTTGTTCCCAGCTAAAATATGTCAGTGTCACTTTGCCAGTACACAAATTTTTAGGCTCCCTAAATAAGATGGTTTGCCCTCACAATGCGTTTATTAGCAGCTGGGATTAATCTCTTGTTTGCTTACAGCTTGATAGGACATGGCATTAAAATGCTGGGAGTGACTTGTTTATTGCTCTTCTTTGTTATGGGTAAATTACTCTGAAATACTTGCTTCTGGCTCTGTTGAGTTTTTCGAAATGGATTTTTTTTTTTTTTGCTTGTTTGTGCTTTGCTTAATTGTCAATTTTGCTTAACGGATGAAGTTTTACGTTCCGAATTGCGGTTTTTTGATACACATGAAACAGAGGATTTTTAATATTGTGCAACAGACCCTGAACCATCAATCTCAAAATGTGCAAAAACTATGCTAGGCCTAAGGAATACTAACTGTATACGAAAGGACACTGACAGATACTGTTTGTTCAGCTGTTCCCATCTTGCGTTTCGAGATGCTGTAGAATAGTCTCGGTAATCCAGTCTTGGAAGTACAGAAAGAGAATAAATGGGTTTTAGGAAAACAAAATGCCTTCTGCTTAAGCAACTTCCAGCAATCTGGACACAGCAAAGGAAATCTTCATCACTTTTGTGATGGTTCCTTGATGATACATCTACCTTGGGTAGTTCTTCAGCCTCTGCTATGGGCTTTTTACTGTCACAGAGGTTTATGTTTAAGTATAGATACTTGGTCTCTGGACTAACAGGCCGAATTGTCAAACAGTCAAATTTTTCATTGGCTTCCCATTCAGGTTCACTTTGTCTCTCTGGAAAACAAATAAACATATTTATTTTTATGGGCCTTTTCTTAACTGTTGTCCTCCATGTTTGCTGACAGATGTGCTGATGCTCAGGTGCATGATCTTCCTGTCCTGACTAAGCTTAGTGCTTTGTCACTCCATTTGGTCACAGTATCCAGTTCTTTAACCACAGAGCACTCTATAGATGTGCTGCATTGTCTTCTCTCCCTTTCTGTAAGTTGTTGCAAAAATGAAGTTCTGTTCTACTAATATGATAAAGGGTTGAGGGAATTAAATCATTTCCCAATTCCTCAAAGCCTTCATTTTCTCTCCAAACCTAATGAGTAATTCCTGACCTCTACAATGTGAAGTTCAAACATGAAATGATGGTATAAAAAGGTGAAATGAATGCTAGCTATAAAGTCTTTTTAACACTTTTTGCCAAGGAAAGTAAATTATCTACAATGGAGGCATTACCTGAAGTGCATTAAATTTGTGTTCTATTGTATTTTAAAGAGAGGCAGTATGTTTTATTTTAGCCTTGTCAAGGTTTTTTTTTTATTCTGGCTGTGTGCAACAAAGGTCAGACATTAACACTGGAGTTCAGAAATACAAAACACCAGTCAAGATAAGCCTGCAGTCTCAGAGGAGATCCCACAAGCTGTATCACCGTGGTTTAGAATAAAAGTTGGGTAGAAATTCACTGTCTTCCTAGAATCTTTCATGAAGATTTTTACTTAACAATTTAGGGCAGAAAAGCTAAGGTTAAGATGTCAGTGGTGTAGGCACGATTTACTGCACGTTTTATAGTGCACGCTAGACTGGCTGTCACCACTGTGTTGTTGCTGTTTAATTATTTATTGTACAGCCATTACTCCTATCTTCCTTGCTGACAGTACATTTGATCCAGGAATCTCTACTGGACCGGGCAGTGTGGCCCAATTTATTTGTAGAATTTTCTCAGCTTTGGAGCAAATGCGTCAACATTCTGGCAGGGTGACTGGGACTGAGTTACGGGGGCGTAATGACTCACGGAGGACAGGGTGCTGTCAATGGCCAGATGTACCTTGTGTATTCATCCTGCTGAGGACCTGGATAAGTGTTTTTTCTTTCCACGAGCTCCAGAGTGCCTGAATGCTCCCCTCCCGGTACTTGTGGGGCTTTTGTTACCTTGCCTGTTCACTGTAGCTTGCATATTCTTATTCATAGTTGCTATTTTTGGCAGACTGACAATGGCAGAAATAAAACATTTCTCAATTTTTTTTCTGCCTAGTGTGTGAAGCATTTGCTTCTTCGTTGTTATCTGTGTAGAGCCCAGCCTAGAGCCCTTTGACCTTCTTCTAAACAGGAATGTTTTGGAGGAATTGCCGTAATGCTGTAAACTGGAAGATGTATTATTAATATGAGGAAAAAGTAAGGTTAACAAGCTACCTACTTGGTTACGACTTCCGGGACCAGGATTTCTGGTCCAGTTGCTGCAAAGTGAAATGTAATAAATATTTCAAGTAATCTATATCTATGCAGGCACACTCATACATCACAAACTTCCCACAAGTGATGAAACTGTGGAACCTGTTTCTTTTCATAAGCACAAGAATGCTTTGTACACTTGATGTTACAGATTTTAGTGTTTAGCAGACACTTCTGTCACAAGTATCTGATTAAAAAAAAAAAAATGCTCCTGCATATTTTGATGAAGATTTTGTTTGGTGTTTTTGTAAGTAGGGACCATTCCTTGGTCATAAATTTTAAAAATATCACTCACAGGTCTTTAACAGCCTTTCCATCTTCTCCATCTGCAGGTTTCACAAGGTTACTGTTTCTGGGACAGTAGGGAGATTACGTGGATGCAGTTTATGTAAAATAACATTGCACTGAACAACAGTACCAGTAAAGTAAAGATAATAGTTCACTTAATATTACGATGAATTTAGCAAGAAAGGCATTAAGTAGAATTAAGGGTAGGAATGAAATTATTTAGGGATTCCCCAGAGTCTACACTCTTTGTGACTGTGGTACAGGCAGTGAAAGTAGTCCCACAACCCCTATTGAACAAGATGGACCCCCTCCTCTTTGAACTAAAGTTGTGTAAGAGCGAGGGGTGGTTGAACAGGGAGACTTTGTCCTGGAGAGTCAGAGGTGAATCCCAGAAATGAGCCCCATTTTTTGCTCAGCAAATTGCAAGTGGGGAGGCCCCATGATCAGGCCTCATCCCCGGTGCATTGTCCAAACCCTCAACAAACTGGTTTTGTTCTTTGCTGGAAGCCAATCATACTTCAGCTGGCTGACTGGGAATGTTTCCATCAACTTCCAGTGAAGGGAAATGAAATGGAAATGCACAGTATGGCACAGAGGCCTGTAGAATCTCATTTTTCGAGTCTTCTCTCTCTTATAAAGTAACACACTTTGTAGTGCTGATTCAACAATGAACTCACCCACACTGATGTGTTTTGTGTTGGACTTAGACCTGAGAATCTTGGAATAGGTCTTAGGCATTAGCACATTGGTCAATTCCAATTGTTTTTCTCTCTTATTAGTAAGTCGAAACCATAAACTTTTTTCGTCTGTGTGGTTCTCATTTGCATATACAGTACATCCACCCGAGAGCAGCAACTTATCCTCCAATTAAAGTGTTATTATCCACGGTATTCATTTTATTGTTTTTCCCCAGCGAACTGTTTTAAATTACTTTTGAAGTCACCGAGCAGCTGAATCAGAGAAATGTTACTGAACCTTGTACACAAATATATTATGGACCAAGGATTCATATGAAAAGAATGCTTTCCTTATCCTAAGAAGGTGTTAAGTGTTCAAAAAAATGTGGGAAATATAATGTGACCTACCTATTTTTATATTTGGTTACTGTCGTGTCTGATTTGGGGTTCAGCCATATGTGTCGTATTCTTGTTTCCCGACATGAAAAAGGAGAGTCTAGACAGAATGTAATGAGTGAAATGTCAGCCTTTTGGAGTAGCTGGGGGTTAGGGTTAGCTTGGCGCAAACTAGCTGGTATATAGGGAGGGTCTTATGCTGATGTCCACCTGTCATTTCAGGGTCCTGCTGGAGCAGAGGAAACCCCGGCAGCAGAGTCAGGGACCTTGCAGAGGCAGGATGAACCACCCAGCTTCATCCAAGAGCATTTCCAGGCTCTGTACAAGTAGGTCCAAGGTCTGCCGACTGAAGCCATCTCACGTCTTCTAAACTTTCTGAGTTTTGCGCTCTAAAAAGTGGGTTTGTAATATTACCCTGTTACAGAAGCAGATATTTTCGGAAGCAGTATTAAAGATAGCCCCTGCTCAGGTACTACATTATTTTCCCTCCTGGGGTTTAAGGGTGCAACTCTTCACTTTAACTATTTGTCCAATTTATGATGTCGCTGCCAGCGTAAAAGAAACTGTTAAACAAACAATAGGAGGGCAGTAAGCGTCTCCTCTAAAGATTCAGGTCACATAATAATATGCAAGACTGATTAACAAGGTTCAACTAATTCTTATATGACTCTATATGTAAATAATTTGAATGTAAAAAGTCAGGCAGATATATTCAGTTTTCTTCTTTTCTGTTCTGGGTAATGAGATTACTTTGGCACTCTGTTAAGTTGTTCAGAGATGCTCAAGAAGCAGAGTTCCTCACAGTGATTGGCTACTATTGTTATTTTCGGGTTCCATCAATGCTTTGGAACTCTGGTGTGGGAGAAGGCCTCAGAACCTGGTACGTGGATTCTCGGATCGTGGGCGATCCAGCGTTGCCGTTGACCTTGTCCTGGTCACTCCTGCCCTTGCATCGTCTCGTGTCCACGCAGTCAGCCCGTTATTTAGTTCTCCCCCCCAGCCAACCTTCACCTTGAAACACTTAGATGCAAGCTATATATGTGCTGTGTTCTGCCTTACTGATGGCTAACAAACCACGCTCACCATTTCCTCTCCTCTGCCTGCTCCTTAGGTGTGGGAAAGAAAGGAGATCAGGTATCATTAAAAGGCTTTTCTTTTGTTTGTCACAGTTTGTGCACTTTCCCAAAACACTGAATGAACCGTGGGCTGTACTCGACATTAGACTCATCCCAGGATTTGCGCAAAGCAGGCGCATGACCTTATTTAGACAAAGCCCGACCTGGAAGCTTGCCTTCCCAGGTACCGTTTTAGATATTTTAATATCCTCTGTCTTTTGACCGAATAAAAATAACACTACCTAGACACCTACATGCACATAATGGAAACCTGGCTGTTTATTTTGAAATGGAGGGCTTCATCTGCAGTAGACTACATTTACAGGATACACAGTGCTCCAGTTACTTCACTGTAGACACCCCAGCAATTGCCAAGCGTAGACATTTGTAATGACAGGGCCTGACTTGATTACCCCCTTTGGCTGCCTGGTATTTCTTTCAAATTAATAGGTTCCTTTAAAGGGGCTGGGGATTGTAGTCAGTAAACCGCGCTGTGGAACGTTTACCCAGAAGCACAAGCCAGCCTCATGGCACACCGCTTCACAATTATAGAGAGAAATGTGGCAGGGAAGAGCAAGCGATACATCAGAGATGCTGTTTTCACCATCACCATCATCACCACCACCTTCTCAGAAGTGTTCTGTCATCCCCTTTGCCCGGTGTAATCATGACTAGCATCCGCGTAATAAGTAGCCTGAATGAACACCAGCAGCCTGAACGTAACATTGACAAGGGTCACGAGGGGGTCTTACAATTACAGGGCTTTGTCTGACAGAAGTACAACTGGAAATGCTTTTCTTCCAAGCTGTAAAGTTCTACTGGGATTCAGCAGTTGGATGCCTTTCAACTTTTTCCTTATTTATGGGCCTAATTTAAAGTAATAAATATGTTTCGCTTCTAAATTAAATTTTTAGACAATAACGTCGAACGTTGACTTGGAAAATTTGAACGGCCGGATTTTGTCTCCTGGTAGTCATTCATAAGCACAGTTTGACCGGCGTAACGGAGTTGACGTCTTGTGGCATCGTGCTTGTGAGCGGAGCTGTCCACCGATATACTTCCTCAGCACCGGCACCCCCCGCAAGCAGATTTGCCTCTTCCTCTGTGCACTGCTCAAGAGTGTTTGAATCGCATGTAACAGTCACTTGTCAGGATTTAGTCAGCTTTTAATTTCCTGCTTGTTTTCTCCCCGGTGGCCAATGCTGTCAGAACAGGCTGTGTGCATCACTAATTGCCATCCACTCCCTGCTGTTGTTTCTCTGCTGTGACTTGAGACAGGTGGGTGGGTGTGGGTACGGCGCTTTTTGTAGCGCAGACGCTTCGTGGGCTCGCTCGATGTGTTCACGCTGGATACGTGTCAAGCCCGACGGGCGATTGCATCCGAGGTTCCAGAATATTCTTTGGCAAAAATACTATTGACTCACTTGAAAGCTTTCTGTGTTATTTTTATTGTTTGTGTTAAACAGGCCCTTTTATCAAAGCCTACTGAAACAATGGATAACTTGGAGTTTACAACTGGCCCCCCCCCCAGGATCTACCCTGGAAAGCTGGTCAGAAGTCTGATTCCTTATCCATTAAACTACCTGCTGACATAATAACAATTGTCGTAGCCATTTTTAAACATAAAAAGTTTTTTTTTTTTTTTTTAACTTGCTTTGTTTGCCTTGGTACAATCACTCAGTTCTTCTTCCCCTACAGTTCTGTACCCCATCCTCAACCTTCCTCCTTTGCTTTTATCCCTTTTGTCCCCTTTTGGCCTATCCACCCCTCCACACCTGCCCACATGGCTTCTCCAGCACTGCTGTGAGTAATGTCCTGGCTTGACGTCGAAGAACGCAGATCAGTGGTGTCACCGTTTGTCATAAGACCTAAATAATGGGTGTCTGTGAATGGCAGCATTCAGCCTGTGCCTGCATTTCAATTTTTTAAAATAAAGTTCTGAAACTTTGTAGAGATTATTTTTGAGGCCAGTAGCTCAGTAAACATGGCAAGTGATAACTGCTCTTAGTGGCATGTTTATTCCTTTTCTTAGAGAGCCATATCAGTGATTAATCTCTCCATCTGTTATTTCATTCTGTTGGCATGAGCTGAAACTTGAGTTATCTTGCCTCTTCCAAGGAAAATATTGATTGATGCCTGATGAATTGCACTTAAATTATAGGTCCACAGCACACATCTTATGGATTCCTCTTTTATTGAGTGCCAGCACCCAGCTCAGTGTTGCTGAAACAAGGTGCTGACGTTGAAGTTTCTTCTGTCCATCCACATCCCACATTGTGATTCACTTGGCATGGTAGCAAAACCAGTATCATGTGACCAGGCCTTATGAGGTCAGTTGGAAACAGAGCTCCTAGAACACATTACTAGGATTTATCAAGAATGACCCAGCAAGTGATTGAGTTGACAGGGCGGCACACCCACAATACAACAGAATCAGCTGGCGAAAGCTAAAGAGTTTGCCGCTGTGGGAAGCTGGACTCTTAGCTTGACCCCAGTGATGACATTGCCATAGTTGACCTCACAGTCATAGATAGCTCTGCTGTGTCATGTCTAGATAGCTGAGCCTTTTTTTTTTTTTTTATTGCATTCTTCATGCCATGTTCAAGACAGCTGAAGCTTTCTGAAGTGCTTGGTAACCATTTAGATGCTCAGCATTCCTCACACTGTGTTGTGTTATAGTAATGGTTCCATTTTGCTGGCAGAGAAAGCATTTAATTGGGTCACAGGAAATATCTCCTTATCCATGCTGCCCAATTGAGCCTTGTTAGAAGTGGGGGAAATTTTTTGGCAACGTGACATCGGTTTAATTTCCCAGGGTAATGACTCTCGTAATAGATTTCTTGGAGAGTCAAGACTGTGATCTTTGATGCAGTGAATGAGCAAAGTGAATGACAAGTCAAGGATTTGCATCTCTGTCTCACTTCAGTCATTTAGGTAAACCCAAGAAAAATGAGCATGTTTGAAGACATAAGCAGTCCATCAACCCTACCTACTTCTATTAGACTCTAATCTTTATAATCCAAATAGACCATCAACCACTCTAGAGGTCTGCGCAGGCATGAAACCAAAGCCTGTACGCAACTGGTACATTATACCTTGAGACCCGACCTGGTGCAACCCAAATGGTACAGCCAAATTCTGAACCCAAATTCAGTCACTCTACACTCAGAATGAGGAAACGCATGCGCATATGGAGACGTATTCTTGCGGATATTTCTTAAAGTGCTTTACTTGGCTTTAGTAGACAGAAAATGCTGTGCACTAAAAAACAGGTATTTTATTAGTCTGTAATATATTTGAAATTGGGGAAGGGCCGAAACCCTTAATAGGCTTTGTCTCGGACTCCATATGACTTGCAATCCAGCGTTATTTACAGTTATGGTGGGGTTTTACTGTGCCTTACATAATTTAGTTATATAGTTCTGTATGTTATAACCAAACTTTCTGATCATTGTGACAGGAACGTTGTGGTTTTGTATATGATCAGGTGCAGATTTTACACACAAGACAGAAATTTCACTGTTGAACAAAGTAAATTTTTTCATATGAATAGTAACTTCTTATAGTTTTATGAATAGCAAGAAAGGCTTGTCCTGTGTTTCAGGAAATCTTAGGCCAGCCTCATAAAGTGCCTTCCCTAGCCACTGCAGCCAATAACAGGAAAAAAAAATCTAACAGATGAACGAAAGTAAACTGCAGCATAATGTTTATTGAGTTTTCAACTGCAGAGTTATCTAAAATCTTAACTGAATCACTGTGCAAACAATGTATGCATGTGGCTGTCTCCCTACAGGTCCTGCCTGACGTGCCCTCATTGCCATAAGCAGCGCAGCACCTTTGATCCCTTTCTGTGCATCTCTTTGCCCATCCCACTCCGACAGACGAGGTATGCATTTGGTCACAACTGCAGGTATATTAGAATATTTAGTGTGTTGCCATGTGCTGTAAGGTGCAGTAATTTAGTGACAGTATTGCAGCTGCAATAGAGCATCTGAAGGAGGAACATTAAATTCATATTTGTTTTTATTAACAGAAAATTATACCATAGACAGGCAATCAACATACTGAGAAAAGGCAAATATGTTTTAATAGAGATAGAAGAGAACACAGCACAGGGGTTAATGATTTCACAGGGGTGTTTTCATAGTTTTATGTAAGCTCATAAAAAGTGACCATATCTACCAAAATTCACTAGAAATAAATTAGAATTTAGCATTATTATTACTATTATTATTCTCTAGAATTATTCTGCAGCACAAATACGCACAGCAGTAAGGCGTCAGAACGCTGAATTAATGCTAACGCAATAGTGAAGTTATCATTCGGCGGTTTTGCTGCAATGAGAGTAGGGATGGTCCAGCACAGCAATACCGATGCACTCAGTTGGATGTCTGTTTGGAGGCCTGTTTAGAGCTATGAGTTGGTGGTTGGTGTAACCATGGTGGGGGCTAGGTTGACCTCATGGGCAGCACCTTGCTACTTGCTCCTTCTTGTGCTGAACAGAATAATGACGACCAACTCCAGGCAATCTACATATCATCAGGAAAACCTTTTAAGCAGCTGGTCTTAGGATAGAGGGAATGGTGAAGAGGGTAGAGATGTAGTAGCAGGGTTCCATGGAAATGGGCCCAGGCTGGAGATGTGGGTGCCTTTCTCTGCAGCTTGTTAGAACCTGTTTACTACTTATTTGCCCTTCTAAAGGGGCTACATTCCTCATCTCGATTTGGTGTTGTTTAACAAATGAAATCCTCTTTAGCTCATGAAATCTACAGTTTAGCACCTACAACCTGCACGTGTTGCCATCTCTGCCCCACACTCAGCCAGAAGCCCATGAATGAAGAAATCGTGGTTAATTTGGTGGCTGGTAGCCAGGCAACTCCCAGCAGTAGAAAACACCAGTAAGGTGGATAAAGATCTGCTGTTGCCTGTGCAAACAATGGGGTAGCAGTGAATGGGGGAAACTCAGGGGCACCACCTCACCCTGGTGACACAATGCCACATTCATACTCCAAGCACGTAGCGCGTTCCTCCCCACTTCAGCTGGAGCTGGCTGCCGCAGGAAATCCTGCCCGCTCAGAGGTGCTGCTCCCTTGTGCTTTCCTTTGTGAGGACATTACAGTGCCACACGATTTGGTGTTTCAAAAGAGCCAAAAATTTCCAACATGCTCCTTTCATCTGAGTTGGTCAAAAGATATTTTTGTTTTAGGGAGAAAGAAAGCTCCCTTATAAATGATATATAGGTGAGAAATGAGCTCCAAGGTTTTTCTGTATTGCATGGTACTTTACCAGGCAGAGCTGCATACAGTTTAAGCCGTTGTGTGCTGTCAGAATGTACAGCTGTGTCGTGGGCCTGGGTTTGCTTGATGAACATCTCACCAGGACCAGCTTTTTATCAAGTGATACTTAATGAACATCAGTGAACCCAACTGGGTTAACCCTTTAATTTGACAGTTACCAGTATTATATGAAGTAACCGGCCAGAGACTGCCAGGGAAAAGGGTGAGACCACAGTTCCTTGGTTAAGTTTATATATATATCTTTGGTCACTCTTTTGGGTAGACTTTCTGAAGAGTCCATACTTCCATAGTTGTGTGCTGTTAGTTTTATGAAGCCTGCTTTAACTCTTGCTGTCCTGCCCCTTAATTCTGCCTTTGTGGTCACTTCTATCCAACAAGTAGCCACAGTACCCACCAAAATATATGTATAACAGTAACAGTGGTAAACACCATTTGGTACAGAACGGAAAGATTTGTGGAATTTGGATGTGCAGCCTTTAGGAAGTCTAGCCTTGTTGTGCTGTGCAACATGCTACCATGTATGACCTTGTGTAGAGCCTGAAGATTCTGGTTTGGCATTCTTGAGTGTTGATGTCAGTGAGATCTTTGGTGTTTCCCTGTATGAGGTACCAGGGCATGCCAGGTAGACTCCACCCCTCTTCAGGCTTTATGAGGACTGAAATGCAGGATCCTCGATAGTAAACCCTCCAGGGCTACCACTTGCAACAGTACCCTTTGGTGTCTTCTGGCAGGTGGTGCCGTCATAGATCTTTCCTCAGATATAGATCCGGAGGAGTTAAGAAATTTTGCTGTGCCCTGGAAGACAAATAGGTCACCGTGACTGTGGATGACAGTTTGCCCTGGAAACTGGCACATCCACTTTCTTTTATATAAATTTATTTGCTCAGCAGGCACTTTTATTGAAGCCACCACAGTCTTATGTCCGGTTCACTGCCAGTAGATTGTTTACTCAAGCAGCTCAGGCTAAAAGCCCATAACAGAAGTTCCCCTTGTGATATTTTTATTTGGATTTAACAGTTTGACATACTACATAATAAGAACCAGAAGAGGTTGTTGCGTGTTTTCCAAACCTCGCTTGAAGAAGTCGGCAGATGGAAATTAAAATGGAACTACTACTACGAATTAAGAAACTTATTCAGTAGCTGCAGCCTAATCTGGTCTCCACCATCGATCTCACTGTAGCTGGCCGGAGGCTCGTACTAGCAGGTGCAATCTGGCTGTTTGCTTCTGCTGGTGTCTGGCAGCAAGCCTGGAGTATAAGTGCCATACTGATGATCATCCTGGTTAGCACAAGGGCAAATAGGGTGGAAAAGTTTCTGATTTGCTTAATAACCTCTTAGACTGAACTTCTGCACAGTTAGCCAGCTACAAGTTAGTTACACTTGCACCTAATCTACCAGACCCAATTGAGACCTGAAGTCTGTTTGTAACCCAGACTTCTAAATCCACCTGCTAGCTATAGCAAAGAAAATATTAATATGGTTTAATATATTGATTTATGCAGTTAGAGGCCAAAAATCATTAAATAAAGGTCATAATGAATTAAAAATTCACTCTACCACTGAAGTTATTCTTTTTTCATCAACAATTTTGTACAGTGCTGGTTACCATATTTCTCTACGCTGAGAACATACAATATGAGGTAGGGAACACACAAACAAGGCGCCTAGTTAGTTATGTTGACATTAAGCAACACAAAATTTTCTACATTTAAATGTTTATACATTTAAAAATACATACTTTCAACAGCCTTCTAGTCATTGTGGTATGTGTAACACATACAAGATGGTGCCATGTTAAAGTTTAATACTGAAAGACCAGTGAATTGCAGGCATTATCTACAGTTTTTTACTTTAAAATGCTGATTGTGATTTAGTTGCAACTAATTCATCACATTTTTATTTTTGTCAGAAACTGGTCAGCTAAATGTAACCATCAAAAAATATAGACCCATACCTGTATTGATTTGTTGAGTAGCTTTCATAAAACTTCCATAATTTTGGCTATAGATTGAAACCACAAGATGCTGCAAACCACTACTTCCCTTGTACATCCACCCCCCCCTCCATTCTTCTGATATTCTGGGTGTGTTTTACTGACAACAAATGACAGAAAACAAAAATGCATCCCAGTCTCACTCAGCAGGAATTAGAAGGCTGAATGCAATTAAAAATAAATTCACTCATACATGTTTTTGTCTCCAAAAATTTGAAACTTGGATGTTCATGAGATGAAAGTGTACATGCATGCAGATATTTTATAGCTTATAGATCCTTCTGGTCAGAACAGTTACAATTTCTAAATGTTTAAAAGATTTATGCCGTTTTTTTTTCCCCCACATTAGTTCCTTTTTCAAGGGTATAGTAACAAGATGTCGCCATTGGTCTTAACATCAGAGAAGATGTAGGTGAAGCAGGGGACAGCCCCTCTAGTGAAGTCATGCTGGATCTGTGACAGGGAACTGGATTCAGATTTAATGGCTGCTGATTTATTCCGCAGTGATGCACAAGCACATAAAGAAATGAATGCCAGCATAGCGCCCCATTTTTGCCAAGTAGAGATGTCTGCTTTGCGTCAGCCGTCTCACTGTCACTAGTGAGCTTTTCTTGCCCTTAAAAACCAAGTTCTGCTCAGAAAACAGGCTTAAAAGGGGTGTGAAGAAAAGGTGGACTGCTTAGTTTTTAATCACCATGGCGAGGAGATGTTTCAGCTTCAGTCAGAAGTCCTGTTGTGTGTGTGTGTGTGTTTTTTTTTGTTTTTTTTTTTTTTTCTTTCAGTCTCCCATCAACAGGTGGTAAATTGTGAAGAAGGCATTTAAGGAATGAGGACAACTGAATGAAAGAGGGGAGAGAGGAAGGAGAGAGCCTGTGCCAGAAGGAATTTTTTGGATTATTCATTAGGGATAATTGGTTAACTGTTTTTCTTTACTCTTGTACACAATTGCCGTTAGCATACGTAGTAAAATAAATGTGGAATAAATAAATTGTAGAGACATTCTTGCAAACCTTTGGTGAAATGCCTGGAAATATTAAGCAGCTACTGGAAAGGGGTGGGCACTATTTTCTTTTACCAGTTTTCTCATGGTTTTTTCTGTGGTTAGGGAGCCAGGGTAGTACAGTGTACCTTTGTTTTTGTTTGTTAGGGTAGTAGAGATAACACCAAAAAGAGAGTAATTTTTGAAGGCTTTGGTTACCCCTGGAGAAATACCTTGGTTATTGGGTTGTATTAATAATAACTATAAAATAGAAAAAAGACTTCTAACCAGGTTTTGTTTTCTTTTTTCTGGTGGGGTCAATTCTCTTCTTATTCCTTGTGTTGCATCCCACCCCTAGACTTGGCTATAACAAGGAAGAATATACTACAAGTCTGCAGGTTGACACAGAATGCAAGCTGATTTTTGCCACCAGCACTGAGCCAGTTGCAGTGCTGATAGTGTTGAAGGACTCAATGAATCCCAAAAACTTTAAAGACAAGGGAATGGCAAACAAAATGGCTTTAAAAGCAAAGTATAGCTGTACATGCTTGCAGTTTTGCTACGTGTTTAAGGTAAAACCTTTTCCCCATTGTGTCTTTACAGGCCTTTGTACATCACACTGGTGTTCAGCACCAAAGCACAGCGGTTCCTACGCATTGGGCTGGCAGTCCCACTCTCTGGCCCCCTGGCCTGCCTGCGTAGGATGGTGGCCGATGAGGGGAAGCTTTCCCCAGACCAGGTGGGCAGCACTAGCCTGGCCTTTCTTATACTTTTACTGCTGAATCTTTTACTTTTGATACTTTTGCTTGTTATGTAATAAGTAGCACTAGCTGAGTCTCAGTTATAAACGCAAAATATTTTGGGGAACAGGCAGTAATGGGCTAAGTTGTGTGCATTATAGAAAAGCTTGTGTTGTGGCCCTCTAGTGGAGTTTTGGCTGTATTTGTAACTTTGACAATTTAGACAGTAATCAGTCTCACAGCAGAGAATTCAGTGTGGAACTCAGATTTGTTGAGTTTGCTTTTTGTGCTTTCGCACAGCGGGGCTGTTTGTGTCCTGTTTGTCAATGACGGGACAGAGTTTTGAGTGCCGCCTGTCTTCCACACATTGTCCTGCTTAATTCCCCCTTCCCAAACACACCACATTCAACCCAACTAGGTGATCCTGGCAGAGATCTACACCACAGGTTTCCAGCGCTCCTTTTCAGATGATGAGGACCTAGTCAGCATAGCAGAGACTGACAACATTTATGCCTTCCAGGCCCCACCCTTGTATTGGAAAGGATACTCCACCCAATTCTCAGGTAAGCAAAACAAGTAATTCTGAGGCCTCACAGTTCAAATTCATCTCAGTCTGTGTAGAAGTTTTCATGTTCTCCTTATGTCTGTCTGGGTTTTGTTTTGGTGATCTTGATTCCTCACACAGTCCAAAGATATGTGTTACAGGTTAATTGGCTTCTTTGGATTGCCTATTTTGTGTGTGTGTGTGTATATGTGTGTCTTACCTGGGATAGGCTCTAAATCCATGACTCCAACCAGGATTAAGTTAAGGATGATGGACGAATGGATATTTTCCAAAAAATTAGGTTCGATATACAGAGTAGATCAAGGGTGGTTTCTCAGTGATGTGAGCCATATTTTTTGTAGTCCATTAGTAAGAGATGTATAGTGTATATATAATTGTCGTAGGAAGAAAGAAGTGTAATTTTTTGTACAGCATGACTTTCATAACCAGGCTAATGCATTTCCTCTTTACAACTATGGTATTTTTTCCCTTCACATGCTCATGAGAATCATGGGCTATTTTAAATTAATACCTTAATGTCATCCTTACTCTGACTGAAAAACTGGTGCGTCTATGTGATGATGTGAAACCACTGTCATCTTCTGCAAAGGGCAGTTGTTGGATATGAGCTTTCAGAAACTGCACATTTCACATCAAAGCCATCAAATGAACATTCTCATTGGCTGCTTCTGCTGTATCAGCACTGTCCAGAGGCTTTGAACATTTTGCAGTGTGTTTGTGTGCATGAGAGAGAGAGGGGAGAATTTGTTCTTCACAAGCCTGTGTGCATCCTTAATTCCCTTGGTGCACTGTGGGCACTGCAATTTGTTAGCTTTGTTTCCCTGCATGAAGATATGAACAGTGCTGTACTCATCCATGTATGGCTGAAGGTGAACATGGTTGTTAGCCAGCTCTGTGTGCTCCAGTTGACAACTGGTATTAGCCAAACAAATAATACAGTAAATGTGAATGCTACGTAAACTAAAACACAGTGAGAAAGATTTCAGCCAGACTGAAATCTAATAGAGGCCATTCTCAAAAGCGAAGCTGGATTGCAAAGTTAGAGCTGAAGGGTTTTAGTCTAGTTTTCTCACGCAAGCACACAAAGCCATATGAGACCAAGGAGTTACCATGGAAATTACTGGAAGCTAGTTTTACTCTCTTCCTGTTATCCAAAGCAAGTCCATATTCCGTGGGAACTTAAATACTCGTCCACCTGAACGGAGACATGTAACAGCAGAATATTTAACACTGAGTTCAAGTTGCAGAGCTTCCCATCAGAAACGTACATTTGGAGTTTCCCAAATTACAGTTTTTGTGCTAAGAAACCTCTGATGATCTCACCACTGAGCCATGGTTTTAAAATGTACCACAAAGGGGGACAGGAACTGGTTCCGATTATTGAAAAAGATGATAGACCTATCTTCTAAGCACACATGCTTTCCTGTGTCATCTGCAGGGGGTGATTGAACTTGGTCTAGGTGCTGTGTGTGCACACCTTTAGAACACTGTACAGCTGAATCATCTGAATCACAACCTGCTTGTGTTCTGTAGATAATATTCTGAACATTAGTCCAAACACAAAAAGTAAGTTAGGGGCAGTCTGCTTGTTTTATCGTACACAATGACTGTGATTTTTTTTTTTTTTGTACTCTATGTCTTTTTATGAGCTTTGGGGGATTGAATAAATTAAAATGACTTCTCAAATGTTCTGGAAAACATGGTATGGCAGCCCATGATAAGCAGAACCGTCTTATTTCCCTGAGACCGACCCCACCCATCTTTGTGAATTGTTAAAAGGTATTTACTGAGGCGGCCCCTGCAACATACTCCTCTGTCACCTTCATAGTTTTATGCTCAAATGTATGTTTATGTTTTCTCTTTATTTTCTTCAGGGTACCCTCAGAGTCTGCCCTCATCGCCATACTCCACCAGTGCTGGGGGTCAAAGGTTACCACCCAGTGGCACCCTGTCGTCCGAGTTTCTGAACCACAGCTTCTCAGTGAAGATAATCCTGCTGATCTGTAACACGGCAGGGATGGGTCAACAAACTATGAGGTAGTTTGAACTCAGGATGCTTTTATCTGTTACTTCAGAGATGGCCCTTGTATGTTTGCCAAACCAAAATTTTAGCTTTGTTGTTGGTGGCTGGGATCCCTGGGCTGCCGTTGTTTCATTTTCTCATTTAAAAGGAATGAGGCACTCTGGTTTGTGTGTTTATATTTTATTTAGCAAGTTAGCATCAGCAAGTCTCCTTAACTAAGAGTTTGTATCAGATGCGACCTAGATTGATTTTTAAGACTCACTTTCACACTAGAAAGCAAAGCCCCAAGCAAACTGTTCTGTACTCATTATTCATACCACCTTTTTGTGTGATCTTATCAGTTTTATTCAGTGGTGCCTTAGGACAACATTACAGGATTTTTTTTTTTTATTTGGCTCTTTTGTTTTACTTAATGTAAGAAATAAAAACTGGGACAAATATTAAAGCACTGAAATATAAAATGGCATTAAATGTGAAATTGATTGTAAACTGAACCAAAATAAATCTCTATTAGCAGTTTTAAAGTATTCAGTCTTCTGTGAACATCGCTTATCATTTGAGCTTATGGGTAAAGGGGACGAGTAATAATGCATTCTTGCTCTTGCAAACAATAAAGTGTTCTGATATTCAGTTTCCACTAGTGCATAGCACTAGTGGAAACTGAATATCTGGTAATAAATGGTTGAAATAGACCCTTAACCTGAAAAAGCACTGTCTCATCAACTCCGTGTCACACAGTCAAATGAGAAATGCGTGTACTTGTGGTGCTGGTCCGCTCTCAGCTAGGCAGGATGTCAGAATTCTAATTTAAGGCATCTCCATTTTCTGTATGCTCTGAACATATTTTTAACCACCATCAACACATTTTATATATAGCCATGAGTGTAGAGTTTGCTCACTTCATTCACAGTTCTTCAGCTCTCGTATCTGCACTGCGTACATTTTGTTTGTGGAGCTAAAAGGTATGAGCAGGGCTCCTGTAAGTTTTGTTCATGTCCAGATGCATCCTGTTTCTGGCTTAGGTTTGGACCCCCCTTTGTTATGCGTGAGGACAGAGCCATCTCCTGGGAACAGCTGCAGCAGAGCATTCTCAGCCGACTGTCCTACCTGATGATACATGGCGCCCAGCCACAGGTAGGATTTCTATGGCATCGCTGGCATGCTCTTACTGATGGCACGTCAAGACAGCGTCGAGGGTAGGAGCACTAGCTTAACCTCTTCTGTGTTGTTTAGCAAGAGCTTTCTTTTCAGCTGTCAGTCACATCACGGAGACATTTCTGTGTGTGTGTGTGTGTGCGCGCGCGCGCGCTCATTTTGCAGGCTGCAGCACCAATGTTTCGGGTCCGTGTAGTTGGAGTCTCCGCCTGCTATAGTTACCTGTCTCCAATGGACAGACGACCCTTGTTCCACCCAGCAGTCGAAAGGTGAGAGTTGGCACCATCACTTGCTTCCTTTGTAGCTGGGTTGAGTTCCCCACCTCATGTCTTTACCTTCTCCAAAGCATTGAACTTTGGGTCCTTGTACACATCATCTCAAATGTGTCCCCTTCAGCTTACATTGTTCAGCCATGTTTGCAATTACAACTGGCTGTTTCTACCGACACAACCTATGTTCAACGTTGCGCTAAAGAATCTAACACTAGCTTCTCTTGTGAAGCATTTGATTTATATGCACAGCTTAGACACATAACACCACCTCTGCAATATGACAGTCAAGCTGAAAATAATGTGACCCTGATCTTGAGGATATGGCCGCTTATTCTTTGGCAGCATCACAGAATAACAGCTATAGCTATGTTTGCGTTACCCTGCCGCTTGTGGCAGGTGGATGCTTGAAGGAGGAGATGAACATCAGCACATGCTGCTGTCTTTGTGGAGAGAAAATAAAGGCGGTGCAGCCGTTTCTGCCTTTTTTTTTTACTTTTTTTTTTATAGTTGCTGCCTTCTCAAAAATAATTAGGCATTCATGTGTTTTCTGTGCAATCGAACTGCCATCCTGCAGGCTGCTTCTTCGGCAAGACATCAAGGAAAACTCGCAAGCTTCTTCTTCCTGTCTTCAGTGCCAGTAAAACAACCAAGTTACACTTATGACTCAGTGACAAGACTTTGTACAGTATCAAGACTATAGAAAGATCCTGTAAAGATTGCTGTATATGTTGTGTAGTGGATGAGATGGGGAAGATAGGACACAAAGGTAATCACGAAAGGAGATGGGGGAGGGAGACAAACCTAAAGCCAAATCGTAATGGACATGCAGACACCCTGTTAGGTTGACAGGCTTTGGCCTACAGATCCATCATCTTTCAGAAGATGCATTTTCCCACGTTAAAGCGTTAAACGATAACCTTCACGGTGTTGCTCACAGGTCTTACTCCTGGTCCTCAAGGCCGTCCTCCTTCCTGAGAAGCACTTCTAATTTAATTATGAATGTAATTACTTCAGTCAAGCGCCCATGCGCACAGGTAACATAAAATCCTCCGCAACATGCAGTCCTCCAGGACCAGGAGACCTTGGCTGTTACCAGCCAAGAGAGATCCACAGCTGATCCTTTCCAGGCTGCTGTGGTTCAAGCTTGATCTCAGAAAGGGCACCACATACACTTGCTTCTTTTGTTCCAGCTGAACACTTAAGCACTTCACTGGACAAATTAATCTGCCAGTTTGACTGTTTTCATTCTGATCTCTTTGAATTTATACAGCTGATTTAATGAGTGCAGTTAATCCTTTATTTACCATAATAATCTAGGACCAGGACTGGACACCACATGCTGGCTCTTGAATCAGCATGCAGTTGTTTCTTTGCTTTAGGGTACTTCAGTGCAGTAGATTCAGCTTCAAGAGCAACATACATTGATATGCTTTGGTACATTCCCCCTTGACAGAGAAGTATCCGTTGAGTCTATTTTAAAGCACGGACATTAGTGGGAGAATTTATATCACTGGGATTTTTAATTCAGTTTATTCTATTCCTCCAGTTCTTTCTTTGACGTTCATAAATAACTGCAGGGCATAAATCCTAAATCCCTCCCACATCCTAGAATTATTCCATCCTGCCTTTGAATCTCTTTTGAAACAAAGGCAATTACAGTGACGAGGGATTGTGACAGATGTAATCTGACTTCATCCTGGGATTTTAAACCTGCATTTCAGCTCCCCATCTTTATATCACTTGACTTTTGCCTTGTTTTATTTTACTGTTGGCAGTAAGTTGCTGCAGATGAAGAGTGCTGGCAACCAGGAGGGAGAAGCTAGCTGGATGGGTGCGTGGGTCGGTGGGGATGGAGTTGTGTAGCATAGTGAAATGTGTGTCTGTGTTCCTGAGGGAATGCCGCCACCCTGTGGTCACATTCATTACCCATGTCTCCCAGGTGCCTGTGCCTTTTTTTTTTTTTTTTTTTAACAAAGTACTGCCAAAGATGAGCTCAAAGAAAAAGATGTCTCATTCTGGTTAAGGAAATGACTCTTGACCTGAATGTGTTCCCAGGGCTCTTAGATTCTGTGGGCGAGGGGGGCCCCCCCATGTGAAACTCATTATTGAATGGGAGCTCAAAATGAAGGACTGGTGAGTTGCTGTGTTCTGAGAGCCAGAAATGTTCTTTAAAATGGGATTTTATATATTTAGAAGTATGAGCGTAGAAAAATGGGATGTTCTACTTGTATTGAAAATAAACAAGGCTGATCTTTGTGGAGGACAAATAACTGATTTTTTTTTCTTTTAATTTCTGAAACAAATTGTTTATATTTTTCTTCAGAAAAACATTCAGGAAGGTGAATTGAAAGTTCAGAATAACCCAAACAAGGACCTTGTTGCCTTTCAGTTCATACAATATCTCAGTGTATTAGTCATAGAGTATAAAAAAAAAAAGTGTAACGAAAAGCAAAAATGCTTCTGTTTTTACTGTTGTGTTGCTGGTTATATGTACGTGTGTGCTTGCCTGTGTTGTGGCTCACTATGGTTCCCTTAGCCTGTTTGGAAACATCCAGGAGGAAGTGGTGCAGGACTCTGAGAGCGTGAGGTCACAGCAGCAACAGCATCTGCAGCAGCACAGCTGCACACTGGACCACTGCTTCCAGCTGTACACCAAAGAGGAGCAGGTAAACTCCATCCTTGTTGAGATCCTGTTCCAGAAGCATAGGGTATGAGATGCATCTTGGATGCAGTGTCAGACCATGGCAGGGTAGCCACAGAAACACAAAGGACAATTCAGAGGTAGTTATACAGCTCATATGGTCACGCCTGTGGCCGCACATGGATCCCAGACACACGGCACATTATTTTTGCAATAACTTCTAGTCGAACGTTTGGTGACTTAAACTAAAGACCTGGGTGTCTCGCAACTGCTTCCACCACCTCACGTCGTAACAGATAGGCACTTTTTGGACTGTTTAAGAAAACCAAAGCACCAGAACAAGCTCACAAAAAGACGGAGAAAACATGCAGACTCTACACAGATGGTGCCAAATACAAACCCACCCATGAACCCGCAGCACAGGACATATGAGGCACCAGAACTACCTGCTGTGCCACCCTATATAGAATTAAGTTGCTCTAAAGGAAGTAGCCATGTGTCACTTTCTACTTAATAAGTGCACATGGTGCATTTTAGGGAAGTTAATAGTGTAAATGGAAAGTATAACTCACAACTATAAGATCAATTATCCAGGAGAAGACTCGGTGTTAAAAGCAAATTTCGTAAATTGCCCACCAGGAACCGGGTTTGCATAGTTGAGAAGAGAACTTAAGTAGGGTACTTAAGTAAATGGCTTAATTAGAATAATGGACCTTTTATAGAATTATGGAATACAGTGTTTAAGTGGAGTGATTGTATGAAGTATCTAAGTTGTAAAACTTAGTAGTTAAATCAAGCGAGTAAGTACCTATGGCAAATCTTTATGAACAAAATGATATATTACTTAATTTTTTCCACAATAAATATATATATATTGTTGCATATTCCCCTCCCACAAGCTTATCCATGCCAGTTGTTTCTTTATCAGCCACCCCAGAGCTCGGGCTGTTGTGCGTGTCCAGTGGCTGTGAAGTGCCTGCAGGAAGCAGAATAGTCATAGGGCAGAGACACCTGCAGTCTAAATTTCTCTCCTTCTTCTAGCACTTCTTGCACATCCAGAAATGCACACGAGTCTCCATAAAATTAAATCAGTGCAGACAACAGATTTTTTTAAATATACTTTTGCTTAAAAATATCCTTTGGAAAGCCATACATTTCACATTCTTACAAAGTGTCCACCATTTAATAGGACCTCGCTGCGTTGTTGCTGTTATTAAACTATTAATGCGCTGAACATCAAGACTCCACTTTAAGTGCATCAGCTGACATGCTTGCGCCATTTATACAATTAATTTATAGGCTGAAGCTTTTATATGAAGTGACTAGCAGTATTTGACCCTTTTAAACAGGAGGCTATTTGTACCGGTGTAATTAGATTGCTCAAGTGTACTACAGCGACTAATGTTCAGGCTAGGGGTTAAATTGGGCTGCCTCCTTCATAGCAAAAAGTTGCAGGTCCACATCTCAGTGGTAGAACCTGGTGTTTTATCTGTGAGCAAAGATGATTTGAGATTACTGAACCTGTGCCACATGCTGTCTGTCAGCTGGCCCCGGAGGATGCCTGGCTGTGTCCGCACTGCCAACAGCTACAGCAGGGCACGGTGCAAATGGGTCTGTGGACTCTACCCAACATCCTCATTCTGCACCTGAAGCGCTTCCGGCAGGCAGGTGAGCACCGCCACAAGCTCTCCACGCTGGTGCGCTTCCCGCTGGCCGGCCTGGACACTGCGCCCCATGTGGTACAGCGGAGCTCCTGGGGTAGCCATGCCACCTGGCCTTCAGATTTCCTGTACGACCTCTATGCTGTCTGTAACCACCACGGGGGCATGCATGGCGGGCACTACACAGGTACTGTGTCATTGGTGGGATTCTGTGGGAATCACAACTGAAGAACTTGCAAAGTAAGCATCCCTGTGGAGGTTTCTTTTAGTGATGCGTGTCTGTGTTCACAGCATATTGTAGAAATTCGGTGGATGGCCAGTGGTACAGCTACGATGACAGCACGGTAGACCTGGTGCCAGAAGAGGAGGTCTGCACCCGTGGCGCCTACATCCTCTTCTACCACAGACGTAATGCCATTCCACCTTGGTCAGCCAGCAGCTCTGTCAGAGGTGGGATTGTAGGGGAACAGAATCGGTGTGGATCGATCTGGAGTGACCAGTCAGTGTGGCTGTGTGTATGGTACCAGTGTGACTGACGGCCGGTGCATCTTCTGGAGGAAGTTATAGTTCTGGTTGAAGAGGCCAGTTGAAATGTCCAGTGAGTTATTTTGTAAGACAAAAAGTAAGATCAGTGTCATTGTCCTCCTACCATTGCAGGCTTCACCAGTTCAGCCATGTCTGAGCACTGGCTGACCCGCCTGGCAGAAAGCAGTAATAATGGCAGCCTGGTGTTCAGAGTGTCCAGTGCTTGCACATCTGCCCCACCTGATTTACCAGAGTCCCCAGTCTTCCAGAAGGAGGCCCTTCAGGGGAAAACAGGTGAGTCAATCACATCCCACTGCAAAATTTATGATTTAATAGCAATGGAGATATGATCATGCAGTCGTTCTGTAGATTTTCCCAAAGCGCTCATACTCATCTCAGTAGTTAATCTGTTTTCTGGCTGTTCTGGCTTTGCATGTAAATCCGATGATATGTCTATTGGTATAGGACTAATGGCTGGAGATGTGTTGTCCCTCTCGCCCGCTGTACTCCAGGAGTACCACAATCTGAGGTGTTTGTGCGGGGTGGTCAAGGTCGAAGTGCCAGCGTCAGGACTCCCGCTTGTACTAGAGATGGTCTGAGTAAAGTGATGCCACTACGCTGGTCCCTTGGCTCCAGAGATCACCGCAGGCCGCTGATGGGGCAACTGGTGGAATACCTGGACTCGGGCCGGCGGCCACGATGCATCAGGGAACCCATTGTACCCACTGACCCCATGGAGGAACACGGGAACATCCCGACTTGTGTCACCAAATCCAACAATGGAGGCTTCTCAGGCTCCCCTCAGGGGTTAGGAGGCCAATGCATGGAGCAGGCAGGCAGCAAGCAAGACAGTGGGAGCATACAAATCAAGGGGATGTCCCAAAAAGCCAGAGAGGACCAGAGCTGGACCCCAGTCCATGCATCCAGTACTCTATCTTGTTCCCCTCCAGTGTGGGACTCCCCCGTGAGCAGTGCCAATAGCCAGTCAGGGCAAGAGTCCACAGCTACTGGAGACCAGGCCCAGGAGATGGGCAAAAAGGGCAGGAAGGGGGATTCGGGGAAGAGCCCTGACAGCCTCCTATCATTTCTCAAATCCGGATTCCTGAAGAGGGAAGCTCAAAAGAAGACCCTTGAGGGAGGGGTTGGTGAGGAAGAAAGTACGGTGAGAGGAGCTGCAGCAGCCCACACAACTCTACGTACACCTTCCCTCCCAAGCAGGCTGACCAATGGGACAGGGAATGGGAGGGTAAATGGCACCCCTGTAGGCTGCAAGGAGCTTTGCGGAGCCCTGGAAAATCAGTCTTCTCATAGCTGCTCTACCATCAAGGCATGGTCAGACCCAGAGGCGATTTGGAGGAACTCCTCCATGCAGAAGAGCTGCCCGGTTCCAGCACCTCCTGCCCTCACTTCAGACAGCTGCTCCTTTGTCACTCTGCACAGGGCTCAGTGCAGTGTCCCCTTGATACTGGGCCAAAAAAGGCAAGTTCCTGAATCCACCTTTTAGTGAGCCAGTCTTCACACCCTTACAAATCCCATAGAAGAGGAGTGTAACCACAGTGGATCTGCAGGAGGTGAATAGATGTCCATCTTTTCCTCTGGAGAGAGTTTATCAGAGCTTCAGAGCTTGGGGTCAGGGGTCAAAGTCAGGCATCATGGAAAGAAATTTCATTGTTAAACTCTCAAGTGGGAAGGCAGCAAGCTTTGTCTGAGTTGGATGTTCCCACCGTTTTCAGGACTATATTTGATGTCAAAAGTGCCTCCAAAACGTCACTGTTAAAAGTAAATTAGATAAAAATTAAAGCTTTTTCACAGGTGCACATTGTTGAATTGCCAGAGATTGTTTACTTTTTAAAACCATTGTTTTCACCTCTTACATTTAATCTCAGCTCGTGTACACTGAATTTTCAGTTTTTCGATGGGTTCTATGCAGATATAACCTAAGCAGTACTGTCAGTTGTGTGCCATTTTATTTTGCTGCGTGTCATACAACAATTAAACCTGTTTTTTCTATATAAATACTTGTAGAACACTCTAAATACGAAGAGGAACAGCTGTTTTATGTTTAATTGTTAAGCGGTACACTGGATATACACAGATTTGTATTTTTATATATTGTGAATAATTTCATTCTTTTACTTGAGGATGTGTTGTTTCTGCACTAACTGAAAAGCATCCTAAAACCACACCTAGATCACTGTCCCACGGATGCAAGCTAGATTGTCAAAGTAAATAAAATGGTAATTTTTTTCATATTTATCTGCAAAAAGTGTTACTACGTGTGTTTGTTACGACAGGCAATTCTGCTAATCGGCAAGCAAATATGGACCGTAAGATACAAATAGAAGGGATGGAAGATACTGCTGTGCAAATGGAACAAATGAGAGTGAAACGAAACAACGTGACAGTTGAATTGTCTGGGACTTTTTTGACAAGGAGTGCCTTTTAAGGTGCTATACTTTTGACTTTGAGCCAGATGTTTTTGTCACAGGGGACAGCAGTACATGACAACAGGAACATCTCAGATGCACCCTATTTATGTCAGGCCCGCTCGTGTGGAAGAAATATTTTCTGACATTTTGATGGCAGTAAGTGCTTGCCGAAAAGAAAAAGTACATTAAATCACCAGGGGGTGGCGGATCATCACATCACTGTCAGCCACGCTGTGTAATTGTTTTATCTTCCTTTTGCATTTACTTATGTTTGAATAGGTCACATTTAACAGAGACAGAAACAAATGCTAAATACTTGACAGCTTTTTTTTTTCCAGTGAGAGTGTGCAAAGGTTAAGAACCCACGATCAACACTGGGCTTGTGCACATGCGATGGAGGAAAGCAGCCAAACACCCATCTGCTGGTAGAAGGACCCCTTAACATGGAAATGTACAATTTCAAGGGATTATGATTTTGCTTGGGCCTAAAATGCAGGAAAACCTTGTTAAAGGAAAGTGTTCTTCATAACAGTTAAAAGAAAGTTGCTACTTTTTGAGCTTTGGCAGGTCATATAAAGCAAACAAGAAGCTGTTAAGTCTTGACTTTACATGTAGATGTTGACTGACACATTTTTCCTGTTTCTCAAGATTTATTTGAAGTTAGTTGTCAGATTTTTTTTTATTTTTTATTTTTTAAAGTCTCCCTGTGAAAGCACAACGCCAGCTGAGGGGAGATGGACACCTACAGTATGTGTACCTTTCACTCTACGGGCCTCATCTGGCACCGTATCACAGTCCCGGACCACTACACGGAAGGCAAACACGAGTTACCTCTGTTTCAGAAGGTAAGTTTATTGGAGTCACCAGGTTTTGAAATCACCTATTAACTGAACCTTATGGATTAGAGTCCAAATAAAGGCTTAACAGAGTTCAAAAGGTACACATCTCAACACAAACTGTTCAGAGGAAATTTTCTTTGGCCAAGAAACACAGACTGGACATTACACCAGTGGGAATCTGTTCTTTGGTCTGAGGTGTCCAAATTGGAGTTTATTTGGTTTTAATTGTCTTTTTGAGACTTGGGGAAGGCGAACTCAAGAATCAAGAAGCGTTTATTTGTCAAGTACATAGCAACCGAGTATACCATGCAACGAAATGCGCCAATTCAACAGGAGACTGCGTGGTTACATTCCAGAAAGAAGAAAATTTACAAGTAAAGAACAACACGAAAAAAATGTACGAGTAAAGAATAACAACAAAACAGACAGTCGGACTTCATAGAGTACATTTTACTACATTTTCAGCCATCGCGTCGGCACCATCTTGAATTATAGTAGATCTTGATGAAAAACTAATGCAACTCATGCAACTCCGGACGAAAACAAATGCCGCGACATTTCCCAAACCTATCGAAACAATGCCACGGTAAATCAAGCCAAAGGCTTTAAATAAAATAAAACAAAACCAAACCGGAGCATGCGAACCACAGAGAATGAGTCCAGTGGAGTCACTGCCTGGTCCGGCACTAGGGGGGGTCAGCCATGTCTCAGCGAAACACAGGATGTTACAGTCCCTCACGTCCTGCTGGAAGATCACTCTTGCTCCCAGGTCAGCCAGGCCACTCTCCCAACAACTGGCCGTCAGCGAGCAGAATCTGGCGTGGGTCCCCCAATGTCTCTGTGTGCGTCGCCGCGGGGTCTCTTGGCCGCATCCCCAATCGCATCGCCACGTGGTCCCACGGTCTCGTCCCAATCACCATCTGCCGTCCGAAGCACCCCAGCCGGCCACGACGAATTGAGCCTGAAGAGCACCGGTGCGGGTCCCCCTGACCCCCGATGTTTCCCTGTGCGGCGCCGCGGGGTCTCTCGGTTGCGTCCTCAATCGCCATCCGGATGAATCGGGCCCGAAGAGCTTAGAAACCACGCAAGAAATCCGATTTCCAATCTCCCGAAGTGTCACACTGTCAGACAGTAGCAGTCCTATTGATGTGCAAGGGAACAGGTTCTTTGTTAGCTGTTTAAATAGAAGTGAGGGCACTGTTGACCAGCATGGTTACTACAGCGTTCTGCAGCAACATGTCGTCCCATCTGGCTTACTCTTAGTTGGACCATCATTTGTTTTTTGAAAAGGCAATAATCCCAAACACACATCCTGGCTGGGGTAGAACTATATTAAAACAAATTGGGACCAAGGTTGGTTTGGTTAGTCAACTGATTTGAATAATCAAGCATACATGAGAATACCCAGTTTATGTGAAACAAAGTGTGATCGGGCTTACATAACACTTTTGCACAACAGAGGTCCAGAAACAAGTTCACTTTTGCAGAAACCATAAACAGCATCCACTAATTTCTCATCACTAGCTTTTTTCCTAGTCTTTTCTTTTAGAGCGATCCTCACTGTTTAACTTGGAGTCAAACTTAACATTTTAATTTTTCATGCCCTTTATGTCAGATTCGGTTGTTTTACCAAGATTAAAAATCTTAGCAAGCGATACACTGGCTTTGCCCTTTTCCAGTCTGCTAACAATGGTAGTTTTGTCTTCGACTGACAAGACATTGGCGCTTTCTTTTGCCTGTAAATGCCATCACTGACCCAACAGTGCAGCGCTGTTGAAATCAAGAAGCAAAATGATGCAGCCTTTCACTTTGAGATAGACACATGTGTGATGGAGAAAGATGCAGAGGACAGGAAGAAGTGGAAACAATTGATCTGCTGTGGCAACCCCTAATGGGAGCAGCCGAAAGAAGAAGAAGAAGAAGAAGAAGAATGGACAAACAAAAACTGGAACACTGAGTGTTTAGATACAAAATGCCTGCAATAAGCTTACAGTGCAGCAGAGTGAAAGCAAACTACCCCCCACACACACGTTCACAGGAGTACAACAGAGCAACACGTCAAGGACATGGGAGACGGTCCTATTGTGCACACGATGCCTAAGCCAACATTTACTTTTTAACTCCTATAATGACAAATTAAGCGTATGTCTATGCTATACTTGGATTATTATTATAGGTATTCACCTTGTGATAAATATTTAGTCTGACAGGATAATCAGATTCCACTGTATTCAACAAGAAAGGAGAGAGATGGAGTGCTGTAGCAGATGACCTGGCCTCCAGGGTTATGCACCTGACATAATTCAGACTGAAGGATGAATGAAAAGCAGCTGCAGAATGTATAGTATATGAGAGCTTCTGTGAGGCTGTTGGAAAAGTCACCTCATGGAGCTTGTTTGAGACTGAGATGGCCGACACAAGGAATCACAGGTTGATTAACAAAAATCATTTATTCCAAAAATGACATTGTTTTAATATCAGACCAAGAATAAAATTGGGCCCATAAAAAGGTCAACTGAACATAACCATGAACCAACCATGCGCAACTCAAATCAACTGAACATAGACTGACCTAACAATCACTCAACAATACAACCAAAAAGCAGGAAGTGGATGACCCAAAACATACCGCCAAGGCAACAAAGGAGTGGCTAAAGAAGAAGCACATTAAGGTCATGGAGTAGCCTAGCCAGTCTCCAAACCTCAATCCTATAGAAAATCTGTGGAGGGAGCTGAAGGTTCAAGTTGCCAAGTGGTAGCCGAGAAACCTAAAGGATTTAGAGTTTCTGTAAAGAGAAGTGGGCCAAAATCCATCCTGAGATGTGTGCAAATCTGGTGACCAACTACAAGAAACGTCTTACGTCTTAAAATGATTCTATGAGTAGGTGTGTCCAAACTTATGACTGGTGCTGTACATGTGTGTGAAGTGCTTCAGAACACCTGAGAAAATTGGCCCTTAGATTTAATGAGTTTTGTATGCAAATTTCATGATTATATTTCATACTTGGTTAAAATGTGTGAAGATATCCAGCCTAGAGAGAACAGTGAGCTAGGGACATAGGTTAAACCCAGGTGAGGCAAATTTAACTGCACCTCATTTCAGTGGTCAGACCTCAGAATAAAAGGTGAGGGTTATATCCTCTGCCCTTTTGTTTTGCTGGGCTGGATGTGGTTGCTGCTATGTCTTAGGTTGGTTTATTTTTAATTCTGTGACTAAGACAGCACCATTCCTGCTTGTTCTCTTGGACTTACAAAATTAATAGTCCTTTTTTTCTGTGCTAATTCTCTGAGACTCGGTGTATGTCTTAACTGCAGAGTTTATTTATTTGCTTCTACAATAAGCCATTCTTTTGCGCCCTTTGTCTGATACAATGCTGGTTGCTACTTGTTTTCCCCCCAGATTCATCTTCCTTTGAGCGCTCAAGCAACACTCCGTGCAAGTCACGAGCGCCATGTGAATAACCCGCAGCATCGATACGCCTCACTTATCTACTTAACAGAAAAGCTATCCCATTAAAATGTGCTTTTTGTTGTCAGTGAATAATGGCCCCCTGGCAATGTGATGTTCTCGCCGCGGGATTCCTCCTCTGTGACATTTCTCTCCTTGTAAGAGAAGAAGAGTGCAAGGGGAAGAGTGGCAGCAGAGTCACATGACAGTTACCTTTGTAAACAGTTTTGTAGCTTACATTTCTCGTACTGCACACGCTTTTCTCCATTCTTAAAAGTTGTTCAAAATGATGTTTTCACTGGAAAAGTTGTTCCTGCATTTCTTAACACTGCAACAACAATAATAATGACAATTTAAATAACATTCTGTATTCTATTAATATTCTATTAAATAATATTAAATAGTCTGAATATAGCTTTTTTCTAAATAACTTCTTCTTCTTTCGGCTGCTTCCGTTAGGGGTCGCCACAGCGGATCAATCGTTTCCACTTCTTCCTGTCCTCTGCATCTTTCTCCATCACACCCACCACCTGCAGGTCCTCCACCACATCCATAAATCTCCTCTTAGGTCTTCCTCTCTTCCTCTTGCCTGGCAGCTCCATCCCTAGCATCCTTCTCCCGATATATCCAGAATCTCTCCTCCGCACACGTCCAAACCAACGCAATCTCTCCTCTCTGACTTTGTCCCCAAACCGTCCAACCTGGGCTGACCCTCTAATATACTCATTTCTAATCCTGTCCATCCTCGTCACACCCATTGCAAATCTTAACATCTTTAACTCTGCCACCTGTCTTTTGCTCAGTGCCAGCGTTTCCAACCCATAAAGCATAGCTGGTCTCACTACCATCTTGTAGACCTTCCTATTCACTCTTGCTGGTACCCTTCTGTCACAAATCATTCCTGACACTCTTCTCCACCCACTCCACCCTGCCTGCACTCTCTTCTTCACCTCTCTTCCACACTTCCTGTTACTCTGGACTGTTGATCCCAAGTATTTAAATTCATTTACCTTCGCCAACTCTATTCCCTGCATCCTCAGCATTCCTCTGTCCTCCCTCTCATTTATGCACATGTATTCTGACTTAGTCCTACTGACCTTCATTCCTCTTCTCCAGAGCATATCTCCACCTCTCCAGGGTCTCCTCGACCTACTCCCTACTCTCACTACAGATCACAATGTCATCCGCAAACATCATAGTCCACGGTGACTCCTGTCTGATCTCATCTGTCAACCTGTCCATCACCATTGCAAATAAGAAAGGACTCAGAGCTGATCCTTGTTATAATCCTACCCCACCTTGAAAGCATCCGTCACTCCTACCGCAGACCTCACCACTGTCACACTGTGTTTGTACATATCCTGTACCACTCTTACATACTTCTCTGGCACACCTGACTTCCTCATACAATAGCATAGCTCCTCTCTAGGTACCCTGTCATATGCTTTCTCTAAGTCCACGAAGACACAATGCAACTCCTTCTTACCTTCTCGGTACTTCTCCATCAACACCCTCAGCGCAAACATCGCATCTGTAGTACTCCTTCTCGGCATGAAGCCATACTGCCGCTCACTAATCGTCACCTCCCTTCTTAACCTAGTTTCCATTACTTTTTTCTAAATAACACTTTACAAAATTTACTCATCTGCTCAAACTTTGCATACTTTTTCAGTTCCCTAATGCTCAGGTTCAGAAGTGCACATTGGGTCCCGAAAGGAACTCTTGTGCACATATGTGCGCTCCTTATGCTGCTCTTGTTTCTTTACAGATGGATAAAATTGCGGTGCAGTGGACGTTTTGCCCTGAGCCTTTCCCTTAGCAGCGTGCCTGCACAGCAAAAGGTAATTTCAGCATGATCATTCTATTTCCTTATAATATTTGGGGAGCAACTTCAGATACATTTCTGAAAGCTTTTGGCTGACGTGAACTTGGCCCCAAATACACTCAAGGGTCATGCTATTGTTTACCTCAGGTCTCTTTCTGGTTTCTCTTTACCGCCACTCAGACAAGCAGGTTTGCCCTTCGGATTCTCTGAAAGGGACTTGGATGTGTAATTCGGGCTTAAATGTGCGGCTGTAACTGGCCAGAGAATTCCAGTTCAAAGTCACAAAAGAGTTTTCTTACACAGAATTGCATTCTGAAGGCCTCTGCATGCCACTGAAGTTTATTATTTCACTATAGCTGAATTCTCCTATTACACTATTTCACTTATTTTAGTTATTATTTTAGTCTACTTTGTAATTTTCCTATGAACTTTAACACCCCTGGCTTTTGCAGCAGAAAACAAGCTGGTCCGTTTCAGTTATAATTTGTTTTGTGCTGTTGTTGTTGTTGTTGTTTGGAACTTGCATAGTTTATCCGTTTGACAAAATAAAAAATTCCGATTTCTGAAAGATTCAGATTTTAGAGAGGCAGAGAAGCCCAAATTGTGCACCTAATGTATTAAAAATGTATTTTGTATTTACAAGCAAACACCATATACAGGATTTGTAACAAAATAGTTTAATTTCATTGCTGCAAGGTGCGTGATGCAAAAACAATGCCAGTATCTGTCTTGGGAGACCAGTGTGAGCGGACATGATGGCGTACCGGTGATGCCACTGACTCACTTGCTTCTTCTCTGAAGGATGCAAATTCATATTGGGTGCTGTGTGTTGCTCATTTTGCTGTCCAGCTCATTCATAGTGCAGACAGGCCACATTGCTGTTGGGATGTGACTGTCTGTATCAGTGACATGGTTTTCTATATACTAATAGCATGCTAAGCCCTCAGTATTATCAGTGTCATTTTCGTCTTTGCCTGTGTGGGATGTAATTCTCTCCTTTTGCTGTCAGCTGCTTAGTGGGAAGGATGCTAAGATGGGTCTTTTTTCACTGACACTGTGCGGAAGATATTGCAATACCAAACACCCTGGGGTTGTATTAGTTTTGAACAACACCCTGGTGTCTGAATCTTTCTGTGGGAGCTCATTTTGCATGATAGTGGCTGTGGTCCTGCTGCTGGATGAGCTTTGCTTCTTGCTGAGTATTCTGTCCAACATTTCTGCAATTTTGGTTCTGTATTAATTTAAACCTTTTTAAAACTGTTAAAGGACTTAAGTCCATTTACAATGATGTATAATAATTTTCAAGGTTTTTGGACTTCCTTAGGTGTGCCATCAATTTGCTGTTTGCTCCTCTTGAAAAAATTAACCATTAGGAATCACTCGGGTTGTAAGTTTCATGGCAAATGCACAACAATCTGTATTTTTCACTTTTTTAAGCTGAAGCGATTAACTTGCGGTGTCTGACGTATTTATAGTAGTGAGCCAGTGGTCTCCCGTAGTTTTGTTTTTCTTTCAGTTCCAGTTAAGGTGGAAAACATGCTTTTATTTCTCTGTTGCCAAACTGCTTAATTCTGATCTGTATGCAGCACTGGCAAACTTCCTTATCTCAGTTTTTGTTCTTTCATTGCGGTTTTCTGTGAGTCGAAAGCAGTGTTTGGTCAGTGTGTGTCACCTTGTTAAGATGAATACTAACTGTAAAATAAAACTAATAGATTCTGGCTATTTCTACTACAGCAAATCAGGAAAGTAAGGTTGATCAAGGGAAACACTACAGTGTAAAAGCATGGAATGGGTCTCAAACCGGAAACTTTTTGGTTACTGTAGAAATCTGTATCCTTAACCACTGCTTTGTTTTCCACATAGTTGGTGATGCATGCAACAAATTTGTAAATGATAAAGGCATTACTCTTCTTTTATCCAGAACATAAAATGAATATGAAATGAGGAGAGTTCTAGGAAATTTGTGGATTTCAGAAATCTGTAATAAAAATCTGACATATTTGTCTCTTGATGTAATCCGTGGTATTAATATGCTGATGCTTTGCATTTGAATACATTAATAAAATGGTCTTAAGAGACCAATTATTGTGATAAGACAGTATGACTGAATTCAAATTGAAGCTGGTTTCTGCATTATAGCCATTCAGTAGTAATAACGGGAAGACAGAAGTACTTAATGTTTGGTTAGCGCTGTACCAAGACATGGCAACCCCTGTTGCCATGGTAGGTTTAGCAACATTATTGTACTTTTTTTGTTTTTTTTTTCAGGCCCACACTCCAGACTTTAGAGAAGGACACAGGAGAATTCAGTGGCTTTTCACAAATGCTAGATAATGGTACCAAATTTTTAAATGCAATATTCTTTTGTAGCCATGTGTATGCAAAAGAGCAGCATTACACCAAGCAACAGAAATAACATCTGATGGAATTCTTTTGTGACTACATTGCGTGATGACCTTGGACCAAATGGTTTACTGAAAAGTCAAGTTATGGAGAAACAGTTTAGATTATACTGCTGCATCATTGAAGCATATTACAACATTACTGTATTTATTTTATAAAATATGACATGAAAACTGTTACCTGGGGTAAAGTTTAAAGAAAGAATTCCTGCAATTCCAGCTGGACAGCTGGAAATACACTGCGTGGCCAAAAAAAGTCACACACTAATATTTTGTTCGAACACCTTTAGTTTTTTGTTCTTATCTTTTCCACATTTTATCTCAGCTGCAACACTACATGTCTCATGGGGCAAAAACAATTATTGCTACTTGATTCTAAGTTTTCCTGCAATACTGGCAAATAGCAGGTGAGAACTGGGCTGACAGCTGTAGCGTGAAAGCACAGCGGATTCTGTCCTACTGTCCCCTCTGTGGGATGCACTGATGCTCTGCACACTTACAGATATGCAGACAGTAATGATATCGCTTATTCTACGCATCGCACTGTGGTGCATTTTAGAAGGAATGCGATTTCTTAATAAAAGGACTGACCTTTACCTTTCAATTTGGCCTTTATTATTCATTCAATTCATACACTGATACAGGAGCTGATGCATTCAAAATGCTGCTGGTGCATCAGGGACTGCTTTTCCTTCATTTCACATGAACAAAATAAAGGCATTGTATGAGAAAGTTACCTTACAATAACAATAAGATGGAAAACAAACTTTCCCAGCATTCAAATACTGAAATTAAATATTTGAGTTTTGGGCTTCACTACATTGAATTTTTAGTATAGAACTGATTACCGCAAACAATTCGAGTACAGGCCACTACATATTATGAGCTACTTCAGTCACAATGAATAAGACAGAGTTCAAGGTTTAAAACTAATACAGTAGATACAGTTTTTTCCACTACAATGCAATCATACCCTTGTCTGCATTCCTAATCTGTTCCTGAAGACCAGGCTTAACTCAGAAAATGTAAATGAAGAGCCTATTTCCCATTATTTTAAGTGGGAAGAAAAGATCTGTTACAACCCTCTGAAAAAACCCAAAACCAGTTTCCCCAGATATTGGTAAAAGCTTGTGAAGCACCTGTATAACTAACAGACCATTGTCACTTGCTCTCACTATCTCTTCTTGTACAGCAACAGACATTTAGCAGTACTGGTGCACTATATGACAGAGGTCTAAATGTGCATTTGACTTGCTTTGTACAGCTGACTGGGCACAAAGGTGCAGCAGATTCCCCTCACTCACACTTGGCGCACCATTCAACATTTCCCTGCTGACAGTCTGGATGTTATGACGGGATTCCTGTTTGGCTGAAAAAGCTGGAAAATGTTGTTTGTAATGTAAATGGAGTTTTTTTGGACATGGCTAGGTTAAAAACTTATGCTGAGCTTGGAATTTAAGCCACATTTTTGGTATTAAAAAAGAACAGAAATTCTGTCTGGAGGACTTAAACCACGGTATGACTGTGTTGTGAAACAATTAAGTTAGTTCTCCGTAAATCATACTGCATGTTAGCAGCTGAGCAAAACATACTGTATCAACATCTACAGCAGCAAAATGATGCCTTTTTTAAGGCTGATGGCTCATGGGATTTCAGATTAACTGTTGAATACAACCTCGATGGTCATTTATCTGACATGGGCTCAGAACCCACTACTGTGCGAATCTGTAAAACTGCTTGATATTTGATATTTAACGTCTTACACAGAATAGAGAAGTATGCCATGGTGGAGTGGTACGCTCAGTGCACGGCCACAGTCACAGGTAGCACGTGGTGGAGAAACTCCTTGGAGGACTGGGACTGTTGCGTGGCTTCCAGAGGGAGTTGCAGGCTCACACTACCATCAGCAGCACAGGGGTGGACCCTTGCGTCGCAGCGGGTGGACCGGGTTGTCATTCCCAGTCGCTGCTTAAATGTCTCGCTTAGCAGAATGTACAGAAATGGGTTGACACAGCTGTTGGCATAGCCCAAGCTGATGGCCATGTTATAGGCATAAAGAAAGGCGTAACCAGGCCTCTGTACACCAAGATGGGCCAGCTGCAGACTGTAGTACGGTGCCCAGCAGAGGAAGAAGGCCAAGCAGATGGCCACGGCTGTGCGGGTCACTTTCCTGGTGCGTGCTTGCAGGCTCCACTGGGGTGCTGGTGCCACAGCAGATGACATGCTCCGGAGGATTCTGGAGAAGGCAGCACAGATGACGCCCAGCGGCAGGGCGAATGCCAGCGCAAACTGGTAGAGTGTGAACCAGTAGGTGTCACGTACAGGGTTGGGCAGGAGCAAGGCGCAGCCTACTGAGCCGTCCTGAAGCGGCATCAAGCCCGCGTACATCCACACAGGGGCTATGGTGAGCGGAGACAGCAGCCACACCAGGCCGACTACCGCAGCGGCGACACGAGGTGTGCGCATGTAGCCAAAGCGGATGGGATGCACAGTGGCCAGGTAGCGGTCCAGCGCCATGACTGTGAGAATGTAGGTGCTGACCATCTGGCTGTTGGAATCGAGTGCGGTGATGACGGTGCACATGGTGGCACCGAAGTGCCAGGAGCCGTTGCCCAATAGCTGGTGGATGAGGAAGGGCATACCTAGCAGGAAGAGCAAGTCCACAGAGGACAGGCTGAGGATGAAGATGTCCGGCACCGTGTGCCGAGGCCGGAACTTGGTCTTCTTCGCAATGCTGAAGATTACGATGGAGTTCCCAATGATGCCCAGGACACAGATAATCCCAAAAATGCTTGGAAGGAGGGCACTGTGACCATGCATGTGATATTCTACAGAAATATAAGCAAAGAGAAATGTGCAGGATATGAATGACAATCTGGCAGTTTGCTGCAAAGAAAACAGGCAAAAAAAGCACAGCACATTTGTCGACTCAGAGGCACTTCAACATAAAGTGTCGAGTATGACCTCGAGATAAACAGTTAAAATTGTCCCTTTGCTCTAAAGATGTTAAGAGTGTGTGAGACCTGTTTTGGTGTCGTGGTTCCTTTATACTGTGATTTACACTGTTTACAACAGTAAAACTACCCTTCACTGTGTAAGCACATGGAGGATGAACGGTAAAGCCCTGTTCTACACTGTGGTGCTGAATTCATTTCAGGCATTAAAAATCAGTTTCTAGCCAAAAAGTAATGAAGAAATGTTTTTTAGTCAAATTCAGTGCATTGTCGGCCACTTTATACTCAACACTCATTCGAATTGGTTACTCGTCATGCGACACCTTTGACAACGTGGTTACAGCAACTTTGTCAGGAAATAAAAGTGGTCCTCTGCTTAGGTTTCCCTATGCCTTGTGAAATTTTTTTATTTGTCATTTGAGCAGTTTTTGTGCTGCTAAGGCAAACGTGATAAGCATACGAAGCAATCTTGAGGATTCTCGTCTCCAGACTTCATTCTGCGAGATACGAGCACTCACCTTCGGGCTTCTCGGACGCATCGATGGAGGAAACCGACGAGCTTTCGTACGACATTCCCTGCCCAGCAAGACTGTTCTCACGTTTTCCAAACGTAAAAAAAGTTGTCAAAGAAAGGCTGAGCCTCGTTTAATGCCGGTTAAACGTTCTGACGACTTGCATTTGACAAACACGCCGGAGTTGCTGAGACTGGAGACCTTGCTGACATTCCCGGCGATTGACGGGCTTTTTTCCCTTTCTGAAACAACTTCGCTCTGGAGGTGGACACTGCAGCGGCACCGCAGCTTTCCATGAAGGCACACTGTTTAATATTGGGGAAACTCGCACGGTGCGAGAGCAGACGTGGCTTGCGTTTGCTCACTCGCTCATCTTTAACGTGAAATTCCAAGTTACGCGTTCCATTGAAAATGTCGGTGGGAAGAGCGAGAAGGGAATGACACCTAGTCGTGGAGCCAAGCACTGCAGCAGTTGAGAACATCCCTGTCCCTTGTCGAGGTCGCTTTCTGGACCCCGCAAAGTGTCTGCGAAACATTTTAACGTGAAAGAAAGACCTTACGAATTCGTGCCCGGGATTTGGTCTTCCTTTCGAAACAACGGTCATTTTGAGAGTGCGTTGTACCTGACTGAGTTTCATTGAAGCTTCGAGATGTAAGACTGGTGCGTGCTTCAGTACCGTGGAAGCGGGGCCACGAGGTGTCGCACGTTTCAATACTTGAAAGAAACGTCTCACTTTTTACAGTTGAGATCACGTAATGATTCTTGAGACACGTTTGATTTGACCATTTTTAATTTAAAAAAAAAAAAAAAAAAAGTATTTCAATGTGCAGATTTACATATATTTTGAGGTTGTCCTGTATCTAAATGTTTCATCAGAATTTTAGATAATCATCGAATGAATATATTCGTCTTTTGGAAATGCTGCAAAAACGAACAAAACATTATTTTCATTTTTGTGTAACGTGCGTTCGTAGCACTGATCGGAACGCAGTACCAATTCACCGTTTAAGAGCAATATTTTGACACGGCATGAGACAGGTTTACAAAGCATCGCGAGATTTTGTAGACTCAACAGTAAAGGACCAGCAGCCAACAAGCCGCATCTGGGCGGAAGCGGAAATAAACGTAGATGAGATTTTTTTTTTTTTTTTTTTTTTTTTTTTTAAAGCGAAAAAAAAAACATTGAAATATTGAGGTAACTGGTTAGTTAGTGCGGTCGTTATTAATCAAAGTAAGTCTTTGGTGTCATTTTTATATGCAAAAGCAGTTAAGTCCAGGGGACGGGGTCGAGTTAATCCAGCAGAGCTGAAGGGTGAGTTTCACCTAGTTTGGCTCGTTGCAGCCAGCGGAGGGAAGGAAAGTGTTTGTCGCTGTTACGCGTCCGAGGCCTCCTGCTTTGCCCTTTTCAACAAAGGATCTGTGGTGGCGAAGTGAGTCGCTAATCCTGCGTTTTTCCGACCGTATTTGTAATATGAGAGTATTGTGAAGGAGTGTAGCTCGACAGGCGATGCGGTAGCGTAATTTCAGATGGTTGCAGGCGCACTTTACCGCTGAATATTAAATGGAAGCCGACGTGTCGTCAGCGTGTTGTTTTTTTTAGTTTAAATCCCACATTCGTGGCACTTCTTTGAGAATATATGTGGGTTTCCCTTAAAAAAACCGAGACGAGTGGTTAACTGTACACAGTGGTTTTTTTAAGAAGCGCTGCTGTTGCGCTGGAGAACACTCTAGAAAAAGGAAACTGCTTTCAGTCAGAGATCGTAGCTGGGAATCCTGGGCTCGGGTGTAGTCTCCTTTCGCTGGTTAAAGAAGAATTTATCGTTTGGAAAACTATATATTAATTGAAACGCTATTTATTTATTTTTTTTTTTTACATACCTTAATGTGGAACAGTTTTGAGAGACAACTTGTCAGTTGTCTATTTTTATGCGTCACGCAAATCTAAAATAGAAGCCGCCAATTTGAGTAATGTAAAAGATGGAAGTACTAAACGTAAATTTTCTCTAAATCGAGTGTTTGATCGTGCTCACGAGGGAATGTTGTTTCTTTGCCGTTGCAGTAATGTCTTCTGCGTAGTCGGATCGACATAAACGACGGTAGGTGAAGGAACATCTTTTAGGATTCCTGTAGTGTATTGTTCACAAGTATTCGATTGTATTTTAGGATAAGTAATTGCTTTACCTTACAGTAGTGAGTGAAGTAGCTGCGGATTTGTAGGTAATACTTGATTTATCCACTAAAACCCTTAGCTAATGTACAAGGTGGTGAATGTGGATATTGCGGCTGTGTGTGTGTGTAGGGAGCGACGTGCATCTCTCGGGCTGCAGTGACATGTTGGAGACGCTGCCGTTGTTTCGGTGACAACAAGGTGCCGAGACGGTGCCATCTTATTGGACGGAAGCTGTTGCTGGCAGTGGACTCGCTGTGGGTCGTTTCGGGCTTTTAATTGGATGTTTCTGCTTGTCCGTGATCTGATTGGCCGCCTTTTGCCAACGGACCTCAGTGATTGGCTGTGGGCAACGGCACGGTTTCCGTCCTTTCTGATGAGACGGATTTGCACGTTGACGCCAGTCACAGCTCAGGGTGGGGCTCCATGTTAAGTGGAGTGGGAGCGTCCTGTCAGTGTAGGGGGTCGCTCACGTGTTTTGTGTCTGTGCAGGTACCTCTGCTGCCACTGTTTCTATGTGAGGATCGGGCCTTCTAAGCGGACTCACTGCCGGGAGGAGAGACTCGGGGCACCAGCCACAGCATCCTGGATTTGTTTCATTTTTATCAAAAACCATCAGTAGTGGAAGCGGAGTGAGACACAGGTGTCCAGCAACAGGCGCTATGGAGGCCATCGCCAAATATGACTTCAAAGCTACCGCAGATGACGAATTAAGTTTTAAACGTGGAGAAGTCCTCAAGGTAATTGTTCATTACTATTCACATTAGTTATTGCGTCTGTATAATGTGAATTCTGTTGCCAAAGTCAGCTCCAAGATGGTGTGTCAACTGTATACAGTAGGGTGTTCTGTGTCAGCTGAGGTAATGTACTTTAGTAAACTATAGCAGCAACTTTGGCATCTTTATAGACTACAAACTGACAGACATTTACTGTATCATTTGCTGCTCAGTATTAAGAACAGTGATGACTGTGGCAGTAATTTTGGGAAGTTCAAACTACTGTCCACTTGTCAGTGAAAAAGTAGTTGCAGTATGCTTTTTTCCTTTAACATTTGATGCACAAAACTAACCCTTATTCAGCAATGTTTTTTTTTTTTTTGATCTATCACTTTCCAAGACTTAATATTACTTACAAAATTGATCATCATGAAGACTGTTGTTTTAGAGCACATGTTTATTGTACAAGTGTCTGGGTTGAGTTCTGTTGAACAACAAGCCACAAAATTTCTGTTAACTAAAAAACCTGTTCTTAGTAATAACAGGCCAAAATACCGTTTCTCTTATTTTGTGTTCTAACATTAAACTGTAGGATTTGGAATTTTTTGATGTGATGCATAGATTTCACTTCTGTTTTTATGGTGTATTTCAAAATTAGTTAAAGGTTTACGATTATGCTTTATGGCTACCCAAGGCATTTAAAAAAATTGTGTTTGTGTATTATAACGGTTCCAAGGAAGTGTTTGTCATTTGTTTTCCAGGAAAACTTGGTTTTACCACCTATCAAGTACATAAAACTGTTTCCTCTTGAATTTTTTTTCTTTTAAACTCACTTTTAAGCTCTGACATTTTTTTTCCATTTTGCTCTTGTTCATAGTAATGTTCATGATGTATGGTTTCGCTTTAATCGGCAAAAGACGGCAAGTAAGTGTTGACGACATAAATATTGTCACTTGTGAACCAGACCGTGTGCTTTTTAGCATTATTTCAGCCGGACCTTGCTGGTCCAGCACCAGTATAGAGACTGCCAGTTTATATGAGCATTTCTCTCTCTTTACTCATAAGCAAAAAAAAAAAAAAAAAAAAAACAGCAACGGGTTGAGTTGACAAATCAAGATGTTAATAAGGATACACAGAACTGTTTTCAACAAAATTTAGAACTTTTTTTTTTTTTTAATACAAATGCAGGGGATTTATATATAATCATCTTAATCCCCCCTCTTGCTTGTAGATCAAAGAGCCTTGAGACTTACAAGTAACGGTAGGGCAGGAGGACTATTGGAGCACCCTAGTATGTTGAGTGTTTAGCTACAGAACAGGTTTTGGGGAAGATCATTGGGTGATATTTATTAAGATGTATGTAGGAACGGCATTTGGTTTGTGCTAATCTAGTTAAACCAACGTGCCACAGATGGTGCACTTTCAGTTGTTCAGAAGGTTTTTATTGGCACCATTTTAGGTAACGATCAGTAAATGTTGTCTGATACTCTGGTCTGCTACTCTCAGTTTCCATTGTGGCACAATGTTATAGTTCAGATTACCACTTTAATGTTATAGGTGGTTGCTACAGTGCAGTGAGGGGCACTCGTGTTAAACGACTGTTGCTGAAATAAGCTGAGTAATCGATGGTGGGCACAGAGAAAGGACAGGTGTAGAATGTGTTGAAGGCATTCTTTCATTGGAATGGGTGGTTTTTCTGTTTACTGCCAAGTTTTCTGTAAGCCTTGTTTTATCTCCCCTGACAGCTGTAAAACTGGGTCATCAACAGCCTTGTTTGCCAGTATGCCTCTACTGTGACTGTTGTAACATTCGTAACTCACACAGACAGCGGGAAGAGGTGCATTTAGCTTGGTGTCAGCCAGGCTGCATAAGAAGTGTGCAGTGTGCAACCTCTGAAGTTGTGTAAGCAGTCAGCCAGCCAACCACCAGAGTGCTGTGAGCCAAAAGGGATTCAGGTGAAGACTCTGAGAGACTTGCTGAGTGCATGTTGTGAAGAGGTAATGCAAATGTTTTGCAGGTATTGCAGAAACCCTTTGATAAGTCCCTTATGTAGAGTTGGGTGTTTGTACTATAACCAGCTGCGTAGAGCCCTTTTGTTTTGTCCTCCATTTGTGTCCACTGCACTGTTTGCTACCAAGATTATAGGTTTATTTTCTGCACAGGGCGTTGCCTGAAGTATGACTTGTATTTTACATAATCCATTCCTTTTGGTTCTTGGTAAAAGGAGGAAAAAGCTTTAATCTCATCTCACCAGGGCATGCCTTGTCGGGGAGTGAGGGAACAGTCAGTAATCAGGACACAGGTCTTATGCAAATTTTGCATTGCAAGAGGCAGGAATTTTTTTTTTTTTTAACCCCTCCTTTGCCCTCACAGCATTTTTATTCTTTTGGTTTTGCACATTTGACAGTCTTACAGGCTGCTGAATTTCAAAGCTTTTGTTGTGTGTTTTTTTTTTTTTTTTTTTTAAGTGCTTGTGGAGAAAAGAGGAAGCACGTGTCAGTGGGGAAGCGGTGTGCAGATGTGGCCTCCATGCCAGTTGCAGGATTTCTCTGCAGATCTTTGCCTATGGGTGAGGCTGAGGCTCTGGGTGCAACAATGAAGCAGTGTGTTGTGGCTCATATCTTCCCAGAGGAGCTATGCTCTCGCTTGTCTTCTGAATTGTTGGAGCCACACTGTTTATCTGCATTTTAAAGTTATTGTGGTGTTTATCTTAATGATTGGAAACATTTTTGTCCTGACTGTTCATCCTCCTCAAGATGCAAACACTTATATTCCTTTGTCTCCGTGTTCTCCTTTTATCAACACTTTGAAACACGTTGACTTTTTTGTTTGAAAATTCCATAAGAGGTTTTGCTGGTTTACATCCCAACAACCAAAATCACTACCTCTGTGCATTTGTGTGTGAGACAGAGAGAGATGGTGCAGTTTGCAGCCAGAGGACCTTTGTCTTGCTGAATGTTTATTTAGCTGTCCCATACCAGTTGTAATAGGTTATCTGATGCGCCTTCTATAACACATTTGTAAAATACAGGTATGTGCCGCATAACAACATGGCAGTCAACGACAAACTGTATATATGACGGTGGTCCCATAAAATTATATGCAGTACATAATACTTGATGATAAACAACTATGTTACTGGTTTGTCTATTTACTGTACTTTTATCATTATTTTAGTGTACCCTTTCTAATTATAAAAAAGTTTACTGTAAAGCAGTATGCTGTGTTACCCAGGCAACATCTTCATAAATCTTGTGTTTACTGTGTGTGCTGTAACATGCTGTACAGGTTTGTAGCCTACAAGCAATAGGCTATACCATATACAATAATAATAATAATGTAAGTCAAAACAGACATAATGTGGCGCATGTACATGCTATGACGTTTGCGCAACAATGAAATTGCCTAACAAAGTGTTTCTCGGAACCCATCCCCGTTGTTAAGTGGCACATACCTGTAGTTGAGTTACTTCTAGTTATTTTGTTTTGTCTGTAATTGAATCACATGGAGGAGCCTCCCCAGAACTGTAGAGTGCGATGATCTACCCAGATATGAGTTGGTGAGTTTGGTGTTGTACACCTTCTTTAAGATATATATATATATATATAGATTAGATTTCACCTATTTTTCTGAGTAATAAGTGGACATGTTCAGAAAAAGCTATAGAAACTGAAAGGCCATTAATAGAATGCCCCCTTGCTCAGCTGCCCAACACAGCTTTCCATACAGGTGCAGCAGTGCAGTCCTGCTTACTGGGCCATGCCGTCAGTGGTGCTTCCCCTTGTACTAAAATAGGCTTCTACTAAGTTTCTACTCTAGTACTTCATTTCTACCATGTCTGTACATGACAATAGGGGTCACACACATTTTTATTTTTTTTTTTTTAATTCTGTTCTTGGGCTCAGGAAAGAGGTGTTAGCCTGTGACATACTCGTCCATCTTTTAGAGTTTTTTTAATGCTAGGATATGCTAATATAAATGAAATTGTAACTTGAATGTTGGTTGTATGTATATGGTGTTCTCTTGCTGGGATTGTACAGTGACTACCAGTGTACATATGTCATTAGCAATGTAAGACCCTGTGTTCCTTCATAAGCTCTACTGAGAACACTGTTTAGGTCAGTGAATTTTGTGAGTTAGTGTAGTTTTTTTTTTTTTTTTTTAAATAGACCTTCTCTGTATCTGTTGTTCACATGACACACTTGCCATTTTCAGCTACTTCATTCTTTCTTGGTTTGGTATTTCCTTGACACATGAGTGTATGTCTGAATATTTATATTAGTGCTAGACAGATTGTTTCAGCACATTATTCCTGATGCCACTCTTTTTAGCCCATCAGCTTGGACATCTCCAGAAGGCATCTAACTGCCAAGTTGGGATGAATGCACTAAGCGCTCCTCAAATTTTGTGTATGTCTGTTTAGATGATTGCAAAGGATTTTTTTCCCAAAAAAAAAAAAAGAATGATTCACAGTTTCCCAGAAAACATAGTCCCAGTAGGCTTTCAGGCTTCATCTTTACGGATGTGCAGAAGAATATAAAACGATCTTTGAATATTCTGGCTTTCTAAATAATTATGAACACCCAGTGAAACACTCTTTGCAATCTTTCAATAGAAAATTCCCATAATTATTAAAATATTTTTGTTCAAATTTGTCAGTATGCTTACAACATTTACATTAACTCATTAAGCTATATTTTAATTAAACACTGTTCTTTAGCAAATACACAAATTAGTTTAGCATTAGATGTTAAAAGGCATTCATTTAAAATGAGTCAAGCTACTAAAAAAGAGTACTTTGCTGGAATGGATATAGCATGTGCATGTGTGAACCACGCAGTTGTCTCACACATGAAATTCTTATTCTTTTCACTGTTCCACTTGCACCCTGTGCTACGCAAGTGCACTTGCAGTTAACTGCTCCATCACACCAGTAGTATGTACTTCACATTTCTTTGAGTAGAAATTATTGAATTAAGTGTGTGAATGTGTGAAAACCCAGCTCCTCACGTGTTCCCACTCTTTCCTGGCTTCTTACCTGTAGGGAAGCTCTTCAGAGTTTCTCACTGTTTTCAGGGTCATCAAAAACGAGTGTTTTATTTCTGCTTATGCTCCCTTTGTAATCTTTGATCTTTCCTTAATTAATTTCAAGCCCTACTTTTAATACCACTAGGGAGGAGGCAAATGTATGCAGCAAAAGTTCAAAGCAAATATGTGGGGTGGGGGTATCTTCCTTTACATTGGCTGTAAACATAGCAGGTGCAGTAGACCAAGATTTGAGCTGACATAAACAAGCACCTTTGGCCAAAAATAAATGAGTATTATAGTGTCCTGGGCCACATGTTGCAATGGCTGCCTTGTTTACCAATGAAGTAATGCATTGTTGGTATTTCTCTGTTTTCTGTGGCTTTGCCACAATAGATTTAGTGTTTTCTGTTCTTCTGCTGAAAAAATTGTATTGTCACAATTGCTGGGTAATTCTACTGTACTGATCACTAAATCAAAGTAACTTTAACCATTTACAACCATGATGGGTATATGTTCTGTGCCTCATTTTGTATTTGGAAAAATCTGACATAGTTCCTTTTTATTGCTGGTAAGATAATATTGTTGGGTGGGTAAATTTGGGATGTAATATTTGGAATAACCTGTCAGTATTTAAAATGTTTTATATTTGATGCCCATATCACAACTGCCAGTTCTGCTTTTTGTGAAGAGCAGGGTTCTGTGTGAAATGGATATGAAATGTCAGAATCTACATTGCAGAAGAGGGCTTGACAGTTGAGCTGTGAGGTGGTGTCGGTCTGTGGATAGTGTTGTTGGTCATCAAGGAGTATTATGGCTGGTTGTCAGTGTGGTGGGTCACCACTAGGCACCTGACTATGAGCCACAGCTCTGAGCTGCCTTTGATCTTGACCACAGCGTGGTCTCACCTTCCTGTAGTCTGTGTATCACATACGAGGGAGCAGGAAGGTGTCATGCATGGTTCGCAGCTAAATTTTTTTTTTTTTTTTTTTATTTTAAATTTTACAACTGCTGAGAGGAAAAAATTTTTTTTTACATTTTATTTTTCTTAATACAAACTCTTGTAGCATATCTATGACTGTCAAAGTAGTGAAAGGCATGTTATGTCATAGTACGTTAAGCCTTGAAAACATGAAGGAAATACATTGTGTTTTCTGTACTGATTTTAGATTTTGTGCTTTTAGTCTTCAAACAGCATGCTTGAGTGCTTGCAATCCTCAGGCTTACAGTGGCACTTAAGCTCCTATTATCTTGTTTATTTCTAAGCGACAGTTCCAGGCAGAGAAGTTATCTACTGCATGTAACACATCTACTGCAGTGCCCACTGAAGGTAAATGAGTGGTTATATGATAGAGCTTAAATTGTGTTTCTTAATATGTAGAAAGGTATGTTAGACTGCCACTTCATGTTATGTCAGTGGCTTAACTTTGTATAACTCTTATTCTACAGTTAGAATCCTCTTTGAAAAGTCCCTAGTTGATGTCTTGGAAGTTAGTCTTTAGACTCTTGTCATGTGGCTTTGAGTCATATTAGTAGGAAAGGGGAACAGTCTAAACATGGTTGCAGGCTACAAGCCCTATTGAGGCCACATTTGTAGACTTTATGAGGAAGGGAAAATTCTAGGTCATCTGCCATTTCATGATGTTTTTGCTCCATATGTTAGGTGTCACTATACTACTACAAAATGATGTAGGCTGTACTCGTGGATGGAAATCAATAAACTTTTATAGTTTATGGTGCTTGCAAGTAGTTCCTACCCATTCGTTTCCTTACTTACTTGCACTGAAAATTGCCTGCAAGAACTATACCATGTTATAACTCCCAGCATTGGCTGTTTCTGTTCACCTGAGAAGATTCAACTGAGAGTTTTACATGGTTTTGAGGCCTGCAAGAGTGCACTGAGCAATTTCGGTTGAACAAAAAAAAAAATGTAACGGAACAGATAAGTGCAATACCCTGGCAAGTTTACATATTTCAGTAAGTTCTCATGAGAAAATACTCAAGGATCAGGGTTGTGGAGTAATTGGACCCATTGTCCAGAGGTTGCTGCTTTGTGTCCCAGCACTAGCCCTGCCATTGTACCCTTGAGTACTGTGTTTGCATTCTACCTCTATGAGACAGCGTGTGACTGTGTGGTAGTGCAGTAAGGAAGTCGGTGAGGTGACTTGAGAATGCATTGTAGCGCATCAAGGCTCTTGGTCTCTCTCTTCCTCTGCTTTGTGTAACGTCAGCATCTGCCCTTTGTGTAGTGCATTCTTTGTGTAGTGCATTCTGTTCTTAATTCTTACAGCAAAATAAACCAGACATTTACAGGAATAAGCTGGTCATTGGAGATGGATGCGGTCTTTCATAATGTTAGACCACGTTTTCCACAGACGTCTTTTGACTGACATAGTAAGCAGCTGCTTTTACTTTCAGTGTCCTCTGCCTTTGTCCCTGAAAATTATTCACTAATATTAATTAGGATTTCTCCTCAGATACTAATCAGAACTGCTGATTCAACACTGATTCATCTTCTCTTAACTTTGATGCCTTTGCCATGCTCAGCTTTTACTTCCAGTAGCATAGTTTTCTCCTGAGAGCCTGGTGCTTAATTTTTCCCTTTTGATGTACAGAGCAATTTGCTTTCCTCTGTGTCCCATAAGTACTATGGTGAATTTTAAGAGCAAACTGGTGATTGCCAGGAGCGTGAATGGTGCTCCCTGTTCTTTTCTGTTCACCTTGCTAATGACATTGGTGACACAAATGCCTATGAACACAAACGTCCTCGAGGACAACTTTCTGCAACCATGTGCTGAGAAACAAATCAAAATGCTAGTAATTCTGTGTTGGAAAGAATAGGATTATGTGTTCTGCTCTGGTGTTTCCAAAAATGCTGTGATGCCCCCCCCCTTTTTTTTCTTCTCCCCTCTCTCTGGTACCTTTTACCATGTGTGTTTTCTGAAGGCAGTGTTTCTGTGGTCTGATCGAGATATTTTTCTCACTTTTTCTTTAGTATTAGCTTTCTGGGAGGCACTGTTGTGACCGTAGGTGCTGCATACGCAACTATTGCGCTGTTTTATTCTTGCCTTTAAAGAACGTTCCTTTATTTTTGTTCTGTCATTTGTTCTGCCACCCCCTCCTCACCTTTCGTGCTCATCTCCCCACGCTTTGCCTACCAGGCATCTGCAACAGTTGCAGTTTGACTAAACTGAGATTCACTTTGTCTCCTCTTATAATTAGGCTTCCTGTTAATTAAGACGGTCTCTGCTGGTGGAGAAAACCCTCCTCCCTGCAGGTCTGTGCCACGTGCTGGTCCACAGTGGGTGGGTGGATGGGGGTTTAGCTAGTCTCTCTCATTCTCTCGATATTGTTGGTCAAACCACTTACCATGCCTTTCATTTCCTAGTTGTCCCAGCACAGTGGCAACATTTTACTAGCAGTCCTATGTCTTAATTCAGTATTATGGTGCTCAGGCAGTGATTACTGATTGAGATTTAATAATTCTTTTTACATCAAAATTGTGTAACTGCTATATTCATTCCAGTGTATGTGCACATGCCTTTAGAAACTTTTAAAATGAAGCAGCTTCATGGTGACATTTTGAAGAACTCATTAAGTGCTCATCAAGTGTTTGTGACATGGCAGTGACCATTTAAGCCTGGCATTGCCAGGGTGAAGAACCAAATAAAGTTGTAAGCATATAGTTTGATTTAAGCCTGTTTGAGGAGAATGTGCATCAGTATTGGGTAGCAGTATTTTGGACACATTCAGACTCTATAGGACCACTTGTTTCATGTACCATCGGTTGAATGTGTGGGCTTCTGTTTGGATTAACTTTGCACATCCATCGTTTCCTCACATAAAGAAGCTTAATGTGCCTATCCAGTCTGCTAGCCCAAGACTCATTTGCTGCCTGAGATAATCCAAAATCTCCATCTGCACTTGAGTTTTGCTGACCCAACAGAAGCACAGCTTGCCCCAGTCAGCTTTTGCCCACACCCTGTCAAAACAAGCCACCAAACTGTTATTATGAGCCAGTCAGCAGGGTCAAGTCCACAGCCTGGAGTTACATGGTTCAAGTGACATGGAAATATCCTGTCATGTCACAGGGTACCTTTTTTTTTTTTTTTTTTTTTTTTTTAATCCTGTTTGAACTGAGGAAGCTGGTTTGTCAAACTGCAAAACTGTCCTGTTTTGGTCAGTAACATAGCTGATGAGAAGGGTGGGCTTCTTGCCCCTGGCAGAATGCTCCCGCACGGGCCCGAGGCTGCGAGTGAACACATGTCTGCTGTGTTTATTTTGACCTCCTGTAGCATCCCACGTTTGGAAGTTGAGTGGATGGGAGTTGCTATGAGCTGCATTTGCTTACAGAGCAGGTGGCAGCTGTGCTCAAGATTATCCCTGATTCTGTGGACCCTGAAAATAGAAACTCCCCAAGACTGGTTGTACAGGGTCACATTGTCAAAGTAGCGATGTTGGGGTGTGGGTGAGGGAGCGGCTGGTATTGAGTGGGCTGTATGGCCTGCCTTGTTGCCAACTGCCAGCACAGCAGAACCACAGTTTCTGTCTAGGCTGTGGTTTACTGAGCTGCTTTCGGGAAGGGACTCTTTGCTGTAGCATTACTGTAGAGGGCACTTCTTCTGTTCTGTAACTGGTTCTTCAAGAAAGCTTTTAATTCCTTAGCCAAAGCTTTTAGCCGCAGTGATTTCTGACTTTTTTTGTGCAGCTTATTTTGTTGAAGAAACTTAAAGTATGCCTGTGGTACTGTATTACTGCACATTTTAACAGCTGCACATTTGCTGAAGAGAGAAACTTGTGACTTTTGTGCAAGTGCAGTTTTTTAAAATATGATTTTAGATGTTCAATCACAGACCCCTGGGGCTCAAACCTACAGCCATCTGGTCATAATTGCAGTTCATCACTGTTGGCACACTCTTAAAACAGAACTTCTGGTTTTTCAGCAGAAAATGAAGCTAATCATAGTGTGGGGACAGCAGTTGGTTGCATTCAACTGTAATAAAAGGTAATGTGTGCATGCAGGCTGGATTGTGGCTAATGATACAAAGTGATAACAATATACTCAGTAAATTATCAAAAAAAATCCCCTCACCCCACCCCCCATATCTGATCTTTGTCTGCTCTTTGTCGCAGTAAGGTTTGTTGACTGTAGTCACATATGACTTTTAATGCCAAGAGGTAAATTCAGCTAGCCAAGAACCTGTTTCATGTTTGCCCTTAAGAAAATATTCAGGGGCTTCTCAAATACTGTGGCATCACCAAGATGATATGACTTATTTCAAGGAGTACTTCCTGTATAACAATGTACAGTTACCTCATCCTGCTTATGGGAGCTTAAAGAATTTCCTGTAAGATGCTGTTATAAACGGGAAGCGTGGTTCTTGGGTTTTTTTTTTTGGTTTTTTTTTTTGGGACAGGATCCAAGCTTAAGATGGCTGTGTGCCTTGAATCTATTGAAAAGTTCAAATTAATTTATTTTTCTATGTTCAAGTATTATGAATGTTTTCTTTTGCTCACATCAAAACTTGAAATATCCTTTGGAAATCTGAATTTTCCATTATTTTTGTCATCTCCTGTAATACTACAACTATGCCTCTTAAAAACAAATGTGTATCTAATAAATCTTTTGTATTTAAAACAGTGAAACATACTTTGATCAGGCTTTGCAATTAATGGGCCCTTAACTTTTTCTTTGTACTTGTAATTTGCATGCATACTTAAAATAAGGATAATATTGAAACAAGATAACTTGAGCATGGACAAGCATGTGCTTACTATGAAAGTGACTCATTTGAATTGTCAGTGAAACGATTATGCAAACTGAAGGAGTCTTGGGGAAACGTTACCGTAACCATAATTAAATCTATTCAGGGCTTGTTATACCGTTTAAATTGATGTCTTCTGAAAGTATTTAGAGTACATTTCTGTTATATTCCATCAGCGTTTTAGTGTCCTTTTATCCAGATGTATTAGGTTTATACAAGTGGACAGTTTTACAACAGAAGAAGGCTGCAAATATGAACCATCTCTGCCAATATTCATCACATAAGTGGCTGCAAAAGAATTAATAAGGGAGTACAATTTTTTTTTTTTTTTTTTTTTTTTTTTTTTTGAACAGGTAATGTAGCGAAAGTTTATGGTAGTGGGTATAAAAGATATTTTGAGGCCATTGAGTGGCGAGAAACATTCTGCAGTACTGAATGTTTGTTTTCTCACTTTTAAAATATTCACCTAACTTCAACCTAACATCCTCTTTACAATTTTTGTTCCAGCAAAGTGGTTATGAACCTAATACTACTTTTTCACTGTGTGTAAGCTCAAATGCCACATTTTCACCATAGATTCACACTATAACTCCTGTCAGATACTTCTTAATGCCACTGCCTGATGACTAAGGATCTTGGCAGGGCCTATCTGGGGGGGGCTATAAATATGATCAGAGGACCTGGCAATTAGGAGATACCACAGAGGTGAGGTGTATGGGCCTTCACACTCCTCCTTTTCCCCCACACTCCCTCCTTGCTCCAGGGTGAATTCTGATGCTTCAGTGTTTGCTAGCTCAGCTGTTGAGGTTGGTTCCTTTAGACAGTAAATAAGGAACCTCCGGCTAATGTGCAAGTTTTCATCTGTCATTGACAGGTCTTTAAGAGAACCTACTCTCACTTCCCCTACACATGAATATGTGCGTTAGTGTGAAGGACATTTATGGCCTTTTATGAAGTGAGGAGATGGCATACGAGGCAGTCATGCTTCCACATGGAAAGGAAATAAAACTGTGTTGCATGTAGACAGAAAAAAATTGTGACCTTTTTTAATGTAAATAAATAGCACCTCTGATCACTGGCTGTAATGTGGAAGGATGTTGCACATTTGTCTCTTCCAGAAAGGCTTCCCGTTTTCAGTTTGGTTCCTCTGTAGTTAAAACTAAAGTAGTCCTTTCTCACTCCTTTTGCAAGCTTTTCATAATGCACGGCTTCTGCACGACCATCTGCTGAGTGTTTAAAATTGTCACCCATTTAACATGTACTAAATGTACAATAACAGTTACCTTCCACTTATTTGAACCTCAAAAATCTTAAATATTAAATATTAAAACTCATTTATTTAAAAGTACCTTCACTTGCTTCTGAAAACTTCTGAAATAGCACAGGCAATGTCATTGCAAGGTGGAGTTTTCTCATCTTGAAAGTATGTACATGTTTGGTTGTCAGTTCTTGGAATGGAACTTTTATGTATGTCCTTTTCCATTTGTGACCAGGTTTTGAACGAAGAGTGTGACCAGAACTGGTACAAGGCTGAGCTCAATGGCAAAGATGGCTTCATTCCCAAGAACTACATAGAAATGAAGGCACATCCGTAAGCATAACATTTGTTGCATAATATTAATGACGTCCCACCATGTGGTTTGTCACACACAGTAGTCTCCCTAATGCCACAGCTTACACACAAAAAGTGTTTATATTCTTCACAATGTCCCTGGTAGTCATTAGGTTTCATTCTCTGTGTGTGTGTGTGTGTGTGTGTGTGTGTGTGTGTGTGTGTGTGTGTGGTTAAGATGTACACCTACGTTTTACAGTTGAATACATTTTAAGACACAAATTTGGGTTGATAGATATAAATAAATGGAAAAGTGTAATTCAGAAGTAGATGTGAGAAACTATATTCCCTCTGCTTCTGCAGTGCAGGGGTGGGGGCTGCATACACATCACATTGCACTTTACACTGAGAGCCTCTCTGGGAAACTGCCTTCACTTGGTTCCCCCAAGATTTACTAAATTATTAGGAGGTAGCAAGAGAAGTTCTATTTTATAATCTTAAAAAAAACTTAAGCCTCCCTCCTGTGGCTTAGACTGCACAAAGACTCCTCAATCAGTTTGTTCATTTCCTCTCATCTGTGCCTAAACTTGATCATTTGCACTCTGGGCTGCACATGTTTTTCTGTTTGCCCAAGGTGGTGTCAGAAAACACACTTTGAGGCAAGGATTATGGGACTGAATGTTGAAATGGAGATGTTTGTTTTCTCACTTTTAACGTCACAGAAAATGTAACATCCATATTGGCACTAAATTGGCAGTTTGAGGTTGTACCATTTTTAAAATGCCGTCTTCTTATTCACATATGAAGAACAAAATGTTTTCTGATATTTAATTTTGTTTGGGCATTAGTGGGTCCAGCCAGGTAGAGTCACAAACTTGGTGCTAGATTACCGTTATTAAACGACATTATTTATTAATTATGAGCAACATTCAGTCACAGCAACATACGGAGACAGCAGACAGTGAGATTACAAACATATCCTCTTCAGTAGTGCAGATGACATTTGCCAGTTCCTGTACTGTTTTCTTGCCCCTTAGTCATACATATGCTTCAGCAAAAGCATCCAGAAGTGACATGATGAAGTATGTTGTGTAACTTCTGACATGAAATATTAGTCTGCACCTGTCCTTGTATTACTGATTAACATAACACAAACTTTTCCGTGCCTCTTTTAATGGCTTCATCAGTCCTACTATCGAACCCGGAACTGTACCTACACTCAGATGCAAAGAGGGTTTCATCTTTGTCATTTTATGGTTTTGACTCCCATGCAAAGAAGCTGAGATGTCATTGTTCCTAAGTACGTGTAATGTTTAATCAACAGGCATGCGATCTTGGTTATTCCTAAATCGTAGGAAAGCAGCTGTGTACACCTGTCCTCCCCTCTTCACTGTGGCCAGTGCTACTTTTTTGTGCCATCTTCTTTGAACCAGTTCATCTGAGGTCATGTGCTGCCTATAGGACTGAAGGAATTGGGCTTAGATTGAGATGAACATGCAAGGGACTTACTCAAGAATACTTCTGTTGATATGACTTGTTTTGGTTCTGATTACTGTGTGGCAGACAATATAAACTTATAGTGCTCTTTTTCCATTAGTTTCTAGATTACTTATGTAAACTACTGCTGCAGTCTTTGTGGAAAGTATTGCTCCCATTTAGGTGGCAAACTAATGGGACTGTGGAACAAAATGCAGCTGGAACTGTAGATACTGGGTTTGAGTTTTTGTGCTCTCTGAGCCCTGAGGTTAAGTGCTATAGTTCATGCTGTATAGCCTTAGCCATCACAAATGTGAAGCACTGAAAGGCAGAGTTGTATAATTTTGAAAGGCAGAGTTTAGCTGCTTGTTATTAAATGGACATGTTTGGCATAATCCATGATCTTATTTGCAGGTGGTTTTTTGGAAAGATCCCCAGGGCAAAGGCAGAGGAGATACTTAACAAACAGAGACATGACGGGGCCTTCCTCATTCGAGAGAGTGAAAGTGCACCAGGAGACTTCTCCCTCTCCGTCAAGTAAGTGCATTGGTAGGGCCATCCTCGGTGTAACTGAACTCCCACACAAATGCACAACTAAACTTGCAACGATGATACCTACATTGTTTAAGTTGTACATTTTGTTGTGAATGTTAAAATTCAAAAATATCTACATCTGATACAGTTGTAATTGTCTGACATATGCAGTTATTTCGAATGTGCTGGTTGCAAGATCATTTAGCCATATTTAGCAACAAATAAGTTGAGAAGAAAATTTGCTCCAGTTCCAGGAATGGAAACTAGTATGTTCCAGTTGCACTAGTGAGATGCCAGATAACAGGACTGCGCTGTGTAATGGCAGAAAAGTTTCCCAACAGATGTCCCATCAGCTATCAAAAAAGCAGGCTGCCTCTGATCTTGTCAAATAAAAGCAAGCCCAATTGCAAGCATTACGTACGCATTCATGTTTTCATCTAATTCTGTAGGACATGCAACCACTGGTGCAACTCTGTACTTCCCATCTACACCTTAGCTGGTCACTTAATAAAAAGTGTTATATGTACTTGAATCTTAATAAAGTATGGGTTGTGGATTTTGCCATAATTATTACTGACAAAACAGTAGTAATAGTATAAAGATTAGTATGCTGACAATTTTCAGGTAAAAATTAAATAATTTTTATTTAATAAAATAAATCTTATGTTAAGTTTATTTTCGGTATAAAATGCTGCTGGTCTGTTTACAACAAATTATGTCGATTTATATTGTTTAAAATGAATTGTATAAATTGAATTGCGTGTAATGAACAAGGTCATGACTGAGAATCTTTGTTTCTCATTAGTGGCTTTTTGGTGTATCTTGCCATTAAGGCGCCCATGTTGTATAGCTAGTTTGAAATGAGAAGCTTTAAAATGTTGGAGGCACATTTGTAAAATCTAATTAGTAGCTTTTTATCTGCAATTAGCTTCAATTTTGATTTTGTTCATAATTCATACAATTTGTCCTGTTTCTCCCTGTTACAAACACCAGTGATGAAACACACAACTATTTTGTTTAGAAAATACTGTTTATGGATTGATTCAGATTTTTTTGGAACTTCAGTTGTCACTTCGCCAAGACATGGCAGAAACAAACAAATGGATTACAAACCAACAGTCCCATTAATAAGGTTTTAAATGATAGATTTCTACCAGGCTCCGTGAGGGATGTAACATTAGTGAAGGTCTTTAGAAAGCAAGAAACAACCACAGGAATGAGATCTGTACAAACACAATTGATTTGTTCTGCCTTGCATCATTTCTTAAAAGCATCACTTATCCCCAGGAGGCCAGGGAATTTGGAGGAGGACTGCCCCCTAGTGCTGATCTTGGAGATTAACTGTGATCCTCGATAAAAAGGCTTGATATCTGCCTTTCTTCCTGGATTTAGTAGATAATTCGTTATTAGACTAAGTTGTACTCCTGCCACTTTTCTAAGTTATGCAACAGTTAAGACCCAACATAAAGGCTCTGTCTAGTGTGTGAGGTTGTTAACGTACTGGTTGTTTGTGTCAGACTGCAGTTACTCATGTTGGTGTACAAACATCTAGGTTCTGCGATGAGTGCTGCTTGTTACAGTCTCTGGTTTTCCTGTAACTGTACCACCTCCCTCCTCAGATTTGGGAATGATGTCCAACACTTTAAGGTTCTGCGTGATGGAGCAGGGAAGTACTTCCTGTGGGTGGTCAAATTCAACTCGCTCAACGAGCTGGTGGACTACCACCGGTCCACCTCAGTCTCACGGAACCAACAGATCTTCCTCAGGGACATTGAGCAGGTGCCCCAGGTGAGCCAAGCTTCCGTAGTAGCAGAAAATTCCTTGGAGAAGATCCAAGCATCAGCGAGTTACCTGAAGCTAACTTGGTTGTCACTGGTTCTTGACGTGGTCTCCTCACTTTCCCCACAGCATCCCACTTACGTTCAGGCATTGTTCGACTTCGACCCCCAGGAGGAGGGAGAGCTGGGCTTCCGACGTGGAGATTTTATCCAAGTCCTGGACAACTCCGATCCCAACTGGTGGAAAGGAGCTTGTCACGGTCTGACAGGCATGTTCCCGCGTAACTACGTCACGCCCGTCAACCGGAACATGTAAAAAACAAAAGAGAAAAAAGAAAAAATTATTAAAAAAAAGAAAGAAAAAAACTGTCCCTAACCCCTATCACGAGCTCCCCCCATGACATCCCCATTCCCCAGCCCCTTCGTCTGAAGAGACCCAGAGTGGCACTGAAGAAAAAAGAGCTGGGGGGTGCTTACTGAAGCGGAGGCATCATCTCACCTCTGGCTTTCGAGCAAAGCCTGCATCACAGAACGGTCACCACCGCACAGTGGTTACCATGGAACTGCTGTGTAGGAAATAAAATAATTAAATAAAATTTAGAGAAAGTTAAATGTAGTGCATCGAAATTGTATCTTCAGTTATGTCTCAGTTTCTGTCAAATGCCTCGGCTGCTTCTGGCTTCCTCTATTTCTGACCCCCTTTTTTTTTTTTTTTTTTTTTTTTTGGAGCAAGTTAATCACCTTAATGAAATTCAAGTGAATCCTAACGCTGTTAACAACTTAAAATCGAATTAAGAGAAAGTTTTGGATTAAAGCTAAAACATGCTAATCGTGGAGATCTGGGGCATGTGAGCATTTTGTCAGCCTGCGGCTCTGTATTACATATAGATACCATTTTTAAAAAAAATATATATAAATATATATTTTTACGTTTTGTCTGTTTTACCTCATTTTTGTTTTTGTGGTTTTGTTTTTCTCTTTTGTTTGTCATGTAAATTATATTCAGCTTGTCATTTAGTTTCAGAGCTTTTAGACCTTGAAAATGTTCAACTGGGCAGTGTGATTGTTCTAGATTATCTGAGTGCTTTCAGATAAGGTGGCACAGTATTTAAAACAGTAATTTCCCATTCTGGAAATCCAAGGAAGATGCACATTCTGAACAGGCAGACACTTTTTAGTTGGTGTATTTATGGCAGCCGTTCTGCTTCAGGGACGAGAGTGTCGCTGTCCAGCCATGCAGGAATGGACACGAGGGAAAATGAAGGCAGGGAGGCTATTGTAAACCGCTTCATGGACTTGATATCAAGTGCTTACCTGTTCTCTGTAATGGGTGTGTGTATGTGTATTTGGACACACAGTCTGCGCTGTGCAGATTGTGCACTTGTGGTAACACCAAGGTAAATGGGAAGACCGTAACTGAGAAGAGCCGCTATATGTGTGTTAGCTTAACGTTGTTTGTCTGTCCGTCCATCTGTCTGTCCTGTGTGCTTCATACGGGTGTAGGTGAGCACCTTTGCTACTCCAGCAGACCGTCGTCCCGGTTGTATTCCCCCCCCCCCTTCTCTCTGGATAGTGCCTTTTCCACCTCTGATGTATCGGTGTTTCCAAGCTGCAGAGCGCATCGGGTGGTCCAGGGCAGCCCCGCAGCATGGAACCCTCGACGTAAGCAGTGTCCCTGTTCCAGATGCCCATTACTGTGATCATGGAATCATTCTTTGTTTTGCCTTTTACCTAGGATGCTTACTGTCTTCTCTCCCTTTTTTAAGTGTTTTTTTTTTTCCTATTAATAAAGATGATTTGAAAGTGCCATGTGTTTTGATGTAAAAGGATGTTTTTGGGGGAGCGGTGCAAATGCTGGCAGACTGAGTTGGGAAATTTTTTTTTTTCTTTCTTCTTAAAACTTCCCCTCAAACACAGAGGGGAAACAGAGCTCCTTTAAACTTTCCCATGTTTGAATGTATTAAGATGCTTGACGTGGCTGGACACAAACTTTGGTCCACTGACATTTACAGCAATGCTGATTTTATTCAACTGTTTTTGTCCAATGTGGTGTTCAGCCTTTTTTGGGATTTTAACCCGAGGACACAACCCTGGTGATGTAACTCAGTCACGCGGCATTTCTTCTGCGTCCAGCCGGAGCTCCTGAGCACATCGATTGCCACCAGCCTGCCAGTGCAGTATCTCACATTTTTCCAATCAGTTATTGCTGAACTCTGCATGCAATTCAGCTGATTTATTCTTAGTGACCCTGAATGCCGCTTCCTTGCAGTCACTGGTGTGCGGCTGGGGTGGTGGACGTTGCTCTGTAATTGCTGTTATATTTAATTGAAGTTCATTTATAGGTAAAGTAGTCACCACCAGGTTTTCCACAGCAACGGTTTGTGTTTTGTCTTTGGAGGTGATGGGTGTGAACTTGTTGCCGAATTGGACTCATTGGGGTTTGCACATTTTCACAACAAAATGATATACATCCCCTCCTCCCTACACACACACATTGAAGTGTTCCGCCACATGGAAAAAGCCACGGCAACTGAGGGAAGAACATTAAGATAATTTGTTGTGCTGAATGACCTGTTTGTCATCGCCATTGTCACGTTTTAATATTTGAGCAGGATTATGCCACATTTGTTTATAAATCCAAAGCAGCTTAATTTTTTTTTTTTTTTTTTTTTTTTTGCTTTTACAGACATGGGTGTTGCATTGTACAAATTTGTTTGGTCCCTTTTAGGATCTAAAGCCACAGTTTCTTGGAAAATGAGTTAAACTACTGAACTACTGCCTTACCTCCCAGATTTGTTCAACCTTTTGATCTGGACATGGTTTTATTTCTTTTAATTGTGTTATGCAACTTTTTTTTTTTTTTTTTAAGTCCTCTGATGAGGCTCACTGTCTGCAGCCCTAAAGCCATCTGAGAGAATTGATTCATTTCACCAGCAGTGCGAACCAATACATGTTTATCCAAATTCAGTGTGTCCCTCTGTTGGTTTGTTCCTGAATGTGAGTTTGATCGTCTCTCCGTATACAAAGTGGTGAACAACTGTCTAGGCGGAATTTAATAGCATCTTGCAGTAGAATGGAATTGTAAGTCTTGTATCTCAAAGCTGTTAACAGATCATTGTACCACGATGTCAATGTTCCTGAATTGCAGTTTGCAGTTCAGCTCTACTCTTTTAAATTGTTGTTTCACATCCAAACCTGCTAAACATGTTTGAGCACTAAGAAACCACATTTGTTCTGTCCACCAAATACCCAGAACTGTATCGATTTAATTGGCACATCACCGAAGACAAACGTGATTGTTAGCGGCTTTATACTGAGCAGGGAAAAAAAAGCAGATTTGTTCCAATGTGACAAATGTAATCCCTTTAATTCTAATGCAGTTTTTTTCTGAAATTGAACTTGTGAATAATAAAAGGATCACTATGTAGCTTGTGCGTTAACAGCTTTTATTCACTCTGATGAGTTTCTGTTATTTTAAATAAGTGTCGCCAATCCCAAATCAAAAAAATGAGTGAATTTGGAATAGATTACATAATTCCTTACATTTCTGGCTTGGGGTTACAAAATATATGCAACCTGTAACTGTGGATCTCTAATCCTGGAGGTTGTAAATGCTCTTATGGTTTCTGCCCAGTTTGCAGCAGATTTAACTCAGGTTTGTCTGGTGCGGTAACTTCTCACCTGATATGGTATCAGCAGAGGTGTATTCTTCACACCCTCTTTTATGCTTCTGGACTTGCAGTGTCTACAGCGTCCGCTTCTCACATGCATGTAATATGATGCATTACTGTATCTGCTCAGGCTGCAAATAGACCACCAGCTTTTCCCTGTGTCAGTCAGGGCTGCTGACTCCCAAGTCGGAGTTACTGAACTGCTCCCCAGCCAAATCCAGGAGATTGGGAGAACGGTCTGATGGTGGCCCCACAGCTGCACCTCATGCAAATGTACTGTTGTGGACAAAGCCAAATAGAAATGCAGCTGTGCCTAAACTGGGCCAGAGCAACTCTGTTTGTATCTTTCACACTCCTGCTAGCAGGCTTGTATGTCTCACCTTCACAGTTCAGCCCTTTTACTTCTCTCAGCTGGCATGATGTAAATCGATTTAAATGAAGCAGTTTGAATTGTACCGTTATATGTAAAAAAAAAAAGAAAAAAAAAAGAACAAAGATGAAGCGGTATGTATTACCATGGTGACGTCATACAATTCAGAATTTGTACGAAATAAAGAATGCGGAAGGAAATAAAAAGATGTTAAATGTGTTTAATTTATTACTTAAATGATAGCAGAAAGACGCTTTTATATGGTTCAAAGCGGCTTTCGTAATGTTAAGCCGAAATTTGTTCTTAATTCATAACGCAGCCCGCCGCTGACCATTTATATATCCCCATCTAGCGGATAAAGCCACTCATTACACCCCAAAGGGGATTCCTGATTACAACATACCCCAGAACTTTAGACTCCCTATGATAGATTTTAATACAGTGAGAAATATTTTATGTCCCTAACATGAAGAAGTTGTGTTAAAAATAAATGTTTGCGCAGGATATATACAGTAATATTTCAGCTTGGTGTTACATGATCGCAGGCCTGTTGATCCGCCTTTCAGCGATTCTATTGGTTAAATGTTACACACCCACCATTCCTAGATTCTATTGGTCAGTGACGTGACGCGCCCGCCTTCTCCAGTCTCCATTGGCCAATGGTGCAGCGCGGTTGCCGCGTCCATTTTCAATCAAGGTGGAGTCTTGCGCGTTAACCCCGGAAGTCACCTTTGACTACAGTTTTAAAATTGATAAAAACAAACAAAAAAACCCCCACATAGGTAAGAAAATAATTAAAACGCAAAGCTGACTGATAATTTACCAAGTTTTGAGAAACCACACAGCAGAACATACCCCGAAACACGCGCAATTGCTTGTGCCTTGTGAAGTTGTTAGCTTTGCCCATGTTGCCCGCAGTACATCGCTACCTGGAAGGTGAGTTTGCGTTTGCTGTGCTCTTAGGCAAATGGTTTGTGTAATGAAATAAAGCAACTCTTGAGATGAAATGCTCCTGGTGTACAGAAAAAGATAACGCGTATTGTGTTTTTTCAGGCGTATTTAATTTCTCGGTAACCCCCGGGGTGGACTTGCAGGACTTTATGGAGGACCTCCACAAGGACACGCGGCTGTAGGAGACAAATGTTCGTCCTCCGGTTGTGTGCAATGAACATTTTCACACTTATTGTCGGCTTTCTGCAAACTACACAAACTGAAGGCCTAAACTGTTAGCGCCGTTAGTTTCTTTGCGCTTCGCCCAACGTGCACTGCAGTCACAAGTTGTATAGCACGTGTATGAACTTGAGTACCGTAAACGGCCCATTTCACCTTGTGTTCCCCTGCCACTGAATTTTGTTTTCCTTTTCTGCTTGTTTTTGACGTGCACAGCACACGTGGTAAGAGCTGCAGAATGCCACAGTACAGCCATCGAGCGCCGTTGTAGGCAGAGGAGATCGGACTCCGATTTATGCTCCTGCAAACCGAGTCACAGCTTCTGGGAAAGGACACAGCAATGGTGGGTTTTGACCCAAGCTCAAAGAGCGGGGCCCTTTCGGCAGAGACGGTGGCGCTGGCAGGATCCGCATCTGGCATGGTGACCCGAGCCATGGTCAGCCCCTTGGATGTCATCAAAATCAGGTTTCAGGTGAGCTTGTTGCGTGTGAAGGTGCCAGGGAGTTGGGCTGTTACTATTTCCATACAGATGGCTATTCCCGGGATTTCAGTGGGCCCCAAAAAACAGAATTTATCCTGTGCAGGATACAGAGAAGTGGCCCAGCTAATTGTGCCGTTTGCTTTTTGGTTAACCATGGGCTGTTATCCTTTTGTCACATTGCTTCTGTAACAAACCTCAATCATCTTTAGCTGCAGATCGAAAAGCTGTCATCCCAAACACGACAAGGGAAATACTGGGGCCTGCTGCAAGCAACCCGTCGGATCTTTTTCGAAGAGGGCTTTTCTGCCTTCTGGAAGGGCCATATTCCTGCACAACTGCTCTCTGTCTGCTACGGAGCCGTCCAGGTACGGTTCTCGTATTCCATCGCATCCTGTTTTTGTACATCCTTTTCCTGCTTGCTGCAGGTGGTAAATCTGCAGTGCAGTTGAAAGTGGTGAAATCTGAGTATATTTTAGATCTCATTCAAGTTGTTGTGTTCTACATTTAAGTTTTTCAGGATACTCAGTGTACTGTAAATGGAATCGAGTCAGTGGATAAAGTGGCAAACCGAAAGTGTCTGATAAAACAACTTTAAATAGAAGCGTCTGATTAATTTCTTTCCTCTTTATCTAGTTTACCAGTTTTGAGTTTCTGACTGAAGTGGTCCACAAGAGCACTCCCTACAACAGCCAGACCCCCAGTGTGCACTTTGTGTGTGGTGGTCTTGCAGCCTGTACTGCCACCGTGGTCTGCCAGCCATTGGATACACTACGTACCCGCTTTGCTGCACAGGGCGAGCCCAGAGTGGGTTCCCAACCTATGTCTATGGCACCATCAGCTAGCTTTGTCCTTCGTATTCAGTAATCTGTGTTTTAATCTTTTCTACATGTTACTTTGAAAACGGTATTCCAGTACTAATAACATTGAAAATTGCTTTTCAATGCCATAGTCTGCTTTTCGAAGTACTTCGCAAGTTGAACTTCAGGATGCTGTCCAGCGCTGTGAAAAGATAGTTTTACAGTTATGCAGTATTGCAAGTTATAGCTAAAAATCCAGAAAATGTACTGAACTTTGTTCTTCTCTTCATTCTGGGTAGGTGTACTCTAACCTGAGGAAAGCTGTGTCCAGCATCTATCGCAAAGAAGGAATCCCAACTTTTTATCGAGGATTGACACCAACTATGATTGCTGTGTTCCCGTATGCTGGCTTGCAGTTCTTCTTCTACAACATTCTGAAGAGAGTCATGTTTGGGCAAACTGGTGAAAATGGCTCCAAAGGTCAGCAAGGAGTGTGGTAAAAAGGCTGTGGTTCACAGCAGGGTATGACCGAATATTAGACAACGTTGCAGACAGTGTATTGTGATACTGTTAAATTTAGGAACCACTGTCCTGCAGTCTTCACTGCCTTTCTTTTTTTCATCTGTTTTCCCCAGGAAGTCTTCAAGGTTTGCTGTGTGGCAGCTGTGCCGGAGTCGTAAGTAAGACAATCACATACCCCTGTGACCTCATCAAAAAAAGACTCCAGGTTGGGGGGTTTGAAGAAGCAAGGATCCATTTTGGCAAGGTGAGACACACACTTTTTGAATCAGCCACGTATGTTTATATGAAAAAAATAGTGTTCGGTTTCAGGTTGTAATGTCCATGTCCTGTATGTGTGTGCATGTGTGCTCACGTGCCTGCAGGTGCGGACATATCGGGGTTTCACAGACTGCGTGGCTCGAATCGCCCAGGAGGAAGGTTTACAGGGCTTCTTCAAGGGTCTGTCTCCAAGCCTATTGAAGGCTGCATTTGCCACTGGCTTCACTTTCTTCTGGTATGAATTTTTCTGTAATCTCTTGTCCAATTTGGAGCAGAAGCAATGAGGCTTTTTTTTTCTATTGTGGTTACATTAGATGAAATGTTACTGATAGAACAGTAATATCGAAAGAGCAGATTAGTGCGGCATGGTCACGCACACAAGTTCATAAGTTGTCATTGCCACAAAGAGACAAAAAGAAGGGTCAAAGGTGTGATTACGACAGAGGGGGGCATTTGCTGCAGTCCGTTTCATGCACATCTGGTTCCCATGGGTCAAAATGTTGTGGCTTGCAAAGCCTGTTTACGTCTTTACGTTGGCTGTTCATCGGCATCGCGATGCAGCCTAATGTTGGATATCCGCACTGTCAAAATGAGCTTTGCTCATGGTTTACATCATTCATCCAGCAGCTCTTTGATCTCTCAGGAGGGAATAACCAAAACACCACCAACAGACACGAAACCCCTCACCTCAAAATGACTAATTATAACTGCGCAGGATTCTAGGTTTTGGTTTGAAAGCACTAATATTAATATGTAAACATGCATTATTTACAAGGTTCTTTTAGAATGGAAAACGAATACAGGAGTCTTTAGAAATAAATAGCATGTTTTCTCAAAATCTGTTATGGTGACTGGAATGCAGTGAATTTAATACACTTGAGGCACATTGCTTTTGTCTTGCTTTTATATGTAATGATATGTTAAGCAGTTTTAAATGTACTCCATCAGTTGGTTTTCTTCATAGTTTCAAGGTTTATTCATCATGGGTGCACTAATAGCACCACAGCAGTATTGTCACCATGAAAAGTGTTGCTTCCAGGCACCCTCAACAAATAAATATATAAATAAGGTATAAGAAAATTAGCATTTACAGTATTGTGACCAGTACACTCACCCCAAAGACTTCTTCAGTCTTCTGGTTCTGTGCACAGTCCCTTGCTCCACTACTTCACCAATACCTTTATTTTTTAAATTATTACGTGTTTTTACACAGAGAACCGACCACTCTACAATAGTATGCTTTCAATAAGAAAAGAATGGACTTGAGATAAATTAGAAGCAGCAAGTAAAAATCAGAGCACCTGTACTCGAATAATCATTCAGTGCAATTTCTGTGAAGTTTGCCGTTTCTGTCTAATGAGGAATTTTGACATATTTGTGTTTGGGAAAAGACATGAAAATATATCTTGTTGTTTTACAAAATGCCCTTTGTTAGGATTATGAGTTTAATGTTTTTATTGCTAAGGTATATTATATCGCTGTAAACACTTTAAAGGATGGATGGATAGAATAACTGTAGTTGACAACAAACTGAATATCTATACTGGCTAGCATCTGACACAAAATGGATTGTTGTATCTGGTTGAGACTTGCTTCCTACCTATGAAGTTGACAAATTCTTGGCTCGGTTGATAGTTCTCCAACAATTAGATTGTATAGAATACTTTTGTCAGGAGTATTGTACCAAAGAATGCAATTTATTTACAAAATGAAGGGGAATATTTATTTACATACAATACTGGCCAGGATGATATGAAATACTCAATTTTAATATAGCATGTTACAGAAAATGTGGGTAGTCTTTTTTTTTTTTTTTTTTTTTTTCCCCCCCTTTGTATTTAAAATGTGGCTCAGTCGATGGCTCTAAGCTGCTCAGTTAAAACCACTGTGTTGCCATAAATTATTTCAGTAAACTACATTGTATAGTTTATATATATATATATATAAAATGTGTATGCATATATAAATGAGAAAATTTTGGACTGTAAAACTTTTAAGTAAAGGGAGAAGCATTTGCACTGGAAGATGACAATCCTGTGTGTTTTAACATTTTCAATAAAAACTTTTAATAAAATGTGTTAAGGAGTTGGATTTTGTGAGCTGTTAGAATTTAATACCCCTACCTCATTGTTACAAAGCATTAAGTTGGGTTAGAATGCATTTTCCAGGACTGACTTTGGATTTTGGATGCTTCTCATCTGCTGAGCGGCAATACATTTGTTTCTATTCATTTAGCAGATACTTTTCCCCCTGAGGGACATAAGGGGATGGTAATGATAAACCATGAAGGTGACCAGTATGCAGCTTCCACTTTTGTCTAAGGTAACTCAGCGTTTGATATTCTCCACTTATCTCCCTAAGAGCAAACACCATGGAGACTAAGTGGGCATCAAACTGCAGGACCCAGGCACTGTGAGACACCATGTCAACTTGTTCAGCGAGCATGGCTTCATTTGCAGCGTTTTCATATGTTTCGTTTGTGTTTGTTTTGTTTCTTGCAGGGAAGGCCGATGTTATTCACGAACTTTGAGGATCGCTTGTAGGCGTCTTTTGCAGGCAGCAAAATTAGCTACTTTCTTTGACCTTGGAGGCTGCAGATTTGAATCCCACCTCTTGTTCTAGAACCCTTCCTACTGGAACTGCCGCAGTAAAAATTGCTCAGGTGTAGTTAAACATTTTAAGGTTTTTTTTTTTTTTTTTGGAGTAAAGGTGTTGGAGACATGAATAAATCTAAATGGTAGTGAGATTTTAAGTGTACAGTGCATAACAGCTACACAAAGAAAGCGCAGATAGATCAACAACCAATATTTGAGTAATTGGTGAAGGGAACTGCTTTGTGTTATTATTACTAATGTTAACTATTGAGGTAATTGTTTCAGTTTTAATGGGATTTGGTGACATTTTAGGACAAATGGTGTCACTTCTGGAGCTCAGGCGCATGAAAACATCTTAAATTAGAGCTTTTCCATGCACTTCCTGCCGTCGTGGGCCGTCGAAGCCCGTTATAGGCTGCCGGAAGTTTGCGTCATAGTTGCGTCACTGTGACGTATAGGCGGCTCGAGAAACGTAAACATGGCGCCGTGTGATTCTTCGTGGATGTAGACATCTTCAGCAACGTGTGAAGTGCTTTCGCCCGGGTTGCTTCTTCAGTTCGCAGTCACGTTGTGTCGGCAAACTTTCCCTTAGAAGGTGGAAACAATAACGCGAGGTGTGTTCGGTGTGTGTTTCCTCTTATCAGCCAGCATTTCTGCTAATGTTTCGCTGGGTTTCTCAGTTAGACTGTGTGGTAAATGTTTTAAAATAAACAAGGAACCACATCTTAAAGACTGAAACGTACGTGTCTGCACGTCTCTACTAACGTCGAGTCTCTCCAGGAGACGTGTGTGTCGACAGAACGGTTGAGTTTCTCTTTGGCGCTGTAAACGTTCACTTTGTATTTTCAGAAACATACATTTTTTTTCTCCATCTTTGGCCATTCTCCTTTGTTATACTAACAACTATAACTTCTGAACGACATTTAGTTTTCTCCATTAGACAGTCTTTAGTTGTCATGTGTGCCACTTGCAACAATTTATTTTAATCGCGAATAAGTTAATAACGTTGTTAGCGTCGCCTGTATTCAGAAATGTCTTTTATGCTGAACTGTTTTGTGTTGAACTGCAATACTTCATGGCTTGTTTGCTCTCAGTCTAAATGCACAATAGCACTTTATCCCGGTGTGAAAGGTGCTCTTTCAGAGAGGATTGATGATCTTGCACATCTCTAGCTCTGTGTTGCCCCTCCTGTCACACTTACTCCACTACAGACCTGCTTTACACAGTTTTACAGTATGCTGAAGGGTAGTTGCCTTCAGATTTGAAGCTGATCTTCCTCCTGTGTGTGTGTGTGTGTGTGTGTGTGTGTCTGTCTGTCTTTCTGTCTGCAAGCGAGCTAAACTGTTTGGGACAACATGGAGAACTCTTCTAAGGAGGACTACAGAATTCAGTCCTTTGACATGGAGACACAGAAACTGCTGAAAACTGCCCTGAAAGGTTAGTTTATGCCTTCTTGCAGCAAGCATATTGAGGGAGCGTGTTGTGCGGTTATTGCGAACTGAACTGGTGACCACCAGAGCAGATGTTTGTGGGTACAGTTCTGTGTATTTTTGACAGTGTCTGCAGGAATATGTTCTAAATGTCCATCTTTGTCCCACCAGAACCAAGCGCAGTGGATCTGGAAAAAGTCTCCAATGTCATAGTAGACCAGTCCCTGAAAGACCAGCTTTTTAGTAAGGAGGCGGGTCGTATTTGCTACACCATTGTTCAGGTTAATATTCAAAAAGTTTATCATACGTGTTTAATGCATTTGTATCTTATTAAAATGTGACGCAAGACCACATCTGGTACTATAATGGTTAATGACATGAACTTTTGACCAGAAGGATGTCCGTTTTAACATCTGCATTCTGATCCTGAAGCCTTCGGCAAGGTACTTGCCCAGGTTTGCTCCAGAAACACACCAACTTCTAAAAAACGGCTGAAATGCTTCAATAAAAAAAAAGCCAGTTAAGCAATAAATAACAATGATAATAATAAAACAAGTAGATGAAGCAGCAGTGTTATGTCCATGAACAGCTGATTTGTCTGTCTGTGCAATGTTCCCCTTAGAGTATGTATTCTACCTTATAATATTTATTACTCCCTCATAATATTTATTCCTGTTCTTATTTTCCTGCACTTTAATGCATCTTTGCACTTGTTATTTGTATGCACGTATGTTGTCTTCTGTACACTGAGAAGCATTTGGAACCGAAGCTAAATTCCTTGTGTGTGAGCATACTTGGTCAAATAAATCAGATTCTGATGATGATGATAATAGTAATAATAATAATTGTAACAAATACTAGCTAGTAATTTATCCTTAAGAAAAGCAGATTTTCACTGTCAGTGCCATAATTTATTTTATATACTTCACACCTGTAGGCAGAGGCCAAGCAGAGCAACGGGAACATATTTCGCCGCAACCTGCTCAACCGGATGCAGAAGGAGTTCAAGGCACGTGAAGAGACTCGCAGCCGGTCCATCCAGGAGTGGGTGTGCTATGTCACCTTCATGTGCAACATCTTTGACTACCTCAAGGTACTGCCTGTGTTGCGAGAGCTGCTGAAACGTCAGTATTAAACGGTCATTTCAAAAGGCCGCAGTTCCACATAGCATACCAGCTCACAGTTGCCGGGTTTTTCTAATGGCAGGACAGCACTTATAGGGATCACATTCTCTGTTGATAGGTGAACAATATGCCCATGATGGCACTGGTGAATCCAGTTTATGACTGTCTGTTCAGACTGGCCCAACCTGATGCTTTGCAAAATGAGGAGGAGGTAAGTATAGGCTTTACACATTGGTGTTGTAGTGCGTCCCGGCCCATTGGACATCCAGTAAAAGAAGAATGGATAAGATGGTCCTCATGTTAAGATTTATGAAAAATTGATGTATGAATACGCACTATGATCAACAGTCACATTTAGTGTCACCATTTTGCTTTATCAGCTTTATCTTGCAGAAATGAATGGAAGACTTGTAATTTGTATGCGAGCTGCACGGCCATTTTCTCCAGTTGGTGCTAGCGTGTGCTTTTATTCCTAAACTAAACATGTACGGTATGCAGCAAAGCATGATGGGAAAGGTCCACCATCCTGGGTGGACCTTGTAATTGTTAATGCACACATACGTACACACATTCTGGTGTGTAGTTCCGACTACTTTTAGTAGCTGCTGTAGGTATGAGCGGTTGCCAGACAACCAAATTAATGAAGCCAAGTCAACTTTCTGGCACGGCACATTTCCGTTGACAACTCTTGGCTGTGTTTGACAGGTGGACTGCCTCGTGCTACAGCTGCATCGCATCGGCGACCAGCTGGAAAAGATGAACGAGCAGCGCATGGATGAGCTCTTCTTCATGCTTCGTGATGGTTTCCTCCTGCAGCACGAGCTCAGCTCCATGGCCCGGCTGTTGCTGCTCGAGATCCTGGAGTTCCGGGCTGGAGGCTGGCAGCTTGGCGAGACGGCACACAAATACTACTACAGCGAGGTGGCCGATTGATGGCACGGGGAAGGTGTTGCAGTGGGGGGTTGCAGGGGTGTGGGATGGGAGACTGTCGTTGAGACCAGGGAAAGAGGAGGAGAGTGGTGGGAGTTAAAGTGAGGTATCCAGGGGTGGAGAACCTTCTGAGGTCTGTTGATGACCTGACAAATAAACTTATTCTGTGAGGTTTTTCAGTTTAGCTGCTGCGAGATTTGTTGAAATCTGACAATGGTTAGATGTATTGGTAATGGCGTGATGTCAACTTGCACACTGGCATGAAAAACTGTTCTTCAGGAATAACGTTCGTGAAGGTTTTGGTGATATAATTTGAGACCTACAGCATTAAATTCCATGCAGAGATTTATATTTGAAGGTGACATAACATTCCAGGTAGAAACAAAAATGTTCAAAACGATATGTAAAATGTCATGCTTCAGCTACCAGTAGGCCATTATTGTCAGTGTTACTGGTTTTTATTCGATTCCAGTTTCTGCTGAAAATTCTTCTCAAGGTGCCCGTTTCAGAGTTGGCATCAGAATTAAGGCGAACTGGGTTGGACGTTTTGAACTGGTGGAGTGCAATCTGGTCAGTTTTGCGTGATTACAGTGGAGTTTGAATGCTCACACCTGTGTAGATCAATACACACCTCAGGCACTCGGATACGTGTACACTGCCTTTGTACAAGTAGGACTTATCAGTCTTTTTTTACACATCTGACAATATTATGACATTAGGATTTATTTCATGAAATGGTGCCATAAGACAAACCAGCTACATGAACCCAACACACATCCTCCTTTGTTTAGCTTTCTGTTAATCTGCACCATAGCCACAGTATAACTATAGTAAAGATTCTTGAGTATGAACCCACACTGTCAATTATATAATAAAATAGTCTTTTTAGTTACTTTATACTAGATTTAAAGAGAAGCCAGCCTCCAAAAATATTTTCCATTCTTACGTGTTTGTTGGAATTTTAAGTTAAAAATGTGTTTATTCCTGGAAGCTACGCACGAAGAGAGACCTTCAAAGTGAAACTGTTTTATTTATTAATAATTCTGATATTTCCACAGTCCTAGCCAGCCTAACCCTAACATTTAGTGTTAAGCAGTATTACTAATGCAGTTTTTAATTGTATTTTTCCAGTGTCTTCCAGAATGAAAACACATTTGTGGTGCTTACAGAAATATATAATTTATTATGAAAGAAGTGCTCAAAATTTTTCCTTTAAAAAGTGTAACTGTATACGTGGCTTTGAACACTCAGCTGTGAAATGTAAGGCAGAGGCAGCGGTGCAGCACAGCTGCTTATTTTGATGCGTCCACTTTAATGCAGTTTGTATTCTTGCACATTTCCACGTTAATTCTGAATGTTTGTAGGATATGTAGCTTGGGCTGATCTTTCTTGACTTTCATCTGGGTTTGCAGTTCAGATGTGGGACGGCAGTTGGCAGTAGTTTTAAGTGACCTTTCTTAACCGCTGAGAATGATGTACGAATGTTACAGCTTTGCTTGTTTGAACGCACGGCTGTAGGAGAGTGTGTGCACACCGATTGTACCTCCACGTGTGGTGTTTTCCATACGTGTGATCGCTGTTCCTCCAAGATCACAGCACAGCTGTCACCGACCTGGGTGACCGATGAGCATTACTTACTGTACTCTCCTTATGGTACCTAGTGTTACTATACAACTGATTGAACTACAGTTTAAATATACCAAATTGAAATGCTGTACTGAAACATTTTGGATTACTTTTATTCCGATTTTCACTATCAAACGTGCATGCCTTTTGTAGATTCTTTCACTGTTACATGCCAAAAAGAATTTCTTAAATTCATTTGAATATTTGTATTGAGCAGAAACTTTTGGGTGGCATTGTAGATTTGTGGGAAATTTATTTACAGAACAAGTTGATTTCCTTTAGTACTATGAAATTTATATATCAGTTGCTGTTAGCAGTGGAATTGTTTGAATAATGTTTTCACTTGTCTTCTGTTCTAACAATAAAATCTTTTTTAGATTTCTATCCAGGAGTATCTATCAAGTTTATTGCCTATTGGAATGTGCTTATCTGGGGAAAAATCTGCTGCATATCCATAAAAAAAAAAAACATAAAACTAAGTATTTAGTCTGTTTATGTCATTAGTTCCCAAGAAGTAACCTCAGAGTGACTCAAAATTGCCTTTAAAATGAGGTATCAAAGTACTTAGGGTACACAAATATGCAAAAAGTGGACATGTTTATTGTGATATAACTGATTTGTACATAAAGGGCACCCACCGAGTGCTAGGCCTCCACTGTGCCCTCCTTTACTATGGCCAAGGCCAGGTTGCGAGCCAGTGCCAGTCGCAGCAGCTCTATCTTGGTTGTTTCTATGTTGTCTTCCTGGAGTCAGACGAAAGACACAAGTTAGGATGACTTCTCGGCTGGTCCTCAAAGCATCGCCTGTAGGAAGATGCCCCCCTCGGCTCTGCACGCCTACCTGGATGGAGTGTTGGGTTTCTGGGGAGCCCTTGTCAGTGGTCAGCTCCTCCAGGCAGTGCATCAACTCGTATGTCTGTTCTGCCGAGAAGATGACCTGGAACGGGGAAGGCAAATTAACATCTTGCAGATCAGAGTGCTGAGTGAAATGCAGACATGCTCCTGAAATGCAGAGTAAGGCCTCAACTGGGCCAGTGCACCAACAGTGCCTGGAAAATTCTGCAGTGGGGCACCAACCCCAACTTCCCTGTCTGCCAACCTGTTTCTGCTCCAGCAGGGGCAGCGCATCTGTCAGCAGCGTCATCCAGAAGCTGCGGGGTGCGATCTTGGCTGTCATCAGGGACAACAGGAGCCTGGCTGCTTCAGTGAACTGCTTTTCTCCGTACATCTTGTGGAACTCACGGTATTTACCTGTCAACGCCCCACACACACACAGGATGTGAGTAATGTAGCTAAAACAGCAAATGCTGCCGTGTACAGTACTTTACATGTGTTTCCGTACACTAACGTGGTAAAAAAAAATAGCTGTGTGCTTCTATACATACCAAGGAAGGTGAGCCTGTCGCTCAGCAGCATTGCTGACCCCAGGTTGTCTATGAGGTCCAAATCTGAGAAAGTCCCGTGGGTGCAGTAATCCTGCAGGAACCTTAAGAACGTGGTGGGTGAGTGGATGTGTGTGAAGGTGGGGTGGCAGTTAACCACAGTATTACCGTCTATTGTTACTCTAGTATAGGGATCCAACACCAGACAGTAACACCCAGTGGAATGTGGAGGCACCGTCCAAAAACTTAACTAAAAATAAATTTGTTTGTCTAACACACGAATTCCACAGTACCTAAGCAACTGGTTGTTTCTGTGAATAAAACAGTAAATACACAGCACCTTTGTTTCATTAGCCTGAATACTGAAAATAATTGAGCATCTGGAACTCCGTCAGACAAACATGCTTACTGCTGTTATCCTCGTTTTGATGCCAAGAAGCATTCATTTTTGTATTGAGAACAGTTCACAAAACAGATTGGAGGCAAGACTTCAGCAACAACTAAGGTACTGTGGTCAGAAAATATAACCATCAAATACAAATTCACAATGGCAGAGCCAAAAGCACAATGTGTGGAATGTGGAGAAGTCATCTCAAATAAACCACTGAAACAATCAAAGCTGCAGAGACAATTAAAGACACAGTGTGCTGGTAAAGCAAAGGAGGCTAGTTGGGCTTCAAATAACAGAAACTGTATCAACAGCACAGTTAAGCTGTGTTCTGAGTTATTTGGTGGCCGCTTATGTAGCATAGCAAGAAAGCGTTAGCAGAGGATCTCATCTTGCTTAACAGTGTGTGTATGTGTCTGGGTCTCAAGTTACGAGGGGGAAAAATCCAGACCGCAGAGACGAGTATTGACACCGAAAGCCAACTTCTGGAGAGAATTAAAGCAAGCCGGAAGTTTGCCGTACAGTTGGACAGGTTCACTGACATTAGCAACACAGCTTTATTTTTTAAGTTTTTGTGAGATACAATCCTAACAGCAATTTTAATGACCTACTTTTCAGCAAAGAGCTTTCCCACCAGAATGTTTGAATCGGCTGAATATGTCGATGTAAGGAAGAAACTGTAGAGTATTTTAGTTTCAGACAACCGAGTGGTTCAAGAAAGAAAAAAAAGTTCTTTGGAACAGGAGAGCCAACAAGAGATGAATGGATATGCCGCCACTCCTAAGTGAAAATTTGGAAGGTTCTTCTCGTGTCAGCATCTCCAGTATCATTAGCCAGCATTTGACTTAGTTGTCAAGAAATTTTCTGATTAATTTCTAGAGGTCTCCTGGAATGGAAATGTGAGTTTTGGAGTCTTTCCTGATAAATCCTGGAACGGAAAGCATGGTCCTTTCCAGTGCCAGAAAGAGAGTTGATGGAACTATCAGCACCCAGCAGCTTTAAGTGTCAACTCACACGTTGACCATCCTGCATTTTGTCATTGCAGGCAATCAAGTTTCTGTTGCCTTTTACCATCACATATTAATGCAAGTCAGGGTTGTCCACTGTGGCATTCAGAAAATCAAAGGCTGCAACAAACGAACTTCAGATACCACTCTTTGAATCAGGCTCTCACCCATCTCAGTCTGATCATTTCTCAGCAAGACCAAATATGTCACTAAGAGTAAGCGGTATGTTTAATTCAACCATTGTAGCCAAAAATGGCATACCAGTTGTTTACAGGTTGGAACACCTCTTTGTTTATGTTTTTAAAAAATGTTTCAAATTTGTTTTGATAGGTGGGTCCTAACCATCCTTACAGATTCCAAGAGGACCTTGAGTTGCAAAAGCTGGAGAATCTCTGCACTAGTAGTTCCCACATGCTGCAGACCTTTGACCTCTTAGCCAGTGGATCCCTGCACTATAAGTACGCACAATAAGCGGTGTGCAGGGGCACTCGTGGCTGCAGCCCATTGGATGTGCAGGTAGGATGGCAGCAGCAAGCTCACCTCTCTGAGATGAGCGTGGCGAAGGCAGCATCCTTGGCTCTTATGCTCCAAGACAGTGCAGAGCCCAGGCGGTTGTTCCTCAGTGCTTTCTTGGCCATGATCTTGCAGATACTGCGCACTACAAAAATAGCAATTTGTCAAAGCTGCCCTAATACTCAGATGCTTCATTCCTTGCCGTATGAAAACACTCAAAGGCCAAATGGTCCACACCTTGCTCTGCCATCTGCCTCTGCTCACAGATGCGGAGCACCTTCAGGGCCTTGCGCTCTGTGTCCAAGGGCACCCGTTCGATCTGGAGCTCCAGGTAGACTCGCCCAAACTCCGGGCAGTGATCAAAGTAGTCCACCGCTAATTGCCACAGGCTGGGAGGCCAAGGAGGAGGCAGTCATAAATAATTTGTTGGGTTACGCAGAGCAGTATTTCAGGTATAAAAGTACAATTAACTGTTATGCACTTTACAGCAGCATTACTAATAGATGAAATCCAATTTATTAAGCAAGTTGCATAACTTTGCTTACAACAGGTGGTGACTTCAGTGATTTAAGCAGCAGAGGGAAAGTGAGGGCTAGCATTCAAAATTCAATATATTAGAATAAAGAAACTGTACCTGTGATGAGTGAAGAGGCCAGATGCATATTCCAGGAGAAGAAATTCTCTCAGATTAGAGCCAAAACTGCAATCAAGTAGGGAAAAATTATTCATTTTACATGCACAAACATCAAAATGCAACATAACTGCCTTTCTAACACGATCATTTACTTACTGCAGGTTGTGAGACTGTAGCAACTTGCAGTGGTCCAAAAGGTCTGTCAGATGAGCTACAAACCACCAATTATTGAGTGCAATGCTGGGGAACAAACAATATGAGCCTTAGGATGTGGAGAAACAGAAAAGGTGGTATTTGGGTTTGCACAGTCTTTGAACAGCCCACCTGCAATCCTTGATAACCTGATGAATGTCAAACTCAAAGGCGGCGAGCAAGATGCTGTCCAGGGGTTCCGGGGCACTCCGCCCATCAAGGAACATGTCCATGCTGGCCTGGGGAATGCAGAATACACTGGAAATTGTTCACATTAGGCTCCTGAGGTGCTGCATCTACATAAAACCCCACTTTGTATGGGCCCATGGTACCTGAGCATAGTAGTGAAGCTCCGTGGGTTTTACTGTGGGGTGGCAGTATAGGAGACGCGTCACCAGGAAGTGGTACCATGTGCTCAGGTGCTCTTTCTGCTGTAGTAGAGTGTCCTCATCCCCAACCAAGATCTTAAAAAGGAATTATAAAAAAAATGTTCTAATGTCACCAAGTCCTGACACATTGATGATACAAATTCTATAAGATTTACTGAGAAATGTGAGACTTTTTGATGTTTGGATCTACCTAAGAGTAGTTCAGTTCCAGGGGTCTGGCTGCAGCTCTTTACCTTGCAGATGAGCTCCAGGTGTGGGTGGCTGGCAAAGGAGTTGTCCTGCAGGCAGTGGTCACATTCCTGGTGCCACTGTCTCCACTTCACATCAAACTCGGTCAGCGTCTGTGTCCCGCCAGGCTGTGAAGACAACATCAGGCGAGATCTATATACGCAGTGCGTACGAACAAGGTAAAAGTATACACGGAAAGATCTGGTGAGCTAAAGTGAACAATCTGCTTAATTTACAAGCAGATTCTTGTTTTTTCAGCTACCAAATGAACAGTGCACACTGGGAAAAAAATGCATCCTTTCTGAATTATATACATGCTTATCTCTGTCTTCTGTTAATGGTACATGACAGTGATACAGAGGACTAATACATTGTAAACAGGCATCTTCATCAGCAGGCTGTCTAGCAGTTTGAAAGTAGTCCTCGCTGCAGGCTGTTGGGCGGCCTGCTTCAACAGCAACTGTCTGGCCTCGTCCATCCGGCCCTGCAATATGTAGCAAACCACCTGGAAGCAGAGCACAAGGAAGTGTGCAGGGTTACCAAAAGCAGCATCTAACCCAAAGGCTGCAGGTACACACCCCAGCAGGCACTTTGCTGTTATACTCCCAAATAAGGTAATTATCCTGAATTGCTTCAGTAAAAATATAAAGCTATGTAGATGACTAAATTGCTTTGTTAACACTTATGATAAAAGTAATTATAACACTAAAAAGTATGCAGGGTGGTGGGAATTTTTTCATACCACATCCCAGTACACTCGGTGTTCAGCGGGGCACTCGCTTTCCAACACCTCCTGCGCCCTCTCGTCCACATCGGCTTTGTGCAGTCGCACCCAGTCCAGCAGGTGGAGGAGCAGGGACCCGGCTGAAAAGAACATGCAAACTTAGTACTGCGGGACAGCCCAGTGTAGCCAAGTGTACAGAAAGTGTGGATATTAAAGTGTTTTCTAGCACTGTGTCCATTTGGCCAATTCCTACCTGGGGCTGCCTCAATAAACAGCACTTCACAAAGGTTCCAGATCAGCTCCACTGCTAGCAGAATCGATACCTGCCATGTATACACAGACACGTACAAACACACACAGCATCTCTGGAATTACAGCAGGTAATGGCTTCAGTTGGGAACGAGATCTTCCGATGTAATTAAATGATTTTCTTTAACAGTTAATTTGCCAGTTGACTCGGCCAGCAGAATCAATGATTTTATGATTAGAGTTTCGTAACCATTTCCATGAAAAACGGGTGCTCATACCTGATTTCCATACTGTGTTGCCAAAGCTGTATCCCGCGTAGATACTGGGATGAGGAATGACCAGTTATTCCAAAATTTAGCTCCTCGTGGTAGCTTGTTAAAATGACATTACTGGAGTACTGTGCACCATACCTGCTACTCGCTGGAGCTCCTCCATGCAGGCCCTGATCACCGACCTGTAGTTCTTGCTTATACTGATGAACCTAGAGGCACAAAGCAGCTTTATAAACCATGCCTATGTCAACACCATCAATGATGTATTTCTGCAATGCCGAAAGGTTACAATTACAAACACAGAACAGCTGCTTTTTCAAAATAAATCACTCTAACTTGGCCTTGTTAAAGAAACTGAGGGCCATTAAAAGTATGAATATATTACATTTTTAGAAAAGCACCGTATGCTACATTCACAACTGGATGGGAGGAATTTTGCTGAAGGTGTCAGGTGACATACTGGTTTTTTTTGTTTTTGCTGGGCACATCATCTTTTATGTTCTGCAGCCCAACGAAAATATGATGGGACTCGTTGAATAGTTTACGCAGGATCGGGGAGTATATGTCTTCATCTTTCCGCACCACGTGGACAAATGGGCAGCCCTGGGCAGCATGCTGGGAACCTGCATGACATGAATCCAGTTAGACCCACAAGCCGGTTCATCTCGTCCACTGTCACGGTGAACAACCTCTGCAAGATACCCACCTGTGGGTTTGTACTGTGTCTCATAGGCTAGAAGGTCTCCTGGTCCCCACACAAAGCCCAGGTGCCTCTGGCTGGAATCAATCCCGGGAATGAGCTGCGGGGTAACAACAAGACCCTGACTGAACAAGTGAAAGGGACCGCCTGCTATCTTGCAATAATGTAAAACAAGGTACTCTTCCTGTCACCAAGACACACCACTAACATACCTTGTTACTTAAGTAGTTTTGCCTACAAGACAAAGACAGACTGACTACAGCAGCAGAGTGCAGTACATCTCAGTTGTGCACAGCTGCCTCTCCTACTGCTGTGCAGTGACCAAGGTACTTTCCTTGCTGTATTAAACAGTTAAACCTTGTTAAATCGATTCGCCAACACTGTAAATAACCCTCGACAAACTCGTCGGACAAATGTAATAATAATAATAATAACTGGGTATTAAATAAGCCACTGAGTTTTCTGTCACCTAGATGTCTACCAGATGAATGACCACTTAAGTGTCAGCAGTGTCCCTTCCTTCGTAGGCACAGCGCCTCAAAGTGAGGAGAAAACATACCGTGGTTACCGGATCCACGTCAACCTCCCCCATTGTGGATGGACAAAATCTCCAAAAAATTTTTTCCAGAAGATTTACAAGCTCAACGAACAGCCTCTTAAACACCCAATACGAGAAGAATCGCGCGCCGCCGCGATCGAAGGACCTCTCGCGTGTTGGGCAACCTTGTCATACGCCTGAATAAAACGTTTTTAAAATATTGTATAATTTGCACAAATATACACTTTTAATTTAATCTACACCTGGTTGTGAATATAACATAAATTTGGGTTGTCGCGTTTCACCGAAAATATAAATTTTGGATAAAACATTTCCCCTTTAGATTTGTTTTGTGACTTACTAAATTATGCTTGCGTACAAAACAAACTGCAAATAAAACATTTTGCGAGTGCGCCAAAGATGTGGGGAGTAAAGTTCTAAAAATCCAAAAGCAGATGGACTGTGAAAACCGTACATCTTTCTTTCCATCGGGCCTTTTTGTTTAAAGTATCCCCCCTTTTCCCGGAGAAACAGCAGTAACATCGTGTAGGAATGGCGTTTGCAGTCATATCATGTCAGTGTCGTGTATCTGCAACATGGAGATCTGGCAGCACAAACGCGGGCATTGGCCTGGCTTTCCAGGCTTGCGAGCAGCTCCACGCAGCCGCGAGTCTCAGGTACAAAAAAAAAAAAAAAAACAAGATGGCCGCCGGGAATCGCTGTTCTCCCCAACGAGAGGTTCCCGTACGCAAGTGCTCGCATACAGCACAAGATAAAAGATTTCCATCAAAAGGCTTCTCTTCCAACATAAAAACACAACATTTGTTTGATAAGCGCGCCCGGCGAGCGCCGCCATCCCTTTTGTTTTAAAATAAATCAAGGGAAAAGCTGCATGCTGCGTGCGCGCGCACGCGGCACGGCGCCACCGAGCGAACGCCATTTCGGCGCGCACGGAGTCACTCCCGCCGAGGTGAGCGGGCACTCGGCTGCCTCGTGACCAGCCTTGAACCAATTCCATTTGAATACTGAGGACGCGTAAATAATCATGACCGCGCACGCACGACCGGCTTATTGAACGTGGGCGGTGACGTGCGCGTTCCCGTCGACTCTTTTGTGTGGCGGCTCACAGAAACGCATACAGAATAGCCATGGCGGACGAGAAACCTAAGGTGAGTAACTAAATGTAACTACGTCAGATTTGTGTTTAGAAATGAACGGTAGCGTCGCCGAAGTGGCAGCGGGTGCCTGTGCGGCGCGCGAACGCGTTATCCGGCTAACCGAGTCGTTTTATTCATTGTGAAATACCGGAAGAATTGTGAACGCGCGCACACAGGCGGGAGGGTGGCCTGAGTTAGCCGAAGGGCTACCCTAGGTGGCGAAGTGTCTAAAAATAGAGTAAAACAAAGCCGTCGTGGCCAAATCAGTGTGTAAATGTTACGCGAGGTGCGAACGGTTCGCTGGTGCCACGAAGAGGCGCCATCACCTTGCGTGGACTAACCGGGCTCGGCTGCTGCTCGTCCCTCAGGCCTCTGCCCGCCACAGCGCATCATCACACATCATCGCGGTCATAACCGTGCGCTCCATCACTGTACACACAGGAGCGTCATGTGGAGCCGCGAAAACACTCAGCGGCTCCTGTGCTTGCTGCCCGATTTTGCCTGCCGCCGCTGCTGCTGTTGCTGTTGCACGCTTAACCACGATGCGCTAGCAGTTTAATTTTGCGAAGTAAATGTTAACTTTTTACAGTGCAGGGAATTGAGTGTGCTGTGAAGGGAGCTCGCTGACTTGTGCAGCCGTGAATTGGAAGCCACTGTTATTTATCGCTTCTGGATGCACTTGAGTAGTTGTTTAACCAGAGTCTGTCGGGCGGAATATTTTCGCGCTGACACTGTTGGACTTTAAGAGGAACCGCTGCTCTTATTGCGATTGTGATTGTATGTTGTCGCTATCATTGCAGTTGAAAGCTTCCTGGTTTGCATTTGTTTAATTTCACAGTAAACTCTGACGTGCGTCTAGTGTACAGTTTAAGTAGTTATTTTACAGAGGCTCCTCCTTAATGAAAGTAAAAAGTTATTCTTTCTCTGTCCTTGTAAAACTTTTCTTCTGCTTATGTTCAATATTTCTGCCCTTTCCTCTGTTCTGTCAGGCAGTCCCTCCCCCGCGAGGGCCACCTACAGGGTGTGACCGTTAAGGGCAGTTTTCCTAATGTGACCCTGCTGTTTTGGCTTGCTCAAGAATGAAAGCTCAACGTTTTTAATTTAAATTAAAAGCATATGGGTTTTGATGTGGCTGTGTTCTGCATCGCAGGCTAAGCCACTCTCCTCTTGTTATTGTCACAAGGTGGGTGTTTGTTTCCCAAATCTGGCCCGGAGTTCTGTCAGTGATGAAAAGTGGGAGGGGTGGAGAATTTGCTCTATTTTGTCCATTGGCTGGTCTTAGCTCGATGCTGACATCCATTCGGTCGACGCTTATCACTCACGAATGGTGTGGGGTAGTGTGAACCAGAAGAGTACGCATCTGTTGCCCTTTTTCTGATCGCTGCCTCCTGGTGTGCTTGTCCATTGAGTGTCTGGCTAAGGGTTATTAATGCGGAACTGGAAACAGCTAAACTGGATACATTCTTTCCACATACAGAGGATCCCCCACCACTATCTCAGGTGTTTGTTTTCCCACTTGGCAGGAGCAAAATGATTATGGCATACTTTCTTCCATAGGAAGGGGTGAAGACAGAGAACAACGACCACATCAACCTGAAGGTGGCGGGGCAAGACGGATCTGTGGTGCAGTTTAAGATCAAGAGGCACACTCCACTCAGCAAACTCATGAAGGCGTACTGCGAGAGGCAGGTGGGTACTTCTGGTGGTTTCAGGTCTAAGTGCAGTTTGCACATGAGAAGCACTCCTACTGTGACACTTGGAATGAATGGTAAAATAGCTTAATCACTTAAATAAGACCTGTTCCTTGTGACCGTTGCACATCCCAGTTCTTTGTGTTTTCGGTCGAATCGAGTGACACGGTTGCTTATGGAACTCGAGTCAAAAATGTACGAAGAATGGAATTTTCAAAAGGGAAATGGAACCTTTGCGCCGCATATTGATGCATCTTGATTTTTGAGATATGTTTAAATGCATTTTCATGTTGTGTAATATCTTTCTGCATAAGAGCACTGCGCTGCTATCGATAGAACAGTTAACAAGGCCCATGCTTCCATACAGGGCTTGACAATGAGGCAGATTCGGTTCCGGTTTGACGGCCAGCCCATAAACGAGACGGACACGCCAGCACAGGTACAGTAGAAGTGTTTGTGAATGTCAGCTTTATTTCTACCCCTGTCCAAGTCACAGCTGTCCCGCCTTACTGTTTAGACAGCGACAACACTGCAGAATTTATTCTCCAGGTCAGATTTGGCTCGAACGTATCACTCGGCAATAAAACAAGATATGGCCTGCAGGTAGAGAAGGTGTTCCCCTCCCTTGTAATGTTGTTATTCTAATACAATCTTAGTTAATGGACAGTAACGGCCTGACGCAAGGAGATAACGTTTTTGTGCTGCTGATGCAGCAGGCCTGTATCTTATCAGACTCTGAACAGTATGTGGTATGTAGGCAAAATGATTTTGAAAAGCTGACGCTTGTTTCACATTACAGTTGGAAATGGAGGATGAAGATACGATCGACGTTTTTCAGCAACAAACAGGAGGCCTCTACTAAAAGTCAAACCCCACCCAGTTTCCACTACCACGAACCCTGCTTTTCAAATATTTCACCCCGAGTTCTTACCTTTGGACATTACCAGTTAGAAGTTTTCAGTAAAACATAACTACTGTTGTATAGTGTTTTCATTCTTGCTTTATTCCTTTTGTACATAAACAACCTCAACTGTAAAGAAAATGAACACATATAGCTATTGAGAAGTGGCAACAGTTGCTGAAGGAGGCATCAGCAAGACCTGGCGATCGCCGCTGCGTGAAGAAGCCCTAGGACGTCACCGCTGAGCCTCTTCCACACTTGAAATTGAGGCTGGCTGTCCAACTTAATTTTCTGTTACCTGTCTCAGAAAATTGATTTTATATCTTTTTTATATTGTAGTGATATATGTGTAGAAAACTGTCTTAAATGTAATTTGACTAGGCCACCTTTAAAACAACAAACCCGGAAGACGGAAATTAGTCAAGCTAAACATCTGTATTGTCTAATAAAATTCTTGTTAAAATAAAGGTAGTTGTTTACTGTTATTCGGTGTTAAATTCAATACATGTTATGGCAGTTCCCGCATTGAGACGCGTACGTTTAAAATCAGTTGTGATTTTGCGTAATGTGGCGTAGTTACGATTGCGCAAGGAAGATTTTTCGTAGAAGGGTTAATAAAATTGGTGCCAGGTACAAAACCGAAGGAAGCTGGGAAAGAAGTGCAAGTTTTTGCTTGAGGATAAACCACCCGCAGGAGGGCATCAGTTTCCGTCTCGCGTGAAACAAGTGTACATTTTAAGCTGTTCCGCTCCTTCTGGTGCTTCTATGCTGTGCGCTGCACGTTTAAATGCGTGCTAAACCGTTTAAAAAAGATTTACAACGTGGGCATCGTTTGGGGTCGATCACGGTCGGCGGAAGTGAAGCGTTACTGTATTTGGCGATAACAGACGTTGAACCTTCGCGTTCCAACCGAACCCTGCGGTACTGTGGCGGCGGCACCGACCGCTTTCCACTACAGAGCAGATCAATGGGAAAGCTGCGATGCACTATAAAGGGCGTTTCGACCAGCCAATCGGAAGCAAAATACGTGAGACTCTGGCCAATGAGAAATGCCGAAATTGTCCCGTGGGCGGGCACCCGTCAGTACAAGCGACATTCCAGTTCATCGCAGGCTTCAATTTCAGCGAAGTCGGGTGGAGCCTCTGAGGCGGTGGGGACTCGAAGGATTTTTCCAGCGTTTATTATAAAGCATTTTGTACTTTCACCGAAATTGCCGTTAGAAACTGGGCCACCCGCTAAAATGACGACGACCACTACGTTCCAAGGAATTGACCCAAGTGCAAAAAATAGCTCCAGGTAAATAGAAAGGCAGCGGAAGGTGCGGGGAGAAACAAAAGAAAATGGATCCCAGCGGCTGACCGCTCGGCCCGGTTCTGCTGGCTGACCGGGACCTGGGCGCGTGACCCCTCCTCGAGCCGAGCGCTTTTTCATGCGGGATCGTGCGTGGCCAGGCTGGACCACTCCTAGGATAAGTAGGATTTCGGATTCAGCGCACACATGGTTTGCATCACTGTGATTTTTTTCCTCCCCCTTTTGTAATGCTGTGACCAAAAAAAAAAAAAAAAAAAAAAAAACTACACATATTTTATTTCCTAAAAAGGTGATTTGTGCAGTTCGCTGTCCGCTTAGTGTTTACATTTGCACTGTGGCGTCCAACACTTCGCCGATTGCCCGGGAACGAATTTCTTGTAATATTGCGTTTTACCTTTTGAACATTTCACGACAATTCAGTGCACTTTTTTTTTGTTTGTTTTTCCTGGTTTGATGTCAAAGTTTCTTGCAGTGTGTACGACCACATAAGCTGTCGTAAGTCCGCCGTTGAAGAAGGGTTGTCACCCGCGCTGAGGCGAAGCAGAGGATGCGAGCGGTTAAGGTGCTGAAACTTTTCCGTGTGCGCCGTGTGTCCGGCCGTCTGATCCCACTTCTGCCGTTCGGGGTGACGGACGTCGCCCTCCTGCGGCTGCGCTCTTCGCCTTCTTACCACGAAGGAAAAAAAAACTATTTGAACAATTTTTTTTTTTAAATAATATATTCATATAATCTGTCTGTATGGACAGTGTAGTCCCTGTTTGGCCTCTGTAGTCCAGCCTGTAAAGCCCGTTTAAAGCCCTGCTCTGCGTTTCGGGTTCCGTTTCGGAAGCGTGCTGATAATGCGCATTTTTGCGGATTTTGTGGCTTTTTCCTCTGCCCCCCTCCCCCTCAGTAAAAGCAGTCACTTTTATTCATTTTGTGTTTTCTCGACTTTAAAACTAAACAGCTAAATCTTTTTAAGAGACTGTACGACGATATATTAAAGAGGGCTGTGTGAAGTGGGCTTTAACTTTCCACCTGATGCCTTAATCGTCTTCTTTGTCCAGTTTGTAAATTGTCTCACACACACACACACACACAGAGAGAGAGACACAGAGCAGTGGGTATCTTTCCTTTTTCCTGCTGGGTGGGGTCTTTTCTCCAGTCTGTGTGGGGAAAGATGAGCTCATGTCCTGGGAAGGTGAAGTCTGCTTTGGACATCATCATGGCTGTGTGTGGCGGTCACTGTGAGAACACACACACACACACACACACACACACACAAAGTTCTTTTCCAGTCCCCACTTCTGTCTGCCCTTGCCTCCTTTTGTCTCTCTCTCTCTAGCAACTGGATTTTTTGGTCCTGTGTGAGTGGAGCAGCTGCTTGCTTGGTGTCAGCTGTTGGTCTCCAGGAGGTTTTTATAAGAGCCATATAGGGGAGGAGGGTGGCTTTTGGGCTTTGGGGATTTAGACTTTCAGGATCATTGTATGAGATGATGTGTGGACCATCATGACCGGTGCTGGTTTCTCTGGATCACGTTCTTTCCATGCTTTCACTCTAGGATTCCTTTTAATTATCATTACTCTTTTTGTCTGTGGAAGGAAACATTCCTGCTTTTCCTTTCCAAATTACACATTCAGCTGACATTCCAAGCAGTTTTTCAGTGCCTCGACACTGCAGCGCTTGCAGGTTTTTTTTTTTTTTTTTTTTTTTTTTTTTACACACATCTTGCTCCTCTGTCAGTTTCTATTGTGACAGGAACGAGTCCTTCGGCATAGCCTGGCTGAGCTCCTCTCTAATGTGAGCGTCTTTATGTTGGGTGGCTTCCCTGCAAAGTGATCCTCTCCTATTTTCCCAGGGTGCTACGACCTCCTGGTGGTGTTTCCAACATTTCCTTCGGCACAGATGAGGAGAAACCCCCGGTTAGAAAGAACAGGATGGCCTCCAACATCTTTGCTGGACCTGATGATCCCCACGCCCATCGGCGAAACAACCCACCTGGTGAGCCTCCTGTTTACCTTCAGATTGCTTTCAGAGAATTACTTCGATTTGGTATGAGCTACCCCTTTGGTCCAATGTCGAAATATGTGCAGAGGCAAACGTCCTGTACATCAAAACAGAACAGAATTACTGAGCTCTGCTAACTTCATGTATTGCGATCAAAGAGCATGTCTACCCTCTATAATCTCACACCTGTTCTATGTGTTACTATTGGCAAAGTTTTTGTTGTGAGGGATCCTGTTTATACCTGCACTGCAACATCACAAAAATGTACATTACGACAAGGTTTATATGCCCTTTAATTTAGCAAAAGCCTTTTTTGGAAATTGTTTACGGTTTTGTGCGGGAGAGGACTGTCAAAAAATGCCTGAGCTTCACAGATTACAGCCCTCTACGTTCCATGACTTTATTAACTGGAAGCCTGGTGTTTGCTTTGATTTATTACAAGTGGCGCATGTACGTGAATGAGCAGCCACGTGATGTACAGTTAAGTCCAGATTCCAGAACATTCCTTTTCTGGCTTTTTTATTGTATGTTTTTGTTTCTACCACCGCAGCCCTGACCAGGACAAGTGGTTAGAGATAATGGGTGGATGGATGGATGGTTTTTGCTTCTGATTAGAAGTGGCATGTTGGAATGCTTTGCAACTGTAATGCAGCGAACATCACATTCTGTAAAGTCACATTGATTGTGTCGGCAGATACTTAGGTGGTCTTTCTGATTGGTTTAATTTGATTCTTAAGTGAGGTTTCCTATAATGCAGTCCACCTTCTCAGGAGTTACTTGTTGGAGATGCCAGGCTGTGGCACCAAGACTGCACAATCTAGATATGTAAAGCAGTTGTACTTTGACTTAAGGATTGAACTGTAGCGCTGGATTCCAGGCCATCTTAATGCAGGCCAAGTTTATGCTGGTTATATGGGGCTGAGGTCTTTACTGGCCCACTACCTTTAGGGGGATGTTACAATTTCTGATCCTTACTTTGGCAGTCAACTACCAATTAAAGAATACAGAAGAGAAAACCTTGAAGGCCCATGCAGTTTTCCTCCTTTGAAACTTTTCAGAGTTTGGTAGTAAAGTTTGAATGGTGACCTTATTTGGTATGTCTTAAGGATTGTCACGGGGGAGTGGTGCAGACAAGATTATTTATAAAGCAGGAATAATTTTCCTTTTTAATAACATTCTTCTAACAGCTGCTTCCTTGTGGACGCAGCACTGACAACTTTGGCAGCTGTTTTTGCGCTCTTCTTCCAAACTCCTCTTATTCCTGTTGTGGCAGACGGCAGTTGTAGTGGAAACGCTGCCCGGTTTCCGGACCGCTCCAGCAGAGTCACAGATGGGAGTTTTGAGGACATGTCTGATTCAGGAGGTAGAGAACTCACCACTGTGGTGTCAAGTGAAGGGGACTGATCCTTAACTTGGCCTCCTTTCCCTAACAGGGAGGATGATGTATACAAAATGTGTCACGTCTGGAGAACTTTCCCGGTAGAGTTGTATATCTCAGGGAATGATTTGAACCAACCACAGTTTCATGAATCACAGGAAATGACTGCATATCGAGACGGGCTTTTCCCGGTGACTCGCTGGCTTATAATACACCGTGATCATTCCAAGCCTGCAAACCAATCCTGGAACTGCAGCACTTATTGTGTAAAAGTGCAGATCATCAGGAAAATATGTGCACCCAAATGAAGGTAACATGAGTCCCTTTGTAGACAACTGGCAGCAGGTGAATTTGGGTGGTGTGTGTGTGTGTGTGTGTGTGTGTGTGTGTGTGTGTGTGTGTGTGTTTGTGTGTGTGTGCGCGCGCGTGCGCGTGTGTGGTAGACTAAAGTTCACTTCTAGCTGCTGGAATGTCTCCCAGAACGATCTTTTATAACGTTTAATAATGGAGCGCAGATTCGCATTGTCTTGCTGGAATGGGTTGCTTCCTGGACAGTTGAGCAAAGCCAGTGGAAACAAAACATCATCTTGGGTCTTTATGTGCTTTTGTGGTTTTATCCTAAACAATTAAGCATGCTATAATGTATGTTCTGTACTGTACAATGGTTCATTCAGACGAGACAAAGATAGTTTTGTAGATAGGGGAGAAATGGTCAAGGACAATGACTTCAGTTTATCGAAGGGGTGAAGTAAAGATAGATGGCGGTCCATCTGTATCAGTAATGACAGATGATCTCCTTCAGAGGGAGACCCCTGTAGCTGGACTTGGAGAACAGGGAGGTCCTGTGGACTGGTTCAGATTCTCTTGCACATTTCTGTTCTGTCAAATTTGAGCTGCATTTCAACATCTTCTGAAGAAGTTCTGCCTTGTTTTTGTAGCCCAGATGCATGGCACCAGGCCTCAGTTATGACCCTGAGCCCCACAGCAAGTGAAGCATAGCCCAAGTGCTGCCTGCTGCTGTCCTGCTGCAGTCAGCCTCCAACCGTGAGATGAAAGCAGCCTTTTTTCTATCCACAGCCTGAGAAGCTTACGCAGAGTCTGTCAAAGAGACTGAACTGCTGATTCGCAACGACGCCTCACAGAAGGCAGTTCATTTCTCCCTGTTAGTGGGTGTTTATTTACTGCGGGGACCAGTTTGTTTGCTAATTTATTGTCTGGATATTCTTACTCTCGCGGTTGTAGAAGAGGAAGGGGCGAGATAGTGGGCCTGCTGACAGGTTTCTGATCTACAGCTGCTTAGAGTGGAATTTTTCATGAAATGGCATCGGCATCTGGTCAAACGAGAGCAGCCAGTGGTTATAGTGAGTTCTGGTGCTTTCAATTCCACTTTTTTCAGTTTTTTTTTTGGTCTTGGATCTTTTCAGAGGTTGAATTTTGGTCTTCATGAAAATAGAATGCTGGTTTGGTCAGCTGCTGGTCAGCTGTCCTACCTCAGGGTTGCAGGCATTCCTACTGGTTACCCCTGTGACTGCTGGGAAACGCATATGGAGGGTAACCTGTGGAGAACCAGGTTTAGGGCTGTGAGGAAGCCGCTTGAGAAACATCAATGCGGAAGCTACATTTGACTGGCAGCCGGAAGGGACAGAGCCACCAACTGGGCCGGTTTCTCAACCTGTACGTCTCTGCAGGAGGGGAAGCCAGCGGTGTACTGTGCGGCGAACCCTCTGCCCCCCTGAGAAGATGCTATGTTCCACCTCCCTGGAAGAATTCTGAGTTGGAGGAGGCGCCCAGAACCCTTGTGAGACATTGTTACATTTATTTGTGTTAAATTTGTAAATATAATACATGTGTTTGTATAAATGATTGCGTTTGTGAAGTGAAATGTTCTGCTTCACATTGTTATATTGCAGGATGAGAAAAAAGAGCACACGGAAGATGGTGAGTGCTGTTCGTGCCCTCTTTTTGTCCATTACACATCAACATAGAAAGTCAGCAAAACGGAGGAACGTGCATCAAAAACCCTGCTTCTCATCTTCTGGAACATAACACAAAACCAACGGGCCCCACATTCCTCTGTGTTGCTGTTCAGTCTCAACAGATGTGTGTCTGAGTGAGTGATAAACTGTAGGTGCTTTTAACTTCTTAAACTTTGTTATGCTGCGTAGGTCACCCTGAATAAGGCTGTGTTAGATAAAAAAAAAAAACAGCAGTGTTGTAGGAATCAGCTTAAAGCATTTTTTTCAATAGTGTGCAAAAGTGCCTTTTACAACAGAGGAAGGACTGTTACATTCCTCACCTAATCCAGCTCGTACAGATGTGTCTGTACTTATTTTTGCTAAGAGATTCTTTGTTCCTTGTCCCATTTCAGCAGAGAACGCAGAGGAGGAGGAGGAGGAGGAGGAGATGAATCTGGAACAGGAGGATCAGCCTCCGCAGCCGTCCCCTCCCACAGAACCTGCCCCCGGTGCAGGCTCTGCCGCCCGGAAACACCCCCCAGGAGGAAAGTCCAGTCTGATCCTGGGCTGAATTTGCTTTCTTTTCATTTTTTTCCCAACTTTTTTCTTTCACCTTGTATCTCCTTTTTTAAGAGAATCTTCACCCTATTTACATCTTGTATGAGCCATGGAGTTTTCTCCTTTTTCTGCCCCTTTCTAAAACATTGACCAAAGCACTTTATGTATCCACTTTGAGTTCAGCCCATCCTGTAGTGCATCTCGCCTGCTGGAAAAGGCATGAAGACCCGCTTGTCTGTTCCCTAATGTAAATGGTAAAAAAAGAAGATCTGATGTGCAAATTTCTAAATGAAATAAAGATTGATATGAATTTGTTGCAATGCTCATTGTCTTGTATTTACACCGTCACACAAGGAAGGCTGAAGAAATCGCTCTCCCGCAGCAAAGTGGCACAATGCTGTGACTGCAGACAGAGCAGGGGATTATGTTTGCTGGAAATGTCTGCACCAGAACAAAAGTGAGAAACTTCAACTTTTGAGTTGAGAAACAAACTCCGGTTTATTTAGGTCGCTGAAAAGTTTGACAGCTTCTCAAGGTATGCCCATGCGACTGTGTGTTGCTGACTGAACTAAAGATTCTCTTTTCATCCACCTGATCCCAACGCTTGGATTTGTTTCTGTCTTCACTGCTGCGGTTCACAAATATTTTTGATTCACATTTCACACGAGATAAATATTTTAAATACTGTGTGCTTCTCGAGCATCTTTGATGGTTGCCACATTATTTCCTCAAGTGGAATTGCTAAATTGCTGTGTTTTCTTTACGTTAGTTACAAAGCAAATGTTTGTATTCGCCCTTGTATATAATTTCAGTGCTGAGAATAGGTCCAGGACGAAGGTAAGAGGATTTGTGTCTCTCTGGATGTGTTTACTCAGCATTCTGCTGCCCCTTTTAAGCACATTACCAGTGGGCGTGAATGGAAGACCTAATAGCAGCTCATATAACTCATTGCTGGTTTTGGCAAAGAACTGATTTTTGGCAGTCGTTTCTGTGGAAACTGTTGGCAAAAATTGTATTATTTTTTTCCCATAGAAATTAAGGGTGCAAATGATTTTAATATTCATCTGGTGTGCGAGAAAGCGCGGGTTGCGGTCTGGCGACGGTGATTTTTACGAACTGTTTGATCGGCAGTCGACCGTGCGTGATTTTGCCGTGGCAAAAAATCGTTCAGCTGCAGTTCGCAGCTTTGGCCACGTGATGGCAGAAGAACCGAAAAAGGGGATTCGTGAGGTTTGGCCATTCAATTGTGCTGTGCGATTTCTCGTGTAAAACGGTGTTTTTTTTTACCATAAATATTACCTGCTGCACTCATATTTACCATCATTGCTGCTGAATGATTAGGCAAATCGACCGCATTTCGGACGATTTATAATTTTGCTTTGCTGATGTGTTTTATGGCTGGTAACGTATAGGAATTCTGCACGAGTCAAAATCAAAAGGGTTTTTTTTTTTTATTTTTAAGTAGCTTTTCAAAAATATCTTTGCTCGCAGACTGTCTAGGCTTCGTTCCACGGGAAAAATAGCCTTTGCAAGAGGACGGTTCTCCACCGAGACAATTAAAGACTTAATAGTGACGAGCACTTTGGCCACGTTTGGCCAATTGGGATGAATTTCGAGTTCTTTTCAAAATGTAATTCGCATGGAAATGTTCACATTTTGTCACATTTTCGTTCAAGGTAAGAACGGGCGTCACACTTTCCTTTCCACAATACGAGAAGTTGTATAGGGAAGCGTTAGACGAACCGTTTTCTGTTATGGATCCACACATCTTCTGAACCTTTTACCTCCGTCAAGATTTCACTTCGTACCGCTCGTTTAAGCTCAGTAAAGTCATTTCGCACAACCTGCTGTATTGTTCTGAGTGGGGAACACAGCATTTCAGTTAGTGCTGGATGCAGTTGAACTTGAGAAGAGCAGCTCCTTGCTTTGGCTGTACAGGTGCCCTCTGGAAGGTCCAACGCTCAGCATTTTCGCCTCTGCTCAGTTGAAACCGAAAATCCAAGGATGGGCCTAGCACTCGAGTTGCTTGCCTTTGTGGTGTCCGCCGGCATCACCGCATGGACAGTTTCTTCCCGTGGTAGGTGTTATTCCAAAAGGATCACAGTGATGTTCTGGAGGCTCCATTGTGTGAAAATGGTCTTTTATAAAAGTAGTCTTGGAATCCAGAGTGGTGCTTTGGTGGTTTAGGTGGATCGCTTGCATGTATTTTTAGGAGGCTACAATGGGGAGGTGGTGAGCTTATGGTTTTTCCCCTCCAAGCAGGATTTCTAAGACTGAAATGCCCGCTGGAGACCCATGGTATGTGTGGTCAGGACTCTGTTATCCAGTGCATTGTCAAATCCAGCCACCAGGACATGAGGGTGATGGGGCTGATGTGGAGGAAGCTGGGTTCACCTGTTTCCCTCGTCTCCCACATGGATGGGAGTTTCAAGCAAACGGACCGTTTCCAGCTGGTCACGCAAGGCTGGGATGAACAAAACACCAACGCGTCCCTGGTGGTGAGGGCCACACGGGTGGCCGACCAAGGACTGTACCAGTGCACGGTGCTGACAGACCACGGGGAAACCAAAGTGATCACCAGCTTGAGGGTCACAGGTGAACCTCTGTGTTTCAGTCCTCTGTCAGGCTTAATGTAGACACGTTGCCTCTTATCCCTGTAGCACATACATCGGTCAGCCACAACATTAAAACCACTGACAGGTGAAGTGAATAACATTTATCTTGTTACAATGGTACCTGTCTAGGGGTGGGGGAGGTGTATTAGGCAGCAAGTGAACAGTCAGTTGTTAAAGTTGATGTATTGGAAGCAGGAAAAATGAGCAGGTGTAAGGATCTGAGGGACTTGGGCATGGACTATATTGTGATGACTGGGTCAGAGCATGTCCAAAACAGCAGGCCTTGTGGGGTGTTTCCTGGTAAGCAGTGATTAGTACCTACCAAAAGTGGTCCAAGGAAGGACAATCGGTGAGGGTCATGGGTGCCCAAGGCTCCTTGGTTGCCCGTCTGGTCTGATCCCACAGAAGAGATACTGTAGCACAAACTGCTGGAAACTTTAATGCTGGCCATGACAGAAAGGTGTCAGAATACACAGTGCATCGCAGCTCCTGCATATGATGCCGTGTTGCCGCAAACCGGTCAGAATGTCCACGCTGACCCCTGTCCACCGCCAAAAGTGCGTACAATGGGCACGTGAGCATCGGAACTGTGCGGTGAAGCAGTGGAAGAAGGTGGCCTGGTCCGATGAATCATGTTTTTTTTTTTTTTTTTTAGATCATGTGGATGGTCGGGTGTGTGTGCCTCATTTACGTGAGGGAAAGATGGCAGCAGGATGCACTATGGGAAGAAGGCGAGCTGGCAGAAGCAGTATGATGCTCTGGGCAATGTTCTGCTGGGAAATCTTGAGTCCTGGCATTCATGTGGATGTTACTTTAAGGCCCCACCTCACAACTTAGAGCTCCTAAAGGATCTGCTGCTAACATCTTGGTGCCAGATACCACTGGCCACCTTCAGAGATCTTGTGGAGCCCATGTTTCGATGGGTCAGAGCTGTTTTGGTGGTATGAGGGGAACTTGCACAATATTAGACAGGTGATTTTGGTGTTGGGGTTGATCAGTATATTTGTGAACCTTGCATAGGTAAGGTTGAAACTTTGCTTGAAGGCAATGCTAACATTTAAAAAAAAATTTTTTATTTAATTAAGTACACCTCCTGCACAGACAGAATTGTAAAGGAGGTACAGTATCAGGATGTATTTGAGGTATAAAAAGCATCCTCTTCTATATAATGTGTCCATGAGGTGAACCATACAATATAATGCTCATAATGAGGGGAAAAAAGTAATGTTGTGTAATACTGTATAGTTGTGCATAATCTAGTACAACTTTTTCATATTTTAATTTAGTTTGATATTTTACAGATGTATTTTTTCTCTGAAGAGAAAGTGACACCAGTAAGAACCTTCTGCCCGCAGTCAAGCAAAGTCCTAAGCTGAATCGTACTAAGGTTGACAAGACTTAAAAAGAGCTGTTTGTGTTCGAAAACCTGCAACTGTTACTGAGCTCAAGCAGCTCAGTGGAAGGTTGTGGTTATGAGGTTACGTGGAAAGCCAAAATTCCTCCAGGTCAACAGCTGAATGAAGCGTTCACTTGTAGTCATTGCAGTTCAAGGTAGCACAGCCTAAGTTACTGACTGTGATCTGTGATTATTTTTCATGCCCGATTGCTCGTTCCAATATGCTTCACACTAAGGACATGGTGAAAAACAATTTTGTTCATTTCTTTATGTTGTCATGTTGTTGGCGTTACTCTTTATTGTGGGTTCTGTTCATATACAGTGCATTCTGACAGATATCAGATGAAATTTAATGTCAAGAAGCTGCAAAAATAGAGAAGTTGAAAGGGAGTAAATTCTTACTTATTAGGAATTTTGTGTTTTCATATTAGTTATTCTCATTTCTATCTTGCATTCCAGCCAAGTACAAGGAACTAAAAGTGACTTCTATTCCGGAGCGCGAGATTCAGGAGGATTCTAGGGTCTTGATGGTGTGCACTGCCCATGGTGGCTATCCAGAGGGCACCATGAGGTGGTTTGACCAGTATGGCACCGACTGGACCCGCAGTGCAGAAATGCAGGTGACGGAGGCCAAGGATGGCTGCTTCAACCTGACAAGCAAGTTTTCTGTGTGGAGGGCATCCTCCATCTCACCACGGTATAGGTGCGTGCTGCTGAATGGCGATGGGACTGAGGAGAACAATGTGGAAGTCCATCTGAGCTTTGCTACTCTAGGTACTGTTTCCTTTATTTGCTCAGCAAATTTTACTTTACCCAAAAGAAGCTTTGTTCATTGTAACTATTGTTGGTGTTCACTTGTATTAAAGTTCAATCATTATATGAGCATACTCACTGGCCAGTTTTTTGGGTACAGTATCAGATGGGACTCCGTGCTCCCTCAAAAGTATAAATTCAGCAAGAAAGTTCTGGATATATTCACCAGGCTGGCTTAACAGCATCACACAGATTTTCTTCTGCTATCATCTTCCACCTCATCCCAAAGATGCTCTGTTGACAGAGGTGGGGACCATGTGAACAATTGGAGCAAAGCGAAGCGTCATCATGTTTGTGGAACCATCACGGAACTTTGAGGCAGTGTGTACTGTAACACAGCCTATTATCCTCCAGCAAGTATCTATTAGAGATCAGATGAAGTGGCTATGAAATTGTGCACCTGGTCAGCTCCAATGTTTTGATACTTTTGCATCATTAAAACAATGTTTGGTTGGTACTAAAAGAGAAGAAGGATTCATTAAGTTTACACTCATTTCTGAAGTTGCCATCAGCAACAGAAACTGCTGTTTAAACAGCCCAGAGAATGGCTTCCCATTCTATTGAGGAAAAATTTTTATTAAGGCATTGTTTTATTTATTTCAATTGAATGGCTTGTTGCTCTGTTAGAAGGTGGCCATTTTCTTTGTCAGTTCTTGGCTAAAATTCTTTTCCTTATACAGCACATGGCAGTGTGTTTAAACCTAAACCTCACAGATCATTTAAAAAAAAAAAAAAACCTTTGTGACTCAAGTTTCTCCTTTAATGACTCTCAACTTTCCCTGCCAGAGTGTGTGTGGGATTTCCTTTTTGTATTCCTGTTTTGGTTTGTCTGTTTACAGGATACTTATTTCTCGTTGGTTTGGTCCACTACTGTACCTATTGCACTTTAACACCTTGTATAAGGGCTTTGGCACTCAGAAAATATTGAAGTTCTATATTGACTGGAGTTTCCACTTACCACTGACTGCAACCAGCACAGCAAAGCCCGCATTCTGTACCCCTTTAGTCTTATTGGAACGCCAGTAAACTCGTCCATACATGGGTGTAAGTTGTGTCAAACTCCTAGTTGTGCAGTACAAATACAGTATAGAATTACTAAATTACACTTATTCTAGTATTCTAACATAAGTTATACATTACAATGATTAGGATTGTTGCTTATCTAATACTAAAACCCTTTGACACTGATTCAGTTTTGGGTTCTACTGCTGTCTGCTGTTGGTGTGATGAGCTGTGCATTGAGATGCCTTTCTGTGCGCCAGGCTGTACTAATTTGTTGTTTTCACACTTGTGGATTTCCTGTTGCTTAAAGCGTGGACATTTTGTCCTGACCTATGGTGACATTTTTTTTTTTTTTTTTTTTTTTTTTTTTTTTGCTTATGCAAGTACATTTGGGTTTTTTTTTTTTTTTTTTTTTAACTTTAAACACTGTTGCACAGAAACGCCGATTACCACCTCTAGCACAAACAGTCATAACCGCACTACATAGATCTCACCTCTTTCCTATTCTGATACTCGGTCCTTGAGTAGGTGAACCTCTTGCCTGAGTCTATATGTGCTGAGTTTCAGTCCCTATGACCCATGTCATCATATAGGTGTACCTGATAAAGTGGCCAGTGAGTGTATACATTTCCTCAGCTCCCTTTTTTTAAATTTTTTTTTTTATATTGTTTAGATTTGCTATTAAAGCTCAAATTGGTGAAGGTCAAGTGGAGTGAGTTGTGTAAGGAAAAGGTTGTAGGTTCCCATGCCCAAGGATCCCTACTTTTGTAACTTTGGCCTCTTAACCTGTAATTCAAACTTGTACTTGTTGTACAGATGCATGTATTTCAAAGAAATGCATTGAATATGTATGGTTTAAATTAATGTATAGTTAATAATTCCACCTGTAGTATTAGTAGTTAATAATAAAGTATTAAATAATAGTAATACTATATAACATTACGTGAGATTAATTTAAATGTCTGCTGTCATGTTGCTTATAGAAAAAGTTTCCAAAAGACTGAGCAACAAGAGCATCGCAGCAGTCATCGTGGTTCTGGGTTCACTGACCTCTGGGTTTCTGGTCTTGACACTCTTTCAGAAGAGTGAGTGCAGAGTCTCAGGTTTGTGGTTGGTTGTTCTTTTCACCCAAGATGGTCTGTACAGCAGGGCCGTTGGACGTACTTTTGTTTGTTTTTGACTTTCTGTTTGTAGATTTTACAGCACATAATCATGAATTTCCCATTTTGTTTTTAGCCCAGCTCTACCCTTGGGAAGAGGATGCCAGGGAGGTGAGGGACATGGAAGGTATGGCGCACAGTGCAGGTTACTGCCACGTGCAGTGTGTTGGGATGTACAAACTGGGTCTTGGGTTCAATGTTTATAGATGTTGGTGGACTTAATTTTCACATGCACAGAGTGCAGCTTTATAAGAGTATCATGAACAAAATCAGAAGCAACATCTGCATAAGGGACTTTAGAATGCAGAAATACTGCAGAAGAGTAAAACCACAAGGTATATTGTAATGAGCAACGTGTTTTTCAACAGGTTTGGACAGTCTGGAAGAAGTGCATACAGAGTCTTGAAAATCTGTTGATGCCCAGTAGTTGGGTGTCTTTGCTGGTTGTTGCTGAAGGCGGCTTAGCCCAGATTAGTTCCCACTTCGCTTCTGCAAAGCTACACAAATGTAATCATCTGGAAGGTAGAAAAATTATGCCCCAAGGATGCTTCTTTTTGTCCCACATTCCAAGGAGTACTTCCTTGGTGCCAAGGGTTATTCAATGTTCTCTTATCACTTTCCGAACTGGATTGTCACACAAATTAAATTTGAATTAAACAATATATTGCAAATTTATTCCTGTAGTTGTGACATTTCTAATCTTAACCAAGGTAAATGGTATATACATAGAACCCTAAAAAGAAATGCACAAATATTGGTACGTTTTACCTTTAAAAACACAGCATTTAAAATTAATTTTCTTATTCAAAGTTTGCAACTTTACACATGCAAGTTTTTTTTTTTTTTTTTTTTTTCCATCAGAATATTTAAGACCAAATTCTCATCTTAATGTAAAGTTGCTAGTTCAGGGGTTTTTTTTTTTGTTTTTTTTTTTGTGGTTTGTATGTTTCCTGAGCTTTGAAGACACTGGCTCAGTTCCGGAAACATCTTGGTGCGATGGACATGCATCTCACAAGCTGGATGTTTTGTAGTCTCTGTTTTTTCAGCACCTTGCTTGATGGAGGTGAGTGTGGTTGATAATGATCCGCCTGGAGTTATCGCCGTCAGGATTACAGGCATTTTATTTCCAGCTAAATTGTTTGAGAAACAGTCTAGAACCAACTCCATGACTCGTTCAGTGGTGGGGCACTTTCTGAGAAACCTTATTGTAAAAAAATTAACATTTTAAAGCATTTCAAATCCATAACTTTGCATTAAGAAAAGTAGCACAGCTTTCAAGATACAGCTGTAAAGAATCACTGATACAGTCATTTGTTTAGTTTTAGTTTTGTTATTTGGCCAAACTCCCAGGTTTGATGAAGAAAGTCTTCTCAGCTGTAAAAGCAGAGCTTCTTTTCCTTATACAGCAAGAGGACAGAAGAGGATTGTCCAGTTGCAAGCAGGTGGGACCTTCACCATTGACTGCACCTTGGAAGGAAGCCTTGTGATTTACCTGTACAAGAGACTCTCACAGGAAACGATGGTCCTCTTCTGGAATTCTACAAGCAAAGAACTGACAGCAAACCGCAGCTTCCAAGACAGAGTTATGATGGAGAGTAATCATACAAACTTCAGGTTCAACCTTACTGATCTGAAGGAGAGTGACTCTGGAGTTTACTGGTGTTCCAGTAAGGCTAAACGGGTAGAGAATGCAGGCTTTGCTGTGCTGGTCGTGGTCAGTGGTAAGTGTAAACCCCCTGAATGGAACTTCTTTTTTTTTTTTGTAGTACTTGGCTACTGTGGAAAGTATATGATGGTGTTGGGATTGTGCACGTCAGCTTTGTTACATCTGCCAGACAAATAAAGGTGTTGCCATGACGTAGTGGTTATTCACTGCGCCTGACATGGCAGTTAAGAGTATGGACTTGTAACCTATAGGTTCAAGCCTCAATTTGTGCTAGTGCTGAAGTGGCCTTCAGCAAGGCATTAACCAGGAAACCCTGTAGGAAAATACCTGGATGCATAATTTGGTCAGATACTCGTAAGCTGCTTTGGGTAAAAGCCTCTGCTAAGCAATAAATTATTGATTCTTGTTGGTATGCTTTTGCTAACAAAATCTGTTTATACATCCTTGGTTTTGCCAAGTTGTGCAGCTATTGTTACATGATGTAATGACTTTGTGTCATTTATGTGACAAATGTACAGATGGTGCATGTCAGTCTCCTAGAAGGACTGATGGTTCACAGGTTTTGGATGGAGGTAAGAATTTACTCATTAATGGCTTTATTAGATCGCTGTGGTTTCTGACTGGGTTAGCGGTGTCCAACTAAATGAAATTGCACGATAAAGTAAAATTAATCTTTAGTACTAATAGATTTGGCTTTGATTTTGAATAAAAATGAAGCAAATGTTTATTTGGTGATGTGTTAGTTGGTCATTGCTTTGTTGTGTGAAAGTTTCTATTTTGCATTCCACTCCCGCTGCGCTGCCCTTGGACGACAATATTGACCTGAAACCAGACAGTAAAAAAAACTGCTGTATGATAAATGACTGAAAACTATTAATACCGCAAGTCATTTCTGACGTAGTCAACAGTTAAACGAAGAAGGATGCTAAATTGTTACCTGTATCAGATACAATGTTTTTTGTGGCACAGGTGAGGACAGTTCCCCTGGGTTTTCCTTCCTGGTTCCGACCATTGGGCTAATAGTGGTCTTTCTCTTCCTGAGTGTGGCAATCCTTGCGATCATTTTCATGATCAAAGTGAGTAAAACTGCTCTTCCGTGGATTGAACGTGGCCTCTGAGGGCATACTTATTTCCTAAAACTCTCCAATTGCTTTGCCTGGCAGATGAAGAAGTGCTGTAACGCGAGGGATGCGCACGTCATGCCAACCGATTCCATTTACGAAGATATGCAGAGACATAACACGTCCCTGTAAAAGCAGATGACTTATTAGGAGGACCTTTTTACTGGGACTAAGGAGCGAGTGTGCACATCCTTTTGAACCAAAAATTTGTTTTAAAACAAAAAAAAAAAAAACACATTTACACCTTTCATTGGATTTCCTTGTTTATTGCTCACCAGTCTGAGTTTATTGCACAGTGTTTATTCTCCCCCCACCTTGACTGACAGCCTTGCTCTTTCGTGTTTGGGAGAAGTAATAACAAATGAAGACCTGTTTAAGTAAGTTTAATAGGCTAGAAATTTCTTTTTTTTCTTTCAAATTTTGACTGCTGTTATGAGTTGTATAATATATTTTATTGATATGTGTGTAAACTACTGTCTAACAAACTGAATTTTGTATTTTACTAACATGTAAATAGAAAGCTTTTGAGCAGATTTGTAAAAATATCCGGGTTAACAGTCTGGAACTTTGTTGGATGTATTTTGATATATAAGTGCTACTGTGAAGTTATTAATAGAGTCCAGTCTACATCATTTGAACCCTCCGTGTTAATAGCAGTTATTGTTTCTAAGGTAATTTAACAGTTAAGCTCTGTATCTATAAAAACCCGTCTGCATGCGTTTATGCACGTCTTTGATTTTCAAGCCACAGATTTAAAAAGGTTTCTGGGTAGCCGTGTTCACTAAACTCCAGAAAGGCTACTTTGCATTTAGACACTTTAAAATTCGGCCTCTGAAAAGGCTTCAAGAAGCAGGAGCAGTAACGTCACTGATTGATTTTTCTAACCACAAATGACAACGGGTGCTACACATGCTCTACACAGACATAACATACATGACACTGATGGGTTTTTGTCGCCACACACACTAATATACTATATTCAACAAATTTAATAATAAATTTTGGTGATATATAATTGGTTATTACTGCATGCACGTCACTACAGCCGGCGTGCATTACTGTCACTGCCATCCACATACTTGAACACTGGCGTGTGTAGCCTTTATATGTGAGTTAAGGAAAATATAAAAATGAATAAGAAATTATAACACACGTACACAGTGCTGCACACATTACTGATGAAAGTACAATACAGTTTGGCAATAATAAATTTAAATATAAATTTTGGTATCACTTTCTGTGGTGTTAATTTATCTGACAGCACTATCTAACTGTATACTAAATGGAATCACTTTCAATGTTGAAACAGTCTGGTGAGTATATCATGTTACTCCAATCCTATACCTTTTTAATCTGGGCAGCAGGCCCCCCCCCCCACGATAAAGATGCTAACATTGATAGTGTTTGCGAACATCAAAAAGTCTAATCTGAGTTTAACTTGATGCTCGGGTAGTTCATTTGATCTTACAGTAGGTTTTACTCAAGTAAATCTTTGGACAAGTATTATTGAGTGTTTTTGACTGCACACCTCTGAAAAGAATGTATTGTAAGAAGAAACTAACTTATTTAATGTCATTTTGCCTTTTCACATCATATTCAGTATTCTGATTATCTTGCTCTCATCTCATAATCCCCACAGTGAAATATTTTATAGCTGATCTGGCAAATATGATTTATATGGCATTCAGAATTCATTTTGTCATTCTGCAATTATATAGCTATACAAGAGAGAATAAGATGTAGTTTTCCTCAACCACAGCACACAAAATAATATAATAATGCAGATTGACAAAGTGAACCTTGAACTTTTCAAGTTTTCTGTCCTAGAGAATTTTTACCCACTGAGGAGGCACATTTTTTCATTTGTAGTTTGGTAAAAGTTTTTGCATTCTCGACATTGAACTTGTCTCAGCGTTTTACATAAATGAAGCTAGATAGCTCATCAACAGTAAATACAATACACTGAACAGCAAAAACAGTAGAAATTAAATACTTCTCCCTTTGTTTGCATATTGTGAACATTGTTTGCTATTCAGTAGCCAGTAGGATACCAAAATGTGGCAGACAGTACAGTAGATGCTTTGCAGCTGTTTCTGGTATTTCACTTGGAGCAGTCGTAAGATTTAAGTTGAAACGAACATCTAGAACTTCTGCAGAGAATAGAAATGTGATGGTATTAGTTCCTTTCTTTGTGTTAAATAGTGTACATACTTGTGTAAGAATGTTGGGTTCTTGCACATCACCACCAGCAAACAACATAGTGAGAAATTGAAACCACTGAGTGCAGAGAAGGTTAGATGAAGACCAGAGCCCTTGGAAAAACCAGAGCAACTCACTGCGAGTGCAGCTTTCCTCTGTCCTGCATTGCCTCATATCAATCTGATATATTACAAAAATATCAGGGTTTCTAATTTTTGTATCCACATTTCTGGATCATTATTGCAGGGCGAACAAAATAGCCATATAGGCAAAAAGTTCCCTTTGCAAATGATCGATTTAATTTTTTAAGTAAAAGTTGAATCAGAGTAGGTCTTGACTTTTTTAGGGCCAGCGCAACAGCAGTGATAAATTGCAAGGTTCTGCTCAGCAGGATATATATAACATGGTGACACACGCAGACATCTCAGAGTTGAGTCATGTAGGGACTAGATCCCCTGTCTGTGGTTTGAGATGACTTGCTAGCTTTACAATTGATGCAAATGCAGCGCCATGTTTTTGGGTTTTACAAATAAGCCCATGAGAGAGACAAACCATTACTTATGCTTTCCTGAAAGCCAGCAAAGTCTTTGTGACCTTCAAGTTTTAGATCCGATGCACATGACTAAACTGTTCAGCAGCAATATATTTTCACGCCTCTGTCATGCTTTGATGTCCTTGCAAAGTATCTTGCAATTGTGCAGTGCCAAACCAGCAGGTTTGAATTTTTTGAATGTGGGAAGTTTGGGGTGTTTTTCACTTAAGCAAAATGAATTACTGTATTTGAAATGTTTCATTTCTATAGAAGTCTTGCTATAGAGAGACATCACTGTGACTTAGGGTTGTACTATGTGCAAAAAACCATCTGATTCTTTATGTAAGTCGTCATGCCATATTTACACATTTTGGTCTGCATGCGGTGTTTTTATTTTATCAGAACTCTTTACTGGGTTTCTTTGCACAAAGTTTTTTTCAGTCATTGCTTTGTAATGTTTTTTTTGTTTTTAAAATACATGGGAATATCTTATAGGAAGGATATAAGCAAAGTATTTGCCAGTTCAGAATATCAGATTAACCAGGTTGTTTTAAAGGCCTGACATCAGGGAAACAGAAAATTCAGCTTGTATCTGGGAATTTATACATGAGCTGGGGTGATTATTCTATTATTTATGAACCCCATCTTTTAACTATAGTGACATTTTATATTTTCTTGTGTAATTCTGGAGAGAAGAACAGAATCCAGGAGAGATGCATTGTGCAACAGACCCGGTTTTGGTAGCAGATTACAGAATATTTGTTATTAAAAATCAACCAGCCAGATTTAATTATATATAAAATATTTATCTAAATATTTATCTTAAATCTTTACCAGTGACTTTGCAAGGTGTACAGTATGATAGTCTAAATGTAGAAATTTCTATCCCAATTTGGTTTTCCTTGACATATTTTCCATAATGTAACTGTTGTGATACAGATGTTTGCTTAAGCTTTCTGGGTTTTGCTAGTAATATTTTGACATTTCACAACTAAATTCCTTTATCATGACTGGTAAATGAAGTAACACGGAGGCGTGCTAATGAGAAAAAACTTAATATCAGTACTTCCTTTGAAAAAGACAGTCATAGCGGAAAGAACACAGCATCCTGCAGATTTTTTCAGATGTGTATGCAGTATTTCACTGTAACAACTAAATATGTGGAGTGACCTGAGGCTAAATTTCAATTGTTATGGTCATGCAGCGGCTGCCGTGAGAAAGGCCGCAAACTAGCATGCCTTGTGAACTTAAACAGGATGCTCATATGTTCTCGCCTTTGCCCATCTGATTTGCACATTTCCAGGAGGCTGAAAAAGCTGAACATGCTGTTTATGAATGTTTGGGTTAATTTGCATTACTGTAAAAAGTTTTCAAGGTTTGAACTTCAGCTGGTGTTTGAAAGCCTGTGATGCAACATGTGTCCACTAGAGGACTATTTATGCCATAGTAATCGACAGCAACAGTAAAAGGCTAGAATTGGCACTTAATGTCCTGAGATCAGGTTACATCGGCTACATTAAACAGTTAAAATCCCAAGTGTTAGAGAGTGTCACACCTTTGCCTTATTTATGTGACATCTTTTCCAAAGCAGCTTACAAAATTATCCTTGCACAAATCCAGTCTTCACAAAAGTCTTCTTTCGCCATGAAACATTATAGTAAAGTCATTTAATATTACTTACAATATTACTTACTTATTATTACTTATTATTAATTACAGCTTATGCAAGGTAAGCCTTGGATTAAATGAAATGGCTACAAACAAACAGCATGCAACCGACTGATGTTTAGAAACACGCCTGTTTTTCAGTTGTAATGGATTGACTGTCATTAGCTGGTCACGACTCCAACACGCTTTTAATGTTTTTTGCAGCGTTGAAAGAACCACGATGATTTAGAATAATTCGACCCTTGAGTTTATTCTTCCTGATGGATATCAGGCTTGGGAAAGAAATTCACAAACTGATGACTCAGGGAACCAAAGTTGCCTTGTAAATGCGGCACAGGCACAAACCCTTAGTTCTCGTCCCAAAGTTGCACACAAATGTACAGGGAACATAAAACGCAGAATCCAAGTCAACTGAATGTAGGCAAACATGTGTCAAATGTAATTAAAATAACAAATACTTCTTAGCGAGGGATGATGGAAAGGATGCCTTACCGCTCTGTTACAGTATTTTCTTACATATCAAAGGAAGTGATCTCTATTTGGGGGCAAAATAGTGTTAAACATCTGAGGCTCACCATCAGTGCATCAGACTGCAGCCAGTCAGCTGTGCGTCACATGGTAGGAGACCACAAACCACGAGGTCTAGCCAGCAATGACACATCACCACACTGGAGTTTTATGACAGTCTTCACTACGCCACCTACAGACAACCTCAAACGCATAGTACTATTGCATGACTGTTGGTTCAGTTAATTTAAAAAAAAAAAAAAAAAAGGTTTCTTTCGTTATGTTGTCCGGTTGAAAAAGTCTTACATTTTTGCAGAATGTAAGTTACTTATGTCCTTCCTGTCAGTAAGGATGCTACAGTGTGATGATGTAAAAGTCTGTCTGGGGTAAATGGTGCTGGTTGGACTCTGGCTGGTTTACTCTCCAAGCAAAAGTATGACAGTTATGCCATTGGTGAGTCCAGGATGCCATGGGGCATCTTACACTGTATGGCCAAAAGTATGTGAACATGTGACCACCGCACCCATATGTGCTTGTTGAACATCCCATTCCAAACGCATGGGCACTAATATGGAGTCCCACCCCTCCCTTGCTGCTGTCACAGCCTCAAATCTTCTGGGAAGGCTTTCCCCCAGATTTTGGAGCGCGGCTGTGGGAATTTATGTTCTTTCAGTCACAAGAGGATCAGTGAGGTCAGGCGTTGATGTCGGGTGAGAAGGCCTGGCTCGCAGTTGGCGTTCCAGTTCGTCCCAAAGGTGTTCAGTGGGGTTGAGGTCAGGGCTATGTGCAGGCCACCCAAGTTCTTCCACACCAGCCTGGGCAAACCGTGTGTTTATGGAGCTTGTCTTTTGCACAGAAGCACAGTTGTGCTGCAGCAGGAAAGGAACTTCTTCCCCAAACTGTGGCCACAAAACTGGAAGCACACAATTGTCTAGAATGTGTTTCAGCTGCACCCATGCAGCATCAAACAGCTCATACTTTTGGCCATATAGTGTATGTTCAAACTGCAGAACCAGCACAGGACAGAAAAGTGTGTAATGTATTGTGACACCTTTCAGAAAACTAAAAATAGTGTAAAGCTTTTTTTTGTACAGGGCTGTTATGTCAATATGTGGGTTTAATGTCGCCTGCTGTTCATCAGCCATATTGTTAGCATCATACTACAGTACCTGTACTGGGATAGACTGACATCCCATCCAGGGTTTGTTTCATTGTCCAGCACCAAGACATTCCAGGACAGGCTGTACACCACCACACCCCCGACCGGAATTAAGCAGTTAATAGTGATGGATGGACAAATGGATGGAATATTATCCAGACACCAGATCTGTATACCAGTGCTCCTGCTGTGAATGGCTTTTGTTTGCTTCTTGCCAATAGTCTATTTTAGCCAATGTGTATTTTTGTCTATTTTTGGTTATGTTCTTGATGATTCATTGTATATACATGTCACGATATTTGGGATAAGTGGTCTCTGCTTAGGCTTTATTACTGATTATCAGCAACATTTTAAAATACTGTCTTTAGCCATTTGCCTTGTATGTATGATAGATCTCAGCATTATAGAAATAATTTATCTATTTTTACTTTTTTTTTTTTTGATTCTTGAACCCTTCACTTTGGAAATTCCAGTTTCTTAACCAGAGTGCCATCTGCTGTTCTGGAAAGTGTGGCAGTTACAAGAAAGATATATGTGTTAATTTATCTATTGCAACTATTACACTTTTATCTGTTAAAAGCTTCACTTTTTTGAGCACTAGCTGAGTTACTTGCTGCTGCCCAGGCCAAAAAGGTGTAGCAGAGGAAAGGTAAAAGGTAATATTACATTACGTAAACACCAAACTGTTGTACCATTGAAGTGGTTATATTTAGTACAGTCCTAGTCAAGTGGAAAGCAAAAATACCAAAATGTACTGTATATGAAGCATTACTACATTATTATTTGCACTTTGTGTTTGTTGTGAATCTCTTACATTGTGTGTGATGTATCATTTCTTAATTTTAAAATTCATTTGTGCATGTATAACAGCTACTGATTCCTGTGGTTGAACACGCAGATGGCACTGACAACTGACGGTGATGCGTACACCGTACGTTTGTGTCTATGTGCCTGCAGCAAGAAAATGCAAGGGTGTGGTGTATGATATACAGTACATTTTCTTAAATTTTCTACTTTTGTCAGTGTGTAGAGCATTTGTGGGGCATGAAAAATCTCCGTGTGAAAACCCTTCCGTGTCTCGCAGATTGTGCTTGAAATGGCCCGTTTGTCTTCATCTTGAAGAATCAGCTTGACACTGCCTGGAGGCACTCGTCACTAAGGTGTGTAGTGCCGTTTATGTGTTTCTGGCTACGTAAAAACCTAACCTGAGGTGAGAAGCACCTGTGTGCCAAACTTCAATACTGTGGGCTGAAAAACAAAGCACAGCATGAAGAACAAACAAAGAAACATATTCAGTTTCTTAGATGCTGAAAAAAGTTTTTTTTTGTGAGGAACTTTTTTTAAACAAACTTTTCAACTGAAGGAGCTGAATGATAGGACATGCTGGGTGTTAAAGTCAGTTTAAAATGCAAACTGTAGGCATTGGGGACAAATCTTATGTGACTGGGGAATGCTCTCTATTCAGAGGAGGATTATTGTAGCGACTCAGAAGGACGTGCGTTCGGAGCTCAGGTGCGAGCCTATCTGTCAGCCAGCAGCCTACTTCTGTCTTTGTCTTTGAAAAGAAAGACACACACACACACACACACACCAGATCTCCCACAAAGGGCAGGTGCGACCGGAGGAGGAACGATCCTAGGACAGAATGAACGGAAATTTTACCCTAAGGACTTCATGTACGCGGCGCTAAGGAGGATCGGAGGCGCTGCTGTTTGCTGGGGAATCGCAGACAAGAGAGGAAAACCCGAGTGTGAAACTTTCTGCTCCTACAAGACGCAACATGAGGAGAACGGGATACTCAGGTATTTGCTCGCAATCCAACTCACGTCTCGCACAAAAGGACGGTTTTTCTTAGCCAGGATGTGGAGCGGAGCTTTTTCAGGAGCGCTTGGTGGGCACACCGTTCCGAACCCGGATTTTGCTCCCTCTTCGGGGGACATAGGCTGCGAAGAAAGTTCTGGGCGCAACTGGGATCCCGGGACCGAAGGCGCAGACCCAGGACGCTAGGGGATCGCAGCCCCGCGTGTGGCCGCGCTTGGGGGAAACCCGCTGGCGTTATTAAGCGGACGAAGGGCTTTAAATGTGAATCTCCTACACGTGTGCATGTTTGCTGGCAGCAAAGAGCGTGTTTACTATAAAAACAATTGACACATATTCTTTTCCCGGTTTTTTATTTCATTTCGTTCGGTTCCGCACCGTTTTGACAAATTGTCACGTTTGCGTGGCAACTGCGTTTCGGCGCCGTGCGCTTTTACGCGTGAAAACGGAGTTTAAGGACAGAAATGGCGGGGAGGGGAAGTGGGGGGGAGCAGCCGCTTTTCCATGCGAAGTATAAACGTTTGCCGTCGCTTACAGTTGCAGAAATGTGGCTGAGAAACCAGTCGGCCCGGTTGTGAACTTCCTCCCACGATTGACATTTATATAAACAGATTTATAGGCGCGGCTGAAGTTCAATTTTATTCCCGCGTTTGACTGTGGAGTTGAACGGCAAATCTGGGCAAAAACAAGGTTCGCTGCGTGAGCCCAGCCATAAATATATTATTGTTCTTATATTAATAAATGTACTTTTTTATTTATCGAGAACAAAAATATGCTAAAATCCCGCCTTAGTTTCTCCTACAAAGGAGAAGGTGAGGGGAGTCCAGCCTTTATCATTGGGGAAGCCCAGCGTCATCCTGAGCTCTTATCACCAAGTAAAAGGAATCGGGACCGAGCTGTACTGTGCCTCCTTTTTTACTTTCCTTATAATGCCAGAAAAAAAAAATACACCGAATACAGCATCATTTATCCAGTGCTTTGGATTCATGAAGCTTATACATTTGTCCGGTTTAACTGACTTCTGTGCTCTTTGTTCTCTGTTCGCTCACTTAAGTTTTACACTGTTTTATACCCCCATTTACTGTAGATCTCCAGGACCCCTGAAAATTGTGTGGATTTGCCCTGCATTTCATTAAAGTAGTGCTGCTCGCAGAAGTAGGTACAATCTGAATAGCTGGTAGAGTTTAAGATGCCTCAAGTCCGTCCACATGTGAACTTGAGCTGTGGAGCCGGGCTGAGCTCAGATCTTTTCAGAGCTCTTGGTGTGGAATGTTGGACTTTCCAATAGCGGCTGAGTCATCATCGCATTTCATTCAGCTTTGTGTGAGTGTTAGCAAGTTGGATCCTGCACAGCCAGACATCCCACAGGTTGTGCTCACACACACACACACACACACACACACACATTGCATGACTGGAGCGATGACAGGGAGCTGAGTCTGGACACTCCTTTGCTGGGGTTGTAGGTGACTAAAGGGCGCCGTGCTTCCGTGTCCACCTACGTGAGTCATGGCCTGGTCACTGGCGGCTACGGCCACGGAAGCCTCTAGTCAATAAGTTACAGGCCTTTATAGTATAAGCCAATGCCGGGCGAGCGGTGACATCACTTCCACAGCGTGGCCGTGCTGAATGCCAGCTTATTTTCCCGATTCACAAGGATTTACGGGCGTGTATAAACTGAAGTTAGAGGAATCGACTCCAAACTTGCTCTTGTCTTTGATCTTTAAAATAAAAAAAAGGCTTTTATGTGTTCAGCTCAGGTATCATATTGGGCTTGGGTTTTGTTTCTGCAAACTCAAGGTTGCCATGACTGCAAGTGTTAAATAATCCTTTCATTAATTCTAACATCTTTGTGTCATGATGCTTTCTGGTCGTTGTGAAACGCCTTAGCAGTTACAGTCATTCCAGTGCGTTGTAAATAAAGTTCACCTTTTTAACCCAGAAAAATGTCACGTCTCTGAGATGGGCGACATTATGACCTTCTTTCTGAACTGATGTGCACAGTATTAGACGCTGGCCATGTCCACCTGGCCAGTCTGCACTCACCACAGCTTTAACACTTGCTCACCTCTGGATGATAAGACCACATCTGCTTGTTTAACTTGCTTCTTGCCCCTGTATGGGCTTTGGACTGAGTTAACACCACTTAGAATTCAGTCCTTGTTGTTTTCTGAATTGATGTAATTCAAGCACAATATGAGCCTAACTCTCCATATCAAAGTGAGAATTTAATGTTTATTAATGTGAAATGGAGTCATTGATCCGTTTGCCAGTTTATAATAACCAAAGGCTATAGATCTCTTATTTTGCTCTAAGTACAAAAATAGCCTGAAAGGAATATTTGTGTAACAGTTTCTGTTTTCTGGATAAAAGGGCACAGTACCGCACTACATCAAGTTGGCAGGTTCCGGGTTAAAGCCCTGTCTTGAGCAAAAATAAAGTCGTAAAGTGAGAGCAGTGTCTCGACATGCATTATCCCCCTGGCCTTGAGATCGTCATTGTGCAACTGTGCAGTTTACACACAACCGGAGCAGCGGAGACTGTAAATCTTCACGCTCCCACTTCAGCACAGAGAAGTGACAATGCGGCCACATTCTGTTTTGTTGAATAAACAGGCGCCAAACCTCTTAAGTAAACAGTGCTTGGTCAAGAGGCTGACTGGTATCACAGGCTCTCCACCTCTCCTTTATTTGTCCTGGTTGTCTGCAGTTCATAGGTCATCTGCTGGCATCGATTGGTTCTGACCGATCGATAGATTTATGGGCAACTTTGTTTCCCAATTACCTTTAAGGTGTTTTAACAGCCCTCAGATTTTATTTGTAATGCTGCGTGAAAATGGCATGAAATATCAATTCTTTTCAAGTGAAAAGGGCAGTTTTTGCTGAAGCATTTCTTCACTTTCAGTTTAAAATAGATTTTATTGGCACAATAAATGTCTTATCAACCCTGTTTCGAAGTCAGCGCTAGACTATTCTAACAAAGAGTTTGCACAGTTAAGCATACTTTGAATTTCTGGGCACCTGCACAAGTGGAGTTCAGCTATCAACTTTTAGAGCAAGATGGAGATTACAATCTCCCTTGTGGGTAACTTCCCAAACCCAAAAGTGTCAGTGAAAGTTTTTACAGCCAAAATCACCAGATGTTGCTTCCAGGTTTTTCTTTGAGGTTTGACTGTCCGAGCCCTCTGTTCTCTCATTTTCTGTTACCACACTGGCTTTTATGTAGCTATCATTTGAGCTTTTGGCTGAACTCATTCAAAATTGCATACTTTAGTATGTAAAAAAGAGAGCGGAGACTTCCCCTATAAATACCAGCAAAGAGAGTAAAAACAGTTGTATTAGTTTCCCTTAGGTTATCGTTAGAAATCAAAGAAATAACAAACATATTGTGTTGCCACAAATAGAAACTCAGTTCACTCCCTGCAAACCACCAGACAGATTTACCCACAAAGATGAGCAGTAATGTGTGTTTTATCATAAAAGACACTCAGGTGAACTTTGGATACAAAGGCTGCCATACATGCCCTTCTCCAGCAGACTGCCAGGATTCTTACTGCCTGTCCGGTCACTACTCAGAAGGAAAAGGACTTTAAATATCTAAGTCCTGCTGCTGATAAAATAATCAATTACTAAGTCATTACACTAAATTGACTTTATTAAATGCCTGGGAGAAATGGCTCCATCTTGTGACTGAAAGGATCACTGCGCTCCCTACACACAATGCAAATCTTTTTAAGGGGAATGTGTGTGTGTGTGTGTGTGTGTGTGTGTGTGTGTGTGTGTGTGTGAGTGAGTGTGAGTGTGAGAGAGTGAGAGTGACCGTGTCCTTCATGTCCCCATTAAGGTGGCACAGGGTGGACAGTTCAGTTGCTCCATGCCTCTGTTTCAGAGCTGTGTCTAATCTACCCCTCTACCCCTCTGCTCAACCACAGGGATCACAAGGACTGCAAGTGGAAGGCTGAGGAGAGTGGAGCCTTCAGACCCCACCAGTCCAAGTGAGTACCCTGTTTTTAGCACTAGCCAAGCAGAATTTTTGTTATTTATTTTAATTTAATTTACCCAAATGTTAGCATTGGTTGGTAGGGAGGCGTAGCAGCAACCTCTGTGCCTCATTGCACCTGGGATCTTTGGGCATAGATTCTCTTCCAACTCAGTCTGTGTGGCTTTGAAGCGTTTTCCATGTTTGTGTGGTTTTCCATCAGGTGCTCTGTTTTTCTCCCGCAGTCCGAAGACGTGCTTTTTCGGGTGAATTGGTAGACTTTGTGAGCGAATGCGTGGGTGTGTGGCTACACTGTGATGAGCTGGCATCCCGTCCAGGAGATGCCAAGACGGGATGGGACCCTGGACAAGGATGCCAGGTCATCATAGGGTAGTCACATGCCCACGCATTCGCTCACAAAGCCGCGCGCTATGAACAATTTAGAGCCCCTGTTAGCCTGCCACCCTGTAATTCTGGGATAGGCTGCAGGCTACTGTGACCTTGCCTTGACCTGACAAACGCTTAGCAGATGCGAGTGAGATTAGTGCAGGTGTGTTTACTGTGTTTCCTTCTTCTAGTGAAAGGTATCTCTGTGTGCATAGGACATGCCTTTACATGGCAGAAGTGTGTGTGTCCCCACCATGGGTGTTGGGTTGCCAGCTGTGTGGTGCACAGCTGAAGCAGCTGGGAACTGTTTAAAGGCAACATGGGGGAATGTTGCCACCCCCTTCCCCAAAGCTGGCTCCTTTATACTAATTCTGTGGAACACGTGTGTTATGGGAGCCTCAGTGAAGCCATCAAAGACAATGCAGTATGGCAGAACTAGACAGGATTAGGAGAATCGGTGGAGAAAGTCTTGCTGAGACCTCCTGACTTTGCTTGAACAGTGTCAGTGTCTGTAGCGACATATTTGCCATAAACACTGCCTAATCCAGCAGGACAAAATGTAGATGCTCACATGTGAGGTCTCGCATGTTGCAAGTCGCTGTGGAGCCAGCAAGTGGCAGATTTCCACAGAGGACGATTGTTACTATGGTGTGTCGGTTCTGTACTCTGACCTCTAGGCTCATTAAATCCCTTTGGCCATGATCACGCAGCGAGATGTGTCAAAGTTCACGCTTCTTGTTTTTGTGAAAAAGCCCAGCGCCCGCATTGGCCGGAGCTTCCGAGAAAGTGCGGAACCCAAGAAGCACCGCCGCCTTGCTTGTGTTCCTTTACGGACATCAAACTTGCAAGCTGTCAGCCCGGACAGATATTGGATTCTTTCCTCTGAAAAGTCCTGAAAGTGCGATTTGAGGTGCGTGGGCTGACAGTAGGCGTGTTGTACTAGCGGCTCTCACGTGAGCATGACACACGCCAGTGAGTGGAGGGCTTTATTCCAGGCAGACGACTCCAAGTCACATGGACTGAGTTTCCATTTGAAACTTGCAATACTGCAGCAGCGTGAAGGCAAGAAAAGGAAAGAATAACCAAGTGAAGCAGTTTAAAGAAAACGGCCCGCATATGATCTGCACATGGCGGCATAGTAGTCCTGTGTTCATTCATTGTCACAGCAGACTGAAGAGATTAAACTTGAGTGAGAGAGGGAGAGAGAGGAAGAAGGGATAATTCAGTGGTCTGAGAAAGACTGAAAAGGGAAGTCTTAAAAAAGAGAACAGGGGAAAAAATAGAAGCTGCAAGTGTCGGTTTTTTTTTTGTGATCTTGTCATGGAGGGGGACAGAGTCGCCGGTAAGTAACAGCTTCTATCCAGTATCTCCCCTTGCATGATGCGGGAGTGGGTGTTCTTGCTCTTTATCACACTTTGTGTGCTTCCCCCTCCCCCTTTCCGTAAGGGTGTTCGAAGCGTGGAGCTGCGTCTGGTAGCAGCTGGTCTGGGTTTTACTTGGCTGCGGTCAGCAGGCAGACCTGTGAGCCAGATCTCCTCTGCATTGGCAGGGACTCAGACAGATATCTGCACCAGGATTGTTTGCTCTTTCTTAATCTGTGGCCTCTGCTTTGGAACCAGGCGCTGGTGTCGGTGTGCAACCCTTAACCGTTCTTCCTGGTTAAGTTAAAAATCAGATCTTTTTATCATTTGGAAGTTTGAACTTAATGTTTTATAGGTGTAGCAGTAATGGGGAATCACACTTTCCTTTCCTTTCATGAGCATAAATGCATTTCTAGGTATTTAACAGAGCAAGCAGTGGTCAAACAGTGTAGTGATTGTAAGTGCTTTCATTTGGCAGTTTCACAGTTTTACTGCAATTTCCTTGCTGTCATATTGCAAGTTACATTTCCAGGACAACGCAAAGCAGAAGAAAGTTGTCAAGTTGAGTTTAGATGCCCGGCATTCTTACAAGCACCGGTGTTTGATATGTGGTGCGATTAGGAACGCACTTGTGCACTTGAGCTTTGCATCTTCTTTGTGGCACCTTCTCCTACACCTGCTAGACGATGGGTTCAAGATGCATTCCAGCTGGAGAGGGACAAAAGGGCTGGGCGTGCAGAAGGGGGCAACTCCGGAATGGCACGAGCGGATGCTGCTGCTGCTGCTGCTCCGTCGCCGCGGCGCATTCCCAGCTGCTGCCGCAAGCCAGGCCTCGTGGACAGCAAGCAGGCAGGCAGTCAGCTGGCCCAGCACGTTCTGTTTCATCAGAGCGCCTTCCTGTTTTCCTTTATTACTCTACCACATTGCAGTAATAATTTAATCATTAGGCTGTTGCGTAATGTTGGAAAACCATTGAAGCTGTCTTTAACTGTTTTTGAGTCATCCAGTCCTCTGATATACAAATTTATTGTCTTTGGGTGGAGGAAATGCATTGTATAAATGAGGAAACACGCATCTGCTTTTCACTTTAATTTCTTGTTCATTTTACCGAGAAACATATTTATGTTGTGTCCACATATCTGCAGACTGGGTTTTCCACAGTGACTAAACAGCAAGCAGTTTTGGCTTGCAAGCTGCTTGCTCCGGTTGGGCGTGAGCGATTTCTTTGAATTCGAAGGTGGTAGTCACTTACGGAAAGGGAGTACGAGGTGGACCGCGGAGCTCCGGCACGCCGGATTGCTCGCAGTGTCCCTTTTCCTTTAGACTAAAGGAGGCTGTTGTCTGACTGGCGCTCACAGCTGTGACCTTGAAAACTTTCAATCCTACAGGGAACGGCACGCATGGTGTCCTGGGGTTCCTCACACAGCCAGAAGGGGGCGGTGATGTTGTGCAGTTGTCCTTGGGTGCGATAAAGACCCACATGTTCAAAGTATTTGCCATCAGTCTATCCAAATGGCATTCTTTTCGCTGCAAGTGGGCCTGAATTTGCTTTACTGAGGACTGACATTGTGTGGAAACACCGCACAGCAAAGTTCTCCAGCAGAACTTCATCTGTGGAGGTTCAGCTGGCTTTGCGAGGGTAGCTTTTACATGCAGACCATTATTCGCCGTTCTACGGAAGAAACTGCAGGCTCAGACACTTCCTGATTTACATTCAGTGTTTTATTTTGGGCAGGTTCCCACAGCAACAAACTTTTAAATACTTAAAAAGGAAGATGTGGTTGATAAAATTGAAGCTCACAGGCATGGACAGGAAACGTTTTAAAGTTTTTGATTAATATTCACTCAGCATTCTATAGTTTCATTGTCTTTCAGCGAAATATCCTTGTCATGTGATAAATAGCTTGTTTTCAGTTTTAAGCTCAGAAATATTAACGTTATGTCAGCATGGTGCTCCTGCAGGGAATCTGGACAGCAGCCTCACACAGAATGTGCACCGCACAGTCTGTAGGGAGCGTTGTCTGCTGTTTAAAGTGTCTACAGGATGCACAGTATACAGTGTGCAGGGTGTATATGTATATAATGTCTACAGTATAGCCCAGATTACAGGAATCACTGTCCGCAGGCACACTATCCTGGAGTGTAGAGTATTTGCACAAAACACGGTCTAACATATAAATTGGCTGAAGGACTGCTTTTAGCAGCGCTGTGGGCCAGTAAGGTGGGGGGCTCTGCTCAGGTGTGTTTACTAGGGAGCTGAACAAGGTGGGACTTGCCCAGCCTGGCCTTCGGGTTACTAAACAGTTTCTAGTGGGGGCCTCGGTGTCGGGCAGGTGGTGACCACAGTGGAGAACATGCAGTGTTCTTGCTCTGCGTCAGGATTGTGCTCTTTGTGTTAAAACCATTTTTCACTCCACTAAGAAAGCACACGCACAATGTGAACAAGCTGAGTGCTGGTAAGTGTACCTTTAGGGACGATAAAGGAGTCTTCATCCTGTTCATAGGTTGTATCAGCCCCTTTGCAAGCCCAGCCTTGGGCCTCTTTTTACTGCAGCCACAGTCCTCCAGATGTGCCTTTTAAGTGGTTTCTATAGAAACCTCACATATTGTGCAGTCACCATGTAAACAGTGTTGCAATGTGAAAGGTGTGAACTGAAATTGTGTAGCAGCGAAGGAGGTGGGACTGGATGTGTACGTGCACAATGACTGCTGTGGTATGTGACAAGGCTCAAACATGAGAAATCATGACACTCCAGGTGTAACTGTAAGCCTAAATCAGTTAGCACGCTGTAACAAAGCAGGCCTCATTCTTCCAAAAAATGCATTTCCAGGCTGCTTTCCGGAAACTTGATTTGGAAATCACTCAAGAGTGGCTGCTCATACAAAGCACGCCTGCATCGGTAGGAAATGACCTGTGTATTCCTTTGTTCAAGGCGCAGTGCCCTATAACCCAGAACTGCAGGCTCTGACATGAATACTGTGGCCTGATATTCTTATATTGGTGCTGGTCACGTGGAGCCACTAGGGAAAAGTGGTTGTTAGCCATCTAATAGTGGCCCCACTCTGGAGCATGTAGAACTTAGAGGCCCATGTTGTATTTTCTCGCCCAACTCTCCTTTGCTGGAATAGTGGTGTACTGTCTGGAGCTGTGTCACCACAGACCATGGGTTCTGAGTATGAGCTGACCCTTCTCAATTGGCCCTCAAGTGCAGTCTCTTGCTGTCAGGCCCATGAGAGGATCTTGCCTTCTTATAAATTCATGGTCATCCCCTCTACCATAACAAATTGGGTACAAAAACCGTAGCCCATAGCAATTTATAATCTAAGCGTTTACAGAAAACCTCAGGCTGTGTTTTCAGCAAATGCTTTTATGAAAAAGGAACTAGATGTCTTTTATTTTTACAATCTAATTTAGTTTGCTTTTCTCACAAAAAGCAGTGTGGAGTACTTTTCTCAAGGGTACAATTTCAGTTCTCTGAACCTGCAACCAGTAGGTAGTATTTTCCCATCCCATCTGCAAGGTGTTGCACACATCCTTCTTAGTGGCTCCAAAGTGCCATCTGACTGGGACTGACCTTGTGCTCCTTTTTCTGGAATTAAAACTTGTTGGAGCTTTAGCGACACCTGGTGGCTGAAAAAGCCAACTTTAACAAAGTGGGACACTCGCTTGAATTTTGCAACTTGCTTCGAATTGCAGTTTGCAGCGTTCGTACAGTTGCATGGGAGATCGGTTGAGTGTAAAATAAAGTGTTTTAATACCCTATCTCTGATTCTATAGCAGGTATAAACAGAACTTGGAGGGAAATCCTACTATTGCTGTACCTTCCACCCTTCCATTATCCTTAGTGGCTTTATCCTGGTCAAGGTCAGCGCGGTGCTGGACCCACTCGGCATCTGGATATGAACCTACACCCTAGATGGGACTCCAGTCCATCACAGTACTGTTGCTGTTATTATTCATTTACTGACCTGATGCTTTTCTCCAAAGAGTTTCAAGATTAACCTGCTTTCATACTAACCGACTTTCGGCTGCTCCCATCAGGGGTCGCCACAGCGGATCGGCTCGCCCGCATATTTGGTTTGGCAGATTTTTACGTCGGATGCCCTTCCTGACGCAACCCTCCATTTTGCCCGGGCTTGTGACCGGCACAGAGGTGCACCCTCTTGTGGCTGGATTCACATCAACGCCCAAGGTTTAAATAAAAAATATTGCAATGAAGCTATTTTGTGCTAATTTCTCCCGTTGCTGAAATACTACGTACTGTGCATAGGAGGCCGAACAAGCTGGAGCTTTCGTTATTTTATGTAGTTTTGAACAAATTCAGGAAACTGCTGATGGCGCAGCAGATGCAGTGAATTGGCTGGACTCTCGGTGACACAATCGGATCCAAACACAGTCAGAGAAATATAGTCATACACGTTGCTGTCCAACACAGTGCGTTGGCAGCACGAAGCCAGCGAAATGCTGTGCAGAGATGAGTTAATGGCAGTGGTGTGCTTAACAGAAGTGTGTTGCACCCTGTGTTCGGTCATGAGCTTGTGTGCTTACCTTTGTGAGCGAGTGTGTGAGTGTGTGTCCCTTTGAGGAGCAAAGAGGGCGTGTTTGTTCTTCACGGGCCGGAAGGCAGTCGTGTTCAACTGCACTGGTGAACGAGCAAGCGAGAGAGAGGGAGGGAGGAAAAGAGAGAGCGAGAGTAAGGGGGGGGGGGGGCATCAGTGCTGTCTCATTCTCAGCTTTGCAGTTTTGAGCCTGGACGGGAAACAGAGACTAGATAAGTTGGTCCTTTAGCAACAGCAGACTTTTGGATCGCTGCAAAAGGTACTTTCTTCCTCTTTTCCTGCTGAACTGAGTGCTGCTAGAGAAGAGAACCTGTGGGAAACATCACCTGGGCAGGAAAGGGAGGCTTTTCCCATGCCAGAGGGCCACAACATGTCTGATCCCACTGTAAATTCTCCCCTGGATGGGATTATATCAGACTTTGAAGGTTAGTCACTTGAAGTCACATTTGCTTTTCCATCTGTTTTTTGTTTTTTATTCATATTTAAACTTGTTGTTCACTTTTCCTAACTCAGTGCTTGTGTTTTCAGCGAGTTTCAAATTGACCATAAGGAGGAAACCTGAAAAAATTGCAGTACAATAATAGTTGAATGTGTTTCTAAGGAGTATGAATTATGCCCATAGTAATGGTATTCTGCTGCTCTCATCTCCTGGTGTTGTGCTAGTGTCGGTATGAGAAAGGTCATCGGGGCTGTTTTGCTTCAGCATTAGTGATTCATCACATCTGCTTTTTGAAACTAGCAAATTCCCCATAAAAATAACTTCTTTAAAAAGTCATCTCATTCTGTCTAGCTGACCAAATCAAAGCAAAGCAGCAGACTCAGCAAAGTAATAAGTGCCTCTATCCCCCAAACTCCAAGTGCCTGAAAGATGCGGTCCTGCACCATACTTCACCCTTTCATCCTGTCCTTACTGTTGTTTTGGCATCAGTTTTGATTTAATGAATGTTGACTTATTTTGGAAGATTTTTCTCATTTATGAGCACTTGTTTGTTGCCTCTTTGAGACAGCATCTCCTACTGCATCCACTGTGGACAGGACTTTTTCACTGCTATGAGATGTTATAACAGTGTTGTGAAATGCATGTTCCACAGTGTCTACACGGTTTTAACACGTCGCACCAGAGGCTAAGGTGCACTCTGGGGTTATGGTTATGAACTCTGCATGAGGTCCTTGATGCTGGAAACACCTACCATGATGTAAACCTTGTTCCTCAACGTCGTTGCTGAGGTAGTGCTGTCTGTTTCTGTAGAGAATACATTTTCAAATTTGCTTTAACCTGTTAATCTGTCCCCTATTTTCTGTCTGGTTTTAATCATTTTTCATGTTTTATTATAGACATTGTGCAAGCCACCACTTTAAATCAAAGAAATTGGGACATACCTCATAAAAACAAACATGTTCAGTAGGCTGGCCTGCTCTGACTGAATGATACGAAAAGCCAAAAATAATCAACGTAGAATACATCCATTCTGAATATTTATTGTTATGTAAGGTTGGGGAAAAAATCATCAGAGGATTGACTGAATTAAATTATTATTAATGTGGTGGCTGCTTTTATAGATTATGAAGAACTTCATTGTAATTCTGGAAAACATCCCTCCTGTGTGTCAGGCTTCATTTTTGAGGGAGATGCAAAAAGGATCAATAAGTTCTTATGTGATTTCAAATACAATATCAGGGCCTTTAAGGTACAATATTTAAAAGCTGCTGGTTCACACTGGGGGTCAGTGAAGTGACCATGAGTTGGAATATACATAGAAATCAGCACACATACACTGGAATTGCCCAGTCCTGTGAAATATCACTCTGTATTTTGCCCTCCACATGATACCCAGCAATGCAGCGGTGTTATCCAGTGGTCACTGGGTCTACACCCGACATGCTGTGTTACACCATGACCCCTAGAGAGTCCAGCCGCTTGGTCTGTGATGGCCGTGTTCAGCAGACAGAGCATTAGGTTTGGTATCTACGGTTCAGCTGTGTGGGAAAAATCTCCGTCTGAAACAAGCTGCACCTTTCCACAGTATAGATTTACTGCAGTTGGCCAAGTTTTACAAGTTAAGGACACAAGGGCAGGGCCCGGTATTTGGTGCTCTAACAGCCCTGCTGCTGACTATAAAAGAGTATTATGTGACTAAATATTCGAGTAGATCAAACTCGCACCGCTGTCCACCCCAGTGAAATGTGGCTCCAACTGTGGGTAATAATGTGGTGCAGAGACACAGTAACGTTCAGGTGGGACGAGGGCCTTTGGGCAGAAAGAGGAAATTCCACGCAAAGTGCAAATTCCGCGGGTGCCGAAAATGTCTGAGTGGACAGAGCTGTACTTCTCAGTGCCTGGCCTGTTTTCACCAGCCTGCACCAGTGTTAAACCATCTGGGCCAGGAAAGGTAGGAGGAAAGAGGGCGAGCATCCATGGGCTCTCCAGGACCTGCTGTGCAGCCAAACCAAGGGGCCCACGGCGTTGTAAAGATCACAGACTTTGTGCTTGGAGTGTTTGGGGAAGCTGAGGGGCTTAGGATGCATGCGCAGTTAAATTACTGGGATTGTTTATATGAGGCTATATTTGTTTTGCGGTGTTCTGACAAAGAAACCACTGATAGGTCGCTGCAGTTCTCTTTGGTATCTCAGGGCAGATGAAAACCATTTTCTGAGAGGCTCTTGTGGGACCGCTGGGAGGCAAAGAAACGCTGTTTACACACATACACACATTCATTTAAAGCTTTCGGTGAACTCCTTTCTTTGATACGTGCCAGCAGTCCCAACATCAGAAACCAACAGCCGCCACCGAAAAAGGCCACTTATGAACTCATAATTGCCCACGCTTTGCAAGCAAGTCAATAAATGCCAAAATGTATTGGCAACAGTTAGGTCATTCTTGTTTGTCATCAGTTGTGTGCCCTTGGTATTTACTAACAAGTAGGCAGTATTGTCGCTCATGGCCTCTAAATGATAAACAGCTCCAGGCTTCTGGTTGACTTCATTCCGCTTTTGGATGCAGACAGCGAAAACCCTGTCCACATCTAAGCAAGGTTACTGTTGTAGGGCTGCTGTCTGGCTGCATGGGAAATTGTTCAAAGAAACACCAAAATGCTTTCCACAGGGGCAGAGAGGGGACTTCTTGTGGGAAGGCTGCACAGCGATGGTGCAGGAGCAGTTTGAGAGCAGTTCTGGGCTGTCAGAGGCCCTCATCCACAGAGGCAATGAGGATGGTGAGGAGCAATGGAGGAGAGGCCCTTTTCGGCGACTGCTTACCCTATGCTGCAACTGTGTGTGTTTGTTTATCTACGTGCTTGTCTGCACACCACGGTTTCCGAAAGAAACCACATCACAGCTACATATATAGCACTTACTACCTTTGCCTAAACTGTTTTCAGTCCAGTCCTGTCCTTGGGCTTCTTCATGGACCTATACTTTTCGAAATGCTCTCACTCGCTTGTTACAGAAAAACGGGTAAGCATTACATTCACCGAGCGTCTTAAATGTTTTCACCTCGCAGTAAATACTGCTGAACTGTGATTCGACTGCCCTACTTGCGCCTTCGCTATAAACCAAATTACCAGTTTATTTAGCGCACAAATGGATATGGCTGCCCAGGCAAGTATTTTCCATTGACCTCAAAGAGTTTAATGAGATGGGATTAAGATGGGTCTCATAATTTATAAAACACACAAAGTGGGTAAAACAACTCAGTGGTCTGGCATTTTGGTTTCAGTGGCAAAACTCTTGGAGGCTTCTCTCCTCCACTACTGGCCCCACTTTCCTTACATATGTGGACTTGACTGGGCTTCAGCTAAAGGACATGGCCTCGTGCTGAGCTCTGGGGGGAGGGGAAGCCCATGCGGCAGTGAGTCAGGTTTAGATGCTTGAGGGATGATAACCTCTGTGTGTGATTCCTTGCGCTGCATGGGTGACACCACTCCACCTTCTTCCGTCTTCCTCTGCCAGAATCGCAGGGCCAGTTTTATGCTACTGCCTGTCGGAGTTTTGTTTCGCTGCTGATAATGCCAAAGCGACCACATAACTCTGCAGTTTTCCTTGTCCGGAAAATCAGATAATTATGGAATAAAGCTGAGGTCAAAAAAAGATTATTATAACATTCATGCAAGTGCGTTCATTGCTGTGAGTGCTGCACTGTCATTTGTGCTGTTCTGAACTTCCTTTCTGGATTGGACTTGGACAAACAAAGAGGTTCACTTTGCCGTGCACTGTATAGACACCCAAAGTACATGCAGAAACGTTGCCGTGTTCTTTTTCATCATGTTTATCTTCTCTACTTCTCACATTTCCCTTTTCTTTCTGCTTATCTCCATCAGCTCTCCAGTTCTGTGAAGATACTGAGAAGCCATAGAAGACACACAGTGGTCTAGTGCGGGTTTGTTTAGTGAGGGCTTTGAACATATTCACGGCAAACAGGTTCCGCGTCAAGTCTAAGACAAACCACGTCGGCGATGGTTCATGTGGGAAGCTGAGCGAGTGAATATCCGGCACATATTAATAGCGTGCTGCTGTTTGATTTTACTGTTGGTCTGCAGTTCCAAGCACAGCCTGTGTTTGCCTTCCTGGTGGTGAGTCTTCTGGCAGAATCATACCCAGCCACACGGCAGCCATATTATTGTGTTCACATTCTGACCTTCTGAAGGTGTGAGCAGGAAAGGGGACAATAACCTCTTCAGGTGTGTCTCATTTCATGTACAGCGGTTGAAAAGGATTATTCCATCCATTTTGGTGCATCAGTTCAACTGGTTTTTGCTGGAGTTCTATTGAAGTGTCATTTTTACTTGTAGAGATTGTTTTTGCTGAAGGTCAGCTTAATCCTGGGAGTTCCTGCTCATTGTATGAAGGCCATTTTTGGCTTCTCATCTCTATGCTTCTGGTTCATGCTTTTGACAGGTTTTCCATCTTTTCTTGCTTTGAGGGAAACTCAGTCCTGGGAGAGGGCAGTTAGGTTGACGCCTGAAGCCTGTCAAAGGGCCTTGAGGATGTGGGGCCTTTCTGAAATAAAGCTCACCTTTGTCCTGGGGCTCAGCCATAACCAGCACCTGGAACCTGTGCTGAAAGGCTGGGAGGCCAAAATTCAGATTTCTTGTTGCCGCCTGTTGGAATGCCCCCACGGGGTTAAGTTTGACAGTAAGGGCAGCCATAGTGCTCTTGGTCTACAGTACCTACCTCTGATCCATGCGCTCAAACTAGGGTCAGCTATCAGGGAAATTTGTAAGGGTCAACTAGCAAACATAAAACAACTCACTGCGCTCTGGAGCTGCTGGAACAAAGTTTAACAATAGTGATGCAAGGACAATGTATTACAGCACAGTCTAAATAGTAAAGATGGGCTTCCACGTACAACAACCTTTTTGTCGGAAAAAAGTCATTTTATGATTTTTCTGAGTACTGAGACTGAAGATGTGGCTTTTTATGGTTGTTTCGTTTTAGCTGAACATAGTTACCATGTAATATTTTCATGGTAATTATTTCAATTTACCATGTGTGATGGTGGGTAGATATCAAAGTCTGTAAATGAAAAATTTTGTGCGGTTGCTATTTTAGCTTGTCCTCCATACTCTAGGTTGGTGCAAATGTTGGTTTTGGCTCTTGTTTGTTTATCCGCACAGATTTCATTTATTTACTAAACAGCCATAAAACAATGAGAATATAGAACATTACGATCACAACAATATGAAACATTTCACCAAAGGGCAAGAAATGCAGCGAAGCAGACGTCCAGTGTCCACACAGAGCTACAGATGTGAACATCTGTACTTGCAGAGTGTTGTAAGGAAACACCTCAGTTCTGCAGAGGCCTCTTGTGCAGTCACATGTCCTGAAATGAAACCAGGGTTGTATAGAAATGCGTCCAGCTTTAAAGAAAAGTTTCCACGGTAAATAACAAAAATTAGGCCTGAAGCCAGGCTTCATTTGGGTGCACAGGTTGCCCTATCATGAGACACAGGAGCCCCAGGGCACCAGGCTCTGTCCCACAACACAGAGCTGGTAGAACCACAATAGGAAGTGATGTTCCTCAGGGCAGGAAAGATGGCCTGCCTGTGCAAGTCCTCAGTGTTGAAACCTGCCAGATAGCAGCCCAGCATCTTATAGATATGATGTCAGCTGGTTGCTGTCCAAGTTGGACCGTGTGGAGAAGTTTTGCCTGCAGTGTGTACTTTACTCAGTGGGAGGGTTTGCCTTTTTTTTAAAAAGAAGCCCTTCCATGCCAGTGTAGGTAATACTGTATATCTTTGTTTATGGCATTGTATCCCTGTGGGGTGTGCTCCTCTCTGCAGTCGGGATGGTTTCATCATTCCCGTTGCTTTAGAGAAGTTGCTCTGATCGTGATGCAGTTTCGCTGTCTTCCAAAGGGCATTGTAACTTGTAATGTTTAGCTTGACCACAGTCAGCACATTTATGTAGCCGTGCTTGGTCTATTTTGTAGTCCGTGTGAATTTATTGATCCACGGAGGAACCCTGTCACGTGAGTTGACATTCAAAAAAAAAAAAAAGGATTCATATTTTAAGATAAATATGTTTTTTTTAATACATTGCTCATCCTAAATTGAGCGGTATGTAAGGTAAGGCATGGTAGTTAGTGTTTAACAAAATGTAGTTATTTAGAAGGGGTTCAGACATGTTTTACCCCTTTAGCAACTCTAAATGCACATCAGGACTATGGAACTGACAATTTGGCCACTTTATTATAACACTCATATTGTGCAGGTATTAAATATCAATTTGCTTAACTGCATGAAGATGTGGCAACAGAAGTGGAATGAGCATTTGCATTTGGTTGCATGTGTGACATTTTTATTAAAATGTGTTTTTTTGTAAAGGAAAAAACCTTAGTCCTACAGTTGCTTCTTCACTGGATCTAATATTTGTGCAGCAACTAACCAGCGTTTCTCCCGCGCTTGGAATATATGATGTACGTGTTATCTTGTCTTTCAGCTCTGAAAAGGTCATTCGAGACTGAGGAGGCTGAAACATCTGCAACCTCACTCACTCGCAGGACAGCTAACCTTCGCTCTTCCACATCCACGTCCAGCCAGAGGCTCCAGGAACTCATTGCCCGCAACTCCGATTCTTCATCTGCCTCCACCTCCCGGCTGACCTCAGAGGTGCCGGGTCAGCGAGCCATCAAGTCCGTGCTGCAGCGAGGAGAACCATCAGGGACGCGTGTGCCCGAATCTACATCCCGACGCACAGAGCTCTCAATCGATGTGTCCTCCAGGCTGGTGGACAGTGCTCCTGCTTCTGGCATTGCCCGCTTTGGGTTGAGGAGGCCCGATGCTGCATCTCGGCGGGGCGATTCTGCCTCTCAGGCGCCTCGCCTCTCTGAACAGCCCCAGAGGAAAACAGACCTCTCCAGCCCGGTGGAAGCACCCTTGAGGCGAAACGAAGTTCCGGAAAACAGCACCAGCCCAGCACCCAGTGACCTTCAAACACCGGGCGAGCATAAGACACAGTCCCCTCTCTCAGAGATGCCTGCTAAAATTCCTAATAGTAAGTCCAACCATCCTCGCATCGCTGAGCATCATGGACACATTGGTGCTCAGGGATGTTTTACCATGAACCTCCTAATGGTGTTTTGCTAGGGCTATACTTGGAAATTTCAGTTGGAAGTGTCCTCAGTCTGGTACGAGTTGCATTTGTTTACCAAGGTTCTCCAAGGCAAACTAATGTGGTACCAATCCATGAGAACCTCTTTTATGGGTTTTGGAGCTTTTTTAAGCTCTGTGTGTAGTTAAGTGTGTTACTAGACCACAGGCGTTTTTTAGATGTGAAACGCAGAAGGCTTTCGGTGAATGAACCAGGAAGGAGAATCCTCAGCCCATATCGGAGTGATGAGAAATGCAGCACTTTTTCCACGTGAAGGGAAATGTGCACTCGGGCTTCCACTAACTAATAAGGCCACTGGTCCGAAGGGCTGTTTATCAAATCTGAGATGAAGCTGTGGTGAAAATCATTACCTTTTTTGGTGTAAATCTGTAATTATTAACCTAGACGCCGTTTTGCTGAGCAAAGCTGGGCAAATGTTTCAACTGGTCTTCCTGCTCTTTTCCTTGTGAACAAATCTTTTAGGATAGATTTGTTTTGGCTTTGGCATTATTTACCATTCTTCAGATAAGGAGAATTTTTGTTCTTAGTTTGAATGACGTGAATCACGGTGACGGGAATATTACATCGCTGCATAGGCATAGTGTTTGTAACCCCTCTGTGGACCAGCATTGCCTTTCTAAGGGCTTTCAGCAGCATGTTTGACACTTGCAAGTTTTTCTGCTACCTCCGTGGTGGTCATTAACCTCAGTGTTAGGCTATAAGTTACTCTAGCAACGAAACAAATACTGTACATAGAGGTGACCAGCATTTATCATAAATATGTGAAAGCCCAAGCACCTCTACACCAGCAGCCATTTTACGTAAGTTTGTGTTTTACTGAGCTGCATCTAGACAACTTGAGTGGCACGTTTTGCTTATGTGATGGTGGTCAACCTTTGTAGTCTCATGAAAGCAGTGGGGTTGCTCTGGGAGGACTATTCCTCTTACACCATAGTGAGTTGCAGATGGAGATGCAGGATCCATGTCCTGTGTCCAGGAAAACCCCAAATGGTTAATGAACTCTGGCTGCTTCAACTGGTTGTCCTGGAGGAATAAAATGGCCGCACAATTGTTCTTTCTTTTGTCAGCTGTGTGTGTGGCCTCCACGCAGTCCTTTAGCGGAACAACCTTGTAGCCTGAGCAAATTACTTTTTTATAGTTAAAAAAATGTTCTTATCTGTAATACATTAAATTGACACATGCAAGAGTACATTCTTTGAGCTGTGGAGCCCATGTCTAGCACCTTTAAGCTGTGTAGTGGTGTCAGCTGTTGCTTTGCAGTCAAAGCAAGCTGATCCTAGATGAAATGGTTACCCTGAAGGGGGTTTTTGGAGTCCACAGACCCCTTGGGGTTTAGTGGATGGGACTCAGGGACTCCATGATTCACAGGCTTGCTTTAAAAATAACACTGTCAAGCAAAATAAACATTGAAAGTAGGGTAAAAATATTACTGTTACATTACTATTAATGATGTTTCTTCTCTGGAGGTGATTGAATTTCCAGTGCAATAAATTTTTTATTTTTTTCATGTTTATTTAATCATTTTCTTAAACAGTAGGCTAGAAAATGAACAGAACCTCTGCTCTGGTATAAATACCCAGCTGTGAAAATGGGTGAATCAGTACACATAGCTTAGTGTACAAGCCAACACTTCAAGTTGCTTGGAGAATGCTGTCAGTTAAATAAAGGGTAATAATGATCATTTTTATCACACTGTATACGGTTGTTGATCAGATTTATCTTCATTTGAATGAGAGTGCACAATAATGCTTGACCATGTTGCAGACTGGGCTCTTCCCCACATAGCACCATGCATGTGACTCAGGCATGTGGAAACTCCGTTTTTACTGAGAGGTTCTTATATCATTATAGTGTCCGAGGAACTCCTTAAAGAAAGGATTTATTTACAAGCCTCTTTATTCACAGATACTTTTCATTCGAAGCATTTTTTTTTTGTGTAAATCAGCAGCATCTGAGTTATGACCATGTGTACTGCCTGCTTCACCCTTCCCACGCTGCACTGTGCAGCCTCCCCACAGTTCAGAGTGAATACCTCAGGAGGACCGGCTGAATCAGAGCCATCCTGTCCTCCAAACTAATGCAACCTTCCCTCAGGACTGTCCGCAAATGCAGGGCACAAGTGGTACGACCTTCCTGAAATCATTTCAGTGATGGAGTTGTTTTGAAATTGTATGTTTTAGTGGTGGTGACCATGTCAAGTGTGGTAGCACTGAGTGAGGTGATCAGTCCAAATTGTCAAAAAAAGTGTCCTGTGGCGTAAATGGGTAAAGCCAAAAGCTTCACAAGCTGCTGTTGATAAAGGTGCCTACTACAGCAGCAAGTCCATCAACCCATCCATTATCCTTAGCCGCTTTGTCCTGGTCAGGGTGGCGGTGGTCCGGAGTCAGTACTTGAAGAGCCTGGCAAGAGGCCATGAAACTGCACCCTGGGTGAGGTGCCAGCCCACTGCAGCACAGAAATGTGTTCTACAAAAATAACTATCGATTACCGGATAAAAAGATTACGAGAACCAGTCTGAGCTTCTCGCAGAAGAGTCGGAAAGTTTTCACAACAAGGCAAGGCAACACGCGCACGTTCTATTTGTTTAACCCACTTGAGAGCTGTTTATTATCTCTCATGCCTGTTACCAATGCCCCAATTGTTCAGCGCTTGTGCTGTTGCTCTTCTGTCTTTAAAAGTATTTTGGGGTGATGGGTTTCTGACCAGGCAATAACTAAATAGCACAATTGTCCAGCTTTGTCTAATTGACCTTGACACCACACAAGCCATGAGACCCTGACAGAGACTCGCAGATTCCACGGGGACCTGAGGTTCCTGACATGATCCCAGCCTGCCTCAGTCTCCACCCCACAGCACTGGAGATCTGCAGACTGTTTCAAAGCTGTTTCAACAATGGCTCTCAGTTACATTAGTTACATTTAGCAGTTGCATTTAAGGATATTATGAAGCTTGCAGAGTGCAGTGCTACATTTTTGCGAAAAGTCTTTATGGCTAAAAACTCAAGATTTTAAATGACCTATTCTTTAATGCCTAAAATGACATCTGTGGTGGAGGAAACCCGTCTGAACTCAAAACACTAAAGCACAATATGACCAAACCACTGAGCACTGTAAGCATGCATGCCTGACGTAGACCTTCTGTGCCGTATTTATCTCAGCAGCAGATGGATGGAGGTAGATCCATGGCCTGGGTGTGAGGAGGTCAAGGAGGCAGAACACTCCTGCTGGAAGTGAACCGCTTGTGGGCGTGTAAGAGTGACACTGGGTGTCGATCTGAAAAATCCCATTCCTGAACAGAGACCAGAATTTTGCTTCCCAAAAAGTCCTATCAGGACAGCCTGCTTTATTGTTTCACTGTGCAGATGTTATAAAACACACAGTAACACCATTAGACTGACATGTTTTAGAATCAGAGCCATATATGTTTAGCCCCATAGATTTCATAGAAGATTTTTGTTGCAGCCTGGAAACTTAGGTATGTTGGGTAGGAATAATTTCATGTTGGAGAAAATTTTTTAATTTATTTTTTCAAAAGTTTCAAAGATCAGCAATATTAACTGCAACTGGAAGAAGACTTTGAAGCATCCAGTTTTTGCTCCATGTTATGGTCTGTTAGCAATTTGTAGATAGAAAAACATCTTTTATGGGACACACAACTGGAAGACGAAAGTAGGAGAAGACTGCACCCATGCTTCAGCTCTAAAGCGCCGCTGACCCAATGCTGGTTGACAAACTTCAGCCAGTTTTTACCTTCCGTTAGTCAGTATTTTGCTCAAACAGACCTGCAGGAGAACTTTGCAGATCTGGGGATAGAGGAGCAACTTATATCAGCTTGTGGCAAATGGTGGTAACATCACAGTTTGAATCACCCTTTTAAAATATAAACATGTATATTTCTTTTCGGTTAAAGGTCAAGAGTGTTGTGTAAATTCATGTGCTTTATACTCCTGCAGGTCTGACAATGACCAGTAGGAGTCACTGTTACACAGGTGGTGTTTTTTGTTGTGCCGAAGCAGCCAGGTACAGCGAAAGAACTGATGTGTATTTTATGAGGGCATTACAGCCAAGGTATACATACTGGCAAAATTAGTCATGAAACTGTAACTCTGACTACTGCCTAAACTATTTTTAACACATTACCAACGTCCTTGTAAAGCACAGCCCAACACTTCAGTGCCTGAAGGCTGTGTATAGGTGTTGCTCAGGAAGACGTTATGTCTGCTGTATGCCGATGCCATTTGCGATCGCATCTGAATGCGCTGCTGAAGCCGTCACGTTGCAATGCCTGGTATGAACACACTGTATGTGTTCATGTTTAGCCTGTGGCCCCTGAGGGCTCACTGCTGACTCAGTGTTGCCACATCAGAAGGGCTGAAGTGGGGGGCTGAGGGGTTTGGAGATCCAGAGCCATTGCTCATGGGTCCCTCCACTTCTGTGCTGTAGATGGTTAGAGAACAGAAATCATGTCGGCGGCTGGCTTTACACTTTGCCACAGTGGTGACTTGAGAGAATGAGAGATCAGGATTTTAGACAGCCCTGTGCTGTGAGGTGAGTGTATTTTGTCCCAGTTATTTTTAGCCATGTGTAAAGGAAGCGCTTCCTGTCTTCTCAGAGCTGGTGCTCACGTGACTCCTGGGGAATAACAGCTTCACCCGCGACATTTAGCCGGAAAAATGGCCTTTCAATTTAAACGGTGGCCTCCCTGTTTCTCTGTGGTGAACCTCAGTTTTGCAGTCCCTCCCATGAGCTCACCCTATCCTGCAAACATGAGACGGCACCATTTCCAAAACGGAGGCGACCTGGGGTTTAGCGGTCACTGACTTGAAATGAGTCCCATTTCCAACTAGTCTGCACTCTGACCATGAAGGCGGATAGTCTTCTAGCACATAGGTTGCAGGAACTTCAGTTCCCAGCAGGCATGAGTGTCCCCACTTTTTGGTCTCCCTCCCTTCCCCCAGTGCAGAGAGTGTTTTCTATTAAGCTCTAGGGTGAACAGTGTGCTTGGTGGTTGCTGAAAGAGAGTGAATAGCAGTTGAAGAAAAGCATTTCCTTGATGGTAGGAGACCCCCCCCCCCCCCCCTTCACTGGCCTTTATTCCACTTTGGGACCAGATGTATCTGCTGTGCACTGAGAGTATTGGGGCCTGACTGTAAACACTGACCTTGTAGGTAGAGATTGCAAGTGTTAAGCAGCAAATCGGTACTGTTTTTTTTTTTAACACAAATTTAAAATACGGCTGTTAGTCACGGTTTACTTTTTCCAGCTTTCTCTGTGTTTCTCCTCTTCTCTCTTTGCTGTCTGTAAAGATACCTGGGGGAGCGAGGTGCCTCCCTTTTTCTGAGTAGGTAGGAAGGAGGAGGAGAAGCAGGACATTTTCTCCTTCAACGCGGTAGGCAGTGGAGAGATGCTGTGGAAGGGATGCCGCAGGGGAACGTTGTTCGATTCCAGAGGAATTCAATCTGGATCAGAGCTGCGTCATGGGAGTCAGCTGGAGCAGCACAAAGCTGTACAGCTGGGAAGGCTTTCAGGCTTCATATGTTGTAATCACAAAACTGAACCCCCCCCCACCACCACCACCACCACCACCGCTGCTTGAGTAAAACCTGCCCAGCCACTTCTCAGACCACAGTCTGCCAGTTTGTCTGCTTTGCAACTGTTTTTCATACACGGCACGTGCCGTTTACCCTGACGGGCCACCAAAGGGGGCCAAAAAATGTCGCATTGCTTAAAAACACAGCTGAATGAAAGTGTCCACCTTTGACAGAGTGCACCGAGTCGATGTGAACGGTGCTCTTCTGCCTGCATGTCCATGTTGTTCATGGCTCCAAAGAGGGAAATCAGCTTGTTTCAGAGGCATAAAATGTCAGCATGAATTGTAAGTATTTGTACAGATTAGCACTGTATGTAGGAAAACACACGGCGTAAAATCTGGGTCTCATTTGCAAAGGTGCCGATTTCTGAGAAATGCATCCGATAAGCGTCGTTGGGGTGCTTTCAGTAATTTGTTCCATATCCCTTAAGAAGTGCAGATGTATCTCTGGCCGAGCTTCCTCTCTCTGTCTGCTCAGACCACTCTCACCAGGGAGAATTTACACTGGGCTCTTTCCAGTGGCCTGTTAGTCCACTCTCGTTCTGTAGCCATTGTTCATTCTGAGTCAAAGCGAAACGGCCTCTTGGAAGCACCGAGGGCGAGAAATAAAACAAATAAATTGGATCCAGACGCGCACAGCAACCAACATTTTGGAGACATGCACAAGAATATCTGTTAAGAAATTATTAGTATTAATGAAAATGATTGTTTGCAGTCAGACTTACAAAGCCAAGCTGTCTTTTTTTTTTTGTTAAGAAGGGCAAAGGTGACCTCCTCCTGAAAATCATATAATTTGGCAAAGCTATTGTTCATCGGTTGGTATTTTAAACAGGAGATGCCTAAATTAGGAAAATTTTGTCCCGATTAACCGCACTAAAAATATGTGAAAATTTCTGCGTACCATGAAATAAATTTTTTGTTTCGCCCATGTTTCCCAAAGTCTGCTTTTAACTTGGTAGGGCGTCGGCTCCGGATATGTGGATCGTTCACAGAGCCGAACGCCATGCGGTGCTGTGCAGATGTGCAAACCGGCTAGCAGCTGGTCACACACTGTTGACAACAGGCACAGAAGATGGCAGGACTGCATGCCGTTGTCCTGAACCACACACTGGGGGTGGGGGGGTTAAGGTGTACATGACCAGCTTCTGTCACGCTTATGTGTATTCGGCAACCCTCCGTGAGGTTACCGGCAAAGAGAACTACCCACACCACTTGTTCCGGAACATGACACCACGCTGTAACCGTAAAGCAGCCAATGTACTTCCATGTTTGCCCACAGAAAGCACGGGGGAGTGGCTGTAAGCGCGACAATGTAGGGATGAGGGAGTGCTGTTGAGGGACATGGAGAGCCTGTGTTCTGCAGGTTGCCCTGGGCACTGACCTCACGGTGGAGAAGACACTAACTCGACATGACAACGGACTGTGGCTTCACCCACAATGCTCTCCTTTTCTTCTTGGTGAATGAGGGGTGTGGCGAGATTGGCCACGTGTGTCACATGAGCAGCATGTGGGAGGGCCTCCACGAGGGATGGGAGAGTAGATGAGGTGGTGGTGTGTGTGTGGGGGGGCGGGGGTTGTCTGCAAATCCAATCGCAGCCCCATGCTGGAGGACTGTGGGTGAGCAGGGAGGGCTGGGTGGCTCAGGATTCTTGTTGTCTCTCCTTTTTCTCTCTCTCGCTCTCTCTCTCTCACTCCCTCCCTCTGTCTTGCGATCCCTTTATTCCGACTGCAATGGCGCGCTGCTGTGAAGCATGTGCTGGAGTGGTGTGAAAGCCTGCCTGGAGAGAGAATCCTGAGCCCATTTGCAAAGGTGAGAGAGCATGTTTTTGGCAGGGCCCCTTACACACTATTTTTTCAGTGATGTTCGGGGCCAGCATTAGCGCATGGAATGACTCAAAGCAGAGGAATCTGTGTGTGTGTTTGTGTGTGTGTGTGTGTGTGTGTGTGTGTGTGTGTGTGTGTGTGTGTGTGAGAGAGAGATGGTGCATGTTATATGCTTTCTTCTACCTCTGCTTAGTCTCCTGCTTTTTTCTAAACTGCGTTCCATCTCGCATGGCAGGGAAAGTGTTTGTGTGAGAGATTTGCTGTAAGTACTTGCCATGTTCTCAGTGCCTGTCACATTTAACNCTTCATAAATAGAGAACATATAAATCCATTCTCAGTTTTTGCTCATTAAGACAGTCCACTTGGTGTCAGTGTGCTATAATCTTCTCAGCTCTTTAATCTACTTTCTAACAGTATTAAATGCACATTCTGCAGACAAAAATCATGAATAAAATACACTGTACAAATGAAAGAAGGAAAAGCTTATTATTTTTATATCTCATTTTGATTATGTAAAATCACAATGTAAATAGCTGGTATTTTTCATCATTTCGTAAAGGCAAGGCTCAGTTGAAATCTGTCACTCATTCTGCTTTCTTCCTTATGTCCTGTGAATCTGTGGCATCATTGTCACACAGGTGCACTTGCATCTGGATGAAAGCAATGAAGTGGCACCGGTTGTTCAATTATTTATTTGAATTAATTAAAATATTGCACGCGTGTGCATTTTGGTAAGCAGCCCATTTAATTCCCACAGCCCATGTCAAACTGCTCATATGGAAAATGTGTTTGATTTAGAAGAACATTAAGGCTCACGTTTGCCCAGAAGTACTGCCGACACCGTGAGTTTAAGATGCTGAAACACTGATTTCTAGTCTTTGGTTTAATTCACAGGACAAAGTACAGTGATAGAGGCATAAACTGAGACTATTTCGCAGAATGTGATCAAGGTGCTGTCCATCTTGAGCAAGGCACACCTGCAGATGCTGTTCCCAGTCAATTTTAACACGTTAAAGTACAGTACTTCAAGACCAGGCCTGTAGATTTAGACTGGCATCCTAATAGAACTTTTTGGACACATCCTGTGAAATTGGTTCAGTTTGTATCTGTTTCATTCTGCTTGCTTAACATCTGCACTGAAATAAAGGCATCAGAAAAAAGATCCCATCACCGAATGTCTTTGAATTTAAAATGTGTTGGAGAGGTCACGTGACCCCCCCCCTTTCCACTTGGCATTATTAAGTAGCATTCAAGATGGAGGAGGGGTGTTCGCACATACATCACAGCTACACCCACTGGTCTAATGCAAAATATTATTGTTAGAGCAATCTAAAATCAGGCATCTTAAAAATATTTCAGTGGTTCCAGACTTTTGCCTGTATATGTTTATACACTGCCTGGGCAAAAAAAGTCACCACCTGGATTTCACTTAGCATTACGATGTGGGGTTACTTCAGGTGGTTAGGTCTAGGTTCAGCAACGTAATGTGCCCAAAAAATGAGGTGAGCTGACTACCCGAATATACCGAATGACCAGGTTTTTCCATCAATGGATTTCTTCTTCAAATTCTAAGATGACAATGGCAGGATTCATGGGACTCAAATTGTGAAAGAGTGCTTCAGGGAGCATGAGAGAGACATCAGTGTCACACATGGATCGGTCACCACAGAGTCCAGACCTTAACCCCACTGAGAATCTTTGGGATGTGCCGGAGAAGACTTTACGCAACAGTTCGACTCTCCCATCATCAATACAAGATCTTGGCAAAAAATAAATGCAACTTTGGACGGAAATAAATGTTGTGACATTGCATAAGCTTATCGAAACGACGCCATGGCAAATCAAAGCTAAAGGCGGTCCAACAAAATATTAGTGCGTGACTTTTTGTTGGCCGGGCAGTGTATTTACGGTTTTATTAATGCAATGCCTTGTGTGAGAATATGCAACGGATGGTGTGCAGTGTGGCTCCTGTTATGAGATGAATCACTGTAATCCACTGTAACTGCCTTGACTTCGCCCAGTGCCTTCACCAGCCCTGACCTGTTTACCACTCCCAGGGGAAATTACGGCAGCCAGGGATGCTGTCCCTGTCCACGCGCTGCCTAGCGACCGCTTCTTCCTGGCCTGCAGTCGCTTACGACGCTCTGTTTCTTACTGGGACTGAGGAACCCCAAAAAGGTTGCAAATCCAAGGCCCGTCCTGGACTCTTTTACTGCCCTGTCCTCGATGAACACGTCATTCGATCAACCTTTGCAGTGCAGAAACTCCGCCCCCTGTCGGTGACAACATTCACCGCAGCAATAGCGCGCATAGCGGGTTAAGTTTAAAAGGCCAAATGCGGCACGTAATACGGGATCTGCGTTTTTGAGAGCAAATGTTGTGCTGCTTGCGTTTTCTGTGTTCACACCGCGGAACCCGTGACAGATGGTGAAAGGGTCGAGGCATTATTGCGGGCAAATTTTACGATGCCACGCGAGCAGACCGCGACGCCGCCGATTCGTCCTAGCGACGCGCGTCACGGAGGAGGAAAGCGCAACTGAAGAGCGCTGTTGTCAGGGAAACGTGCGGGGCTCCGGGCCGTGTTTGTTTGTCCAGGTCACGTGAGCAGTATTTGGGGCACGGGGGGCTACTTCCTGTTTTACTCCAGCTTGGAGTCGGGCGAGCTGCTGTTGTCAGATGCAACAAAATGGCTGCTAGTACGAGCCCACTACATCTTTTATAATCATCACACTCTTGTTTTTCTACGATAAATTGCTGTGGTATGAGAGGGGACAAAATATTTCCTTCAGGAAAAAAAAACTGGACATTTTGAAGAATTTTCGTCACAGGATCTATGTGCATTTGTGTTCGACCGCTCGGCGCCTGAAATCCTTAGCGAAATGCTGCCTTTTGCACTTTAAACACCCAGCGGTCGCAGCCGCTGCCGGCGGTTCCTGCTTGCGGTTGTGGTCAGCGTGGTCACGTCGTCGGGCTGCTGGGCCACCAGGTTCGGGCGGCCGCTGCTGTTGCGGACCTGCCGCCTTTCTGCTGAAGCGTGGTGACCAGGATGAGCTGTACGGGAGCATCACTCGTGTTTCTTTCACCACAAACATCGCGGCCTGAAAAGGGGATTTAAAGTTTGGGATTACTCACTGATAACCATCAAGGTACTCCATTCCACTAAATGACTACCCGATCGGTTATGATGGCGTGAACTGCGTGCTGCGATTCAGATCCCGCGGGCGAAGCAAGGTAAATCACAGCGCTTCACTCGTGTAAAAGCTGAGTACAAGAATACTGTTGAGGCTCAATTGCGAGGCGAGTCAGTAGACGCGAATCTGGGGGTCCTCGTAGCTGATCGGAGGCGTGCATTTTCTAGTCGATGTGCAGGAGATCTGTGGGAAAGCTGTCACGTAAGAAGGTAAATAAGGGGCGATTTTGTGTGGCACTAAGATCGCGATGCAGCGCTGTGCTTTAGTCTCCACATGTATTTATTTGAATGCAGTAAATAGAGAATGCTGTGGCGGGAGATGCAGCTACATGCAGTTTGTAATAACAATAGAAAAAGTGGCGAGAGGGTCCGTGAATAAACAGTGATGTGAAAACGGCGTGATGGAGGGGAGAGCCGAGCGTCCGAGGAGCGACGGTGACCTTCATCGACGGCAAAACGGCACTTCGCCAGTAAATCTCACCGTCTTGAGTTTCCTCCGCTGTCCACGTTGTTATGCCTTATTGAAAACATGTGGCATGATATGACAAAATGCAGAAAAGAAACCTCGCCCCAGCGCTGTTTTCTGAAGCACCTCATGTAAATCGCTGCTACCTTAAACACAGATGGCGTTTAATCGGCCTGACGGACACTGCTTCACGTTGTCGGATCTGTTTTTTTTTTGTGAATGACAGCCTCTGGCCAATGGTTTTTTTTAATGTTAGTTGACTGTTTGGGTTAGAATCCAGTTCAGCCTGTGTAGAGTTCACATGTTTTCCCTGTGTGTGCGCGTGGTTCAGGTTCCAGAGATGCATGTTTCAGGTCAATTGGTCACTCCATAATGTCTATGTGTGTGTGTTGTGTGGCTGCTCTGCAGTGGACTGGAATCCTATCCAGAGTACACTTTCCTGGCAAGGCACCCAGTGATTCTGGAATAGGTTCTGGATTACCGGAACCCTGACCAGGTCAAGCAGTTAAGGATAATGGATGGATGGATGGATGGAGTTTCCTTAATGGATGAGTAACCAATTGTTTATAAAGCCCCTTCTGGGATAGGCCCCAGACCACCACAACCCTTCATAAGACAGGTGATTATCGATGATGGATGGATAGTTTTTTCCTGCCCCAGTGAGCCCTTGTCTACTGCAGTCAGGGCTCCTTTTGTATTTCGTATTATTTTCGTTCAAAAGATAACATTTTATGCTGACCTTAAAGACCTCCTTTATAAATACCAACATGTTTTCTCTCCAGCACCTGTTAACTGTTGAACTTTCATCCCTGGTTGTGTCTTTCTGTGTTCACCATCACATTTCAGTGGGACAATGATATTTGCAAAGATGTAATGTGGACAGTTTGACACGCTGACCTGTGAGTGTCATATTCACACAAGGTTCCTGGGAAACACATCAACCCTAGGTTCTGGCTGTCAAGTCAGTGTGCTGCACATGAGTTTTAAGACCAAGAGCTTTTAATGTCAGCCCAAGGGACCTCTGTTCACTTTAATCTGTTTTTATCAAAAGATGTCTGGTCTGAAAAGTCAATACATGAGACTTGTACATGGCTTGATTCACTGGAGCAGTCTGCATTGAAAATCTTTCTCAAAAGTACAACGGCAGTATCCCACCTGAAATGTAAATCACACCACCCACTGCTGTTAAGTAAGCTGAATGAGTCTTACACTTTCCCATCTCACCTCCAGTTTTTTTTAAATTCAGTTCATTTTTATGATGCAATACATTGAACAATCTTCTAAAAAGTGACAGAACTCAGTAGTTATAGTTATTGGTCAAGTAGCCAACTGCCACCTGAGGAAAGGACAACAAAAAAACTCCTGATTGCACAGAAAGGGAATAAAATACACCTCTGGAGGTGCAAGTGCTAGTGGCTTCCCACCCCTCCTGGATTTTCTAGTGTGCACTCAGGGAACCTCTGTGGATGTTTAATACAGAAAAGCTGTACAACTATTAAGGCTGAACTGTAATCTCTGGAATCTAAATTCATCATCCACATGCAATATTGGTGGTCCCATTTTTATGGTATGTCTTTGGTTCATGTTAGCATGGTATGCTGGGGTCAATATAACTCTCACCAAGGTTATGATATCAAGAGACATCAAACATTCTGTGTCAAGGGTGGCTCTTGTACCATCTCACAGTACCGATAAAAGAAAAGGAGGTAGCTACTACGAACACAATAATATGCAAGGTTATTATGCTAATATCTCACAAGCAAAGGCACAGTGCACAAAGTTAGTAACTACTGAATAATGGATACACCAGGATGAAGAGATACTGTATGTCTTAACACCTGAAACTGAAGAGGTATCCTTCATATTACTTCTTTGTAGTTTCAGATTTTTATTTTTTTCCATGCCAGTTTTATAGATAATTATGTTTTTGCCCTGTGATGACCAGATGGAAATCCAGGATCTTCGGTCACAGCCGTTTGTAATGGTCATGTTTCGTGTCACTGGTGTTGCTGCTGTAAGCACTCAGCTGACGGCAAGCTTGTCCTTTAGATTCTGGCTCTCTCCGTTTCCCAGTAGAGAAAGCGACGCCAAGTGGTATAAAAACGTCTGCCTTCTAATTTGTCTGTCACTTCCCTTGTGGTAGTAAAAAAATGTGGTGCAAATCCCACTCAACACCAAAGAACCATCTTGTGGTCTCTACCTTTGTGAGGTCACCTGAAGTCAAGACCGTCAATTCTGAACGCTCAACTTTCCTTTTGGTAGTAATTATACGTAATGGAAATGCCTTTCTAGCCCCCCTCAGGCCTGACCAATGTGCAACAGGGCTGTATATAAATTACATGTCTGGAGGAGCTACTGTCATGTTGTAATTTACTTGGCTTTTTCCATGTTTTTAGCCTTTTTGATCACTTTGTGAGCCTAACTCTTGTTATTGCACTTTAACAATGACCAAATATAAATTAACCCCAACAGGTTTAATTTACCTGTCTTGTGAACTGTTTTACAGGTCAGTGATAAACTGGACACAATTTTACATGTGGCAAGTTTAATGTTACTGATACACATTTTCATAACTCAAAAGCTGCTGTTTTATGCATACCAGACTGTTGAGAGTAGGAGGCTATTTTTGCCATGTTTTCCAAAACTGCTTTTTAGTCAAGTCTGCTGACTATGAAAGAAATTAATATGTTCAAAAGCCTAATTCTTCTATAGTGTAGAGAGCTGACATGCAACCTAAGCAAATATTCACATTATCTTGAACCCAAACTGAAAATAGTCTGAACATAACATGTGCAGATAAGAGTCTATTAATAGCAGTTGCCTACTGAGAAGTTTGGTTTTGATCTGTGGAAAATTCTTCTTGGTTAAGCATGTGGTGTAGGGTGTTTTTAAAGCAGTTCTGCTTGAATTTTCCTGAACACGTGGTGGCAATATCTGGATCCGTGCTTTCTGCACACCATCATTTTGGAGCCAACCTCAGAGCAAATGGAAAACCCTTAGAAAGCAAACAGAGTTATGTAACTGGGCAGGGGATGCTGTGGCACTGCTAGATGAGGGAATGCCATAACATCAAACTACTTCCTTTTGACAGGACTTACGTAACCTGAGTTTCCTTCATTAATTGTTGCCGGGGTCAGATGGGGAGGAGAGGGAAGTGGCACACGAGCGATCAGATGGAGAAATGGTTGAGCTGTCTCCAGCCAGAAGAGGGGGCTATGTGTTATTTGTGACCAGACAGGTGTGTTTAATTTGGATATAACCTGGGCTTCATTGTCAAAGATATGTCATCTACCTGTGTGGACTGTTTGGCCAATCGCAAGAAGGCAAAGGACACTGTTGGGTGTCTGCCCACCTTCCTGTGTCAGTCTGAGTCTGAAATATGTTTCTCTGCCCCTCAGTGCTGTCAGATGGCTGTCTTACTGTGTCTTAAGAACTAAGTACAGGATTATGTTCGTAATGAAAATACTCTGCATTTTCAAGACAAGTAAATGTGTATGTGGAAGCGGGATGTAAATGGACATTAGATGTTCTCAGTGGTTTAATCTGGAGTCACACCTTTGGGGAGTTTAATCATTGTAGAACTCGACTTTCTTTTGTTTTCTCCTCAGCCAGGAGAGCAAGTGTAGAACGCAGCAGGAGAACCGTTTGATGGAAGAAAAGAAAAAGAAAAAGCAAGAGGAAAAGAAAAAGAAGGAGTCTGCTCAGAAGAAGGTAACAAGCACCTTGTGTCTGTGTGTTTTTACACTGCTGTCCCTCTGCTTTCCACAGAGACCAGTCCAGGTTCCTAGGCTCAGCCGTGGAGAACCCTAGTCCAATTTGTGTGAAATATCACCCTCACGCCTCCTGTGTTCAGAGGGGTGGAGACACCATACGATTAGTTGTCATTTAGTGATCATTACATCAGACCTTGGTAAAAATTGTAATAGGTGAGCCCTAGAGTGATGTGTGTGGTGGGATTGGGGTCCAACTTACCCCCACACTCTCTGACTCCCTCTCCCTCAGGGATGTGCTCCGTGGAGGGCAATTTGGAAGCAGACTACAGCTGTTGCCTTGACATCCTCTTCCTTATTTGTTTTTGATGTTTATTGAAAAGGTACTTTTCCGCTTGTCGGGGTGCTTGTCAATCTGTTTGTTTCCGTATGCAGCTGCTTAGAAAAAACTAGTAAACTTGAATGCCACTGACACCTATGAAGTTGCTTTCATGCTGTTTCTTGGTGTTTGAACTGTTCACATCTTTCTCTTTTCTTTTCAGGCTGCTGAACACAAAACCAAAGGTGAGTGGGTGATTTATTGGCCTCAGAGCACTTTCTGTATCATAAACATTGCAAAGTCAACTGGTCCAATTGTATTGCCGCTATGTAAAATTGATCTAAGGGTCAGAGGCAGCTTCCAGAGGATAGTTGCTATTTACAGTCCAACAACAGGAACTTTTATGCACCGATCACTCTGTTAAGCTAGCATTCTTACTGTGCTGAAAGCTGCAGAGCTTGCAGATGTCTTTACGTTCTAGAGACTCCCAGTGGCTGCCCAGCTAGTGCTGCATTAGTCACTTTTTCAGGCTGTGTCCTCAGGTTTTAATGACGTTTGCTTTTCTGCCTTTAATGTGTGTTCTTGTGGCAGGTCGGTGGTGAAGGATTGTGGTAACTTAGTTTTTTTACTGCGGCCGTCTGAGTATGAGGTGTCCTGTATCTAAGCCAGCTTGAATGACGTGTGTATGCTAAAGCACCCGGGCCATTTATGGGACAAGAGACTGGGGAGGGTGGGAACAAGGCGTGGGGTAGTGGGTGCTGGAGGTGGAGGGAAGGGGGTTTTGAGAACTCGAGGGCTGTTAATCTCCTTCTGGGAGCAACAGTGGATCTTCAGCCGGGCTGTCAGGGAGACAGATGGTCCCGAAGCCCACGCCTTGCAGATCTCATTAGAGTGTCTGTTGAAGGCCCTGTCCAGGTTCTGCTCCACTGCAGACAGAGATGGAGGGCAGGGAGGTGGGGGCGGGGGCAGTTTTTCCATCTCCACATAGTTACAGATCTGCAGTGCACATTTATGTATTAATGTGAACACATGCAGGGTTGTGTTTAATATTATTCTTGTTTGGTTCTTGTCATTGTCTTTATAATATGGGGAGGAGGTAGCATAGTGTTTATTTTCTTTGGACTTAAAGGAACTAGGTTCTAATCCCATCTCCTGCTGTAGTACCATAGTACCTTAGTACCATTTGTGTACACATGTACTTGCAAATATATATTTGGCTGTGCATGTATTCACTGGGCAACAATGTAGATATCTTCTTGTCTTGGTGGACCACCTTCCAAGATGTTTGGGTGGTCATCTCTTCGTTTGGCTGCACCCCCAACATAGCACCACGCCACACAGCAGCTGAGCAGAAGCCATGTAACGCATGATGAATGTTGCTGACATTTTCCTGAGCGACATCTGGTTGTACGCATTCAGCTTCACACCTTTAAATGTCAAGGTTTAATGCTTTACTTTGTGTATTATACTTATGGTCACTCAACTGTGAAGGGTCCTTTTAAAAGCACATGCACCTCAAAATGGTATTTGCTTCTACAAAGTGACTTCACGTTACCTTTTTGTGTCGCTTGACATTATATTGATGTTGTTTGAGTTTGCCATTTTGCTCAAAGTGCAATAGCAAGATCTTGGCTGTTGAAGTGTAGGAAGTCTACAATGTTTCTAGTGAAAAATAAATGGAGCTGAAAAAGTAGGATGCCTCCACTTCAGAAGGGGGCGCTGCAGGAAGGAGTGTATGCAAAAAAAACACCATCATGAGCGATGGTGAATATTTAAGCATTACTTTGGCTCTCTGTGTTGCTCCAGCCCACTGTGAAGGTTATTACCTTGTCTGGCCAGCCTCACTGTCCCACTCTGTATACTTCTAATGGACCTTAAAACAAGAAAATTTTAGCAACAAGAAAATTTTAGCACCTTAAGTCTGACAAAACCTTAAAGGGCATTATGTTTTGCATTTGCATCTTTCAAAAATGATTAATTGTTCTTATTGGGACAGTTTATTGAAAAACACACATACATGCACACACTTAGTTCAGGCCCCATGCAAGCTCACTGCTTATTTCCCCAAAGTGGGACTCGCTGCCTACCTGAAGAGATCTGAGCTGCTGGGGTCTGCTGAGAGCTGACAGTTAGGTGACGTGGCGCCCACCCGTCTGATACCAGTATAGTGTTTGTATTCATGGTAAGGAGAGAAATCCCAGTGGTGTGAAAAGGCTTTTCTGCTACCTGGTGAAGTTAAAAAAAAAAACTATGTAGACTATCCATCTGTAAATTTTAATCGCAGCAGAGAAAAGCCTGCATGGGATTTCTCTGTGGACCGTAAAATATTTGGCGATGGTCTGTACATTTTTAGGACTGACAACAAGTTCTTGTTGCATTTTTCCCTATTGCGCTGCACTGTTTGAAACGTACAACAGGGTTGTCTGTTCTCAACCTTGTTCACCCAGGGCTGCAACCATGTCCTTTGCCATATGATTAGTTAGCAGCACCACAGTAATTTAGTGCCTGACAAGGTTACCTGTCCTAGATGTTGAATCTCCTCCAGTTTATATGTAGTGCATTTAACTGTTCGAGACAGCCAGTTTGAAATCTGTTAACAGCGACTGTGTCTTGCAAGCAGGACATTTAAATTGAAGACTTTTGATCTGATGTGATGCGGACAAGACATGAATGGAGCGTTGTATTTGGGGTGGGATACAGAGGACATCGAGAGATGCTAAGAGAGCAAGGGGCAATTTGCATGTTGTGCTGCTGTTGTGTCTACAGATGTCATTGACATTATAGATGAAATGGAATTAAATGTTAACCTGTGCCTAGTACAGCTCCGCATGGTGGTGCAACAGAGGTAGCGTTTGTGCCTCGCAGCAACCTGGACCATGCGTTCATAGGTGGAGGTCGAATCCAATTGTGGTTTCCTCCCACAGTTTAAAGACAAGTGTTTCGGGTAAAGCAATGAATCTAAATTAGTAGTGTGTGTATGCGGGCACATGTGTCGCTCTGGTGTACAGATGGAATTTAGAGTAGTTTGTTCTACATTTTAAGCCACTTTGGAAAGTAAAAATTCATAATCCCTGCATGTTAAGAAAAGCACATGTTAAATGAATAAATGTAAAGCGGGTAAATGGAGCCAGTGGGAATGAGCGTGTAAATGTGTGTGGATTTTACATATACATGTGTTTGCCATTTTGAATGTGTGCAGTTGTGTGTGTGCTCACACTGCCTTCCCTTGAGTTTCCATGATGTTACCTGTTCATGCCTCTGCAGTGCCCGAGTCAAACAAGGTCTGGACTGGCGCTGCAACCCCCAGCGACCCCCTGGTGACCTCCACGCCTGGCAGCAACAGTGATGGCAAGCGCCCCCCCTCCGGTGCAGCCCACCCGCCCCGTGAGCTGCCCCCACGCTTTCGCCAACACGAGCCCAAGCAGCTGCTGAGGAGGGGCCAGCCACTGCCGGCTGGTAGCCAAACCCCCAGCTGCCCCCAGGGGTTGTCCACCAGTCAGCGCACAGGTCAGTGCGCCGCCCTTCTCATGTTGTGGGGCTGTTCACACTCTTCCTTCCATAAGGAAACGTAAAGCTAGAGCAAGTTGAAGCCCAGCACGATTTTCAGATTTCAAGAATCAAACCTGCGGATGGGGCTAGAACACCATTTTAGAGCAGTATATTATCTAAGTATTATTAGGTGGAGTAAGGTTATTATGTATTATTAGGTGGTTGCAGTGGCATATTTCTAGAACTGGAGGTGTGCTGTGCTGTTCTGTTGTTGTTTTATTAAAAATGTGTGTGACCTTTAATGTATTGGTTGGACAACATATGGAAAGATCCGAGATGAGTTTGGGTGACATTCAGTGATGTTGCTGACTCAACCCAACAGTGCTTTGTGTTTGCCAGAGATTTGTGCTACATACTCTTTAAGAAATGTGGCAAGAGTGTTTAGTTTTTATTTTGCACAGACATCACCTGAGCAGGGTTTGCTGTAAAATACGTTTATCCCAAGCAGCAGAGATGAAGACACCGTGCCGTGTGTCCCAGTTGCACAGAGCTGTCAGCTGAACCTATAGAGCGAAGCTCGGAGCCGGTTGTCCTCACTGCGGCTTTCGGTTACGTCACCCGTTGCCCTGGGGGTATGAATGAATGAAGGTCTCTTCTTTGCTGGGATGGTTTGTAGATGACATGACCCCTCGGGTCTGAAGCTGGGAGCAATACAGCTTTGGAACATCAGCGTGAGTTTTTTTACATGAGTAATGTTACGGGTTCTGTGGGCTGGTGTTTGTGTCAGTATACAATCTGTGGGTCTGTTAGCAGTTTTGATACAAAAGCTGTGGAACTGTTGGAAGAAGAGGGAGCTCTTTAGGGGGTGCGAATGGGGCTGCACAGGGGGGAGGGGGCAGCAACATGGATGATAATTCAGAGAGCACTTGCAAATCCACAGTCCTGTGCCACTGGGTCTTTTGTATTCCTTGCCACAGTTCAGAGCGTCTGCTGCCACTGCTGTTGCCGGGTTCTTCTGTGACCGTCTGAGAGCACAAGAAACTAGAGAAAAAAGTTTTTACGTGTTTTCTGTTTTCATGCCCTCAACTTTACATGTCCTCACTGTGGATACACCCCAGCATACACAAAAAAGACACGTGCCTGAGAGACCTCGGGTGGAATTGCAGAATCCGAGTCAAGAAAGAGATGAAGAGTTATACCCGGACTACAAGGCTCTGGGTCCATCCTGAACAATGTGGGATGGGGGGATGGGGTTGTGAGGCAACTGCCTACAGGGACAGCAGCAGTAGGCGAATACGTTGCGTCGTCCTAGATTGACTCCTCAGGTACGGGCTGTCAACTAGCAGGGTGTTCCGTTATATTTGGGGTCTCGCATGGTTCATACGGCAAGGAAAATATAAAAGTAAACCAGATGATTTTAGTGATAATTAACATCTCGTATAGCTTATTTTTCAAGTGTGTGTGTGGTGCGTGGGTGAGGGAGGGGGGAGAGATGGCAGCCCTAGGCTCTTGGCTGCAGTTCAGGCTTGTTAAGATGGCGCCCGTTCACACAGTGCCCCGCCTCCCTGCTTGCTTCAGTTCTGGTATAAATGAGCTGCATGGAGATGGCTCCAGTGCAGCTGCATCGACACAAACGTCACATCGGTGTAGTTTTCCACATTTTGTCACTCACACAGACGCACACGTACAATAACATGCAGAGCCATACTGCAAAAATGACAACGGGGACGAAGCCACCTCAAGGAGTCAAAGCAGCAGCTTGCCATGCGATTAATGCCACTGGAACCCAGTGGCTGTTTTGGATGTGCGGCCACTGGTATTGTCTTACCGAATAACTACTGGACATGTTGTTTAGTTCTTCTAAAACACTTTTTCACAAACCAATGTAAAGATTTTTCTGGGCTGCATGGGCAACAGGCAAGACAAATTTCTGTGATTGCCAAGAATGATGGGATATAGTAAGGGCTGCCTAAGGGCCATACTACACATACCAGGTCTGAGATTTTAACTTGTACCAGAAGATATCCAGTGGAACTTTTGCCTCTATTTCTGGAATTTTACTACATGAACCAGAGATGGCAAAGAAGTAAACATGTGACCAAAAGGTTTTAGCCTTCTGAAGGTACTGAAACAACAAATCAGGTGCTCTGATAGTGTCTGACTTGGTTGGGACACCATTCCCCTCTGAGATAGATTTCATACCCCTGTATGAAAAGAGGAGAAGAGATCTCACACTGAAACATTGAGGTCTTGTGTGTTTTGGTGTGTTGGCAGTTTAGTCACAAAGCTTGTGTCATAGCAGAGACCTTATGTTTTTGGTTGAGATGTTTGTTTGTGGTACAGTCAGTAACTTACAAGTCTAGCTGCTGTGGTTGGAAACTAGTGAAGCACACAGCATAGCAGAGTCATACAGTGGCCAGTCTTAGAAGTTACAGACTGTACCGCATATTTTTTTGCATTTATATGTGGATTTGAACTTTATATTTTTCCGCATCCTCTTCTGTATTGCAGAGCCTTCCCACCAGATTGGTCTGGCAGCCAAATATGAGAACCTGCAAGGAAGAGATCTTTCTACTAGCAACTTGGACCCTCTGATTGTGGACGGGAGTGACACCGAGGCATGGCCCAGTGTCTCCCGCAGTGACAACCGTGCCCACGCACTATGTACTACAGATTCTGATTGTGCCACAGAGATACGCAGCGGTGGAAGCATGAGTACGGCTGCTGACACGGGTCAGCTGGGCCGTTACGCAGCCAATCACCCAGCCAGTGGTGGAGCCAGCCGGGCCCAGCCCTGTTGGGGTTCCACCACCTTAAACCTGAACTTAAATCTGAACTTGAATCCAAATTCCAACCCTTCAGCATGGCCGGTGTTAGGACAAGAGGAGTCCAGCATTGGGGAAACCAGTTTGGGGAGCAGAAATGCTCCGCCTCCTGGGCTCTGTGGTTCATCAGGAGCTCTGGCCACTCAGGGTGGTGGTAACAGTAATAGTGGTAACAAGGCCAGCTCCAGTGGTAACCTCATGGGGTGTGGAGGCAGCAGTGCCTGGGGTGACCTGGAGTCACGGTCTTCCCCACCCACAACCATGCCCTTCAGCAGCGAGCCACAGAACCTTAACGCTGATGGTCTGAACAGCACCAAGCGAGAGTCATCAAACTCAGTCCGCTCCCTCCCTGAGCCTAATTCTTTTGTGCCGCCAGTACAGAGTTCCCAGCAGGTTAATGGGGAGGATGGCTCTGGTGACTCTGCCTGGGAATCAGGACCTATGGGCTGGAGCAGTGGAGGGGAAGGAGCAGGTGCCACATGTGTCTGGGGACAGGTTACCGGAGGAGAGTCGGGTGTGGGCTCATTGCGTGATCACATCGACTCTTGGACCCATGGAGTCAGTGCCCCTGTCAGTGAAGGCAGCAGCGACAGCCAAGAGGGGCCCCCACATCGCAGGGAGAGGTCCCCAGCAGAGGATTCCAGCCCAAAGCTGCTGACCCAGGACCTGGACCCCCGTGTGCTGTGTAACACGGGCTGGGGCCAGACGCCGGTCCGCCAGCACACAGCATGGGACACACAGGATGTTTCAGGAACAGAGGCCTGGGGGTCCCCTCCTCCACCCACACCAACAGCCACCACTCCTAAACCAGCCAATACAAAGAGGAATGAGGGAGCAAGTCGTGGTGCCCCCACAGCTCCTGCCTGGGGGGGTTCAGGCCCACCTTCCAACCAGCTGAGCTCCACCTGGGGGGAGGTATCAGGTAAGAAAGTAGCTAATGGGCCTGCAGAATGGGGCAGCAACCCAACTGGTACCAGCTCCGGAACCCCCGCACAGTCCTGGGCACCGGAGGAGACGCCCCCGAGTTGGGACAGCCATCACACCAAACCCAATTCCTCCCAGGGCTGGAGCGAAGGACCTGCTCCCACGCTGCCTTCTGGCTGGGGTAATGTAGGTGGCAGTGGGGTCAAAGCAGCAGGAGAGGAATGGGTAGATTCTGAAGAGGGAAAGAACAATAGCTCTGCCCGCCCCCACTGGGAGGATACTCCTCGGGGCTGGGGACAGAATACTCAGGGGCATGGAGGAGGCTGGGAGGACACATCTCGACCCAGCGGCCCCAGGCAAGGTTGGGGAGGTCTAACCCAAGAAGGTGCCAGCGGCAACAGTGCAGCAGGAGGAGGTACTGGTTCCTGGGGGGGTGCCAGCTCTGTGAGACAGAACAGCACAGGCTGGGGAGGAGAACCAGGGACAGGAGGAAGTGGAGGCTGCAGTGGGGCAGGGGGACGACAGGAGCCCACCGGCTGGGAGGATCCCTCTCCTCCTTCCCTTCGTCGCAGGATGGAGATTGATGACGGTACATCAGCCTGGGGTGACCCGAGTGCCTACAGCAAGACCGTCAACCTGTGGGACAGAAACGCTGCCTGTGGACCGGCCAGCGGGCGAATGTCAGCCCCAGGCAGCAGGAGCAGTACTAAACAGCCCCCCCACCCACCCCCACGACACAGCCAGCCCCCTGGCCCTGGTGGCAACAACAGCAACCTCCCAGATCCAGGTGGATCTCAGCAGCATGGACCACCCAGCAGGACATCTCTGGTGTCTGATGGTAGGAACCTGCAAACCAGGAGGTGCTTCCTGGTGTTCGTAGCCATGTTTTAAATGGAAGAGAAAAGCTGTTAAGTTACCGTCTCACTTCTCCTTATGCTACTTTACAAAATGAAGGTCATTCGTTGAGATGTTCCTGCTCAGACTGTCTAAAATTTCTATGTTTTCATAGATATAGTTAAGTTCAAATCGTATATTTAGACCATCACTGATTTTTGAATGAGTTTGGCTGATTGTGAGGCCTTGAACAACCCCAACGCTTGGTTCTTGTATTTGTGAAAGAACCTTAGGAAGTTAGGGGGTGCTGGTGAGCACGAAAGCAGGGAATGTTGTTTACAGAAACAGCAAATATTTTCAGCTCAGAGGAAATGTGTAATCGTAGGGGGCTGCTGTCTGTATGTGATTAGTAGGCTGCTTTTGGTGTGCTGCCCCCTGCTGTATTGTCTGTGTTACTGCACTGTGTGTGCATGGTGTATGCAAAAATAATTAAGCAGTAATATTTCAATAGTCAAAGTATGGCAAATGTCCACATTGTCTCAGGCTGGGGAGAGCTGTCCAGCATGCACTCAAAGGCTGAGCCCTCTTGGGGACAGGGTCCATGCCCATCTGCAGCTGTGGACAATGGGACATCAGCTTGGGGCAAACCCCCAGCCAGCTGCAGGAGCTGGGGGGATGGCCCAGAGGCCCCTGGACCCTTTGGTAGGGGCACCGCAGCTCCAGGAACTGCCCCCTGCAAGCCAGGTACATAACCAAGGACAGAGTAACAACTAGTTGGGGGCTATTTCTTTACATATGTTTAACTTGCTTCTACTGGGCATAACCAAATTGTATGTTATGTTATTTACTTATTTATTTAATCAAACCATAGCAGAGTTTTGAAATTTAGACACTGATGTATGTAAATCATTTTTAATATATCGTGATAGCTATGGGATTACTGTATTTATGACATGTGAAGAGGGAAATTTTCAACTTTGATTTATTTTGTCTGATTTGTTTCCTTTTATGTACAAGCTGCCAAATCTATGCAAGACAGTTGGGTGGGCAGCAGTGAGGACCCAAACTCTGCAGGGGGGGCATGGGAGGCTGAGGATGGAGAAGGATGGAGCAGTGCAACTTCCCAGGAAAGCAACTCATCCTGTAACTCCTGGGCCAACCTGCCTAGGCAGGGACCACAGAAGGTGACTGGAATCGAAAGGGGTGGCTGGCAGTGGGTCAGTTTATGTGAAAAGTAGACAGATTTACTTGTTTTATGAATGTTCAATTTGCGAACATTTCTCAGAATATTCGTTTACTTTAACTGCGTTGTCTTTATACATCCGTTCTAGTATTTGTCTTGTACACAGTGAAAGTGACTTGTGTTTCTGCGTATGGCCATGTGTTGGCAGTATAACTCCTTTCTTCAGCTCCCTTCTATAGCGTTTACAGCTTAAGTCCGGTTTTTGTTATTGTCCATGACTATTAACAAGATGACGAGTGCTACATGTTTATGGGGCAAATAGATCAGTAATCATTAATTATATGTAGAGTTTTTTTTTATTATTATTTTGAATCATTTTATATTAGCTGTAATTTTAATGTACTGTAAAGTTAATTTTTTTAAATCATAATTTTCTATATGTATTTCATAGCATTACCCTAAATTTTTTACAGAACCTGACCAATAAATTAATTGATGATCACATTATTAATCTTTTGATTGTGTCACTAATAAAGAACATTTTAAGTGGCCAGAAGCCAGCGATCACTTTACACACTTGTAGGACGAATTAGTCATTCATCAGGATTGCGGATTTTTCAGGATTAACCTTCCAAAGGTTGTGGAAATGTTTAATTTGAAGTTGGTAAGAAATAATGCAGACTTATCTTTTATTTAGACCTTATAAGAATCAAAAATGTTTGTTTTGCTAAGATTTAACTAGCTGTGAATTATCGGTGGGAATGACTTTCAATTTACACACAAAATGAGTTACAGACAAAATTCTACTCGCAGTTGTGTTCACAAGTTCATTAACCAATGTAAAGGATTGACTTTTCTTTCTACCTTCTCATACATTCACAGGGAAAGTTAGTGAACAAGCAGGATGATGCTTGGATTATGAATCGTCTGATCAAGCAGCTAACAGACATGGGCTTCCCGGTTAGTGAGAGTGAGAGTGGCAGGAGAGTCCGCATCTTTAGCCGGCTATAGGTTTCTTTTGTTGACCATTCCTGTCCCTTACCTTCACAGAGAGATCCAGCAGAGGAGGCTTTGAGGAGCAGCAACATGAATCTAGATCAAGCGATGAGTGAGTGTCCCCTGTTGTCATGACATACAGTAGAGTTATTCTGTTTCCAGGATAACGCATTACATTGTATTTCAATACTATTTGTTTATAGGTGCCCTGCTGGAAAGAAAAACAGAGCTGGACAAACGGGGTGTAGGTGGTTCAGACTATAACAACGGGCCAGTCCACAAGCAAACGGGCTGTCGCCCTGGGCCACAATCCAAAGAGCCTGTCTCTGACCGACCTGCCTTCCTGGATAAGGTATCCCACACCTCTCTCTCTCTCACATCCTCCCCCAAGTTGTGAGTAGCTGGGCTGTAGCGTCTCTCGTGAAGTTACCATAAATTTGTTTGTTTACCAGTCTGTGTTTGATGTAACTGGCATTATTTATACTTTGCATCTCACCTTAATTTTATACTCTTTTAAAAATAAAAACAGTATTATTTTAGCCACAATACATCATGTACAGAGTGAGTAAAATGCTTCAAATCACCTAAATATTTTTTAAAGATAGAATTGATCTATCCAATATCATGTTGTGTTAGATTAATGGGTGTATCTTAGCTCAACTATTGACTCAACTATAGATCAATCCAAAATTTGACATCTTAACTTTTGGGTGGTTCCAGATAATGCTAACCTCAGTCACTTCAGGATTTTACTCCGAAACCTGTAGCCCCTGGTTCCCTAACCACTCTGACAAATACTCATCCACTCTCACGTTGCTTTTCTTCCAGATGCACAGTGGCATGATTGGCAGCAGTGGGGCAACACTAGGTCGAGCTGTACAGCAGGCTCAGGCCCCCCCACAATCTGCCCCAACTCTCAGCTCCTCCCAGCCAGGTCTCCGCGCTCAAGTGCCTCAGTTCCTCTCCCCTCAGGTCAGCACTGCATGTAGTCTTGTGCACACACCGAAAAACACACACTCACGTATACAGGCCATCACCAAACACACATATGCATGAATGCCACACATATAAGCAAGTACACAAGTACTGTGCATTACACACATATGTATGCATGAAAATTCTTGCTACAGCACAGACTTTCCACCATGCAAAAGGGTTCTCTTACCACTATAATTTGCATTTCAGTTCACTTTCAGTTTTAATTGTTCATGCGGTAATATGGACACTGTCATTGAAATACTTTTTAAAATATTTGTTTTTTGTATTGTCTTTTCATCCCCAAGGTTCAAGCACAGCTCTTACAGTTTGCAGCAAAAAACACTGGTCTGAATCCTGCACTTTTAAGCTCACCAGTTAACCCTCAACACATGACCCTGCTGAACCAATTGTACCAGCTGCAACTGGTAAGCAGAAATCCACAGCCATCATTGTAGTGGGGTCTGTTCCAGAAGAGGGAATCTTCTCCAGAACAGAGCAGACCAAACATTGTCTAGTTTTAAATTTAGGGCAACTTTTGCAGGCGTACCAGCGTTTACAGATCCAGCAGCAGATGTTGCAAGCCCAGCGCAATGTTTCTGGCCCCATCCGGCAGCAGGAGCAGCAAGTGAGTATCTCTTCAGCTCTGCCTCCTGATCCAAAGCCACAGCTCCTCTGTCTGCAGTCCCACCCATGATCAGAAGCCCCTGAATCCAAATACCACAGTGAAATAGAAAATAGAAGGGATGCAATAACTTTGTTAAATTTACTACAGAAAAGATTTCTCATCTCGTTTTAGTTGGCTCCTCAAGTTATGAACACAGCTAGGATGGGAAGTCTTTTCATAATTTGTTCACAAATCCATTGGCACTTTTAGCACTGTTCCACAATCAATAAAAGTTTAAAACCTGTGATGCAGATGTTTCTCAAATATATTCATAGCTTATGTTCTGTAAAAACCCTAAATAAAGCAATAATAGAAGAATCAGAGTATCTTTTCTTGTCATGTAAGATTGAAATTCAAACTAATTTCAAATTCCTGAGAATAAACGTTCTATTCAGAGCCAAGGGCTGGGTAGTTTACCCCATAAGCACGTCAGCTCTGTTATGTTTGGTTGTACTATATTGCCAGTTACTGGCTGATTAAAGTAAATGTAGGTCATTATTGCTTGGCAAAATGCAGAAGTTTAAGAAAATGGATAGTTGAAGAAAATATAATTAAAACAACAAAAAAATAAATGGCAAAAGTTTTGTATCGTAGCAAAACTCCAACTCGAACATTCATGATACGAGGAGGCAATGCGTCAATCTTCTTTTGTCTCCTTAATTGTATTTCCTGGGGTTGCGGTTGACACCGCTTTCATGGTCTCTCCTTCAGGTCGCACGCACAATCAACAACATGCAGCAGCAGATCCAGCAGCAGCAGCGGCAGCTTGCCCAGGTCCTTTTGATGAAGCAGCAGCTGCAAGTTCCCTCACATCCAAGCACTGGCAAGTCAGCGCTGGACAGCTTCCCGGGGCACCCCCAGGCTTCGGGCCTCACTGACATGCAGACCAAAGAGCCGCAACCCTCTCCCTCCTCCTACATCTCTTATTCTCTTTGTGAGTCCTTTGCGTTTGTTTCTTGCTATAGTGCACCTTATCGTTCACACTCTTCACACATGCCTTTTTCTCTTTCTTTTTTATATCAGAAATTGTTTTAGTTAAATTTCCTGTTATTACTGTGTCATTCTGAGATCTGGACCTGCACACATGTTTTTGTCTGTTTGCTTACAACTACCTATGGTAACCACATTCCTTTTCCATGTGGTGCAAAACATTTTACCTCACTTTTGGAAGTAAAAATTCTGAGCTTGTTCTATATGTGCTTTAGCCGGACTGAACCCAAATGTGAACACTGGCAGCAGTGAGGCAGGCAACCTGTCTGTGAAGGACCCCCCACAGCCACAGTCACGCCTTGCACAGTGGACACACCCCAGCCCAATGGAGAACCTCTCACCCCTGGAGTCAGGTCTCCACAAGCATGGTGCGACTCAGACACTCTAATGGTCATGGATACACAAATGTCCACGTACTTACACTTGAATGAGTTGTAACTTCAATCCCACAGGCCGAAAGCATGGCCATCCCCAAGGGCAACCCCCAATGGATGACTCCTATAGTCCCTACAGCCTGCTCCCAGGTTCTGATTTGCCTTCCGGTGGGTCGCTGGTCAGCCCCGAGAGCTGGGGTCAGACCCAGGGCCCTGGCGACAAGCTCTCTAATGGAACCAACATCAGCTGGCCACCAGGTGAGCAGAGCCCTGCATCCAGGAGCCCATTCACATGACAGTCCTTCCCCTTTTTAACAGCTCAGCAGGTGTCAGTGCACACTAAACAGCTCCTTACTGTTTCTGTTCTTTAGAGTTCTGCCCTGGAGTTCCCTGGAAAGGGCTGCAGAGCATCGACCCAGAGACCGACCCCAACGTGACCCCCGGGAGTGTACCCAGTGGCCCCACTATCAACACCACCATCCAGGATGTGAACCGGTATCTGCTGAGGGACCGCAGTGGAGGTGAATGGGGGGGTTAGGAAATCCTGATGAGAGATCAGTTTCTTATAGAAAATTAGCAGCAAACATCCTCTACATTTCCCTTTCTGTGTTCAACCATTTCTTGCCAGGTTTATTTTTCTTTCTTTTCCTTTCCGGTGTTTGATATTGTGCAGCAGGTTCAGCCGTACTGTTCAAGCACAAAGTTATCAATTTGTTTCTTATCTTCCACCCTTCTCAAAACCCCTCTGACCTTATTGCAGCCGCCACAGGCTGCTCGCCAAGTGTCCCTCAGAGCAAGGTCCTGCCTTCCGGCGACTCGCCCGACAGTCCCTTCACTAATGCTTTCGGTTTGTCGTCCCCAGTGATGGACATTGGAGGTACAGCAGCCCACACACCTCCAGTGTATATCCCTCACCCTGTCCTTTAAAGGCAGTGCTCAGTGGACTCGTTCCCATGTCACTTTGTGTGCTCAGCTAAGGATCACCTGTATGGCTGCCCCTCTGCATCCAAGACCTGTTACTGTGTGCAGCATGGACCTGTGAAACATGAAAAATGCATCTGTGATGGTTACTGTATTTATATAACTGGAGGATTAATGGTTTTTTCGTGGTCCTTGATGCCATCTGCAATTGTCCAGCATGGATCCTTCTCTTGCCTCCATTTTTTTTTTTTTAATGTAGTTTTTTGATAGTGCAGTAACCCAGGTGTCTTGCTGAAGGGCTCAGTGCCTGTGGGACTTCAGCTATTTGTTCCCTTTTAACCAGTGTGTCTGTTTCCCCTGTAAAGGCTGCATCCGTGTTCCTCCCCATCCACCCACTCTCTATGTGTTGCATGAACGCATTTACCCACTAATGCCACGCCTCTCTCTTCTCCCAGGTAAACTTTCAGATAAGTCCACTTGGCCCTCCGGACCCACAGGCCACAACCAGGCCCCACTGTCTCACGAGCTGTGGAAGGCACCTCAGGGCCCCAGAAATGCTCCAGCCCCCTCGCGGCCCCCACCAGGTTTAACCAACACCAAGCCCTCCTCAGCCTGGGGGGGGGGATCACTCAGCTTGGCGCCGGGTTGGGGAAGCTCCTCCTATTCTGGTAAACCCCTCTACAGGAAATGTCACAAAAGTCACAATGACAGCACAGCAGTTCCTCCACCTGAAACCTCTGTAATGCATTCATATTTTTACAAGCAAGTTGAAACTTTGCAGTACAAATTCCACAAAAGTCCCACTTGCTAATACGGGAACAGTTAAAAATTGTTGTTTACAGGAGGAAAATAGAGCAAAATTCCAGCAAGATTGTCTTAGGCTCATACTATTTCCCTCATTCATTGTTATATTAGTCAGCCAAATTTCAGTTGAAACCTTTGGATGTCAGTCCAATACGAATATCTCCTTGACTGTGATAAAATACCACGCTGCCAGTTCTGAAAAAGATCTTCTGAAGGAAGATGGCAGAACGTTTGACATTTGTAGATGTTATCTGAGCTACCCACGTTCATGTCAACGAGGGGGTGCAGTCATTTCGCACATAGGTGGAGACCTGTTGTGGTAAAATAGACTTTTGATGTCTTTGACGTCTCCCTGGAAAAACTTGGGTGGTTTGCCGGACCAAAAAACCACCTTAACAGTTTGGGTAGAAACTAGGCGTGAATGAGGGTGAGGTCTTTGCAGTTAAACCGTTATGTCTCTAACATGTGGGTGCCAGCATGTTTGTTGTTAGAAAAAATCTCTAGAAGACTGCTGTTTATACTTAAGAAATGTATCAGGAGCCATAAGATATCTAAACGTTCTCTCTGGCTGGGTGTACGGCTAGTCTCTGCTATCTTGGGTAGAGCGTGAGAATCTTAGGAGCTTCTGATGTTTCTGAACAATCCAATTCACCAGGAGAAATCAACCTCTACAAAAAATAACATTTAATTATTAAATACCTACGTAATGAGGGTGGGCCGAATCCCACGTGTAATAATTCTTGGTGTTTGTGTCATTGAGCTGTAGGGTCACTGCATATATTGTTCTTACTGTGTGTCTCAGCAGGAGCCACCTGGAGTTCAGAGAGCTCTGCCAGGAGCAGCAGTTGGCTAGTGCTGAGGAACCTCACCCCCCAGGTACTGGACTTGCTCTTCCACAGGCCTGTCTGACAAAAGTCAGAGCAGCTTCCTGTCGGTTAGCCTAGCACGCCAGGTTCCTTTTTTTTTTTTTTTTTTTTTTCTTTTCTTACCATCTTACCAACTTTGCAGCTCCCCAGGCGCTAATCCAGCCTTGCATGCCTTTCATAGATCGATGGCTCGACCCTGCGAACGCTGTGCCTGCAGCACGGGCCCCTCATCACCTTCCACCTCAGCCTGACGCAGGGCAATGCTGTCGTCCGCTACAGCTCCAAGGAGGAAGCCGCCAAAGCGCAAAAGTCCTTGCACATGTAGGTTTGCAGCAATCGTAATAGACATTTTTGTGACACCACATTTTCCAGATGTAAACTACATTATCTGTTTCCTAGGCGACCTGTGTACAGTATGTTGAAGCATTCATTTCACAAACCCCTGTGTTACAGCGTTTCCCAGACATGGTTACATCACAGAAGCTTTTTCCGACAAAAATATACATTATAAAGTCTGTTTCTCACACGTATTTAAGTTATAAAATTGGGTTCCCCGATGCATCAAAAGTACAGAGTGCTACTCAATGCAAGTTTGAATATTTTCAGTCAACGGAGGGTTTCTGACTTTGTATCGGTCAACATTTGATGTGGTTTACGAATGTTAAAATGTTATTGTTGTGCCCGTGAGGTTCTATCTGCATGGCTTGTTCAGCCAGGGTGCAGAGTTGTGTACTTTACTGGCAAAGTTTCATGTGTTATTTAGGTCACATGCAGCTCATCATTCATGGTTTTCTTGTGCTGGCCTGCAGGTGTGTACTAGGAAACACGACGATCCTGGCAGAGTTTGCCGGCGAGGAGGAGGTGAACCGATTCTTTGCACAGGGCCAGTCCCTTACACCACCGGGCACCAGTTGGCAGGCTAACCAGGGCAACAATCAGGCAAGGCCAGGGCTGTCGGGGGCAGGGTCTGCACACTCTGCAAGCCAGTGGAATGGCAGCCAGGCCAAGGCCGGCACTGGCAGCAGCAATGGCGCTGGCAGCGACTTGCTGTGGGGCACGGCTCCTACTCAGTACTCGAGCCTGTGGGGGGCCCCCAGCGGAGAGGAGGCTGGGCTCATTGGGAGCCCGACCCCAATAAACACACTGCTTCCTGGTGACCTGCTGAGCGGAGAGTCCATGTAGTGGCTCTCGGTCGTGCAGGCGATCATTCATGTGGTGATAATCAGCACCGGAGAAGCAGGGTCCACAGCCTCCGTGTGAAAACCTCCTCTGATCTTCCCCTCTCAGTCAGCTGATCCTTCCGCAAAGAAGTCAGAAGAGGGGTTTTCACAGAACCAGTGTGCTTATCACCTCCTCTTCTCTTTTACTTGTGCTTCATTTCTCTTTTTTTGAAACCCAAGGAAAGAGAATGCCTGTCACTGAACTTGCTCTTATCATTTGGACAAAAAAGCTATTTTGTTCCCCTATAGAACTGAAGTACTTTTAAAAACAATGTCCCTAGCGACCTCGTGATCTTCCACCTTCCCGGACACCGGCCTCTCCCCACTCGTCATCACCAGGGAACGCATCACAGAGAACATGCACTGTAGGAATGTTTCCAGAACATTCGTTTCTTACTCCATTTTGTTTATAAGCCTCAATATTAGCCTTAACCAATCTCAAGCCTGGATCTTTCATGTGCTTTTTACTAACTGGAGACATCTGTCGAAATTGCACACTTTCGTCTGAGCCAGCAAGCGCCCTGGAGATTGAGCACGAACAATGATGTCGCGTTGCAACACGAGGTTCATGTGATGCAGCCTGCAGCACCACCCCAAACCCCCCGGCCCCCCAAAAGGAATCACTGCTTTTTGTTTTGAATGTCTGAGCTGATTTTTGTATCTGTGTATATCTATCGCAAACTAAGCTGCGGGGACAGTAGTTGACCTGGCTGAGTGTGAGAGTGTTTGTGTGTGTTGTAAGCAGCTGTATGTATATATGTACGCAGTGCAGCTATTGAACGTTGCCCTACAAAACTGTACGAAAGAACACTTTTTCAGCGGTACCACTGGGTGTCTGAAGGACTAGTTGCTGTTCTGGTTTTTGTATGAATTCTCTGATATCAAGTCCAACTTGGCTAAGTGTTCACGTTCACCTTCTAGTGATGTGCAATATATTGCAGACTCCTCTGTTCCGCAAGTGTTTTCAACAAAAAAACTTTGTTTATTTTTGGCAACGCCTTGTTTGTTAAACGCACGGTCGATTCTCCTGATAGGGAAAGTCTTACATTCAGAAGGTCCAGGGGTTGGTCATGATAGCACTTAATGGGAGAATTTGGATACACCAGCTGCTAAGCCAATGAACCCAAAAGCGGAGAAGCAACAATGCCTTTTTTTCCACTTAGTTTCTGTTTTATGATTTTGCTTGAAATTGCTACTTGTATGATTTAAATGTTGGAAGCAGAATGAATGGTCGCAGAAGTACTTGACTGTTGCGGATGAGACATTGGAGGTAAAACAGCAGCATTGCAGATGCTAGCTTGGTTGTACATCCCCACACCCACATGAAAAGAACTAACTGGTAAACGTGTCTCCTCCCAGTTTACTTGTATGGTTTAGCACCTGGACTTCGTCCCATCTGACCAGTACTATGCAGAGGTCAGCTGAGGTGGAAGTGAGACTTAGTTGAGATCATCTTATCTGCTGTCCTCACTGTTGGTGGTTGTTGTCACCGTTTTTGTTTCTTTCATCTATTTTCAGCGGTCACTCATATGCTGAAGGATGTATTGCTAACATTTTTTTTCTTGTTTTCCACAACGTATTTTTATTTCCACTTTATCGATATGCAGTCTGGCTGCAGGAGAAAAAGTGTAATAATCTGTGTCTTTAATGGTTTTATTTATGTCAGCGCAGCCGAGTACCATTGTCGCACGCAATAAGGAAGCAAAACTTGGACGAAATGAGTAAAAATTCCAAGCTTGCATACCTTAGAGGGAGCGCAAGTCACGTCATCCACTAAGGTTGCGATTTTGTTATTTCGAGCCGATGCCAAACGCATCAACGTAGCGTGACAAGTGAATTTGGCACAATTTGGTAATAGGTGCAGAACCAGCTTAGGTGGACAGCTTGTGAGTCTTTGCAGGATAAAAACGGGAAAACGTCTGGGTGTTGACAGGACATAAGAGCACTGTATATATGGCCAAGGATGCCATGCTCTCAGTAAGTGACATGATGACCTGAGAAACCTCCTAATTCCCGAAACATCTGTGTCCTGACACGACGCGTTCATAGCAGCTTGGACATTATGACAGATACGTTTTACTTTTGATACGTTTTACTTTTTATTGTATTACATGGTCGACCGTAAAAAAGGGGAAAAGGACACATCATTCTGTTTCTATGCAACGTTTCTAAGAGGTCCCCCACAGCGCCGTTGGGGGCACCTATCTGTGAACAAATAATGCCCTGTTGAATCCCGTCATACTCCCTGCATGCTTGTTCCTAAAAGCGGGTCCAGACCACTGTGCCATCGAACCCGTGTTTTGACAAACATGTTTCCCTAGAGAGCAATGTATCTGACATGCTCCTCACCTCAGGGCAGCGTTATTCCACATTTCATTTCTCCAGAACAATGGTAAAGGCAACTTCTGTGTTTGTGCCGTGTCACGTGTGGCCTCGCAGACCTTGAGAATTGTCCTCCCGACCTTGGGCCGAAGAACGGGCATCTCCAATGTTGCTACCTCAAGTTTCCTCTGTAACTCGTGATCTAGACTTTTGTTTCAAACCAAGCACGGGGAAAAATACGTAACGACATGTTCACCAGCATCTACCCTCATTTCAGACTTAAGAGCGTCTCGGACCGCTCCTTCGCTCATCCTCCAAGTGACGTACGCTTCGCAGTGAGGACAGTCAGTCATTACCGCCGACATTTTCCGTCGCAAAGTTCTCCTGAGGAATTGTCTACCTTGTGCCACACTTGACTTGCAGAATGCCTTCGCAAATCTTCTGCCATTCCAGCCCCAGAGCCCCACTGCCTCCTGTCACGTGTCCAGCTCCAGGAACAGAGCTCAGAACGTTTCCTCTGTTGCTTTCTGTAGTGGGGGGATCAGCAATGCATTCGTCACTTTTGTTTTGAAGAAAAGGGCTGGTGGGGGAGTATGGTGCCATGCACTCATACTGGCGGGAACGAAGAAAATCCTCTCCTCTCCGAGGACCGAGGCCAAACATCAATGTTTGATTGTTTTTATATACAGATACCAGTATACGTGTGTATAAGTATAGCTTATAGTTTCTCATCTTAATCTGAACCCCCTTTCCCCCAGCTGCAGAACCAATCTAACCCCCCCACAATATATATATTTTTTTTCACACAGGTGAAAAAGTTGGTAAACATATCAATAATAAAACTGATTAAGTAGAAAGCATACTTGAATTTAACAAAGCGCCAATAATTTAATGTGAAATTTTTTTGTAATATTTTTCCTGTTGTTCATACTCTTCCAGGTTTTTTCATAACATTAAAACAATTGCAAAAAAAAAAGCTTAATAACAGGAAAAAAGGCTTAGTGACATCTTTTTTCCCCCCATGAGTGTTTGCATGTGCAGTCCAGACACGTGCGTGAGAACATCACCCCTGTCATTATGATACCGCACTTCACCAATGATATATCTCTTATTTTGTAAATAGTACTTTTGTGTTGTCATAAAATGATGGATATTTTTAGTAGTTTCAGCCTCTAGCTGCCCGCTGAGTGTCTGCTGCCCCTCGCTCTTCTTACAAAATGGGGTTTTGGCGCTGAGGGGAAGTGTTGACAATTTGTGTGTAAATGTTTACTCAGAGTTTTCATTTCTCTACAACTGTAAGACATTCTTCTTACCTTGTAGTGGCTTTTATTGTGGAATAATCCCACACAGGGATTATAATTGTGAGTATTGCACCGCAGCGTTGCAGATTATTTCAAAAACAGACAAAAAAAAATATAAAACTGTCGACAGTGGCTGTAGAAGGACCACGATTCTCCACATGTGGTCCATAAAGGGGTTGGAGTCACAGAATTGGAGACAAGTTTGTTACGAGACTCATTTCAGAGGTGCCTACCTTCTCCTTTTTTTAATACCGTCTTTGCATTAACATTTCTCTGAGACTCTGAGGTTTGAGGAAAAGGAATTTTTCAGGAATAGTAACTGAAAATAAAACAAAAACAAGTATTTTACACATGACGGAATAACTGCGCTAAGTTCTGAACTCTGGGATCAATCAGTATTGTCTTGTTTCACTGTTAAAGTTTTGTGTTTTCATTTTGATTTAATCGACTTTCTGAGCCTGTATCTAAACTGCGGCATCCTTCGCTCACTGTCTTGCACAAAGAAAGACGTGGAAGTCTCAGGAAATCCAAGGTTCCAGAGTATCGTCTCCACGGCATTTTAATGTATGTTTTTATGAAAAAGAAAAAAGAAAAAAAGGACAAAATGATGACAATAAAAAGGTCCATGCACTGAAGGTTATGGATGTAGAATAAGAATACATTTCCTTCTAAATCTGTAGCAGTTATATATTTACCAAATAATGGACTCAACAAAAAAAGAACTTCAAAAACTGAGTGCTTTATATAAAATGTAAATAGAGAAACTGCTTTACATTCTAAACAAAAGGATTAACAATTTAGGTTGTTAACGGTTGCTAAGGGAAGATGCAGTGGCTCTGTTTTAGACTCCATTGTGCTTTTCTTCTGAGATCCCTTCCTGTTAGCATCGGGAGGTCTGTGCATTACTGTTTCTTTAACTTGTCATTTTTCTTGTGACGGGTATTTAACTGCAAACAAAGGTTTTTACGTAGATGTTTACCAGATGTAGTCGATCATGATCTATGCACAGGGGTTAAAGGATTGGGAGTGGGCTGGTGATTATTGACAATTGTCTGTGTGGCCAGGGATTCCATGTAGGTGATGTATTTCTTTTGCACAAATGTAAATGGCATGTTTTTCCTGTCTACTCTCCCGTCTCCCCTCACCCCAAAGGTCCTCATTATTCTAAATAATTACAAACCCCATTTCCAGAAAAGTTGGGGTATTTTCCAAAATGCAATAAAAACAATAATCTGATATGGTAATTCACGTGAACTTTTATGTAACTGCCAAAAGTACAAAGAAAAGATTTTCAATAGTTTTACTGACCAACTTAATTGTATTTTGTAAATATACACAAATTTAGAATTTGATGCCTGCAACACACGCAACAAAAGTTGGGATAGAGGCATGTTTACCATTGTGTTACATTACCTTTCCTTTTAATAACACTTTTTAATCGTTTTGGAACTGAGGATACTAACTGTAGTAGTTTTTCAATTGTAAATTTTGTCCATTCTTGCTTGATATAAAACTTCAGCTGCTCAACAATCCGTGGTCGCCATTGTCCGATTCTCCTCTTTATGATGCGCCATACATTTTCAATAGGAGATAGATCTGGACTGGCAGCAGGCAAGTCAAGCACACGCACTGTGTCTACGAAGCCACGCTGTTGTAGCCCGTGCAGAATGTGGTCTGGCATTGTCCTGCTGAAACAAGCACGGGCGTCCCGGGAAGAGACGTCGCCTTGATGGCAACATACGTCTCTCTAAAATTCTAACATACGCCTCAGAGTCAATGGTACCTTCACATACATGCAACCCTCCCATGCCGTGGGCACTGATGCGCCCCCATACCGTCACAGATGCTGGCTTTTGCAGCTTTCGCTGACAACAATCTGGATGGTCGTTTTCATCCTTGGCACGGAGAACTCGACGCCCGTTTTTTCCGAAAACAAGCTGAAATGTGCACTCATCTGACCACAGCACACAGTTCCACAGTCTTTCGGTCCATGTGAGATGAGCTCAGGCCCAGAGAACTTGCAGACGTTTCTGCACAGACTTGATGTATGGCTTCCTCCTTGCGTAATACAGTTTCGAGTCGCATTTCTGGATGCAGCGACGGACTGCGTTAAGTGACTATGGTTTTCCAAAGTACTCCCGAGCCCAGGTGGCTGTATTTGTCTCCGTAGCATGACGGTTTCTTAGGCAGTGCCGCCTTGGGGGCTTCTAAGATTACCCGCATTTAACAGTGGCTTCCAACCTTGTCCTTTACGCACTGAGATGTCTCCTAATTCTCTGAATCTTTTCACAATATTACTTACTGTAGATGTTGAAAGACCTAAATTCTCTGCGATCTTGCGTTGAAATTTCTGAACTGACTAACAACTCTCGCACAAAGGGTTGAGCCACGACCCATCCTTGCTTGCAAAGACTGAGCCTTTCATGGATGCTACTTTTATACCCAATCATGATACTTCACCTGCTACCAAATAGCCTGCTTAATGTGGAGTCTTCCAAACTGGTGTTACTTGAATATTCTGTGCACTTTTCAATCTTATTTTAACTCTGTCCCAACTTTTGTTGCGTGTGTTGCAGGCATCAAATTCTAAATTTGTGTATATTTACAAAATACAATTAAGTTGGTCAGTAAAACTATTGAAAATCTTTTCTTTGTACTTTTGTCAGTTAAATAAAAGTTCACGTGAATTACCATATCACAGATTTGTTTTTATTGCATTTTGGAAAATATCTCAACTTTTTTGGAAATGGGGTTTGTACATCGCCATGCTGTATATTCCTACACCAAACAGTTAATAAATTTCTTTTTTCTCCTCTTTTTGCTGAGCTCTCAAGCCCAGTTTCTTCTTGTGTCTTCTGACCGTACACTTGAAGGACTCCGAATCCATTTGCACTTGGCTCTGGAGAGCTTCAGTGCACTCTGCATGTATTGCTATTCGAGGGATCGCATTCAACCATAAAGCCTGAAAAAGGCGCAGTGCAGGAACACATTCTAGTAGAGTCTATCGCCCTATATTCATCCCTGTATGGATCACATTTCAAACTCATTGGTACAAATGCTTATATCACTTTAGCAATTCTGTAAAACCAACTTAAGTCTTTATTTTTGAGGACTCTTAAACTTGTCTACTGTATACTGGAACAATATGCAGTGAAGAAAAATATATAAATGACTTGAGAAAATAAATCACTACTTTAATTACTACTTTGACCAAAAAGACAAAAAATGAGTAACCAGAAATTAAAGAATTATGTCCCAAATTCACAGACAAACCAATCGTCTTGGCGCTTCTCAAAATGATGCCTACATCTTTTCCTCACCTGACTTCTTTAACAGCAGGCATGTGGTTAAGAGCCGATTCCTTTTTCTGCTTATATAGTAACCATTTGACACATTTCTGTAACCATCCTTTTGGGCCTGGAGTCTTCTGGCTGCAAGGTCAGTCCACTGAAAGACTTCAGTTAAAGACCAGAAGTATTTCCATCAGGCATCAGGGATCTTCCACATTCTTGAACACTAAGCTGGTGATTCTGGCTGCTCGCTGGGTTTTTTCCTCTCATTTCCTCATAGATGGGAACTGGACTTATTTCTTCATCACAGCTGCACTTGATACCTTGAATCTAATCGATGAAATACAAAAGAAATCAATGTTCATGAATCCTTCTGCCATTTTGTATACAATGTCATTCTTAAGCCTGCATTTTCCATTGCTGTGCTCAATTTATGTTCAGAGTTCCTCTGGTCGGTAAACAGTTTGTGTTCATTCTGTGTTTTACAGGCAGAGTTTCACACATTTTAAGGTGGTTTGAAAAACAGGGCACTCTGCTGTCCTTGTGTTATGATTGTGAAGACTGCGGATGTAATAAACCAAACTTTGCATCACCAATTTAACTTCGGCTGCAGTGTCCAGACAGAAAAATCTATTAGCACATCAGCGTTTGCTGGACCCTTTGTTCCTCTGCCGTTTCTGCCTTCAGCAAAAAACATTCCCATCTCAGAGCCGGGAAGAACTTTTTGGGACTGAACACTCACCAGCTTCACAGACCCCACTATCAAGACGAGGAGGAGGAGCAGCGCCACCAGTCCTGATATGGTGTACAGCAGGATGGGATATTTCAGGCAAGTGCATCTCATCCCTGTGTTTTCCAAAGCAAAACGTTTGCGAGCCTTCATTGCACAGCGAAATACAGTTTATTTCAGACAACACAGTTTAGCCCTTTGGAAACATTACTTCATGCAGATCTGTGTCTCTTTTACCTGTTCAGAGGAGCTACGATGTTTATTTTACGTAAGATTTTACAATAACAAATGTATTTGTTCTTTTTTAAAACAAAATGACAGCCTCAGTCATGGGGGAAACTATTATGAATGAATGCAGTGTGTGAAATGTTTTAAACTGTAAGCAGTACACATTCTCTTCATGAGTATTTAGCCTTTGACATGGTTTCCTGTCCACTGCAGTCACCTACCTGGTGTTTCCACAAAAACAAACACTTGTGTGCTGTTCTGTTCCACTTGGCCCACAGAGGAGTTGGAGTATTCAAAGCTGCAGGCGTACACCCCAGTGTCGCTGACCTGCAGCCCAGATAGGGTGACATTGATGGGACCCGTAGCCACTGTACCATGGATGCTGACACGGCCCTCATACTGATGGTCCACTGTGTGGTTGAAGGCCGAGAAAAAAGCCACATTCCTCTCTGGCTGTGGGAATCTGTACCTCAGGTACAACCCAAAGGGATGGAGCTCCTTCTCTGGAACACACCTGATGTCCACCGATTCACCTTTCAGCCTCCTGATGTAAATTATGCTCTGGGGGGCTTGAGGTATGGGGATGTTCCCGTTGAAGAAAGAGAAAGCAGTATTCACCAGAATAAAAAGTTTACTAAATAACGAATATAAGCAGATTCAGAGCAAATGGAAATAACGGTATCCTTAGAACCTCAGCACTTCCCCTTGGAACTTAAAAAGGGAAAAATACATATATGAAACTTTGATTCAGAGTTATGAAAATGACACATAAGATCAAATATGACTGATTCAGCAGGGTAAAAAGACTACATGCATATTTCATTTTCAATTTAAAAAACATTTATATAAATGACCTATTACCAAGAATATTATAAAGCACCTGAAGATACTAAAGATCTGTGCTTAGAACTGTGGTGTTTCTGACAGGTAAGAGCAGATAAAAAAATATATAAATTTACTTACCACACCTTGGCATCAAGAAGAAAATGATCCAGGTAATGAAATGTAGAGTCTTCATGTTATTCAGATTCTTAGTTCCCATTAGTTTGGAGCTGTAGTATACAATAATAATATAATGGCAGTGCACCAAAAAGATATTTTAAACTAATCACAATGTAAGTGAATCAGCCCAGACAAAAGGGTAAGAAGACGTGAGTGAAGAGCATCACACACTGCGTGTCAGGGCTGTGAGCAATAAATAGGGAGTGACAATGATGTGGTTAGCTCTCGCATGTCTGTACAGTGAGCCACACCAGGAAGCGGTTGGCTGCTAGGAGGCTGGGGGGTAACCACACATGCACTGGCCTCCTCTGTGCCTTGTTTTTTGCTAAGAAGTTGTGTTTACATACAAGATGTGGTGGGGTTGAGTCCCAGTTGTTTTGTCTCATTCTTGTAATTGTCGTGAACATGAAACCCTGCTTGCAAGGAACACATTTGTATTAATAATACAACATTGAATAACAGTTCATGCGGAGTCCACCAGCTCTTGAGTCCCTGATCATCAGATGGGTGGGACACGTCATCAGAATGGGCAACCAAAGTATGCCTCACCAGCTGCTTTATGGTGAGCTGCAGACCGGAAGAAGACCTCAAGGTGCAAGTGCTACAAAGATCTGCTGAAGGAAACCCTATTTAACTGTGACATCCAGCCAAGAGAACTAAAAGTTGGGATTATTGACAGAACCTGCTGGCAAGCCCTGTGCTGTGAAACCTACACTGGTTTTAAAGACAGGTGCTGCCAAAAACTGTGAACAGTATCACAAAACAGTAGCCACAGTTATTACAATAGACTTCCAGTGTCCCCATTATGCTAGACTCTATGCTTCCAGACTGGGATTGCAGAGCCACCTCTGTGTCCACAGATTAAATACACAATAATGTCTTTTCTTCAAATAAGGATTACCATCACACCGTCTAACTACAAAAATTGTAAAAAAAAGTTCCATATTTGTGTAGTTCTCATTTATCTTTCATTTCAGATCATGCTTTTAATTGTTCTCAGCTATTTTGGTAAAGGATCATTTTCAGAAATGAGTGAAGAAAGGTCAGAACTATTAGAAAGATAAAACATTTGTTAAACTGTCATGTATTGTTAAAAAAAACTGCAAAAATCCATGAGCTAATTGAACATTTTGTGCATTGAATTATGCAGCCATCATTTAATAGGATCCAATACTATGAAAAAATGCAACCGCTTATAAAATAAAAAGCCTTTCCTCAAACTATAGGTTGATTACTCAGAACAACAGTGTTGTGAAGGTGGGTTGTAGTACTTGGATGAGTTGGGGAGGAGTTTGTGTTTCTCCATTTGTGTGCAAATATTTATCAAATTATTACCTTTTTGCAGTGATCCTGGTGATTTTTGGGGAACAGCAAGGTCAGTGGAGCAATGGATAGTGTGCCTGACTGGCTCAGGAGATTCCAGGTTTGACTCCTGGCTGGCTTGTAGGTTTTTTTGCCCCAAATTGATCAGCGTGACCCATGGTTCAGCTTAGAGGTCAATATCAGTGTGTTGTATTTGCCTCAGGTGTCCTAAGTGTTTGACCTTCAGGGACAGAACACAAACACACCTTTGTAATGTGTCCCATATGGTCTAGCGGCTAGGATTCCTGCTTTTCACCCAGCTGGCCCGGGTCCAACTCCTGGTGTGGGAATTTCTAGCTTTTCTTCTGTGTGGACCCAATTCATTTTATCCCTTTTGTTTTAGAGGTATCAATTGCAAGAAACTTACTTGTCGATGTTGAGCGAAGGGCCTAAACTCAATGGGGTCTTTACTGTCCGAAAAGGAACCCCACGCAAGAAATGTTTCCCATTGAGCCGCAGTACTCAACGTGTCCACAAGGTGGCGGGAAAAATGAGAAAACTCTTAATGCCTAAATCTGTCAGGTCTGAATTACTTACAGTGATCTTGCTTGGGCCGTAAACTCGCAACCTTCTTTTTACCCTTGAATTTCCCAGAAACCTTTGGGTGATTTTAAAAATATATTTGACAAGTTACAGCTTCTTTAGTTTGATGTCCACGCTTACGATTAAGAGATTAAAGAGTGACAAAAAGATCAACTGACTGAAGCAAATGATAAAAAGAACACAGAAAAGTCCTCCCATGAGTGAAAAGACGCTGTCCTCCATACTGGTTCAAGCAGTAAATTTGCCGTTCTTTTCTGACTGGGCAGGTTATGCAAGAACACTCTTTTCTTGGCACCTCCTCTCTGATCCTGGGTCACTGTTGCAGCAGAAGTACAGTTTTTTCATTACACTGACGGGTAAGTTTTGAAGCGTTGGTCTGGAAGTGAAAGCATGAATTTGATGATGCGTGGCACTGAGTTTGAAACCCTTTTGGCCAAAGTCCTCTGTTAAGGGTGACTTCATACAGCTCTAATGGATGCGTTTGCTATGAGGCTGCAGTAATTTTTGAGCGACGTAGCTCCTACTGTTGAATGCAGGTGTAAAGCTTGTAAAGGTTTGTGTTCTGGGTTCGCGGGTTAATTAAAAAGAGCGTACAGGGAGAACCTCGTGATATGTGAGACCTTCCGCGTACTGTCAGTCGTTCCGTTCACGTGGAAATGGGTTGCTGCTTTTTTTGCAGTGATCCTGGTGAATTTTGGAGAACGGTAGTAGTAGCTTGGCAGGGTCAGTGGCGCAATGGATAACGCGCCTGACTACGGATCAGGAGATTCCAGGTTTGACTCCTGGCTGACTCATACTTTTTTTTTTTTTCCCCAAATTAATCAGCATAACCCATGGTTCAGCTTAGAAGTGGTAAAATGCATGTTAGATGCAGTGGAACCAGCAAAAACAAAAGTTATCAGAGATATGAGAAACTCCCCATGGTTTAATGATTCAACTCATGCGGCTAAATTAGAATGTTGCAAATTAGAGTGTAAATGGCTTTGACTAAATTACGCATAAATTATGAAGCCTGGTCAAATAGCCTGAAAAACTACAGGAATGTCAGAACTGTGGGGTGGAGGAAGCACTAGTGGAACATCACTGCGACTGGCTCCGGACATTCCAGCAGCCTTCAGGTGTTGCTGATGGAAACAGTGGATGAGCAACTCTTCCAAGCAAAATGATACAGGGACCCAAGAGTGTTACTCTGGTCCATAACCCTTCCAGTCAACCAGGTAGTGCATGTCCGGCCCACAACAGTGGGAGTCGAGAAGGCGGGAGCCGATGTAAACAGGGCCCCCTGGAGAAAGGGAGAGCCAATGAGTGACTGGATTGATGCAGGAGAGAACTTTAAAGGGCCCAACAAAGCAAGGCGAGAGCTTCTTGCAGGAGGTCTTAAGAGGGAGGTCCCGGGTACAGAGCCAAACCTTGTCACCAGGGTGGAACAGACAGGTGTGTTGGCATCTGTAGTTGGCCGCCCGTTCCATGGAGGTGGAGGTTTTCTGAAGGTACTTCTGGGCAACCTCCCAGGTCCTCTTGCAGCAGGTGACAAAAGTCTGGGTAGAAGGGACTGAGGAAACCACAGGCTGGCCCAGCAGGAAGTGTGGGGGGAAGCTAGACTGGGGCTCGAAAGGAGACATCCCTAGGGAGGACTTGTACAAAGTGGTGTAGACCAATTTGGCCCATGTCAGGTGAGAGCTACAAGAGCTGGGGTAGGATGAAGACTTCGGCTGTCTGTTTGGCTGTAGGCAAGGACAGGAGCAGAATGACATGGGCCCCCTTGATGATGCAGTCCACAACCACCATCATGCAAGTAAATCCTCCAGTGGGGGGTAGACCAGTAATGAAGTTGAGAGTGATGTGTGCCCAAAGATGCAGAGGAACAGGTAAAGGGAGCAGCCAACCGAGAGGAGGCTGGTTGGGAGTTTTGCTGTGGGCAGGCCTGGATGAACTGTCGCATATCTTGCTTGGAGGTTGGCCACCAGAAGTGATGATGGAGGAGTTCTTGGAAGCATAGGATGCCCGGGTGCCCAGCCAAGCGAGAGGAGTGAGCCCATTGGATAGCCTGAGCACAGAAGGTCTCGGCTACATAGAGACAGCCGGAAGAAGTTTCAGGTGGAGGAGTGTGCTGACGTGTGTTTTGCTGGATGCCCTGCTCAAGAGACAAGATAACCAGGGCCACAATCTGTGAGTGAGAGATGAGTTTTTGTGGTGTGGTGGGTGCGGCATAGTCCTCGAATTGCTACGAGAGGGCATCGGGTTTAGTGTTCTTGGTGCCTGGTTAACAGGAGAGGGTAAAGTTAAAACAGAAGAAAAAGAGGGACCAATGCACCCGTCAGGAGACAAGTCAGGTTTTGTGATCAGTCCAGATGATGAAGGGTTGCTGGGCCCCCTCCAGCCAGTGCCTCCACTCCTCCAAGGTCCACTTGGCCGCGAGGAGCTCCCGATCTCCAACATTATAGTTGCGCTCAGTTGGGGAGAAGGAGCGGAAGAAATAGGCCCAGGGATGGACCTTGCCGTCTGCAGACTGCTAAGACAAGACTGCACCAGCTCCTTTGTTGGAGGCATCCACCTCAACCAGAAACTGGGGAGACGGGTCGGGGTGTTGGAGTATGGGGGCCTCAGAGAAGAGGGCCTTGAATTGCTGGAAGGTCATCTCTGCTTTGGAGGACCAGTGAAAGGGCATGGGGGTTCTGCGAGTGAGGGTGTGGAGAGGAGCAGCCACTTCATCAAAATCCCTGATGAAGCACCTGTAGAAGTTGATGAACCCCAAGAATTGTTGGACCTGCTTGATGCTTGCGGGTGCTGGCCAGTCCAGTACTGTCTTCACTTGAGCCAGGTCCATGGAAATTCCAGACGATGAAATGACAAAGCCCAAAAAGGTCACAGAGGAGGTGTGGAAGTCACACTTTTACAGCTTAATGGAAAGGTGGTCCTCAAGGAGGGCTTAAGAGGACCTGCCGAACATGCTGGACATGCTCCTCTTTATCCCAGGAAAAGATCAAAATAGCATCTGGGTGAATGAAGACTAACCTCTCTATATAGGGGTCCAAGACATCGTTTACCAGGGACTGGAAGACCGCAAGGGCATTAGCCAGCCCAAAAGGCATAATAAGGTACTCATAATGACTCCGAGGGGTGTTGAAGGCGGTCTTCCACTCATCCCCCTCCTGTATCTGCACCAAGTTGTAGGCATTCTTGAGGTCCAATTTAGTAAAAATCGTGGTGCCTTTGAGGTGGTCAAAGGCCGTGGAGAGGAGTGGCAAGGGGTAGTGGTTCTTAACCATCATGTTGTTCAGGTCCACTACATATCCTTTGGATCCATTACCAACAAAGTTATTTAAGATGGCACTGCTGCTCCTGGCCAAACCAGTGGTTAGTATAATCAGTATTTCGTTGCTAACTGGTACTGTCCCTGACATATTTAAAATTGCCGTGATTAGACCTTTACTGAAAAAACAGGATCTTGATTAAACTGATCCAAATAACTTTAGACCAGTCTCTAATCTACCATTTATCTCAAAAATGCTGGAGAAGACTGCATCCTCCCAATTACAGAATCACCTTAATTATAATGATATATGTGAAAAATTCCAGTTCAGGTTTCACCCTGGCCACAGTAAAGAGACAGCTTTAACCCAAGTCATCCTTGTCTCACTCGACTCTGGTCAGATCTCAGTTCTAATGCTGCTAGACCTGAGTGCTGCGTTCGACACAGTCGACCATACTGTTCTACTCACCAGACTGGAAACACTGGTGAGGTTGTCAGGAACTGTCCTGAGGTGGTTCTAATCAAACCTTAATGAATGCAAACAATATGTGTCACAATCAGACGACTGCCCTGTGTCAGTTACATCAGTTGTGCAATATGGTGTACCCCAGGGCTCTGTACTGGGTCTGTTACTATTCTCCATCTATACGCTACCACTGGGTGACATTATTCGAAGCATAGGGCGAGTTTTCACTCATATGCTGATGATACCCAGTTGTATGGCTCTTTTAAGCCTGGTGATTATAAATGCTTTGTTTCACTAGTCAATTGCTTCACAGATGTAAAGGCATGGATGAGTAACAGCTTCTTATCCCTAAATGCCAACAAAACTGAGGTCCTTCCGGTAGGTGCTAGTAATACAAACTGCAACAAAATCGTATCTCTCCTTCAAGCCCAGGGCCTGAATTTTACTATCTCAGAGTGTGTGAGAGATTTAGGAGTGCTTCTGAACACAAACTTGTCATCCGTGTCTCAGACAACAGCTTTAACAAGGTCATGTTGGTTACAATTAAGAAACATAGCTACACTAAGTTGCTTCATGGACAGAAAAGACACCGAGAAACTGGTTCACACCTTTATCTCAAGGAGGATTGACTACTGCAACTCCCTGCTATCTGGCTGTCTGTCAGAGATTATTTCCAGGCTGCAGCTATTACTGAATGCTGCGGCAAGGATAGTCACAAGAACCAGGAAAAATGACCACATTACACCGGTGCTTCAATCTCTGCACTGGCTGCCAGTCAAATATAGAAATGATTATAACATTCTGTTTCTGACATACAAGGTAGTGAGGGGCACGCTACCAACCTACCTCAGTGAAATAATTGAGAACTATATTTTGGGTCGAAGCCTTTTATCATTGTAAGCAGGTCACCTTAAGATCAATAAGGCAACAGTAGGCAGACGTGCATTTTGTTGCAGAGCCCCAAAACTCTGGAATAGCCTGCCAGACTTGATACGTACTACCACTTCCCTACCTCTTTTTAAATCTAGATTAAAAACTTACTTTTTTGAATTGGCATATCATGTATATTAATGGTGCCTATTGTCATGCCCTTTAAGTTGTATATGTTGCCTGATGCCCCTTCTGTTCTCTGAGCTAATTGTGTTGTAGAATGCCTCAGTGTGGCTGCTACTTCGGAAGATTGGCCTGGATTGAAGGACCGGGGTTGACATGAACGGCAGGAATGGACAAGTACATAGGAGATGGGCAGAAAGTTAAACAAACAGATCTCATCAAATCACAAAGATCCATGAAAGACCAGATGCTGTGGACCCGGATGGCTTTGCCTGGACTGTGAATTGGAACTTATTATAACAGATAATGCAACAAAGACAAAGCTACAGTTTTTGACTATTAGCATTGTTTAGAATACCCTGGAGGGGTGGGCTTCCACTGGCACATGGACCCCCAGAGGATTATTTTTCTCCTATTTCCTAGTGAAAAGGAGTTTGTCGTTTTCCTTTCCTGTGTGGCCAGTTGGCTAACTGTACAAAATTACCTGTTAAACTGCATGTGAATTGAAATCTTTTATATGCCTGTTCAGTGCTCTGTGTCACTACAGTGAAAAGAGCACTATATAAAAATAAAAACAAACTGAGTTGTGTTAAGTATGGTCTAGTGGTTCGGTTTGTAATTCTGGGTTCAACTCTTAGGGTAGGAACACAATCTTTGCCTGAGGTGGGAAGTGCTATTTTTTCTTCTGTGTGTAACCAATTTAGTCCTTTTATTTTAGAGATATCAACTGCAAGATTCCAGCATCAGAAATTCCTATTCCAAGAAAAATCCAACTCTGAGCAAACAATCGTCCCCTGGTTTCCTGCCACCTTGTGGTTGTAATAAATCACTGCAGTTTGGTAACAATATTTCCCCTTTAACTGCAGTATTCCACGTGTCCACCAGGCGGCAGAAAAGCAAGCAAAAATTATTAATGCCAAGTTTGTCTGTATTATGTCGCTATATCTGAGCGAGCCAGGCACAGTGATTGTGTTTGGGCCAAAACCAGACAACCCCTTGCTTACCTCAGGACTTCCCAGAATCCCCTGGGTGATTAAAAAATATATTTGAATGGTTCCATTTGTTCGATGTTCAAAACGCACTAATAATTAAATGGCTGTAAAAGTAATATAAAGAAAAACTGTTTGAAGCAAATTAAAAAAAAAAGAAAAACAGAAAAAACTCCCATGACTGAAAATCTGGAGTCCCTCATACTGGTGCTAACACCGAAGATACTGCTCTTCTTTCACTGTGTGTGTTATGTTGTGATCGCCTGTGTCCTGTAAAGTTAAACACTGGTTTCCCCCAGCAGGTCTTGTGCTCAGTTTGATGCATGAACATGGGGTCCAAGCCTGCTCTTTGCATCTCCCTTCTGAACCTAAGTCAGTGTTACTGCAGAAGGACAATTTCTTCACTAGACTGACAGGTAAGCTTTGAGGGGTTGTGGTCCGGGGCTTAAAGCGTGCATTTGGCAACATGCAAGTGCTGAGTTCCAAGTCCTTTTGGTATACCAAAGTTCTCTGTTAAGTTTATTTTGTACAGCTGTAATGGACACGTTTGTTGCAGGGCAGTAGTGCTGTGTGTGCTGACCATGTGGTGGTTAAACTGATCGACAAGAAACTGTTACATTGAGGGTGTGAATCCCTTAAGGCTAGACTGGTTTCTGACTAATGTGGCTCTTACTGTTGAGAATAGGTGTAAAGCTTGTAGAGGTTTGCGTTCTGAAGTTCTTTGGTGCTTTAGTCAAGGTCATGTCCTCAGGGATCCGGATTTGCTTGTTCAGCCCACACTTAATATTTCAGCTCTGTGTCAGTTCAGAATGAAGAGTGCTTTTCCCATGCTGAAAGTTTCTGGTTCCCCTTTTGTGTGCAACCAAAAGATTTAACACATATGTGTCTCTGTGTGGTCCACTTAAAGGCAACAGTTCATGATAAGGTGTTTCCAGAGATTCCCTCATTACAGGTGTGACTTTCCACATACTTTGTGTTCTTCTGTGCATTTGGAAATTTGTAGACAACATTTCACAGTTGTCCTTGTGATTGCTGGCACCATGGTAGGGCCAGTGGTACAATGGATAATGTACCTGACTATGGCTCAAGAGATTCTAGGTTCAACTCCTGGTTTGCTTGTGTTCCCCCCAGACAGCTTGCCACAAACCTCAGTCCACCTTAGAGTCCGGCACCAGTACGTCCTTGTTGCGCCCGGTTTCTTTTTTTGTTTTATACCCCCCCTTCCCTGAGCCCAAGTGTTTTTCCTCGAGGCATAGAACACACAGTTCCACACTGGTTTCCACATGGTCTAGTGGTTAGGATTCCTGGGTTTTGCCCAGGTTCGACTCCCGGTGTAGGAAAGCAATCTTTTCCCGTTCTAAAATTTTATAGCTCCCCCCTAGTATGTGGAACCAATGAATCTCAGTCCTCGTGTGGTGCACTGTGTTTCTTCTAACAGGCATGGCAGAAACAATCAACAAACTGCCCAAAGACTTTAATCCCAGATCTCCTCAACTCTGGTTGGACACCCTAACCGCTAGTTATTGCAAGTTAAAGTGGCCTTTGCTTCATGTACAATAGGGAGTGAAAAGCCCATGAAAGAAACCTAAGCTATGATCTGAAGAGTAAATCTCCTTGGCCATCATATTAACTGCCACAGTGACCAGCGACCCACAGCCCTGCTACTCACTGTCTCCTCCGCTTCATGAAGACCGCTGAGAGACAAGTCCAGGTCCAGCTTCTAGTGGGCTTTGAGCCCAACATCCAACGGTAGAGAGCAAGCAGAGTGAGGGAACCACGTAGCCTAAGTATATCATTTTTCCTCTTGCACAACTAATTAAAATAAAGTGAAAAAAGTATCCATCAGGACCAGTGTTAAGCTCTGCGTTACTGCACACACAACAGGCCTTGAATGCTAGGAACGTTGGAAAATCACTTCAAAATTTCCCATTTTGGTAGAAATTTTGGAATTTGTACTTGTTGAAAACTCCAGTTTTCCATTAAAAGCATTGCATTAATTTAAGTAGCCATTAGATTTGGTGTTTTGGTGACTAAATCCTGTAATTTTTTACAAAAAAGTATATTTTAACCTTAAAAAGGTTTCAACTGTTGGTCATTTTTATTGCACAATTTCACATAAGGTGGGGCTTTTTAGGAACACATTTACAGGCACTGAATTACAGAAGAACCATTTGTATTTTAGAGTGTGAGGGATATTTTGAGGAAATGAGTTTGGGTTTCTCACATGACTGGAATGAATCATAAAAGTTCTCATTAGAAAAAATGGAAATGGCTTCTCTGAGTTTTTATTATTAGATCCATTTCCAGGAACCAGTTTCACTTGGATACCGAAGTACAGATGTATTTGTATTTTCACCTGTACAATGAGATGAAATGTATTAATGACCCAGTGTAACACCATTTTGGCTAACACCCCACTCCATAGGAACCCTGACTGCTAGCCTGCATCTTCCATCGTGACAACTCTGGTGTTAGAACCCCTCGATAATGAACACGCTCGTGTATCTGTTCTCTGCCGTCCAGCACTCAGTGGTGTCCACAGCAAGTTGTTTACTTTTGAGAAATCCAACGTTGGGCAATTTTTAAATAAACATTTAATTAAATTTGATGTTTTATTTGTGGACGGCATTTTATCACCAGGATATAATGATAATGGATGCTTTGGATAACTGGATACTATTATGAAAGAAAAAAATTTGATGTAAATGATTTAAAAAAAATGGAAAAATCTCCCTTGAGTGAAAAGACAGTGCCACTCTTGCTACTAGAAAAGCCAAAGGCGTTGCTTTTGTTGTACACATTATGCTGTAGAGCTTGATCAGTGGGAATTCCTTTCAGTAAGTTTTCATGTAAAATACTTTTTTCAAGTTTACCGCTAGAGGGCGCTTTGTAGACTAGGGTAGGGGTGCGTGTCCAGTAGGTAGCTTGACCTCTGCTCCCTAGCAGGCTTTTATTTGGTTTTTAGCCCAGCAACTCTAAGGCGTGACCAGTAGGTGCCTTGACTGCTGCTGCCACGGGGGAAGCTAGGGTTTTATTTTCTTAGCCCTTTTTTTAGCTTGGCATTTTAGTGTGCAGAGAAGGACCTCTAAATGCATATTTCATCCAAGAAGACGTCGGCGGGGAGGTTGGCATTGAAGACGCCTTTGAACAGAAGAAAGGTGCTGAAGATGTCAAGTACTGCAGGGACGAAGACAGCTCCACCAACGGCAAGGGCAATGGGGGCAAAGGTGGCAGCTAGAGGGCAGGCAAGACCGTCTTCCCTGGAGAAGGAGGAGAGAACCGCAGCTCAGGAAGAGTCCTCTACCAGACGGCTATGGCAGAAGATTGACAGGGGACCGTAGAACTGCCTGCTGCCATGACTGCCTCTCCAGTGCCAGCAGGAGGAGGACTGATGGTGGTGGCAGCAGAGGAGAGAAGAACACGAACAGCAGAAATGGCAGCAGAAGGAGTGGTTCAGTGGTCCAGCAACAGCCGGGGCCCAAGGAGGGAACCTTTGCAGTCCATACCAAGGAAGGGAAAGATGAAGAGAGAGAACCCTCATCTTCAATTAAGATGAAGGATACCACCAGGTTTTGGTGGAAGCAAGGTGAGCCAGAAGAGGATTTCCTGGACCGTGTGTCCTTTATTAAAGAAGTTGTTTTCAAGGTGTTGGGCCTGGCCGTGGGACAGATTGTGTGCATCCAAGCAAGTTGCCCCCAGTGCTATGTAGATGTCACCATCCTTACTGAGGATACCTACAAGAAACTGGTAGAAACCTGCAACAATAAGAAGGGTTTGAGCCTTTTTAATGTTGAGCATTTATGGTAGACTGACAGGAAGATTATTACAGTCCATGTTTTCAACACTTTTGTCCCTGCAGAAAACATTGAAGCCTTTCTTAAGAAGCATGTCGACTTCCTGTCGGGCTGCAGGGAATTAAGGGACGAATTTGGGATTTAGAACGGCCACAGGCAATATCAGGTTTGCCTGCGGCCTGACTTTGCAGCCCCCAACGGACTTTACCATCCCCCGATGTACTTTACCATCAGGAACGAAAAGGGGTACTTTCTCTACCCACAGCGGCCTCCCTTCTGCTGGATCTGCATGGGTAGGGGACACACGAACGTGGACAGCAGAGGAATGACTTGCCGAAATTGCCTGGATGTTGGTCACTACGCCAAGGACTGCAAAGGCCCCCATCGTCGCAGAACCTGCAGCACCTGGCCCGTCTCTGCCCGCAATACCGGCCCTCCTACACCGATGCCCTATTGGGAAAAGGGGGGGGGTCTTTGTTGGAGGGACTACAAAAATTCCAACTGAGAGAAGAGGTGCGGGCAGAGGTGGAGCCCGCAGGTAAGGCAGGGGCTGAAGAAGTTCCTGGTTTAACCCAGGAATTTCAAGCCTTCAGTCTGTCCCCTACCCTGGAAGAGGTATTAAAGAGGAAAAAGGAAGACCCCTCTGCCCCTTCCAAAAAGAAGAAAAAGAAAAGGAAGAATGGCAAAAGGAGGCCCCACTTGCCGAAGAGGAGGAGTTGTCGGCTAAGTCCTCTTCGGAGGAAGGCTGGGAGGGAGATCCCTCCCCGGACAGAAGGATGAACACTTGGGTCACGAAGAGGACCCCACTGACATCCCCACCCAGGGAGTATAAAGGGAAATCCTGTACCTCCAACTCAGCGCCTTACCTGGAGGGAGATGGGATGGAGGTGGACTTGGTGACCCGGGAAAATAGCTCCAGGGAGGGAATACATTTTAAGTGAGCCAACTTTTATTGTTTTAATGTTTTATTGGCTTTGTTTGTTTTAATTTATACTCTAATGGCTGATTTAAAAATTTTTACTCAACGTCAGGGGTTTAAAGAATTACCTCAAAAGAACTGTAGTGTTTCACCAGCTGTCATCTTTAGCCTTCAACCTGTGTTTTTTGCAGGAAGTTCCCCTCCAGGACCAGCGGGACGTGACTTTTCTCTCAGGATTGGAGGAAGGGTGAGTCCAACTGGAACGTAGGTGGCATCCACTCTGCAGGTGTGGGGATTCTTTTTGGGGACCACACATACGAAAAGGTAAGGCCTTTTGTTGTTGTTCCTGGCCAAGTATTAGGGGTGGATCCCACTTGGAGAGGTAACCACACATGAGCTCTGTGCATCTATGTTCCACTTGAGGTGAGGTCCCGCATCGCTATGTTAAAAGAGTTGGTCCTGTACTGTGTAACCAATTGGCATCTAATAATTGGAGGTGACTTCAATATTTATTTGGAAGGCAAGGGTGATGTTAGTGTTAAACACTTTAAACATCTTATTTGCAGTTTTAACCTAACTGACGGTTTTAGAAAATGCAACCTCAGCAATCTGGGTATTACCTGGCACAACAGCTGCAGTGACTGTAGCCAATTAAGATTATATTTTAGCATCTCCCTCTGTTGTTTTTAAAAGTGTCAGCTTGTCCCCCCAGTGGCCATCGGACCACGTGATGGGTGAGGTCATGACTTCCATCATGGCCCCAACCCACGACTGCGGCTACTGGAAACTTAACTTGGAAGTCCTTCAAGAGAAGGACTACTGTGACTTGTTTTATGATAGCTTTTCTTTGCAGTAGGGAGCTGTGGATAACTGAGTGGTGGGAGGGGGTCAAGGCTAAGGCCAAGGTCCTCGCCATCAATTATTGTACCTGTAAAGCAGCTTTGCGTTGCAAGGGCATCACTCAGCTTGGGAAGGAGCTCCATGGCATTTATGCCTGCCATAACAATCGAGGAGCCTTCGATTACAAAAGGGCCGCGGAGATAAAGGCCATTTTGAAGCAGCTGCACAAGCAGCAGGCTATGGCCTTTTTGTTTAGCGCCAGAGTCAGGGAGGTGGAGCAGAACGAAAGTGTACCTCCTATTTTTTCAATAAGGTGAAGGACTTCAAGCGTGAGAGAGGTTTTACCTTTCTACAAAACCCACAAGTGGAGTCCTTCACACAGATGGCCCAGATGTTGAAGGTTGCAACTTCCTTTTATAGGAACCTTTTTAAAGTTAGAGAAACTGACCCGGTGACAGAGGGGAGCTTTTTAGACAAAGTTGCATCTTGCATCCCTCCAAGCACCTATGATGGCGTAGAAGGTCCCTTAACCTTGAGTGAGCTGAACAGTGTGCTTGGTAAAATGAACCAAAAGAAGGTTCATTTTGGGATGTCTTAGGGCCTGCCTTTTCGCAAGTGGCCGAAGAGGTTCTTAGCCAGAGCACGCTTACTAGAAGCATGAAGATGGGGGTTCTCTCCTTGCTACACAAGAAAGGCGATAAGGCCAACCATGCCAACTGGAGGACCCTATCGATGCTTTGCGTAGACGTGAAGCTCATCACTGAAGTCCTCACCGAATGCCTAAAACAGGTGATGGCTGGTCTAGTGCATCAGGACCAAATGTGTGGAGTCCCTGGGCAATCGGTGATCTGGAATTTGCACCTGGTTCGAGACACAGTGTTCACAAATGCCATGGAGCTCCTGACCACTGCTTTTTGTTTAACACCTTCAGCAGGATGGGGTTCAGCCCTAGCCCTAGATTCATGGGGTAGGTGTGCATACTTTACACCAAGGTAGGTAACCAAGTTACCATCAACGGTTCCCTTGATGGGTAGGTATCCCAGCTCGGTGGTGTGAGGCAGGGCTGTCCGCTCTCTCTGCTACTCTACACCCTTTACATCAAGCTACTGGTGGCCGCCGTGCACGTTCACCCTGAGATCGACGGCCTCCTCCACCTGGAAGCAATGGTGATATGGTGAAGCTGGCCCAGCATGCAGATGACACTATGTTGTTTGTGTGTTCGGACCAGTCTCTCGGTCTTGCGCTGAACCTGGTTAAGGCATTCGGACATGCTTCCGGTACAGTGCTGAACTAGTAGCCCTGCATGTATATTTTAACTTGTATTTAAATTTTATTGCATGGTTAACTTAGAGTAGTGTAGATTAGTATATTGCATGTGGGTGTTTTATTCTTTTAAACACAGTAGTAATTTTAGCATGCAACACTGCTTGCATGTTCACATGTTTGCTTTAATTTAACTTAATGTAATATTTTATTTGTTTTACTGAATTTTTTGTGTGTCAGGAGCCAAAAGGATTATTTTGGTGGAGGACGTGTTGTGGTTTTTAACACCCACAAGAGGTAGGTTAGTGCAACAGCACCCTGGAAACAGGCCAAGGGATCGCCCCTCTCTTGAAATGGAGCTGCCGGGTAAGTTTTACCTTTTATTTGATTTATTTTAACGAAGCCTTGGGGTGTATCTTATTATTTTAATAAGATAACCGTCATGTACAGTATGTATACTTGTTGGTTTCACTCTTTGTATATTTTAATAGAATATATTTTATGTACACATGACGGTTTTTATTTATTATGTGTTTTAACAAGTTTTATAGACCGACATGATGAGTGGAAAATTTAAAGCTGTCGTGTGGGACAGTTGGTTGTGCCCGACACACTTGTATCAAGGCATGGCCATTCTGATCCTTTGGAAAAAAAAACCTTGTATTGACAGACTTGTTTATGGGTTGGCAGGATTGTAACAAATTTTGTGTGTGTGAAATTTTATTTGTGATCATGTGGGAAGAACTGCTATACAAAATATTCATTTGCATTTTAAAATTTTGATATGCAGAGTTTTTTAAATCCAGCCACAAGGGGATGCACAAACCAGTGCATTTCTTTGTGCCGGTTCCAAGCCCGGATAAATGGAGAGGGTTGTGTCAGGAAGGGCATCCGGCATAAAAATTTGCCAAGCCTAATATGTCGAGCCCCGGGTTAACAATGACCACCATCAGTACTGCTAGCCAACAGGGTGCTGGCGGAAATTGGGCTACTGTTGGCTGAAGAAAGAGAAGAGGCCGAAGGAAAAGAGGAAGGCATGTCCGGAGGAAGGAGGAGAGGGGGAAGGTTAAGAGAGTGGACGTGAGGGAAGTTTGAATATTGGTAGTATGATTGGTAAAGGGAGAGAGCTTGCTGATATGATGGAGAGAAGGAAGGTTGATATATTGTGTCTGCATGAGACCAAATGGAAGGGTAGTAAGGCTAGGTGCATCGGAGGGGGGTTTAAACTGTTTTACCATGGTGTGGATGGGAGGAGAAACGGGGTAGGGGTTATCCTGAAGGAACAGTATGTCAAGAGTGTCTTGGAGGTGAAGAGAGTGTCTGACAAAGTGATGGTTATGAAACTGGAAATTGATGGTGTGATGATGAATGTTGTTAGTGCATATGCCCCGCAAGTTGGGTGTGAGATGGATGAGAAAGAAGAATTTTGGAGTGATATGGATGAAGTGGTGAAGAGTGTACCCGAGGGAGAGAGAGTAGCAATTGGAGCAGATTTCAATGAGCATTTTTGGTGAAGGGAACAGAGGAGATGAGGAGGTGATGGGTAGGTATGGTGTCAAGGAGAGGAACACAGAAGGTCAGATGGTTGTGGATTTTGCAAAAAGGATGGACATGGCTGTGGTAAACACGTATTTTAAGAAGCGGGAGGAACACAGGGTGACGTACAAGAGTGGAGGAAGATGCACACAGGTGGATTATATCTTGTGCAGGAGGGCCAGGTTGAAGGAGATTTTAGACTGCAAAGTGGTGGCAGGGGAAAACATAGTTAGGCAGCATAGGATGGTGGTTTATAGGATGGCATTGGAGATCAAAAAAAGAAGGGGAGTGAGGATAGAACCAAGGATCAAATAGTGGAAGTTGAAAAAAAGGAACACTATAAGGTGGAGTTCAGGGAGGAATTAAGACAGGCATTGGGTGGCAGTGATAAGTTACCAGTGTGCTGGACATCCACAGCAGAAGTGGTAAGGGAGACAGCTAGAAAGGTGCTTGGTGTGACATCTGGACAGAGGACAAGGAAACCTGGTGGTGGAATGAGGAAGTACAGGAGAGTATACAGAGGAAGAGGCTGGCGAAGAAGAAGTGGGATAGACAGAGAGATGAAGAATATAGACAGGAGTACAAGGAGATGAGGCGTAGGGCGAAGAGAGAGGTGGCAAAGGCTAAAGAAAAGGCGTATGGGGAATTGTATAAGAGGTTGGACACTAAGGAGGGCGAAAAGGACCCATACCGATTAGCTAGGCAGAGGGACCGAGCTGGGAAAGATGTGCAGCAGGTTAGGGTGATAAAGGATAGCGATGGAAACGTACTCACAAGCAAGGAGAGTGTGTTGAGCAGATGGAAAGAGTACTTTGAGGGGTTGATGAATGAAGAGAACGAGAGAGAGAGAAGATTGGATGATGTAGGGATTATGAATAGGGGAGTGCAATGGATTAGCAAGGAGGAAGTTAGGACAGCTATGAAGAGGATGAAGAATGGAAAGGCTGTTGGCCCAGATGACATACCTGTGGAAGCATGGAAGTGTTTAGGAGAGATGGCAGTGGAGTTTTTAACCAGATTGTTTAATGGAATTTTGGAAAGTGAGACTATGCCTGGGGAGTGGAGAAGAAGTGTACTGGTACCAATTTTTAAGAATAAGGGTGATGTGCAGAGCTGTAGTAACTACAGAGGGATAAAACTGATCAGCCATAGCATGAAGTTATGGGAAAGAGTAGTGGAAGCTAGGTTAAGAAGGGAGGTGACGATTAGCGAGCAGCAGTATGGCTTCATGCCGAGAAGGAGTACTACAGATGCAATGTTTGCATCGTGTCTTCGTGGACTTAGAGAAAGCATATGACAGGGTACCTAGAGAGGAGCTGTGGTATTATATGAGGAAGTCAGGGGTGCCAGAGAAGTATGTAAGAGTGGTACAGGATATGTACAAGGACAGTGTGACAGTGGTGAGGTCTGCAGTAGGAGTGACGGATGCTTTCAAGGTGGGGGTAGGATTACATCAAGGATCAGCTTTGAGTCCTTTCTTGTTTGCAATGGTAATGGACAGGTTGACAGATGAGATCAGACAGGAGTCACCGTGGACTATGATGTTTGCGGACGACATTGTGATCTGTAGTGAGAGTAGGGAGCAGGTTGAGGAGACCCTGGAGAGGTGGAGATATGCTCTAGAGAGAAGAGGAATGAAGGTCAGTAGGACTAAGAGAGAATACATGTGCATAAATGAGAGGGAGGACAGAGGAATGGTGAGGATGCAGGGAATAGAGTTGGCGAAGGTAAATGAATTTAAATACTTGGGATCAACAGTTCAGAGTAACAGGACAGCTGGAAGAGAGGTGAAGAAGAGAGTGCAGGCAGGGTGGAGTGGGTGGAGAAGAGTGTCAGGAGTGATTTGTGACAGAAGGGTACCAGCAAGAGTGAAAGGGAAGATCTATAAGATGGTAGTGAGACCAGCTATGCTTTATGGGTTGGAGACGGTGGCACTGAGCAAAAGACAGGAGGCAGAGCTGGAGGTGGCAGAGTTAAAGATGTTGAGGTTTGCATTGGGTGTGACGAGGATGGACAGGATTAGAAATGAGTATATTAGAGGGGCAGCACAGGTTAGACGGTTTGAAGACAAAGTCAAAGAGGCGAGATTGCGTTGGTTTGGACATGTGCAGAGGAGAGATGCTGTGGCGACCCCTAACGGGAGCAGTCAAAAGATGAATAAGAAGAAGATATGCAGTGTTACCAAACTTTGGTCAATTTTACTGGAGTATATGCCTTGCTCGAGGGTACTGGAGCAAACGTGGGATTCAAACCTGTGGCATCAGAGTGCGGTGGTTGTATCCGCTACGCCCCCTGCTGGTCCTACACAGGCCCGATGGCCACAGTGGAAATCGTGCGGGTCCACCGGTCTGACCACCGAGTTTCTGTGTTTGACAAGGAGGAGCCACACAGAAAGATACAAACTACTGCAATGTGCGTAAATGCAGCGCTTTGAATCGAACGGAACTGCAGGCAGGAATCTGGTCCGTGTCCAGGTGGGGCGCTCTTGCGGGCGGACCTGACTCACCTGTGTGTCGAAATGCGAGCTGAAGGCGAAGCTGGGGCTCAAGAAAGACGCCGATGTGACCGCGACACAGAGTCTGCGGCGGCGCTTCAGCCCGCAAAACGACGCAGACGCCGATGGTCCGACACACGGATGCTCGCTGCCGGCTGCGGGGTCGCGTCTTTTCCTCCCTGTTGGTGTGCGCGCACACGCCGATCCCCACTGGTGACGTTGCTGCTGACGTGCGTGCGGGAGGAGGAACTTGAGGGAATACAGGTGAAAAATGTACTCTTGCTTACGAAAGTTATGTTTAATTACAGCTTTTCCATGATCGTTTTGTTTGTTTGTTTGTTTGTTTGTTTCTTTTAGTTGTGAAACCCACCTGACCTCAACCCCAAAACAGCTACTGGGCGAGATGCGCTGGCCCTTTAAGAGCGCGGCTGCCGCGTCCTTAACGCGTCGATCGCTTTGGTTCCGCTCCGCGCTCGGGCTGCCGGGCTTCCCTCTCCTGCAAGGGCTTCCCCCTCCCAGATACCCCGTTTTTACATGGAAAACAGCGTAAATGTTTGCAGCGATTTAGGCTGTGCAATGAGATCTGCTTCTTGTAATATAATGTTAGTTGATATTACAAAAGCTCTTTTTTGCTGTGTGCAAAGCCCTGTACAACTGACCTTGTATGAAAGAATTAAAAGTGTAAAGACTGCAGAAGAATTGTGTTTTTGTCTGAGACAAAGTGTGTGGTGCAAAGCACTCTTTGCAGAGATTTACAAAGGAAATGTTTCTTGTTTTCAATCTGCTGCTCTTTGGTTTTTTCTCTCCCCCACACTTGTATGAAACTTTCTTGTACAAAATTTGTAGGAAATGTAGTCTCATCTCAGCATCAGTCATCACCAGCTGTCAGCTGTGCCAAAAAATTGAATAAATCAGAAATCGTACAGAAGGATTTTGCGCAGTGAACATCTCATCTAAAACTCCAGTGACCAAGAATGGAAATGCTCAATTGCACGTGGGTTACGAGAACTTCTCGGCCACAGCAAAGGCGTAAGAAAATAATTCAGAACAAAGTAATTTGGTTCAATAGTAACTACTGTTGCTGTAATGTTTTACATTTTTGAGGAAAAATTAGTCACGCCACAAATTCTTTGCCACTGCTGGAAGTTGCAGTAACTTCATAGATTGCAAAGACATGAGATGAATTGATATAACAGGTGAGCTGGCTGTCAGGTACAATATAATCGTGCTATGTGTTCCCAAATTGAGTGAGTGGCTCAGCAAGTAAGGTGTGTGTGAGTCCATCTTCAAGAATTGTGGGTTCAAATCCTTGTGTTGGGTTACTTTGCTTTTTACCTTGTTAGTTAAACAGCCAAATTCTGCTTCAAGCATAAGTGGAAACCCAAAACATTCACTGTCAGGTAAGTGAGTGGCTCAGAGAGTAAAGAGGTTGGGTGTCTGTCCCCAGAGTTGTGGGTTCAAATCCTTGTGTTGGGCTACTTTGTTTGGCCTTGTTAAACAGCCAAATTCTGCTGAGACCAGGGATAGTTTTAAAAAAAAAAAAAAAAAAGTGGTCTGCACCAGTGGCTCTCTACTCCACTTATCTGTCCATTTCTACTACACTCATACTGGCCTCCTGTCTATTCTCCACCCTTGTCTATCCACTCCAACCTGTCTGTTATCCACCCATTTCTACTACACTCATACTGGCCTCCTGTCTATTCTCCACCCTTGTCTATCCACTCCAACCTGTCATCCACCCTCCTATCTGCCCATTTCTACTACACTCATACTGGCCTCCTGTCTATTCTCCACCCTTGTCTATCCACTCCAACCTGTTTGTTATCCACCCTCACCTCCTTTTTTCTATACTCACCTGGGCCTCCTATCTTTCCCCTCTTCTTGCTATATACTTCTCCCTGGCCTCCCTGCTACTTTCCTCCAACCACACTAACCCACTCTTCTTTGCATTCCCCTCCCCCCCCAAAGCATACTTACTCTCTTACCTTTATTGGTGTTCATCTTCATCTCAGGATGCCACTTTTACAGCTCAACCATCCATCTGCTTGGCTGTGGCACCCACCACTTCAGTTCTTTATGGGATTTGATCCAGGCATTTTGAGGCTCATAAGCCAACACTTTTCCTTCACACCACTCTGGATCACAGCAACAGTGCTTTCAGATCTTCCAGATAAGCCTTAGCAGACTAGGTCATTGGCAAAAAAGTCATTTTTTGCAAGTGGAATGATAGTAGGGTTTGAACCCCAAACTGTGGGGTTCACAGTCCATCACCTTAGCAGATGAGCTACACTTGCTTACATAGGGTTTTTAAACTTGGACTGTCAACTAAGTGAGTGGTTCAAAAAGAAGGCTAGGACTGAGCTTACAACTATCAAGACCACAAATTGGTGCATTTAGCCAGGTGTGAAATAACGTGTGAAACTAAAAGCCCCTACGGGGGCTAGAACTCAAAACCTTCAAAACTATAAAACAGCTTTTTTTAACCAAGTGAGCTACAAGCAAACTCATCCTGAAGCCTTGCAGTGATTCATATCAAACACATAGTGCTACTAAAAGCTCTTGCACTATGAAGGGGATCCCACTATCTATCTAACCTTCCCCCTAAGCCCTGTTGTATCTTATCCTAATCCTTAACCACCACAGCAACCCTACAGTCAACCCATAGCAACCCTGTCTAGCCACTATGCAATGGCTAGTATTTCCCTAATACCAACGCTAACCAACTACAAACCCAAACATGGCATAGCAAAGTCCTCACCAACCTACTGTTCCAGGTTCTGTGGCAATGACAGCACATCATAAACAGCTCCTAGCAGAAACCTTATCTGATTTGCATCCAGCTACCTCCAACTCAGCCTCCTCTTCTCAACTCCCTCCCAATTCACCCACTGTCCCTGCTTCTCTTGTGAGCCTGCCCTAACACACCTCTCTGCTTCTTCCCGCCTTGCTCCACATCGGGTCTCCTATCTGCAATCCTAGAAATTATCTCCCTTCCCAACCACCTCTACCTGCCTCAAATCTGCCTTGGGTTCTTTTACTGCCTGCCTCACATTCCACTTTCTACCTGTCACTATCCTGGGTACCAACCCCCCTTACAACCTCATCCCTGCTACCTGACAGCTGCAATTCTAACTGCACTTTTGCACATTTAAATTCCTCTGTACAGCTTGATAGGGGCAACTGCAGAATTCCCTTTCCATACAGAGCCACAGTGCTTAGACACCAAGGAACCCCCAGCCACTTCCTAATATAAGAGCTGACCATCCTCTCCAGTTTCTCTACCTTCTGGCTGTTGTGAAATCCGCTGTGGTAAAACACATCTTAATATCCCGAAAATATTCTTTCACTAAGCTAGCTATCTGTATCAGTGAAATAAGTTGGGGCTAGAACTCAAAACTGTGAAGTAACCCACTTAAGTGAGCCCCCTGTAAGTTTAACTTTACAGCAGGTTGCACTTACATCAAATCAACTTTACTCTCCTAACAGCAGAACTTTTAAACCATCAATCTTATGGAGGGTACAACATCATCAATCTGACCATTTCAAATAATGAGGAAGTTCTTAGTGTGAAACAACTATTACTTAAACAAGGTCTTTGTTAGAATTCATCTTAACACCTTCAGATGTTCTAGTTGGGTATTTAACAAAGTGAGCTACAGAGTGTTTTTAAGACTAGAGTATGCTTACTGTGAATGTTTGAGAATTACTCCAACTATACAAAGCTCTGCTTAGTAGGGAATCAAACTAAATAGTACGTAAACTAAATTAATGATAAAACTAAATAAAAATAAAAACCTGATTAGGTACAACTCTCCGGCCTTTGTGATTGCTGGCTATACAGCCTCACCGTGTCTAAATTTGACACATCAAATACAAAATTTCTTTTTTTCCCACATCATGGATCTGCAGGGATGTCCAGTCTAAAACAATCAGAAGTTGTCAAGCTATTTCATAATTCTGGTACCATCAAAGAAAGAAGCTAAAGGCAGCCCGAGTATCTGCAGTCCTCTGGTTAAGATGCCAGTGTTTAAATCCCGAGTGGGGTTTGTAATGAATTGTGATTTTAATAGTCACTAACACAAAAGTTAATACTTGTGTAAAAAGAAAACGTAAGTATTTCAAGTTATGTGGCCCATTGGTTAGAGCAGGTCTCAGAGGGTAGAGGGGCAGTGTTCTAATCTGGGTGTTTGCAGTACTGTTATTTATACAAATACAGCTTTATTAAGTACAAGCAATAAACCAAGTTATTACTTTCTGCTATGGCTGTATGGTGGCCACAACAACTGGCTCTAGAAGGAAAGGTCAAGCATTCAAGTACCTATTAAGTCTTCAGTTATGAGTGCTTTAAAGTAAAGGTTAGATGGGAACAGTGTGCTGCTCCTCAGATATCAAATGGTAGATATTCAAGTAGTGTGAGGGAGGGGCTCATTAATTCATAAAATCTCTAATATTCATGAACATTTGTGTACTGCATATGCCTGTCAAATTTAAGGTGGTTTGTTGTCTAAAGGAGAAAATTTCATACAATTTACCTGTCCAGAACAGTAGAAACTTAGTGGAAATTAAAAACTTGTCACTGAAGAAAAAGGCAACAAACAAGTTTGTCAAATTTTATTACAATACATTTTTACAACCATACAGAAACCATTCCTACAAGTCATTCAGAAAACTTGGGATTGTTTTGAGTCCAGAAGAGAAGTTGCCCTCACCAGTCCCAGTGCAACAGCACTGATGGTGTCAGAAGCTTAAACAGGGAGCACTTGTGCTCACCAAATCTCTCCTTAATGACAGGAGGCACTGTGTATGTGTGTGTGCGTGCATGTATATAGGTGTATGTTGAAGGCGCTGGATCAACACACAGACTATAAACTGCAGTGACTAAATTTCATTTTTCAAAACCTAAACAGTATAGGAAAAACAGGGACAAACCCAAATGCATCAAAACCATCTGTCTTCCGTCAACCAGAACAGTAGTACATAAAGCTGAGTTGTCTTTAGCGACTGCCATTCTCCCCTTCCACTGCAGACTGACGTAGTTCTTACCACATTTGCTACTTGAAACACTTGACAGGCTGGAAGGGGGGGGGGGGGTCATCAAACCTAGTGGGATCTGAAGGTCAAATTTCAGTATCGACCTCCCTGAGACATTACTGGAGGCCTCATACCCATAGGTGGCCTGGGGGGTACTCCCTGATAGGGGGGCACCATTGGGGGTCCCTGAGTATATGGAGGCATCCCACCTGGCATGTACCCAGGCATGGCCTGGGGGGGACCACCGTACTGTCCTGCAGTGCAGAGAGAAATACAGTGCAGCACTGAGTTACTTTGCACTTTTAATAAGGAGAGGTTAACATGTCACCGAGCATCGGCTGGGTGCACAGACGGTATTAAAAAAAAAAAAAAAAAAAAAAAAAAAACATCCATTTTACTCTAAGCAGGTGTGACAGTAGTAACCAGGAAAGGCATACCGTGCATGGGGGGCCTCATCGCGGGCTGCTGCGGGGGCATCATAGGACCCATCGGTGCCCCTGGCGGGGCAGACATGTGGGCCTGGCCCGGCCGGGGAATGTTCCGTTGATACCTAGGCAGCTGAGCTCGCATTTCCTCCTATTGAATCAAACAGGACAACATAACATAAAGACTTGTTAAAGCTGCTGGAAACAGGCTCTTTTGATTGGTAACAAGACATTTAATTTATGCACAAGGAAGAGAAGAAAAGCAAACATACATGAGACTGTATTGCTTACTAGGTACTCACATATTACAGGTACATTACTTACTGTTAAAGGGCAAAATGAAAGGTTAATGATCTAATGGAGAACTTACCAGTGAGATATCCTCATCAGGGTGGATCAACTTACTGGTTGCACTCGTGGTAGTGAGGGTGGCAGGCTTACTTGTCACGGGGGCCGCCGGCTTGGACACAGCGCTGCTAGCATTAGCGACAGAGGGAGAAGGCTGGGTGTACGCTGGGAACGTTGCCTTTGGTGGCTCGGTGGACGCGGCAGATGCCCCCAGGGGCTTGAAGTCTGCACCAACTGGTGCCGACACCGCCGACTGTGTCTAAAGAGATTGGGGGATGTTGATTTAACGTGAACTTGGGGTTGGTGCCCCGAACCCACATTCTAAATGGTACTAAATAGCAACTGCAAAATGACTGCTGGGGGTACAGTGACCATGCGGTTTCTCTTTAGGGGTAAACTGTTATTAACCTAATAGAACATAAAACCCCCTGATAACAATACAGCAGAGGGAAATAAATCATCAATATCTCACGTCAAATTTTCAGTTTGGAAATCAATAAGTGAACCTGCAACAAATCAACAAGCTACAAGTTATTTTTCTTCACCCAAGCTAACTTACTGACACATGCTGCAAATTTAGGTGCCAAACCCTAAAAAGCATCTTTGTAAAGTATGCAAAGCACATTCTGCTGATAACTATTATAACAAGACATCCCATTTTTAAGGTGTGAGTGATGTTTATTAGTCATAGCATCACCATTCTGCTGCATGCCATTAAATTAGGTGTCCTAAAGCTGAAGTCTAAGCTGAAAAGCAGATTTCTGCGTACTTGTGCCATGCTAGGAAACAGAGGTTTACTGGACGCTGACAGTGTGTTTGTACTTGGAGAGGCTGTACTTGTGCTTGGAACACGAGTTGCCATCTGCAGCATGAAAAAATTGCAGAGGATAAAAACACAGAACAAGATCTGAGGGAAAGGTGCGGATCACCCCATTATAACCAACAGCTAATTATTTATGCCAAAATATGTTATGTGTCCAACTCCTGTCCTTTTACTCTGTATAACAAAGATTCTAAAGTACGTATTTTCTAAAATATTTGAAGAGAAAATGCAAAAATCCACACATACACTTCAAGAGACAAGGAGTGTACCTGGCCTGCGCTGGGGAATAACGGCTTGGTGACAGCAGGTGGGGCCAAAGGCGCCGTGGCTGCAGAAACAACTGGCCCACTGAGAATGCCAGGTGTTGTGACAGGGGGACCTTGGGGCATATGAGACATACCTGCCCTGTGGTCCATGGGGTGAGGCATACCTGAGCAGAGGACCCCAAAAAAAAAAAAAAAAAAAAAAAGGTTAGTCAGAATATAGAACAGGGGAGCAAAACATAAGCCAAGAAGTTTTAGGGCAGTCTGGAAATAATGACAGTATAAATAAGGCAAGGACATCCTAGCAGCTGACTTTTACCTGGTGGCATTCCTGGCATCATAGGGGGCATCCCTGGTGCAGGGGGCATCATGCCACCCATTGGCATCATCCTGTAAAAACAAGGAAGCCAGAGATATCAGAACTGGAAAGGCAACACCCCCCCAGATGAGACAATCTTGTCGTCTCAATCACATTTTAAAACCTACCCTGGGGGCATGCCTGGAATTACAGGGGGCATTCCAGGCATCATAGGTGGGACACCTGGCATCATAGGAGGCATGCCTGTAAAGGGAAAGAAACCAGCATTTTTGTTAGCTTATAGTTTGCCTTTATTAAAAAAGCTTATATATTCTTATGAAATGGGACACCTGCTAAATCAATATAAGCAACAACTCATGTTTAGCACTCTATATGCTTTGCACATTTGCACTGATACATTAGTAGTTGTTGGAAATACAATGCAAAAATAGAAACAAGCAAAGGACTTTCCTTTTCATCCATGTAATAACCTGCAGGGCTCCAACTTCATAAAATCTACCCTACCTCAACCAGGGGGATTCTCTCTATCAACATTCTACACCAAACAAGGAACAACTGCTGTGCAAAACTAGATTACAGCACACAACCTTAAAGACATGTCCTAAGAAATGATTCCTGCATATCATTTAAGAATTTTCAGCATGTTCCCGCCACTTAAGCACTTTTTCCCGCCACTTTGCTAATGTCCTTTGTAACCAATAACCGTGTAGCAAATACTATAACTAAAGAATGAAACTGATACTAAAATATGAATATTGCCGAGCAACAAGTACACTTTGATATTAGCCAAAAAAGCCGGAAATGACAAGTAGCTGAACGGATGTCATTACAGCTGGCACACCTGAGTAGGTGGCATGTGGCATTCCTGGAGCCGCAGGGACTGGGGTCATAGCTGGCTGTGTCATAGTGGGGGTGTAGCCTGCCTGGGGCTGAGTGGCAGGTGCTTGAAAGGAAGGCCCAGCCTCCTCATCATCTTCATAATCAGAATCCTCTTGGTTGTTCTGTTTCTTCTTCTGACTGTCTGTTTGGGATAAATAAAATGCATACATTGTGTGTAACAAGTTAAATATGCAAGATTTATAGTATTATTCACCTGCATTGCTAAAACTCCCAATAAATAAATATAGACTTCTATTTTTACCCCAGCACCTTAAAGTGAATGACAAAAGTCTCCTTCCGGGACCAGGCAAGCTTCATATCAATCTTTATTATTTATCATTATGCTACATGTTGCACAATTAAAATAAACTCAATTGTACATTTCTAGGCCACAGTTCATGAGAATTATAAAAGCATTTATAAATCACTCAACAGCTTTAACACTACTGACCCCTCACTGAACTGGTGCCAAAATATACCTTGTGTCTTCTGCTCTAGTAAACGTCTCCGCTCCTCCATATCTTTTTCCGGAATGCCCTCCATGCCATAGATTTCCAATTCAATATCTGTCCTGCCAGGAATTGCATTAGGAACCCCATCTATGGTTTCTTTATGGACCTGTACAAAATTGAAAAAAAAAAAAGAGCATTTTGATGGCAAACTAGCCTTTGTATCAACAGAAAACAGAAATGTTGAAAATTAGATATTTTTAATTATTACCTGCATACAGTGGATGGCTAAGCCTGGACCCGTATATAATTTCTTGTGGCATATATGACATTTAAAATGTTTTGCCTTCTGATGCTGGATGAGAATCTTTTCATCATCAAAGTCTCTATTGCAGTACCTTTGCAGGAAGTTAAGGACAACTCTTGTCACAATCAACACACTTTGACATGTGTTCCCTCACCGTTGTGTAAATAAAAAAAAAACGCAGTAGTATCGAATCAGCAGGAGTAAGAGATAACGAACATCAGCAAGAGTTAAAATCCAGAAAAATGCTTTCTATGTTGTGCTAAAAGAATACAGCGCTCGTCAGGTTTGACAGAAAGACGCAGCACACCGGAAGTGACGAAACCATTATTCTCGGTTTTACATCATCCTTGTTAAATATGCAACAATTTAACCAAAACATAAAACAAATAACACAACAGCAATGTAAAATGAAATAAGAGAGTTGTGGCATTAAAAACTGTAATAAATTAAGAGAGTCAACTCAATACCACTGTACCGGTTCATTTCAGCAAGAGGATTAACCATTTCTATCAAAGTTACCTTCGATGATTGGCTTATGTATCGAATAGAAAATCATAAACTGCGCTTCAAGTTAAACAATCGTCCCACTATAACACAATACATAAAAGACGGCGTTAAACCATTACACTGCGCTCTCTATAAAAATAAAGAGGGCCTAATAAAGTCCCTTCCGACAATTGGTCTCTTGAAATATAACTGCGGTTTGCAAGCCTAAAAAGGATACCAGCACCATGGCTTCATCTGCTTCTTCTTCTTACGTCCCATTGCTTAGCCTAAAATTCTTTGAAAACAAACGCTACCGTTGCACAAATAAGAAGAGTAAATTCAGAGAGCAGAAGATGGCGCGCTCACTAAAAGCCCAAAAAATTTACCCAGCATGCCCTGAAACACAAGATTAAGTGCGCGTGCGCAGATCGTAAAGTTACGATCACGTGTTTTGTGAGTGGCTATTGTGCTGTATATTGCATATGCTGTTTAGTTACGTAAACAAGTGTACACGAAATGTTTTGGAATAAAACCTTTCGATTCATGTCTATGCTCATTTAAAGTCTAGCTCCCGATTGTACATTTTTGGCTAATGTGTAGTCATACAGATGTTAGTTTTCTATTTGAAACAAGCGAAGAGGCTTAGCACATTTAATACAATCAGATGTATTGACGATTTAAATCTGTAACTGTTGGTTAGTATTATGATTTTTTTTTCTGTTAAGTCGAAGCATCATGTGAAATGGGACGGTAACATGGAACCCTTCACGCGGAGCCATTGTAGAACACGGACAGTTTATCAGTGGAACTCCGAATCGCCCGTCGCTGCGCAGCTGTCAGAAGCTGTAGTGCCGTGAGGTTGCAGCCAGAAATGTTCACTTCACAGACTTCCTCCTTCCAGGACTCCATTGACGTGGAAGAGAAGGACGCGGATTTCGACAGTGAAGAAATAACACAACAATCAAACTGCTATTATTCAATCTATTTTTATCAAAACACAAGGTATTGTCATGCACCTGCATTATCAGTATGAACTGTAACACCTTTCTGCACTGGCTTTTTGTCAAACGTATGGGAACGTGGGACGTGAAAATATATCTTTAATATCTCCAGGGTAAATAGATGTGTTGTGATGTCCTGGTTTTTGTGGCAACCAATCTGTCACAGAAAAGGTCTTTGTATGTGGTGTTGCAATTGTAACTGGACTTGTAGTCCAATAACAGCTATTTTGCCTAAGTGGCAAAAATTGTTAAAATCCAACCGTTGACTTGAAGTGAACCTGAAAGCTCACGTGCAGAGGACCTCCAGGGTGACAACTTAAACTTCTACTGTAACACAGATACTAGAGATCTTAAAAATGTCTGAAATGCACAGCGGTGTTATTATGCTTATAAAAATGCAGCTAAGGTGAGGGGTGGCAGTTATTTGTCTTTGGTTACAACAGCAGGTACACATTCCTTTGAAGCCATCAACATTCATGGTTTTTTTATTTTAAATTTAATCCATGGAGTTTGGATTTAGCCTTAATATCCAGGTAATGGATGTGTTAAATTGTACCAAAAGGTGCAGGGTGCTTGGTTTCACTGCAGACAGGACACTACTACTACTACTACTACTACTACTACTACTACTACTACTACTACTACTACTACTATTATTATTATTATTATTATTATTATTATTATTCAGCCTGGCATAGTAGCTCAGTGAGTAGTACTGCAGTCTCAAGAGCGTGGGACACTTGGGCGCAAGTTGAATCCAGGTCAGTCAGTGTGGAGTTTCCATGTTTCCTCCTGCAATCCAAAGACATCTTTTTTAGGTTAATTGGTCATTCTGAATTTTCTAGAGTGGCCACCTTGTGATGGACTGGTATCCCCTCCAGGATGGAGTTTCATAGCTTTGGTGTCCAATGATTTTGGGGTAGTCTCCAGACTGCTGTGATCCTGTCCAGGATTAAGCAGTTAATGTGATGGATGGATGGATGCTGTTGTTCATCGTTTAAAAAAGGCTCATTTGAAAATTATTGGTTTTTCAGGTCTGAAGCACCTGAAGACAATGTATCTCAGAGCTGCAGAAGAACAGAGTCCACAACCAGTCAGGAAGACTTCAGGTAAATACAATCAACACTGTAGTTTTGAGATATTTAGGGCTGTCCTTCTCTGTGTTCAGAATAACATTGAATGTTTGCCTTCCTTAATGGACAATTGTGTACCAACTTTAACTTAGTCATATTTTTTGAAAAAAAGAGAATAGTTTACATTTGTTGTCATTAAGGAAAAGTTAAAGTGTTGACATGACCTAGGCTTTTGTACTGCAGAATTTGCCCTTCTCTCGGAAACCCCCTCTTTACCTGCCCCTGTGTGCTGCAGCCTGTCTATGGTGGATACCAGCTTGCCTTCAGAAGCTGAACCGGAGTTGCGCTGCTATATTTCCCGGCGTTTGAGCAAAGGAGCCCTTCTGGGGGGAATGGGGAACATTGCTACAGTGGAACTCAGGTGATGGCAGGGGTCTTCACTGAAGAACTTATAATCTTTTTCTTCCTCCGATCATTTTCGTAGCTATCTGGCTTTGTGCCTGATTATCTGCTAATACTCAGTATGAAATTGTTATTAATGTACACTATGTTACAGTATAAAAGCAAGCATATTGCATACAATGTACAGGTGATTATTTTTCTAAGTCAGGTTAAGTGGATTATTTAGAAGTACAACAGAAGGGTCACCCCTTGGTCATGGATGAATAAAATAGTTGCTTACACAGGCAAGAAAGTAGTATCCACATTGCCTGCTTCACAAAACTAAGCATTGTCTGACATACTGGGGACCTGCAGTGTGCCAGAGCAGGCAGTCGGCTGCTATTGCTGCCTCCTGGAGTCCAGCAGATCGCAGGAGCAGGCTGAGGACGAAGACAGTGGCGCCTATGTTGTGTGCCTCCTGGGTGGCTCAGAGAAGGGCCTCAACCTATATCCTTTTCGCAAACTGAAGACATCTGTTTGTGGTAATGAATGTAACAGTCTCAGTTAAAATGTAGAGATCTGATTATCTCTGTAAATGTAGATGAGAACTGTAGGGAATAGAATGACAGAATTAGCTGGACCTCTAGGATTGCCTTGAACCTTAACTGATGACACATTCAGATTAGAACTGGACAAATATGTGCAAGGCCTGCGTAGTAGTCTGAGCCCTGAGGTGAGTGGTGGAGTTTGTCAGATCTGGAATGAAATCACTATAACCTCACACTGTTACCTACTTTGGGCTCCATAAGGCAGTGTGACCCAGGTGTCCATGTTGATGTTGCAGCTACAGAATCTGGAGACAGAGATCAGGCCCTACCTGAGCCGGTGGTATGAGGAATCAGTCATGCACATCCAGAGGGTGGTGGAGCTGGTGCAGGGGGACGTTGCCTATTTACTCCATGCTGTGAGTGACCTCTGAGGCTTAGCTGTCAGCAGGGCAGTTAATGCCTACAGTCATTTCATGGCTCCATCTTCTCAGGTTTTCCTTAGGGATGACTTAATTCCCAGTTCATTAAGGAACCTGCACCACTACATAAGGGTCACTTTGAGAAGATCCTCAATCTAAAGAAGTGTCACGACACTTTAAATTTATCTTGGCACAGAAAAGTTTTCATCTGTCAAGCTTATTGAAGGGGTAACATTCATTCAAGGGATTTTAATGCAATCTTTAAAAGTCATGATATCATACAAAACTGTAGTCCCTAAGGAAGTGAATACATATTTCTTCATGAGTTACCATAATAATGCAACTTTGTCTAATGTAATTGTAACTGTACAACTGAAATGCCAAATGCAGTCTAATGCAAAATGAGACTTGTGTCCATGTTAAATATTTAAGGCTCTAAGTCACACACATGTGGAAGTAACTGGAGCAGACAAGAGGACCAAGATTGACATAGCCAGGTGAGGGACTGAGGTGTCCAACACTACACTCATTACTCCATCACAAAATATAATAGGTTTCCCTTCAGTTTCCATGTACTGGAGGAAAAAATGTTTGTTAGTGTACTTGGCTATTAAAAGAACGTACTAACATAATAACATCAATGGTATACTTTTTACAAATGAAAACTGTTTTATTACAACTTTAGTCTACAGTCTCTCAGTTAATATAATTTCCATCTGTAGTGCAGTGCTGTTCAGTTTGAGAACCACAGTGACCCCAACCCCACATGGTTTCAGGTTCATTAAGGCAGCCAGTCTACAGGGTCTGGCTCCAGAAGAGGCCACTGCAGCCTCCTTGTGCAAATCTCCAACAGAGGAGTCACACTCAGATCTGCTCATTGACTGCTCCTGCTCCCCGCCAGCCTTCTCCAATGCAGGTCTGTGCCATCTTACATCACCACCATCCCAAATCAAAGAATAGCACAGCTGCTTAATTGCCCTGGTTTGCTTTTCACGCAACTACCTGTGGCCTCTTTTGTGACAACCCCTCATCTTCTTCACAGTCACTAATCGTTTTTGCGATGACTGGATCCAGGCCTTCTTGAACGCAACGGAGCGCTGCAACCCCTTCCTGCTCCGGCAGATCTTAGAGAACTTCAAGCTCAAGGTGCATTTTCAGCTATGATTGGGCACTCATCAAATCGTATGTTGTCTCATTTTACATTTCACTGTTAAGAAAATATTCATAGGAATTAACATTAATACGGTAATTTTTGGGTTCCGCTCACCTGGAGGGAGCAAGTTACTCTCTTCCCAGAGGGGACTGCCACCTCAGACCCGGAGGTGCTGATTTTAGGCCACAAACCATTGAAGTGCCAAAGGTCATAGTCTGTCTGATATCCTCTTTGTCATTTTCACAAACAGGCATAAAAGCAAAACATAGCCTTGGCAGAATCCAGCTCCAGCATTGAGGAGGATCAATTTAATGGTCAGAATACTGTACTCATACACAGCACGCATCAGTGGTCTCGGAAACCCATGTGTCTATAGTACCTCAGATAGAACTTGCAGAGGGACATGGTCATATATGCCTTTTCCAAGTTCAAAAAACACTTGTAGACTGGATTTGCATATTTTTCATGCCCTCTCAAACATCTGTGCCATTGAGAAGAGCCGGATCACTGTTTCATGACCAGGAAGAGCTCCACATTGCTCCTCCTGAACCTGAGGCTCAGCTATCAAGCAGTGTTCTTTCCAGTACCGGTACCATGGCCTAAGCTTTACAAGGGAGGCTGAAGAGTATGACCCCTCTATAACTGGAACACACACTCCTCTTTCTAAAATATTGGGACCGACACCCCTGTTTGTCAGTTTAGAGGCCATTGTATGGCATCTTGTCCTCATGACCCCTAAAGTCTAAAGTCCTGCATAGGCATTTATAAATTTTTTTTTTTTTTTTTTAAAGTGTATTATGCTGGCTGGGAAACCCACATAACCTGGCCAGGTGGAGACCAAAATGTCAAAGTGGAGTTATCTTGTGGGCTTACTACCTGCAAGGTGAAGGCTGGAGGGGGGGGGGGGGTGCAGTTTGAGCTAAGTGACTCAAATGAATGCTGTGGACTTGGATGGTCATAGTGCTTTGGTTAAGATGTTTATGGTATACATTATGTGCTAGCAAACGCAGAGAGCTGCACTGTGTTACGTCATAATATTTTCTGTTTCCAGGCCATTCAGGATATGAACAACCTGAAGAGATTCGTCCGCCAGGCAGAGATGAGCCACTACGCTCTGTTCCGCTGCTCCCTCTTTCTTCAGGCCTGCGGCAACGGTGATGTGCTGCTGCGAAACGCGCGCGCTGAGCATAGCGGCCTGCCCGAAGCCTGCAGCATCATCCAGGTGCTGGAGGAGTTCCTCAGTGAGCAGGCTCAGGGCATCCTCTACTGACATACATCAGAACAGCAGCAAAGGATTTACGTTCATCATCATTAGGGTTCACGTTTGGGGTTGCATCTCATTGCGTACTTGAGTGGGATCAACAGAAGTTTTTAAGTGACAGGTAAAATTGTGAAGTCTGAAATTTTCAATAGCATTGTCTCATGAGAAAATAAATAATTGGATATTAAATGATGAGACAGAAATCCTGCTGCTCTGTCCAGGTTAATTTAACAGCGTGTGTATAAATACTTCCACGAGGCCACACTAATCCACAGTTTCAGCCTCGTCAGAAAACAAAGTAAATACTACAGTAAATATTAGCTTTAAACTGTGAAAAAGTTCAATTAAAGACCAACTACTAACATTACTTACACTGTGGTCACTACAAATTAGTTAAAATCCATAGCAAAATACCTGTATGGTAACTTAAACCTTTTTAGGGGAAAAAAAAAAAACTGAAGGGAAAATATGTTGGTATCCTGGTCATAAAGTGTCACCTTACTGTATCCTTTGTATTTATTAAGACAGTGGTGGTTTATGTTTGTATTCCAAGTTTGAGCTCCTCAAATGTACAAAATATTTATCATGAAGTACTTTTGCGTAATTTCCACTAAATTCTGTGCACTACAAATTTCTTGTAAAACAATGCATTTGCCATGATGCATTTTACAACTGTGATTTTGTTATATACATGATTTTCTGCATCCTAAAATGTTATTTGATGTCATTATATAATGGCTATGAAGTTTACATTTAGTTTACTGCTAGAGGCTTTCGATACATGACTCCATGGCTTGTATTTACTTCTCCAGTATAGGCTCTGTACAAGAATATATGCGGTATTTTAATAGCAAACTGTGGATGGTGCATTAAAACAGGATGTGGAAACCATGACAACAGTGATGTGAAGGTTCAGCTGATAAAACTGAAGTTCCAGCACAATTTGACTGACAGCACCGTGTGTGTATGTATCCCACAGAGTAAAATGCATTGTTTCATTTGTGGAGTATTGTATTTCATGAAGGAACGAGATTGTGTGAATAAAGACTGAAAACAGGCATCACCTGGCACCTAATTTTGGGTGAATTTTTGATGCTAATACAATATTGAATTTGCATACATTTCCAGTGCCAGTCTATCCTCAATTTTTCACTAGTATGGACAATCGCAAAAACAATAAATGCTGAAAAAAACATTTTTAAACATATTTTACAAAATGTAAGTGTTAGCTGGTCCCTATATACCAGCTTTCTGATGGAGGTCATTATGCATTAAATTGGACTATAATAGCAATACTGTAGCCCACACAGCAGTACAATACAGCAACAGAGTAAAGTAAAAAAAAAAAAAAAAATATATATATATGCGCTTAAATGATGCTTTTGATCTTTCAACACATCTGGACACCTCCTCTCCCCATACAGAGAAGCCTACATTCATTTAGCAGATGCCTAATACAGTGATCATTAATATTCAGCTCACACGTATCCACATCCTTAGTCCCCCTGAAACGTGTCTATGACCAGTGGTAAGAAACCAGAGCACCCATAGGAAACCCACAGAAACATGGGGAGAACATGAAGATTGAACAAGATCTGAACCCATGTTAGAATGCCCAGCCAACACTACCCACTCCACCACCATGCCTGATTCAGTTCTTTGAAAGCTAAGGATCATGGACTTAGTTTCTGAGAGTCAAGATATACAAATGAGTATAAAACTGTATTGATTACATTTACATTTATTAATTAAAAAATAACAAACTTGCACAAAATTCCTTTACACTGACTGCACTCAAATCACACTGAACAAAACTGTTCTAGATTTTCCTAAATAGTTTAGAAAGAAAGTGTCATGTTGCCCTCAGTAAAAGAACTGAACCTGCAGCAGTTACCCCTCCTCAACTTCGGTCGTCCAGCTGATGGACGAGTCCCTTCTCAGTCCCCTCATTCCTTCATACACGATGCTGCCACTGTCTGCTGAGCTTTGACCCTCAGAGCGGCCCTCTGAAATAACAGACATGTGTTATGTGATCGGCACCCTGGAGTTGTCCCCTTCCTCTGGAGGACCAAGGGGGCAAATGGTCTGAATCCATTTAAATTGTCTATTAATCCCTGAAACTAACAGATCTAACAACGTACAGTACACCACTCATTTTTTTTTTTTTTTTTTAAAACTTCCACACAAGTTCCATACAGAGACATGGCCTTATAATTTTAAGAAAATAAGTAATTTTGTACTGATAAAACATTTTTAAGTAACTAAAATTCAGTTTAACACAAAAGTATTTAAATGGCTCTTTTTTTTTAAAAAAAAACATACATTTAGCAACCTTAAGCAAAGCCAAAAAACTGGCCACCAGACTTACCGACACTTCGTTCAGACAACTTCCTGAGGAAGGACCTTGGAACATCGTAAATACTCTCTGCACATTCTCTGTATCCTGAAGTGGGGAGAAAAAAGAAATTCTGAGAGCAGAAAACAGGATTTAAAGGAAAACAGAAAGCAGATTTGGGGGAATAATCCTCATCATTTACCATTACAATTACAAATTTTTATAATTTTCATTTTTAATACTCATTTATATGAAATATACATTCCACTGGACAGTCAGACTTAATGTAATGTTAGGAGCAAAGAGACTTTGGCTATCCTAAACCCCCTCACACTTAGGGTGAACAGTTATGTTCTTTCACTGCAGGTCACCTGGAGACAGGAATAATTCTGGAGTAACTGAGAGACTGAGTAAATGTGAGACTGACGCACCTGGAAAGGGGGACCTGAGCTGCTATGAGAGCCACACACTGTTCCTACCTTGTAGTCTGGAGGCACAGGAGTTCCTATAAGAAAGAGGGTAGTCATAGATGTCTTCAAGTAGGGTGCTGCCCACTGCGCCAGGGTCGCTCCTCTTGGCTGCAGAGAAATGCACCTCCGGGGTTGAATAAAAACAGTTTTGTCCCACTTTACTTCTCAAGCAGATTAACATAAGAAAGAATAAGGAGGAGAACACCGACTGGAACAAAGCAAAATGTAGATCTGAGGACACAGAGGTAAAGCCTGTCAAGAGGCATTTGGATAACTCACATCTGTTATTTATATTTCATACTGCTCCAGTGACTCTTGAAAGACAAAATGTAGTACCTGTAGAGGTAATGATAAAAACCCACACACCTGTCCTGGGTGGCGGCACCGCATAATAATCCTCTTCTCTTTCATCATCTACCTCCTCCTTCTCCCTCCCTGTACAGGACATTCATACACTGTTAGTTGTTATTCCAGCCAAAATTCAAATCAAACTACAGGCACATTCCACCATCAAGTTCCAGTTTCAGTTTAGGAGGTTCTTTACTAAGAACATTAGATTTGGCACTTATTCAGCCTGCGTATTAAAATGCGTGTTCCAACAGAAGCTTTACATTAGCATAATCCTTTGTGAGTCCTGCTTGAATTTTTGCATTCAGCTAAAAAGGTGTCTGAAGTGCAGATGGTGAAACATGGGCAGCTCCCGTGCTGTATGTTCACGTGTGGATTGAAACCAGACTTGGGCTGCGTGCAATTTGTATGTTCTCCCTATGGTCCTGTGGGCTTCCTCTGCTTTCCACCCACAATCCAAAAACACATGTTTCAGGTGAATCGGTGACCCTGAATTGGACAAAGTGTGCCCTACAATTCCAGGATAAACACTGCAGCACCACAATCCTGCACTAAGGGAAGTTATTACTGATAAGGAGATGATGGTTAAATATTTTTATTGGCAAAAATGATTAATTCCATCTTTAATCAGTGAAAATAGTTTTAGTCTTACTTTGCTGTACTGAACACAGCTATAATTTATATAATGGATCACAACTAGTTTACTTCTTAATGTCAAGTGTTCCTACCTGTCCTCAGTTCTAGTGTTTCATAATCATCTTCCTGTTGGTCATCTTCTCCTTCATCCCAGTGTTCTCTCAAGGACTTCCAGTTAACGTAGTTATCAGTTGCTTCTGGAATTCACAGCAAGGGGACCGATCAGCTCCATCGTGCAATATTTCCTCAGTTAGATATGAAAATGCATCAGTATTACGCTCTAAAAATGGACTGTTGGAATGCTTTGAAAATATTTTGAGATAAAATGACGGGCCAGCGTCGCATACAAATGACTTCCACCCGACAAAGTGGAAAAACAAAATACTTGCAAAATACAAAATAGAAGATGAACACAAATATGGCAAAAATAATGTAAGCATATTAAAAAATATTCCCTAATGTTCTAGCTGATGAAATTAGCATTTTGCAGCCCTGGATTACCAAAGCTGCGGGTCTCCCTCTCCTTGAATCCTGGTGAATCCCACTGGCCGAATCCCAAGGAGATGCCATGATCATTCGTCATCCTTTTGCCGCTGTCAGAGTCACTGCTGCCAAGGGAAATGTCCTCCTCCTCTGGCTTCTTTAGCACTGGCAACTCTTGCCTGGAGAATGGTTTGTTCAGTGGGGTCAGAGCAGAGAGGCCCAAAAGAGGGTGGATCCCTATCTGCTGATGTTGGTATTAAAAGTCCATTCCTGGGGACTGCTAATGTAACCAATGCACTCCCTATTGTCCTGTATGGAGAAAGGCTGAGGAGAATGGGAGAACTCACCAGGTGGAGCTGGGATCTGCATATGCGGGACTAGATGACTCTATGGCCTTCCACAGGTGCTGCATCCACAAGTGGCGGAGGTGCTCAGAGTCTGCTGCCTGGTTCCAACAGACAGGGCCCAGAGGAGATGTGGAAAAAACAGTACAAACAACAAGCCCTCCACATGGAGATGCCGCTTGCCAATTCCCTTTTTTTAAAACAAACAGCTCACTGTGCTCTAAGTTTCATGACACATCCATGGCCACACACTGTCGGCTGGTTAAGTCTCCCATACACGTATCACATCCTCAAAAGACCTACGCAGCCCAGCTCTGCCGTACTGGGGGCAGGAGGTGGGGATGGAGGCGATAAGCAAAGCAGTGAACTCACCAGCACTTTCTTCTTCCTGTTTTTCAGGTTAATCTCAAACACGTAGCGCTTGCCCTCAACACGGTTTACCTCACGCACAGACTCCACCTGCATTGTGAGACTTTTATTATGTAGCTGGAATAATTAATTTATTCATTCAAATAATCTCATTCACTCACTAAGTGGCTATATGGCACTAGGCTAAGTCAGGGTAAAGCCTGGATAGGATGCCAGTCCGTCTCAGTTTAAATAAATGAAGCTGTTGTACTCCAAGTTATTGGGAACGCTGGGTTAATCGACCCCTAGTGCCTCTTTTTACAGATACAATACTAACATTCATTTGTATTTGTATACTCACCATGTATAAGTAGTACTGCCCCCTAAGATTGAGCTGCAAAAACCAGCACACAAAAGTAGTTCCAGTGAGCAGAACACAAACAGCACTGCGCTCAGCAGTAAAATAATAAATAATCTGCACTAAATGTACACTTATATGGCACTTGGACATTTGAGGTGGCACAATACTGTGTTCTGTGAGCAGCAGCGGAGATCCAGCAGAACTTACAGCACGTCCGTCTTTCTTTGAGTAGAAGAACAGGGTTGTGCTTTCCAGTCGGAACCAATATGTTACCCACTTCAGTTTCTGAAAAGATGTTCAAGTTTCAAATTTGCCTTTCAAAAACACTTCTGAACAATGTCATCAGAGAGGACTGATAATGTCAGCTCAGCAAAAGGCCAGTTTACAGGAAGCCAAACAACACAGACCCTGTGAAAACAAGCAGCCCACCTATCCTCTCTCACTTGTTGTTCTACTTTAGACCCAAATGTCACATAATTATTATAATTTTACAGCACACCATAAACCATACATCCTCTGGAATAGTAAATGTGCATCCGGGCATTTTAACTACTTTGCCATCACAGGCCTGTAAACTGTACATCACTTTGTCAATAAGACTCACAATGGCAGAAGGTAGAACTCACCATCTTGTCCCTTCTTTTCCTCAGGAAGCCCTCAAACAACAGCTCCTGCTCCGCCATGGACCGTACAATCTGACTGTCTCACTCGCTCCCAGGATCGTACTGCAGGTTTGTTCTAGTGATCTCCTTCTCTAGGTATATCACTTCCCCTTTTCGGTGGCAAAATGAATGGATTTCCATTTTTGGAGATCAAGATGGTGGATTCCAATATCTGCATTGCATCGTCTCATCAAAATATTGTTTCAGATAATCTTCACCCCCGCACAGGTGGCTTTACCGCTTCATGTTATTATTATTATTATTTTTATTTATTTTTTTTTGCTCACTGGAAAAACTGAGACATATGATTCGCTTTGGCACCTGAAGAATGAGGAATGCTGTTACCCTTGAAGGACATAGCTAAATTCTCCAGGATTCTTAAACTTCTGATTGGCAATTCAATAAGCAGAAGCGCAAAAAAACCCACCTCTCAATTAAATCAGACACACAGAACAATACTGCTGCACACACATTTATTTGAATGGCAGAAAAGTCCAAAATGGTGAAAAGTCCCATGGATCGGGAGGCTACATTTCCCTGAATGAGTGGTGCTGGTAGCAAATTCTCACAGCATAAAATGCCCATTCCAGGAGCAGAAGGTCAAATTAAAAAATAACAATAAAGCATGCAGAAAGTGTTACAGATGCAATAACTATTCAACTTTTAAAAAACCCACAGGTCAAATTAAAAGGACAAAGTGACAAATGGGCTTGAGGAAAGGGCAAGGAAGGAACGAAAGCAGGACAGAAAAAGGTAAATCATACAGCCAGGAAATGAAACCATCGTGCTCTGCATTAGGGGTCTTTATAGGTAGTGGCAAATTGGAAAACCAGAGAACCGACTTCTTACTCAGACAACAAACCACGAATGTGGAGTAAAGACCAAAAATGACTCAATTTATGTTTTTTAAAGATAAATAAATACAAATACTGTTAAAGGAAAACCCTGCAAATATTTCTGCATCGGTCAAGGTGACCCACAGTTAAGAGGACAACGGGCAACGCAGAACGCACCTGACAGCCTGATCACCCGCTTGACCTTTTCTGACCATTCATTCTTTCACAATACCTGTAAATATGTCAGACCTTTCATTACACCTGTAAATTTGCCTGTTCTTTTCACCACTGTGGACCATCCAAATAAGCTGCCAATATATAAACACAATTATACACATCCGTCCTCTTACTCTCATGGCTGCCGACCTTCCTGCCCGTGTGGACTAATGAATAACACGCAACTGGGAATAAACTGTAGAGAAACGGTCGAACTGGGACATGGTCAACGTCCGAAAGCAAACTCAGTAACGACCATATGAGAAACCACAGGTGTGGCTCAAAGCTCTCTTCATATATAGATATACATATATAGACATGTGTTACAACTCATATATATAAAAAGATTATTATCCAAGGTCCCTTGAGACCACATGATTATGGGACAGGGAGATTCCCGGGTTGGTTCCATCTGATCATCGCTGCTTCAGGAGGGTCTTGTACACAGCAAAACCGAACACAGCGAACACAGTGGCTCCCACGCTGGCCCTCAGCCAGAAGGTGGAGCTCTTCAGATCAGTCTGGGTCACGTGTCTGTGGAGAACAGAACATGGATCAAACATGTGGCCATCGGTAAACACACAGAGCAGGAGGGTCTGCTGAAGCTGGGGTGGGGGGCAGCTCTCCAGAGCACCTGACACCAGACCCAGGAGACAACCAGAACATGGCCTTTGCTCCATTCCGAAATGACAACACACCCTAATCTACACACCACCAAGTAGTCCACATCTATTTGATGTGTTACATCTTAACTTAATGGAGACTGAAGAAAGAGTGCTTAACGTGCCAGTCCAGGTAGCGGTCGCATGAGCAGCCTACGCCCCCTCACAGACACCTTCCACACAGTAGCTAACAGGGATTCCACCTGCTGCACTGGTGGCCCCTTGAGCCAGAGAGGAAACGTCTACCTAAACTATAACACACCCTTTAGAAGGGTCACTGGATTAACACAGGAAGCATTTATTCTTCAGGTGTAATTAGAAATAAATGGCAAGAAGCTAATTAGCAAATATAACTGTTGCCACTGTGACTTTTCTACAGAAGCCACTCAACTGTACTATAAATCTACTGAGTCAGTGGCTCTGGCTGATCATTTAGTAGATTTAGCAGATTAGGATACAGGTGAAGACACAACCTGCAGGAAGTGAAATACCAGCTCAAGCTTTTCTCTCACACACACACACACACACACACACACACACACACACACACACACACCTCAATAGTACACAGACTGCATGTTGTCATCCTAACTTACACATAAAGCTGGAGGGGAAGCACATGTAAATACTTCTAGAAAGGATGAGACAAAGGTGAACAAAGTTAATAGGAATCATGGAGAACACAGAAACAGTCAGTTGAATGCAAAACAGTCAGTTGAACACCAACCGGCATTATTTTCCAGCTAAGTAGCACCGCAAATGCAAAAGCCAGCAAAGAAAATAGGGGAAGAAAAAAATGTTAAAAACCCCACTTGCTAAAACCCATAGCAAAACTTATACAAAAAAAATCTTTGTAGATAAAACCAAGTAAAGTGGCAGAGACAAATAAAGATAACAAAGAAAAATTAAATACAACTAATCTTCATACACTGGCTCCTTGTGTTAGAAAAATCCAAGTTACAAATATCAAACATATATATTTGCTTATTTCTCATTATGATTTTTCCCCTAATCCCTTCTTTAAAATTTTGATGATTTCTGAAGGGAAGCCAACTTGTGTTTCCATATCCAGTTGTTAAAACAGCAGTAAAATGCAAAGTAGTAGAACAGGAGTGTGAGGACCTTCATTCAGCTACAAGTGCTCACCACATCTGATGTTGCTGGATGCTGATGAATGTTACACAGGGTGAACTGGAAAACAACCACGATTTCGTGGACAGAAAGTAATTTCACATTCATTCATTATAAATTTGATTTTAGCTTCAAAGCAACTTCAAGTTAATAAACATGTCTAAATATATTACACGGTATGTTTTATGTATATTTGAGACTTAACAAAACTGCAGATAAAAAGGAGATTTATATTACGCGCTTACAGCCTGATGCCCTGTGCTTCCAGGATGGCCTTCAGACTGTTGCAGCCGTGAACCAGACAGGCAGTTAAGGAACGTGAGTGACTGAGTAAGCGGGTGAGTTAAAAATAGCCCAGATTATTATTATGTTTTGCAACCAGAACTTAACAGATGATCGTGCAGTTTTGATTTTAATCATTTCAAATTAGTTTTAAATTTACTGTTGGAGTACTTTTTTAAATTTATTAAAGTTTTAGTTCATGTTTTAAAGAAACATGAACATTAGTTAAAACTATTTTTAACTAATCAGCTTATAAATCAAGGGGTGTCTGTTTCATATCACTTTAATGACTGCGACTTGGTTCTAAAAGTGACTTTCAAATGATTTACAAGCAACTGAACTTCAAACAGACTTCCAGTTCCAACTGCGTTCATAATATGAGGACCCAGTGTACGGTACAGTCTTTACCAGAAAACAGAAATGAAACAACTAAAAGATGGCAAACCTGCCTTACAACACAAACTACCAAACAGATCTTGACTGGCAACCCATACGCTCCCACGGCAGCTTGCTCACCCATCCCCTACCTCGGCTCTTCAGGACTGGTGGTTACCTGGGGGCAAAGGCATCCACAGATGACTCCATGTAGATGGACTCCTCTACATGGCTGACGGCGTGCACCTGCTGGATCAGGCTGGCATCCTCATTGGCCAGCAAGAAGGCCCCCAGCTCATCCACGTAGGGTCTCAACCTTCCGTACACGCACACACAGGCACACACATACACGTATACAGGAGGCGGTTCAGCAACCACACCCGCCAGATCCACACGACCCCATCCCTGCATGCAATACACCACTCCACGAGTCCATCTCGACTGAGTCCTTCTACAGACCTACTGCTTTAGCTCAGGAGGCTTTAGCCCAAGATTACAGTCAATGAAACCACTACTTCATATGTCCTGATTTACAATGTTTGATGATGATAAAACAGTCCACTATCCATAAGGAAGCCCCTTGACAGAACAGTTAGGTCCTAGAATAGATCTCAGAAATCCTATAACTGCAGTAAAGGCAGACTGGAAAAAAGGTCTGGACAATGACACAATGTTCCCAGGCATAGAAGCTGTAGTTTGTGAGTGTATGTCAAGTGTGAGCCCTCCAGTTAGCAGCATGCCCTTTCTGCCCCAAAATGTTAAACCAAACACAAACCCCGGAGTTAGCATGTAGCATGTTAACAGTCAGCATGCCCTGGTTTCCTGCTCCAGGTACCCCAGAAGCTGCCACCTGGACCCTGTGGGATACTGCAGTCAAAGGGACCCCCACTTCATACAGACTTCATACAGACTATGAAAACCCACCTTCCATTTCTTTAAGATCGCCGAAAATAAGAGTATTGCACAAGTAAAACATTTCATCACTAGCAGACTGGGACTCTCCTTTTCTGTAATTCTAAAACTCCTATTTTCATGATTGGGTCATCTTCCCTGTCTGGAAATCAATTGGAATTTGGTTCCAATTAACATGCCATTAGATCACTTCTTTAATAGTAGACCCCCAGACCAAATTTCTCAAATGACACACCAAAAGTTCCCCTTCTGACATCTCTCTCCACTTCTCACACTCATGGATATGAAAGCTGCCACCTGCTCATATTGCAGATAGCCTCGGAAATAGAAACAGATACCGAAGAAGTTCACTGGAAATGCTTTAAATAACAGCAGGAGCAATTCTCCCCTTCTCAGCTTTCACTTCTTAAAAAAATACCCCACTTTGGCATCCAGTTTAAAAAGATGCTCTGAATACATGCAGAAAAAAATTTACTGGTACCAACATAGGGAAGCGTATCTCTCACTCCCACACACAAACACAGTGAGACACTTGAGTTCATACTGCTCTCCCACTGAAATGCTGCAATTCACCCCATGGCAAAAACAGTGCTGCTCCTCGACCAACGTGTTTGCATATAAGGAGGGTTACGGCGGTGGGGCATAGAAGCAGAAGATACAAGGACAATGTTAATGAAATGCACAGCAGACCCAGATGTGAAAAGATGCCACTCATAAAGATGCAAACATGTGCAGGAGGAACAGGACACAAGCCATCCAAATATAAGAGAAAAAACACCTAGGAAGATGAGGAGAAACTGTAAGACATTTTCACCCAACACTAAGTAATAAAAACTGCATATGTGTCACTAAACAAAAACTGATTTATTCAACCAAGCTTAGGTTAGGGTTAGGTCTGTGAAATTTGGTTAAACCAGCTAGTAGATTAGGGCATCGTATACAGAGTGCACTAAACACTTGGAAACAAGGATAGAAAGCAGACTGATGCAACGAATATCTGGTTCCTCCGTGATGCATAGGGATGTGGGAGGGTGTTCTGCTTGTTATAGTTTGAACAGAGCAGAGTATCTGACTAGCATTTAAAAGGTGAAGTAAAACACACTGGAAACATCACAGAGATGCACCACAGGCACCTTGAAGGCCCAAAGCAATTAGCTGTTTATACAGATGGTCTTTGACTTACAATGGTCTGACAATTTTTCAACTTTACAATGGTGCGATAGCGATGTGCATTCAATAGAAACCATACTGTACATCGAATTTTGAATTATTTCCAGGCAAGCGATATATGGTATGATAGTTATTAGACTTTATAACTCCTCCCCCTTTCTGTAGGGAGGGCACCAAGGCATCTGATTTCCACTTCAACTGTCCCCTGACTTTTTTCCCCCCTATACTTACTTATATTTTTTTCCTATAGATACTTATATAATATAAATTAATTTCATTATTGCGTGACTATCTCTTTCTTGTATTGTAGCACTGAGCATGTTGTTGACATAAGAATTTCCCTAGGAATGAATAAAGTTTTATCTTATGATACTCTCTTGATGCTGGGCAGCAGTAGTGAACTGCATCTTCCAGACTGCCACGCAGTTTGCCAGTGTATACTATATAGTGTTCTGTGTTGTCAGTGTTTTTTGGATTATCCTGGGGAGTTGCTGTGTGGAGCTGATGGGTTAGGGATGTCACAGGTGCAGCAGGTCAGGAAGAGTTGTTAAAAGAGCAAAGGCTACAAAAAACACTCCAGGAACAGGTGGATTCCAGTGGGCAAACAGACAACGGACCTGCTGAGAAGGGCAGTGTAGAGTTTGGTCTTTATAGACTGCAGCAGCTCTGAGTTGAGGAGGTTCTGACAGATGCAAAAGGTGCACCTGTTGCAGACGCACATGCAGCGTAACCGGGCATGGCTGCAGAGAGACACACACACACACACACACACACACACACACACACACACACACACACACACACACACACACACACAGGAAGAGCAAATCAGAGCCCCATTGCACATGACACTAGCATGGTTCACAGCTTGATCGTGCCCCATGTGTGTAATGGACAGCACTTGTCAATTTCAAAAAAATGGCTTGCTGGAGTACAGGGAAGAGCAGGCAAACACATAGAGGGAAAATAAAAACTCTCAAGCTGGAAGTTGCCGAGAGATGGGACATAAACCCCAACTGGTAATCCATTCTAACAATGCAATTTATGCTCCACTGCAGTAAAGTCATAACTATGACATTTCTACAAATGATTTGACTAAACAAATTGATCAGGAAGGTTGGCTTGATTCTAGGACTTAGATACTGTCTAGAAGAGGTAGTACAAAGAAGGATTCTAAACAAACAAACTGACGCTCACCCTACAGCACCACCCTGACTAAACACAGGAACACTTATGGCAACAGACTAGCAGCAGAGATTATTTCTGCCAGTTAAGCTTTGTACAGGATCCTCAACCTGAGAAGTGGTACTGACCTCTTATTGCCTGAGAGGTACAGAGCTTTGGGTTATTTTCCATTTATTTGCACTTTTCTTTGACTTATGTAAAGTTGACCATTTTGGTCTGAAGCATTTTTTCATCCAGCTATCAATACAGATATCAGCACTGTCATTTGTTAATGAATATAGACAGAAACAGTTTATTCAAGATTTCATAAAGACCCGTAACTATAATTCTGCTTTTTTAGCTTCAGTGGGCTGTTGACTTGAACAAGAGTGACCCAGAATGGAACACCATGCTTGCAGAGAAAAATAAAAATGAGTCCAGATTCCAGGGGGAGGGAAAAAGGGGGAGGGAAATAATAAAAAAAAAAAAAAACGGAAGGAAGAGTTACATCTGATTCAATGACAGTTCACTTCATACCAGAACTTTACCTTATTGCTATATTTGTCCAAAATACTATATACAACCACATATTTAACAAATCATTTTATTTTCACCTGCAGGAATTTAAAATAAATTTTAATTACACCCCTGTTCATGTGGACTGTGATGTTTCTAGCAACCGCACCTAGCTGTAATGCTGAACAGAACTGCAGTTTTTGTAAAGACAAAATTCCGAGGCCATTTTAGCAGATCACAGTTGTCGAAAGAGAGTCGTTCAAGAGATGGATGGCCTAAGACGCACTCTGTTAGTCAAGACTAGATGAAACCACCCTGGTGGACAGAGGCTCTGGAAGAGCGATAGGACAATCACACAAACATAGGAGGACAGACTGGCTATGTGGAATTGTCTGGTGGCAAGTACTCACGGGTACATGGCCATGGTGGTGAGCTTCGTGTAGATGTCACGACTGGGTGCATCTGCTGTGTTGCAGGTGAAGAGCTGTGGTGCATGCAGCTTGTGCTTCCTGCAGAAGTCCAGCGGGGAGAAACTGTACTGCTGCCTCACTTCTGGAAGGTCTGCCTTTGCACCCACCACTAAGCACGGTGTCCGACTGTCCAGGAAGTACTGCTGTAAATTGCATGGTTATATGTGTTTATTACCAAGTGAAGATGACAAGGCATATAGAAAACAATTCATTACTGCTTTGTCACAGGAAGTGTTGAGCCACAAATACACACACATACACTACCAGTCAAATGTAGTAGTACAAGCAATGGGATTCCACAGAAGATCAACCAACCTTGTACACCCTAGCACAGTATTCAAACGACCGAGGATTGCTGACATCGTAAACCAAGCAGACGACGTCACAAGAAAGATCACCCTCTGAGAGGAACTCTGAGTCTGAGAGGACTTCATGGAGCTAGAACACAAAAGAGAGGCAGGAACTTGTGTTAACCAGCAATTTTCCCCAATTCAGTATCAGTCAACAGTACAAGTGAGTCAAGCTGTAGGTGGAGAACAAAAAACATTAATGGATTTTTTTTTTTTTTAAATAAAGCACTAGATTACACAAACATGGAAATACGTATAATGATACAATTAAATTCTGTCCCCCAAAACCACACAATGCAAATAACACAGTATGTTATGTATGGGGGGTGTTGCATCAACTCACAAGTAAATACTTCTCTTGTCCGTAGACATAAGTAGTGCTGATAGCGTAGTATGACTTGTGGTCTTCTCTTATGTTCTTCTGGCGCTAAAAGGTTTAAGATAGATAGATAGATGGATGTTGGCACAATTAAGAAATTGAGAGATTAATCTGTACTAATGAACTTTTATTGACTGAAAAATTATCAATGGTCCTATGAACAATTCCAAGTTACAAACCAACTTCTGGTCCAAACTGAGCTCATACGTTGAACTAGAAGTGTACATACAGATGGTCCACAACTTACAATGGGGTTACATTCCTATAAATCCATCGTAATTCGCAAATATGGAAAGTCAAAAAAGCATTTAATACATGTAACCTATTGTTCCACCCATGGCCGCAGCAGCAACAGTACATAGGGGACCTCTCTGCCGTCTTCAGTCTGAGCATTGATTGGCATAGAAATCAATCGAGAACATTAGTTCCTACCCGGACTTCCTGTTAGTGCCCATTTTCCACTGCCCCTTGTGAACTCTCCTGCAGATATTGTCTTGATAAGATCTTGTATTTTGTTTATTTTGAATTGTGGCATCTTCCCTTTTTGTTTACTGCCAATTGCTAACATTTAGCGCTTGCTCCTGGCTAACGACAACACCATATGTCAGAAAAAACATTCAGTAAAGAGTTTAATGGAACTTATTACCGTAGTGTCTCACGATTGCTTCCACCAACCCACTATAACACCTAGTGAACATCATAGCTTAGCCTACCTTAAAAGTCATTATGGCCATTATGGGCTTGCCACCTTCATACTTTACAATTATCTTGAGTTTCTCCTCAAGGGTAATTGCCTTCCTCCTTGGTATGGGGGGGGGGTTGTATATCCAAAAAATGCTCTCCACACAGAACAGTGCAGAGTATCTGTTGCATTGGGTAATGCAGATCACTGAAACTGCCCAACATCATGAGAGAGTACTGTACCACATATTGCTTGCCCAGGGGAGGATCAAAATTCTAAGTATGGTTTCTACTGAATGTGTATTACTATCGCACCATTGTAGAGTTGAAAAATTGTAAGTCAGACCATCATAACTCGGGAACCACCTGTACTATTTATTCACTAAACCATTTGGTTTATTTAACAGGACCATTATTCATAGCCACAATCTTTTGATTATTTATTCATGTCTAAGACAGCAGAAAGTCACTTGATTGGTCAACTCCCATTTATTTTCAAAGGACTTATCAGGACGTTACTCACTGTGAGGTTCCGGCCTAGGAAGGCCTGCAAGAAACCACTCTTGCCGCTGCCCTTGACTCCAAAGACATTGCAGCGGAACACGCTGCGCTGAGTCTGTTTTTTCTGCAGGTCAATCCTTTTGTTACGTGTCACTGGGGTGAGGATGGAGGGAATTGTAAGTATAGTCACACAGATATGCAGGTGTGCATGCATGCGCAGACACATGGACTAAGACATCACAAGACTAAATAAGGTACGGTCCCCTGACCTGTAATGGCAGCAGCCTGGGACTCCTGCTCAGTGATGATTGAGTAGCCCAAGTAGCCCAGATACTCCAGGCAGCGCTGTACATCCAGGTAGGTTGTTAGTCTAGTGGAAGCAGAAGTCAGACCCTGCATGACTATTTAAGAAATTCACTTCACCAGGCTGCCTACAAGTAAATCACTAAAATCAGACCAACACACTGGTGATGTAGAACAGCTATGCAGTACCCAGTAGTGTATTGGTACTCACGTCCACTGGGAGAGGTAACCCTGGTAGGTGATCCAGCCCTGTTCATTGGTGCACACTGTGCTGTTTACATCAGGGCCCCAGGGCATATATGGGAACACGTGAAACAGGTCCTTCAGCTCCTCTGGGGAAAGGGCGCAGTCACGATCCTGAAAGGGCAGCACAGAGGTGTCACGATACACAGATCCTCCGAAAAAGGAGGATCTGTCCATTCCTTCAGTATAACAAAATTATTAAAAAGGGAACTACACTAATGTGCTAGGCAGATACTTTTACTAGGATGTTGTTTGCACAAATTACATACTTTAAATGTTTTAAATCTTTAATGCTGCCAGGTAAGTCATAATGCAACTCAAGTAAAGTGAATTAAAGGTAAAACATGTCTGCACAGATGGTTCCGAGTCCCATATCTTTAACCACCACAACAGCTGACCCTATAAACCATGGCAAGGCCTCCTAGACAGGTATATGGAGAAAACTGCATGCCTCACCTTGTCATGTTTATCAAAGACACTCTGCAGGAACAGGTAAGCATTGTGGTTCAGCTCTGTGGTGCAGTCTGGAGGTATTTTTAATCTGCAGAGAAGGGAACTGGCATCATGATTCGGAGTGAAACATACTGGAGATCAAACAATTCCATTGTACTGCCATTTCAGAGAAAATTCATCACAGCATAAATGCCACTTAATTACTTATTCTTTCAGTTGTTGTTTCTCTGCAGAGCTACTTACAATGGTCTGTACAACAAGATACTTACAATGATCAATCCATCTAAAAGCTAATTTTTACTGTTCCAGTTTAGGGGAAGTACCTTGCACAAGGGTACTATAGCAGGAGCTAGGGTTCAAAAACTAACCCTTTGAGATGAAAGTAACTACTACATCACCTTGTCTTATTTACTGCAGTGGTTACCAGTTGTGTTTGATCACATGCAAAAATGTTCACTGTGTTGCAGGAAAACTAGGGACTTACGGAGGGAATAGGTATTCCTGCGTAAGCTCCAGATCATCATCATAGCCAAATCTCCGCAGCACTGTCCAGGTGGTCTCATGCCTGCCTCTTTGGATGAAAAGCGTGTGTAGGAAAAGGAAACCTACCACATGTATATTTAAAAAAAAAAAAAAAAGGGGAGCATGTTTAGATCAACATGCCTACAAGCATTCTAATTCTCTCCAAATTGCAATCAGTTTCCACAAAACATGAACACTTAGGAGAGATACAATCAGTGACAAAGAGACAAACACAGAAAGGACTGGACCCTCTCACCCTTGAGTGTGAGTCCATTGTCCTGTACACCATCTGCCATGTTCCTCCTGACCACGTTCTTTACATCCTCCAGTGCCTGGGGTGCCAGGGGGGTGTTGAAACACGTTCTCTGTTCAAACCACACAGGTTTTTGTCAGCAATGACTACAATGAGAACCTGTCTAATGATAACCCCTCAAAAATTCACAAACTGTTTTTGTTAAAAACACTGTTTATTATTGAGAGATGTTGAGGACACCACTCAGCAAAGGCTCCTACTTGGAAGAGGTTGAGCTCAGCATCATTGAGTATGCCATCATTGTCCAGGTCGGACACTCTGAAGATGCGGGTCAGAGCTTTGATGCAAGAAGGCATCATCTGCAGAGACAAAACACTTTCAGACAGCTTTTCCAACAAGCTCAACAAAAACACCATGCCAACCCAGGCCTCCATTTTCATGTCCCTTCAATAAATCCATTTTGGTTTTCAACAATTCTTAACAGCCATCTCGCCACGCTGCTGAATTGAAAAGAGTCACTCAACAGGTCAGGACACAGAAATGGGGCAGACAGTGTTACCTCCTTTTCCTCTGGGCAGTACAGGGGCCCCGTGGGATGCAGCACTGCCTTCTGAGCATAGTAAAACAACTCAGAGATGTTCTTCAGGTTTTTTGCTGAGCACTGAGAAACAGCCATAATCAAGATTTATCATTAGAGATGCCTGTGCCTATGCTGATATCTTATAACTTCTGCGATAATCAAAAGCAAATACAAATAAAATTCATACATTTATAAAATACAGAGGAAAAAATTGAACTAAATCTGGCTGGATGAGAATTATAAACAAATTTATTATTTATCTGTGCAACATTTCAATTTGGACCACCCAAGATCTTAGCAGTAACTTTCAGTAAATTTTTCTTAAGAAACAAGCACATCTCTGTCTTGTTGCAGTAAATTCTGTTTTTGTTGACCACATTAAAAGCTGCACTACACAATTTCTTGCTGTCAAAACTAAGTTTGCAAGAGACACAAATAATACATTTTATGACACTAACTTTTAAAGGTTTCCACATTGCAGACACTTCTGACCTGTGTGTATACAATGATATAGTAACAGTTTGAATTATTGGTTGTCTAACTATTGGCCCTTTGTCGACAAAATTTATTTAGACAATTATCAGCTGATATCAATATGACTCCCATATCTTTACACATCCCTAACTGTCATACAGTATGTCCCATAGTCTTCTGCATGCATGCATACATACTGACTCAGCAGCATTTTGAGAAATTTTGCATTAGTGATTTTTTTGGGGTTTACCACAAACAATAAGTTGGTTTTGTGGTAATTATTATTATTTTACCTTAACATCATATAACCACCATATTACTGAAATGATTCATGAACTTTGTCAGAAACAACCCAAAGCCTTCACAGAGATTTAAATCTCATAACTCACCTCAACACATGTCTCAATCTCACTGTACTGGTTCATGATGGGGAGGATGGTCTCCATGCTGCTGTGCTCCACCAAATCAGACTTGTTTCCTACCAGGATGAGGGGCACCCTGCATATCCCCACACGTAGACACACACATAAAGAGCCCATGTGAATATCCCCAGCCTCTCACCAAACCAGAAACAATGACCAACTCAACTACTGCTGCCATTAGTATTCCCAAAAATCACTAAATGCATGTGCACTATAGTGTATTCTTACCTGTTGTCCTTGTCAGTCCTTTCACTGATGAGTGGAATCCAGTGACTGGTAACCTACATATGAGAAAGGGCCAAAATGCTCATCACTGACACTATAGTCAATTCAACACATCCATACCAATCTGAATACATAAATACACATTTTAAAACCTTACAGAAAAAACTAATCCTTTGACTTAAGGGGATTTATGTTTTATCACTGGGACACAGTGAGCTCACCTTCTCAATGGACTTTTTGTTGTTGACAGCATACACTATGCATATTACATTGGCCTGAAAGAGAATAAAGATCACTTACTGGGCTGTGGATACAGATGCAGAATAAATGTGAATATTGCACTACCAACAACTGCATTCTCACCTTTGATATCTCTTGGAATAACTGCTCATCAGTCTGTTCAGCTTCTAAAAGGTGGAGAAATAAAAATATTGCCATCTTTAACTATGGGATGCAAACAAATTTCAAACAATTGGCTGTGAAATAAAATAAGTGTGGTAAATAAGTTTGAACCCCTCGTTCATCTCAGACAAAGGCACCGAGGTGGTTTTAGTGAGATGTTCCAAAAGGGTTTGAGTACCTGAATAGTCTACAATGTGTGTGGGCACTCTCTCTGGAGTGACGTCTGCAGGAATGGTAATCTCTTCAGCTCGCAGTGGAACCTGTTTGACACAAATCAAAAACAGAGGTTTTTCTGAGAAGTATTCCATAACCTGACATCCATCAGTATTCAAATTATTTGAGCTGAGTGCTTAAATTTGTTCTGTTGTGGGAATTGACAACTGAAAAATTAAAATGCCACCACCTCACTGAACATATCTGTGTCTTATCAGCAGATAACACAACATAACAATTTATTAGCAAAAACACCATTTCTACAGCTAATAAAATGAACAACAACTGAGTAACTGAAATATTTCAATGGAAATGATTCTAGGCTATTTCATCATTTGTACATCTTTATTTTAAGGATTTTAAAAAACTTGGTTAAAGTTGCCCTTCCTCTGTCCCTAACCGTGTTTCCACACTATCGACATAAAGAATCAGTACATTGCATACATTGTGGTTGAAAAAAATTAAATGACACCTCTCCAACTGATGTACAAGATATCTCATATGGCAGGAAGGAATCACCAAAGCCCACCACATCAATCTTTACCAACACAGACAGGCTGAAAACCAGCAATATCGTGTTAAACAGAGATGAGGAGCAGCTGTACCTCCTCGGGAAATTCCTCGCTGACCAGGGACATGATCAAGGACGTCTTCCCCACCTTGGCTGTGGAAACAGTAACAGTGTGCCTCAAGCTAACAGCACAGCAGACATGTCAGCAAGACCTGAACCACTGTCATCTCTTTGGTGTTGTCATGATGGGCCACAGTGACACACTGCTCAACCTGAAACCAACATGCTAGGTTGTACAAGGCTGCAAACAGACTGATGCATTTAATGTGGTGGGTGGGGGGCGTAAAATATGTTTCATATAGCTCAATTTAAAGCAGTATTTCAACATTATACTGTTTTATAGCTCAAAGCTATGAATGCACTTAAGTGAACCGGTTTCATGATTTTTTTTTTACCCGCGAAGTTTGGAAGCAGCTATGCAAGGTGGAATAATAAAAGTATAGAAAGTGTTACATTAAAGAGTGTCGTGATTCCCAAGCACAGTGAGTTCGTACGCCTTTCTTTGCGGATTATCATGCAGCGCATACTTACGTTCTCCTACGAGTAATATCCTCACGTCCTTCCTCATTGTGTGCGCAGGGAATGTGTTAACTTACACAAAAAGCTCTTTATTTAAACGTGAAACACGCTGTCAGTGGTGGTGTTTATCCAGCCGGCTGGCGCACATGAGGCCCTATGAACTTCACTTTCTCTAGGACAAAAGGGACAAGTGCGTTCCTCGGATCCTTCGTACTCCTTTTACTGTTTGTCCTTCAAAAATCGAAGCTGCACAGCCATCCACTGATCATGGGTGTAAAGAATTTCTGCCACATTGTCTTTTCACTTGGTGTTTAACCGCCGAACACATTCATGACATTCGGCGCGGTTTCCGCACTGCACGCCTCCTCCGGTCGCCCTTCGACAAACCATCTACTACGGAACCTCAGACCGGACATTCAGAATTGCCGCTCACGAAAACCGCGTTTTGAAAAACTGACGCCGTACTCCGCGCCTCTCCGTAATGGCGGACTGCGGTGGCGCTTTAAATCGTTTAAAAAAATCACAGTAAGTCCCCAGTCGTTGCCTACACGTATATCAGTGATGTCCATTATCCATGTTAAGCTTGTGTTAGTGCCGCATTTATATATATATATATATATCTCTCTCTCTCTCCTGGAAATGTGATTTAGATTTTCTCCTGTCTTCCTGCTCAATTTGTGCGCCGAAAAGTAATGCAGTAATCTTGTTTTTTGTCCTTTTGTCATATCAGTCCATTTAGAAGGCGACAATGCTGGCACCTTTATTTACTCGAAACCTTTGTCCGCAGCAACCTACAGTGTTAGGTTTGTATACTATTTACTCTTGAGTTACCATTTATACCGCTGCAAAGGTGTAATATGGTGATCACAGCTACTGCCTTGAAATGACAAAAACCTCAGCTATATATAAATAATAGTGTAGCGTGATTTTACTGTGTCATTCCAGGGCACTATAGCAGGACAAGTATTAGAAGATGTGAGTTTCAGATTGTAAGGCAATAGCCCTGTATCCTTTGTTACCATATTTGCCATATTCATAAATATACATCATAGACACCAGTCAATGAAATGCATGAAGTCCTCCTCTGCTTATTTTACAGGGTTAAGGGTACAATGGGGCCCAACCTAGGTTAACATACCATGACAACACCAAACAAGCACTGCATGGTGGATGAGTATAAACCCCAAAGAGTGCAAATGGATCCAAAGAAGCCCAGAGCTTCCATGTCTAAACAGTAGTCCATATATCCCCCCGTGGAGCACTTGGGTGACTCTCTTCTCCAAGGTTCTGCTTGTCATCTCTTTCGACGCAAGTTAGCTTCAGCTGCAGAAACACAACCCGCAGTTAGGCCCGACCACAGGTTTTTCAGTTTCTGATGGTTTATAATTGTATAAGTACTCATTTGATAAATATAATCACTTTTTACCTATGCCTGAGGCAAAGAATAATTTTAATAACCAAACCCTGAAAACCAATATGTTCAACAAAAAGAATTATTTAGCATGTGCCCCGATTGTCAATTCCTGTTTCTTCATGAGAGGTCACTTATAAAAATTAAAACTGTTTAAAATGAGTTTTTGATCATAATCCCAAACATCTGCAGTACTGTTAACGTTCAAAGACTTTTTATGTACAATACTACATAATGAAGCACAAACAACACTTTCTGAGAATGTTGCCAAACTGGTAAACATGACCAAACAATTATATACAAAATATATTTTAGGCAATTGTTTATCTAAAAAAATTTTGCAGACAGTACTACTTGCCCCTACACTACATCTGAAGTCATATTATAATATATGACTAAGCTAAGTTCTGCGCATCGCTGCCTACATGTTGTAAAAGTATCAATGTGTTTACAATGGCACTCAGGTTGGAAGCATGTGACCCTTACTGGTGTAGTCCTGTGGCAGCATGGGTTTTGAGATGACATGTTGAAGCGCTTCCAGCCACTCATTCTGGTCCCGCTCCTGCTCGCACATGAACACAAATTGCCTCTCGGGAGTCTCCACCGTCACTCCGAATTTCCACTTGTTCCCCCTGGTGCCCTTAGGCTTGCTCTGTGTCACCGAGTATCCCATGTCCTCAGGGCCAATGAACACAGCTCCCAACTCAACTGCATCCTTCAAATGCAAACACACATCCATCCAAACACCCTTTTAATATGACGGCAGTCCTGAACCCTTGATGTTACAGTAATAAATATACAACAAAAAATGACATCGTACCAGGAATTTTATAAGAAAGATGATAAAAAAAACTTTGAATTTACCAAGTGAGTTAGTATCTCAATCTCAGTCTACGCCCACTTAAATGAAAATAATAGCATCTGCCTCACCAGTTGGGTTTTGAAATATAGCAGCTTCCTGTCTTGAGAGTCCAGCACAAACCACCTTTTCCTAAAGGCCTCTCGTTGCTGTTAAATACAGAGGTGGCACATTTTAAGGCTGCTCACAAACCAAAGATCTTCCACACCTGACTTACTAGATCAGGAAGTGCTAGCACATAAACACATTCAAGATCACCCAAGTCTTGATACACTGATACTCACTCGTTTGTGTTATGAACATTTGAGTTACAAGTTTCTCAACATACTAATATTGTATTTTCTGTACTGATCTATTTTCCAGATTCTTTTGCAAAGCTGTATGTCCAAGTCCAGGCAGTTGTTGACAGCAAACTGCATTAGAACAGATAGACACTGCAGAACCACCTGAGTTCAGTTCACTCCCAGTGTTTACAGGTGGTCTCTGTGTTTGTCAGGTCGGCAGCCAGTAAAATTTGAGCAATGCTGTATATGTTTATAAGATGAATGAATCAACACTAAAGAGAAGTTTGAGATGAAAACGTATTTTTAATTTCACTTTTTTTTTTTTTAAATTTGGCGTTCAAACAAAAGTACTAAAATGAAAAGTTATTATTCCAACAAAATTCAAGATTTTTTACCTGGAAATAAATTAAACTTTTACTGATTATTTAGATAATGTAGTTGAAAGTGATCAGACACTGACCAATGCTGAAAACACAAAATGTATTTGTCAACCAATTGCCACTGAAGAGCAGGTTGGGAAGATGACATATTTTTCATTTTTGATAAATTTTAAAAGGGGAGTTAATTATAATGTAGTTGAAATTAATAAAATAAATACGCGTTTCACTACGACACTCCGGCATTTCTCCCAGGACTTACACTGCCTTGCATCCTACACTTTTGGGGCAGTTTAAGAGCACCGCATCCCTGTGCTGAGAGAGATTATTGATGATGAATTGATGTATGGGAGTGTTAAGAGTATTTTTCATTTATTAAATCTTTTAGGTTTTTAAATTACCTAATTTGTATGTAAACTGAGGGACGTCTGCATTATGTAGCACTCATTGATTGTGGCTCACTGGTAAGACTTACTTTAGAATTGCAAACAAATTTCCAGTCGTAACTATGTTCATAAAGAAGAGCTGGTGTACATGCGGTTCCGGTACATTTTCATGCATATATGTATAAAGTTAGGCATTAAAAACACTGGGTTGCTTACCATGGGACCAGTCTTCTCCATATAGCCTTCTTTCATGTAATTTCTGGTTATCCAGGGAATCAGCTAAGTAAAAATAAAAATATTGAAAAATGCAAATAAAAGAAATGAAAAAGACAAAAGTGATGTATGCCATGTCCAGTGTTCAGGGATGACTGCTGTGCTTTGAGGGAAAACTATAACATTGAGACAGCTAAAGTGAGACAAAAGGGGGTTAAAATGCAAGTAGTGTTAATGGGTGGACAGACTGACAGATAAAGAAAAAAAAATGGGAAAAAATTTGTTCCTGCAAACAGAAAATATGCCAGTCAGCATGTCAAAAAGGGTCTTGAAACTGCATTAATTCCTCTTTTTGAGTGGCTTTATTTCTGGTGAATTGATCTCAGTGGCATAAAACAAACAGAAGATCATGGCTGATTCATCTCGCTTGTTGGTGAGAAGTGTTTATTGAGACGTGGTTTACGGCGAATACTAATAATAAAGTGGTGAAATCAGCAGGCATGATGTACATATTGCTGATCACCACCATCTCAAGGAAGTGACAGCAGTATCTATAAAAATCTCATTATTAATCACATTTAGATGTACTGATGAAGAGATATGCTTTGTGCTGCACAGTTAAGGATATATTAAGGGCATACGACAACAAATATTTTGATTGAGAGGCACGACTGTCAAACCACAGCTTGTTTGTCTAATACAGCTACTTTGCTGGTACAAGTTGCACAAGCTGATGCCTACAGAGCTGAGAAGCAAAAGCCAAATGCACTGTCCATCATGGCCGACGATGTTGGACAAACTGGCCAAGCTGTCAGGAGATCAGGATAGAAATGGGTTTGAAAACAATGGTTTGTCAGACTCTTCTTCAATGCTGTGATGCCTTCAGCAGCTCTGAGGGAGAGATTAAGTTTGTTCAGCCCCACTGTGATCAAAAGTGAGAATTACCAGGGTTTGAAATTTGCCCCCCTTGTGTGAGTGACAAGTATGCAGCTCAGAGGTGGAAGACTACAACTCCCTTGCTGTGAATTAGAGATTTATTACTTTATGCAGGTATCGAGGTGGTGCTCCTTTGTAGGCCTTTACCAGGGTTTTGAACTAAACAAGGGCAACTACGGGGAGCCAACAGCAAGGTGAGAAGGACAGGCGTGTTATGTGAGTTTGATTATAATTTTCAGAGTGCTGTCTACTCACTTCATTGTTACTGGCTGTAGGAAAGGCTGTCTTCAGGTAGGCAAACCGGGTGGCCCGAATGGCATTGAACCAGTTTACAATTTCCTAAACAGAAGAGGTATTTAATAAAAGTCAGATTTCAATTTTTTAAGTTATTCAGTTTGATAATAGAAAAAATATTATATGGAATAGATTAGGGTGGGATAGAATAGAATGTTTTCATCCTTGCTGGGAAATTTTCCAGACAGCAGCTGAACACATGGAACATATAATGGCAAATAAACAAAAACAAATCTGCCCCTAAGCAAACAAAAAAATAAATTTTCACAAGATTAGTCATGCAACCAGTCCCAACCAGTTACCAAATGGAATAAAGAAAATTTTGCATTTCACAGAGGTCTAGGTCACTGTGCCTCTGGGGCAACTGGTAGCATAATGGCTCATATTAAACTGTTTAAAGTCCCAGAACAGAAATTAACCTGAATTATTAAGAGAAACGTTCCATTTTTCAAGTGAAAGAGATCGTAAAATTCTGCACTTCTTTTTGCTACATCGAGAATAAAAACTATGCCTGATCATCAGATTAACTTTCTCCATTGCAGCAACTTTCTGCTCACCTGACCACTCTCGTGGTACACAAACAGGTTCCGGGTGCATCCATCCTCTAAGAATGTGATCTGGAGTCCATGAGGGTGTCTAATCTTCTCTGGTTGAAAGGTGGCATTTAGTGTCTTTATGGAAATGATTGCTTTGGGCCCTTTGGTCTGCTGAGAGAAAAGATGCAGATATGTAACAGTCCAGCACTGGTCAAGCACAGCCTTCACACTGGTATCTAAACCGAGCTACTCACATCTTCTTTAGTGAAGTACTTCAGTGTGAAATCCACATCAGAAAGAACAAATTTCCTTTTCAGAAACTGTCCGCTGTCCTTGCCCTTCTTCAAAAGTATCCCTTCATAAACACCTAGACTTACAAAGAGACACGCACTTATATAATAATTATCTACAGGGATTTCTCTGTAAAAATATCATTCATGCTGTGTTGGGTAAAAAAAAGCACAAAGAAGTCTTTTTTGAAATTGCCTGATGTAACATAGAAGAAAGATCCAATGGAAATCAATAGCCTTTGGCACAAAGCAGTGCACATAGTAGTTGTAGCTCCAACAAAGGTGTTTGAAGTTTGATAGAAAAACTAAAACAACGGGTGATTTTTCCACTTACCTGAAGAATAGACCTTCTGGAGGTATGTGTTATCCCCAGTGAACTCTAGCCTTTCATACTTAGCTCTGATCCACTGCTCCCTTAGAACTCTGGAACAAAAGAAGACATTTCTTTTGAAGATCCAAATTTCATCCTCCCCCGGAAAATTTGAGAATTAACATTATACATGAGCTTCAGTTAATATACAGATGTTTCCCGACTTACAATAGGGTTACATTTCGATAAATCCGGCATAAATCGAAAATGCATTTAATACACCTAACCTAATGTCACGCCCGTGACTGCTTCAACAACAGAATGTAGGTGGTCTCTCCGTCCCTGTCTTCAGACTGAGTACTGATTGGACAGAGGAACCAATTGTGGACAGAATTCAGTTCCTACCTGGACTTCCTGTCAGTGCTCAGTTTCCGCTGCCCCTTGTGAACTCTCCTGCAACTACAGCCTTGCTAAGACCTTGTATTTTGTTTATTTTGAATTGTGGCATCTTCCATTTTTGTTTAGTATCAATTGAGGACCGAATAAATGAATAAATGCAGGGATGTCTGTATTATGTACTTTTCGATTGTGACTTGGGGGACCACTGAATATGGAGGTATGAGCAAATCAGTTTATGAACTGATTTCCAGTCCCAACCCAAGTTCAGTAGTTGCTATACAACACATACGTAACCACAGGGACCACATTTTACAAAACCAGGGGTCAAGATGTGTCCTAAAAAAATCGCCCTGCTTTTGAATGACAAAAATGCTTTGAGAAAGGTCATATCTGTCAGTCCAGCTGAGCATGGTTCTCTTCTATGCCCTCAACAACTGCTCTCCATTTCCTTCCTCTCTTTGCGAGCATGTGTGCGCTGGGTCATCATTTTTCTCCTTCCCCAAATAACTGGGGGACATCCGCAAACATACAGGATTGCGGTGGGCCTCCCATTTTACATATGGGATTGGAACGTAATTTAACAGCATCAGTTGTGTCTGATACCTGTTCTATTAGGGATAAAGTGAAGCAATATGTCATATGGTTGTAACTGAGTTCATGACTATAAAATAATCCTGTTTTATAATGAACAACCATTGATACCAAACTGTAAATTAGCTGATTGTTCAGGAATTACAGCATTCAATTACATTTAATATTAAAAGGAAAACACTAAGAACAAAAGTTAAATTTTGTGGCCTTAAACAGAACCACAACATCAACCACCAATAAATTAAAAGGAATGGCCCTAAGAAATGACCCTTTAGCGAGACAATGTTGGCGGGTGATACATACGCGCTGTCCTGTTGCTGGGGGCAGTAGTAGAACGTGGGGACAGACTTCTCGTAGAAAGCTTTAGCGCTGACATTGCCATTGGCCTTCATGAACTGCAAACACAAGCAAACTAAGTGACGGGAAGGGGTACCATGTGAGTGGCAGGCAGAGCAATTCAACAATCCAGCGGATTGACAGGGTCATTGTCAGCACACGGTCACATGTTGCACCGACCATGCTGTATGGAGGGAGGCCACATAGCGGGGGGGGGTGGGGGTTATGAAAGTTAAAAAAAAAAGGCTTTATTGTAACCTTCATGGACTCACCTCAACCAGCTCGTCGTCCCAGAAATCCAGTCGAATGGACTTGATGCGGCTGGTGGAGTGCAGGCTGCGGTGGACTCCAGAACAGTCCAAACACACAAAGATGCCCAGGCTGCAGGAGACCCAGTCTGGCTCTGTGAAGGAGGGGGGACAGGGACACTTTTCACAGGAACAGAGGACCTGCACACTTCCACACTGGTTAATATGTCCTCTAAAGAGCAAACTTAAGCTTCATCTTTTAATGTTTTTTTTTTTTTTTTTTTTTACAAAAATGTATTCTGTACCCACACGAGGTCTTAAAAAAATCACAAATAATTGCCACAAGTCTAATTTCATATACAAACAACAGCTAACGGTAAAAGGACTGACGTTGCTTTAAATCTTTTCCAAAAAGTACGCATCAAATACAGTTTTTGATGCATGTGCTGTAACACTGGCAATAAAATTAAAAACCAACAGTCATGTTCGTTGTTTTACAGTTTATGCAAAAGGCTAAAAAGGATGAGAATGAAGGCTGCTGACATTTTGGACCTCCACCCCCCCAAAACGCTCACCCGGTGCTCCGCAATCGGCGCAACGATCGTTACCGGCCTGTTTGGCCAAATCCAGCAGAATCTTCTTGTTTCGGTCCCGGTTTGACATTTTTGCAAAGCGCTTTGCGATCACTCCTCACGTCCAGAATGTGCAGGAACTTACAGTTAAGCTTCGTGTTGCGTACATAACAGCGCAGTGAGGTTATGAGTCTAAATAATTTTGCTAAAAAAAGGACTACGGACGGGGACAGGCGAGTCACTAAGATGCAGAGCGCCGCACGCTGCGTCGAGTGTGTGCGCGCCCGCATGTGTTGCCACACAACTACGCTCATCCGAAGTTATGACAGGGCTAAACCAGAGCAAAACTTAACTCTTTCCCTTTAGAGCAAGGAGTGGGGCCAATAAAAGGTGCAAAGAGAAGTTGTAAAGCAGAGCTACACAAAATGCGAAGCGATTCTATTTAAATTCTGGGGAAGTGCGACTCGCCTATCGATTCCGCAACAGTTCATACAAATGCACGCATGGTCAGCACCAAATGACCCAGTAACCAAAGGAAAGAGATGTGATTTATATTAAATATTGATTTAATTCATATTGTAAGAAAATTGTAAGGTCTTTTCGATGGTCACAGTTCAAACGTTAAATAAGCCAAGAAACTGCGGTTTCAAGTTAAACCGGACACACACCAAGTACTTTAAAATAAAACCTGCGGCCTTTACAAAATAGGATTAAATACAAAAACTGCATCCTGTTTATTATGGCCAGTTCTATTTTAAGTTGTGAATATAAAAATTACTACGCAAGACTTAGCCACACTCTGCATGAAATACGAACAGCAAAAAATAACCAAAACATAGAACACACCCTCAGCTGTGGGTGTGGGGCGCGTGCGGAAGATGGATGGACCTCCGATCGACACGAACGCATGCAAACCTCTCTCTCTTTTTCTCAATGCCCTGAGGTCTGTGATCACCCTGAAATTACATGTTCACACCTCCTCCTCCAGAGCGAGATGATCACAAGGTTTCCCAAAACTAACGAACAGATTTGCCGACCCACGTGTATTAAGGACTCGTAAAATGAGCGCGATTTGCCAGATCGGGTTGTTTGCTGGACAACGGCTTCTACTCGGAATGAAACTGAAGTTGTAAGAACTTGTTTTGACTGAAGTTTGTCTATTTGAGGGACACAGTAATACGCGCAGCTTCGTAGTCGTTTCACACAGGAAAGCCTCACCGATGCAGCCACAAGATGCCGCTCCAGGTCGGTTTATGTGCAAGTAATTGTCTAGTAATATAATAACATCTCAGTGGAAATAAATCCCAGGTTCTCGGCCTTATTTGCTGGGTTTAGGGTGAAAGCTAAACACTGCTGGTGTTCTATTACAATGTAGGGCTTTCCATGTCAACTGGTGGCTGCAGCTCAAACCTGCTGTGTTATGGCCCACAGTTCAGCATTTGTCACATAACCATCTTCTTCCTGCCTTTCCGCAAAAAAAAAAATCCAAAATCCATTACTGTGAATCCATTTACTTGTTCAACGGCCACAAGTGCGATGCACTGAAGTGCCAGATTCTGCATATATGTTGAAGGCTCCATCACTCACTAATGGTCTGTCACAGTTCTTCATTTATCCCAAACCATTACACACCCTGGGGGAGAGAACTAAAAATCAACAACTGGTATTGGTAAAAAAATTTATTTTAAATAGAAAACAAACATTTTCTATAAGCCATTTATCACAAAGTTCACAACTTTAATAAGCTGGTTTTACAATGTTGGTTTGAGAAATTTAGATTTTTGTTGCCCCTCGCAAACCGAAACTGCAGGTTGTCTGGCCCATTGGATCGTGTGCAAACAATGCTAGGTTTCCCAAGTGGAAATCCAGTCCATCATTTTCTGAAACTGTGCACAACTTCAGCAGATTAAAGCCAGTTGAGGGGATAAAGAATAAAGAACTCCTACTGTGAGCTGCCCGGCAGGACTGGACCTGGCATACACAAAGATATTCTGGGAAAAAAAAAAAAAAAAAAAAAGATATCAAAATAATAAAAAAAAAAAAGAAAAAAAAAAAGACATCTCCCCTTTGGTCTGTAAACTAAATCTAAACTTTTCAAAATGTTTATGTTGGTTTTGTTTTTATACATATTTCATACACACGATTCTGGTGGGCGTTAAGCCCACACTTTTTGCCTTTAAAACTATCAATTCATATATCCATGATGAGTAGAAATTTCACATTATACATACGGTATATACAAGTTATCCTAGACAGTTCAGAGGTGTGTTCCAAGACTTCCAATAAGGGTTGGGGATCTCTTCCAGCCATGGAAATTTAGACGTGGGAATGAGAGAAGATGCCGGCACAAAGGAAGATCAGCAGTTTGAACCTTAGATGGACGATCAATGCGGGTGCGATGAATGACATTACAGTCACGCAGGAGAACGTAACGACTGACACTTCGTAGGCCACACCACAGACTTAGCCGTAGTAGTAAAGGAAAAAAAATCCGTGTTTCCATTGGAAAAATCTGTAAACATTTGCATGAGTAATAAACGTTCCTGCATGCAGCCAAACACTGCTGGAGGTTCTGTTTCCTGTTTAGTGTCTACAGTTTTATACCCTGTATATTGCAGTGGGCAGACCACCACCCTTGCATATAGTTCAGTAACAGGTCCAGTGCTGCACTGCGTGTCTCTCCACTTGATGGCGCTCTTGCCGAAACTGGGCATGGCTGAGTAACACTCCCCCAGCGAGACAGAAGCTGGATAGGCCCTCCTTCCAGTGCCACAGTAAAGAGCTGAGTACGGCACCAAAACAACCAAAAAAAACAAACAAAAAAAACTGGTTCAAGTTTTCAGCACACATCAGACTAGACATTTAAAAAAAAAAAAAAAAAAGGAAGGCCAGCAAGCCCAAATCAAATCTCGATTTTTGTTTCTATTCAAAATATATTAAAAATTGTCTTTCCAAAGAGGCACCTAGAAACAGGACTGTGAAGTGCTCAAATTTTGTTCACAGGACCATCAGGGGTGCCACATGGGGCAGACGGGGTGGGGTGAGGGGTATGCAAATAATTAATTTGGAAGATCTCTCTTCGAGTTCATTATTCAGTCATGGCTCCTGTCACTATAGCAACTTGCTGGTTAGTAAATGAAGACCTGGGGTGGTACCATGGTGTTTTGTTTTACGGATACCGAAATAACCGTTCTGGTTACTGGTCGTGCTCGTGGTGACTCACTCATCATTTGTGGTGGTGATGCCACCACAACAAATTATCGGCACTCATCAAACTGCGCTGCCCAACACCGTTGCTGTACTTTCCACAGCCAGTGCCCATTTGGAATGTAGCCACCTTTGTCTCAGAGGCTTCCACTGACTCCCTTAGCCAATCCCTGCCTTGCCCAAGCACACCCACCTGCTATGCCACACCCCTCGGAAGCCCAAAACTGTCATTGGTGAGGGCAGGTCCCTCAAAGTTTCTGCCGTTTGACCTGTTTAGGGACCTCTGTTGTGGCTGCAACAGGGTCATCGTTTCGGCATCCTCTGTCGGCGAGGGAGGGTGAGTGGTTGCCATTCTGTGCAGGTTCATGTAGCTGCTCCTCCTCAGCGGGCCCTGGTGCCTCGTCTTCCTGCATCTCCCGTAAACGTGCCATGGCCTTGTCTATGGTCACCACACTGATCAGGTTAAAGTCATGCATGCTGACCAGATGTAGGAGGAAGTTGCGGCACAGGTTCTTCTCTATGATGTTTGCACCGCACTTCTCCACAAACAACATGCAGGCCTGATTCATCTGATTGTCAGCAATGAACCTAAGGAAAAAAACAATAAAAAAAAAACAAAACAAAAAAAACACTTTAATAAAAAAATAAATGAATAAATAAATAAACTAAGACATCCTAAAACATAACCAATGGAGGCAAAAAATGGAAAAGTATTTCAAAAATGCATTAATGCTAATTATTACACTTACACTGACTACAGTGATGTTTTTAATACAAACACAGACTGGAACAGTCATGACTATGACCGACACATACCCATGCTTCATTACATGCAGGTTCCAGAGCTTCATCACCTCCTTTTCACCCTCATTCACATCCGTAAACTCGTCTATTTGCTGGAGGGGGAAAGTACATCATAACAGGTTGCACTGTAAACTCTGGAGCACGTAAATGCTAGTAGTAACACTTTAACTACCATTAACCTCCACAGGCACCGATGACGCATCTGTCAGACTGTCTGGTGCACATGTACTCTGGACTGTTATCAAAACTGTATCAGCTCAGCAAAGAACACATATGCCAATCACTTGTTAGTTGTTTTACCACTATAATGGAATGTGATTTAAATGTATTCTCTGCTGAAAAAACTCTGCATTTAGGACCCCAAAAATTCCTAATGTTTAGAATCTGTGCAAGCAAGACCCTGGAGAATTTGTGTTTTTTTTTTTTTTTACCGTAATTGTCTTCTCTCGCAGCCACTCGGGGTCCCGCTCATCCTCACTGTCAACGTCCATCTCTTGGGGGCGCAGTGGCAGGCAGCTGTCGCTATGAAAGTACAGTCGGTTGTGGCCGCTCACATAGGTGCGCTGCTGCTCCAGCTCTCCATCCTCTGACTCCAGGAATTCTGAAAGGCTTGGTTTTGTGCGCTTTGGCCTGCAGGGAGGAGAGTCACTTTTATCGACTGTTAAGTGGGGTATACTGCTCCTATAGCCTACCTATACCCCCCAGCCCCTTCAGAGTCATTTCCTTTACTGATGCTTTCCTCCTGGGATGAACTGTTACAGGTGGGTAATTGACATGAACCACACAGCGATATGCACCTTTTAACCCTAAAATGAAAGGCTTCTGCCTACATCCTACAAAATAAGTGTTAAGTCAGAATATGATATTGACTCTTACCGACAGACCAGGATGTGTGTGACTGGAGTCCTCTTAACAGGACCATTGCGACTGAAGGCAAAGCCGGGCTGGCTGTGGATGTCCTGAGGATTCCCCACATACGAGCCATCGTAGCACTCATTGACGGAAACATCTATCCGGGCTCCTTTGGGGTGAGGCTGGTAGGGACAAGGACATGATGATCCTCACACCTCCAAATATTATTAACAAAAAAAAAAAAAAAGCACAACTGAAAGCCTTGACCATCCCATTTTAAATATAGCGATGCGTAGTATATGAACGTAGTAATAGGACGAGACAGAACCCTGCAGCCGATTTACAAGATGATTTTACGGTGCATGGAAGGGTGTAGCTGCCATTACCATCTAAAGATCTGAATGGGGCACTGAAACACTTTAACTGCCTGGCAGGCCCAGGTGTAGTCTAGCTCCAACAAAGAATGGGGTGGGACCATCTAGGTAACGCCCCTAAATGAAACAGAAGCACATAACACCTCACCACGTAGTTGAATATGAAGCGGCTGTGAGAGAGCTTCAGGTGCTTGAGCAAGCTGTAGAGCTTGCGGCAATTCAGGGTGCACCAGGGGCAGTGAAGGTCATCACGGGCCTCTGTCTGCTGTCGTGTGTTGTTGTTGTACAGGAACTGCAGTGGAACATTTTTCCAAGGGTAGTGTTACAGTTACAGATGGGAAATATCTTAGAAAGTAATCACAACCCTAGTGTCACAATGGGTAACAAGGTGTGTAAACATGCTGAATTGACCAGTGGCTAAAGTACTTTTTCAAACAAACCATTTCCAGGTCAACAAGAAGCAAGTCTTTAATGGGGGGGATTACCTGATAAAAAATGCGTAGTTTCTGCCGAGGCTCAGCAACAACCTGTTCCTTCTTCGTCTGAATGTCTGTACTAATTGAGTCTTTAACAGCTTTAAAAAAAAAAAAAAATAATAATAATAAAAAAAAAAAAAAACTTAAAGCCAAAACATTAACAAGCCCTTCAATTATCTGACATAATTCAGCTAAATTTGCATTTGGCTGACAAAATAAATCAGAAGGATTAAAGTGTCCATTAGGACCGCTGACTCCCATCCCATGCACCTGAGACGTTTCCGCTCACCTACTGCCACAGTTTGCCTAACGGTATTGGGTCGGCTCTCGGGAGGTGCCGAGTCCGAATTGCGTGTGGCCAGCGGCTTGGCTACAGGGGCAGTGGAGCGCTCATCAGCCTCGTCTGTCCAGCGGAGCGTGAATTGCAATGTGGGACCCTGAGAGAATGTGTCGAACGGGGGCAGCCACTGTAGCAGGAGATGGTGAAGTTAATCAGGCTTACACTAACTGCACCATTTCTGCATCCCAATTCCTACACTAAAATTTATGTGACCATCATTTTGTTCTTAGGCTGCTAATTTTAACCTTAGTTACAGTAATAAAAACTATTTTAATCATACCGTATATACAGACAGCAGTTTAAAGGTACCATTCAGTCACTCAAGAGTACTACTGACAAGACCTTTCTAGGGCTTACTGGCAACCTTTAGAGTCCAATACAGTTAAGCTCAGCACTTGTTTGCCATGAAGGGTGCAGGGCACTTATCAGGTATGGTGCGACAAAGTCTGAAAAGGTCCAACATACCTTGCCATCCTGAATGGTTTCCCATGTGGCCCTCTTCTTACTGACAGGACAGTCCTCCATTTCCTGCATAGATACCTCATACTCTCCATCCAGCAACTGCAAGCGCCTACAAAGAGGAGGTTGTTTTTAGATCATAAAAAACAGACAGACATGTGGACTTTTCACCGAGAACATCCATGTAACAACAAACCACTATGTACAAGTGCTGTTATGGCAGCCTTTAGATGGAATTGACAAAACAATGCCCTGTAATGGTTACCTGTTTTTATCAAAGACTGTCATCTGGGCCACATAAGTGGTCTCGCCATCTACTCTGTGGGAAGCGTTCCTCTTCTTTCTGCTTGGAAGTTCTTCCATCATATCTGGGAACATCAACACATTTTTTTTTCTCCCTCTATTTGCACTGGTTGTTTTGTTCAATCAGTGAGTGAATTACAAATACTTGCAGTGAATGAGATGCAAGAATAACAATGGCATCTGTGAATTTGGAAGACCAGCTAAGAGAATGAAAATGCATTTTGAAACAGCACTCACCAATGTTCTCCACCTCCCCATTTGCCAGGCCATTAAGATCCCCTCTTCCTGGCCGTGACACTCGGAAGAGCAGTGAATAGGATTTCACCATGTGGCTATTGCTGGGCTCAAATTCGCTGCTGGAGACAACTAGTGAAGGAAAGTTGCCTGGCTTGCTTTGGCTGGAGTCGGGGTTCAAAGGCACCTGTTTCTTCCCTGTAGGCACTTGCTTGACTGGACAGCTGACATCCTGGGAATGCAAACCATAAATTTCCCCAAAGGTCAGTGACATCAGACTTGCATCAGTAGTTGGTATGTTTAAGCCTGCATGAAGAAACCTGGCAATACAAAAGACATATGGGACGATCATACTTAAATGATTGCTATGTTTAGCTTGGCTCACCTTCCGCTTTTTGTGGCAAACTTTGACAAGGAGCACCTCTAAAGACACTGAGTTTTGTTCATTCTCTGAGTTCTGTGATGGCTTTTCTGCAAACAGAATAGAGGAGCTATTAAAATACAGGAACAGTCACTGAACAATTTTAGCACATTCTTCAGAAATTTCTGAACAGTCTTAGAGATATGCATATGCTTCCTTCAGGCCACCTGTAAAATAACATACCAATTTTATGGAAGAATCCAGTGAAAGTAAGCTGGAGATGTGACGCAACACTGTAGGGGTTTAAAAAAAAAACAAAAAACAAAAAACAAAAAACATTTGATCAGTACAAGGCTAAAGACTCAGAATACCCAAAAAAGCATAGACTCAATAATGAGTCAATGGACATTCAATAATCTGTTCCAACCTGTGAGACTCCTGCTCTCCTCTCATTTTTTCCACTTTGAACAGCATATCATCCACTTTGAAAGACTTCCTAAACAAAAGAAAAGTTCTGGGTTAACAGCACAGTGGAAAAATGTCAAAAATAATCTTCACAAAAAAGTAGATTTAGCATAAAATGTTTTAATGAACACAAATCAGGAAGTCAGGCTGAAAAGCATTACAAAACAACTGTTATAAATATAGCATTGTCAACCTCTAAAAGCACCCTTTATCACAATCAATGGCTCAGATTAAACCTATACTTCATGGCCAAAAATATGTGGACACCTGACCATCACCGCCATATGCGCTTGTTTAACATCCCATTCCAAACCCAGGGGCTTTAATATGGAGTTGTTGCCCCTTTTACTGCTGTAACAGTCTCCACTGTTCTGGGAAGGCTTCCCCAAATCTTGGAGCATGGCTGTGGGAATTTAGGCCCCTTCAGCCACAAGAGCATCAGTGAGATCGAGCAGGAAGACCTGGCTCACTCACGGTCAGCATTCTAATTCATCCCAAAGGTGTTCAATGGGGTTGAGGTTGGGGCTCTGTGGAGCCACTCAAGTTCTTTCACACCAACCTGGGCAAACCATGTGTTTATGTTGCTCATACAGGGGCACAGTCATGCTGGAACAGGAAAGGAGCTTCCCCAAACTGTGGCCACACATACAAAGTTGGAAGCACAAAAGTGTTTGTATGCTGTATGGGTCTGGCTGAAACAGCTACACACAAACATTAGAAAGGTGTCCACATAATATTAGCCATACAGTGCAGTTCCAGAAGCACCTATCCATATGAAGAGTAAATAAGTTCCAAAATGCAGTATTGAAAATAAAAACCTCAGCACACAAACAGTATCTTAAGGGGGAAAAGGAAGTGACAAAAGTTCATTATTTCCTGACATTTATAAAAAAAATTTAAAAAAAAAAAATTCTGATCAGGTAATTTCAGTGCTTCTATATCAAGCAATTAATGGACAACTTAGTTAACATTTTAATACGACTAACTGAAACATAAAAAGCTCTTTGAGTAAAAACAATTTATCGTAAAGCTGAACACACAACGTATGAGCAGAAAAATCTCCATTTACCTTTTGGCATTTGTTCTTGAGTTTCGGTGTGACATGTATGTAAGCGTTCTGTGCAAGAATATTGGCTGCAATTGGAAAAAAATTTCAACAACTCAAAATAATAGGGGGAAAGAAATTCAAGCCCAAAAAAAAAAAAAAAATCTAATCATTGCAAACTGCAAGTTATTTTTGTATTGCAAAATTCTGCTTACTGCAATTAGATTCCTAGTGCGAAGAAATCTGTAGATTTGGGTTGGTTCTGTAAAGACAAAATTCAAAAATATATGTCTTGTCACTACGACACATGAACAGCAATGTCAAATTATTTTTCAAAACCTTCCGCTCAGAAATACAACTAAAATCTATTACTGATAAAACAATATTATAGTATAGCTTTTGTAACAAGTATGCTACAAAAGTAATTACAAACAAAAGTTAGTTAGGACATCCAAGTTCACAACTAAAAAAAAACTAATTTATAATGATTTAGTTACATTTTAAGTCATTGAGCACAGCATTTGAGCCTGGTCACGTAATTTTCTACATAACATAGGAATAGCCTTTCTTATCAGACTCCAAATTTTGGGGCAAAAGTAAAGCTTTTATGATTACTACAAAAAGATGAATGTCTATATCATTAACACATAATAAAGGCAAAGGTTATCCATTATGTAACTCAAAGTTCCTTCTACCGTTGTCGTGTGATCCGCTGCAATTAATGTCGGCCAAAATTAAGATAAAAACTATGATACGAAGTACAAAATGGAAGTGAAGAGAAATGTGAAACGGGACCATCAGCAACAGAAAAGAAATACTGTTTATCCCACAGGGCACATCGAAGTGCGTAATAAAACATCTTTACAGTAACAGTGCGGCCTGGACTGATCTGACATCTTTTATATTACATCCAGCTAGTAGAGCTGACAGCACGAGGTGCGGACGTGCAGGAAGTGACGACAGAAGTCCCACCGCTAGTTTAACACACTAAGAAAGCGAATAAACTCGCGAAAAACACACGGCTGAGATTCAAGATTGTAGAAAACCCATCATGTTCAGTCATATGTCTTCAACATGTGGCTTTTCACTCTTAAAACTTTGTTGAACTGGGGGGGGGGGGGACCAGCTCCATGGCAAAGGCCGACTCGCCAACATTAAAATGCTATTTTTTGTACCTTTTTTTTGCATTCATCAAAATAAAGTTGACAAACAAGTGTGTAGTGTAGTTACGAATCGTTAATTTAATATTTTGGGTATTTTACATGAATAAAAGACATAGAATGTCCAACTTACTTTCGAAGGCCTGCAAAAAGAGCTCATGGTCGGCTTGAATTAGTTCCATCTTGGGCTTCTTGGCCGCGGCCATGGCGACACCGGAGGACGGGTACACCCCACCGTTCGCTTTACCGCCGGTACCGCAGCCCGAGCCGGGGCCAGACCCAGAACCGCCACCCGAACCGTGCTTTTGGGGAGCCATGCGTCAATCCACAGCAATTCCACTATATATATATATATATTTCAGTCTTAAAAAAACAAGTGCGTCCTTACTTAAAACAAAGGACACGGAGATCTAACTAGCGTCTATTCCTTTCCCCAAAAAACATGAACTAGCCTGTTCGGCAGCTAGCTTGGCAGCTAGCAATGCACATCCGACTTCGTTAGGAACAAAATAAAATTTACCCGGCTGTCTAGAAACTAGACGGGCCCGGGATATGGCAAGCTAGCAAGTAATTCTGTACAGCAACAAAATTTTCGAAAAAAAAAAGAAATTCGTCCGTTCCGAAGCGAAAAACTAAACAGATGTCTAAAGTCCTATGGTTAGCTAGCTAGGTAGCTATATTAGTAGCTCTGTAGCTACAACCTCGGAAGAAGCCATGAAAAAATGAGTACAGGCGGTTTTAAATGGTGAGATTCAAATACAGTCGCGGGGTTTCTTAAAAATATTTCTGTAACGCTAATTTAAATCCGTGCTTCTTTTTTTCCTGACATTTAAAAGTAATACATAACACACTGATATTTTACAGGATTAAAATAAATATTCTGAAATCATTGTTTCCCCCGAAAACAGACAAAACTCCCGTTTAACTCTCCTCGCGGAAAAAGTTACAATCTAATATGTTGTGTGTGCAATACCCGCCTATTACCAAAAGAACTCGAATAAAAATACACCGCTTTAACCTCTGTGTAATGTTATTGGTCCACCTTGCCTTCAATCAAAGCGAAGACGTAAACGATAAGTTTGGTAGAGATCAAAATTTGCCGCTCGCGCTCCTTTCCTCTTTGAAAGTATTTTGCGGGAAATCTCGACGTAGGGAAAAACAAGATGCACCATGGGAAATGAAGTTGTTACAATACAAGCTCATGTCTGAGCCTACAATGGGCAGTATCATGGGATGTGTGCTCGAGGTTCCGCGTCTCTCCGTGAAAGTTAAGCTAAGGTGACGTTCACAAGATCTTACCTGAGACTACTAATATATTTTATGTTATTTTACTGTACAAAGCTACAACTACAAAAAAACTACAGGTATTCATGTCAGCAAAACTATATCTTGAACTGGTGATACCAAATGAAAAGACTATCATGTTCCATTTAATTCAATTAAATTAATTATAAAGATGCTCTGAATCTTTGGACTGGGCTTGAGAGATATGGTGTCCTGGTATTTACTTAGCTGAATTTATAAGAGAATGTCAAATGTAATCCAACAGTTTCTATTCCAAGGGTTTAAAGGGTTCTGTGCACAATATTTCTTACAGCCCATCTGTATTACATAAAAACAGAACAAGAAAAGTAATGTGAAATACCATTTTAAAAACCATGTTAGACAACTTAGACATTACTGAACATTGTTCTTTCCATTTTTGTGCTAGTGTCCTTTTACAGTTTTTGCAATGTTACTATACAGTCATATGAGGAAACTGCAAAAGCTGCAGTAATGCAAAATTAAGGTTTTAAAAGAGTTGCAGAAGGAGTGGCTAAAAGCCAAGCAAGACTTACAATATTAGATATGTGGAATTTGAATACTGTCAAAAGTCCCTTTATGGAATATTTTTGGGGAAAAATAAAATGCCTCAAGGAAAATGTAGGACAAGGCAAAGATAAGTCTTCACGGGCTGTGAATCTGTATTAAAGTTAAATACAACTTTCTGAAAGCAGAAACTACACAGTGGAAAATGGTGGTAATCACTAAGCTCCAAAAACAACACTTGAATGACTTGTCAACTGGACCACGGGTTCTGGTCTAGCCAGGGTCTTGGGAACAACTAAATTCTTCATTAAGTTTTATCTTGATCTTTTAATTTCTCTGCAGGGTTCAGTAAAGCTCTATCCTGTCTTGTCCCATTTTATCCTATCACCAGATATCGCCTAAAAAAATTATATTTTAGATTTATTTAGTTTCTATTCTTGTTCTGCCAGTAGACGTTAAACAGGCTTATTATTACATTTGCATTTAATTATTCACTGGGGGCTTTCCTTAAAACTAATTTTATGATAAAAACCAAGATATGGTATTGTTTTTCCAACTGTGTTCAAACAGTTAAGGTCTAGGTCACACATGAAAAAGCATTACAGGATGAAGCAAATCACAGACATGGCTGATACAACATCTCAGTGATGTCAACAGGAGTTTGTAATAATAGAAAGCACTTAATTACCACAGAATTTCCCACTAATACCTGCATTCCTTCATACATAGCAGATGGTGACATCACTTCTTCTTGGATACTTCCTCATGAGGTTTTGAGATTCACAGATCTAGGTCCATATTGTAGATGTTGTCTATGGGCCTGTAAGCTGCCTGTATTCTAGTCAATAACTTAAGGATGCTCTCACTATAATTTCATTTAAGAACAAATCACAATTATCAAGCCACATTCCTTTTATTAAAATAGCAAAAAAAAACATTTTACAGATTTGGAATAATTCTGAAAAATGCCTGCGAATTAAATGCAGGTGTTTTATAGCATAACAATGTAAATAAACTGTTCATTGTGACACTAAAAAGATTCCGGAACTGGAAGCTTTTTGTTCGGTAAAAAAACTTAGATAATGAAGTCAACGATGTGATTTACAAACAAATGACTTTTGGCCAGTTGGACAGTTATTGCTATTGTTAATTAGAAATTGAAATATGGAGAGAAAATAACTAAACATGGAAAAAGCCAACTACGAGCTGCAAAGATACATCCATGAACTTCAGACGACAGCTTTATTTCAACCAATGTTGTTCTTTGGCTGTTTTTTATTTTTTTTTTTGTTGTTGTTGTTTTTTAAATATCATCTTGACAAATATCTTTTCAAAATGAATTCGATCCTTTTCGAGGGCTCTGCTGGGCTACTTTAAACACAACCCGGAACCTTGGCGAAGAAAGGCGGACTCGAGGGCGCGCGCGAACACGAGGCACAACTTCTGACCGCAAGTCTGAAAAGTATCTCACTCGAAGATTAAGTAAATCCAGCCAACGACAGATGTAACGGTGCTCAACTAGTCTATGTATGACAAGGGTTCATAAATAGCAATTTTACACTTTATTTCACAGACGTTAAACGATATCACAGTAGCGGTGTCGGTCACTTTCATACGCACACGCGATGAGTAAAATGCGTGCCCAAACCATCCTCATTGCGACACGTAAATTATGACGTCATACCCAACCGTCATCTTTTATTGCTGTCAGCTGGTTAATAGTTTATAAATTAATTGAACACGAATTTATTGCACATAAACGACTCATATGTAGATTCCAGTAGTACAATAGCGCGAAAAGGAGTTTATTAGGCGCGGTGGCCAAGTGGTAAGGCGTCGGTCTCGTAAACCGAAGATCGCGGGTTCGAACCCCGTCCGTGCCTTTTACTGCAGCGCCAACTGAGCAATAAAAAAAACATTTTCACTCCATGCTGTAAATATGAAGCACAGCTACTCTCATTTTCCACTTAATATTAAAACAAACGCTGAAACCCCACTGTACCAGCGGCTGATTGTTCCTAATATAGTACTTCCACCAAGTTATTAAAAGTCATTAGAATCTATGAAAGTTCATCTATACACGACACGATAGTTTCCCTGAACCTTGAAAACGACATTTTCCCTCATTTACAGCGCTACATCATTCACAAGGGCAACTCGGATTAAATATCACTTGCATATTTACTGCTCCATGTTACTGACTAGAAACTTTGTATCCGTTTTTTCCGTTTCCTTTGTAATCGTTAACTTTGCAGTACTGTCGCCATAATACATAAAATTTGGCTTGGAGCGACTCCTTTTGGCGAATTCGATAATTTAATGTACTTACAGTTAAAGTACAGTCGTAAAGGGTAACAGCGGCTTGACGCAAAGCTGTCCTGCATTTCAAAGTCTGTGAAATAGAACGCTAATAAACTTTTAGCAAGAACAAAAAAAAAATCTGACATCGAGCACTGCTTTTAAAAGTTTAACCAAACAACCATGTATAGCCATCCTGCTCATAACATACATCAGACATCCCACCCTGCAAAAATTCATTTCGGGGATGTACCCCCTCGGAAAAACTTATTTCAGGCAGGCACCCCACCGCACCCCCCTTATATACATTATTCGTTTCTTTTATTACAGCGGAGACTTTGGTACTTCAAAATCTTACTACTGTATTCGGATTTTGTGCCACGTGTTCTACTCTGCATAGGAAACTATTGCCTTCATTCATTTCAGCGTCCACATCCCAATCGTCAGTTTTTTTCTGCATAAAAAGACAAAAGTCCCCACCCCTGTCACCTCAGGAGGGAAGCTCAAGAGAACTGATGCAGAAACGGAGGAGGATGCAGCGCCTTGGCTCCTCCATCTGGTGGCATTAGCATACCAGTTATTATTAATTACTTCTACAGAGGAGCTGCGCGAAGGAGGCGATGAGTTGGCCGACTGGAGCTGCATTTTAGGGAGAGTCGCGCTGTGCGTGGATCGCAGTCGGTCCCGCGTGGGGACAGCGCTAACACGCAGCCGCCGCCGCGGAGCGGATCTCTCGGGATGACAGCACTGACGCGCGGCGGGTGAACCGGGGCTGAGAAACTTGGCTTTCCGGGGGGGGGGGGGCAGCCGCGCTTCTGCAGCCCTCAGCCCTCATGCAGCGGCCCTTTCCGCCGTGCTGGACAGCATAAGAGCGCTGGTTCTCCTGCACAAGAGCGCGTTGCTCTCACGGCCAGAGGATTTACCGCACTGGGTGACCGGCTTACCACGAACATCGCTGAGGACTGAGGGACAGGGGGACCCGATCGTCCCGTGTGGTGGACACACCAGGGAGGTGGACACATCTGCGCGAAACAGAAGACCATAAAGGTGGGATGAATATCATCGTTCGGCCTCTTGTGGATTCAGCTACAACGGGGGCCACTTTGCATTCAGTGAAAATGTGCAGCAAAATGGCCAAACGACGATGGGAAACAAAGGCGACCTTCAGCGCTGCGTGGCCACTGGACCAGTAGGACTGTTTGGAAGAAACTGCAAATGAAATATTATTCGCTGTAGGTCAGCAGCAGTGGTTCTGAGGAGTACGCGGTCCTCTTGAGTTGTGCAATGATCGCTCAGAAGCGGTTTGTTTTCCATCTTATTTCTGTTTAGTTTAAACCGTCCGCCCGTCAGATTTTCTTTTATTTAATACCTTGCTTGAACACTGGCGCTGTAAAGTGTGTGACGGGATGTGTCTGAGGTTGGGTCTTTGCGGGCAAGGTGAGTGGTGTGAGGGCTCTCAACTGGCCTACAAAGTCCCAGCTTTGGACTCATGTGACCGGCCATGGGGGGTCCCGAAGCAGGAGGACATAAAGAGTGTAACACGTTTAGGTACCCCCCCCACACACACACACACACACAAAACTACACTTTGCTCACTGAGGATCCAACAGGCGACACAACGTTTCCGTTCTAACTATTCGTCTGCAGTGGATTTGTAAGTCGCCTAAATATATTTTTGACGTGTCAAAAGAGTAAGTATGGAATACAACTGAAGAGTTTAATGCTAAGTCATGAACTGAAATATAAAATTGAAACGCATGCGGGATGGTCAAGGAAGTCGATGCAGATGAAATGCCGAGAATGTTTTAAAGTAATTCGTTTAAAACAGAAAAAAAATTCAGGAGCCAAGTCTCTGAACAGCTGACCTTACTCTAAACCATGGGACAAAGAAAACTAAAAAAAAAAAGTTCTCAGATAAAATCAAATGTTCAAGCATTTTCGGAAAAAGTTTGTAAAAAGGCATTACTTACAGTATTTATATTTATGTGAAAATTAAATTTGCTTATGTCGCCGGCACAGATGTGTGAAAGATATTTTGAAATGTTAAAACGCCTTCCAGTTTTGAACGGTTAAAAATTATACATCTCGTCTTTTAATACTTGTCCTAAATGGCAGAAACATTTTAAATATATGAGCAACTCTTTCAAAGTGTCAATAAGTCCTGCATTTCACATTTTCCTGTAAATAGGTTAAAAGTGAATTACTTCCACTTATTAAACAATTGCTTCGTAGGTTTATTGCCCACCTTCACATGGCAATACAAGAATCAGCCAAATCTAATAAAACATTTCTAAAATATTTAGGTTATTGCTCAAAAGCAAACACATTTAGAAGCAACACGAATGGCAACTTTTTCCTCATTTTAATTTATTCCGCCGAGGGAGCACAGAGCAAACACACAAAAGCTGCTGGACGGGTTAACTCATTTAATACATGCAGTGCGTCATGAGGGACAACTTACACTCAAAATTCCTTTTTTAGTCTCTTATTTAGTCAAAGAAATTTATGATCTCAACAGCATTTCGGAAGTGACCTCCTTCGAAAATATTTCATAAATGATAGTGACTCCGGGATAGGCTCCGCACCGCAGCGACTCTAACCAAGACAAAGCCGTTGACTATAATGCAGAAATGATTTTAATTAATGTGTCATAAAAAAATTTTTTAAATAAAAAAAAAACAAAAAAAAACTATACATTTATTTTAGCCACCTCTGGTAAAGGGCGATGGAAGAGTAATGATTTTGACGGATTGTTTACGTAGACATTTGAACGCAGGTTTGTGTTCAGAATGCTGCCTTATATTAAAAGTGTGGAAGTGTTTCCACGGGACATATAAGCTCATTTTTACACGCCAAGGCCCTTAAAGCCAGGAGTGGGTTTGTGCTGAATGACCACGTGTAAGATTTCTTAAAAAACAGGATTTTGAGCTATAACGAATCAATCATTTTTTTAAATGTTGGTTGTGCATTTATTTTTGAAAAGCACGTTGTAGTTCACATCAATATAGATGTGGCTCTTCTGAAAATCAATGCTTCCTAAAAGTCTTAAAATTTAAAACTCTTTACCATCCCTAAAACCAAAGCCTGAAACTTGTAATTCTGATATTAACAAATGCATGCAGCAAAATTTCAATGCATTGACATAGGCTTCCTAACACTGCGCGTTATTTTCACAAGTAAAGTGGGGAACAGAACGCTGGCAACTCAGAAGTTGGGACAGCTAAAAGTAGCTCATTCTATATGAGCACAATGAATTTTAACATTCTGGGATGTGCACCAAGCGGGCCGATTAATTTTGTGATATTGAACAGTGCGCAGGACAGCCTGCCAAGTGTTTCTCCTGCGAACTGGATGCTGTTTCAGGTCACTGAGCGGCAGGGCCTCGTGAACTTCTTAACCAGGTCGCTTCGGCCAATTCCTCGAGATCTCTGCAGGGATGTAATGCCTGGTCCTCAACCTCCATGTCAACGTACAGTATCTCCGTACACACAGGACCACTGAGGTCAGTGCCTTTTGGGAACCATCGTTGCTACCAAAATGAAAAATTGTCACTTTGAGACTGCTTTCTGACATTCTAATTACTTGAGGCACCATAACAAATTGATTTTGAGCTGATGTATAGTTTTCTACAAAGGCTTCAGTTTGAAAGATGTGGAAAAACTCCTTTCTCACAGCCTCGCTGAACTCATTCACCCTTATATTAAAGCTCCTGTTCAAATCCCAGTGCTAACACTTTATATGTTCTGTTTACAAACCTTGGCATGCTCATGTGATGGGAAAGGTTTGCTTTCCCTTCACTTTCTTTCCACTTAAAATTCAGTGCTTGGGCATCCAACTGCTCAGCCTGGTACATTTCAGCCCCTGGAGGGACCCCCCTCCATTCCTAAAGCTTTTCATCTTGCTCTCCCCATCTCACACACTCTCTGCGGTCAGTAATGACCCTCAGAACAGAGGACGTGGCGTTCTGTGGAAACGGAGGACCCAGGAGGCAGCAAGAAAAATGAGGGACTTTTAGGGGCAGCTGTGTTTCATTAACCCAGTCATAATGCCCCTAAAAATCCTTATTGCTCTTGCAATGTTCAGCAAATCTCCACGAACAGCATCGGTCCCTCAGTGTCCACTCTGACACATCATGAGGCTTGTATATCCCATTGTGTGCCGTGTGTTGCGGGCCTAAGTGGCAGCATCCCACACCTATGCACAGTTGAGCTGTGCATCTACTTCAGATTTACAAGAGGTATCATATGAATGTAGAATGAAATTGCATGAGCTGGAGATAAAATGGGTCACACAGGTTTTAATATGGCATTTGTTTGCAGAAACATCTGCAAGATAAATTAAAAATGATTACTGATATAGCCCTTGTTGAAGCTATTACCGTACTGCATTTTTTAAAATTTTATGGAAACTGCCATAACTGTTTTAATGTCATTTTTAGAAGCCATTCTGCCATACTGAATGTACTGAATTGCTGTTACTCTACATTATTAAGACCTTTGCAAAGAACAGCTCTGAAAAGTCAATAATTTCTTTGTTTTAGTTTGTCTAATTCTGGGACTTTGTGCAGGACAGTTGAGTGGCCCTTAGCGTGCTACAGCATGTGTCCCTGGTGACGGTTGTCCACTCATGGTGCTGGACCGGCTTTCCTGCGAGACTCACATGAGCCCAACGGTGAGGCTGGGAAAAAACAGAGCTGGTGACTCAGGCCCGGGTGTGAGCCAGGATTTGAAGATGGGAAGGCAGGGAATTACCCCATTACGGAAGCTCATATTGCCGTGGAAAGAAACCAGTATTTGTCTGCATCCCTTAGTACTATTACTCCCGCTATGATTCCCTTAAGTAGCTTTCCTAATACTACTGTTACTTTTGTAATATTGTTACCCACCCCCCCCACTACCACTTCTCATAGTTGTGTTCCCTTGACTACTCTTCCCCCATTAACATACCTCTGAACTGTGCCTCTCTTGCTGCTGTTTCTTGCTGCAGTGTTTCGCCACCGTTCATCACACTTGGTTCAATCCCTCTTATGACCCTTCTTCATGCTACTCTGAAGAACAGCAGGGTTGCTCTTACTACCATTCATCTCAGTAGGATTACCCCTGGTTCCAGTTCTTTCAGTAGCTTTACTCGCCTCAGCCATTATTTTTTAATCTAACGAAGTCCCATTACTCTCACTGACTTTCTTCTTGCAATAGTGTCACTTGGTAGTGTTATTGTACTGCGTAATTGTTCTTTTTACATTTCTCCCACCTCAGCAGTACATTTATTCCTCCACAGCAGTTGTAAGCGAAGTTGGAAATAAAACCATATAGTAACCCCACATTTTTTAAACGAAAACAAAAAATGTATTTTTCTCATGCAGAAGTATAATTCTGCAAAGAAATATGCACACAAACATCTGACTGCAAACTCTTTAGGCTGTGCTGCATTTGCAAGTGTAAAGAGATAGCGAGAAAGAAAGATTACCTGTGGTCACGGAGGTAGCCAGATGACCAGTGGTGACCATGAGGTCCTGGAAGTTCCTCTAGCACTGCTTTAGATTCTGCAACTCCAGTGAGCTTCTGGTATGTAAAAACCTGGGATCACAGCACCTGTATGTGTCAAACAACTGAGATCACAATCTGTGCAAACAGGAAATGCAAAAAATCACAGACAAGCATGTAGTGATCTAAAAACTAATACAGCACAGTGTCAAGGCTTAACTTATGGAATACAGCTTGTTTCTCTTGGTACTGCATTTAACAACAATAACAGTGCTATTAAATGAAATAAATGTGCAATCTGAGATGTCTTGGCATTCTGTAATAAAAAATAACCCTTCGATACATTTCTGATACCAGCTAGGAACTGTGTATGCTGTGAGATTTGCAAGCTAGTTTAGTCACCAAGTCCTGGCAGCAAAGAATTTTTAAAGGTACGTTTAACAACATTATGAAAAGTCTCACTTTAACTGTAAAATTGACTGCTTATCCTTCCAAAGATTGACACTTTAGCACTTTCACACAGCTGGCTGATTTAGTGGACTAGTTTCAAGTGCAGTGTGTGACTCAAGGACGCTATAGCACTTTCTGTCATGAGACTTGACCCTGTAAGTTTTTTGGGTCACAAGTCCAGCTCCTTGAGCACTTCACCACCTGCCACACCAGCCCATGAAATGTGTCCATGTCTATAAATACTGTGTGCAGAAGTTCCAGGAGCCATGGCAGGCAAACATGGGGAGGTAGATGTTTTGGGCTTTTTTGGTGTGGGCTTGTGGCCTTGTTTTATTTAGCACCCTCGGTGCCTAGTTCTGCTGCATCCCTCTGCAAGACAATATGTGTGAACTTCGCAGAAGGTGTCCCCTGCTTCAGGCTGGGAAACAGGACATGCTGCCTTTGAGTGTGATGGCCCTCGAACACAGTCCTCTCACAAAGTTTTGTTCATAACCACATAAAAAGAATTTAGAGACTGAGACTCTCCTCCCCCTTTAGTTCAACTCAATTGATTTCTCATTTTTTGTATTGCTCCATTTCCAACAGGTTTCCCCAGAGGATTTGGTAAAGAATAATTAAAAAAAACACAGAGATATGCAGCAGCAACAAATTAAAAGCTTGAAAAAGTAGAAAAGAGGAAACAGCTAAAATTTTTTATAGGAGGGGAAAAAATTTGGGGTGCAAGGCCATCTCACTGCCTACTGCCCCTCGGGCTTTTGGACATTACATATTTAGGAAGTATTTAGCATTTGTTAATCAGGTTCTGAAGTTTTAATGAGACAGCCTTCACCCTGAGCACGCCAGTGCCAGAGGGAGATGAAGGGTAAGAACATTTAACCACGCGCAATGACAGCAGCATGGACATCAATGCCAACAATTATTGTCTCTGAAAAAGTGTGGATCTGAATGTAATGAATGTACAGGCATCTGTTACGCTGACTGGTACACATTCCAGTTAGTAGCTTTATAAGATATTGCATCATCTATCCTCCATCAAATTTTTCTTCTGTTTTATATGGTCCCAGTTTTGCAGCAACCAAATTAAGGAAAAAGGCGGTTATTAACATTTTACATTAACCATCAAGTAGTAGTAACCTGAGTTTATATGTTTGTTGAGCAACCCTAAGAGCGAGGCCTCTTGTTGAAAGGCAAATATAATAATACAAACATTAAATGTACATTCTTCTTCCTGACACATAAAAAAGATAAAAGCTGAGGATAAACAGAACCACATTTGCCCTGCACATGGATGCTCTAAAAACAGTTACACTTTCTGCTGAAGCAAAACACAACCCCCTCGATTTCAGAGAAAGACAACCTGTGTACTATAAAGAGAACACGCAGTTTGAGAATAATTTGTTTCTTTGGAACATGAAAAGACTTGATCGGGAATTAACTGTGGTGGAAACCAAACATTTTCTGAAAAGGTCATGTGCTTTCTGGTGAAGGTGTTGATTATTTTTTGGCAAAGCAGATTGCTGACTGCAACCAATTATTATGTGGCAAGATGGACTTCAACCTGAAATAACCCGCATAAAACAATAAGAGCATTTGTGAAACAGACCATCCCAAAAAAACGTTCTGCTTTCAAACCCATCTGACTTTGATGCATTTGTACACAAATCAGAAATTCTGGGTTTTTAGTGTCTTTAAATATACACTGCCCAGCCAAAAAAAAGTCACACACTCTAATATTTCGTTGGACCGCCTTTAGCTTTGATTTGCCATGGCATCGTTTCAATAAGCTTATGGAATGTCACAACATTTATTTCCATCCAGAGTTGCATAAATTTTTCGCCAAGATCTTGTATTGATGATGAGAGAGTCGGGCCGCTGCGTAAAGTCTTCTCCGGCACATCCCAAAGATTCTCAATGGGTTAAGGTCTGGACTCTGTGGTGGCCAATCCATGTGTGAAAATGACGTCTCATGCTCCCTGAACCACTCTTTCACAATTTGAGCCCAATGAATCCTGGCATTGTCATCCTGGAATGAAAAACCATTGATGGAAAAACCTGGCCATTCAGTATATTCAGGTAATCAGCTAACCTCATTTTTTGGGCACAGGATGTTGCTGAACCCAGACCTGAGCAACTGAAGCAACCCCACATCACAACACTAAGTTAAATCCAGGTGGTGACTTTTTTTTGGCTGGGCAGTGTATGTATATGATTTATTGATTATAAAATTTGACCCAACACAGTGCAAATATTAAGTATCTATTGTGAGAGCAAAACAGGTGTGAACTGAGACCATTTCACAGAATGTGATGATTGTGCTCTCCATTTTGAACAAGGCTGTCAGGAAGCCGGGCAGTGTATAAGTAGTGTCAGGAACCCTATTTAGATTTTTTCAATATTGCACAACCCGAGTCCCATGAGTCGCAGCAATGCAAAATAGACCTGCAGAGCAAAGACACAGTACAGCTTCCTTGTAATGATGAGAACTTAATCTCTGAATGTAAAATTAATTTCTTTTCAAGTTATTCTATAGGTAGGGAAACTTTATCACTAGAAGAAAGCAGACCTTACACCATAGCCCCAACTTAATGGTTGGAGAACTCCATTCAAGATTGTTGGTCATTGTGGCTTAAGCAACATCACTCTATCGATAACACAGCCATCATTACAAGGTAGGATCTCACAGAAAATGTTGCTAAGCTTTAAGGCACATGGGCAATATCTGGCTGGACATCACACATATTAATTGGAATTATTGCCCAAAATTACTGAAAACAATGGTTTGCATGACACTAGGAGCAGCACTGCATGGAAGTAACATAGCACCACAGCCTATGTCGATCCAACCTTGTTACATGACAGTGCTTAGAGAAAACACATTCTGCCACATCGACTTGAACTGTGTCTTCTTCTGACACAGTTAAGTTCTTGTGTCAAATATTTTTAAAAATTACCGGGATGCATTTGGACCTTCTAGGATGTTCTGGAATAGGGGAGGTATGCGGTCTTCAAGGGATGGTACTTTTGCAATATTTAGGGAGGGAGTTGGGTGGTAGTGGCAAAAGGTCTCTCCTGTCCTCAAACAGCCCTAGTCTATATAGGTCACCAGGTTTCCTGTCCCCCCAGGGACAAATTTCAGTGTGGCAGCCAGCAGCTTGCTTCATCATAACTTAATACATCCTGTGCTCTGTTTGGACAAGGCTCCTGGTGACGAGGAAACTTAATTTAACCAGCCGCTCAACTTCAGGCTTTGAGTGCCAACCACTGGCAACATCAGCCTTGCATCCATTAGGATTAACAAGAATGTGTTTGCATGTAAAATGATCTGTAAAACAAACAAAGGGGCCACACCTCCATAATCACATAGAAGCCATCTTGGACCAGGCCTATCCTGTGAACGGTGTGGAAACTCCGCTATAACCATATAGTAAAAATGAAATAAATTTTCAATGTTGTATTACATTACCAATGATACATATGTGGACAGAATTATGAACACATACTGGAAGCATTATGTGTTTAGCAAACTCTACTCTTTACAGCTTCTTTTTATAAGAACTATATCCCAACCTAATAACAGAAATTTTTAAAAGTGATACTGAGAATAATATTATTGATCAAGGTCACAGCAACAGCACAGCTGGCCTGGCACTGCCATACACCTTAGTATACATAGAAGAAGATGAGCAGGTACCTAAAGTATGTAACTCTTTACTCTGTGATCTTTAAACTTTATGGCTCTTGAGTTTTTCATAGCTTTCCAAATTAATATAACTATACATATTTATCCTTTGTCCCCAGTGAGGGACCAGTTGGGATGTTTTCACTGCTGGTTTATGGAGTTACATCATATCATTTTTCTGCACCATTTGTTTTAGGTGAAATTAAACAGGCATATCAGCTGGAGTAAAGACAGTTAAACTGTTTTAACAAACTTTGTGTAATGGGAAACAGAACTTAAGTCATTAGAGTTTTCTTAAACAAGTTTCTTTTTTTCCTGCTTGTCTCAATAGAAAAAAGTAAATAAAAAAGTTGAACAAGCTGAGGCATGGAGCCAATGCTATCATTGCACAGGACTCCAAGCTGAAGGGTGTGAGTTTGTCTAATGCAGTTACAAATGCTGAACTTGTGGAAAAATTAACTGTCATTTTTGTTAGCCGTTTTCACAGCTTTCAGCACTCAGCAGGTAGCAAAGTATTATGTCAATACACAACAGATCTTTGAAGCTGGTCTGGTGAACATCACACCCTGGAGATGATTTAAACATGTTAGGCAACCATTCTGTACTGAACTCTAGAGGAAAAGCTTTCAGGGATGGGGGGAGTCTACCACAGCATCAGCCAAGTATCTTCTGAACACTTCAAACATGTACATGGGGGTGGTCCGGTGTGAATTAATGTCTGTGTGAACAGCCAAAAGGCCACATGATGGAATGTAAGCTGCTAAACACTTGAAAACAGCACTATTCACAGCTCAGGAACAACACAGAAAGCCAGTTCACAAAACTTTACAGCAAACATTTTATTTACTCAAAGCCTGCGGTTGAAGTGGGAGGAGAAAAAACTACCGGTAGTGATTTAAGTAGAATGTTTGGGTGTCAGTACCAACAAATTATTAAATATTACAAATTGAATTTTTGCAGGAGATATTACTGATGTTCACAAATTATTTTAAATATTCTTTAACAAAAAAGATACAGATTTTGGATGAACATTAAGAGAGTGAAAGCTGACTTGCAAGGTGACAGCCCCCTAGGTTATGATAACAATGTAGTTATGTGGGCTTTTATGAATGTGCTTGTATCACACACAGCCCACCTGAAGAACTGAATATAATATTTAAGAACACAGTTTAAACTATTCACATATCCACACAACAAAGCAGTGTAATGCACATACAAGTACACACAATTCAACTTCATCAGTTTTATGGGGTGTAGAAAGAAGCAGGAGCTCCCAGAGGAAACCCATGTAAGCAAATGAGAGAAAATAGAGGAAACGTTGAAACCCTACATAGAATCGAACCAGCATCCACGTCCTAAGCAAAGGAGCTGCCGCTGTCTGCAGCGACAACCAAAAGGAGGAAGTAAAATTTTAGGTGCATTCCCTAGTAGTGTTCAGAGCACAAGGAAGAATGAAGCTGATGGTGTAAAAATGGCACACGGTATACTAACAGAAAGGAAGTTTAAAATAATCGCCACATTGCGCTCTTCAAAATAGCTTGCTGGAGTCAGTCTTGTTGTGGTATTAGACTTCACTTATTGCATCTGTACAGCAAATTTCTTGTATGTAGCCCCTCAGGGCCAAACCTGTTCTTTGGACATTGAGGATAACAGATTTACAGCACCAGAGCCCCCACCCCCAGTCTCACAAGAAAGCCCTGCAGCCAGTTCGGAAAGGACAGCCCTTGCTGTCTGACACTCTACCCCCAAGCAACTCCCTTGACCCCATCCATGCGCCTGAACAACCACCAACACAGATGCGCAAGAAGAGATACGCACAACAGGCCTCAATTCTGTGAAACCCATTTCCCAGCAGCCAGCATATAGGGCAGAAGTTGTTGCCAGCATCCAAAAATAGCAACGTTAGCACAAGCGCCACGTCAGTTGGTTTTGAAATACCGAACACGCTCAAGCAGCATCTACGGTTTAAATTGTAGGAGTCTGGATGGAGAGGAGATCCTCCTCTAATGCCGACCGCTCCAGCTCACCACTGAGAGCCTTTAGAAGAGGCTTTAGAACTGACATAGCTTTCAAACAGCATGTTGGTGAACCTCCTCAGAGTAGCTCAAGAAACAGATAAAAACATGGATTCCTAATAACACCAGGATAAAAACATGATCGTCAATGAGTAATGCACATCACAGTTCTTACTGTTCCACATGAAGGTCACAAGGCAGTTGAAACACTGTCATTGCAACAGAGGGTCCAGCTCCCATAAGGCCCCACCTCTAGATCCTACAAACTCTGTCAGCATTTCAGTTGTTTAAAGCAATTTACAGTGTTTACACATTTGCAAAAATATATACATTAGTATCACTATACAATGATCCACTAATTTTATTACATTTTTTAGTTGTGCAAAATCTCAGGTTAGGGATTCCTACACTCAATGGCACTACTCCCAAAATCCGAATAGTCAATATTTTATGTGCTAATGTAAGATTCTGTACTGCCACACGACCTGGTGCACAATTAACCATATATGTATGTACAGTATGCAAAATCAGACACAAGCATCTACAGTGAGAGACTGATCGCAAACTTCAACAGACCATATGGTCATGTGAGTGAAACTGGCGATAAGAAAAGGGGGGGACAGGGTGAGAAGCTGGAGGACAGGCTGCCAGCTAATCCATAGCCTGCACTAAGGTGCATTTTAAGGACTATAGACCGCTCTTTTGAAACAGTGTTGAAGTTCACAGAAATAAAGGCAGCAAGCACAGGATGTGCAGTTTATACCTGTTGCCTGGGTGGCTGGCAAATGTTGCGTTGCCAAAACAAATGTAAGTGCTTTCCATACCCTTTTCTCAACTGAACTCGGATGGTGACATGCCTTCTGGGTGCATAAAGGGTGTTTCCTATAAAAATTCAGTCACCGTCTGGGTGCGTGTACACCCTGGACCAAGCTCGCATAGTTGCCCTGTGCTTCCCCAGGTGTGGTGGTGTAATTGGCTTTAATTTTGGCCAACATGAAATGGCCTTTGGGGTTCCCAAGTTCTCAAAAGATGTCTGCTGGGGACGTTGCCTTCAGAGGCCTCATCCTGTTCCCTCCATTGGGTGCTTAGCTCAAACCGGAATATCAGGCAAGGTAGGATTGAGGTAACATTCTGAACAATGAGAGCAGTGAGAGAGCAACCTGTGCCCCGGGCTTGTGCACGAGAACCTGGACGTGTGTAAATGAAATTGAGGCTTGTTCACTCAAGGAGAAGGGGAGTTTATCAAAGTAAAGAAAAGCCAAGTCAGCACCAAGGAAGATACAAGCACCCAGATGCAACCAAGACCTGTAAGACTTTTGGGATTTCTGGATAGCGCATAAAATTGCCCTCACACTGCACAGTTTGGGTCAAGTGTGGGAGACACTTCGTACCTTCGGGAAATGCAGAAAACGCAGAGTAGCCCAGACCATATGACCTTGCATGAGCAGATGTACAGGAAAATACAATCCGTACTGTGATGCTTACCAAGGGGTCCTGCAGTTATGCAAAAGAATACCGGATGTCTGACACCAAAATTATGCTCTAGTTTCTTAATTTTTTGTTAACAATTCATTCTGAACTACCAGCTGCGGAGCATCGGTGTCTTAGACATGTTAGTGGATCAGGGCAAGACAGGATGAGCAGAGTATTCAACATACTGTACATGTTGCTTGGTGCTGTTCAGACCTTAGTCTGGCCACCCAGGCACTGTTGCTTGGTAACAGTGGTGCTGCTCTTTCATTGTTTCACTCATCTATAACACAACATAACATTTGGATGGACTTTTTTTAAACAGTTATTTGAGTTTAAATTGTGGGTCACCAGAGGGGGGTAACACGACTTACAGACTAGTTCTACTTAGAAGTGCCCAGCAGGACATCTGTAAAGTTCAGAAGCTGCACAACAAAGAGACAACACCATGGTGTTTGGAGCATCATATTTCATTAACAAATTTGTGATTATAAATACCCAGCTCCATGGAGTGCTTGAAATCTCGCCTCTCCTGCAAATGTGTCTGGGCAGGCAGATGAGGCACGGCTCTCCGACAGAGATGAGCACGTTTCTCTGAGTCATCAAGGGATGGAGAACGTTAAAGGCCCCACGCCCAGGCCAACCGGATTTCCCCCATGCAACACAAAGGCCGAAAGCCTGGAGTGGGCTGACTCACTGAAGCCCATCCCACCACCACTTCCAGCCATTGCATGGGAAACGGGATCCTGAACCACCAGTGCAACCAAACCGTTAAACAGCAGGAGGTGACATGGAAGTTTAGGACCTCAGTTCAGGTTCGTGTCCTCAGATTTACTCCACCCCACCGAGGGAGGTGCCTCTTCAAAGAGCCAGCGGTGCAAAAAAAAGTTTATGCAAATTCCCATGGATTAAAGCATGCGCCAGCAACAGACAAAGATGTTAATAACCTAACTGTGAGACCATTTCTGAACTGCTGGAAAACCATGGAAAGCAGAACCATGTTTCCAGTTTATCTGAATAAAAATATCCAGCTTTGAGGAAAAGTTTGTTAAACAGCTAAATAAGCGCTACTGAAAATGGGCAACGGTCCAGCTTGAGAGGAAAGGCCAAAGGAAAGAGGGATTTCAGGTGCTTGTGGGTGCTGGTTCTCATGGAGCTCCTATGTCAAGCGGTTTGCTGAATTCTAATTCTGCAAGAAGGCACAGCTCTGATGTACCACACCACAGGGCAGTTGTGCCCTGTGTGTACGTTCTTGCTCATCTGTGGAAGGATGAGCATGGGAAAGTACCTCTGGTACTTTCGGCGTGTTTGAGGTGTGGCGCAGCATTTATGAGTCATTCAGTAGTTAAAAAACACATCAAGGCAACCAAAGTGGGAAAACTGACTGAGGCTTTTAGATCCACTGGTCATCAAAATGATTGAATTATTTTATAAGTGCGGAGCTGTGGAAAGGGAACCACTTGTGCTTCTAACTACTTTACAGTATTTGCCTTTTTTTACACCAGAATGCACTTGACAAATCAGCATATCAGTGTACATTCCCTGCATGGGATAGGATTTTGCTAATAAAATACACTTTTGGGAATGAAAGTCGGGTTGACATGTTTGAGTGAAATATTGATTTATGCAAGTGGGGGTCAACGTGCATAAGAACATTCAGCTGGAAGGTCCAAACTTCTCCATATGAATGAAAACACAGGCTTTGGCCTTTGTGGCTTCTTTCCCCACACTACAGCTACAGAAGGTGGGACTCCCTCGATCGCTGGGGTAACAGACACACCTGGGTGATATGAGACTAAACAAAGAAGGAGAACATCACTTTTCAGGCTCACTAGGCCACAACTTTTTTGGGTCAGCACAGAGGGGGCTATAACTTTAATATAGTCATTTCAATTCAGCATCAGATGGCTCCCCATGCGTACTATTAGGTATCTGTCCATTTGGATCCTGAGTGTCTTCTGGGACTCCCCCCTCCTATGAGACCCTACTGGTCTACTCTGCATCTGATGGGGGTCCGATGTGAGCAAAAACACCGACGTGAGCCATCTGGCCGGAGACAAGTTGAGCCGTGTCTCCGTCACCAGCTCAGGAGGGAGGAGAGAGTCGGAGAGAGGGAGCAAGAGAGAAACTGGGACGGCTGAGTTCTCCTGCTCTTGTTTAGGATGGAAGGAGGTCACCCACACCTACAAGCACTCAATCATGAGCCGCGACCTCCCTTGCCACAGTTCTGTGGAACCATGACAGTAGAGGTCAAGGAAAACAAAGTTCAGAATCATACCCAGGTTTGTTGGAACTTGAGGATTTCCTAGTCTAATTCTGGGAGCCCTTCATTACCTGCTGGTTTTGACTGACCGTTCATATCGGGTAACGTTCACGTCCCTGAGGCATCTTTGGTGAATTCCACCAGTCAACGTCATACACAGCTTTGGAGAAAAGCATGTGCAAACCAGTTGGGCTGCGAGAACATGGAAAAACAGATAAAAGCTTGTAAGAAGGCGGCCTGAGAAACCTTGGGATTTAGACAGCTGTGATAAAGATGCACATAATTTATGTAATAAGTGCATTCCTGGTGCCTGTGTTGGAAGTTGCTGGCAAAGTATGCTGCCTCCCTAGCACAGGCAGAGCCATGCCAGGAATGAAGGCGCTGGGATCGGTGTTTTTAGGCAAAACTAAGGCACTTGCGCATGGGAACTAAATTTGAGGGTGCCAAATGTTGATGCTATAATTAAAACTAAATTGTACAGATGGTCCCCAACTTACAATGAGGTTATGTTCCGATAAACGTAACGCAAATTGAAAATATTGAAAGTCAAAAATGTATTTAATACACCTAACCTACTGTCACGACCGTGGCCGCATCAGCAACAGAACGTAGGTCCCCATCTTCAGACTGAGCATTGATTGGCATAGAAATCAATCGAGAACATTAGTTCCTACCCGGGCTTCCTGTCAGTGCCCATTTTCCGCTGCCCCTTGTGAACTCTCCTGCAAACACTGCCTTGCTAAGACCTTGTATTTTGTTTATTTTGAATTGTGGCATCTTCCCTTTTTGTTTACTGCCAATCGCTAACGTTTAGCTCTTGCTCCTGGCTAACGGCAACACTGTTTGTCAGAAAAACATTCAGTAAAGAGTTTAACGGAACTTAACCTTATTACCATGGTGTCTCACAATTGCTTTCACCAACCCACCATAACACCTGGTGAACATCGTAGCTTAGCCTACCTTAAAAGTCATTACGGCCATTATGGACTTGCCGCCTTCATGCTGGGCAATTATCTTGAGTTTCTCTTTTAAGAGTTATTGCCTTCCTCTTCTTCTCACCAGTAGCATGAGACAGAGATGGGTGTTTCATAGATATGATGGATGCACAAAACAACATAGATACAGGGGGTATCCATAAAAATGCTGGCCATACAGAACGTTGGGGAGTATTGGTTGTATACACTAGCGACCATGTGGCAAACTCAGAGATGCAGATCACCGCCACTAACCAGCATCATGAAAGAGTATTGCACCACATATTGCTTGCCCGGGAAAAAAAAAAAATTGAAGTACAGATTCTACTGAACGCATGTCGCTATTACACCATCGTAAAGTCAAAAAATCACAAGTCGGACCATCGTAACTCTGGGACCATCTGTAATCTCACAAAAGAAATAAAAATAACCCGTGGTTAATAAAGAACCAGTTCATCGAGAAGATCTGGCACTTCATACATTATGTGGATTTTGTATGATGCACATCACCCCATATCTTTTGAATATTGCAGTTTCGCAGGTAACATTTTCTATTAAACAAACCAGGCAGTAAATCATATATAGCAGTTTGTTCCTTTAAGCTACAATCTTGGAAATTTGTTTAGTTTTCAGTCAGTAAATCGTACTGTGAATGTATAATGTTCACATACAGTATATGTTACAATTACAAAAAAAAATTTATTTATACATTTAAACGTTATTTTTCCTTCATGAGCTGTAGGCATCTACAGCTAAAAACATTTTGCCACATATATACAGTATGTGTGCTTTTATTCCTTTATTCATTGACTGCTGACCAGGAGCAACCAGGGAGAGGAAGACAAGGCTGAGGAGCGGCGCTTGATTCCTCACACCACAGTGCATCCTGCTGGCAAGCTCAGCACAGTGCAGACAGACAAACTGGCACACTGCACTTTTCATTTAATGGATTTTAAAATCCATAAACAAACCATACTTACAGGTACAAACATGCTCGATTTTAAAAATTAGTTATTTTAAATATGGCCACCTAAATGGACCAACTGCTATTAAACTGTTGCTTACCAGATTCATATTCAAAGGATTGGATTCTTTAAGTCAGTTTGGTTTACAGCCAGACCCAGATATTCATCCAATTCGGTTCCTTGAATTTGACTTTACCAATAGTTAAATCTACTGCTATTTCAGTTTATGATGCATTTCTTCACATTTACAAGGACAGAACTTGGATTTTGCAAGCATCCTAATAGCAGAGCAACAGGAAATCAGTACCACCAGAATGAATTAAATTCTCAGCTGTGCTTTACTGTGGTGCTCCCGTCCTACTGCAAGACCACCAAGCTCAAAGGGTTTCAGTTTGCGGCTGTCACATGAGTTTCCTAACATTGTTTTTTTACTGAAATACTCAAATTGAAAGGGATGCTAGAAGACCCTCACGGATCAGAAGAGCTGTACTGAAGGGGTCAGACCTCAGACTTTCCAGAGCTCCTTATCTTACCTTTTTTATACTCCATTATTCTTGTTATGAGTACTAATCGGACTACTCTGCAGTATATGTTCCGTCAAAAGTCGTGGCAGGCAGAATGGGACTGCGTTTATTTGCATTAGCTTAGAATCTCAGGGTTGCTGCTTCAAGAAGAGCTAGGATTTGAAAGTGCTTTTGTAAATCTTTAGCATTTCAATTTGATATCATATGCACCAAACTGTAGAGGAATAAGAGGTTTGAATGGCTAATTCTCAGGCAGTGGAAAGCACAACAGGTGAGGAGCTTGACTCCTGCCAGTGTGACTGCTTGTTCTTTTAAATACGGACTCAGAAACTTCTGCAACTGCCCACACTGCAAGCACTTAAGGGTCTGTTGATGTTTATCAGGTGGTGCAAACATGAGGATGTTTTCAACTGAGGGTGGAGAAAAAAATTGCCGTGAGACATTTATGCACCATTAATCTGAAATTAAAGCTGTTTTACATACATTTGTACACTACCAGTTTAATGTACCATACCTTTACCCACACGCGTCTCCCAACCACAGCTTGTAGCAGCCCCATAAACTCTCCTTAAAGACTCCTGACTTACCTGGGATTTGAGATTGTGGCCACTTCCACACTGCAACTGCAACTTGACAATTAGACCACAGGCTTAACAACACTTGGGCAGGTCTGTGTTCAGTACTTGTGCTAAAGGTACATTTGTGGATTTCAGGATCTGACAAGTGGATTTGCACAGTACAGTAACTCAGCTGGTCAAGCAAGAAGGTGAAAATAAGGCCAAGATGGATGCACAACAGATTTCTTCTTTTCAGCAGTGATCCAGTGCACCACCTACAAATGCAAACCACCAAAATTATTTACAAATTTCAACTGTCCTCATCTCTCATTCATTCCCATCTCCTCACCAAAATGACTTTATACAACAGGCTCCACCCTAAGCTATTCCAGTCACCATTTAAATTAACACACACCCAATTTTCCTTTAAAGTACAGCATGATAGCCACTAGTGCAACACTTTCAAATTTAATTTAATGCATCATTTTACAAACACAGTACTTCTCGGTTTCACTGAATTCAAACGTGTCAGTTTCGATGCATTTTTAAATGGATTCCTCCGGTTAGTATTTATACAACTGCAATTCTTCTTGCCACTTAGCCTTCAGCTTCTGTCTGATCTGAGGTGAGATGAGTGTTTGCTATGCATGTAAACAACAAAGTTCAATAAATATTGACATGAACAATTTCATTGTAAAATTAGGTTTTTTGAAGCACCGAGGCTTTCCAGCCCAGTGGTGCACCCAAAACTACATGAAGCCTTGTTCAACACTGTTGATTGGTGACACCTACCAGTGACAGCGGCCAAATCAGTCGATCGACCTGCTGACGTGGCGGAAACATCACTAGCCTGCACTAACCTGGGTTAACAGCAACCTGTACTGCTATGGTAACCAATAAAGACTCCTATGGTAGCACATTGTAATATATGCACACTCTAGCAGTTATTCTCAATAGGCAAATTTTGCTGTTGTAATTATTCTGTTATGAATTTGTACAGTACACCCAGAGTCAAGAAGTCTATTTGGATATGAAGCTGTATGTATTAATGTATAATTAAATATTTTTGGCTATTCATGTTTTTACTGTTCATGACCTAAATACAGAGTAATATTTGTGTTGGGTTTAGGAGGGCAAAGTGCTTATGTGAGTGCAAAGTAGTTTTGTGTTTGGAGCACTTACTGTATATCCAGAAATGTGAACCAGTCATGTGACACTGCAGAAAGTGAGGCTGCCTTTGCCAGTGGTCATGAGATATAAGTCGCAATACAGGGCTTCAGAGAACATGTACTTGAAAGATGCTGTGAAGCTTTGGTATCAGACATAACATTACTAAAATATATATGATCTACTTCAGACTATACACAAATACAAAGAAGAGTACTTTGACAGCGCTTTAGAATCACCTTGATGCCGGCAGGATCAGAAGAGTACAATAAATAGTAAATTTGCAGAGGGATTTGTACCAACGGGTAAGTAACTTGTAAACCAAAACAGCCTCACTTCCATTAAGTCAATATTTAAAGAAGACCTTAGAAGTATAAAAGCAAAAGAAGTCAGGTGTAGTGACAGGGATTTGAATGCTACACTATTCAGGCCCAAATCAAGCACCTTAATTTTGTTGCTTGTGCTTCAAAAACACTTGAGTTCTTTGGATGCAAAACAGGATCAAGAACCTGGTGGAAACTAGGACTTGAACCCCAGACTACTAAAGCACAGCTTAAGGGGCAGAAGCAGTAGACCAGCCAAGTAGCTACACCCACCAACTTGATTCACCATTTCTTCTTAACTACCCAGGCTTTGGTGACGCCAGAGGGGAATACAGTGTCTGGTTAGAATCCTTTCCCTCAAAAGTGAAGACAAATTTGTTTAAATACAATTTACTGCATATTCATTGATTGTACATTAAAATCTCATGCATTAAAAAGATTATTGCAGCAAGTATTTAGTTCCAAATTTGTTTTCTTAAAATCTTAATGTCAGTCTTTATTTCATTGCTGCCCACAAGGTGGCAGAAAGCAAGCAAACTGCTGCCTGACTTGTACATTTATTCATGATTTTCTGGAAAGAGAAAATAACTTTTCATTTACCTGCTGTACTTAGTTCTGCTCACAATATAACATCAGTTTACTAACCTTTCAATTTTCTAGATGGGCCTTGGAACCCCTGCAGATTTTGTTTTTTTTTCTCCAGTCTACCTGGAGTTTTTTTTGTTTTTTCTGTCCTCCCGGGCTTTAGACCGTATTTGATCTGTACATCCTTCTTGTTTTATATCCACCATTGCTCCTTTCTCCTTATTTTTTGTACCATCTCTTTCTTACTGTTGTCTTTCTATCCTTGTAAAGCACTTTGAGCTACTGACCACTGTATGAAAGGTGCTATACAAATAAATGTTGTTGTTGCTGTTGATGTCTTTGGGTAACAAGTTACTCTGATAGTTGAACACCTCATTCAAATTAGGTTGTTAGAACAAAAGGGGTGAACACTAACTTTCAAATTTATATTTTAAAATATGTCTGAAGACTTTAACATTAGCAAGAATTGCTACAGGAGTGAGTGGAGGGGGAATCCTATGTATACTTTAATTTGACTTGGCAACACAGCAGAACAAATAAGTGGGGGTGAATACTGTAATATTAAATGTACAGTACATTAATTTTCATAACTTTGACATATACACACAGAACTAATGTATCACAGTACAGGCATATATAAATTATTGGCAAATTATATGCAGAATTACTTATCAAGTAATGTGCTAACTGAGAACAGAAGATTCCAACCGTCGCAGCATCATTTAAACATACCAACATTAATGTCATCAAATTAAGCAAAGTGTATATCATACTTCAATACTACACGTTCATGGTATGGTTCTTTATTTAACTCAATGACAAACAGAATTGCCATATTTATAATTTGGTTTAAAATCCTTCACCTTTGACTTCCTGAAGTACACATATGAGAACATTTTGCCTTCAGACAGCAAATACCTTGAAATTTACCATGAATTTAAAGTGCAGTCTTTGTTTTGTTTGTTTTTAATCCTAGTTACAAATCCATAGACCTTATTTTATGTAGACACCTTTAACCATTGCTTTAAACAGGAAGTCTTTAAAAATAATGAAGAAGGAACCATGGTATACTGCACAATGTTAAGTGTTATACTGGTATCAAAGTCCATGTCTCATATTTCCTCATCTTATGCATAGCTCACTCTTTGGATTGTTAAACAGTCATCACCAAAGCATAGAGGTCATTGAAACATGTTTCAAGAAATGCTTAAAATATCCTTCCAAAAGGTTGCAAACATTCAGTAAAATGTAGGCCTCTCCTCTCAGCCCTCCTGCAGTAATTTCTGGAAGACTTGGTACATACTGCATAATACTTCACATTTAAATATTTTCACAGTAGTAATTGTTGCATTACATGTTGACCCCTGACCTGAGCAGTGCTGCCAGCCTTGTGAAGAATGGTGTTGGACTTGTGACCTGAGATTATACAAGATGACCACATCACAAGTAGCCTGCAGTGCAGTACCTAACCTCTTTCTGACAGGTCCCACATACACACACATCCTGTGAATCCTGAGCTCATCACCTGGTGATTTGGGCAACAGTTCTACATAGGTGAATTTTCATGGTCTACATTTCCCTGTCCATAACCAGGTAGAGACATTCTGCCCTGTGCTCCTTGACCATAACGTACCGTTTGGATTGGAGTGACGTGCTTGGCAGAGTCAAGCCATGGTAAGTGGTCAGGCAGCTGCTTTACAAACAGTCATGACACAGCGCCACTTGTCCACGTCGGGCATCCCGACAGGGGCAAAGGCGTTGGTACCCGGAGCTGAGCCCCGCGCAGCTGAACAGCAGCAGCTCCTTCTGTAGACTGCAGTGCTGCAGCTCCTCAAACACCGCTGGGAAGATGTGGTTCACCTCCACTTCCAGCATCTTGCACTGCACTTTAAGCCTAGGACAGAAGAGGAGACTTCCACAGATCAAACATCCAAATTTCTGTAGTAAGTGTCCAGTAAACTGCATGATAACATTCCAAGCAATAAAAAAAAAATTGGATATGATTCAAATGGCGAGTGGCTCCCATCCTCCTTTTGGAAAGGGATGAGGTTATGAAAAGACTCATTAGTTCAGTGTCTGATTAGTTGTTATGCTGGGTTTTAGCATAACCAAGTTCTTGTGGGTCTGGTGCTGACAGTGCAGCATGAGGAGTGAAACGCAATGTGCTGAGCGACAGCAACCAGTTTCGTGATGGCAGGTGGGTTGTCCACTCACGTGTCAAAGGCTTGCTGGTTGTTGATGAAGCGGAAGAAGGTCGGCTCACACACCATGCCGGTACCCTCACATGCTTTCACACACGAGTGCCCTGGCTCTGATAACAGCACCTGCAGAGCGCTCAGTGGTGGCCAGGAGGGAGGCGGCTCCACATTGGGATTCCAGGCAAACCTCGTTGAGTTAGGGAGTAAAACAAAGGGGCTGCGTGTAGTGGTTGGAGAAAATGGGTCAATGGGGGTGCAGAAGTCCTATAAAGGAACACAAGGCAGGGCATTTACGATCTTCCTCAGAGTCCCAGCACTGAATTATACAGCACACCAGAAACACCCTGCTGTTCTACCCTCATGTAGAGTATATGCCTGGTCTGGATGGAGAAATATATTTACAAATGTATCACACTTCAAAAAAATTCCCTACTAAGCCAGTAAATAAATTCACTGTAAAATGTAAAAAAATTGATGTTGCAGCTCTTGTAGAACTGATATGAACACTATCATCACAGGGTTTAGCTCTTTGGTACATATCTATACCCAAAACCTCCTTAAATTGCACAGTGTGGCACTTCTCACGCATGCTCTTTTTCTTCAACCACTGGGGTTATCAAGAGTGAACTGTTGTTTTGGATATCTCCAGTGACTTAACCACCAGTCTATCTGGTGCAGTCACTGTGTAATTCTACCTGGTGTTACAGTTCTTGTTTTTTTTTCTGGTGGGGAACTGTCGTGTTCCTGTTCGCGTGGTCTCTCCGTAGGGGTTCGACGTTTGACAGGTCCATCAGAGCCAGGATTGGTCCGTCGGCAGATGACGTCACCCCTGCAAGTGCTTATCTGCACGGACCACCATGGAGGCAGCGGCAACAGCTTAGTCTCGGTCGTGTTCTCTGGCATTCTATGTCAAGCGGGGGATTTTGCTGTTTGCCCTTATTTGTACAGTGTTGGCACCGGGAAGTATACAACCCTCGATGTACCTGGTGCTAACACTTAGCGATCTTTTGTATTCACAACTATGTTAAAACATCAGGCGAAGTGGTGGTCTCCCACCCTTGTATTGGTTTAATGATTTCTATAATGGAGGTCGACTGGGCTTGAGTTTGTCATTTGTTTTCCTTTCTTTTCATGGCCCAGGTCAGGATGTCCGTTTTGTTCTGTTGTTGTTTTTGAGTTGGGAACCGCCTGTATTCTGTAAAACTGTTTGGAGCCTGGTTCTGGTTTTTGTTTGTTTGTATATGTGTCTGTATATAATTCCATCACTCCCACTGTAAATAAATTACACTTGGTCACTGTTAAACTGCATAACTGTGCCGTGTATCGGGTTCCTTGTTGAAGGGGGGTTCTTCCCTACCATCTACATTTTCTTCCTTTTCCTTAAAATGCTACGATCCTCAATGCTGGTCCCCTAGCCAACGAGCCGAGTCGTAACACTGGCATTTGGGGAAACCCCACCTGGTGCTGGATGTAGGCATGCACTCTTTCCAGCATCCCCTCACAGGTGTATTCAAAGGGCAGGTAGGGCTTCACCTGCAGGGACAAAGCACATGTCTTAGTGCCTGGAGGATGATAAAGAGCTGGGGAATCCCTAATGGTGAATGCAGGCTTTGGAGCCATGCCTGGGGCATCTATGTTTCATTCTGCTGAGGACAGTATACCTTGGTCTTCATGATCTCCTGTATAGTATCCTCAAACTCTTGGAGATTGCTGAAGCTGACAGTCATCACATGAGGCCTCCCTATGTACTGCTCCATGTAGGGATGCTGGGAGGTCACCTGTCCAGTAAGACAGAGACCTTTAGCACTGTGCGTTGTTACATTTGCCATTCAACAAATATCTTGAGGCAAAGCTGCAGGCACCCATGTGCACAGGTGGACATTTCATTGAACAAAGTCAGGGTAACCATGTGACCAGAAAGGTTTGAGGTATTCAGTGCAAATACTGACATATTTTCAAACAAAAGCCCTTGGTTTGTACGACCCACCTCTCGAGACGTGGGCTTTCCACTGAAAAATTTATGATTCAGTGAGCTGTGTGGTGGGTGGAACTTCGGCTGGAGAAAGATGCAGCCGCTGGCAACTGCCTCCAAAGGAGCGGGGCCTTCGTAAGGAAAGCCAAATCCAATGAAGAGCTAAATGCAGATTTTAAGAAAAAAACAAGAAAAATAAAACAACCTTTTAACATAACTGACATTAAAAATGGAAAATAAAATATCAGCATTTGACCAAGTTGTATTGTTACCAGGGCAAGGAGGGGCATGTCGCCTATTGGCCTTGGACTCCCAGAGCCATTTTTCTTCTTCCCTATGGTTGGCTTCTGGCTTCTCTCTACATTTGTTTTTAAATAAGCACCTTTGCTATTGATAGCAATACTTGCCACATGTCTAGCTTTATATTCGCACTACCCCATGTTAAATCCAATGAGGCAGGTATTTTGCAAAAGTGAGTAGAACTGCTTTGGTGAATGTGGACAAATATTCTGCATACAAAGTATGGCTGCTGTCCAAAGACCTATGATACCTTAGCCGTCTTCAGGAGTTTCAGAAGGTCTTTCTGGGAAAGCAGGCCATGGTTGTGCACGAATTTGGGTACCGCAGAGGAGCCCTCTTTATTGTAGACAGTGCCATGGATGTCCATGTAGCGGTGTAGAACTTCTAATAATTGTTCCTTCCCCTGGAGGGAGGGCAAAATGTGAAGAGCAGGCAAGAATACAGATCTGTTTGATTTTGCTTTATACTCAAGAGTACCAAGAGTGCTGACTGCATGTTGAGTAATCCTACTTCAGAGCCTCCTCTAACAAGTAGTTAGGCGCAAACATTTTGGTAGAAATGGGTACCTGAAAAAGGAGTGATGACTAGTCCTTTTCTCACCTCCCACATGCTGATCTCTTTCCCATACACAACACTCATATTGTTAACTTTGTTCCTGCTTATGTCCATCTTCTCAGTCTTCTTCAGTTTATCAATCACAAAGCCCATGAAGGAGTTGTCCGATGTGTGAGCTGCAACACAATGATATACGTTTCAGTAACCAGGTTGAAGGGCATTACAGTGGAGATTTGACTTTGTAATAACTTTTGTGGTTCAGTGGTGGTCCGCAGGTACTGTTTCACCTTCCCTGTTAAACAACTGAGATGTTCATTAAGAAGGAAATACCTGTGGTTATCCCCAAAAGCAGGATTGGTTCTACAACATATATGTTCTATTGAGGACAAAAATTGGATTACTGGTGCTGTTTTTGCTTACCAGACACCAAAGAGCAACATACTGCAGGGGTTTAGCACTGAGTATTTTCTGACTCGGAAAAGGACACACACTTACGGAACATGGTCATGTACTGTTTGCAGTTTAGGTTCCGATGGCCCCAGTCATTCTTGTAGCCATGCTTGATGGCATATTCCTTGTTGTTGTAAGCAGGCTCAGTGCCAAAGCTGTCAATCACGCGGAAACGGCATCTGTGACAGAGGGGCCCAGGTAACAATTTGCAGGAAAGGAACCCAATGACAATTCTGAAACTTCTCAAAAACACAGCCAAATTTAGGCTTGTGAAAGTCACCACGGCGGTAAAGTTTTCCAGCAGATACCCTAGTTGTGATTTGAATCAGCAACTTAAGTAAGGGAGCTACAGTCCTTACTGGAATCAGCTTCCAGGAGACCCTCCTCAGGCCTGTTTGGCAGCTCTATGTTCGCAACACCTTGTCACTGAGGAGGAGCCTCATCCCCAGCCTCTGTGGTATCTCAGCGAGGTAGCAACCATACATTTTTTTGTAGTTGTTAATACTGCAGCCTTGATGGACTGCTGTTCAAAAACTTCTAATACTGGAATTAGCTCCCTGATGGGTCAAAAACACAGGCTGGATTTTGTTGCCCACCAGATCAGCTGCTTGAGGACTGGACTACGGGTTCTGCATCCATGTGCTAAATGAATCAGTCTTCTTACCTATTGTAATACATCAGAATCCTCTGGAGGGGTACTTGGTCAGCAAGACATTATTTTCCCCTCCTGTATCTTTAGTGTGGAAGTTTTTTCTTTCCTCTCCACATTTACCACATGGATTTCTTATAACGTGACTACAAACAATTATGTTTATCTTCTTCAGAATATTTGTTTAGTTGTTTGGTGCTCTATATCATTCTGTGGAGAAATTATCTGACTTGAAATTGAAGATGTTCCAAATGGGTCTGTTTTCTGGTGTATACATTGTGTAGGCCATGTACTAAATGAAAACTATTTCTTCACAGAAATTAACCAGAATTAAATTACTGCTGAGACCAAAAGCAATCTTCACCCAGAGCATGAACAACTTTAATTTTTCTGAACTTCAGATAATGTCCATCATAACTAAAGCTAATACACACAAGCATGGTTTACTATTGTTTATTTATGGCCTCATATACTGAGAAGATGACAGAAGTTTGCTCACAGGTGTGTCTTCAGGGAGGCACCCATGTACTGCCTCATCTGATCTAGGCCATGATAGTCTGTGTAGATGAGGTCAAAGGGCAAAAATGTTATAAGAGGGCAGCCTTTTCTTCCCTCAGGTACTCCAAGAATTCTGTAACACAAGATGTGTAAAAGGTCATACCCTCCCCCCTGCAGCAGTAGAACAGCTTCTCTGAGTACAAGTAGAAGAAATGCTGGTTGGTCTGACACAAATTTGTTGGTGAAGATACATTGGTTCATCTATAAAACCCAATTTGGGAGATAATCAGTTTTTAGATATCTTCATAATGGCAGCTTTGTACCAAAGAATCTAGAAATCCAAATTTTGGAGTTAAGTAAAACACTTGTTTTAATCTGTTCAGATGAGGCAGAAAAGTTATTTAATCCATTAATGTCCTTGATTATTTGTTCAGTGGCCCTTCCAGGAACATTTATAAACCAAACACCCCAAGATGCCATTTGCCTCATAGTTTAAACATATTTTTTTAAATCAAATTCTTTCATTCTACTCATATTTTTGAGAAGCTGTAAATTTTACTGTGCAGTGGAATAAAACTGACATTGTTCAACATGAATTTTAAGCGGAGATCAGAGAGAAAATTGTTCAGTTAAAGGCAAAATCGGACAAATTCTGACAACTTAAGTTTTACATAATCTCCTATAGTTAAGCCTATGGCTATTATGTCTAAAGTAAACTATGCCTACATTTTGCTCCATGTCAGATGTAATATAAAGGATGTATTGTAATGTTCTTCATATATTATTTTGGGTGCTACACTTGAGGTTAGCAAAACACATTTTGAATTACTGATCAACATTTAAAGTGGAGAGGTGATGCAAAAAAAACTTTTATAATACACAGCAAGAAGTGCTTGTGGACCCCTCACAGTTCAGTCATTTACAGTACATTTTGTGCCCAATTGGAGCCAGACTACATGGACGCTCCACATAGACTGACACCGACATGCAGGTGTGGCTTATTTAACAATGACCTCCAGGTGCGGCCAGTTAGAGCAATGGGACTGCATGGAGAAGATGTGTTTTTGTGTTAACTGGAGAAAATGTTAATTACTTGAAGATAGAGCGTTGTGTTTTGTTGTTTTACAAAGACGGGGTTGAGCATTTCTCTTTTGGTTTGTTTGCTCTGTCTAGTTTTGAGCTGAGTTTGTATGGAGCTGCTAAATAAGATCTATTGGATGTCCTATGCTAAATCATTCCTTGAATGGGACATGCCTGGCGCTCACTGATAGTGTTCTCGACATAGTGAACTCATCACTAGATATGGGGGTTTTCCCTGACTGTCTAAAGACTGCAGTTGTGAAACCCCTGCTCAAGAAAAACAATCTCAACTCTTCTGTGCTCAGTAATTTTAGACCAATCTCTAACCTCCCGTTCTTGAGCAAAATTCTTGAAAAGGCAGTTATCAAGCAGCTAAATGAATTCCTGACTCAACACTCTATTCTAGACCAGTTTCAATCAGGTTTTAGAATAAACCATAAATACAGATAAAGGCTGTGTTTCTGGTTTTTTTCCTCTTAGATCTTAGTGCGACCTTTGACACCATAAACCATAGTATTTTTATAAATAGCCTTAGACAGTGGGTGGGCCTCTCCAGCAATGTCTTAAAGTGGTTTCAGTCCTACCTAACAAACAGAAAATTCTTTGTGCACTGTGGTGATTATTCTTCGGATGTACATGACATTGAGTATGGTGTTCCACAAGGATCCATTCTGGGTCCACTGCTTTTTTCAATTTATATGCTTCCTTTAGGAAAAATTATTTCAAAACACAAGGTGAGTTACCACAGTTATGCAGACGATACACAGCTTTATCTATCTATAGCCCCGGATGACCTAGATGCTCTTGGTTGTCTGATTCACTGCGTTAGCAGTATTTCAGATTGGATGAGTGGCAACTTTCTCAAATTAAATAAGGAGAAAACAGAAATCATAGTGGTTGGCAAACAGGGATGTAGCGAAGCTATTAGAAATAAACTGGATCCCTTAGGTTTAAGGATCAAGACAGAGGTAAAACATTTAGGGGTAATCATAGACTCTAACCTAACCTGTAAGTCACATATTATCCAGACTACGAGGACTGCATTATTTCATTTAAGAAATATAGCAAAAGTTAGACCCCTTATAACTTTTCAAGATGCCGAAAAATTAGTTCACCCCTTTGTTTTTAGTCGTCTAGATTACTGCAATGCACTCTTAACTGGACTACCCAAAAAATACATCGACTACAGTTTGTGCAGAATGCTGCAGCTAGGATTGTAACCAGGAAAAGAAAATCGGAGCACATCTCAGCAGTGTTAGAGTCATTACATTGGCTACCTGTACTGTTTAGAATTCACTGTAAAATACTTCTAATGTTTTATAAGGCCTTAAATGATCTTGCTCCATCCTATATAGTGGACTGCCTTATCCCCTTACAATCCAAGTCATAAACTTAGATCCTCCGAAGGAAGTCTGATGAAAATCCCAAGAGCCAAGCTAAAAGAAGTGGGGAGGCAGCTTTTTGCTGTTATGTCGCTAAAATATGGAACGCTCTACCAATTGAAATCCATCACACTAGTACTCAATTTTTTTAAGTATACTTTAAAAAATTGTTAAAAACCCATTTTTTCAACATGGCTTTCTCGTAGCTACATTTAAGTTGCTTTCCTTATAGATCACATGGTATTGTTTCTGTCATTTTTGTCAGGGAGCCGTTCCTGTACTAATCTTTGCTACTCTATGCTGCCTTTTCCGGTTCTTCTGTGGTGCTGAGCTGCGCCACCACCACCAAATCAAAGCACCAAGAAGCCCCCTGAACTGATGGTATGAAGGCAGATGTCCCATTGTGCAACAGAACAACAAAGAGAACTGATTCAGAAACTTTTTGTTAGATGGAATGCCCAGTCGGGGGGGTGGGTGGTCTTTTGGCCTTGGAACCCCTGCAGATTTTATATTTTTCTCCAGTCTAACTGGAGTTCTTTTTTTTTTTTTAGTTTTTTCTGTCCTCCCAGCCATCTGACCTAACTGTTCTATTGTAAACATACTCTTTTGTTTACTGGTCTACCATTCATTCTTCTTCATCTCTTTATCACCATGTAAAGCACTTTGAGTTACAGTTATGCATGAAAATGTGCTATACAAATAAATTTTGTTGTTGTTGTGTCACACCCTTGTACTTACATTGGTTAAAAGTATCAAGCAAGTGCGTAAATGTTATAGTCAAGAGAAAACAGGAAGCACATAAAAAGGAGATAAACATACAAACAGAGCTCACCCTTGGAGGTTCTGGATGGAAACTGAGATCTCCATACGGTGGCCGAGGATATAGAGTGCGGTCAAGATGTCGGCCCACTGGACCATCTCACCCAGCGGGCCTCCCTTCGACACCAAAGAGCTGAACACATCACCGCTCTCTACTGCCAAGAAGCCCAGGTGAACCAGGATCTGTTGGTAGGAGGTAGGCAGTCCATCTTATACACAGACAAATAGAATGGCTGGTCCAGTTGGCAACAGCTGCAACAGCTTGTAATTCCTTAAATATTTACTAGACTAATAGGGCTTTGTTAAAATCAGACATTCCTAGTTGGCCTTGACTGTACCCTCACCTTCTTCTGCTGCCTCAACTGATACCCCAGCTGCTTGTCTAAGTGCCGGGCAGCTGCAGCCCACTGTGGGCCTAGCCTGTGGATACGTTTCTTCATGAATGTCAGTGATTCCCTATCATCATCCAACATCGCCAGCAAGGCAGACATGTCTTCACGAAAGGTTGCCTGTTGGGAGAAGCATTTGTGGACGTAAAGAACAGCTGCTGTATTTTTCCTCATTATAAACATGAATAGCAGAATACTTAAAGCCGATACAAAAAACCCACTGGTCTCTTTTCTTCAGCCATGTGGGGGATCATGGTCTGAATGTGGTTCCTCCAGGCCAAAGGGGGACAGAAATCCTCCACCTCACTCAGGTAGATGAGGAATGAGCAGTTGGAACCGTCCACACCATAGGACGCATAGCAAGGTTCCGAAGTCCAGAAGGTCTTCATCCACTGTGAACAGTAAGGGATAAATTGGTAGGGAAAGCACAGAACTGAGATGTCAAATCAGCAGGGAGGGGCACGCATGAACATAGTGATAGAGCAGGCGAGAAAACCAATGGGTCTGCACATCCCAGAAAAATGGCCTGATGAACTTACCTCCATTTTATTGGCACATTCTGGGTAAAGAGGATCCACAGGGGTCTCACATGATTTGGTTGTTGGCTGTCCGTCTGTAGGAGAACAATGGCATTTACATGTATGCTTTGCACACACTAGGTTTACACACACACACAAACACACACACACACACACACACACACACAGAAAAATACTGGTTAATGTCAAATTGTCAAATTTTTAAACACTGTAAATCTCTGTACCTTTATATATGTGCTGTATTATCATGTCGCTCGGTTATGAATGATGTAAGAAGGGCTAAGATTCTTGCAATTTTATCCCTACATTTCTAATCCATGTTGTACAGAGGCAGGACACAAGTATGAGAGATGTGAGCAAATGACCATGTGGGGGTTATACCTTTGACTGAGCTCTGCGTCATTAACTGCTCAGTGCGCGCTGCCACACGGGATACGTTCAGGGTAATGGCCTGGATCTGCTCCATCAATTTTATGGGATGGAACCTGCTGGAACATGATGATCACTGTCAGACACATCAAAAAGACACATAAGGTTTTTGACTCCAAAGTTTAAGGTTCATACTGACGGGGGCTTAAAAAAGGTACTTAATAAGACAGTATGTATATATTCACACAAAACATATCCAGCTGAACAAATTAAAGGCTTCGGCAGTATAATTGGCCTTTCCTTTTCTCTTACTCCTTTCTTTCTTTCTTCCTTTCTTATTAAAGAGGCTTTCCCTTGCCATGAGAAACACAAGGATATTCTGGAACATGAGAGTGACAATAGCCTACGGTGCCCTTTTGGTTCATGTATTAAAACAGAGAAGTGGTGAGGAAAAAGCCAGTTGGCCCAGTTGCACACAATGGTGTTCTGTGGTCAGCGCTCCATCACTGCTAAATCATCTACTGCAGCCAACCTGAGGATCAAAACACACAGTTGCATCTAACCTGGTGACAACACTGGAATGCCGCTGCTGGGACAAGTTATCTGCTCGCTTCAGGAAGTCCTCCAGCATGTCAGCAATGTTGTACAGGAGCTGCTGGGACTCCAGTGTCCACATCCCTTGAACACCACCAAGACAAAGTAAATGGTGAGATTGCAGAGGGGTCATGATGAAAGGGTCAGATTACAGCTTTTTCTTTCCTGAAGAGAAAAAAAAACGTAGCTTACCAGATGAAAAACTTGTCATTTAAAAAAGAAACACTAAAATAAAAAAGGTAGTTTTGTGCATTACTATAATAATACTGATGTTTTATAATATTTGTAACAAAAGAAATTTCCACCTTTCCGCCATTGTTATATTTTCACTCATTCATTATCAATAACAGCTTTAATGTTGCTGAAAGTAGCTTACTGTAAGCCTTTTTGGAGAAATAAAAATTCTTGGACAATATATTCATTAATAATGATGTGAAGTATGGCGATACTACCTTCTGAGCTGGGAATGACCATGGATTCCTTCAAGCTTGTGGCTGGGTTCTGAATCCTGAAGAATATCATCAGGATGACCATGGTAAAGAAAATTATCCCTATGACAAAAAGCCTGCGACGAAAAGAGTAAGTGGAATGGAAGAGCGGCAGTGGATGAAGGAAAGAAACAGCAGGGAAATTCCAAGAAAGTAAGAACAAAGAGGAAAAGATATGCAAAGTGCTGCTCTATATTCAGTTGCACATTTATACACCACACACAGGCCAGTTTAGAGTCACCAGTTCACCAGAAACAAAAGCCTTTGAACTGTTTGCGGACCCAACAGCCCAGGAGCTGTGAGGCACCAGTGGTATCCGCTGCACCACTTTCACTTAGAATACTGTTTACACACACACACACACACACACACACACACACACACACACACACACACACACACACACACACACACACACACCAGACTGATCTGAAAGCCCTGCAGGACCTCTACACCCAGCAGTGCAAGAAGAAGGCCCATAACATCCTGAGGGACCACAGTCACCTCAGCTACAAACTATTCTCCTTGCTCCCGTCCGGGAAACACTTTAGAAGCATCTGGACAAGGACAAGCAGGTTCCGGGACAGTTTTTTCCCCCACACTGTAAGACTGCTAAACCGCTGACCCCTCCCTTGGACAACGGAAACAGTCGATTGGAGTCTGTCTGTATGCCTGGCCCCCCCCCATTGTATAAAACTCTGTCGGTGGTGTGTTGTTGTTGGTTTGGCTGCTGTTGTTTGATTTCCGTTTCTGTTGGTTTTCTTCTGCTCTGCTACTACCTGTTCTGTCTGCCATCCCTGCTTACTAACCTCTATATATATTTTCATATTTCATTTCTTATTTACTTATTCTCCTTGTTTATTTACCTTTTTCTTAATTTCAGTATTTATTATTTAATATTCTATACCTATTTACAAATTTTTTGCACATATTTATTTACTGAGAATGCCTGGAAACAAAAACTTTTCATGGTGACAACACTGCTATGCTGTGTTAGGACATCCATGACAAATAAACCTTGAACCACTGAACCACACACACAGAGTATGCCTCTTGCTGTTAGGAGGTGCAAGCTTGAGGACAGGTACCACCTACACTGGGTTTACTCGACACCCTGTAGGAATATTTGGGGCAAATCAAAAGTATGGAACCACCTAGGCATTCTGAGGATGCCTGATTGATGCAACACCTTTTTAAACTGGACCAACAGTTATATCTGTGAACGATGTGTGAATGCCTGATGCTGTGTCGATGACGGTCATCTTGAATTCATCTCTGTGAAAATTCCAAATAGGAAGGGATCACCTCACCACTCTACCATGTTTAAAATTTCAAAGGAAATTCAGTGATGAGGTTGCTTTTTTTTATATCCATTCAAACTGACTAGGAACAATGTCTACAGTTGTGCCTTTGTCAGGACCCGGCCAGGGGGAACCCACCCACCTGTCACAGGTGCACCAGATCAGATCATGAATGCAAGGATAAAAGGCACAGGGTCAGACGGCACTGGCACGGGATCTCATCCGTAGTTCCTCATGGTTACTGTGTGTTATCCCTGCGCTTCCTTGTGCTCTCTAATAAACCTCTCTCGTGAGCCCTAGCCCCTCGTGTTGTTTCCGCACGTGGGTCCCTTACCTCATCCCCACCGGCTTCCTGACAGCCTTGTTCAAAATGGAGAGCACATTCATCACATTCTGTGAAATGGTCTCAGTTCACACCTGTTTTGCTCTCACAATGGATGCTTAATATTTGCACTGTGATGGGTCAAATTTTATAATCAGTAAATCATATACATACACTGCCCAGCCAAAAAAAAAGTCACCACTTGGATTTAACTTAGTGTTGTGATCTGGGGTTTCTTCAGTTGGTCAGGTCTAGGCTCAGCAACGTTATGTGCCCAAAAAATGGGGTGAGCTGACTACCTGAATATACTGAATGACCAAGTTTTTCCATCAATGGATTATTTTTTCATATTCCAAGAAGACAATGCCAGGATTCATTGGGCTCAAATTGTGAAAGAGTGGTTCAGGGAGCATGAGAGAGACATCATTTTCACACATGGTTCGGCCACCACAGAGTCCAGACCTTAACCCCATTGAGAATCTTTGGGATCTGCCAGAGAAGACTTTACGTGGCACTCCGACTCTCTCGTCATCGATACAAGATCTTGGCGAAAAATTAATGCAGCTCTGGACGGAAATAAATGTTGTGACATTGCATAAGCTTATCGAAACAATGCCATGGCAAATGCATGCTGTAATCAAAGCTAAAGAAGGTCGGACAAAATATTAGAGTGTGTGACTTTTTTTTGGCCAGGCAGTGTATTAACTCCTTTTATATGTAAAAGAAAACAATGGTTTTGATTTAATGCTTTTACAGAACATATACACAGTTACTCCAAGGGTTCCCACACACTACAACTATAGTGTTCATCTTTCCTGGTGAACAAAGTATGTAAAATTTTGGGTAAAAAAAAAAAATCTTGTTATGGCAACTCATAGCATATGTGAAGCCTTCTGCTGTAACTCATGAGGTGTCCCTCAAAGCATCTTTACTTTGAATGTTATTAGCTTTAACTTTGCACCTATTAACATGGTTCTAATTTTAGCTTGGTGCTGAACAGACTGAGGACAAACTTCAAATGTAAAACCCAAGTGTGTACAACCTCTCCCTTGTCACCCACAGCGGTGTCATTAAATAAAGCTGTACTATTGACTGCAGAATGAGAATAAAGCACTTATAAAGCACTTATTCTCACATGTCACTGAGTATTTATTACATACCACAACAATGACACATTATTTCAAAGGAACTACATAATGGCAGTTTTCCTCTTCCCCATTCAGTTAACTAGTAGTCTATACAAGAGTTTACTGTGTAAAGATTGTATTTCATACCGCTATTGCTTATGTGGAATAAATGAGTGCATCCTTACCTTATTGGGTGAAACATATAGAGCAATTTTCTCTTCATAATTGTGAGGTCCTAAAAAGGAGCGTATTTTCACCTGTCACACTTTTTACCTGAAGGCCTCCTCTTTTTAGAGCTCTGAAGCACTATGCAAATGTGCATGTGAGAGAGAGCGAGAGAGAGAGAGTGTGTGTGTGTGTGTTTGCGTATATGTGCAATTTCCCAGTGAAAGACTGGCTCTGATCCAAGACGTTTCCTACTTGATGCAATATGCTTCTGGCTGACTACTAGAGGGCCTCACCCAGAGCTGCCCAGCAACTTGGAGAATATCAAAGAATTCAATCTCACACAGCACCTCTGACTTGTCCAGCCAGCTTGACATCCTCTGCCAACCCCTCACCTATATCTAGGCTTACCTACTCCTGGTCTTTTGCTTTCTCTGTCATCACCTTTTGTGTACCTGCTTGCACCTATTTTGTCCCACCCTCCTTTCTCCTCAAGACCCCTCTGGACCCAGTTTCCTTCCTCACTGCATTCTAAGTCTTTATGGAACCACCACATCTCCACATCCCCCCATGGGTGCAAAGTTTATTATTTTCACTGAGCACTCATACATAAATTTTGCTCGAGTCCACTTCCATCTCGCTATGACAGTTGTGCCTACTTAGTTTTCTTCTGCAACCCCTGTGTAAACATTTGAAAATATTATGAGGAGGTTTCATATTACATTACTTTCCTTATTTCTTTTGAGGATGCCTTTGTCTAAATTCACTTACATAGGTTATACCCATAAAATTTCCCCAGATAATTGAGCAAATTTTATGACAACTACCAACATAATCAGGTGCCCTCCAGAGTATATGATCTTTAACCTGCTACCTGAGTTCAGGTCTTTTTCCCCCATATATTTACATGAAGCAGAAACTTTTCCTCATTCTTTTCATCCTATCCAATAACAGCACCCCATCCCACACTACTGGAAGCCAGCAGGGAGGAGCTATAACCCCCGTACTGGCACAGATGTGGCAGAATGCCGTGTGCCTCGAGGGAAACTTTTCCATCTATTTGGAATACAGGTACTGTATCATGTTTCCAAACTGGCACACACGGTGTTTGCAATATTCTGGTTTCACTCTTTTTATGGTCCTGCCAACCTTGGACAAAGGAAGAATGGTTCAGACTTCAGCTTCTGGCACATTTTCACCTGGATTATTAGTCACACACCTTGCCTGTGCTTGTTGCCTTGAGCTCTGAAAAGATCCCCACTACATTAAAAAAATTTTTTCTCCAGTCTCAAGTACTCTTCTTGCAAAACACGTGTTAATACAGGCACCAATAGCAATCATACCCTTCCCTGGGAGGGTAGCACATACCATACCCTGTTCGGTCAATTCTCAGTGTGAAAGTCATCCTAACTGCCATGGTCTCTTGGAGGAAAAAAATTGAAATAAATAAGAAGTTTATGATCTTTAGATCAGTGCCCACGTGGACATAGGGCTGTTAAATGGGATGCATAGCAATACCAACGCAAGTCTGACATAAGATTGACATTTTTACACAAGCAAACATAGTTTTGAGGCAAATTTAGGAGTTGCTGAACTACATTCAGCCCAGAAATGGACAGACTGAAAGCTGACAGTAAAAAACATTTGGTTTCAGACAGCAAGTATACATCTTGTTCCCAGAATGTGTGACCCAAGCTTTAGTGTTATTGTACATGAAAAATTCCATCTGCAAACACACAATGACTACATAATGAGAAAATGTCACTCTTCTAAATAAAAACAAATATTTTTGTGTGGTATATGTATGGCTTTCTGTCTTGCCATAAGTCAGTCAATGGTCTGTTTAGGATTTCTGGGCACTGCTCACTTCTTCTGAATGTGTAGATGCTGTTCTTGATGACACTTGGCTGCTGTTTTCCAAGGTTAATTATTTTCCGAGGTCCTTACCAACATCCCTGCTAAGGGAGGCAAAAGAGTCACTGAGGGCAGTGGAACAGAAAACAGTATGCAATAACTTCAAAATTCTGGATATTAAGGTAACAGCTATATAATAATCATAAATGATCAGGACCTACATCATCAAAAGCATATTTAGTGGCTACTGTGAAGGATACACAGGACTGTGGAAAATCATAGACACTGGACCCTGTGAAAGCCTTTGGCCATGATCATTTGACTGAAATAATAGGATTTTGGAAATATAACAGCTGGCACCTATTCTTTTATTGTTTACAAAAGAAGTTGCAAAATGGGTATTATAATTTCTATAAAATCAGCAATATATCTTTAAAGACAGCTCACCATTGAGTTCTTTGGAAGTTTTTCTATGTTATGTCCGCAGTCAAAAACATCCTAACTTCACTTCTGCATGGAAGGATTTTTGTCAAGCACGGTTTGGAGCAGCACCTGGGTGGATGTCATTTCATTCTCCATTTACAGCGGTTTGTATGAAATTTACATGTTCTTGCCATATTTGTGTGAGTTTCCTCCTACACTCCAAAGACGTACATTGAATTGGTTCCTAAGCGTTATCAAGAGCTTTGAACATTTGAATTTTGTGAAACAGTGTGTGTGTATGCATAGCAGCTGTGTCACTGAAGAAGGAAAAACCCCAAACTCCCCATATGTTGAGATAACACTGACTGATGTTGGTGTAAACTGCAGAAGCCATTTTAAGTGTATGATATTCTCCACATGAACATGCCATGGACAGCCAACCAAGGCTAAGACTGTTTGCAGTGGGAGCGCTGAACTTCCTTTCATGGCTGCAGTACATACCAGGTGTGTGTCAAGGCAAGTCTTTACCTGTTCCAGAGAGGGAAGGAAAAGTAACAAAAGTGAGATGTGCCCCTAAAACTTACTCAGAGACGAAGAGATCACCTTGTAGAAAACCACAGGGTTTGGTTTCCCAGCAAAAAAAAAAAAATTACTGCGTGGCGATACCATTGCAGAGGGGACCTCCAGGTAACACGCTTACCCGGGAGGAGAGCCAGGTCACACTACAGGGCTCACACTGTAGTGCTCTGGCACCAAGATCACCTGCTTTGCTTAACAAGGTCAGTACTATCTGTATACTAAAAGGATTGCATTAAATCTTGGGGCAGAGGGATACTGACTTGCAACCAGAAGCTTGCAAGGACAAATCCTATGAGGTTAGAGTAGTGCTGTATCTGAGACAGAGTCGTCACCTAATTTATTTGCGGGAAAATAAGCAGCTGCTATAAATGAACAGAAAAGGAAAAAACAAGGATCCTGACCATGTGCCCTCAGGTTATGATGTCTAAATGTGTTACAGGTATCCCACAGATGTCAGTAATGGATGTTTGCAGCTTTTGTGTCTGTTTCATTCTGCTGTGTGCCTCCCACTTCAGCCAGAGTAAGTAATGTCCCCATCTGAAAAAAGCTTTTCCAAAACCCTTTTCCACACTGTATGTTGCTCACCTGCATAGCAGTACAGTTGTGTTCACAACTGGGACATTTTGTAAGAAAATGATGTTCTGCATGCTTCCGTGGTGCAATGTGCTTACAATGAACTGGCTGGAAAATCCCAGTGATATTAACTCACTAAAAATGGCTAAATTCAGAAGGCCAAAATGATTAAAAGAGCATACAGACACAGCTCTGCCCTCAAAACACCACCCTAGAAGCACAGAGGGCAAATGGCTTCTGAACAAGTCCAAATACCAGAAAAGGACACATTAACTGATCTGTCCAGTTAAAAAGTATCCCTGAATACAGGGGTTACCACCTTTTTAACACCAAACACATGAGTTTACTTGATGCACGGTGGTAGTTAGCACAAGAAAACCCTTTACAAAGTAACAGCTATGAGTTCTTTGAGTGGGTAAAGTTAACTAACCCTATTCACCCATTTAGCTATGATCAATAACAGCAAATCAGGGTCTTTGTGGTCTGGATTCAGTACTGAAGATACAGGATGTGAGGCAGGGAACCCCCTGGACTAGAAGATGTTCTATCATAGGCCCATCTCTCGCTCGCTCGCTCTCTCTCTCTCTCTCTCTCTCTCAGTTACTCTTTCATCAGTGGTGGGACACTTACACAAAACACAGAGAGAACATGCATACTCCACACAAATATCTCCACCTGAAACACACAGCCTCGTCCTGCAACTGTAAGACACTAGAGCTACCCACTGCACTGCCATGCTGCTCTAACAAACATAAACAGAATAAACTAAAAGGTTGGAAATATAGAAGCATATGCATTCTATATGGGGTTCCAACAACTAACATTGATATATGGCTCATGGCTGGATTATGGACCACAAGCTGTGTTCATTGTGCAAAGACAAAAGATACAGAACATATAAACTAACCTCTCAACCTAATAGTCCTCTGCACAACTCCAGCTTTGATCCACTTCCTGCCCAGAAAACAAATTTGCTTATCAGTCCAACCTCCACGTCATAATTTACACAGGACTCAACCCTCACAGTACAGCACTAAAGTCATTTAGACTTGTTTTTTACACCAGTGCTAAAAAAAATGACACGCATTGTATGACTTCAAGACCAAGGACTCAAGGAAGTTTGTGGTTTGAAGAACTAGACTGGTGACCTTAAACAAACAAGCACACAACCTTTCAGGACTGTGGGAAGCTGTTTAGATGAAAACCTATGCTGGAAATGTCTGGAATGCTGTTCAGTTTCAAGTGGGGGAAGTGCCATTTTACTACAGGATTAATGACTAAATGTCAAGATGCCGACAGGGACAAGGTAAGGGACCCACGTGCGGAGATGACTTGAGAGGATGGAGTTCATGAGAAGGGTTTATTAGAGCACACAAGGAAGTGCAGGGATAACACATGGTAACCATGAGAAGCTACGGATGAGATCCCATGCTGGTGCCGTCCGGCCCTGCACCTTTTATCTCTGTACTGATGAGCTTATCCAGTGCAGCTGCGACGGGTAGGCAGGCCCCACTTAGCTGGTTCCTGACACCAAATAGCACAGGTAGCACCTTCAAGGCTTCATGCATGGCCACAAGGCTCTTCCTGGAGGCATAGTAAATTATGAGCACTGTGTTTAGAGGAATCATCCCTGCTTTTTCACACAAACACACAAAGCTCATTTTGTTTTTCTTAAAGACATGAGCTACGCTTGCTCCCCAAGATACCAGACACAGAGGTGTAGGAGAACACGTGTATGGTTGTTGCCATGGACATCACTACACTACGCTGATTAGCCACAACATTAAAACCACCTACCTAGTGTAGGTTCCTCTCATGCTTTCAGAACAGCTCTGACCCATTGAGGCATGGACTCTACAAGACCTCTGAAGGTGTCCTGTGGTATCTGGCCACAAGATGTTAGCAGCAGATCCTTTAAGTCCTGTAAGTTGCGAAGTGGAGTCTCCGAGGATTGGACTTGTTTTTCCAGCACATCCCACACATGCTCGATTGGATTGAGATCTGGGGAATTTGGAGGCCAAGACAACAGCTTGAACTCTTTATCATGTTCCTCAAACCATTCTTGAACAATTTTTGCAGTATGGTAAGGCCAATCAGGGAATACCATTGCCATGAAGGGGTGTATGTGGTCTGCAACAATGTTTAGGTAGGTGGTACATAGATGGTAACATCTGCATGAATGCCAGGACCCAAGGTTTCCCAACAGAACATTGCTCAGAGCAACACACTGCCTTTGCCGGCTTGCCTTCTTCCCATAGTGCATCCTGCTGCCATCTTTTCCCCAGGTAAACGATGCACATGCACCCGGCCATCCGCATGATCTAAAAGAAAATGTGATTTGTCAGCCCAGGCCATGTTTTTCCATTGCTCCATGGTCTGGTTCTGATGCTCATGTGCCCATTGTAGGCACTTTCAGCGGTGGACAGAGGTCAGCATGGGCACTCTGACAGGTTTGCGGCAATGCAGCCTCATACGCAGCAGCAATGCACTGTGTATTCTGACACCTTTCTATTGTGGCCAGCATTAAGGTTTTCAGCAGTTTGTGCTGCAGTAGCTTTTCTGTGGGATCGGGCCAGACAGGCTACCCTTCACTCCCCATGCGCATCAGTGAGGCTTGGGCGCCCATGACCCTGTCATCAGTTCACCAGTTGTCCTTCCTTGGAGCACTTTTGCCAGGTACTAGACACTGCATACCAGGAACACCCCACAAGACCTGTCGTTTTGGACATGCTCCAACCCAGTTGTCTACCCATCACAATTTGGCCCTCTCAGATCCTTACACTTGCCCATTTTTTCTACTTCCAACATGTCAACTTCAACAATTGACTGTTCACTTGCTGTCTAATACATTCCACCCCTTGGCAGCTGCTATTGTAAGAAAATAATCAATGTATGTACATATGTACTGTATTAGTACTGTAGTCTACTACAGTCTACTAATTTACCAGTTAAGGTCATTTACTCTATATTAAGAAGGCTTCCTAATAACAGCTTCTCTTCTAGGCCTGCAAAACTTGATGGAGCTGAATGTCCAGAAGCTGGTTATGGTGTCATGCAACCAGAGAGCAGAGCTGCACTGTGACATTATCTCCAGCACCCAGCTCATGGTCAGCAATATCACCTGGCTTGATCCAACTGAAACAGTACTCTGCACAGCAAATGACTCGATCCCCACAGATGGACCTCTGTGCACCTACAAGAAGGGCGAGCAGCTGGTGCTCCACCTGCAAAATGTGACACCAGCCACCCAAGGCACTTACACCTGTAAGATCCGGTCAAATGCAGGCGTGAAGAGTAACAACTCTGTTGTCCAGCTACAAGGTGAGCTCACACATCATGCAGGCTGTCACACACTGAGGTTCTGAGGTTCTTAAAGGTTAACATTTGGGGAAATTCCAGCCAGTGGTGTGGGCCTTTAAGATACTTTACATTAAATACTACAGTTTGTGATTGTGCTGTTTTCTTAATGTAATCCTTTTATATAAATTGGCAATTTAGTGTAGTTTAGCATTTCACTGGGGTCTGAAGGTGTCAGGTTCATGGTCTACCCATCTTACTCTTTACTACATTTACCTTTGTTCATTTAGTCACTTTCCTCCAATGTGGACTACAGTAGTAACTATGTGCTGTGGTGTACAGTAATGTACTAAATCATCTGCAGGCTTGCGCACGCACGCGCGCGCACACACAGGTCAGTTTAGAGACACGAGCTCACTCATGTTTGGACTGTGGGGGGGGGATCAGAGCACCCAGAGGAAAATCACACAAACGTGGGGAGAAAATGCAAACCAATCACAGACTGAGCCAGACTTCAACCCTTTAGGAAGGAGGGCATCAAGATCACAGTACTGAAATGGGCTCCTTTCCCACAGAATGCTACACAAATGGGTTGTGGTCATCATCTGGCACAGAGGTGTCCTGCTGGTTCCCTGGTGTCTACCCTAAAGGCACGATCCACTGGTTCTCTGGAGACAACAATGTGACGGCACAGGCTGAAATGAATCCCAGCCAGGCAAACATGCAGGGCATGTTCAACGTGTCCAGCACACTGCATAACGCCCAGCCAGAGGAAAGTTACAGTTGCCAACTGTGGATCCCCACCACAGGGGTCACCTTGGCAGCGGTCAGAACAGAGGGGATCCATTCAGCAAAGTCCCAGCACAACTTAGGACTGAACAATAGAGCAGATGGCCTTGATCAGCAGCTGCTGTGGGTCTTACTGCTGGCCAGCATCATGATGGAGTAACACCATCCTGTGGAATGCTGCCACAGGTTTTGGCCTGGACAGGAGAAGCATATCAGTACTGATCCAGCTTTCATCACTTTGCATCATTTATTATTTAATACTTATACTGCATTCTCTAAGCTGCATTTAACCAGACTTAACCACAATGCATACTTTTTATTATATAAAAATATTTTGACCAGTACTGTTTTCTTTTGTCTTTTTTTTTTAAAGTATCTCCACCACCCCTAGCTGTGTTAACAAGCAAAAGGTATTTAACAAAAGTCATTTCATGCTTTTGCTGATGCTTTTGGTGAAGCACAGGTCAGGACAGGGTCTGCAGGGTGGGAGCTTCACCAGCAGTTACACTCCATAAACTGCATTTTCTATCCTACCCGCTTACTTCGGCCAATTTTCTTGGACAAAATTGAAAGTAGTACAGAGCACAGGTTTCACGAAAGGAAGTGTGTTTTGTTCAGAAGGACGATCGGGTACAAAGCAGGTACCTAACATTCAGTTCGTGTTAGCACATTTTCAGTTGCAGGAATATTCAACAGTACCAAAATTGTAAAGTGAAGTAAATAAACCTTCCCAGCTATTGTAGGGAGGTTAGTGCTAATTGAGATGTTATTACTGATCTTAAAAACAGTTCTTGCAAAACACGACTCCAACCAAGTTATTAAATCATATGAATATTATATGAACATGCGTCTGATGGACTGCTGTCCTGTCCAAGGAGTACAGTCACAAGGATTCTGGGATGGGCATCGGACCCCATGACCCACACCAGGGTAAACTGGTTAAATGAATGGATGGATTATGCAATGTATTTGAATTCATGCAGATGTGAGTTACATATTCATAAGATACTGCTCCGACCCACAGGAGGCTGGGAAACACACCATTGTACATTTCTAAGACAAAAATTATTTTCTATTCTTGTGCATACTCTTGAAGCAGGTAAACATTCCCACACTTTTTCCAGTATTTCCTGTTTTGCACCTGCAGGAGAGCAAATCAAAATGTGCAAAACACGAAAGGTTTTGTAAACACCCTGCGGCTCCCAGAATAAAGTTTCTCCTTAATTTCACACTCTCCATCCCCATTACACTTTTCTCCAGCATGGACCAAAAAAAGGACACTGATTTAGCAAGATCCCTGCAACACGAGACAGTGGACGTCGTGCCATCAGAATGGGAAGCTGCCCAAGAGAAAAACCAAAGACCTGCAGAAGCTCTTCCTGCTACAGATAATGGACAATTGTTCCCTCTGCTGTGTTATAGGAACTCCACTTGTTCCTGCGCAGCACACAGCTTTCAGCCACATTTATCTTCAGTAACACACAACTCCACAGTGGGGCTGTGAAGTTGCTCAACTGACGCACAAGACACACACAACTGCAGAAAGAACCAAACAATATAAACTCAGTCGTGGGATCACCATAACTGTTGGGCTTTCCTGACTGAGTTGCACTGTGGTGCTTTTTTGAAACACTGCCTCTCTTGCTTTCCTTTACAGCAGTGCCCCTCACTGGTGACTATGGCAACGCTCCTCCTGTGTAGCGTCTGTCACCTCATGTCATTAAACACCTCCTGATCCAGGGTATTTGAGATAGAACCCCGTAAAGGCAGAGCCTTCACTCTCAGATGTACACAGGCCCACCAATGCAGAAGACCTTGTGTGTGTGTGTGTGTGTGTGTGTGTGTGTGTGTGTGTGTGTGTGTGTGTGTGTGTGTGTGTGTGTGTGTGTATGAGAGAGAGAGAGCTTCCCCTTTACAGGCAGCACCACAGACAAAGAACATTGTTCCTGTGGACTAAGACAGGGAAGTCACCAATGATCAGTTATCCTGACTTCCTCTTTGTGCCCCGTTTAAACCCACTGCGCCGCCACTGCTGTTGTTTCTTACAGAGCTCCAGCCTGAGGGACAATGAGGCCGGCAGAGACCAGCAGGTGAGCACGGCTCTCTCACACACACACAGACACACACACACACACACACACACACACACACACACACACACACACACACACACACTCTACTGAACTGTTAGTTAACAAAAATGGGACAGAAGGTTAATAAAGTCATCATCTAGCATTACTGAGCATAAATCTGGCTGCATATTGTGGAAACTGTTCTTCCATATCCAGTGCACTAACTGTTGTTGAACCCTTGAGTCACACAGCAGCACTAAACCACATCACTCAGACTAGTAGCTCTTTAAATGATTGAAACATTTGAACAAGTGCTGAACTAATAATAATAAGCAACTAACATTCCATGGGAGGGTTTTTTTCTCTGTTGTTCTCCAGCTAGATTCCACTCACTCTAATCCAGCTGCCAACAGCCTAAGGCTGCAATTCAGGGTGCACGCTAACGGTAGTCCCCGAGGTCCTACCTGTCTGGGTCCCTGGACTTGGTCGAAGCTCCTCAGTGTCTGTGGAACCAAAACCTGAGGAGTCTGGAACAAGTACAGGGTCCCAGGCTCCCACCCAGGGGTGTAGCTGATCACACATGACTGAGAAGTGGACATATGATTAAAAGGTGGGGGACTGGAAGCCTGGGAGAATCCTTAAGAACCCTAACTGTGGCATTCTTGGCTCCCATGATGCTGCAGATCTGTACACCCCAAATTTCCATAACTTCACAGTAAAAGCCACTACATTGCATTTTTTGTTTAACTGGCATTTCTCCAGAGCCACTAACAATATTAATCTACTTCAATACATTATGCAGCTGGATAACTTTTACTGTATCTGTTCAGCATAAGTACCTTGCTCAAGGGTACTACGGAAGGACATGTATTCAAACCTGGGTGTTCTGAGTACAAAGGCACAGCTTTACACATTGCGCCACTTGCTGGCCCAGATGCCTGTTACAAACACCTGAAGGGTGACAACACAATACGAATGTACACATACAAAAGCATTTCACAGACAGTGCCAGCATAGCGAAAACAGAACAATGCACACACTATAGATGCGGAACTTAGAAACTTTGAAAATAAATAATAAACAACAACTGCAGAAATCATTATATTGTGCAAACTTTGCACAATTGCAAAATTTAAAATACATAATTTAAAATACATACAGATCGGAGGCCTACACGTTAAGCATGTTGGAGAAGTGTGTCAAGAGCTGAGAGCGTCTGACAGCTGACATGCACACAGTGCAGTGAGGAAGTTCTTTTAAAGCTCAGTAGTCACACTTCTATTCAAATATGAATGTAACAGCTCAAGTTTTGCCACTTGGTCCTTGTTTATTCTTGCAGATGAAATCACTTATGACCCAGTGAATGCAATGGGCTTAAATGATAATGTTAACAGGGCAGAAGTTTATTCAATTGTGAGCTTTTACAGTGTGAATTCTGTGGTCATACAAATGAATAATGGTCAGCCATGTTGCATTTCATTACAGACACCTCGTACCCAAAATTTTATACTGGAGGTAAAGAAACTTTGGTTATTGTACAAACATCAGCATGATGGAGGTCAAAATGTGTATAATATACATCCCATTTCAGACCAACATTCTTAAAGAGACTTTCTCTCAGATTGTAACATGTTTAAATACTGTATGAGAAAAAAAACACACTGTCCTAAAAAAGAAAATGCATAAAAGCAATAACTATGTACAGTCATCTCATTTAGTCTTACTGGTTCCTGAAAATGCCATATTAATCAAAATGCATAAATGAGGGTTATTCCCATTATTTTTTGTTTAAAAAAAATGATATATTCCCAGTCTAAACCCCCAAACATCATTAAGAAACTGAAAAACACCCTGTGGTGTAGTACAGAACACAGGGCATGAACCCAGACACCAGCTGCACACACAAGCAAGGATTTTGCTGCACAGTAAACTCAAATGCAGATCACAATGTGCAGTACCCATATATGTGCTCAAGGGGTTCATTCCAGGTACAGTGAGTGTATGCACACTGTTACCATTCCTGGAGTACTTCAGACCATTGTGAGAAATCCCAACTTCTACTCCAAAACTCCAGGATCATTCCCATATTAAAGCTTCCTTCCAAAGAGTGAGAAAACACTCAGCACAAGAATTTGCTTCTGTCTTTTATACACACTGTGAAACATGTTTTCTTCTTTAGAAATATGATTTTTTTTTTAGACAACTGACAAAGTTCAGTTTCATTTACTCCTCTCTCCAGTGTTCGATTAGTACTGGAGACAAAGAATGATGCTGAATAAAACTAAATCTCTTGAGAAAAAGTGTTATTTTAACTGCACTTGTGTCATTCATTTCCACTTAAAGAGTTGGACAGCCATGTACATTTGTAAAACAGACTTTCAGCTGCTCCCATCAGGGATCACCACATCTGCATATTTGGTTTGGCAGATTTTTACACTGGATGCCCTTCCTGACACAACCCTCCATGTTGCCAAGGCTTGGGACCAGCACAGAGGTGCACCTCCTTGTGGCAAGATTTGCATCAATGCCCAATGTGGGGCTTGAACCCACAACCCTGATATCACAAGTCATATGCACTACCGCCTGAGCTAGCCGCTGCATAATCAAACATGCTAAAATACCGGGAATAAAATCAAATTCCTTTGCCTGTACAATCAGAATCAGAAAACATTATTATCCCAAGGGAAATGACTTATGTAATGTGACTTATAAATCACATTCAGTATTGCACATGTAAATGAAATATCACACATTCTAGTATCAAAGATAATACTAATGGATAGTAAACAGAACAAGTTATTGCACATGTGTGTTTATGAATGCCCGGAAGTGGAGTTTTAAAGCATAATGGCAGTGGGGAGGAAGGATCTTCTGTGACATTCAGTGGAGCACTTCATGCTAATCTGTCTACTACTAAAAACGCTCCTCTGTCCCACCACAACACTATGAGATGGGTGACTAATGCTAGCTTACAACAAATCAATAGTGTCAAATTAATTTATAAAGCAGATAAATAAAATAATCCACATTTCATTTTGACTTCTCATGAGTCTACCACACAGGACACCATTATTACAGGTTTGAGATCACAGAAAAATAACTGTTGTATTCAGTCAAACTCAAATAGCCATGCACTCAGAAATTTGACCATCGCATAACATAAAATCCATATTTATTGTAAGGGAATAGAAACTTTTACAAAAATCTTTTACAAAAGATTTATTGCAGTTTATTTTGGTAATTTTTGATGCCCATTAAAATACTGTTTATAATAAACATGGCTATTAATTCAATTAATCGCAAGTCTTTTAACTACAATACCCACAATCCTCCGAGCAGAAGAAGCCGGAAGTAGGACTACAGATTTTCGGTCCTGATGAAAAACTTCCTGCTGCTGCGCAAATACTTGCTGAAGTTTCGCTATCTGTAACTCTTTAAATCCATTTTTGTGCAGAAAACGGTATAATGCAGGGCATTAAACAGTAATATTTCCTAGTTTATGAACATTGCTTAATTAAGAAGATGGGCCATTCTCTGGTTACCAATGGAGACCGGACGACGCTTCAGTGTGATTCATTCAAATGTGTTAGCTAACTTGCTAATTACATTCGACCACCAAAGCCTAAAGACATGGTAAGTGTTTAAATAAGCACCATAGTTATGGTAAAAACGGAGTTTTGCTGACTTGTGGTGTTAAAATAAATACGTTGCACTGCGTTACTGCAGGCTTCGAAACAGAAGAAAGGACTGAAGGGTGAGTCATCTACAGTGTCTGATCTGATAAACGATTGGTTTAAAATTGGTGCTGAACGTTTGCTGCTGCATGAAACATGTTCTTTGCTCCAGGTTCCATAGACGATGTGCTGGGGGATCTGCTAGGGGACGATAGTATGTATTGGTTAATTCTAACTTCGTTTTTCCTCTACTGACCCAGAGTTTCATATATTCAGCAAATCGTTCTAGGTTTTTGCGTTTTAAATAGAAATGCTGACTTTTTATGAACGTCTTCGCAGACCCCCCGCTGACGACCCGGTCGCCGGTCCGTGTCCAGGGGAAGGGCGGGGCTCTGACGTCACGCAGTGGAAAACGGTCCGTTTCTGAGCATGCACAGGATATCATTCTCGTTGAGGATGTCAGAAGTTTGGGAGGTGGGGGGGGGGGGGTGTAATAAGAGCATACTCTAATAGTTAATAATGATTGCATTTTAAATGGTTTCATAAGCATATTTTGTATTTCTTCAGATCTTTGCTGGATGATGACTTCTTCAGCAAACTGGCTGAAGAAGCTGAGGAAGAGGAGGTGGGCAGGCACCAACACAACTGGGCACTGACAGATGTTTCTGTCTATACTGCGAATGCTTAGCTCTGAGAGTATCCGAAATGGTTTGATCTGCTGTCTGAAAGGGTTTTGATGTTTTCACAGGAATCGGATGTGTCGGAGGCTGATCCAAAGGCCCTGCTGGAGAGCATGAAGGTACAGGCACCTAGCCCTGTGTCTGTTGCAGTCCACTTTGTAAAGAGGCATTCAAGATTGTGGCCAACTTTGAAATAAAAAAAACAATAAAAATTCCAGAGCCCAGAGAAATAGTTGCACATGAATCTTCTTAGAGTTCAGGAGAAGAGCATTACTTCTGTGCATAAAGATGCTTTCACATTAGGAGGTTCACAAAGATCATAGCTACAGGCTTCAGCAGTTTGTTTTAAATGGAAACTGTCTGGTTCAAACTTCTAACTGTCATGCCACGTGCTCACCAGTTTGAAGTCAGATTTCTCCTTGAGAGTCCAGAACACTGATACTGAAAACCTGCACAGCTGTGTCAATATATACTGTATCATAGAGCCATCATCTTATTGATGAATAACCATCACTGTGCCACCTCTCTGCAGGACATGGATGACATGGATGCTGACTTGTTTGGGTCAAAGAAGCCCAGTTCCGCTCCACCTCAAACAACGGCTAAGACTTCTGGGATTGAGCATAAATCTGGGGACAACTCAAAAGCAGGAGAGACAGGTGGTGTGAGGGTTTCAATGATAATGATGAAAATGTGTGGTGATGATGATAGTTTTAAATGTTCTTGCTCTTTTTATGTGCTTTGGAATAATCTGAATAACTACAGTATGTTTTTTTTAATTCTTTTAAATATTTAAATAAATGCTGTCACAGACGCACTGAATTACAAAGTTGTGTATGTTGTTTCCTGCTCATTGTACTTTTTTCCTTTTCTTTCTGGGCCTGTCCTTTCTGCAATGTGTCTGTGTGTACAGAGCACCCCAAAAGTGAGGTAAAGAAACCCAATTCAGCACCAACTCCTGCTACACGCGGTTACAAGAAGTTCACCTTCAACGGTGAGCCAGACTTCCCCAAATACTGTTTGGCTATAGCACTGGTGGATCCCTGCATGGACCCAAACTGTCACAAACACCCCAAGAGTTTCTCAAGACTTTTTCTCTGCCTATACTGTAAATTATTTTTTGAATAATGTCTTTGTTTTGATAAATCCATACATACAACTTCACCATATAACATTCTGGTACCAAATAATATCCCATACTGTACAAATTCAGTTGTTCATTGGTAATTCATGTAACTCAATTAAATACGGAGTACTGATATGATCAAATTTACCCATTTGTACATTTGGGTACTTTCATCAACAGTACTACAGCAGGAGGTTGGATTTAATCCCAGTTCCTCTGACCACTACACTGTATCTGTCAAATAGTGCTGTAACACTTAGGTGTTATGAAGAGATACAATCAAAGGAAAGATCTCATATTCATATCCTTGAGCTGCCCTTGTTCATGAAATGTTAACTCCACTCTCTGTTTCCTTTCTGCTGCACCGCTTCAGATGAGGAGGACTTTCTAGTCCCATCTCAGGACACAAATGGTACCGACAGGTTGTTTGAACCAGGCCCATGCATGGTTATCTCAGAAACATAGTTTTGTTTTGAGTTATCACACAGCATTTTCTTGAAAGCAGTTGGGAGTCGGAACAAAATGCATTCATTTCCTGTGTTTTGATTTTCTTGTTAAAATAATCCACTTTCATACTGTGAAAAATCACCAGGTTTACGGGATTTGCTGCACACAGCATGTAGCATCCTGTAACCATAACTGAATTGCTCTTCCCTGCAGACATCGACGATCCTCTTGATGATTTGCTAGACAGCTCAAGGGCAACAAAGACAACAAAAGATGACATTCCAGAGGGGAAAGGGTTACCCCTCTCAGAGAGCTCTGTCAAAAAGACGGGTGGGTGGGTATTGATTTCGCTATCCATGCAATTACAAATTTCACATGAATGACTTAATATATTTTTAAATGTGTGGTTTTCAGGTTCCCCTGTTCAAGCCCCAAAAATACGGGAAGAACTGACATTTGATGATGACGAGGATGATTTAATGGATGCGTTGGGCTTTGGCGAGAGTCCGAAGGGGAAAGGATTCCAAAAAAAGGACAGGTGGGGTCTTTATCCCCTTTTCTACTCAGTCTACCCCAGAATTTTTGTAGCCACAAGTACCTTTTTTTAATGTCAAAAAGTAGGGGCCAAGGCCTTTTGCCTTTTTGGCTTATGGGTAATTTGAGCTCTGTCTTTGTGGCAAAACCTGAGGATGCTCATGGAGCTCCAAGGTAAAGTCCTACATTTTCATCTGAGCTTAGCATCACAAGTCCAGCCAATTGACCAAATTCAATTCAATAAGTAGTCTCCACCTTTCCCGGTCCTCATATAGCAAGTTCCCACAACCAGCCCGGACTCGCCTAGACGAGATACTGGGTCGGGGGACATCTCCACGCCTGCTGGAGCGCCCACTAACTGGCGAGAAGAAGCAAGTGCAGCCTGAGAAGACCGTCTCCAAAGGTCTTAATCTTATTCGGGTTCATATTCTTGTTCTGTCTTAGATGATGAATGTACTGTCCTTTGGTTAGTTAGAGAATTAATTACATGGACAGCACCAGTATTTGGAACTTAGCAAAGCAAATATGTAACTAGCAGAGGAGAATATCCCTCCATTTAGTTTTAACAATGTGTATATTTTCTTGACAGATGTCATCACCGAGGAGGATGACTTTACATTTGGCTCCTACCAACCCACCGTTGCCTCGATGCCAGAGGGACGCCAATCCCGCAAGCAGTCTGTCCGGTGTGACACCATTAGGATCGGTCCACAAATATCCAGCCAGACTGTTTGAATGGTCAGTCCAGTGGTTTTTCTAAAGTTTTCAATCTCCATTCCCTATGCAGGTTTTCAACAGAAGATGACAGCCAGCCTCTGGAGAGGAAGCCCAAGCCCACTGCAGCCACCTCTCCATCCAGCACTCGTACTAGCAAGCCTGCCACTGACTGGACAGGACTTAATCAGGACAGCCAGTTACCAGCTTGTCCCTCTAGAGCACGTCCTAGCAAGCCTACTGCAGATTGGCTGGGGCTCAAGCAGGACGAGGAGGAGATGGACCAAGAGCGGCCAACATCTGCAAAAGAAGGCCAGATAGCCATCCCATCCCATGGACCCTCAGGTGCAGGAAAGCAGCCTGCATCCAGCTGCCAAGCCCCACCTGGAGTCCCATCTAAAACGCAATCTGCCAACACCAAGCCCTCTTCTCCTCAAGTAACTCCAACAGCAACCATACCAGAAAGTTCCAATAGCAACGACTGGTTGTCAGAGGCACTGACCCGAAAGAAAACCCTCAGCACCTCCAAGCCAGAGGAAAGGGTGGCCCCACCCCAAGATAGCCAGGAGCTTGGAGATGAGGTGGACCTGAACGCATTTCTCAGGTGGTCTTATGTTTAGCATCCTGGCAAGCAAATCACAATATCAGCGCAAAATATTGAAAGTCTGTGGCTGAAACACCAGCTGCTGCAGAATATAAATACTGTTAAGGATATGATACACATTGTATGTTAATGAATGTTATCCTCTTTACCTGTTATCTTTTTTACCAGTAAAAATACTTCATTGGCTGCAAGGAGAATAGAAGATGGACCAGTTCCTGGCAAGCAATCCAGGTATGGCAGCAAGCAGTACCTCATACAGACTAACACCCAATGAACACATGCAGACATCTCCAGAGCTTAGCGTCTAATTGGCAGTTATCATTGTGTCAGGTCTGCAGTACCATGGGAAACCCCCCATGAACAAGGCACTCCAACTGATCATCCAAGCTCAACAAAAGAAGACCCACCAACCCCTGGTATGTCATACTATTACTGTAGTCATCATATTAGTTCAGTGTGAAGACTTTCCATTTAATTTGTTTATGAGAGACCTCTTTTGCATACAGTATAACAGATCTATTCACAGGTCCTCCTGCTGTAGTAACAGAAGCAGATTTACATATTTCCAGTTTTAAAGTAAGTTATAATCATACATCCACCCAGAAGTGGAGGTCAGCAGGTGATATAGCATGTAAGGACTGATCTGAAAGGTTGGCAGTTCAGTCAAGAGGTATCGCTGAGCTGGGCATTTAGCTTGAACTGTTTCAGTGAACATCCCACTGTATTAATGCTAGTTTGCAGACTTCATAATGAGCTCATCTTTCTCCAACTCAACCCCCTCCTAGTTATTTCTGCTGATCCTCCCCATCTAGTTTACAGTCCCCCAACTCCAACTGCATGTGCGCAGGACACAAGCCAAAACCTATTGAGGGATGCTGAAAGGCCTTTTGAACCAGTCACAGTAGAATCCACCCCCTTACCTGCTCAAACTCATCCTGTAGAGTCTAAAGAGCAAAGTTTTGCTTTGATCACAAACCTTGTCCATCTGCAAACCAAACTGTTATCCTGACAAATGAATGCTGCCCCCATGCCCAGGGATTTACCACTATAGATGCAACGTTCAGCTCTGCATCATGACAGTTGGTCTCTGAACCACATCTTGCATCTTCCATGCCTCCAGCAAAGCAGGCAACACGTTCCCAGCCACACCCACACAGAAGCATCAGGCCTCAGTAGCTGGTCAACCATGGGGCTAGTGTCCGCTGAAACCACACCTTTACCTGGCATTCCCTAGGCCCTGTGCCTGTCTATTTCTCAATCCTCAGGGCCCTAACCACCAATACCAACACTGATCTCCTACCCCAGCATCCCTTGAAGGGTCACAAAGAAGGGCCAGTGAAGGTTAGCAGTTCCTGACCAGCACTACACTGCTCCATCACAGCACCTCCATTTCCACACTTGCTTAGAGACAGGGCATTCGGGTGGCATTGTGCTTAGAGCTATCCCATTGTGCTCCAAGGATCTGGGTTCAAATCCCACCTTCTGATGTAATAAGCAAGGTTACATTAAGCAAGGTGCTTAACTTGAATTGTAGTAAAAAATACTCTGTGGTATAAATGAGTAAATCACAGTAAATAGCTGAATACTAAGTCACATTGGAGAGAAGTGTCTTGATAAATTAATAAACAAATGTAGTCATTTTAAATGTAGCCAGATGTCATTTGTAGCGCAATGACAGTTCATTCATATAATTTACAGTGCCATCACAGACAAAAGCGGAGAACACTGCTGACCAACCCCAGGTAAAATAAATGTATGTAGGAGTAAATACCTCAATGTTCTTACTCAAGGTACCCAGCACAAATTGTCTTGGTTCTGATCTTTTATCCCAGGTGTCCCTTACAGCAGAGAGTCTTCAGCAGCTGCTTCTTCAGCAGCAGGTATTGTTCAGTAAACAACAGAACTCACACCCAGCAGTTTCTCTGGCATCATGTACAGCTGGAAAGGTTGAACTATTTCTCTCGCCCTATATGCATAGCTGGTGCAGTCCCAGCTGTGGGGGCTAGGAGTTCCCTTGCAGAGGAAGGAGGCAGAGCAACATTTGAGCGAGCGTACACTCCAAGCTCAGATTATCCAGCTGGAGAGACAGGTATGGTGCTGGGTCCTGGCTGGGAGGTGGAGTTGCTGTTTATTCACCTCAAGCCTACCCTTCTGACTTGTGCTTGCGCCCCTTTCTCAGGTGCGGAGCCTGCAGCTGGAACGGGATCAGGCACAAATGCTGCTTGAGAGCATTCAGCAGAGACACCAGCAGGACACAGAGCTTATGGAGACCACCCACAGGTACACCCCTTTTGAAGGCCTGCATGAAAAGTAACAATCTGATCCCTGGATAGCAAGTTTTCCACATAAACTGAATTTCACTTTAAATGGATTCAGGCACATTTGTTAAGGGTATAAGAGGTTCCCTCTGAAAGTTTAGCAGATTTCAGGCTAACTCGCTCATGCTGATCACTGGTCCTGTCATCCAGGGCACGTGTGAAACTGCTGGAGGAGTCAGCGGCCCAGCGAGAAGCCCGGCTGCGGCAAGAGAACGAGGACCTGGCTGAGCGACTGTCAAGCATGACACGGCTGGTGGAGCAGGAGCGGGCAGAGCTGCAGGCCCAGTATCAGCGCCGGCTGGCCCAAAACCAGGGGGACCGTGACCGGGAGGTAGAGCGGCTAAGGGATCTGCAGAGGTAAAGGGGTGAAGTCTATGCTGATGGCCAGGGAGACTGAAAAGGCCTCAGTGCATGATGCAGTGTTTGGTCCTGTTGCCTTGCACTTAACACCTTGGTTTAAATCCCACCTCCCGCTCTATTGCACGTGATAAAGTACATAACATTGTACATGGCTTTCGAGAACAAGAAATGAATAAATGTTCATGTAACTGGCTGTACCCATCCTACCTGGACACACACCTCTCCTGTCACACTTTCCCAAAGGAAGTCTATCTTGGAGATGAAGAAGGATCATGAGGACCAGGTGCAGCGGCTGAAACGGCTGAAAGATGAGGAGATTGATGCAGTGACCAGCGCTACATCCCAGACCAGGCACGTACATGTTCACTCTCAAATACACCCACACACACACACACACACAGGATTGAACGCACCACTGTGCACAGGTCTCTTACAGTGGTCATCGAGCAGATGGAGCAGTTCTCACGGAGACTGGGTGAGCTGTCATCACGTGTGGAGAGTACCCATGAACACACAGCCCAGGGTCTGGAGCTAAGCACACGGCAGAAAGAGGAGCAGCTTCGAGGTACTGCCACTCACCAACACACGGTGGCGCCATTGCACACCTACATTAAAGTCCACTCACGTAGTACATGTGGATTTATACTGTTTAGTTTTCGTTACTACAGCAGTTTTCCTCAAAGTACAACAGAGCCACAGTGTGAAGCAAATCCTGAAACATTTTAGTTCCAGGTTCACATTGTTAAATGCTAGACCTCCTGCCATCCCAATACAATAATTGGAAATAAATCACAGTCATTACCATGCACATTTACACAAGGAATTCAGAATGCAACAGCATGGCACTTTTTGGGACTTTATCTTCTGGTCACTGGTGTGTGGAGGAATTCATCTTGTGCGTTCTTCCCCCTACTTCAGTGCAGCAGAGTGCCATGGCAGAAGAGCGTGCGCGTCTCAAGGAGGTTATTGCCAAGATGGACATCCAGCTGGCTGAGCAGCAGCGGCAGCTAGAGAAGGTCAGAAGTCAAGCCAACAAGTAGTCAAGAACTCCTTAAAGGCCAGTGTCTAGTACCCTGTGGATCCCATCGTGTGGTCTCTTCCTGAAAGGTGTGTGTGTGTGTGTGTGTGTGTGTGTGTGTGAGACAGGAGCGATGGAGGGTTACAGCAGAGCAGGCCAAGGCCGAGTCAGCCCAAAGGACCCTGGACGAGGAGAGACGGACCCTGACGCAGCGCATCTCCATGGAGAGGGAGGAGCTGGAAAGGGCCAAGGTGGGTGCTGCATCCTTCAGCTTCCTACTTGTTTTCTAGACGTAAGTACTCAGATACAGTACACAGATTAAGGGCTACCACCTGACAGTGAAGCGTTGATAGGTTTGAGCCGAGCGCCTCCACTGCTGTAACAACGACTGAGCGAATGTGTGCTATACCCAGAGTGCCTTGCTGGAGGAGCAACAAGCGGTGATGCAGCGGTGCACAGAGGAGCGCCGAAAGCTGGCTGCTGAGTGGGCTCAGCTGCACGCTCAGGAAAAGCTGCGGCAGGAGCGGGCCGAGCGGGACGCCAGTCGAGCGCTGGAGAGGGATGCCCATCGGGAGGGCTCTCTGATCAGTATTGTGCAGGTACAGGCAGGCACCTGGTACTGCAGGCAGGGAGACATAAATCGCTTAAATATTTTAATCATAAAGTACACATTAATTTCCAATTCAGTCCATAAGGCTACACGTATAAGACGCCCATGACTGTTGTGCTGTCCCTCAGGAGCAGGCCGATCTAAAGCTACGTGCCAGTGAACTTCGACTCCGGGAAGAGGCGACAGCCAAGGAAAGGGCAGAGCTTGACCGCCAGAGGGCGGAGCTGGAACGGGAGAAGGAGGTGCTGAATGCAGCCACACTGCGCCTCAAGTCACGTACCCAGGAGGTGGAGACGTTCGATAAGGTGGGACATGGGGGGGGCTTCGTAATGTGCGATGGTAACATTTGAATGATGCTGCTGCTGCTGGCTGGAAAGTGGTTAAAATACAGACTTTCTTTTTCGGGAAGTTGGCTTCAGAGAAGTATGAGGAGGGTGACCGGGCACTACAGGAGGCCCGGCAGGTGGAGGCGAACCACCATGCTCGCCTACGCAACATTCACACCCAAATGGAGCGGCTGCGGCAGCAGGAATTGCACCTGCACCAGGTGAGCTGTCCCCAGGAAGCAGCAAGGCAGTTGTCTCCAGGCGAAAGAGGAAGCTGGATGGCTGATTATTGGGGCTGTCCTTCAACAGGAGCGGATACGGATAGTGGAGCACCGCAAGGAAGTAGACCGCCTGAGGAGAGGAATTCCCATTAACCCCCAGCTGTCCACTTCGGCTCTCTCAGGTACTGTGTTTTACAGCCCAACCTCACCCAGCTTGTCACTTGAGATCACAGCACTACTACCAAATATGTAATGTGTGTGGTCACAGCTGCCAAACACACAACCATAATGCCTTGCTCCCTCTGCCCTGTTGACAGACTTTGCCCCGGCTGCATCCAGCACTCAGGTGGCAGCCCCCGCAGCCATCCCCCAGCCAGTGGTTCCGCTCCCCCAGTCGGGGTCTTCAGAGCTGCAGGCCCGACTGGCTCTGCTCAAACACCTGGCAGAGAAGGTACCAGCCCATGACAACCCCGCATAACACACCCGCAACCCATAATACTGCTGGTGTCGTGACTCTTCGCCGCTCAGTTCCAATTAGTCATGACAACATGTGAATATAAAATATAACGTAAGTGTTTTTCGTCTGTTCCCTTGAGGACCGGGACTTCCTGCAAGATGAGCAGTTCTTCCTGGAGACACTGAAGAAAGCACCGTATAATTCTGCCTTCCACACCGCCTAACCTGGAATCTCTTTTTGACCATCTTTTGTGAAATAAAAACTGTTAAATATTTTCTTAATCTCAAGGTGTATTTTTTTTTGCCATCCCATCCCCAAATTTACCAAAGTTCTTATTTACTATACATTTCACACTGTTCCATAGCTTCTTGACACAGAACACAGTTATCTTGCTATGTTTTCCTAAGTTCTCACAAAACGCCTTTTCATAGCCGACCTTCTTGGTTCCAGTGCCCTACCCCACCTCCTTCCCACGGTTACGCACAGACAGGACTGTCCTTTCAGTACATCTACATCAATGGTGGTCAATGGCGGTCCCTTCCTTACCCCAGCAACTGGCATTTACTCACCACCTGCCCATAAATAGTCAACAAAAAGCATATAAAAACAGACAAAGATACAGGGACATTTGAGAAACATTTAATCAAAATAATGTAAACGTCCTGTAACTATCTCACGTAATCCAGATATGGTGATATTTGGAATAAAGTGAGGTAAACGTAGCAATGAACAGTCATACTATAGGTCTGCATGCAGTCTCTTTATGGAATTCGACAGGCAGTCGCACAGAAAACATCAGAAATTACTCCATTGTGGGGATATTTAAATTATAATTGATTTTGTGAAAGTGCTCCATTTTATGAATAAAAAGAGACCTCCAACATGCCCTCCTCTCCACTACTGGCCTGAGACATAATTAATCCAAACATCATTACTGAATTGAAAAGCAAATCTGTGTTTTTCCACTGGGATGGAAAGTGGGGATGTGTCATTCTGGCGTCAAATTATTACTAAGGGGGTGGGTATACTGTATAAATACAAGGACTTGCTCCTGTTTGTCCACAGCTGCTTCTCACGGGCTTCGGTAACCCCAGCACGCCAGACCCAGGGGCCACTTAACAGGTAGAATCGTCACCTGGCCAACATGTCCGTCACACACGCCCTGCCTGTGCTGAAAGCTGCGCCACGGCCACCCCCCGTGTCACCCGGGCACCAGCGGAGACACACCCTGCCAGCCAGTGAATTCCGGCCACTCGGGCCACAGGACGCTGCCAGCGTGTTCGAGATCGAGCGGGAAGGTAATGTTTGCACCACAGTCAACGTATTCGTGCCTGTTTGTACATTTAGCATGTCATTCAGAAAAGATTTTTCTAAAACGCTGGATTTTTGTTCACGATGCATCGATGGAAAAACAAATAACAGCTACAACTTTTAATGAATGAAAAATAAACTTAATGCATGCATGCGCGGTTCTTGACCGCCGTTTAATGTTTGATTACTGAAGTTTAAGTGGAGCAGTCCAGTGCACTTCTGACTGGCTATTTCATACCGACCCCATTTTCAAGTCGCACTACTGGTACTTTAATGTCTCTTTGCCTGTTCAGCTTATTGAGAAAATGATGACATAGTCACCAGAGTGACAACATTTACTGACCATTTCGGCAGCCTTCCTCTCTGTATCCGGAGAGTGTCCGCTTTACCTGGACGATGTGCGCCACTTCCTTACCCTCTGCCCCGAGCTCTCCCTGGGCTGGTTTGAGGAGGGCCGGCTGGTGGCCTTCATCATAGGCTCCCTGTGGGACCAGGAGAAGCTGAGCGTGGTGAGTCCCATTTCATAATGACAGGTCCAACAGGAGGGTCCTGCGATTTGTGACATCGCTCTAACAGCAGATCCTGATGTGCGGTCCTCTGTCCTACAGGAGGCGCTGACGCTGCACAAGCCCCAGGGCACTGCGGTGCACATCCATGTGGTAGCGGTTCACCGCACCTTCCGGCAGCAAGGTAAGGGCTCCATCCTTTTGTGGCGCTTCATGCAGCACCTGCGCAGCTTGCCGTGTGTGCGAAGCGCCGTCCTCATGTGCCAGGACTTCCTGGTGCCTTTCTACGAGCGGTGCGGCTTCAAGGTGCGTGGCCCGTGTGATGTCACCCTGGGGAGCCTCCGCTTTGTGGAGATGCAATGCCCTGTCCGGGGACACGCTGTCACGCGCCGAAACAGCGGATGTTGATGGACATTGGATCACATCCCCAAATGAAGGGATCACCACGAGCTTTTGTAGCCACTGAATTATTCAACGTTGTTGGGCTAAGAAGCACTTCTGGGGTCCTTCTAACCAACAGCCTCCATACCACTACATGTGGATCTGTCAACAGTCAGACTGTATTTTCCACTGTTATTAGTTATTATAAGTTGTTTACTATTATGTGCAGAGTGTCTTGTGTACCCAGTGTGTTCAACTGCTGTACATCGAATGTCCCTGTGGGAATCAATAAAGTCCTATCCCATCCTAAATGCCAAAGGTAAACGTCTTTTTGTGCCTCCGCTAAGATGCAGGAAAAACTGATTTAAACTTAATAAAAGTATCCCCCATAAAAGTCTCATTTGCAGAAGTTTCTGTCTTTGTAGAGCAGCAGAGGAAAAACAGAGCAAATTTGAAATGACACACAAGGTTGTGCTTCTGAGAGAGAAATAAATGAAAAGTGTCAATGCAAAAAAAACACGCTGTTATGTGTGCTTCTTTTCTTATGAGCCTGAGCACATCACCAAAACACCTTCGGGATTTCTGCATTTAGTTGCACACGCCTCCAACTCCATCATCAAATTTGCTGACGACACGGTGGTGCTGGGCCTCATCTCCAACAACGATGAGACAGCATACTTGGAGGAGGTGGATAACCTGGCATCATGGTGCCAGGAGAACTGCCTCCAACTGAATGTCGGCAAAACGAAAGAGATGGTGGTGGACTTTGGTAGGCGCCAGCAGCGGTCCTACACCCCCCTTAAAATCAACGGGACTGCAGTGGAGAGGGTGAGCAGTTACAAATACCTGGGCGTTCATGTCACTGAGGACTTGACATGGACTGTACACATCCGAGCTCAAGCCAGTAGAGCAAAGCAGCGGCTCTACCACCTCCGGCAGCTGAGGAAGCTACAGGTCTCTCCAGCTATCCTTAAGACCTTTTACTCTGGTGCTGTACAAACTGTGCTGACTCAGAACATCATCTCCTGGTTTGGGAACAGCTGTGCTCGGGACATCAAGGCACTGCAGAGAGTGATCCGGGCAGCGAAACGCTGCACCAGATCTGATCTACCGTCCCTACATGACATCTATACCAGGAGATGCAGGACCAGAGCGAGTAGGATCGTCGGTGACCTGTCTCATCCCAGCAACCATCTATTCATCTTGATGAAATCAGGCAAACGCTACAGAAGCATTATGGCCAGAACGGAGAGGCTAAGGAGGAGCTTCTACCCACAGGCCATAAGACTTCTGAACCCGGACATGACATGACTACCCTCACGTAATCTCTGACCACTCCGCTCCAACCCCCCCACTGTCACTGCCCTTCCAGGGCACCTTAACTGTTCCGTACCATTTTCCCTATTTATTTACTTATTTATTTACTTATTTACTTACTTATTTATCTATTTACTGCTTGTTTCTGTCTCTATTCTTCTTAGTGTTTGGATATGTGTTTGCTTCATTTTCCATTATAGATTGTTCGCACAGTCATCCTGGTTCAGATTGGTGCACATTTCAACACATGGTACACAACCATGTGCTTGACAAATAAACTCTTTTGACTCTTTTGACTCTTTTGACATTTCTAATGCTTGGCGTCAGGTCTGTAGTCCCAGATCATGATCACATTTATAAGCCCGCGTCGCAGACAGTCACAGGCTGCGAGTTTGTATCCCCTCCACACCACAAGCAAGGCCACCATACGATGATGTGGGAGGGGATTCACGGGGAAAACCGAGCACCCCCATGGATCTATTTTTACTGTAAAAACCTGATTTTCACCCCCCAACACCCTTGTCTTCCTCTATTTCAAGTTCAGCGAAGATGTGCCCCCCAAAAAACAAAAACCCTGTTTCATTACTGCTACATTTCTGCCGTTAAAAAATATAATAGATGTGACTGTAAGAGCAATTGTTTTTGCAGGCTGGTAAGTCCCCTGACCTCCCCCTACAGGAGCATAAACCCTGGACACTGAGCCCATTCTTCAGTCCTGCGTTTGTGCTGAAAGCACCTTTCTATCACTTTTATTTTTGGATAAATTCCATTCGATTCCTGATCTGCAAACTGACTCACACTCACCTGGCATTGCTGGGTTTATAACAGGAGCCCAACCCCTCGCCATTTTGACACTTCGCCGCCCTCCCGCTGTTCCACATTTTTATTTTTTTATTTATTTTTTTTTTTATTTTTTTTGGGGGGGGGGGTTGATTTCCCCGGGTCAATGCGTGAAGGCACGAGGGGCGTGACTGGTGACGCATGCGCGCACAGGTGGCGCATTCGACCCCCCCAAGGGGCGGAGTCAGCGCGAATCGTTCGTGCGTTTATGCGGGACATAAAAACGGAAACTGCAATTAGCGCCGTCGTTCATTCTCAAAATAAGCGCAAAATTATACATTAATATCGGACACGTTGCAACTTCCTACTTAATTTTGCTGCATCTCCGTGAATGGCAAAGCTCGTTTTATACAGTGTACTAATGCGTATGAAAATTTATGGGCGCTTCCCTCGCATTTAAAATGTTGTTACTGATTAAACATTAAAAAAAAATTTAAAAATCCATTAAATTTGTATTCAGTCCGGATCGGTGGAAAGGGGGGCAAAAGTAAATGTTAAAAAATCAAAACCAGGGGACTGCAGTGAATCCTGAGCGGTGGTTCGTAGTGACGCTGCTATAATTCACAGCTCCTCCAGTCGAGGCACTCGCTGTGTCACCCACCTGTAGCCATACGAGACTCGGAAAGTTGATCGTCTTCATTGCTTGCTTGCTTGCTTTCCCCAGGCTGTGCGTTTTTCTTCACTTTTGCACCAGAATGAAGCAAAAAATTCGTTACAGGTGCAGCGCTGCTCCTCCTTTCAAACCGGTTGGGCTTCTCCGTGACGTCACGCAGGTATTTACCCTTCACACAGAGCTGCTGTTTTGTGCTCACATTTTCACGTTTACAAGCAACTATACATCTAAACTAAAAGATGCCATCATACATTAGGAAAGTAAGAACACACATCTTAAGTGCATTGTTCCTCTTTTACTTACATATGCCAAATTCTGTATGCATAAGCAAAAATTTTACTCCACCACAATAAAGCTAAAACCTAAAGCCGCGTTGCTTTCTGACAGAAAGAAATTGTCTATTTGATTTATAGAAAAAGTTACGCCGCAAAGAAATTATATATTGGGAAAATGTAGATATGTACTCATTAATGTATATGATATACACATGATTTGCTTATTTCTTGTTAAGTTACGAAAAGAACTGGAATGTTTTTTCGAGTTCACAGTTACTGTTCACTTATTTTGCATATCTACATGTTCGCGGTAAGCAGTTATCGGTGTAAAAAATATTTCGCTACTTACTTTATAGAAATACGAATGAGGAGCGGCTGCCGGGACGTGGATGTTGACAAAAACGGAGTCCGTATGCAAACATCAACAAAAATAAGCTGTAAACTGTAAGAAAATAAGCAACTAAACTCAAGTCGAAGTCGTGCCGCGTTATGCTGCCGCCTGGCGGAGCTCCTTGGTATTTACAAGCGCTCAACAAAATACGATCAAAGCACATTAATCTCAACACAAATATAAAATTGATGGTTTTAATATGGAAGTTCTCGGAAACAAACAAAATAATATCATTAATTTTTTACCATGCTAAGAAAGGACAGCACTGATGCTAAAGCAAAAAAGAAGGATTTAATATATCGATTAGCCACACCATAGTGCTCATTAAAAATCTGAAATCTAGTCAAAAATTAGTACAATAAAAGCAAATATATGATCAAAGTAGAGAACCCCAACACAGATACATATATCTGAAGGCAAAGGTTTGTATGTAGAATGCAGCAAATTACCCGTGATGTTTCACCCGAAAGCCTACACTTACATTTTAAAAGTTTAATTTACCAGTGTTTTGTTTTTTATCTCTTTACATTTGATATTACCGACTGTTTCACAGTAAAAAGTATTAGAAGTAGCCGTAAGAGGAAGAGCTAGACCTGGAGGAGTATGAACGAGCACCGTCAGTTTCATTGGAAGCCACTGGAAGCATGAGAAGGTCTGAAGAAGGCTCCTTCTTGCAGCGAAACATGGCTTCCTTGTAGTTCATCTTCTCCTTTGTGGTGGGGTCAACCAGATCCTTGGCATAGTTGGATTCATCTCTGAGCGCTGCAGCTGTTGCGCTGTCGATCATCCCGATCACCACGGCATCCTCGACACTGATTCGGCCTGCCCTGCTGGGGTCCACCAGCCCCCCGGTGAGAACCTGGGCCTGCATGAAGCGTAAGACGACGTCCCTTGGCATCAATCCCTTCTGTACAGCGTGTCCCAGTGACAAGCGGTCTTTACCTGAGGAGTCTTCCACCCCAGTAAAGGCCTTCTGGGCATTGATCAGCTGTTTAAGTAGAGCCCGATCAATAAGGCCATTCGCCGTTGCCTTGTGCACGGAGTGTCTGCTCTTGTTGGCAATGTCCACAATGCCGCCAGTAGCTGCCTGGGCCTCGAGAAGCCTGAGGCCTGTGTCTGGGTCAATAAGGTTACGCGTTAATGCGCTGCGGACTGACATGCGGTTGTTTGTGGTGGTGTCAATCAGGCCACAGATGGGAAAGCTCTCCTCTTGAGTGGAGACCGTGCTCTTGGCACTGTACGACAAGGAGGTGCTGCTGGGTGGCACTGGGGGTTTGAGCTCAGCCTCCAAAGACATTTTGGCTTTGGTCTCACCAGCGATCATGAGGGCAAATTCTGCCATAGAAATTTTGCCATCTCTGTAGCGCTGTATGTCGTACTCCGTTACCCGGCCTGCCTTTAGTGCACTTCTGAAGGAGTACTGCTTGCGACTCTTACGGTCCTGCAGCACCGTGCTCTCACCCTCTGGTCCCATGGTAGAGACTTCCTCCCAGTTGCATTCCATCTCCTGCAGATGGATATAATGGTTGCGATCAATTAGGCCTTCCAGATAGGCATCATATGGTGACATATCTTTGCCTGTTTCAGGGTCTATGATGGTAATCCTGGTTGAGCGGTTGGTCTCTCTAATTTCTGTTGTGTCCTCCTTCAGGCTGCTCTGCAGCTCAATGATGTAGTTCTCCAGCTTTTGAATTTTTTCCTTTTCTTCCAAGATGTTCTTCTCTAATTGCTGCACCTCTGTTTCCAACAAAATGCTCCTGCGCTTGTTCTGTTGGTTCTGCTCACTGAGCAGCTGGGACTGCTGCTGGAATGTTATGCTGACCTTCTCTTTGTTGGACATCAGCTTCTTTAGCTCATTCAAGTGGTTCTCTCTTTCGCTCTGCAGGAGTTCATGAGTCTGTACCAGGCTGATCCTGTCCTGAGACGTGCTTTCCTTTGAGGTCTGTAGCCGCATCAACCTGGCAGTCAGGCGCTGGATTTCATTCTCCAGATCACGTCTCTCGTTCCTTTTGTTGGAGACTTGTTCTCTCAGCAGGGCCCTCTCTGCCTCAGTTGCCTCGTCCCTTTCAACACGAATCACCTCCTTGTAGACTGTCTTCTCAATTGATTTCTCTCTCGAGAGAATCTCCAGCTTTACCTTGAGGTTTTGGATGTCTTTCTCCAGGTGCAAGACATTATTCCTCTCTTTTTTCATGTCATCATGCAGGTTATTAATCATCTTCTCCAGTTCAGGACTTCGCTCCATCTGCAGAACCTCTTCAATGACAATTTTCTCCGAAATGGATGGTGGCATGCTCTCCAGCTCTTTGATTCGGACTCTGATTTGTCTCAGTTCCATCTCCACTTGTATTTTTTTCTGTCGTTCTTCCACCTCTCCAAGAGCTTTCTCTTTTTCCCTTACCAGGGCTCTCTGCTTCTCAATCTCCAGTTCCAACATTCGTCGGGACTTAACCTCCTCATCCAAGCTCCTGCTGAGTCGCTCATGTTCAATAATCTGTGTGGGGTCTCTCTGCAGGCGAACCACTTCTTGTACCACCACCCGTTCTTCTCGTTTCTGACTTTCCAGCTGAAGGTACATGTGCTGCAGGTCAAACACAGTTTCTTCAACAGCACGGCGTCGCTGGGACTCTTCGCGGACTTCCATTCTCAAGTGATCAGCTTCTTTCTCCAGAAGAGGGTCGTTCTCATACCTGATTACCTCTTTGGTCACAACCTTTGTTTCCACTTTGGAGTTCCTGGCCTTCCACTCATCCCTCTCTTTGCGGATGGATGTCACATTTTCCAGGATGCTGCTGTACTTGGTCTGCACGAATGACAGCTGGTCCTTCAGCCTTTGCATCTCCCTGATGACTTCAGGACTCCGCTCCTCTTTCACCACCTCCCGAGTCACCTCCTTAAGCTCCACTTTTGGCTTTTGAGAACGAAGCTCCTTCAGCTCCACCATCACCAGTTTTATCTCCTGTTCCACACTAGTACGTTGTTTGCTAGATTCCTGAAGTTCTTTCTTCATGCGTTGCAGATGCATTTCTGTCCCTGGATCAATCCTGTAGATTTCACTGATTGTCTCCTTCACTTCAATTTTTGGTTTCAACTTCTCTACCTGGACATAGCGCTGCTGTAGCTTGTAAATTTCCTCCATCAGGGCAGTATTTAAAGCCTTCTCCTCCTCTAACAAGGCACTCAGCTGCTTCGATTCATTGATCAGTTCAGGATCCCTTTCCACACTCTTCACCTCCTTGACGACAATCCGAGGCATGACTGTGGGGATAATCCTCTCCAATGTGTTGATCTCCCGCCTCGTTTCAAAGATTTCTTCATTCAGATTCTTGCAGTGCTCGCTCTCTTTAGCAATCTCAGCCTGAAAGATTGCAATGGCTCGCTGCATTTCAGGATCTCTTTCCAGTCGAATCATCTCTTTCTTCACGACTCTCTCTTTGACTGGCGGCCTTTTCTGTTCCAAAATAGTGATCTCGGTCCTCATGTTGATGGTCTCGCTTTCTCTTATCCTTATCTCCTCGCTCAGCCTGTGCAGCTCCTCCCTCAACTTGGCGGCCTCGATGTCCAGTTTTGGGTCTCTCTCAATCTCTGTAACAACTTTGTTCACCAGCTTAGGGGTCACATTCTTGAGCTCACTCTCCAGGAGTACAATCTTTTTGTTAATTATCTCTATCTCAGCTTTGGTGCTGGAGTGTTTGAGGAGTTCATCGTGGATCTTGCTCCTCATGAGGCCTAAGCTGCTCTCCAAGTTAGGGTCACGGTAGTATTGCAGCACCTCCTTCTCCTCTATCCGCTCCACCCCTCTGCGGCTCTTTAGTGATATCGCTCTCTTATGGAAGGAGTCCAACTCATCCTCGGCTCGGGCGCGCCTTGCAACCTCAGCAGCCAGTTCTTGCTTGATGCCGTCTACCTCATCCACACCTCTCTGTTGGGTTTGCAGCTGAATGTGCTGCTGAACCACCACCCGGGTGGCTCTGTCTTCTGTCTGTCGGAGAGGGCATAGGGGAGAAAACACATTGTACATGTCCTTCACATCAGAACGATCATAGTTGCTACACAAATACAATGTTTTATTATTATTGTTCCATTGCATTCATGCTGAGGACATCTCAGCTACCTGAGCAACCAGGTTTTTGGCAAATCCCATCTGGCTGAGAAGCTGCTCATTCTCTGCTGACACCTCAGAGAATCGCTTGCACAGAGCTCGTTCCTGTGATACAGGGTACAAAGACATGAGGATGGCCCCCCCACCTCAGACCTCTCAGCTCCGACTTCTTAGAACCGCGAGCGGGTGAACTCATACATTTGCAATGTTATGGAGATCAACTTTTTAGTTAGAGACCCAATAAACTGAAGCAGTATCAAGAAGATCAACATGGGGGACACAAGGGCAGGATTTTGTTCAAAAATGATGAAGGCGATGAAGGCAAGAAAGATGCAGCAAAGCAAAACGTCCATCCGCAGACGCACCTGTTCCTGAATAGACTGAGCCAGGCTGGAGTTGTGCTGTTTTTTGGAGCTAACATGTCCGCCTTCATCCACAGTGCTGCGGTACTGGTCGCAGTTAGCATCGTATTCCTGCAAAAATAAGCTATATTTAAATTTTTGCCTTAAGCATTTGCATATTGTTCATTTATAGTATACCTAAGCAACTGCAGAAAAAAGCCACAATACATTTTTGTTGACAGAATATCAGAAATCAGGTCCTGATCTCTGTTCTCTTAATTAATTTTCTTTATTATTAATATTAATTTTATCATCAATTTTTATTGCTCTTCATTTATAAATGTTTGGAAGCCAGGTCCCAAGCACCATAATTTGCATGGCATAAATGTGGCATAAATGTCTCCAAACGTACAGTCGGCATCGCATATGTGTTTGCATTTACTGTAAGGTGTTGTTTTCCACCGAGGCACAGCACACTGGGTCTTACCATAAGGATATTCTGCAGGTCTGAAGACAAACTGGTCATCCAGTTCAAGTCGCTTTTCTTTCTTCTTATGTCATCCACTACCCTCTGCCACAATACATTCCATTTGGTCGGACATATTAGTTTTATTGACCGAGAATCACCAAAAAAAACTGCTAATTTGCTTTATTTGCAGATTTTAATTTTTGAGTGTAGCTGAATATTTAACCAAAACATGTACATAAAATATGGAACTTTACATGCAGTCAGTGAACTCTCAGCACCCGGTTTTGACTATTCTCCTGGAAGTTCTTTACCTTCTGGGAGTTCATCTTGGTGTTGATTTGTGACAGATTGTCACTGGGGTTGATCTTATTGTTGGGCAGATTGTTCAGGAATGAGTTCAGTGACTGGGCGGTACTTTGAAACGCCTGGTGTTTTCTTGCTGCTTCTGGCATGACGGCATCCCTGACCCAGCAACAGACCAGTCAGTATGGCAATATAATATATTAATATATCAAAGGAAGATCAGGCAGACCAAATGAGCATGAACCTTCAAGCTGGTACTGACCTGCTTTGCAGCTGGAACCTGATAGCATCATAGCGTTTCTGAAGGCGACGAACCTCCGTCTCCTGCCGGCCGAGGTCGGGGCAGTACTCTTGGTATCCTGTTTCCAGGGAGCTGCACAGCTGCTTTACAGACTCCAGGTCGCGGCTCAGCTGCTGTACCTCTCCATGTTTGCTGGTCATAACCCTCCGCATGTCCTGAACGCAGCCCACACAATGGAGAGGAGGTCAGTTCCAGTGACGGAAGGCATTACCAGTTAAAAAGTATTACTTGTTTTCAGAAGGTTGCAAGTTCACTTCCCAGGAAGGCTGATGCTGAGCCACTTAAATTATTTTCAGTAAAAATGTCACCTGTATTCATGAGTGGACACATGTATGAAGGTACCTGCAACTCCTGAATGAGCTTCTGGATCACACTAGGTGTGTCTGGGATTGGCGCTTGTTCGGAAAGCTGGTCCTCAAACCCAGAAACAAAGATGTCCACCTTCTCAATCTGGTTCTCCAGGTACACTGAAGCATTAGCCCTGTTGAAGTGAGAGAGGGCAGGAGCTGTGTATCAGAAAGCTGAGTGTGATAATGGAGGAACAGCTGCATGCAGGGAAATGGGGCTGTTTGGTAGCATCTAATCTGGACAACAAATACAGGGAGTGGGTTCTGTCCTGTAGTCTGATTTTTGACTCAGCAGTGGCAGAGGCCAGGCTGTGGAGGAAGCCAGAATCCATCATGGACAGTGTGCATTCCCTCCCTGCAGTGATCAACATGAGCTCCTTTAGGTACCAAATTATCCAGCTTCCATGTAGAAAGAAACACTTTTATGGGTCCTTCTTAACCAGCAGCAGCAACTCAAGGACCTGTTTGCTTCTTAGCACAGAAAAGCAGGGTAGTGGCTTGAGACCCTAGAAATGCTCCACTTGTTTTACGGTGTGGGGTAACCATTTTGTGTGTTTTGTGTCATCAGTATTCTTTGGGTACATGACCTTCATTTAGCTCATGAGTACCTTACTGTTGGATGTCACATTCACCCACCCACCTATCCATCCATCCATCCATTCATTCATCTCTATGCTTGATGCCTCTTTGTGTTTGCTACCAAAGGGGGTCCTATGGGGGTTGTAGCGGAAGGTATCCGGACTCACTTTTTGGAATACAGATTCGCGAGGGTGGCAATGTCACTGTGCTTGTTCTTAGTAGACATCAGTTTTAAGTGCAGAGGGTAGGTAACTGGGTCACCCGGCTTTGCAGACAAAAGGAGATCGGTCTCTCTCTGAACCGCTGCTATATCCTGGTCCAGATTCCTCATGGCCAAGTCTGTATCCTGTGGGTACAGCATAGTAGTTACCACACCAGTTCAACTTCACACTGCTGGCACACAATTACTCTGCAGTGTTTTGATGGCCTCACTTGTCTCAATGTGCAGAGAACTAATAGCCTGAAACTTCACGTTTGGACTTTGAGGCTACAAAAATCCTTAAGCTAAGGCTGAATTGGCTCTGTAGAATAAAAGATTTATCCATAACTTTCAGTAGATTCCATCATGTTTAATCAATGCAACATGAGCAGTTACTAGAAGGTGTTGCGATCAAATTTTAAAATTGAAAAAAGTCAGAATTTTTGGAACTGTTCTTTTGAAAACTGTTGGCGGTTAAACTATGCAATGTTATTTGCTTTAATTTGCTAAATGGTAATAATAATGGTAATAACGTTCTTACTGCCTGCTTTTTGAGGCGTTCAGACAAGTCATGCACAGGGTCTTTATGGTCCAGGGGGGTCCTGAGTCGACCTAGGATGTCCTGCTTCACCTGTGTCAGGTCATTGTCTATCTGGTCAAGCTTGCTGGCCAGTCCTCCAGCTTTGGGATCACCTAAAGTGATGGACACGGGGACTGTGGCCCGCCAGAGTGTGGGAGAAGAACACTGAAGTTAGACTATGTGAACCTCGGGTTGGCCGACTCAGTGAGAAGACAGCACGGCAAAGGAAAAAAGCCAGCAGGTGCCACACTTTTTTAAATAACTGAATTAGAGACCAACATTTTTGAAAGCTGAATTGTAAAGTGGGACACTGTTGTTGTACCTTTGAGCATAGAAGTTGCTTCAATAAATGGTCAAGGCCTATAAATGGGCAAAATATAATCTAAGTGGCCCAACAAGCTGCAGAACTACTAATAAAATACAGTAAGGCCTACAGATGTCAGGAGATTTGCATTTTGTGCCACCGAGTTAGGAAAGGCAGAAGGTAAACTGACCAAGAACCAACTGAACCCAGTTAGGTTATGTTAAGGTCACGACTACAGTGCCAATCCTCCCTACCTGACTGCTTGGTCTGTATGACCTCCACTGTGCGGCTCTTCAGCGAGGCCCTTGGAGCTTCCCTCCTCTTTCTCAGGCCTTCGATCTCTTTCTCCAGCCTGAAAGCACACACAAGGCAAAGGACACACTCATTCCACATCTAAAGAGGCAAGATGTCTCATGCTGAAAGGGACATTAAAATGGGCTAAACTCACACAGATGATGGAAAGTGGCACTGATCAAGTGGAACCGGGTTTACTTTAGCTTTACTCACTTGTCCACCTTATTGATAGCCTCACTGTCTGGGGGAGGTATCAGCAAACAAGCTCCTGGCATGGTCCTGGTCACTCCATTTATGGTTTGGATGCTCCACTTTTCTGGGTCTGAGTTGGACCGCAGTGTGAACCTTTCTCCTTTTGTGATAAAGACCTGAAAAACCACAGCCCTGATAAAGTCCCCCACAATCTTTCATGCGAATCATCATCCAACCTTTGGACACTGAACACACCCGGGTGTGGGGTATGCGATTGTGGAACTGTGACTGAAGATAATACATTTTTATTGCTACCTCTGTATCTCCACTTTATCCATAATGAAGTAAGTGCTACACCCAGCCAATAAAATGAATCACAGGAAACCCCAAAGTACAGGCCCTCAGCTGTTTTCTGAACAAGCTATATGAAAGGTTGCACCCTTGAGAAAGAGGGTTATCTCGTAGTGTGCACCTGTCTAAATATGTATGAGTAAAAAAAGTAATCTGAGGAAGTACACATTTGTGAGGGTTGGGATGGGTCTGTCGGGGGGGGGGGGTCTGTGGGGTGGGAAGGGTCCTTGCCTTGCTGTCTTTCCAGTCGCTCAGGGCCTCGACGGCAGTTGGCTCAACGGGGAAGCGGCGGCGCAGGTGGAGGGGGGCGATGCCCACGCTGCGCTTCTTCAGGTCTGCTAGAAGCTGCTCGCTCTGCTGCAGGAGCTCCTCATCCGCCTGGAGGGATGGGGTGCAAGGTGGTCAGCAGCAAGGACTGCCTTCCACTACAGCTTCAGGAGAGCAGCACCATAAAACACCAGGGTATGGCGCTATACAGTACGCACTGCACTATAGTCATTACTGAGTCTTAGCTTCTGAAAAATATGTTTGGCAATGTGTGTGGCCTTTAACAAAAGCATTAATATTTACATTTCCAGGCCTTTACATGTGAGCACCATTTTTAAACCTATGCAAAGTTTCTCCAAAGGGCTTTGAGAGTAACTTTCAGGCACAGTAATTCTAATAAAACCCAGCCAAGCAGGCTATTTGTATTCGTATTTATAGCTGATTCATGTTTTGTCTTTGTTTTATGCAGCGAGCGCAGCCTGTTCTCCACACACCTCTGTGCTAGACTGGCTGCTGAGTGTCGGAAGGTCCAGACTGGAGCGCAGTTTCCTCAGCGAGTTGGACAGAGCCTCTGTGTCGGCCTGGAACTGAGCACAGCATACAGACAGCACTGTGAAGGACGGCTCTCGCCTTATTTACTCAAACACAGTCAGGATATTAGATTACACTCCAGTGCGGGGGGCTCAGGAACAGTTTTCCTTGAGCCAGCTTTCCGTGAAAGGCACCAAAACATCAAAAACATCTTAAGGGAATAATGATAAAAGAAAGGGAATGGTAAGCAATAAGAAATAATGTGCTGATGTTAGTCTAGAAGCCTCAGGGTACCTTCTTGTAGTCCCTCAGGTTGCTGAGATGTTCCTCTCGACAGTTGCACAGAAAGGAGAACTTCTGCCATTCATCTCGCACTGCATCTCTGTGAGTCTAAAACAGGTATTTCGACTGAGCCACTTTCTGCTCTGTGCCCGAGATCACTTTACATACAAGAAGCACTTAAAAACCCCAAAGAATAAGCAGAACCGTCAAGTGGAAAGAGAAAATCAACACTGAAGTCAGATGCAGTCTCTATTTAATTTTAAATGGGGCAACACAATGGACATCGGGAGTTTTTTTTTTGTCTCAGTCATCATGTAATATGATGAAAAACAGCAACCGGTGCAGCTGAAATGAGGATGTTATCCTCCTGTCTTGGTCACCATTAGTCAAGGTTGCTCATATGTAGGAGGAAGCGCACAGATGCTCACACCAACCTTGATAGTGGAACTGGCTGGATGTTCGGACTGAATTAGATTTTCACCGTCATCCTGGAGCCTGTGGGCCTCACTCTCATGGGACATGAGGTTGCTCTTCTTGAAATTCTAGACATAGCAAAGGCAAAGGTTAAATTGGCGACACCGCATGCTTTACATGAACATGGATTCAAATTGCATTCACGTTCAGGTGGCCATCCTGAATGAACTCTCCTCATCGTTGTCATCTCAGCAGTACGTCACCCTCTTACAAGTATGTGGGTGGAATCAGGTGCCCGGCCTCCCAACCACTCCTTCCAGCTCATGCTCACACTCTCCTTTCTCCTCCACCTCGGTATCGCTCACCTCATCTAGCTGGCAGACGTCCAGCAAGCTCAGGCTGCGATCGCTCCAATCCTGCTGCAGCACCTTGTCCTGCTGCTTGCGCAGGTAGGCCACCTCTCTGGTGCAGGCCAGCAGGTAGTCATACAGGCTGCTCAGGTACTGCCCCCTCTGCTGGGAGCTCACCTGGAGGGAAGGAGGGGGGTCATTAATGTGTGAACATCAGAAGGGATGGTTCAGATGGAGAGTTCAAAGCCGCAAGAGGGATGTGCTTGACATTCAACCACCAGGGCCAAAATTACTACTGGCAGAGCCCCGAGATGCACATACATTATGAAAAAAGTGCAGCAATCTGGAGCAGGAGATTCAGTAAAACTTTGTTGCACTTTTTGGACAACAAAAATAAAAACAAGATTGTTCACATTCACACCTCTTTAACAAAGTCACTTACCAACAGTTTCTTGTACTGCTTGTTCAGGGCAACAGAATCCTCCTGAAAAAGTTAAACATGAGTTGTGCTGCTGTGTATGCGTTTGCATGTCCATTGCTGTGAAATGTGAGACTCATGGCGCCTCAAAAGACAGGAATAGCAAATATTCTCAGAGACACAAGATACATTTCTTAGGCAGGTTATAATGTTCAGCTGAAGAACCTGCTTTTGTTCTAGACATGTGGGGGGGGTGTGGAAAGAAGTAAAAATGAACATGGCTGCTGCTCTGTTGTAACGCACCAAGGAGCTTGCTGCTTGGGTATCCAGCAGGGGACCGTAGGCCTCAATCTCTTTGAGGAGGATGTTGTGGGAGGCGATCTGCTTCTCAATGTCAGGGATGCCAGGTCCATACTCCCCGGTATCCACTTGCCTCTGTGGCACAGACCATACGGACACATCAGCATCCAGTGCTGGTGGTGCGGGAACCTAAAAGCCAAAGCTTGGAAGAGGAACACTGACTCACCTGTTTCTGCCTGAGCATTACTGGCCAGTCTACTTTAGAAGACACCTTCACCACCTTTGGTTGGTCATAGAGCTCACTGTAAATATCTCTGTCATTCTGCAAGCGCTCGCGAAGGTTGCAGATACTGAAGACAAAAATAGGGTAACAGATGAACGGTGGACATATGTAGCTTTGGCCATCAGAGATCAAACCCAAGACTTGAACAACGTGAGGTGTGGAAAAACCTAACTCTTGCACTGCCAGCAGCAGAAACGGATTTGCTTCCCCCCCTCCCCCGTTTCACTGACTAAAGTGAATTTCGCATCTTTCCCGTGAGTTTCACAGAGACAGGTTTGGACTTGAGTCCTACTGACTTTTTCAAGAACAAAGTGCAACAGTGACCACAAACCCATTCTTTTTCAAACAGGTGCTGTGCACCCCCCACCCCAGCCGATCTGCAGATAACAACCTTGTGTGGTTAGACCACTCACTCGCGCTCAATGTCACCAGACTGCGGATGCTTCAGCTTCTTTGCCTTTTCCAGTTCCTGAAAAAGCCCATCCAGCCGGTCATCTCCATCAGCCAGAAGGGCCTTGGTCTTCTTCTGGTGCTGAAAATTCAGGCCTTTCTCTTTATTCTGTGAGTCCTGAGAGTAAGGAATGTGGGGACAAGTATTATGCCGCGGTTTTCAACACAAAAAATGTCTTGTGTCCAGAATCCTGGACCACAGTGGTTTCAGCGCTTGTGGGTCTTATAAATGGACATTTCAGCTCATTTGTGTAACCCAAGTGGGAGCTAAAGTGAAGTCTGCTTGTGTTGCATTGTGCAGATAAACTTAGCTTTGCATATGCATGTGTGTGGAAAGAGTGTGTAAGGGTGTGTGTTGCTTTGGACCAGCAGCCTTCTCACCAAACCCATCTTTTCCTCAGCGTCCAAGATGTCTTTCTCCACAAGGTCTGCATTCTTCTGCATGCGAGCGATGAGCAACGACAGGTTGGTGGCCTCAGTCCTAGGCAGAAGAACAGGCAGAAGCTGACGTTAACATGACGGCAGGTTTGTAGCACCAACCTGCTTACCGATAACCACCCAAAGCAATCTGACCACAAACAGCAAGAACATTGCAGAAAAAAAAGTAGGGTTTCAGGTAAACAACTCTCGCTTTATATCGCATTTTCAATGATAATTATTTATTTACCCTTACCGCTTTTCCGCAACCACCAGTCAGTGAGGCTCTTTCGGCAAAATATCTTAAACATCTGAAAAATGCACTGTGCTCAGCAGTCATGCAATTCTCCAGATCCCAGTTCTCATGCAAACTGAAGCTTTACCACCTCGGACTCCATCTCAGAACACACATTTGAAACGTAAATGTCATTTTGCACCTCATTGTTCAGTATTTCTGATATTAATGAACCTGTGTCACTTGCCTAAGTGCTAAGCATGTTTGCCTTTGTCATTCCAAAACGTGAACAATATATAAATCCAAACAAGAACATCTGTTACATGAATTACGTTCTTATTTAAAATGCGAACAAGACACAAGGACAAAGATCCGCCTTCTCGCCTGAGGTAGCAGGTCGCAACTATTTATGATTTATCACCGTTCCACCTAAAAATGTTGAAATGCTCACCATCTCAGGCTGCCGTGTTTCCGGTACAGATACAAATTTTTATGTTTGCATTTCTTACTGCAAAGTGCTTTTTTTGACAGACAGGTGTTATAAGCTGACGCAATGCTGGTTTGACATCCTTTACTCCTTAAGCATAGCTGTGACAACATGTTTCAGCACAATAAACCACCAACTGCTTTACTGAGCAAAAACAAAATGTGAAGAAATTCTTATCTGATTTTCGGCTGGCGCCCAATTGGCCTGAGATGCATTAATGGTTTTTAAAGACATGTTGATTCGACACATCATATCACCACACCTACTGTGTATCAGAGAGCTTGCTGGAGTCACCTGATCAGATGGGATGTCAAATCCCATGTACTAGATACACACGCACGCACGCACGCACTCGCACAGCTTGAGGCCGTCTTCCTGGCCACACCAAGTGTAAACAACCCTGGTGCTGCATGGCTCAGAACAATGGGCACAGCCAAGGGGATGAAGCACTGGGTGGGAAGACCACCACCCTCTTGTGAGATGCCAGACACAAGCAGGTGCCAAGGCTGTTAAGAACACCTGAGGGAATGAACAAACATCAAGCAGGCTGTTGGTTCTTCATCTCCAGTGCAGCAATGTCTGCTGTTGTAAGGTGAACGACGCAAATTCCTCCACTAAGTGTTGAACCATACGGATGAGTAAAACCACAGTTGTCACTATAGGTCAGCTCTCACTGACAAGCTGTTGACAGTTAGGAAACCGGGACAAGCAGGAAAAGAAGTGCAAGAACTTCAAGCTCTGAGATGGACAGTGAGGAGCCCTAACTGACCTGGTCAACTGGCTGGAGTCATTCACTGAGTAGCTCTTGTTCTTGAACATCTTGGGCTGCTGTGTCCCTCTCTCTGGCTCTTGGGTTCTTTCCTCGGGTCTCTCCCCCTTTCGCTGGAGATGTGACGTTCCTGTGAGGCTCCTGCGAGCTGCGCGGAGTTAAAGTGCAGCCGTGATCAGCAGCTCCGCCCATGGGCACAGGCGTGTCTGTATCGAAAAAAGCCACCAGTTCCCACGAAACAGGGTAAACCAGTTCAGCTGTTTCTCCCCACTGTTCTTCTGGATGTCTACCCCTGTGGCACCTCTACGGGGTTCGGGGTTCTTTCTAACTCCTGCCCCCCTCATAAACCTTCCAAGGAGCGGGAGAAGATCATTCAAACTACAAGTACATTTTATGAAAAGGCCTTTGCCCATTCTTATATATCGATGACAACTCATATACAATTAGCAATTTTCTAATTGTAAAAAGGATGAAGCGGTGCAAACCCAGTCACATTGCTCCCAACAGGTCAAGTTCTCCTTGTCTGTCCGAGGCACTCATCATGGTTTCTAGTGGACTCTAAAACTGGAAAGTGGACTTTATACATTTGGACTGATTCCCCAACCAGCCAAAATCATATTTATAGCTGAAAAAGGAGCTTAATAAATATTCAAAATGTGCAGTTCAGTGGCTTTTTGCAGTACTTTCATGGACCTGATTTATGAAACACCTGGCTGAGGTCCAAACACCACAAAGGGCTGCGGAGGAATTCCAGGTATCTGTTGTTTCCGTGACATAGAGGAATTTCTATTGCTATTAACAGTTTTAGCTGGTGGCTTTGTCCGAGGTAAATACGGTGTTAGATATTTACCTTTACAGTGAGTCGACCCATCTACACAGGGTACTCTAACCACTTCAGGGTAACACCTTGATGGAACGTACGAGAGGAGATGAGGACCACAAACCTAGCATCACCTGACCCTAAGCACACAGATTTAAACCCAAAACTAGCTGGTGCCCCCATGTAAATCAGTTTTCTGTAACATAGCTGAAGGGAACGGACAGATTCGTCGGGGAGTGAGCGGAGATGCCCCTTCGACACATTTTGAAAGGCATCGCAACAAATTCATCTCATCTCATTTTGTAAAACTACATTACAGTCATTATCATTCACTTATACACACATTATACACTCAGATATACTAATATTTTAGCTGTCGTGAATGGTTTAGACTTTGCTGTTTTAATTCCACTCCAGTCAAACAAACAGGGAATGGCTGTGATATCTCCTTCGCTTTGCATGACTTTGCCATATCAGCAAACCCTAACCCCTGTACCACTCATCCAAAACTGCTGAGACATCAAATGAGTCTATTGACATAAAATCAGACTTCCTTTTTGGGGTCTGTAAATATTATAAGCCATATCATACAGACCACATAGGAAGATCAGCTAAAAACACACAGGCATGCTGTGGTATAACTCTGCACCCCAAAACTGCTTGCTGTCTTAATGCCAAGTGTGGTGAAAATGTTGAAAATAAATAAAACTTTAAAGTTATTGAAAGAAGCTGAGAGAGACTGGTTATGCAGCATTTGTCTGTCGCTGAGGTGGCTGCAGAACAATGACATCCTCATTACAGACAGGAGGAAATGATTGTTCTTCACCCAGGTTTGTGCTCGGTGTGATCCTCGGTTGCCCACCACCCTAAACCACTGGGTGTGACAGAGAACTCAAGTGTCTCTGCAAGGCAGGGAGATACTCAAGACAGACACATAAATAGATGGATAGAGATTTATTGACTGAATGATTGGGAGGCATAAAAGAGAGATAGAGAGATCTCTCTGAACTGACCACCAACGTTCTAACAATGAGCCAAGGGCTCAAAGAGAAAATTCCACAACAATGCATTCCAGCAGCGACAGGCGTGCTGCCGACCATGAACAAAAAGGTGACAAAAACAAAGTACGCTGAAGGCGGCACCTGTGCGTGGGAGTGTGGCGATGGAATTCCTACAAAACCAAAACCCAAGCATGTCTTGGAAAAAGCCCAATTTCCACCATTGCAGTCATTTCAGTACTGCAGAACTTTTTTGCTGGTGAAAAGGTTATCAGACCCTGGTGCAGGACAGAAGCACAGGTACTTTGAGACAACGGCAACAGGAATGAATAAACTGGAATGGTTTGGAGGATCAATTCGCCTGCAGCTCATTCCCAGACGTGCTGTACACCTGCGCTTCCTGTTCTACCGGCTGGCGCCTTTGCGTTTAATTTGGTCAAAATACACCTTCAAACATCTCCCCTAAAAAGGCAAAGTCAGAGTGCGAAGGCAGCCTAAACTCACCCTTCCACCTGCTGCTATAGAGATGGAATGTTGGCTCAGTAAAACAGCCAGCAACAGGAAGGGTCACGTGTGTTTGTGTGTTTAGGGGGGGGGGGGTTGTGAAATTTATCCCCGTGAATAATTAACATCCTACATGAATGCATGGTTACACCAGGTGTGGCAGACAAGCACATATGTACACACACCCCACACTGGTATGAGTTTCACCAACACCCACATACCTGTGGAGGTCAGCACCTTCAAAGATGTGAGGCTGTGCTTCACTGGGTAAAAACTCAACGCTGGCCGTCCCCCTTTCACCGCACACATTTATCTTCGAAAGGACCTGCATGCCACGCAGTCCGACATACAGTTGCAGTCACAAATATTCAACTCCCAACCCCACAGGTCATTCGTTATGATGAGGGAAATAATTCAGCATAACTGGCATTAAAGCCTTTTAATAGGATGCTGCTAAGTTTTCTTTTAAAGCAGGCAAAATTATTCACCCCCAGAGTCAGTATAGCCTTTACCTTTTGTAAGTTCTATTAAATGCTTTTTAAAAGCTCTCACAAGCTTCTGATTTCCTCTGGAATCTTGGCCTAGCCGTCATGTTTAAAGTCTTCCAGCTCATTGACTTCCGTGCTGCCACCACTTTCTTCAGCTCCCACCAAAGATTGTTGGTGGGGTTTGAAGCCGGGGACTGAGAAGGCCAAGACTTTCCAGGATGGTGCCCTGAACCAAGCTTTGGTTGACTTGGATGCATGTCTGAGATCATTGCCTTGTTGGAAAGTCCAGTGACCACCAAGCTTCAGCTTTTTTCACCAGACATCACATTTTTCTCCAGAACAGCCCAATATGATTGTGCCCTTCATAATCCTCCCGTTTCCTGCACAGGTACCACTGATCCATGGGTCCAAACAAAACACTTCTCTATCACTCCCTAAAGCTAACTGGGCTTCTCCAAAAAAGTCTTCCGTGCGCAAGCTCATTTCCACGCATTTGTTTGCAAGCGGGAGTGCGGTCGTGCCCAGCCTTACTAAATGGCGCCACCTAGCGCCCGAGGACTCAAGCAACCGACACAAACTTATAACCCCAGCAGCTCAGAATGTGCCTTATTGCCCACTTAAACTGAACAAAGTGCTTTGGAATCTCCTTTTACTATTTTTGCATAAAATTAAGTTTATGCATCACCCACGTTGCCCTCTGCAAAGCCAAACCACTGCAGTCTGTAGTTCAAGCTGAAATGCAACAAATCCAGGAAACCAAGGCTGTCTTTTCAGATTTATTTTAAAGGCCATGCAGTGCCTTCAAGTGGAACATCATTGTTACAGTGGAAACCCGTAGGCTTGTCATCGACTAAGTACAAAAGACAAACTAAACTCAAGGAATGTAACAAAATTAAACAGTAAGAGTGCCATTGCTGCTGTTGTACTATAAACTCCACCTTGGACTCCAAATTGTTAAAGGCATAGAGAATGTCAAAAGTATCAACCCTCGATTTAAAAAATAAAATAAAAATAAAAAAAAAAAAATAAAAAAAATTAAAACTGAAACAAAACAGTACAATCAGGGCAAAGGATTTGGGACTTCAAGAACAAAGCAATAAATTACTCCTACATGTGTGCGTGTTTACTGTGGGAAGGGTGGGGGCATCGGGTAGGGAACCATAGGCTGGGGCGGCTGCTGTAGCTGCTGAGGAGTAAAGGCGAACTGGGTGTGTGCCATGCCATTCTGGGCAGCAGCAGCCGCCACCACCCCCTGGGGTGCACCATACTGCTGGTTCTGGAAGTTCTGACCCACAAATGCAGTAGCTTGGTTTACGGCACTCAAGCCAGATTGTCCATTGTTTCCATAGCTAGTGGCAAAGCTGGTGGTTGAGGTGGAACTGCTGCTGTTGTCGTAACTGCTGGACCCGTAACCTCCGTTTTGGGTGCTTGTGCCAAAGGCTTTCTTCGGTCCACTGTCGTATCCCCTGTCATTGTCTCTGTCCCTGAAGCTGTTATAATCTCTTCTGCCTCCGGAGTACCTGTCACGCCGATCATCTCTATAGCCGCCACCTCTTCCCCCCCTTGAACGACCTGTGAAAGGAGAAAAGGGGGGGGGGGGGACCCACTGTTCAGAAACTGGTGGACTGAAGTAGCCCTACAAATTCGATTCATTCTAGTTTAAGTGGCAAAAACCAATTAATGCTATATTTGAAAGGGGAGTTACAGCTGACCCAAGGTTCTGCCACAGTCAAGTTAACCTACACCCAACCTCCCTGCACCCTGTGAAAGAGGGAAGAAAAACTCTGCAGATGAACCACAGGTCCTGTATCTCACCAATTGAATTTACCTCCTCTGTCTTCTGCCATCTGGAGGAGTTTGGGGTTGATTGCCTGGTTGGCCTCACGGAGTACAGAGACCAGGTCGCTGGCCTGCCTCATGTTGCCAGGGGTAAAGAATGTATAGGCAGTGCCCGTCTTCTGGCTGCGGGCTGTTCTCCCGATGCGGTGGATGTAGTCCTCCGATGAGTTGGGGTAGTCGTAGTTGATGACAAATTTCACATCTTCCACATCTGACGTTTTGCAGTGCAGCAAAGACAAAGGAGCCAAAAAGGTGTTTGACACAGAGAAAAAGTTAGCCAAGCTTTAAATTAAACAAAGACATCCTAGGCTATAAAAATTAAATTAAATAGAAAAAGCTCTACCCCAGGGGAATACTACTGTGGGAATAGGAAAAACGATGCACACTCCAGCTGCCTACAACCCCAAAAAGAAAAAAAATTTAAAAAAATAAAAATAAAAAAATAAAATAAAAATCCTGGTCCCTCACCCTCGATTTAAAGAAAAAAATGGATTTGAAGTCTTACCATAAAGGAGTATGCATTCACTAGTCCGTTCCCAATGCAGAGAACTCCCCACAAATTGTCAAGTGACATCGGAGCGCTTCTACGCAGTAGGGCCGCTATGCGCACTGGTGCTTCTTCATGTGCCAAGAGGACCGTTCAGTCGTAAGCCTTTGAAGGTCCTCTCCCCACACACACTCATAAGAAGCTTGCTATAAAGGCCACACTGCACGTCTTGCCAAGACCATATACGTACAGACCAGAACCAAATATGAGGAGTCCAGGGGGGAAAAGGCCAATACTCCCATGGACCATTTAAAAAGAAAAAGAAAAAAAGTGGAAAAAAGAAAAAATATCCCTCAGTCTCGTCTAGGCAAGATCTTCCAAGAAGCCAGTGTTCACTTGAGAAAATGTCTCATGTTGGCAGGTCTTGACATGACCGAAAACACAGGCGAGGGAGGAACTTAAGCATTTCTGTTCCATTTTCACTCAATGTCCCACTGTCACTACGCACGCCAGGTGTCAATTTTAATACAGAGGTATTAATACAATTACACTTGACTGCTTTCTCCACGGGTACCAGCATTTGAAACCTGTAGGCCCTACATCCGCATTTCACCCACGCTAGACTTAACAGAAGACAAGAGGCTGTCCAAATCAAGCTCCTTGTCTTGGTGTGCTTTACAACAAAAAGTTTTGGGTTAGAGCGAAGAGGCCTGGGTGGACAAACATTTGTCCACGATCACTGATGGAGAACAGACAGTCGTGTTGAAGCGCGGCTTGGCTACGCAGCGCTCCTGACCCCTGTACGCGACTGGTTGGCAGCCAGTCATCAGGACACCTCCAATAGCGCTCCATCCCCCTTGCATGGCCTGGGACCGTCATGCCTAGGCCCTGCCAAAAAAAAAAAAAAAACTGCACCTTCTGGTGAGAGGGAAGGGGAGCTCAGAAAATGCATGAGAGTTAAAGAAAGCCAAACACTTTCTTTAATAGCAGGTATTGTGTAGTAGCAGTCTTGATGCCAAATACTAACCTAGACCCCTGGAGGCAACATCTGTGGCAATAAGGATGGGAGCCTTTCCATATTTAAACTCTGGGGGGGGAGGGGGAGAAAAACAAAATAAATTAAAACCATAGTCAAAGTAAATTTTGCAGCAGTTGTCAATACTAAGTAGTGAATCATACCGTTAAGAACCCAGTCCCTTTCCTGCTGACTCTTATCACCATGAATCCCCATTGCTGGCCATCTTGAGGAACACCAAAAAAATAAAAAAAAATAAAAATTAAAGAAATTTGCACTTCAGACTTTGAGAAGAGCCTAAAGTAGTGTTCTAGAGTATACACAAGCCATTTACCCCATGTATCCTGCATTCAGTAAGCTGTACTATTAGGCATCTGAGCAGTTGAAATACTGACCCATCTCTTCTCATTCGCCTTGTAAGGTCATCACAACGGCGCTTTGTCTCCACAAAAATGATGGTCTTGTTCTCTTTCTCACTCATGATTTCCTCCAGCAGGCGGAGAAGCCTAGTGTTCAAGGAAAAACATTAGAGGTATCGTAATGAGAACACAAACCGTCCTGGACAAAGAAATTCCTTCGTAATATGGAAGTGAAGAGCAAAAAATTAACAAGGTATGATTTAACATTTGTCTACTACTCACTTGTCATCCTTCTCTCCATCATTGCAAACATCCACAATCTGCAGGATGTTGTGGTTGGCACTTAGCTGCAGAGCACCCACATTGATCTGCACATAGTCCTTGAGGAAGTCCTCAGCCAGCTGACGCACCTCCTTCGGCCAGGTGGCACTCCACATGAGCGTCTGCCTGTCAGGCTGGTGAACAGAAGGGGACGCAGATGTCACAGATCAGTCCAGCGCTATTAGAAACCAGGCCATGGTACCCAGTAGCAGGGACACATGCTGACTGAGCCTTACTCTGATTTGATCCACAATTTTTCTAATCTGTGGCTCAAATCCCATGTCCAGCATTCGGTCGGCCTCATCCAGGACCAGGTAGGTACAGCGCCGGAGATTCGTTTTTCCCGCTTCCAAAAAGTCAATAAGCCTTCCAGGTGTTGCAATGCAAATTTCAACACCTGCAAATAAACACACCATGAGCTTGAAATGTTCAGTCAAGTGGAAAGAGGTTTGGAAGGACTGCGCTGCAGCACAGGTACGACTCCAAGTACCTCGTTCAAGGTCACGAATCTGGGGTCCCTTGGGTGCACCACCATAAATACAGGTGGATTTCAGCCGAGAGGCCCTTCCGTACTCGGCTGCAACCTGCTGGACCTGCTGGGCCAACTCACGCGTTGGGGCCAGTACCAGACACTATGAGGAGAAGAAATGTTACACTCCTGCCGTTTCAGGTTGAAAGTGCAAAAACTTTAAGTGCATGTTGGCTGGGTGACTTACAATGGGGCCATCGCCATGTTCTAGAAAAGGTTGGTGGTTGATGTGGACAATGGCAGGCAGCAGATACTGTGAAGTGAGCAAACATGCGAGTTAAGCATAGTTTATTCTACATCGCATTTTACTCCATACCAGCTCAAGTCATCCAGTCGCAGGCTTACCGAAAGCGTTTTACCAGAACCAGTCTGGGCGATCCCCACCATATCTTTGCCACTCAGAGCCAGCGGCCATCCTTGAGCTTGGATGGGTGTAGGTTCCGAGAAATTCTGCTTGGTGATTACATCCATCACGTATGCTGCGAAAAGATATTCATTAGCACGGGACCCATCTTGTGTTCATTCCACCAAACGTACAGTTTACATTCACCTGTGACCTGACAACGTTTAGTTTTTCTTCACACTAGAAGTTTACTTTTCCCCTGTTCTTTGTTAAGAGTCCCCCCCCCTTCACTGCAGCCAGTTACTCTCTTTCAATATCCTTCTGTTCACTTAGAGCTCACCATAAACTATGAATTCATTACGTTCCACTTACTTGGAAAACTGGCCTCAGGAAACTTCAGCACAGGGTTCGGGCAATCCCTCCCTTTCACCGTGATTTCTTTACTCCTCCTGTACTGCTCAACTTCTTGCTGCACAGGGCAAAGTAAAGAGGGAAACCATGTGAGTTGGGCCTGGTGGCACGTGTCTCAGACACGTGTGCACGGTAAGGTGGGGCCTACAGCGACACTCACCGCAGATCTCCTGGTCACATCGGGATGCTCCTGGTAGAAGTTCTTCTCGAACTTTGGCAGCTCGTCCAGGTTCCAGTGCTTCTTGCGGAGCCTTTCCCCGGGATTGCCAAACTTGCCGGACGAGCTGCCGCTGCCACGACTACCGCCAAAGCGAGGAGGACCACTGCTGTATCTGTGGGAAAGGCCCAAAAAAAAAATAAATAAATAAATAAAAAAATTTAAAAAAAAAAATTAAGCGTGGCGGCCCCAATTCCCGCACGTAAAGGGAAACGTGCGAGGGTGACGTAATGCCGGCGCTCGAGGGCAGGAAGCGCGCCGCGAGGAGGGGAAACGCTGCCCGAATACACCCCGGCTCCCAAGTCTCAACGTCCCGGAGACGCCAAGAACCCAAAAATGCCAGGAGCTTCGACATAAGACTTAAGTGTCGTTCCAAAAGCGGTGACACGCAGAGCTGCCGAGCGCGTGCCCGTCGCCGTTTTCTGCGTCACGTTTTAAAGCGCTGCCATTTTAGCGCTGAGGAACAAAGGAAACCGGCCGGCATTTTGTGTGCGGCGGCTCGCGGCCACATGGCGAACAGCGCCGGCCGGCTGGCCTACCAGCCGCACCTCTCGTTCTCTTCGGACCTCACAAAGCCGAAAAAAGAGGCGATGCGTGGCCAACCGAGCGCCCGCCATGAGCAAATAAGTATTTTCTTAGTTAAACAACATTTTTAACAGACAAAACGAGCCGTTAAAACGGAGCTAACCCTGGTAACTAAGGAACTGACAGGCGAGAATTTAACAAACAACAATTATTTAGAACATACCAAAGTAAAATCGACATTCATGTTTAACATTTCAATAAAAATGTTGTTCACGGCCTTATTTTACAGAAAGAAAAACAAATTGTAATAAAATATTACCCTCTGTCTCTGCCACTGCCACGATCTCTGTCGTAATATCCAGGCATTATGTACAAAAATTAAAAACTATTCGATTTAGTAACTGTTTTAAATTTTTTTTGTTTTAAAAAAGTGTGAAATGTGATGTTTGTCAGTTACTAGGACTACCCGGCAGTGGTGGTGCTGAAAATGCCGGTGTCTTGCTGATTAAAGCCGCTTTATATCGCAACCGGAAGTTGAGCCCCTTCACAGCACGCGGACTTGATATATTCATCCGCGGGCAGCCGGTACCACTTCATTCAGTGTTAAATTGCAGTTCTGGGTCAACCAGTTGCCATATTTTAATGTATTCGCATTTTTGCTGAAAGACATATAGTTGTGCGTAGTATATAATATATGTCATTTTAATTACAAAATTTATACAAATAAAATTGTGCCAGAAAAAATGTTAAAGTGTTACATAAATAAATCGTTTAAAAACAGCTTTGGTACACATATTTTGCAGGGTTTGTACAAAAAGGAGTGCAGCACCCGTTGCGCCGGTGGTCCTTTTACCGTAAATGACGTCAGTCTGAAGGCGTGCCACTTCCGTGTGCACACAGCTCTAGAGCTCGTATTTACACGTTTTTCACCGTGTTGATAAAACATTTCACATTTGAGCACTCATCGAGACTTTGTTACTGTTTTTATATATCATAATAAGTCAGTATTTGAATGTGGGTTATTCCGTGTATGCAAATAACCAGCCCTCGCTTTTGGGTTTCCGGGAGAGTCGCCGTCATTCTTCTGCGTTCGGAAATCATACATTTGCGAATGCGCAGATGATTTTCCATATATAACGAAAGCATTTCAAAAGTTTCGGTTTTTAAACATAAAAATTATAAGCTACGAGTGAAAAGGATTAACAAAGCTGCCAAAATAATGTCCAGTACCCAGGGACTTCCTCCCATGTGTTCCCATCACAGGAGGGTTGAAAATACATTTTGAAAAATATGCTGACGCCCACTAGTGAAACCAAGATGGGATCTGGGCTATAAATATTTATAAGTATTTTGCACTTGAAAGAACAAATGCACCGTAACACTGGCCTTTATAAAGGTATTTACCCTGCATTGCTGTGAACAAAAGCATCAGCTAAAGAAAGGAAAAATAAATTCTTTTACAGCTGTAAAAGGAAGCATTTCTCAAAGACTATAATACATGTTAATGAGTAGCAGTGTTTTTGCTCCTACTTCCCTGTACTTTGGATAAGTAACTCCACGGTGTTTAAACACCTCACCACTCCTCCTCACCCTTCTAAAATCTGAGTCATAGTAGCTTTTGTTTCCACTTCTCACAAAGACCACAGTCTTCACGGCAGAAGCTGGCACGAAGCAAGTCAGGGTGAACCTGGACAGGACGCCGATGCATCACGGTGTAAGCGCGCACACACACACACACACACACTCATGCGTTCACTCCGGCTTATAAAGCAAACCCATCTAAACGTGGGGAAAACATGCGAGCTCCTCACACGCTGAGCCAAACTCAAAACACTTCCCCATCCAGCTGCCCTATTTATTTATAACACACAAAATAACACTCACTTTGGTGTAAGCAAAGGTGCATTCAACAACAATGGGCCTGTGGGCCATAACCTGACTCCTGAACTTGATACAGACAACCACAGGAAGATGGTAGAATACACAAGGAGCAAAATTTCTGCACATCAAGAGATCTTTGGTTGTACTGTATCTAAGTATGTTTTCAAAACCTAAGCAGTAGGTGACCCTGCCATTATTGGCACTAAAGGGAAGATAAAAGGAAATAATGTTAACAAGTAATCGCATTTAAAAACATGACAAAGGAAATGAGTGCTGAAAAGCATCTTGCCATGTGGGATTGATTTATCACCTGATCGAAAGATCCTTTCAAACACCTTTTGGACTTCATAACAGCCAGACATGAAATATTTGCCCCCCCCCCCAATCCTGAAGGTTGAGAAGCAAAAATGGAAGATGGCGTTTTACTACAGAACACCAAATGCTGTTGGGTTTCAGTTTTGACTGCTCATTTCCTTCTTTGCTGGGGGAGCAAACTTAAGAAACACGGCCTCCTTGCCTCACTGCACTTTCATTGATTTTAAGGCAAATTTTGTTTTCAAAACCTGATGCTTCTCAGTCCTTTACAAGCATCAATTACATGCATTTAAAAACACACAAAAGACCCCAATTATATTGAACATAATGCTGTGAAGTTCCAGAACAGCATCATTTTATTGCTAATCATTTTGCATGAGTACAATTTTTAAAAACATTTGTTTTTAAAGTCACAGAACAGATGCTGTGAGTGCTGTAAACAGACATACTCTAATAAATACAAACAGAATGGAAGTTAGGAAAAACTAAAAACAGCTGTTTAAATTTAAGACAAAAGCAAGTTTAATCACTACTACTCATACAAAAGTATCTGTAGAAAAGTGTAGTGTTATGTTTAAAAAAAATTGTACCAGTCAGCAACATATTTTCTGAGTAATGGAGTACAGTAAGAGCCATCAGGCTCTGTGGATAATCTATGAATAATCTATAAAACAAATCTACTGTAATGCAAATGTAATGTGGAAACCATGTTATGCATTCCTCTCACACTCTCTCACACACACGCACACACGCACACTATATGGCAAATGTGTGAAAGCTGCCTATTAATTCCAGCTTGTCTTGAGTGCTGCACTTGCATTTTTCCATTGTTCCCCTATTTAAATAAATTATGATCCACATACGTGAACAATATCGCACACCGTCTTTTCTTTGCCCAAAGATTCAGTTTTTATATTGTTTTACACACAATATTTAAAGAAAGTGTTCATTCTGAGTCAATGTAATGTCCACGATCACAACAAATTCAGATAATGTAAGAAAAGAAAAAAAAAAAAAACCATTCAACAACTTTAAGAAGTCTACGTAAGAATAGAACAGTTGACGAGCTGACTGCAGAGTGCTGTATGTGTGTACATGTGCGTTTACGGTTGGGGGTCCTTTCACTGAAATCCCCAAAGTTTTAAAGGGTTAGGGTGTGGAAGACAAGCTCAGGAACAAACTTCTGTCTCCAACTCCATGTTTGGTCCAATGGAGGATCTCGGTCTGCCTTTTAGAGCTGCTCTGAAGACACAAGACTGCTACTTATTTGCCTAAGAGCAAAAAATGGGCTCAAACAAAAGCTGCCTCTCCTAAGAACATGGCATCAGACCTTGTGCATGGTTAAAGGTATAAGACATGCCAGTTAACATATACATAATTATGTACATATACATTATCACAAAGGCAGTGCATCTTTATAGAGTAAAATGTATTAAAATAACATCTCTCAGTTAAAACTTACACGAGGAAAGCACCAAACCACCCAAAGAAAGTTGTAAAGTGCTCTGAAATTGTGAGGCAACCCCCCACCCACAAACAAATATGCTCCATACACACTAGTCTTCCTTTACTTCCATTCACCATGGGAAAAACAGCCAAATGTCTATTTGCACCAAACAGTTTTTATAGGTTTGTAAGACCAAACAGGGGGCTGGAACTCATTTCACCACAAGAACTATGATGTTAAAAGTTGATTATGTGGTGAACTCAAAAGCTGCTAAAATGGAATGGAAAAGGTTTAAAATATGGCACTCAGCACAGTGCAGGTAGCGGAAATTGCCCATTCAGACAGTCTCAGCTTCCTGTTGTAGAGCGACATTAACATTTCACGTTCAGCTCCTTGAAAAAATGAACTTCATTCAAGCTTATGTCAGTTTCACAAATAGTCTATAATTTAAAATTTTAAATTTTGAACATTAAAAAAATTCTGGAACAATGCAATATGTTGGTTTGTTTTTTTCATTTATATTTCTTTATATAAAAATAATTCAAGCAGTCAATAAAAAAAAAAAAAAAAAAAAAAAAAAAAAATTACAAGCTGAGCCGGTCTCTGGGTGGCTACATCTAGTCTGGACCCCAAACACCTGCCCATTCATCACAGCAGCTCCCTGTCCTTGCTGTACACTGGTACTTTCCTTCAAAAGAGCAGTATTGTCAGTAGTTCTGCTTGTCGTACTTCAGCCGTTCTAGCATTCTGCTCCATTCAAATACTGTCCTCTATTAATGCTAAGTATAAAGGTGGAGAGAAAGCCAGCATCGTGGTGGGTGCTACTGTGAGCACGCAGCACAGTTTTTAGCAGCTGAAACAAGAAATAAAACAGGAAGAAAAAAGGATCAGGCCAAGTGCTCGTGTACAGTGGGTCTCTTTCCAATCTCTATCCCAGCAACAGACACCCCCTACAAAGCAAGAGGTGAGCGTTGGGGAGTCTTGTCCCATGAAAATCCCACTCAGTAGAGTGAGATTTGTCCTGTGACACCCCTGCCGGCAGCCGCTCATTCCACAGCAAAACCACATGTTTCTTCGATGGCCGTCAGCAGCTTCTCATACAGTTTTTCATAGCTCTCGTATGGAGGGATGTCTATCCTGTTAAAGCTTAAGAAAAACAACATTACTGTTACACACATTTTACAGGAATAATTCATTTTCAGCTTTTGGTAAAAGGATTTTTTCCACCACTGTCTGAAATGACAAACTAAAGGGGTTTGCAGCTCACCAGGTGTGGGCTTTCGGTAGGTTGTTGGTGCTGGCATCTATCTGGTGGATTGTGAAGAGCCTGGGTCCTGCAGCACCTGTGGCAGACACGCCTGGCTTTAATGATATTGAGGTTCAAACACTTCTGGTAAGTTAATCCTTTAAGGCTATGTTCTGTGCTGCAGCAAGAGAACTGTACCTTGAAGAGCTTTGAAGCCTTGTAGTGGGACACGGGAGGAACCAGTAACAAACTGCAAGAGCCGAGCCCTGCGCTCCTCATCGTATGACTCCACGGCCCTCCAAAACCATCGCACCACGTTGCTGTCAGGTGTACAGTGCTTCAGCCGCGTGTTGGCCTTCCAGTCACTCACGTCAATTTTGCCCAGACCACAAACTATCAGCTGGAGTGAACAGGAATTTGGAATAAAAAAAAAAAAACTGAGTACAGTTTCTTGCTGGCTCCTCTCAATGTTTGGATGTAATATCAAGAAATGTGAACTCAAATTCCCGCAGCATTTTCGTAGTTTTTAACAAAATGGTTGCTCCAAGATTCAAGTAAAAATTAAAGGTGAAAGCATTGGCACTAGTGTGAAGACGGCAGCATCTTCAGTACCTCCAGCTCCTTCTCATCAAAGGCCTTCAGAAGGTGGTGGGGTATGACCTCATTGAAGCCTTTCTGCAGGGCCAGGAATTGGGCTTCAATGCCACGCAGAAATCTCCAGTTTACATACAACCTGTGGACACCAAGAGCAACACAGATGTGAAACCATGTTCCAAACTTTTTCTTGAGCTTTACAGGGAAATATGCATGTCGGTCAAGTCTCTCACCCTAAATATTTTCATGTCAACTTAAAAAAGAAACCTTGAAGTCAGGCAGATCTCAATTATTTGCTAGGTATGATTCTATAAAATCTTTGAGATCCACAATAAAAAGTTAAGTATTTACATATTTTTCAGTGAACGATTCATTCAAAACTCCATAAACTATTCAATAAAAACTACTGGCCATTAAATCCCACAAATGTGCACCATTCCTCATCCTGTGATTGAGCATCAATACTCACAACCACAAGATTTGAGCTGTAAATAATGTGAACGTGCACTGAATTCACAGGGTCCTACACTGATATTGTTTTGGTATTTTTCGTGAACACTATCTCCTCAACACATAAATGCAGGTCGCATTTGCTGTACTGCAAAATTAAATTTTAAGAAATACGAAGCATATGCAATTAAAAATAAATAAACCAGGTGGTGTTTGTGAAAGAAATGTAATTCAACTGTTCATTACACAGAACAAATATAAAAACAGCACAAGGCAATCATTTCTTTGATGTAGCTCTCTGGAGCCTCCTCACCTCACATATTCCTTCTTGTTGTCCTCTGTGACTGTAATGCTCTTGCCATTTGGCTTCAGTTCATGCTGTATGATCTGGCCGTAGGCACTATGCTCCACGCAGAAGGTGTGGTCCAGGACACCCGTGATGTCATTATCCCTAAGAGAGAAAGGGAATACACATCAGCAAAATCTAACATCTACATGACATTGGCTTCATGAGTCAGAGTGTTATCCATACTTTTCAGTTGTAAGTGTATAGGAATATACACCCATGTGTCAATCAGTGTAGGCTACGTTTTGTGTGTGCCTCTCACTGCTCCGCACTAAACATACAGGATCCAAACGAGGCTGTTGTGCAAGTCTGGGTCCACAGACTCCATGTCATCCAAGGTGATGGGTTTGCCTAACAGCTGCTTGTAGAAGGGCAGTGTGAAACCACCGTCAATGTAGTGCCCGTGAAACACCGCCACTCCCATGATGCGGCCCACAAAATGAAAGTATGACAGATGCTCCTGAAAAAAATCAGTTATAATTACTCTGGGTATTAAAAACAGTAGTAACAACATCATTTTGTATTTTATAGACTGAAAAGTGTACCAGCTGAACACAAGTATTGAACTGTTTTGACTTCCAGTGCTAAGGATGAAGTGCTAAGCTGAGAGAAATTGTTGGCTATTACTCAGCCAAATGAATAAACAAGCAGCAGACAAAACGGCAACATGCCAGCACAGAGAGATGTAGTCTCTCACTGGCCTCACCGGGTTGACGGCTGAATCTGGGTTGATCTGCAGGGTGTAGATATCATCACGCGAGTACTGGAACAGCCCGTAGTAAGGGTTCAGCATTTCATGGGATAGCAGGTACAGCCACTCCCTGAGCAAGACACGAGTGACACAGCAAAACAGCAGGTTAAAAAAAAGTAAATAACAGCAGCACCACAGATCAATAAATACAAAATTACTTGAGCAAGAGGTGCCCATACCTGGCAACACCTCCATAATCAAGACCCTCTTCTCCCCTAAACTTCACCATAAGTCTCTTCCATAAATCCTTTGGCCTCATCTTCATTACTTGTCGATAAGACTCCTGGAATTGAAGCAGTGAGATTACAATTTACTCAGAGGAATATGTCCCTCCTTTCTATTGAAGTACCTGTATGCAACATAAAGTTCCATTTAGGAATCATAACCTGCAAACTTTATCACATGTTCAGTTCTTCAAACTATACTACAGTGCTTCCTTCTTCTTGGATTGTTGAAAGGAGAGAGAAAACACACTCGAGGCATACTAAAAAAAGATCTGTGTATAAGGGCATTAAAACCAGTTGATCTCCCCAAGTGACAATGATGGTCAACAGTTAGCTTCTGGAAATTAACTGATTCCACCTAACCAACAAGGCCAAACTTGTGGCTCCTTAAAACATCAGACAGAATAAATCAAAAGACCCCTTCTGTTCTCAGCTCCTCCACAATCAAGTGTGGTAAAGAGAGACTCGAGCTGTACCGGGCAGACTGACTGATTAGGTGGACAAAATTACACATCCAGAAAAATTCATTCCCTAAAAGAGTTACTAGCATGCTTCCATCAGAACTGGGAATGACAAGGGTGGGGGGACATTATGCTGCTTCTTTGTAGCACCCTTGGATCAGACTGGTTAGGTTAAATGCAAGTCATGGCTGATGGAAAAGCCTGTCTTTAAAAAAAAAAAAAAAAATTATAAATGACTAAAATTAAATTATTTTGTGCTCCTTCAGTAATCCTATATTATCCAGGGAGTCATAGTCTTAAATTGTGTGAATTGTCCTTTTGAAGCCATGCTGTTCCTTCTGGCACAGAGTCTTTTTCTTCTTCCTTAAACAATGGTGTGCATCTTCAGAAAACCACATGAAAAAACCCCATGTGTGCCCACTGTCAGTGCACATTCCACATACAGTTTCTCCAAGGATGCCAGACATGGCCTCAAACTGACCACCCATGTAGGCAACTCCAATGACCAAGCTGGAAGATTATGGCTTGCCCTTTAAGAAAGCTAAAACTAATTCTACTGTGGACGCTGATGCACCCAATAAGCTCATAGTACTAAAAACCACCAAAGTCCTGATACTGCTCATTTTTACCTCAAAGATCTCCTCACGGGATACCTCTATACGGCAGTGTCCAGCCTGTGGCTGCTGCTGAGACAGCTCTTGCCGCAGCGTCTTTAGCTTCTGCACCAAATCTCGCTTGTAACGAGGGACGGTCAGACACTCTGCTTCCTCAGACAGCTGGCCAGGGGACACCAGGGACTGCTGGGGGGGCTCCTTCAGTTGGCTGTGACGGCTGGAAATGTGAGCCAGAAAGAAGAAAGAGCTAACAGACACAGAATAAAAATAAAAAATGCATACATATGAATTTGAGCGATAGCAGATGTATGCTGTGCTCCAACCACACTGAACAATCTATTTCTGGCTATGTGCAAGAGAGATGGACTGAGCTACTACCTGGCGCTACTGTTCTCGATCCCAGCCCTTGAACCAGTTGGACTTGGGCTACTGGACAGGACATAACACATAGAAACATGCATGGTGAGCAGACAGAGCAAAACCATACAGCTACACACAAGCATTATAATGACCTACTTAACTATAAACAATTTTACACTTAAAAGTATCTTGACTTTGAACATATGAATCACTTTGCTACAGTACTTGCTGTTCATGGACACCACCAGGTGGTGGTAGGCAGACAGTGTGCAGGGGAGCTCCTGGCCTACAGCATTCTTTCTTTCTACTTCAGAGTCAAAAGAAAGGCAGAAGACACAGAGGAGGAGCAGATGATGGGCTCACTTGAGGACGCGGTGCAGGTTAGCAGAAAGGCGTGGGTCGGTAAACTGTGTGGTGCGGTTGTTGTGGTCCACGAAATACACACGGCCGGTGGCAGTGTTGCGGATCTCCCAACCAGGGGGCAGCGGACCCAGCTCTTCACAGTTCACATTGCTAAGGTCTCTGTCAAAATTAATTTATGTTAACTGACACTAGTGAATGAACAACAACAGAAAGGTCAGTAAACCATCTATAACACAGCAGTTTATGACACCATATTCAAGATACCGAGAATTTATAATATGAGGTGTTACCTAGGCACTCTGGGATCATGCCACGTGCTGACACCTGTCTGGGTATGAAGGAAGTACACCTGGCCCTGCTGGGTGGTCCGCTGTTCTGTACAGGTAAGAATCATTTACATACTGTCATAAATACTGTGACATTCTCTGGATCTGTTTGCAGAAACACACTGTCACACGCAGATGACTGTGTCTACACCTCCAGAAGTGAATTAATCACAACTGGATTCATACAGAACACCCTACTAGGTCACTACTCACCATAACCCTCAGGAAGCTCAGGGTGAGTATGGAGGTGTGTCCTACTCATGTAGTTCCTGTGCCTCTGTGATCGTACACGTCTATCCTGAGCCCGTGGGTCACTTGCTGGTCCACACGCAGCTCCATTCGCATCAAGGACAGGTGAGTTTCCATCTACCAGGCAGCTGAGGGGCCGGCCAGGGCTGGAGTATTCTGATGCCGGCCTGCAGAACAGCACCCATGAGCAGGACAGCAGTGTGAGCCACTTCAATTACAATATGTACAGAGGAGAGCGGGGCTGCATTAATTTTCTGTTGCACAGAAAAGTATCAACACAAGCAGGCGGGCTATTCCCTGACCTGGTAGGACGTTCCCACTGTGTACTGCGAGTGATGTGGTTGAGGTACTGGATCCGACCCGTTGCTGTTCTCCGTTCCTCCCAGCTACAAGTTTGAAACAAGTACACAGCAATATACATTCGTATAAAAATATGTAATGCATGAAAATGTGTTATTCGTTTTGGTGTGATGCATGCAATGACACAATACTGGAGTCAGCGCTCACCCATCAGGGAGGTCATTGTCAAACAGGCGGCTACAGTCCACAACTGGTCCCCCGGATCCAATGCGGTCCCGTGACTGAAGGCTCACTGGAAGAACATAAGAAGGTCAGAAGCTGAGACATCACCACCAAAAGACCTTTACTGTGAGCAGTTTGAAACCCCTAGCATCAGGACCCGCGATTGTGACTGCTCTCTGACACATCACGCTTACTTCACAGTATGTCCATGTCTCTACTCACCCACGATCTGTCCCCTCACAGTGTCATTGTCATTGGGACCCAGCTTGTTGAGGTCCAATCTTTGATCTGTAGGATACAGAGCAGAAACAACTACATATTGGTCTATTAAAGATACCAACACGACAAGTAACAATTTTATTGTGCAATTGTACAATCATTTGTAACAACACTGGCTCCTGAATTGTGTGCACAGTTTTACATATTTACAACTAATAGCACAAATGTACTTTAATTTATTTAATGGTCAAGTTCTGTGAAAGTCTAGAACAAAACTAGATAACTGGACAAAAAAAAGATGATTTTCCCAAAAGTGATGTACAACTCAGAGAAAACAAAAGTGCATTTCACACCCACTGTTTTTGCAGTGCATATTACAGGAGTAACTTGCCTACAGAATATACTTTGGAAATACTGACATGATAGCAATTTATGAAAGTATCAGGAGATGAATCTCCAAAAGAGATGCATTTTGAGGCCCTTTTAGATTTCTGCATAAAAAATACACTAAGACTTTTTCAATCCATCTTTCCTTTATTGTTAACTGCTTAGTCACGGCACTCCAGAACCTCTCGGAATCAATGGGCACTAGGTCATATAATATTTTAAAATATTAATATTTTAATCAAACTACGTTAAGACTAAAACATACTTGAAATGACTGGGAAAAACTTTTTTATACTAATTCTGAATTCTGATCGATTTATTCCATAAACGTGCGGCATTCCTTGTTATTGATTACAGACACTCAAACACCAGACAGATGTGACTTGCACTAAGACACTCCCATGCTCATGTTCTATTTCAATCTTGCTGCCAACTAACACCAGGAGGTGTAAATGCAGATTTAATTCCCCACCTGACAGAAATTTCAGAAAGTAGACAAGAAAAAGCAATTAAAAATGATGTGGGGGAAAATATATATTTGGCCTTACATAGTTTTGGAGCAAACTCTGTACAATGGAATCTTTTTAAAAATGTGCACTAAATAATAAAGTGCAGCATCTCAAAACAGGCTAAGGATCACCAAGAAGGCCGATATAATTTGGGTAAATTGATCTGTCAAGTCGAAACAAGGGAGGAAATCTCAGCAAAAGTAATGTAAAGACATGTATGACTGCCATTTTACTATTAGGCAGGTTGACTGTTGATGAATCAAACAGGGACAACAGTTGAAAAGGACTCAGCAATACAAAGGTCAAAGTCTAGCGAATCAAAATGAAGCCCCCCGCCAATTTCAGAGCACATCAGGTTAAATGTCCAAGTGAAGTAAATGGTAAGGGTTACCAAGATATCCTTAAACAGAAATATAACGCAAAATGTAAACCATTCAGCTACTTAGTATGCCCAGTTCATACTATAATGTCACAAAAAGAAATACAAGAAAGAGCGGCGATGAAATAGGACTACTACTGCATTCTGGGTAATGCTGGCAGAACCTCATCTGCTTCCATCTAGTTCCATCATTGCAGACTGCATTATTTAGCCGCTCACCATTTGCTTTTACCCCTCAGCTGGACAGGAGTGAAAGGGAGACTACATCCACATTTCTGAATAGTAGACTATAAAGAAAGGTTCCTCATTATTGTTTAAAACCATTAATGAGACACAGGAGATTTATTTCAAAGGTTTTTCTTCAGCCTTTTCTTTCACATAGGCAGACTGTGACACCGACACACTCACATTTAAAGACACATGTATAGGCATGCACAGAAACACAGTTACAAAGAAGACAAGCAAAAGAGACACTTACAGCCAGTGTCTTTAAGGCGGCTGATCGCATTGGACAGCAGCCTTACACAGCCCAGAAACCCCGCACCCTGTTTTTTGTGGATCTTCTTGTGATTCCATACACTGATGGTGATGGAGTCAGACTTGCCAATATACCTGGGGGACAGGGAAGCAACAGACAGGCGAGAATACATGATCTCAGAAGGCAGACGCTGCACATCACAACAGACTGAAACATAAGGGATTGGGAAGGCACTTTGCGATACTCTGCTTTGTACACATCTGGCTGGCAGGAGAAACCTTGTGCAAATTTAATTCGTTCTTGTTAAATCCACTGAAAGGACCAGAGCAAAGAGCACAGCTGCACTGGCCTGAGGCCACAGAATGAAGTTTCAGTGATGGATTAGACCCTCCTACCACTTACTAACCCAGCACTCTCCTGAGCTCACACCCGTCTACACTGAGACACAGAGGTGAGACGGACCATGCAAAGGGACCTCAGAGGTGTCTATCAAATCGGTTCCTACGAGAGCCTCTTGAAGTAAAGCGTGATATCTTGAGCATCTGTTCGGTGCCTGCTCCCTGTACCACCAGCCATACAACGAGTCTTGTTTTTCAGACTTAAACTCAAGAATGTATAGAATAGCAGGGCTTCTTAAATTGCTCTTAAAATATAAAATATACAGAAATATGTACTATGTTCTTTCTCCATTATGTCACTGCAAATTTATATAATAACTTTTGAAGCTAAATTCTTTAAGTTTTAAGTTCTAGTTCTGAAGAACGTTTATCATGTGTAAATATTGCAAAAGTTTCACTTTAGTCCTTTGTGCAGTTTGGCCTTTTAGTGCCTTTATTCTGGAGAAAGCGCAAAATAATTCAGTCACTCTCACTACACCCAGTTTAACATTCCTTCTAAAGAAAGACAACTATGTCTTTACTGTAGTATGGTTAAAAGCATACAATTAAATCATACTTTTTTCAACAGTGAGAACTGACAAAATGAATGTGTTTTTATTATTCCAGACTCAAGCATAATGGTAACGTCAACTTGGAAATCAAGTTTTTCATTTGTAGGGCTACATAGTGGTTTGGAGACATACGTACAAGTCGTAGTGCTGGTTCCACTTTGGGTCAAGCGTATTCCTCACAGTATCTGTGGAGTGGCACTGTCCTGAACCATCCACCACCACCTTGGCAAAGGGGTCAGGCAGTCCTGGGGCAGCACCGCAAAAGAAAGCATTTCAACCAGAAGTCAGAGGGCGACATAAAACATACCACTCTCATAGTACAGCAGTGGCTCCAAACCCTGGGGCCACTCAGAACAAAAACATTGGATTTCACTGAACCGAAGACAGAACTCCTGTTAAAAATCTAATATCTCAGGGTTTAACCAACAGGTTAACAATAATAAAACACAGCCCCAACTGTGTGAACCCATGATAAGGGAACCAAAATGAGAGGATGTTTACACTACTCTTTATTACTTTATTAAAACAAAGTGTTGACATCAGTGTTTGCCAATGAACAAATAAGGTTAGTATAAATATTACAAGCGCAGGGAAAATTACTGCATGTAAAGTGGCTGGAATTGTCCAGCATCTTGTCATGTGGCATCGCCTGCACGATACTGCTGAGCTCAGTCTGACTCAACGTCTAGGCAAAACTTGCTGGATCACATTTATGCGCACAGCAGCTGGGTGAAACCGCACACATACAGATTCCGTCTCTGGGTGGTGACTCTGCAATGGTGAAGGAGTGTGGGGATGGCACATTATCTTGTATTTAGTCAAGGATCTTGCCCCACTGACACAACTGTAACTTAACACAACTCACATGTGCATTTTAATAGTGTGGGAGAACGGAGAACCTAAGAAAGACTCACATCCATGTACAAGCCCACAGTTCAGCAGCTACGAGGTACCAGTGCTACACAGTTCACTGATATCCCATTTGGATGAGCAGTGGTTATTATTCCATGTTGGCTTGTTGCTGTGGTCCCCAGGCTCCTAATTCCTTCTGCACAAGTTTCTGTTCAGTTAATTTTGACTATAGATTCTTCTGAATCATTGATCAGGGAATGTTTACAAGTTAGCAGTGAAAATTTTTTTAATGTTCATTTTTAAATAATTAATAAGGAATTTCAACTAAACACAATTATCTTACAACATATTACAGTATCATGGAGAACCAAACCCACTGACAACAAAATTCCACCACCCACGAAGTGACCCACAATTCTTGCTTCTCATGAGGCTTGTTTATCTTATGACACAAACTTCAAAGCAGATAAGCCAACAAAACACACTAATTTGCATGTAACAATGAGAAATAAATAGGCCTATTTAATAGGTTACTTACGAAAGAAGTCTTTCTTCACCAGGTTTTTTGCACATAGCACTGTGGACGAAGAGAAAAAAGTTGCTTCAACAAAAATCTTTCCTGTACGGTACAGCATGAATACTTCTTTACGTTTATGGCTGAAAAGCTGTCCTATATTCACAGCTGAACACGTTCACTTTTCCTTTATAAAATTCCACTGTGCACAGAAGATACAAACAGGTACATTAACAGGAATAACATGACTTTTGACAGTTTACATAATCAGTAAATGCCTGTCCAGTGTAGGGTCCCAGTGGTCTGAAACCCAGAAGCAAGAGGATAAGAGGCAAAACACCTTGGAGGGTATGGCAGTCCATCACAGAGCAATCACACATACTTGCACAGGAACACAGTAACAGCAATTTTAGGGGACCAGCTGACAAATGCAAGTTACGAACAGACCTCCAGCTCCACTTTCAGTTTTTTTTCTGATGTTTGGGATTAGTGTATACAGATCAGCATTTCCTGAAACAATGCAGCTGAGAAACCCTGGCCTATTGCATAAAACTGGTTGCTGGAAAATCACTTTTTCTGAAGAAGTTCCATCACCTCGTTCCAGCTGAATAGTGCCTTCCAAAGAAAACACTAGGAATTTAGCACTGAGCATAATCAAGTCTGGCTAGTCTGGATCCCAGAGGTGGAACTCTATGACCACAGTAGCACTGTGGGCGTAGGGTTACAGAGGACTGCGCTCGAGACCATGAGAAGTGCCAACAGAGCTGAGAGCCTTCTGCATGACTCACATGGGTTACCAACCAACCTGAGACATTCTAGCCATGCCAGCAGATGATCTGCTACCTGATCCTGTGCCCCTCTGACTGCTGCCCCCTCCTATTGTCTGAATCAGGGACATTGGGGAAAGATGATGATGAAACAGGCAGGCACTCAAGATGATAAAGCAATGGTTAAGGAATTAAACTTGTGAGTTCTCATGCCCTCAAAAAGCACTTTCCTTTAATTACTCCAATGAAAAATGATTCTTTTAAATTATAAACTACATAAGCTATTTACAGGAAGACAAGATCTAATATGTAAATGTAATGTGCAACTAAGGCTGACTAAAAAGAAGGTCTTTTTGCCCCTCCTTCCTTGCTCCACACTGAGATAAACTCAATTCAGAGACTGCAAAAGCACTGACCTAAATTCACATATTTTGGCCTGGAATCAGGATCTTTCCAAACCATTTATTTCCATATCACATGTCATCAGTCGGACAGTCCTGAAGAGAAACACCACACCATGTTCTATTCTTTTATTTTCTGTGTGCTTAGCAGTTGTCTTTGTCCAATGTGAACTGCCTTGCCAGCACGTTTGTGAACATTTTGGTAGAATTCAGATAAAATATTTTAGCGTGTGGACCTTCTCGACAGGCACAGGGCTTATGTGTCCGCCTGCGATGTACAAGACGGCAACCTTTGAAAAAGAAGATCAAGATCAAGGAGGAGCCGGGAACATGCTGATGTTTATGCAGGTTAACGTTGTTTGTAAACCTCCCTCTGGAATAATGACTTATGTTCCACCGAATTCCATCTCATTACTTAACCATCTGGAGTCTCTCTTGCTCTCGGAGGAAATGCAGCGAGACCACAAGTCTGCCAGTGAGGTCCGGTGCCAGCCCTGCGCGTAGCCAGATCAAACTCTCGAGTGCTAAAAACTGTCTACATGACTGTCTTTGAAGACATAAAGAGTCGATTTAAGCTACTCTATTTATACCACAACCACCCACAGCTGAAGCGGTGGAAGTGGTATGGTTTAAAGGAAGCACATGGGAGGACAATCTTTAGCGAAGTAGGGAGGACACCACTGTAACGGGGAGCTCATAGGAGAGGCAAAACACTCTTGACCCAAAAAGCGGGTAATGGCACCAAGTGGCTGAGTGGTTAGAATTGCTGCTTCTTGAATTGGAGGTCACAAGTCTGAGTCCCACCTGCTACTTACTCCTGCTGTGTCAAAAGGTAAACCTCTAAGTAGCTTACCACTGTGTGTCATTTCAGAGAAGAGCACTGGCTTAATAAATAAATGTAAATGTGAAAATAATACAGGACCCATAGAGAACTGGACTCTAAGGATTGATTTGTCAGCTTCTGCTCTGTGGTAAATCTCAAAAATGATGCCACATCTCTAAACAATCTTAACACTGGATTTCACTTTTGCAGCTTCTCTGAGCTTCCACAACTGAGGGGAAAAACCCCAAATTCTCAAACAAGCAGTGTACTCTACGCATCATTTGTTATTCCATTTAAATGGAGTCTTTATTCTATGAACACATGTCCTGTAAACACCCTTCAACACACCATCTCTCTGTGCAGCTTTGGACTAAGTCACCATGGCAACAAGAACATCAAGTCAGAGGCATGGAAAAGATTCCTCTGCTGGCTCTTATTTCCTATTCCTCTGGCACCAGTCCTCCGGCTCATGGCCTGTACGGCTGACTTACAAAGTGTGGAACTCACAGTTAAAACAAGTGTATATGCAGCTGACAACATTAATTACTGCATTATCATCATCATCATCATCATTAACCAGGCTACCTTTCAATGGCCATCATTAAGAAGAGTAACTCACTAGTAAATAAAATATAAGTAGTTAAATCAGCACCACACAAAACCAGCACATTTTAAAGCACCCTGTAAGTGTTCCTGTCCATTTCCTTAATGTACCTATGTGGAGCCTGCCTCTCTGCTAGTGCTCCTGTCAGAAGCTAACATTGTGGCACAAGATTCTCCCAACACAGGACCACAGAAGTTGGGAGCTCAATGAGCACTTCCTCTCCAGGAGTGGAATTACAGGAGCATCGGGCTTACATCCTTGTATTGCACTGCATTATTTATCTGGGAGATATCGTCACCCAGGGCAACTCCTGAACGTGCAATGGCAATTTCTGAGTATATATATGGGTCAAGGAAACAAAACTCACAGTAAGACATCCTATGTTTTTATTTTACCTTTTTTTTTTTTATTCCAAAGACTTCATTATATGACAGTAGAAAAGCATATGCAGAATCTGCATTCTTTCAGAGATCTCTGATTGGAAGGCACGGACACGACATTGTTGAACTGAGCAGGATGACAGCCCACCCTGGCATACCTGTCCGCAGTATTTCCCCCCATGCTTTTCTGTCATGTTGCTTAGCTGACAATTTTATCCCAAGAGTTGTACAGAAGTCCTTGAACTCCTGGTCATCTATGATGTTCCCTCAGCATAAGTGAATGTCAAGCAGTCACCAGCAAGGAGTGTCCTCATATCTATCTCACCACTGGTCTGCAAGTGCAACCATCAGCAGTAAACAAAGCCCACGACGGGAGACCATGCGTGCAGATTCTTAATTCCATCTTCATGTCCATCTGTACTGTAAAGAAGCTATAGTATCACTCAAAAATTTGACAATGCTTGATGGAAACTACATTTTTCCCTGAGGCATTCAGTTAACAAGTTTCACCAGGAGGTAAACTGATGTTTTCCCAGGTCTTCTGGAGCAGTTTCAAAGAGTTACAGAACAGTTCCTCCCCCCAGAAGCATTGTTCAGGTGTATTCTTTTGACTTCTAGCCCACATTTAAGGCAGCAATTGAAACAGTTTTGACACCACCTTCTTCTGTGTACAGTTACACTTACAACAAATCACTCCTGCAGAGTATTTCTGAATTGCTAACATTCAAATAATTGGTGTTAAGTAAATCAGGTTAACGGTGTTTCATTTTTTATGCTAAATTAGCTACATATCATCAAAGCAGAATATTTTCTCAAATGCACAAGGTTTTACTTAAAATTACTTACAATGCACATCTTACACAAGACCAATAATATGATGCTTTAGTGAAAAGTGCTCTTCCTTGAAACCACAATCTGCTGTGATCTCATTTACAACATCAAGGGTTATAAAGAGGTCCAGGACTTAGAAATCATTATACGGATCTCATTTTCTGTGATGCATTATCTGTTTATTAGTATTTTCAACTATCATCAACAGAACCTGAATAACTACTGTGCTTAACTTTTAAAATCAAAAATCACGACAAGGACTTTGATGACAAAGAGCCTTAGTATTTCACCTACTTGACTTAGACAGGAAATGCTTCTTTTCAATATGATGACAGGTGACAAAAGTAGTTAAATTTTACTTTAGGGTGACATTGTTTGAGGTATGTTTAAAGATACTCAGCACTAGTGCGACTGGTTGTATATCTAAACTCATGCTGTAAAAAGCTACCAGAATTGTAACCAGACAAGCTCGACATGGCCATGCAAATAAAGACCTCAGCGAAGCAGTGAAGTGTTACATAGCCGGAATATTTACATCACAGATTCGTTCTTCAGTTACCTGGCCAGCTACAAGTAACAAATATTTTGCTACTTTCTGGCTGTCGTGTGATTGTTTTGACAACAGCAGTGTAAGACAGAACAGTTTTATGAATGCTATGTTTTTGCATGTAAATAAGACTAGCTGTTACAGTCAAAGTTCTTTCTATAATTTCAAGGTCTAAAACCTTTACTGATACAGATCCAGCTGGGGTGGAAATATTAAGCAAGGAAGCTGATGTGTGTGCACCAGTCTGATGTTCTCTCCACAGAACATTGGGGGCAGGTCCCCAATGTGCTGGTCTCCCTCAAATGAAAGATTTGAGTTGGACAGCTTTTGTTAATGTTACACACAAAAGCATGTACTGTCAGGATTCAAATAAATCTGCTAGAGAACTCTGGAGGGGGGGGGATTAATAATGACTGACCTGATTACTTAAATTTTCTCCAATCATTTAAAAATATCACTACTGACAGAGATGGATTTGTACCCTGTAAATTATCCACCCCCCTGTGCACCATCTCAATCACTCCTGTTCCTCTAAAACGTCAAGACAAGCAATGGCACAGAGCTACATTACCTCTGACTATATACAAACCAAAAAACCTAAACGTAAATACAAGTACTAAAAACAGGACTTTCCTCAAGAGGCACAAGGCAGTAGTTTGATTAATGGTGCCACCCTGTTTCACTGGAGGGGAGGGGGCAAGACACCCATCAATTACTTGAAGAAATGGTACAATGCTTTTCCTCAACATACACCCCTGGTGACGATTCTCACCCCCAAATGAGAGCCTTCAGGGACTGCTGTCCGAATACTTTAGGTCTAAGGACTGCAAATGCCTTTCAACATCCGGTCCCAGCTACGTTGCAGCAAGGAAAAGGCTCCCGAGTGATCCTCCAGCAGGCCCAGTCACCGTGAATTATTTATCAATCGACACTTCCAAGCACCAAAGTGAGCTAGAGAAAGAAGCCATAGGGGACATACTAACATGCTTTCGCACAGGAAACCCCTGAAATATGTATTGATCCATTTTCTGGGAACATTTTTTTTTTGCTCAACTGAATATACAATCATATGCTAAAACTACACTAAGACTCAAACTCTGACAGAACTATAGCTATGTTTTTGCAAGAACTTTCAACCAAAATGGGAAAGGGAAGAGAGAGAGAGAAAAAAAAAAAAAAAAAGTTTCCTTTCAGTCTAAAAAGCAAAACCATATTAGCTGAACTGGTGTCTATATGTGTCACTGCTCTGGTGTATAACTGGATTAATGACTGCAGGGGGAATTTAATGTGGTGTAAAGTCACCTTGGATAAAGTGTGAAATAATACTATGGTAATCATTGTAGGTTACTTCAGAGAAAAGAATCTGTTAAAAGTAAAACATTCACAATGCACAGACTGAGAAAACCTAGACCTCAAACCTACAAGGGAGAAGCTGTGACAGGATGGACAGTCAACCTGCCACCAAACCAACCCCCCCCCCTTAAAAAAAAAAAAAAAAAAAAAAAAAAAAAAAAAAAACCCATAGAGGATGTAAACCTCCCGTTGCCACAGTACTTCTCCCATCTCAGCTGCTCAATAAATGGCTTTCATCAGCTATTAAATGTAAATGTACTATTACTCAGTAGTTGCAATTTAACTGACACCAGCAAACACTTCATTCACTACCCCAGCACGTACTGATACCTGGATCAGCTGAGGGCCTGGAAGACTCGCAAAGATCTGAGCCGGTAACGAACCAACCATAATCTAGATTCAACGGAACCTGCTCAACGTTTATCAAAATTATAGTATTTATCAAATATATAGAAATGTCACGAGCACGCCCTCGACCCCCCCCATACTCTGCGCTGAGATGAGCATCATCCAGACCATGTAAGCAGTTGCGGTGAAAGCTTTGACCACGTGCATGGTATGGGGGGGGGGGGTGTTCTGAAGTGACGGGGCTCATTGAAACGGTTTAAAAAATTAGGGACGTGAACTAAAACGGCCCAAAAACAAATCACCGTCATGGCTCAAAGCGAACTAAATGCATCACTGCCTACTTGGTAAACATTTTTTAAAATTTTATTTTTAAAAACTGCGTCCAACGACAGTGTGAGCGCTCGGCGAATGCGGGCTCGAGTCGCACGTGCCTGCGAGCGAGACACTTAAAATTCCGTCCATGCACGAGCTCCCACTTTCGCGCTGCCCGTCTGCATCCCCCCCACCCCCGTTTTCCCGCGATAGGGCAAACTATGCCCTCATTTAAGCACAAAAAAAAAAAAAAAGAAATTAAATGCTTTATTCAACGCTTGACCCCCCCCCCCGCACCAGGTCATAAAAACGTGTTTCCCCCGCTTCCAGCGCCTCAACCCAAACAGAACAAACGGTTCCAGCTCGCGCCCGTAGAGAGAAAAGGGGGGGGGGAATGTTATTTTTTTTGAAAACTCAGAATGAAGTTGCACACAGCTGTCCAGGGTGATGAAAACATTCCCGGAAACAATGCTTTCTCTTGAAAGGGCATTAGTACCCAGTTACCCGGGTGAAGAAAAATCCGCGATAGCTGGTTAGCAACTGCCCCAGCCCCTTAAATTAAGAGCGAACAAAATCGTCAGTTTTGAGAATGCGGGTTTCGCAAAGCCGCCCGCTGCGGAACGTTCAGAAAGAAACCCCCGAAAGCGGCGCTCTCCGCCGGCCTGACCGTCCCCGCGGCTCCGAGCTACAAAAAGACGGAGGACTGAAGAGTCCATTTACACAGACGAGAAACGTCCGCTCAAACTTCACCTGTCAGACGCAGTTTGGTCGGTCCGTTCCTCCGAACGCCCTGGTTAGACATGTCCCTCCGCTTCCCAGCTTGACGAGTGGTTACAACAGCACCGCGACGCCCTTTACACCGCTCTCCTTTCCCTCTTTCTCAAGCTTCACTGCGGACCAACAGTAATGGAGTCGCGGCATCGTAGCCCGGATGTGCTTCGCGTTGCCATTACACCAGCGCCGCACGCGCACTTCGCCGGACGACCGTCGGCCGAACGCTTCTGGATTTCTGTCTTCCTTCGCTCGGCTTCGTGCGAACAGAAGCTAACATGGTTCCGAGGAGCTTCTCAACATCCCGGGTGAGGACCGCGCAACTGCGACCGGGAAGCCGCCAAGTTGCCCGCAAAGACGCAGGAGCGCACAGTCTTCCCAGCTGGACCGTCCCAGCTGCGTTGTGACGTCACCCACCAGACACGCCCACCACAAACCCAACTAAATGGTGGGACAGCCTACTCGCTTTTCTCCTAAAGACGACCTTTAAAACACAATATGAACTCTTCCTTTCACAGAAGGAAACGTGCTTTTTTTTTCCATGTCTGTTTATTTAGTTTAAAACTGCTTTACTGATCTACAGCAGGGCAAGAGGGCAGTTAAAAATTAAAAAGCCAAATAGGGATTTGTGTTAAAAGGGAGTATTCCTGAGAGGTTTGAAAGAAGCCCATTTAGTTTTCAGGAATCTGGAACACAAGATGATTTTGTTGAGGACCCAATGGGGCATCTTCAGTATCGATCTGGGAACAGAAGAGATGTAGTTAAAACCTGGTGCACAGGCAGAAACCAGGTCAGGTTCCTACTGGATCATCCTACCACATTGACAACCTGCAAGGGTCAAGGCCAGCCTGCTGCTTACCTCAGCACCAAAGTACTTCTCAACCATGTAGACAGCTCCCATATAGACCATTTCATTGTCACTAGACTGCAGTATTTCAAACTTGTCCAGTCCTCCAGACTCCTCAAGCATCACACACAGCTGTTCCACATCACCAGACTTCTCTGCTGCCTGTTGGCATGAAGGGGGAAGAAATATAAAGCCAACTAGTCTGTACAGGATTGTAAGAGTGAATTCAGATATTTAGCCTACTGAAATCCTAGTTAAATGCAGCAACAGAACTTCAAATCAAAACTGGCATACGTGAAAAAGGTTGGCCATAGTTTCCAAGGTGACAATGAGGAGTTCGTTGTCTTTAGAGGACAGAAGGTTAAGCAGGGGTTCCAGCACATTGTTCTGAACAAGGTATGTGATTTGCTGAACGTTCCCTCCATTTGCGTAGTTATTTACTGCCCACACTGCCTCCTTCTGAGTCCTCCAGTCAGACTGCAAAGACAGCGTTAAGAAGCTTAACACTAAATGCGGTGAAGCAGGGCTCCAAAAAAAAAAAAAAAAAAAAAAGGCACTGCACACAAGCCAAGTGGACAAAAATGCATATTTGCAGAGGGAGACAAACCTGTCCAATGACTTCCACAATGAGCGGGACCAGGCCGGCATTAATGATCTCCTGGATTTGCGTGTCTTTCCCAGCAGTGATGTTCGACAGGGTCCAGGCAGCTTCCTTCTGAATGCTGGATTTGTGGTGCCGCAGCAAGGCAGGAAAGTGGGCTAGGAGACCTGTGTCAAGCGCCATTTGTGCATGCTCATCTGTACCACTCACAATGTTTCCAAGAGTGCGTAGGGCTGGAGTCTAGGAGAACAAAAAATTAGATGCAGTGAACTGAAGCAGAGCAACAGCTCACCCAGTTTTCCTTTGCACACTTTTCTGAAGTAGTTTCTATAGAGGTATATGCTGCCCCTCCAAGATGGTTAATACACCTATTTAAAGAAGAGTGGGAGTAGCTCATCTGTGCTGTATCAAGATACAAGAGCGTAGTTCTTTTGTTTAAAACATATGGACATTGATCAAGATTTTGATTCGCCATACCAAAATTGAGAGCTCTTTTGCCTCCAACAGCTGCGTAAAACGGCTCAGCAGTCCCGTTTGTAGCACGGCTTGAATCCGATCATTGGGCCCTTCAGTGAGGTAGGACAGGGCCCAGCAAATGTCAGCCAGGATTGTCCTGTCATCATGGTACATCAGCCTCACCAATGTGGGAAGTATCTGTTGCACAGTCCAAAATGGGAGTGGGGGGAACTTGTTGCGGCAGAGGTTTGACAGTGTCCATGACATGTTCCTTAGGTGTGAAGCCTGCAGGAAACAAACAAATAATTTTTTTTAAAAAATAGTCCAAACAATTTGTGTACTGAGAGTCCCACTGTCAGACCAAAGTTAAAAAATACCAGACAGTGAGGTCCTGTGTACATTGCTTTAACACACAATCTAATTTCATTAAATTTGAGTAAACTGCATATTAAGTACATTTCAAAATTACTTCTCTGTACAAATTCTTTGGTTACACCAAAACTGATATCAAGTACTTACCCGATACACAGAAAGGTCTGGAACAGCAAGTAGAGACAAGAACGGTGCAACACCACCAGATTTGATAAACGCATCTCTACCAAATGAACTATCACCTGTGGGGAGGGGAAAGGGAAATGAAAATAAATATGCAGGTTGTACACATCACAGTATCATTGCAGACAGCAATTTAGAGTCCCCATACCCACAGCGCTTTCATTTATCACAAATGCAAGTGGTACACAACTTTGGCTCATTGAGTCCAGATTCCTTCCCAGTTTACTGAATACATTTAGTCTACAGTAAATTCTTCTCACACACACAAGTTGGATTGGTGTATCCTAGTATGGTGTTCAATTAAGCAGTTTCCACTTAAAACTGAGAAACACCACATCACAACCCTCAATCATCACAGTCTTGCATCCCTACGGTAGGAGACACAGCCAATAAATGTTGAGTTCCTACCAGCAATATTTCCCAAAGCCCATATGGCCTGTTCACTGATGTGAGCATAAGGCGAGGTGATCAGGTTAACAAAGGCAGAGACTGCACCCGCCTCCACCACCGGGGCAGTCTGCACCGTTGTTCCAGAGGCAATGTTAGTCAGCGCCCAAGCAGCTTCAAACTGAAGAGAGGGGCATGATACCACACCGAGGAAGCCAACTAGCTTGGTGATGAGGCCAGAGTTGATGATTTCGTCGATGGGAGGATCTCTCTGCCGAGAAAGGAGCTTCCTACAATATTGAGATTTAAATATATAGTTTGAAAATAAGTTGGCTGACAGTTTAAAGGTGGTGGGAGATGACTCTTACCTGAGGAGACAAACAGAATGCACTGTTTACCTGGTAGCTTTTGTAGCTTGCAGCTGCTCATCTAAGGAGTTGCTGTTAAACCCTGCGATAATGTCAGCCATTGTCCAGCGCTCAGCTGGCTACAGGTTTAAAGAAATACAGCCGATTAGAAGGGTTCCAAGACAACTTCCATCAGCAGAGAAAGAAAGGTAACATTTTAATTGATTTGTTAATGTGTAACCTTTCTGTTTTGGCTCTTGTCTTGAAGTGGGGACGTGGCCTCCTCAGCAGCACTGCAGACATTCCGTCTTTTCAGGAACTGCTCATCCTTCTTTGCCTTGCGAAGCTCCACGTTCACTTCAGTCATCTTGCGCCTCAGTTCCTGCCAGCAGACACATAGGTGAACCGCAGAGTGGTTTCTTCTCTGCTTTACTGCTTGGGGGTCACACTGACTGTTGAAGGAGCTCAGTCAGAGTCACTTACAGCAACATCCTTCCCTTTATTCTTGAACTTATTCAGGCGGCCAGGAGTCTCATTTGCAGACGACATTGTAACTTGCAAGTAGTTATCTAAAATTTGAGACATTCAGTACAAAATGGAAAAACATAAGTCCGACATTTCAAATCAAACTTTTCAAGCGGCCTAATCTAAGACTAACAAAGTTATGACAGCCTGCAAGTTAAGAAACTTTATATTTGAATCTGTAAAACTTATAATATGCCTTTTTATTCTGAAAGCTCTTGTCAACAAATACAAGGCCTACCAGGATTACAAAAAAAAACTGCCCCACGGCTCGTTTTTTTTCCCCCAAAATGCGAGAAAATTCAGCGCACATGGAGACCTTTAAATCTTGCAAACGGCGGACACTGATTGGTCGATTGGATCGAGGGCGTCGCTCATTTGGTGGCCGGAAGAACCTCAGCGCTCCGAGCGCGCGTGTCTGCCTCTCTTTGTTGCCAAGGAAACCAGACTCTGCTATCGCGAGATGTCAATTGAATTCCGCGCACTCTAGCGTTCAAAGTGCCGATCGTCTACGGTCTGCTAGCTGGGACCTGGCTCCATGCTGCGAAAGTGTTTCTGAAAACCTCACGCAGATACCACTGACATACAATCTCAAATATCCTCACCACAAACAGAACGAATGGAAAATGACGTCACAATCAAGAAACCATTCTTTTAATTCGGCATACGTAGCGACCCAGTGGCCTAATGGATAAGGCATCAGCCTCCGGAGCTGGGGATTGTGGGTTCGAGTCCCATCTGGGTCGCGTATGTCGTCTTCCCCTTTTGCCTTGATACACATGCCCTCAGTATCTTCAACACAAGACTCTGACAAAGCTCAACAGATGGAGTTCCCCATTTTGAATCCCAAGATATTACCAATGCTTGCATTTTGTTGCTTCAGAAGCTACTGAATTTGGGAGATCTGCAAGCCACAACTAAATTTTGGAGGGTTTCAAAATGCAAGAAACGGCACACTGAGATTGCTGAAAAGTCATGCTATGTGGCCAAAAGCATGCGGATCCCCATTTCCAATGACTGAGCTGTTTCAGCTGCACCCATGCAGCATACAAACACATTCTAGACAACTGTGAGCTTGCAGCTTTGTGGCCACAGTTTGGTGAAGAAGCTCCTTTCCTGCTCCAGCACGACTACGTCCCCACACAAAAAGCGAGCTCCATAAACACAAGGAAAGGGGGAAACAACTCCATATTAATGCCTATGGTTTTGGAATGGGATGTTCAGCAAGTAGATATGGGGTAGTGGTTGAGTGTTCACATATTTTTGGCCAGTTCATGTACATTGTTACCCCTGTGGCATCAAGGTTACAGCCACTTATACAGTTACTTAATTTGCTCCCCTAGAGAGAAACAATGCAAAACAGTGCAGCATAGAGTGCATTCCTTACTGTAAATTCAATAGTTGTGTGTGTATACACTGATGGACTGACAACCAAACCACGATGTCCCATAGGCTCTGGACTGCAACTGCTGGAAATGAATGGAGGGCCAGATGGACAGGGGCTGGAATTTTAGATTTTGTCATACAACAGAATCACAGCTACCTTGGATTTGTGGCACAGACAGCGAGCAAAGCTGCAAATCCCAGCATAACCAGGTAACCAAACACAATTTAGGGCAACTACCTACAGCCACCATGGATCAGCATTGACTCAGCAACATTTAATCACCAAGTTAAAATGGATGCAAAAAACCTGTACATTTGAGTGCACTTTTACTATGTAAAACAATGAACTGTGTCTTCCAGGTGTTTTTATAACATTTGAACATCTGGAAACTCAGGACAGCTGGTCTCTGGCACCCAACTGCCTAGCACAGGAAGAGCAAAGTAACAGATTCACAACAGTCAAAAGAAAACTATTATAAAAATGACAGTTATGAAGGTTCCAGATACGGCTTCAAGTGCACAATTTCGGAAGTGGAATCTTCAAAGGGAAGAACCCAAAAGTGCACAGCAACTCTTAATGCTGAACTAACATAAAACCTTCAGTTCCTCAATGTTACATGTATTCCTTAATAAAAACAACTTTTTTCCTTTTTATCTAAAATAAAAAAAATGAAGAAACACATTTAAGGAATGTGTACAAGATTGTTACAGGTTTTTCACAAATATGTGCACTCTTCCTCCAAAAAGTGCTATATGATTCAGAAGTAATGCCATTGGCTTTTCTTATTCCTTCCATGCTCATGCTAACCCACCTGTCAATGTAATTTTCCCAAAATCTGTACTCTAACAACTAGCAGCCCAAAGGTCAGTTGAACATCTCCATACTAATTGATTATAAAGAAAAAAGCAGGATTTGACAATACTGTATATATGACAAACTGTATTCATACAAAAGTTCATGTACAAATCCCCACTTCATTTTATTATTTGTTAATAAAATGAACAAACACTCAAGTTTCATTCCCAGTCAAGCCCCATACTTTTCTTGAGTATGATTAGGAGATAACTTTCTGCTTCAACACGAAAGCCCACCCACAACAACACTCAACTGTATTACAAGATGTCTGTCACATGTCTGTCAAAACCTCTCAGAATTCCCAAAAAATTCTTGAGTAAACCTGTAGAAAAAGGTAGTTAGAAAGTTCCACACATCCTTCTGAGTGGAGCTGTGCCACCCCATTTATTGGGTTCACATACATTAATATTCTTGAACTGTAATACAAAAAAAATAAAATAAAATGCAAAAAATAAAATTCTGACAGGTTCTACAAACAGGTTGTCATTGAAAATGCACTGCTCGAGTTTTTCTCCCCCAATCCATTGGTACGGCAGCTGCTTAATGGTTACTGTGGGGGTTGATTTCCCAGAAGCAGATCAAGCTTAGTCCCAGACTAAAAATGATTTTTCAGTGGAGAATGCCTGCTAAATGTAATTTGGTCCAAGTCTAGGCTTATTCTGCACCTGGACAACCAGCCCTTAGCTTAGAGCCTGAACTATTGCTTTATTCAAAGCCAACGCATGGCCCCGAAGTGGTACTTGAGAGCCCAAACTCACTGCATTCTGGGACAGATCCTTCTTCATAAAGAATGTGGATGCAGAGGGTGGCAGGTATGTTATTGTTTAACTACAAGAAATCAAACCGGATTTCTGACTGAAACCCGATTTCATTGTGTAAGAATTAAATGACACACAAACAGAAACGGCTACATTATAAACGTAGCTGAGAATGTACTTTTTTTTCCCCCCGTCTTGTTTTCGGTGAGGTACAAAAAAACCAGCTTATCAATTCGGTAGCTCCGCTCTCATAACAGTCAAACCAGTTTCAACAATTGATGCCTCCCTCCTGCAAAAAAAAAAAAAAATAAAAAAAAAAATCCTCAAACCCCAAGGAAGTCGGTGGTTCTGAGGTGTAGCAGAACCTTCCATAGCACTCAGTCTCTCCCAGCCCGTGTGCCAACATGGGGCGAGTGGATGGCGCAGCCCCTGCACGTGCGTGACCACGTATCCTCAGGGGAGAGTAGCAGATCGTCGCAGCACGCTGGTTTAACCGGGCGCAAGGGCGGTGGTCAGGAACCAAGAGTGCTGGAAGGGCCAAACTGGGCTGCAGAATGGGTCCTGGCCCAGGTTAAATGTTCGCATGCGCCCAAAGTCTTTCTTTGTTTTATTCAGAGCAAAAAATATATGTATATAATTTTAAAAAAACCTGTACTAAGAGGCTGGAGACTGTAGTTTGTTGTTATGAGACCTACAGAATACAGAAAAGGGGAACAGTTGAGAACCTTTTACTTTATTAAACATTTCAAAGCGACAAAACAATACAAAAAACATTAGAGGATGCCAAGGGGTCAGGCATGGGGGAGAAGTGGCAGTGAGGGCAGCCATGTTGGTGTTACGCTGCGAGCTAATGCTTCACAGATAGGTAGTCAACTGCCTCCAATCATGAGTTCATTACGAAAGCCTTGAAAGGTCCTTCCTCCTCAAATCTATTTTCATTTTAACCATAAAACAATCCTTTACAAAAGGACTTAAAACTTCTGCTATATATAGGTATATATGGCCAAAACAAAAGTGTGAGCATTAAAAATGTCCAAACAAGGACAGACAATCACTCGAGGTATCAAGAGATACTTCGACCTTTATGAAAGCTGCTGAGACAGACATCTACCTGGGTGCATACAGTGACAAACAGTTGAGGTCAGTTGAGGAGGGTTAGCAAAACGAACTGAATTTTGAGAATGGAAGCCAGAGCCTGAAATTTAATTCATGCACCTCTCAAAAAAGAGATGTCACTGCAATGGGAAGCAAATATGATCAACTGACAATGTTCATTTCTATTAAATAAAACTAATATGTTTTACCTTGCATATATTTCTTAGTGCTTCTTGTTTACTGACAAAAATGCACTTATGTTCCCATTATATGAGCTTTACTTGCACTTTCATACCAGTGAAATTTAAATTAGTAAGAAAAAAAACAAAACCTTTTTTTATATCAACATGGCTGCCAAATTGCAACTCTCACTTAAGGCATCTTTGGAGGTTGGCTTTGTAAGGCTGTCCTATGAGAATTTTTAGCTTTTGACACATGGTTTCTTCAAGTGCTCAGGAAATTAATCATGACAGATTGATGCTGTTCCCAGAACAGCGAGTTCCAAGAGCTAATGAAAGAGCCACCCCCAGCATCCAGGTTAGATTCCAGCTATAACGTCAGACTTATGACATCATAATCTGCAAGAGAGAGAGAAAATGGGTGGTACGTGAATACAATTGAGCAGGACACGTGCACAGAGAATTTCGGCTGATGATACAGAGACAAAGCAATGCTAGTAATGGGACTCTGAAGAGCATTTAGTGCGCCAAATTTTTTTTTTTGGACACTCCGGGACTCCTCAGTTCACAGACATGAATATGAGGCTGCACCGCAAAGGATTTGCAAATATTGAGGGACATGAGTTAGCTGAAAATTCACATGCTCGTCCCCCCAGTAGCAAATTGCTGTTACGCCCCCCAACCTTAACTACAATGTTTCCCAGTATGGCAGCAAGTTGTAAATGGCTGAAAGAAAGTGAATTTATGGAAGCTGGTCCAAATAATCAGCGAAGGCCAAGATAAAATGAAAGTCAATGAAAAGAAGGCTGAATGCTGTAGTTGGTAGTGGAATGTTAAGCACAGGGCATCCTGCATCCAGCCTCACAATTTCGCCATGTCTCACTGATGCTGAAATAGTTCTATGTGTACGAGAGGATGAGCCACAAAGAAACAGCGGGCAAAGCAAACCAAACGCTTTCCAAAGTATAAGAAGTGGACGAAGGCAGAGCAGGTTGAAAGGGAAAAGATGATGAGAGAGCATGGAACAGATGGTAGAGCTGCAAACAAGGAGCAGAACAATACATCTTTGCTCACCTGCTTGCTTTGAAACCCTTCAGCTTCTGTACAAAGAAAGACTCGAGGACTTCTGCACACTGGTAGAAGGGTGAGTCGCTGGGGTTGTAATAGCGGCAGTTGTCAAAAATCTTGGTCATGTCTGCCACAAATTCTGTAAGCTTCTTGTAATAACGTTTTTGCACCCGCTCTTCCATAGTAGCTAAGTCTGTAAGAGAGCAGACAAGTGGGTAAGTCTGTCCTTCTAAAAGGAAATCAATCACTGATATGCATGTATGGAGCAGACGTCATGACTTCTGCATGTGTACAGAAGACATTTTATGTGTAATGGCACAAAACAACACCTCACTTGGGAAAGAACCCACCCATTGGTTCCTTGATCACGCCATAGTAATCCGGCGCATCATTGGGGTCTACCGGTTCTAAAAATGGCCATGCCATTTTGTGAGCCTTTCCAGGGAGACAAAATTAAAACAAAAAAAATAAAAATAAAGTGAGCATGGCTGAAGTTTTAAACATTCTTACATTTTCAAGTAATTTATAAACACTAACAATTTTAAAGAGTTTAATCAGCAACCCTAGAGACAAGCAAAGATGTCATTTTCCTACTTGTTACACACTCCTGTCGCACATGCACTGACCTGCAAGGAGCGCAGAGTCCTTCGCAACCCTTCGTAGTCCTTTTCTGTGAGTGGTGACAGCACAGTCATGGCGTCCTCCGTGGACTGGCACTGTGGGCACACATATTCATCGATGTGGGTTGCTTCACTCTGCAGGATGCCCACACAGCGCCCATGGTACCAGTTTTGGCACCGGTCGCAGCCAATATAGAATCTGTAAAGGAAGCATCAGATCAGGTTACAAACGCAAGGGGAACTGGAGGACCGTAACTCATTTTGCATGTAACATTAAAGTCCCTTTTGCCTGCTAGTCAAGTAAATGTAAGCTTTAGACAGCACAGACGGTCCCCGAGCTATGATAGTCCGACTTAGAATTTTTCCGCTTTACGATGGTGCGATAGCGATACGCATTCAGTACAAACCATACTTTGAATTTTGATTTTTTTTTTTCCAGGCAAGCTATATGTGGTGTGATACTCCTTCATAATGCTGGTCAGTGGCAGCAATCTGCATCTCCCAGTCTGCCATGCGGTTGCTAGTGTATACAACCGATTGAGGCCAGTGGAAGACTGAGCACTGACAGGAAGTCTGGGTAGTAACTAAATTCTGTCCACAATTGGTTCCTACGCCAATCAATGCTGAGTCTGATGATGGGGGCGGAGAAATCCCCTGTGTTCTGGTGCTGAAGTGGATCCAGGTGTGAAAGTAGGTTAGGCGTATTAAATGCATTTTTGACTAATGATATTTTCAACTTACGACAGTTTTATCGGAACGTAACTTCATCGTAAGTCAGAAAACGTCTGTAGTGTGTAATTTGCGACTTGATGAATCTGCATTTGTATCAATTATTTTGAGAATTTTAGAAGAATAGATATAGTTACTGTGATTCATCGTAGGGTGTCTGGCAGATGCAGTACAGCTCCTCGGTGCTGCCCTCCTGCCCCTGCTTGCATTCATTGCAGATGTAATCATCCATCTTCTTGGCCTCCTTCTCTGTCACCCCCACACATTCCCCATGGAACCAGTTACTGCACAGATCGCAGCCAATGTAGAACCTGAAAAGGAAGCAGAGAATGGTCAGACACACTACATGTCATGTCTACAAGAAGGAGGCATCCCGGTGATGTCACGCATTACTTTGACTCATCGTATGGTGTCCTGCAGACACAGTATAGCTTGGTGTCCTTCTTGGCATCCCTTGAGGTAGTGGTTATCATCTTTTTCTTCTTGGTCTTGGTTGAGGTTGGGTCCCTGTCATCATCTCGTTTTCGCTTTTGTAAAGAAGAGGGTGAGGCCATGGTGGAGGCCAGCACAGCTGCCTGGGCAGCTGGAGCGGGTGCAGCCTGGGAGGTAGCGGCCTGTGCTCTCTCCTTCTCCTTTCTCAGCTTGCTTAGGTCCTTTCTCAGCTCCTCCTGGTGACAATGTTATTGTTAGTCATACACTGAGGAAACGCTTTGGTGAAGTGACCTACAATAGCTATTTTGTGCGTATTCCAATGCCCATAGCAACTCTTGCAACAATGGAAACTGTCTGTACTTCTAGTCACGCATCTAGTTTAACCCCAACCCCAGAGCTAGTTTATGAAACAAATAACTCTTGGAAAAACTAAAAGGAAGCAGAAACTGTTCAATCCATCAAAGACTTTTTCCCCCCACAGACTTCAAAGTACATTTAACTGAGAAAAATCACAAAATTCAGAAGAAGCAACTCCACTGAAGTCTGTCAAACCCCATGCTGTGTGGTTAAATCAGAACAACCCAAAGTAGACTGTGCTAAGCTTTTTACATAAACAGACACAACTGCAACATCTCCACATGTACTGAAGGCTACATTGACCCAACTGTATGCTATTTTCATGGCAAACTCCACCCCCACCACAGACCCTTGAGAATGGTAGAGGGTTAAACTTACCTGGGCTTCCAGCTGCAGCTCTTTGTCCAGCAGTGCCCTCTTTTGGAGAATCTCAGCCTTGAGCTGCTCTTTATGCTTCAAGAGCAGCGCGGACAGCTTGGTGGCACTCTGCCGGCTGCGCTTTTGCTCCACTGACTCTTCACGCTTCCGTTTCTTAGCTGCCTGCCGCTCATCTTTGTCTATCTTGTCCAGGATGAACTTCATCACCTGGTTGCATACAATCATCCTGTGCCGTGGGGGAAGAATCATACATACATATGCACATTTAATTTGTACTTCTCGCAAGAATCTAAACATACAGATGGACAGATTTTTTCCAATGGAGAACTCTGACATGATGACACACAGCACATCATCACTGCACCCAAACAATCTCAAATAATTCTGCAAAGCAGTCTGAAACAGTGCGGTTAAAAAGTTTTCCAATTTCTCCATTTAAATTCCTTTTATTCTGAGTCTGCCTGGTCACTGTTCCTGAGAGGTTCACCAGAGTGGAGATGAAATAAAAGGATACAAGTGACTTACAAAGAAATGAGGAGGAAAAGTGACAGTCATGACTTCTTGTGTAGACAGTGACAAGGCCTGGATCCTGACTAACATTTTCTCAGCCATTTCTGTCAGTTCTATTAGTATATGCATGGAAAATGAAAGTTGAGAAAAATATGACATTACTGTATCGTCATTTCCCTGGTGTAGAATATAATGAAATGTAGGGGAAAAAAAATTGTCCCAATGTAAGGGGCCAATCTGTTAAAGTCCAGTTGGCAGAACTGAGATTGAAAGAGACACATTCCACACTCAAAAAGTAAAATTCTGAAGACCTTCTGAAGCCCACTCGCTCTGGTTGTGGCAAGAGGCTTTTCTAAAACTGTTTAAAGTTGTACTCACTACATGGAGAGTCTGACATGGTGGTTCATCAACCTGTGGCCATTTTGGCAAAATTAATTTCATGAATGGGTTATTCACGGCCATTAATGGGGTCAAAAGAAGCCCAGAATAACATTCTGGGAATTGCAGCCCTCTCTTGCTTCAGGTTGGTGTTCATGACTCTATACTAATACAGGCAACATGCAAAAATGGGATACCGGAAACCAATGCTTGCTAAAAAAGAACCTGAAAACTTGTCTACAGTTTGCATGTAGCTGCAGTCATTGCAGGTGGAATACCTTGTTTTTCACTGTGAAGGGACAATTTTTCCACATGTATGAATACTTCATTATTTTCCCCACCACAGACATGACATAACACTGGTACCCTTTTTTTTCCTCAATCACATCAAATTTAACATGAAAACAAACAAAAATAAAAGAGAAAACTGGAAAACCAAATACTGTGCAACTACTTTTTCACAGAGTTGTATACAGACAGGACAGCGGTAATGTCTGTGACGGTCCAGGCCGCTCTATCTGTACCTCTGGTTCTCCTCCCTCTCGGCTGTGGAGAGTGTCTTCTTCTGCTTCAGGCTCTCAATAGCTGCATTTTGCTTCAACAAAACCTATGGCAGGGGAGACCCCAAACAGGTTGTGGTTACAAGGGAGCATTATGATGAGAGCAAGATCTCCCACATCTGACAAATTGACTCCAATCTTGTTTTTGGCAACATATTTGCCATAAGAGGCTCAAAAGAATTAAGGACTCATTTAAAAGTTTTCAAACTAAACTGATATTATCCACATCCATTCTTAAATGTGAAATAAAAGACATCTAAAGTTTAATTATCATCATTATCATGACCAAATAGATAAATAATTCTACTGTATCACTGCCTTCTGTCACAGATGTGGCACAGGCTGATAAAGCCCCCATAATATGTGTAGCTGGACACACCTGCTTCTGGATGTTGTCGCTGGGGCTGGTCACCTGTTGAGTGTGCTTGGCCTCCTGCTGCTGCCGCAGCAGTTGGATCCTCTGCAGCTGTTCCTGTACACTGGTTGGTTGGATGGTGACCATGTTCTGGATCTGGTGTGCCTGCACCTGCCCCCCTTTCTGAATCTGGATGGGCAGCTGCAGCCTGACTTGTTGGGGTACCCCAGTCCCTGTACTGGTGCCACTTTGGATGTGGGCTGCTATCTGGGTTGGGATCTGGGACAGCAACTGGACCTGTTGCTGTAGCTGAGGCATGGCAATGAGATGAGATGGGGTTGACTGTAGCATGGGCTGAGCCTGCGGAGCAGTGACTTGGGTCATGGTGCGAGCAGCTGAGATAGCTTTTACCTGTGGTAAAGGTGGGGAGAGCACCTGAGGCTGGGCTGTCGGCACCTGAGATACTGAAGCCTGAACCACAGGTGCCTGTGATGCTGGTACCTGCAATACCGGAGCCTGAGCCGTCAGTGTCTGGGATACTGGAGGGTGTGATGCCTGCACTTGAACTGTTGATGGCTGCAAAATCTGAGCCTGTGCGGTTGGTGCCTGTGATACCAAAGCCTGTGATACCAAAGCCTGTGATACCATAGCATGGGCCGTCAAAGCCTGCGATAAAGCCTGTGACACTTGTACCTGAGCCTTCGATGCTTGTATTATCAGAGGCTGCAGTATTGGAGCCTGTGACACCATAGCCTGAGGCGTCAGTGCTTGTGATACAGGTGACTGTGATATCTGAGCTTGCAATACTGATGCCTGACCCATCGGTGTCTGAGATACTGGTGCTTCAGTCACTGATGCTGGCAATACTGATGCTGGAACCTCTTCTTGCTGCGGTATCAACATCTGAGCAATCGGTACCTGGGTGAGCGGCGCCTGAGCCACAGCGGCCTGCGTGAGCGGCGCCTGAGCCACAGCGGCCTGCGTGAGCGGCGCCTGAGCCACAGGGGCCTGCGTTACCGGCGCCTGAGCCACAGGGGCCTGCGTTACCGGCGCCTGAGCCACAGCGGCCTGCGTTACCGGCGCCTGAGCCACAGCGGCCTGCGTTACTGGCGCCTGAGCCACAGCGGCCTGCGTTACCGGGGTTTGCGCTACCGCCGCCTGAGCCACAGGGGCCTGCGTTACCGGGGTCTGCGCTACCGCCGCCTGAGCCACAGGGGTCTGCGCTACCGCCGCCTGAGCCACAGGGGCCTGCGCTACCGGCGCCTGAGCCACAGGGGCCTGCGCTACCGGCGCCTGAGCCACAGGGGCCTGCGCTACCGGCGCCTGAGCCACAGGGGCCTGCGCTACCGACGCCTGAGCCACAGGGGCCTGCGCTACCGACGCCTGAGCCACAGGGGCCTGCGCTACCGAAGCCTGAGCCACAGGGGCCTGCGCTACCGAAGCCTGAGCCACAGGGGCCTGCGCTATCGATGCCTGAGCCACAGGGGCCTGCCTTAGCAGCACCTGAGAGTTTCCTTTTTGTGATACTGGCACTGGAGCTATCAAGGCCTGCGATACAGGCAGCTGAGCCATCAGTGTCTGCGATACCTGTGCCTGAGCCACTGATCCCTGAGTTGTCGGTATCTGAGACAGTGGCGTCTGAGTTATTGGTACCTGCAATAATGGAGCCTGGGCTATTGACACCTTACCTTGGACTATTGGCATCTGAGGAGCAGGCTCCTGAGCTGTAGGCAACTGAGCTATTGGCACCTGAGTTGTCGGTACCTCCAGTGCCTGACCCATTGGTGCTGGAGCTATGGGTGTGTGAGCTAATGGCACCTGAGCTGCTGGCATTTGCAAAGTAGTCTCAGTAGTCAGTTTCTGAGATAAAGGCAATTGAGGCGTCTGTTTCTGTGTTATATGGTCCTGACCCAATGACATCTGCGGCACTGATGTTTGAGTTGGCGGTAGTTGCGCAATCTGTGACTGAGTGGCTGATGCTGGAAGGACTGGGTTTGGAAGTGCTTTTGCCTGGGCCAGAAGGGTTTGTGTAGCTGTTAGGGGATCAGATCCCTGTGAAGAAGTAGCTGCTTGTTGAGCTGTCTGCACCGGTGCTTGGGATGTGGGCGGAGTCAATGTTGTGGGAGGATAAACCGGGGCAGTTTTAGCCTGGGGTGTGGGAAGCTGTGGCTTTGTGACCATCTGCTCTGTCTGAGCTGCTGCAGAGCAAAAAAGAACTCTTTCACCACAATGTGCTAATAACAAAACAGCAGCAAACTTACATATTTACATTTACTGGAGGGTTCACATTAGCCTTTACAAGGCCCAGACTGCACTGATTTTGGTTATTAAGAGAATGATTAAAGTTATAACTTGAACAGATATTCCCTACTCCGTAGAAATGCTGTAGGACACTAAGTTCACAACGACAGCTTTACTCTGTAAAGTTCTGGCAGAGATGATGGAGGATAATCATGAATAACCCATTACCTGGCGTTGCAGGTGTTGCAGCAGAAGTGGATGGTGCTGGAGTAAACAGGAAGCGCTGCAGCTGACCGTTGGGCATGGAAGCCTGCATGAGCTGCTGTCCAGGTCCTGGGACAACAGTGACCCCCTGAGGTATGAGCTGCAGCTGCCCAGTGGTCTGACCTTGACCTTGAATCACCACAGTCAGGCCCTGGCTTCCCCCCTATGTCACACAAACAATAAAAAAATTTAAATCTTTTCCAGCACCCTTTTTTACACTTGTCATAAGTTTAAAAAGTTGGGAAAAAACTGGTATGAAATAAATCAAAATGCCCAAAAGCAGAGAAGTTGAGCAGCTGACTGTCACTAACATGGAGACATAGAAATGAACAAGGAGATGAACACAAAAACCCTCCCATATATGCGCACGCACGCACACACAGGGCTGAGGTCCAGGGATAAGTAGTAAAGGTCACCTGTGCTCCCTGCGTGAGCTGCTGAAGCTGCGCCAAGGTAAGCTTCACCTGCCCCTGCTGGAGCCGGGGGCCCTGGGGTGCTGGGGAGGTGGTGGGGCTTGGGGTTGTGGCAAGTGGGCGAGGTGACAGGTTGTTGGAGGAGACAGCTGTAGATGTAGGTGGGACTTGGATGAGTTTAGTCACCAAGTCGGCCAAAGAGATCAACCAACCGAAAGCCCATTGTTATAGGCAAACTGGACTTACCAGCAGGCAGGATGCCTGGCTGAACCATGATGGTCTTGCCCAAGTTATTGGTCTGCTGAACAGGGCTGCGGATCACAGTCATGCCAGGACGAATCTGAGCTCTGGTCGTGATCACCTGTGGGATCACAGAGGTCAAACAGGTGTGAGAGATACCTATTATCAATATTTACTGTACATCATTGCCTGCAACCATGCAGTGCACAACACCAGCACTATGCATCAGAAAAATAACACGGGAAGTGTCTTGCCACATTAAGTGCACAAATCTGCATGAATCATTCACATACCTGCTGTGAAGAACCCATGGAGGTTGATGTGCCAGCCTGGATATTGACTGTTGAGCCCCGGGGTTGAAAGGGGGGAAATGCCTGGGGGCTGCCTGCAGTGCTGGATGGGATAATCCCAAGGACTTTCTGTTGGACCTCAACTACACCTGTATACCACACAGTGTTCACATCATTACATTACGACAAGGCTTTGGCGAGGTGTTGTTACTATGAAAACAGAGCATTTTATCCCATAAACATCTGTGCATATTATTAAATAATAATAATCAATACAGCTGACACTTCTCCAGAGCAGCTAACAACACTCCAATTGTTGATGTAAAATTATTTACTCTTTAAAAATTTTTATTTTGTTTTCCTGAACCATTTCAGCATAAGTACCGTATTTTCCGCACTATAAGGCGCACCTAAGAGCCTTAAATTTTCTCAAAAATCGGCCGTGCGCCTTATAATCCGGTGCGCCTTATGTGTGCACTGAGTTCCAAAATCTGTCAAAATGTTGTTGTGCGACTTTGATAAGCGCTCCGCTTGACTGACTGTCGGACCATTTCCCGCTGACACAGGGACGTAATACGTACACTGGCAGCGATAAACCAATTAGAAAACATTACGTAATACGTACAGTACATACGTTGGCAGCGATAAACCCATCAGAGAACAGGACGTGATACGTACGCTTACCTCCGCCACGCCTCCGGTAGGTATACTACCGGTATGCTGCAAAACAACATTTGTTTGTCTAAGGACCTCCGAAAATGGCACCAGTGAAGAGACATGCTTACGAGGCACAATTCAAACTACAGGCTATCAGTTACGCGGTTGTTCATGGGAATAGAGCAGCTGCGAAAGAATTCAACATCAATGAATCTATGGTACGGAAGTGGAGGAAGCAAGAAAATGAACTGCGCCAAGTTAAGAAGACCAAACAGAGTTTCCGCGGGAACAAAACGAGGTGGCCACAGTTAGAAGACCAACTTGAACAATGGATTACTGAACAAAGAACAGCCGGGAGAAGCGTCTCTACTGTCACCATTCGACTGAAGGCAACAACGATAGCACAAGACATGAAGATTGAAAACTTTCAAGGAGGTCCGTCTTGGTGCTTTCGTTTTATGAAAAGGCGTCATCTCTCCATCCGCGCAAGGACTACCGTGGCGTAGCAACTGCCAGCGGATTACAAAGATAAAAAATAATGTGTGTATTGTTAAATAGTAGAATAAAGTTCAACTAAACTCACTGTTTTGCTTCCGTTACCTTTTTTTTGTAGACCGTATGTTTTAGCATACGCCTTATAATCCGGTGCGCCTTATGTATGGGTTAAGTACAGAAATAGACCCCGTAATTGAGACTGCACCTTATAATCCGGTGCGCCTTATGGTGCAGAAAATACGGTACCATTACGCTAGACTACCCCTGCTCTTAGATGTACACCCCCCGCAAAAAAACAAGGGGACCTTACCTCCTTGACTGCCAGGCATACTGACAGTTACGATCTTGCTGTTGGCAGGAAGTGGAAGTTTGCCAGTGATAACCTTGCCAGCCACAGACACAGGAGTACCTGCAATCTGGAATGTCTGCCCTGTGGTGGTGGTTGTCGTAGCAACAGAACTGCTGGATGCTGTAGGACAGAGGTGTGTAGGGTCACATGGAATGTCCACAAGCTTCTTCAGCAAGACTCCCCCAAACACAATACAGAATCTTAACATGCTCACCTGAGTTACTCTGGCCCTGTTTGACCCAGGAGGCAAATGTTTGATGGAAGTTCTTGCCCTGGTGGAATGTCACAGCAGGAGAGCCCAACTTTGAAGCCAGGACCACTTTGGTGCTAGGGGTCACCAGCACTTTTTGTGGAGTGGAGGAGGGTGTGGCAGAGCCAGTGGGAAGAGTGGAGGATATAGGGCTGCCAAAGCCGAATTTCTGCTGCTCCAACCGTTTCTAAAATTGGATAATTAAAGCAAAGAGTCTCAAGAAACAGGCACTGGGAACAAAATGGGGATTGGCACAAAACATCGACAAGAACATGATAGCTCTATGCAATGTTCATTCTTCATCAATAATACTTTGGTCACTGTGAGGAACCATTGTTCATATCTATTGCTGCTAGGAGATACAAGGGTGACTGTCTGAACTTCCCACCTGCTGAGCTGCCAACCTCTGTTGTTTCAGCTGTGCCTCCATTTGGGCCTTGTACTCCTCAGCTTTCTTCTGCACACTTATTTTCGCCTGCTCTACCGCTTGTGTCTTTTCACGGTCCACCCTGCAGTAGAACAAAGCAAAAGAGCTATCAAAAGAACAGCTATGCAGACCAGGAGGTTATGGGTTTGAAAGTAAACACAAATATGGCTTTGAACTCTAACATTGGAGTTACACAAATAATAAAATGTTAAAATCCAAAATGGAGCAATCAGTCAAAAAGCAGTAACTGGTAGGACTAAGGGTGGGCAACCATGGTGCAAGGGCCACACAGTGAATCCCCGTTAAGAACATTTATTTTTGCATTGTCTTTCAACCCTTGAGCTTTGCCCCATACCTTTCAAAAAATGCCCTTATTTCCCACAGCTCCAATTCCTCCTCAGGCACCCAGTTTTCCATCACCACTGGGCCAGTTTGCTTCGGCGCCTCTGGCTTTTTCGGCCGCAGTGCACTGGAGCGCAGTCCTTTTCTCTGAGGAGTGTGTGCTTCTTCATGTGCACAGGGAGGAGGGTAATGACTACCGTGTCATGACTACCACAGACAGCATCAGTTAAACTCAAGCATCACAAAAAAAAAAAAAACACCAAAAGTGATTGATGTCCTCTGATCGTGTCCTCAAATAGTACTTTCGCATTTCAGCAGGAAATTCTGATGTGTGTGCATTTCAAATAGTTGGTGGAGCTTTAAGACCAGAAAGCCATGCCCTACCCTTTGGGGACTCTGGTATACCAATGGGACAGACGATCTTCCTGATGCAGTACTCTGATCGAATCCCATAGGGCCCCACATCCCTGCGCTTGATGATCTCTGTAGTTGTGATCTCTGTCTCTGATGTTTCTGTAGAAGGAAAAAGTCTATGTCTGGGACTCCATCTCCCCGAACACATATATACAGGTCTGAATATTCAGACCAACAGCAGCAGATTTAAAGCAAACAAGTTCACAGTAATTTACATTTCATCTTGTTTAAATGCATATTTTACATTTTCACTTTATATGAAGCCCTCACACCACTGTGTTTTAAAGACAACAGATGTGGCGGGTTCCTGATTTAAGAGAAAGGAAAGATGCACCCAATGCTTGCCTGTACGGGCTGTACCAACAGCAGAGGAGGGTTTCACCACCATGTCATCCCACCTAAGACAAGCCCACAGCAGTCGCAACATCAGGCTCACTCCGGCCAGCGACTTCACTGTCTGGAGCCGGTACCTAGTGGAGATGGAACAGAGCCACATGCTAATCCATGCCATTAGGCTAAAGGAAACCTCAGCCAAACACAGAAGTAGGGGTTAAAGAACCAGAGTTGTGACCATCAGAATGCATGTTCAAGCTGCAATGTTGGACATGAAATGCTTCCACTGACATTAATTAAAAAAAAAAAAAAAAAACACCTCAGTACAATAATCCATATTTCTGAATTTGGGAATTCAGTTTTGGTTCAACCTGAGTACCTGGACTTCTAAACAAAGTCTTGAGTGGAAAAAATTGTACAAAAGAAGTACGTAAAACATTTGAAGGTGTTAAACAATATCCTGACCTCCAGGTGATGCTAAATGTGGGCCGTGGAGAAGGGTAGGGCCAGATATCCAGGACAGGCTTGGCACCATAGCTGAAGATGGGCACCTCTCGCATTCCTGCCCGTCGAGCCAGCTTCTTCAGCTCATCGTTGGGCAGCACAAAAATACTCTTCTTGCTGCTCTTTGTGACAAACTTGCGATAGGATGGGAGTGCTGTTCCTGAACGGGCCTTCTTGGTACGAGAGAATTTGAGCAGCCTGACCCGGTCCCTGGTGGAGTAGTCCCGGCTTACCGTCATGGCAGCCAACATAGTCCGGCTCTCCTCTGTCACAGACACAGTGGTTGCTGGATTCCCTGCTTGGGTCACTGCCGTTTTGGTTGTGGTTTTACAGGTAGTGATAGCGCAGGTCTCTGCTGTGGACAACACTGATGACTGACCGTCTGGGGGCCGTGTAAACACAGTGGTGGTTGAGACAGTGGTGGTTGTAGTTGTGACCTGCGTGATGATGGTCTTTGATGCTTCCTCTGGGGGTGGCCCACTGTCATTGCTCAGGCTGGACTCCTCTGCAGATGGTACTGGCGATGGCATGTTTTTCTGTCTCTCTTCAACTTCCACCTCCATACTTTCTTCCTCATTGTCATGTTCTGTTGATATCCTGCTAATGGCTGGCATGACTTCAGAATTCAGTGATTTCACTGCAGAACTCACTGTTTCCTTGACATTATTTTCTATACGGGGCACCTTTTCAGGGGGTGTATACTCAAGACCAGATGGTGGCGGCGTTGCATTTTTACTGACCACTGAGACAGAGCAAGACCTTGGAGAACCTTGTTCAGTGTTGTTCATTTTCTCCTTAGAAACATCAGTAGACAGGTCTCCATTCATGAGCGGTTTATGGGAATCCTTAAAGATGGCTTTACTCTCACCTTCAGAACTTTGGTTAGTCCTATTTCCATCAAAACTATTAACTAGGTCCACATCTGATGTTACCTTTGTTAGCCTTTTAGTGTCTAGCGGAGCCTCACTATCCGATGAACTGCTTCCATTCATCTGACCCACAGGTGGAAACTGTGACTTTTCTACACAAGTTTGGCCATCCTTTTCCTCAGCATCCATACTGCCTGCACCAACCTGTCTAACTTCCTCACATTTGTGCACCTCAGTGTTTTCTCTGGTAATGGATGGGCCTGACTTTTTGTGTGCAGGACAGTTTGTTTCTCCAGGTTTTGGGTCCTGGGAGGGTACTGCTAGCTCTGAGGTGTCCTTTGAGGACGACAAGTTCGTCTTGTTCTCAGAGTTCAGTTCAAGGGAAGCATTCATCTGATTTGGTCCATTTTCCTGCAATCCTCCGTTCAGCCTGAAACTGTTCTCAGTCATTGGTGCTGAGACACCAGCCTCCTGGTTGTTTGCTTCCTCGCCAGCAGGTGGGATGACAGGCTTATGCTCAGTAATACAATGCTCCTTGAATGCTACAGACTCATGCTCAGAGTCAACAGTCAGATTGTTAGCAGCAGATTCGGATCCAATTTGATGACTTCCCGGCCTCTCAAGATCACGACACTTATCAATCTCCTGCTCCAGTCTGTGACGTACAGAGCTCACTCCAGAGTCAGCCTCTTTCACAAGTGGATCCATCGGTGATGGAGCATCATTCGGCTGGGATGTTACAGGTTCTGGTTTCCCATCCGTTGTCAAACTTGCTCCCGGGGAATTACTAGAGAGGCCAGGCTGGCTTTGGACATTTGGTTTCAAAGAATCATCTGACTTGTTTGCAGTAGCTGGAATGGTAACGCCAATCCCAGGAACAGCTTGTGTGCTGGATTGAGTCCCTTCCTGACCAGCAGGCAGGGATTGGCGGAATCGTTCGTGGCGTTGCTTCTCCTCAAGGGTAAACTGGCGTACACGGCGGTCTAGCAGGCCATCAAGTCGGGAGGCCTTCACCTTCCGCCTGTAAACTGTGCGCTGCTGGAGGCCCTCGCTCACATTTACCACATCATGGAACAAGGACTTTGAGCCGACCACATCATTGTAACTTTGCGTCGATTGCCCTTCCTCCTGCTCCTCCTTCACAACGGTTGTGTGGGAAAACATGTTAATGCAGTTTTCACTTTTCCCTGGAGGACAGACAAAAAAGACTGCATGAGGCTGAATCATAATAATCAACTGATCTAACATTCATGCATTCAGCAAAGTTTTTTCAAGTATAACAGTAAAAGTTACCATTTTCTACAGATGTTTTAGAATCAGGTCGACTTGAGTCCACCTCCATCTTCTCAGCAGCTGGCTTTGTGGCCTGCTGGACGGCCTCAAGGTCTGTCTTATCTGGGTCTTCATGTCCCACTGTCACCTCTGTGGTGGAGGTTTGATCAGCATCTCTTACTGCACCTCCAGGAGAATCTCTAGGGTCATCTGCACTGTCCTTTGAACCAGCATCTATACTAGCTTTTGGAGAGCTCTTCATTTCATTCAAAGTGACACCTGCAGTTTCCTTGGCTCCCTTAATATCTGACAAGAAAGAAAATAAATGAATATCTTACAACAAATGAAGCCCTACAAGTTCATACTGGGATAGCACAAACACAACAGTCTCCACTCTCAATTAAATGCACTGTTAACTACATTCTTCTTTATTGTCCTCCGAACCTTTCAGATCTTTCCGGTAGTTAACGTTTGTGTTTCCTGGAAACCGGGGGAAGATGCGAGGTGTGTGGGTCTTACTGACCCAACTCCAGCCTCCATAACCAGTCACTCTATACTCTTCTCCTTTCTGCTTCCAAACCTTCACACAGAGGAAACAAGCAGACAACACTCTGAATACTCAAGTATTTCCAAAAACAGCTAACAGGCCACCTGTATATGGGTGAGAGCAACTGAGTCGAACCTGGTGCTTGATGGGGAATGTGTATTTCACCCACGTGGCCTGCTGCATGGTCTCCTCCTCCTCCAGTTTTCGTTCCTTTTTCTTTGCCTTCTCCTTTTCCTCCCGCTCTATCGCAGTCATGCGACGTAACCTGAAGGGGGAGAAAAAAACAAACAAAATGTACAATATGCTCAGATGTGTGGCTTTATTCACGAGAGAATCAAAAGGTTGATGTTCAGAGCTTATCACAATCTAGGACCAACGCAGATTAGGTCACATTCTCAGACCACAGGACAATAAAGAGCAGAAGGAAGATAGTACAGTAGGAGTGAACCTATGGGACTTTTGTACACCCGCATGGTGTATTAAATCATAGTCGAAACAAGAGCAGCAGAGAGGCTTCTTGCAAATCAGTGCCTGACAGTCCTTGCCTAGTGTGTCCCAGTGCATCCTTCCACACGGGCAGCATCACCACAGGCTTGATGGCACACTCCAGGATGGAAAGGGCCAGGGCAAATTCACGTGGCTTGCTGCACATCTGCACTGCCTTGATCCAGTTTGTCCTGTCAATAAAATACAATTCTAGATTTATGTCTACTGGTTAAGGAACTGTACTGAAGGGAGGCTACCATGCTACTGATTAAGAAATTAGTAAGGGAACAGATAAGAAAATGCACCCCAGCCAATAGGGTTTGAGGAACGGATTAACTGATGTGCCACAAGAGAAGGTACTTTACATTAATGTGTACCTGTACAAAATGAATAAAACAGAAACATACAACTGTATGCATGATAGTGCTAGAAGCTGGCAGTAGGGGGTGCATACCTGTGGGAAGCCCAGTTGGGGTGCAGAAAGGGTGCAGGAATGTTGTTTTCCAGCTGGACAATAGTTAGCCTCAGAGTGGAGACAGTGAGGACCTTGGAACCGTAGACAGAGCCATTCCACTTAAATTCCCCTGCCGTTGTCATGCAGAACTTGTGGGAGAGGTGTCTGCGTTTGTCGTGGTCTTCTCGATGCTGGTGCTTGTTCAGCGCTACAGTGTTGGTACTGTACTGATTTTGGTAGACCCGGTACTTGCCCTCCTGGCCAAGCTTGAAGAGCCCGCTGAAGACTCCCTTCACTGCCACTTCTTTCCTAGAGCTACCCAGGTTTGCCACATCCACCTGTGAAGTATGTTGCCCAGGTCAGAGGACTGCAAATTAATACCATCAATCTTTTATGTTTAACCAGACCCAGTTTGTCATAAATATTTTGTGGTCATAATGGGACTGGAGGCTTCTCCTCACATAATGAAAGCCCCTTTTAGGGGAATTAGGACTTAAGATTTAAGTCATTTGTACAGTAAAATTCACAAAACAAGCTCTTATCTCATACTTACTTTTGGAAAAACAAATTTCAACTTAATATTCAAGCTGTGACAGAGCTGTTATTTCAGCAGGAAATAAGTCAGCATGTTTCCCCAGCTCTTCTGCAGCAGTTCCCAGAGATGTAGGTACAGATGAGAGCTTTGCTTGTACTGTTCTGTTTGGCTGATCAAAGTACTGTACTGGTATACCCAAACTTTTCAATCATACTGTACTTTGTACATGCACCAAAATAAAAAAGCAACACTACCCATATCCTATAAAAAAACTGGAACTGCAGCCTATACGTTTTCTGAGATGGTTTTATACAGCTGCTCACCTCCTTATGAACCTTGGTGTCATCTTCTGATGCATCCCCCTGCTGGGTCTTCAGCTGGCTAAGCTTGCTATCTGGGTTCCGTAGCCGGGTCACCATGCGGGTGGAGGCTGATGCGTTTTGACCTGTCGTCTCGCCATTCAGCTTCTCCCTTCTGTCATCTGCAGTTCAAGGGTTATGAGTCATAAACAGAGGCAAAAAGGCTATACCTAAGTGTTGAAAACTCACATGAGATGTATCCATAGCTAACAGCAACAGTGAAAACCCAACAGGGTTCATAAAGCAAAGCACAAAACCAATCTCTGATCTCTAACATAGACTAAATGTATTTCCACCAGTTACAGTGCCCCCTGGCCAGCAGTTATTTAGGGCATTTAAAAACTTTGCTTTACAGTGACTGAGATCACTGTTGTTTACAGTCTCAATTTAAGAGACTTAAGTTAGTCATGATGCAACCCAATTCACTTCTCTAAACAATCTGAGAATGTACCCATCTCAGAGGGGGACTGGGGTGACTTCTCTGTGTCATCAGACTCTTCTGGTGCAAAAGTCTGGCTTCTGTTACTGCTCTCATTTCGCATGTGTGGAGGAGAGCTGGCGGTGAGGGCAGCCGCTGTACACAGCATGGACATACCTGGGAGTGCCTCTGGAGAGAAAGTGAAGGGGGAGGATAAAATTATCAAAACACACACAAGACACTAGCACCACTGCCCCTGCCTCCCTTTCTGTGGATTTCTACCACACTACTTGATGGCTACAGTGAGAGGACGACAGTTCCTCAAGACAAAAAACACCAATCTTATCCGTGACTAGCATGCAGAATTCAACTGTGTCTATCCAATGCTACGTTGCCCTGGCCTTTTGAGTAGCAACTGCAAAAATTAATTGATGGTCATTAGAGGCTACAGGCACATAGTGGCAACATGCAGAGTATTTTGTAAAGAGGCCAACTGCAACAGAATATAACCAGTAGAATGAGATGGGAGATAAACCATGAGGTCCAAACCATACCTGCAGCCTCCTGCACAGTTTCACCACTCGTCCCTCTTCTCTCCAACCCCTCAACACCTGAGGCACCTAGAGTCTCTGATTGGTGAAGGGAGTCATCTCTGTTGAGAACGCTGCCTTCTGGCCGCTCTGAGCTGCCGCTCTCTTCCCCACCAGGGGGCACTTCTGTCCCACCACAACCAAAATCAAATTCAAGTTTGAGCTCAACTTCTTAGTTTACGAACTGCTTCGAATACACAGACAACAAAGTTATATGCCTACTGGTAATATTAAAGCTTTTTCAAACAAATAAGGTTTCAGTACCCTAGCAAACAAAAAGTGACCCAAACCTCAAACATACCCACTGCCTCCGACTTCCCTGTTTGACCCTCGGTGGCCTTTGGCTCCTTCTTCTGAGGTGTCAACTGGTCATTTGGCGACACTGATCCCTCTTTGCTTTGGTCTGACTGGGTGCCGGGGCCAGACTCGAGCTCTCTTGCAGCTTGTGGTTTAAATCCATCCAGCTCTATGCCTTTCTTTTCCTTCAGCCGCTCCAGAATATCCTCTGGAAGCAGACGCACTGTTCTCAAGGCATTTTCCAGGATACATTCATACTGCAGCACCCTTATCCTCTATTTCATTCAACTCATCAATATATGGGCTTTCCAAAAGACAGGTGAACAGCTAAATTGCAGTCAATCGGGCTAAACTGCACAGCAAATAAAAGAGAACTTTTACTCGCTCCTCTGAACGGGCTCAATTACCCACAGTTATTGCCGTTATGCTCAGTAACCATGACTAAAAGAACAATGATTTCATCAGTTCTCGGCAAAATGAAAATCTTCAGAGTACATAAATGTCAAGCAATTTTTGTGACATAAAGGGAAACATAAAAAGCATAAGACTTAAAAGGGTGTTGAAACAAATCATAACATTGTGCATTTTCAAGTGTCACCTCAGCATGAGAAAACAGCCTGGATTTCTGAAAAAATCACAACCAGCATCCACCAATTAACACTAAGCTTCGAATACTTAGAAAAATAAAAATAATTCATGCTGCCTTATCACAAGTCCTCTGGTCTAAAATAGTAGAATGCAACACTGCAACTAGAGAAAAATATTGTAAGCTGTGCAGATGATGCAAACATCATACCACAGTTACACTTCTGGATAGATTCTTGCCATTGTCTCCTACCATTCACAGCAGACAGGTAGGAACGGTTGGCACCCTGGGCCTTGTCTGTGAGCTCCTCTGTGATGTCCATGTGTGTGTAAATCTCTTCTTTAAGCTCCTCCAGGGTGTGACAAAGGTCCCTCTCCCAGTACTCGCGGTCCAGACAGTAAAGCAACTCAATCAGCTGAACCTTGGTGCTGTAGTACCAGGTCCTCTTGTTCTCTTGCTCACCATCTTCTTCTCTGCAAGGAGACACGAGAGGAGGGGATCCATGAATGCCAACATATACTAACTTCTACCAAACAAAATTTAAGTAAATAAACAGTCTGCCATTTGTGACCACTTTTTTGACACTCATACAAAACAAAGAGTACACGTTAAAAAAAAAATAGATTGCCGTTTTTTTATTTTAAAACAAAGCATGCATCACGCACTTGCATCACTGTTGTCTTTTGTTTAATAAACTGATATATTCACACAGTTTGTCCTGTTACACTTGTCATTTCAAATGACAAAGCACAGAAAAAAAAGCAATAACTAAACACAAGCAACAACCACGTTCTTTGTTTCTGTAAGATAACCAGACTACGGACACACCTGCTCTTAAAAGAATAAGCTCTACAAGTAGGGGAAAAAAAGCATTACATCAATTTTTTTTTAAATAAAAGCATAAGCTCAGAAACTGAAGATTGCCGGTGTAAGCTGATTCAGTAGGTCTCAGTTCTGCTCCCTGCACCCACTTGCCATTGATTAGGGCCAGCAGATGGTGTAGTGGGTAAAGCCACTGCCATGCCATCAAAGGACCTGCTGTAGTACCCTTGAACACAATTCTTCCATGATGTGGTCTGACACAGTAAGAACTAAACGGCTATATAAATGGATAATTCATTGTTTGTAGGCCAACACCATTATTCACTTAGAAAGTACCGGCAAAATGACTTTACAATAATTAATCTGCCATAAATGTACAATTCAATTTCTGAAAAACTACATGCTGAATATAAATTATATAGGTTGAACATTTTTGCCTTGTACACTGGAAAAAGTGTTACTATTCCTGGTTTCATTTATAATTATACCCGTTAATACATATCATGTAATTCTTAAACTGATTAAATTGTTTAGCTCTATTCCTTAAGCATTACTTTAAAAAAATTTTAAAAAAAAAAACTTTTGTAAATACTGAAGTCATTGAAACATAAGCACACCAGCAATCCTTTAATATCACTACAATAATGGATAATCTTATATAAATTCTGCTTCTGTCACCTCAATAAAGATAAGTCAGCAGCCCAGCTGCGAAGTTCTGCAAGGAGTCTCTAAGGCCAGAATTGAGACAGCAACTACTGCATCAAACTTGGAAACTGCATAAATCAACATGCAAGAGCTGTAACTAAATAATGACTTATCAATGAGACCGCTAAATAGATTTTAACAGACAAGATACAACCAGAGCTTTTTCCCAGCATATGCAGAATAAAAGCAACCCAGATAAAGCTGCACAAGGCAAACCTCTCTGTTATGAAACCATTTACACACAGCTAGCATCCCTTCCTAAATGGCTCACAGTAATCCTGCAAGAGAAAAAAGGCTGTGTCATGAATCTGTGGACAGTTAAATATTTTTCGGTAGTTTTCTTTGAATACATTTCATGACGTGGCTGTTTTTCCCGCTATCTATACACAAAGTCTTTATATAGACTCTAATCTGCAAATAAACTAAAGGATATCCGTTATTAAGCTTTTACTAGTTGTTAGAAGTTAAACTGACAATAGTGTTAACCTGGTTTCTGATCCCTTAGTTAAAAGTACTGGAAAATTGAGGAGCAATTATACTTGCACAAATAGGAAATTTGAGTTTTGAAATTTTTTAAAAGTATATTTAAGCAAATAAGTTTGGCACTGATAATTTTGCATTAAAGCACCTGAGTTCACAAAGATAAGCGTTAATAGTATTCAAAACACCCCGTATCAATATCTGCTGCATACTTACAAAAAAAACAAAGCTGTTATTGCAGTTCACAATAAAAATTTTGACTTTGAAAAAATGTATGAGTAAATTTGTAATCCTTATGATTTTAATAATTTTTAAAGAATGTGAATACTTTTTTTATAAGAGTAAAAATTATACTAAACTGAGCTAAGCTGTAGTGACTCAACTGTTAATATTATAAAATGGAACAAACACAAACTGAATTATGTAAAGATGATCCTCCGCTATAAGGCTGCCTGCTATACTTGGTTATTTGTGTCTTCCTTTATCCTGAAGATAAGTTTCTAGACCCATCAGCAAAAAAACTAAAAATAAGAATGGAAAAAACCACAGAAAATAAGTAGATTAGGGTAAGACCAATTCTAAATGAAGTTTAGCATGCATTTCTTGTGCTCAGTGGAACATCAGTTCACTTCCTGTATACAGCACCAGTGTCCCTTACTACTGTCCACACATTTTTGCAGAAACTGTGAATTTACAGTACTGTGCATCTTTTCATACTATAGTGTTCTGGGTGCTGTTGTGTGGGTCTGTAAATGCTTTCCCAGCATGCCTTGCAGCATGCAAAAACTTAGTCTGGCCTGATCTCACAAAACAGATGCACTGTATTAGAAAGGATATGTGTCATGTGGTTTTGTATCTTCTCATTGTCTTATGTTGGGGTGTCCTACATGTCCAGTTACTGTATAGGGAACATCCCAGCAGGGCTGAATAAAATATTTTTCTATCCTATCCACACATGATCTTTAAACATTTGAATTCATATCAGGGTTGCAGTGGTCTAGAGCCTCTTCCAGAATCATTCTGTGTCAGCCTATGAAACTACACCCTGGATGATAAGGCAGGCCACCACAGGCTGCTTTGTGTATATTACTGTAGTAACTGGTTAATTTACTGTGAAGTGCTCTGATATATTCCTTTTACTGCATTTTAAAATTTTATTGCTGAATTAATCATTGTGAAGTCTGGGCATCGGTGACTTGCCCTGTGTTTTACATGTCATCAGTATGTTTTAGACCTTACATCTCATCTTGGACCTCTGTTCGCCACAATATTTTCTCTGTTTATACATTACAGGTACCTAAAAATTTAAACGGTGTATACAGCATCCTCAAAGAAAACACATTTCTGTATGCTTTCCTACTGTTTGACTGCCACATCAAACTACATTAGCAGTTGTCATCGCTTATGGATAAGAGCCCCACTACACGTTTTCTGGACCATCACCGACTGCAGACAATTTATATTACAAAGTATATAGCTATTCATCAGTATGGCTTTCCGATCTGGAATTCACAAATAACACAAGAAATGTCAGCACTACTAGAACCGTACTAATGTTGCTGTTCATCTTAAATTAATAGAGCAATAGTTTTTAAACATCAATCTGTGCACTTTAAAAGGTGATCAATAAACCACTACTCCCCCCCCATAGATCTAGCGAGAGCAGAATTGTGATAGTACAGTAGATGCCTGAACACATGCAGACTCTCCTGCACGCACTCGATCACCCAATACTTACACAATGATTCTCCTGTTGAGGAACCAGTATTTTCTGCAGTGTCGGTCAAAGCCAATGGGCTCCTGCCGCACATAGGGCCGGCTCCGCTGGCTCTCTGCCACGCAGTCTGACACGCCAGGGACCCTGTGTGCCACGCACACCTCACACTGCCACTCATCCTCAGGCACCTCCTTCAGTGGGGGGCGTACGCACTCCAGGTGGTATACGGCCGAGCAGGTCTCGCAGCACAGCAGGTCTCCCAAGCGATGACACACACGGCAGTGGTCGTCGTACTGCACTGTGCCCTCTGACATCAGCTCCTCACGCGCCACGTTGGTGGTGAGGAACTGATCCACCAAGAACTGCAACACCTTCACCTTGTTCTCTAGAGACCCATAAGGAAACTCCTCCCCTTCTAGATAGGGAAGCACATGGCGGTACTCGCGGTCGCTCTCACAGTACGCCCGCACCACTTCGGGCCATGTCATACCATCGATGAAGTAGAGAGTGGAATTGACGCTGTCTTTGAGGTCAGCCGGACCAAAGGTGGTGTTGGACGTGTCCTCCTCACGCAGAATGGCTTTGAGCAGGGCAATGTGGGTCTCGGCCATTAGCGTGCACTGTTCCTGGCCCACTAGGGCGGCACAAAAATCCTCAAAACGGAAGGGTGAGAGGCGCAGCACAACAGAGAAGTTGCGCAACACTTCATAAATGGCTGCTGCGCTGAGCAGCTGCTCACTGGGTATGAGCAGGTCCTCAGAGCTCTCAGGAAGCTCTAGTGGTGGTACGTCCTCATCTTTCAACATGGGGGAGGGGGGCCTATGGATCCGAGATCGCCTGCGTCCTGTGGGATCAAACAGAGAGCCAGTTACACATAAAAGAAGTCAATCAGGGAATGAAGACTTCCAATATAAGACTTCCTGCATGTCTACACCTGTGTTCACTCACACACTCACACACGTAGCTGCTTTTATGACAGGACTGCAGCTGGGGTGTGTTTACATTTCATCAAATCATCCACTTGCTCCAACAATTTAACTATGATGAACAGAAAATAGTCTCAACAGTCTAGCTAAGTCTTACTTTTGAGCTACATGCTTTGTATTCCCATCAATAAGCATGTTGGGAACACCAGCATCAGGCAAGTAAAATCAAGTAGGCAAAAATATAATGCAAATAAGCTCCCTTCTTCAGGTTATATTTTCTCAATTAAAACTAAAATTAAGACAATTTGGCATTGCCTTCTAAATAACTTGTTTTAATAAGATTTACAACTGCTAATAAAAGAATGGCTATATTTCTGTTTAATAGCATCATAACTGAAACAAAGTGCAAATTTAGCACAAAATTTTACACACAATACCTCAAACAATGTGAAAATCACGTGTATTTAATTAGTCAATTGAAGTTAAAATTAGTTATTTCTTAAAAAGATTGTGACCTGGAAGATGCCCTTCCACATCACTGACCACATGGCCCCCTGTCATTGCAGCCAGGCCCCGCCACCCCAACACATCACCCTGACAGCAGGAACATAACAGTAAACGTCATAGAGTCAAAACGGACCAATGAGTGGCCAGCTCTGTGTGACGTTTCATCACCGTGTGACGTTCTTATGCACGAGGCACACACTCCTATACACACACACACCAGGTACGAGCCCAGCTCCTGTTCATCAATGAGCTTCCAATACTGCCCTTATTTACATTAAATATCACATTCCTGCCACACTTTAGCTCGTTCCGTTAATGTACGTGCGTGAAATTAAAACTTGTCGTTGTGACAAAGGCAGAGTAAATGAATGATCGAGATGTGTTTTCAAAAGCAACATTTTTATGAAAAAAAAGAAAAAGATACGTAAGCAAGGGGAAAAAAACGCAGCCTGCGGGGTTCACTGGGCCGCTGGTGGGGCTGCAACCCGCCGCGGCGGTTCTCCCAGGCTCGACCGCCGGGGCACCATGTTGAACAAAGCGGCGCGCGTCCCGCACACGGCTGTACCTGTCGTACTGCCGCGGGTGCTGTGGCTCCGGAAGCTACTCTCCGTGCAGTAGCTGCCCCCTTCATCGTCCTCCTCGTCTCCAGCCGCTCGTCCCGCTGCGGCGGCAGCGTCGTCGTCCTCCTCCACCTCCTCATCCAGCTCTTCCAGAAAGTCCGACTCCTCATCCAGGGCCGCATCTTCCTCGTCCGTGAGCGGCTCGTCCTCAGCGAGCTCCTCTTCCTCCTCGCCAAGGCTCACGGCGTCTTCCTCCTCCTCATCGCTCTCGTGGTCATCGTAGACCACCTTGATGATGGCGCGGCTTCCCGTGGCTGCACCGCTTCTCCCGGCGCCCCGACCCCTTCCTCTTCCCCGTCCCCGGCCCCGTCCCCGTCCCCTGCCCCCCGACGCGCCGCTCGACCCCGCTCGCCTCCTGCCCCGCGACGCGTTGTAATTCCCCCTCCGGGGCGTCACAAAGTCGGCATCAGCGGCGGCCCCTCTCCCCTTTGCCCTCAGCCCCCGGCGGGGTCTCAGCCCCCGCGGCGGCGGCCCGCAGGAAGGCTCGGCCCCCAGCGCCTGTTTGGGCGGCCTGCCTCTTCTCCCCCTCATTATACACTAAAATGTCTATTATTTCCCGTCTCCACGGCCGTGCGCGGTCAATCCGCGCAAAAATATGGAAACACGGTGCCCGTGCAACGCCTAACCTATGTGAACCGAGGGGGCAAGCGTTCCCACAAAGCCCGGGACTCGGGTGAGGCGAGAAAGCTCACAGCGAATGGCCGGCGTCCCGCTCCGGGTCGCCTGCAGCCGCCATTTTTCTTCCTCTCTCTCCGTCTGCCGAAAACAGAGCGGAGGCCTAGCGCGCGCGCGGGGAGGGGTTGGATTGAAGGGGGAGGTCACGTGACCAGTGCTCCGCCACAGCACGTCGCGCGGCGTCCGGGTTGCGTGCGAGAAACAAACGTAGTTGAAGTGAACGTTACCGCCACATTTTATATCAAATTCTAGTTTTCTAGCTCCCAAATGTCGCTCGGTTCCGCTCGCAGATGGATCATTCATAGCTCACTTGCCATTCTGGAATTTTCCACAATACTCAACATTGTTCCTGTTTTTCCCCTCCAACCAGTACCACCAGTTTATGTATATAAACACTTTTTAGAAGGTACCAGTTTATGTATATATAACACTGCCGCCACTATAGGTCGACAGCCTAGGCACCCGATTCCTACAACCGTTTACTCACGACTCTTTCAGCTACACGTGGTCCTCTTTTGGATGCATGGCGCCCCCTGTCGTCCAACGTGACTCAAACGTGCCGCATGCTCGTCTTAATTTTATAGTAACAACGTATTTAGCGCCACAAGTGCGAATGTCACGCTTGAAATATCGGGATACCGGGACTAAACGTATTAGCGTATCAGTTAAAAAACAAAGCTATTTCCTGCGACTTGAAGAAAGTTTAACACTTTTATACAAAAGGTGTTTTTAAAAAGCATTATTTTCCGAAACTTTGAACAGTTAAGCAATTTTTCTTTATGAAACAGAGAAATACCCTCAGTTTTACAAAAAATAAATTACTATAACCTGCGCATCGCACCTTTACTAACGTTCAGTGAACCAACTCTTCTTGTCTGTGCCACTGTGTACAATTATCTTAAATTCTTTCAGACATAAAAATTTGGAAAAAAACAGCGAAATTCTCATGATCGCAAATGCAGAGGCGTGAAATACAGTAGTCGTGGCCGAGTGGTTAAGGCGATGGACTAGAAATCCATTGGGGTCTCCCCGCGCAGGTTCGAATCCTGCCGACTACGGTTGAGCATTTTAATAGTTGACGTGAGAGTTAAAATACATCTGTGACGATAACCAGCACGTGGCTGTACGTCACTTATATTTCCGCGCGGTGCTAATAACTCCAAGTTAAGGTGTGGGCCGGACGTGTAACGTCACTTCGCCATTTCAATAGTTTGTTCATTCTTTTATTAACACATTCGTTAATTCTCTATAACCCCACGTTCTCTATAACCAATACGTCATCGCAGGGAAGACCCCCAAATGCAGGGAGAACATCAACAAAGACCGAGGCGGGTTTGGACCCACACCGACAGTGTGATAACTGTGGGAAAAATGGCACCATTGTGGGGCCCTTTCATGCATCCATAGTCCATCAATATCTGTGTTCATTTTTCTCAACTTTGTAGACGATCCAAGGCTGTGTACATTTCCTTCTAATGGGTGGGGAACGCAGGCCTACACAGGTTGAGCTCAAGCTGCCAGCACAGGAGGCCTGACAACCGGTGCTCTAATATTTGATTTTTGAAAGAATAATGGCAGGTGGAGGAGATCCAGAAAAAAAGAATGTTTGGTACAATTTACTGTGAAAACAATGTGAAAAAATCATGGCCAAATATGAGACAAGCAAAAAACACGCCCGAAAATCTTAGCTGAGGCTCACCTGCACTTTTTGACTGACACTTTACGGTTGTATCTGCTTCAAAATAGCTACGATCCAGTTTCAACAAAAACTGTCACGAACTGTACAAAGTTCATGTTTAAAGGAAGCCTGACGTTCAAAAAATAATCTTTTCCACATGTGGAAATGAATAACCTTGAGTATTCAACACAAAACCTGAACACCTGTGCCATAGAAAAATGATGGATGGGTTGTTTTTGACTGCTTTCCCCACCTTCAGACACATTGGCGAATCCAAAAGAAAGCCTTTGAGCTGTACCTTCTACTGGCAGCCATGGTAAGGGACCCACAACAGTGTCAGAGGCTAAAGTTCTGACGCTTGCACCAAATGGTCAAACCAAAACTGAGGAGATCAGCCGAGCTATGTCAGACACTGAGTTTCCTCCCAATGTTCTGTTGAGACAACAACTCGAGGATTCATGGTTTCATGAGCAGCAGAATGAAGCCAGGTTCCTTCCATGGACTCTACATAAGCAGCTGCATAAATCGCTGAACCTTTACAGGATCTGGCTTGCAGTGTGGATTTCCACCAGCATCATCACCGAGACTTTCCTTCCTAAAAAAAAAAAAAATCATCAAATTTCTAACAATCTTATGCGGCAGCAGTACACATACATACTCAACTGAAAGAAAAGCCACTATATTACACATAATTTTTGTCACCTTTATTACTGTTGTTTACAGTAGGCTAATACCAATGGGAGTTCTTTTTATCCTTGGTACAGTACCAAACGGGAATATTGACCCGGCCAGAAGAATGAGAGTCATGTTGGATTTACAACAACTCAAATAAAATTCCAGAAACGCTATGACACCAAAAAGTTCAAAAGACTTCAAAAGAGTTTATTTGTCACATACATGGTTGTATACCAACTGCACTCTGTCAGGAAATAAAAACTTAATTTTAAAATGGTTTGAAACCCCCACAGAACTCACTAATTTATTGATTCCTGCGATTAATTCCATTTGGAAAGTAGTTATGTAAAAATTAAGACAATCTGCATAAATAACAGATCTAGTAACTAAGATTAAACTGGAAAACATGCTAAGTTCATGTTCCATAGGAGAAAATAAAATTTTTTTTTTGGAAAATGCATTCAGTTTCACCTTGGGGGGGGGGTCATGAACATTTTCCTTATGGCTGAGAAACACTGCATTAAAGGCTTTAATACAATTTGGCCTTTAGTTATTGTGGAGATGGATAGAAATATTTCACAACTTCTGCTAACTTTAGTTCCTACTCTAGAGATTTACTATAATACTGACACAAAATCGTAAAAAATCTAATGTGTCTGAGAAAACAAATGAGTGCAAATGTCTGTAAACTGCACCAGGAGCAACATTAAATGTTTTGTCCTTATTTTCTTTATTTGTTCCATAAAAAACACACACAAAATAACCACAGCATAAATGAGATCACAGTGCTTCTAATAGTAAAACAGCAAAACAAAACAAAAATGATTCCACCAATTCCATGGCAAAAAATAAGGCTCTCACTACACTCAACTTTGTCTCTGATGGACCCATTCGTCACCCTCCTTCATTCTTCAACAGCAGCTCAGCACAGATTCACAATAAGGAAAATGATTTAGGATTAAATTCATTGAAGTTCATTGTTCATTCAACCATAGTTCAGCACGTAATGCATCCAAAATAATCCAATATTTTGAAAATCAGGCATATTTAATAGCTCTGGGTATTTTGCTGTAATGATGGGAAGATGTAACTGGCCATAATGGATATCGACATCTGGCTTTCTCCTGAAATTCAGAATGTAATGTTTAACAAACAGTGCTCATAAAAAAACAGGTCCATTTTATATGGCAACATCCACAGGAGCAGTCAGTAAAGATCAGCACAATTGTTTGACAATCTTATTGTGCCAGAAGTAAAAATGAGGGAAACTGTTCATATTTGGTATATAAATTTGAAATGAAGGCTGTGTTACGGAAAAATTTACCTTTGTGCTTCAGTTTATGTCCTTTAGCAAAACATGCTTTAAATAACATTAATTTTTTTTTAAACATCTAGTGAAGTCAAATATAAATTATCATACATTTACATCCCTTTTTTAAATTGTCTGCTTAAGCCACAAAACAATATAAGAGAACATACTTGGCAACATAAACACATTTCACAAAAATCACATTGTTGAAAAATACACCTATTAAATTACCAGTAGAATCTTTTCCAGATTTTTCTTGATCTCGTTTCTCTGCTGTTGACAGAACTCCATGTTTGTCCAAATGTTTTTTAATTTTTACCAAAGGGTTACAGAAAATATATTAATAAAACATACTTTGTCTTGTTCAACCCAATTACATACCCAACATTTGTATTAAGAAATCCCTGATTTTAATTCAAGTTTTGGAAACAATACAATCTTTAGTGAACCCTGAAAACCTGTGAACATTGAGCATGACCTAACTACATTTATGACCATGTACAAGTTAACTTATTTCACCCATTATTAATAGAATTTGTCTGAATTTCCAAACCATGGCTATCTATCCACAATGAACAAATTCAACAAATTTTTTACAAGAACTTATATAGCATGTCCACACATCATACCAGACTCCAAAACATCTATGCTGTCTTGCAACAATAGAGTAACTTGTCATTTGCTTTTAACTGACATGCAAGTCCTTATTTTGTTTATTATGAGAAGCAGGTAAACTAATAATATTAGCCTGAATATAAGATGGTATTTTTCTGCGAATAGGGTTGCCTTATATTCAAGGACAAGACCTGTGAAGGTCACACTGTGTAACGCCAGTAGGTGGCGTCACTTATCCACTCCTGTCAATCATCCAAAGAAATGATCAAGTGAAGCTAGCAAGTGCAAAAGATGGAGAAACCTCAAGATGATCTGCAAAAAAGAAGCTGAAAATTGGGCCAAATTAACCAAGGCGTGAGGAGGAAATATGATGCCAATTTTAAGATAACGGTGATCAATGAGGTCGAGATGTCAGACAACTCTTAAGCAGCCACAAAATATAAAGTTACAGAATGTCAAAGATAGTGAAACCAAGAAGATCATCTTCAAAACACTGTATACATGAACAAATGTGATTTTTATTTCTAAAGATATAACGTTTCAGAAACAAGTATTGAAAAAGAGGGGGTCATCTTATAATCAGCATTGTCTTATATTCAGGCCAATGCAGTGATAATAAAGGATAACATGATATGAAACATTGCTGGCAACTAACAATGTATTTAATGTTTTGGCCTTAACATATTTTATGTGCTTTTCCCAACACTATTTCATATGTAGACTGAAACTGTAGGGAAGGGAAAAAACTGTGTAATTGTATAATGAAGTAATGAATGTACAGTTTATACAAATAGATTTACAGAAATATTTACACTTGTGATGTGGAGGACAGATTAGGAGTTACACATCCACATGAAGAGGCACTGAGTGGACCACTAATAGTGTTCTGGAATGCTCAAAGCAGCCAGACAGGTTTCTGCATGTCATACAACTGCCTTATTCTGGTGCTGAATTGGGCCTCATTTCCAAACTGTAAATATAGAGTGTACTGTATGTCCGCGTTAAGCAGAAACAAAAGAAAATCGATCAATGGGAGAATCTCCAGTTTCATCTGAGATTGTGTGGGTTGACTCCAGACTAGAGATTCTAAATAGAATGAGACAGAAGGAAAGTACGCACGCTCAGAAAACACGGTACACTTCATGCAATGGCGCCATATGATGTCCTCCTCTACACACCACACAGGTTCTCTCAGTACTCTGGGCTCATTCCATGTGCCCGGGATCAGCGACTGCGCAAGTGTGGTAATACACAACCACATAATTGTGGTGTAAAATTAAAAATGTACCTCTTCTGTATTTTTTTTCTCTAAAAGCATCCTGTTGGGAAGCAACTAGATGGGGCAGGATCAAGGCCAAAGATGTCAGTCAACAGACCTCAGACTGTGTTCAACTTATTCTGCAGCATAATGGTGTCTGTGAGGCTGGTGCCAGTTATGCCGATAAAGAGAGAAAGAGCAGAGCTTTGTTATAATGTTCCATGCAGTAGTGTTGCCAGGGTAACCGAGTTTAAGCCACATGGTGGGGTTGCGTGGCTGAAATGGAGTCTGTGAAAAGGACTAAGATACTAAATACGTAACCCTGGCTGTAGGAACTCTGTCATTATTTTAAAAAGCGGAAACAGATGCAGGACGACACAGAAACCAGATGCCTGGTGCCAGAACAAGGACAGCTTACAGTCCTCAAGAGTAAAACTGAGCTTGCTGAGACAGACCTGCACCACCTCTGTGGCTGGCTCTCAGGAAACTGGTAGCACTTAGGGGCCAGGGGCTGCAGAGTGCACAGCAGTTAAGGAGCTGAACTTTGTTAGAACTTCTAACTGCAGTAAATGCCCTGCTTTTGTGTTTGTGAGCACTGTGCTTAACAGGAAATGGTTTGCTGAAAACCAGACGGCAGATAAATGGGTATAGATGTAAAAGGTAAGATATTAGGCTGATCCTGATGCCTGACTTTCGCAAATCTCATTTTTATCCGTGTGTTCAGGGGTATTTTTTTTTGTTTAGAGTGGGGAACAAGGTGGTCTCCCTGTAGGGGAACTGGGTGGACATAAGAAGCCTTAGAGGAACCTCGAGATTCTGTTCAGGCATTGGCAGTTTGGTTAGCTGTCTGCTACAAGGATGACGTTGGGGTAGGGGGGTTTCACTCAGGCTGAGGAGAGGCAGAGTGCCAGGCGAAGAAGTTGGGCAGTCGATACCCAGAGCCTCTGCGGTCTGGCAGAGTGAGGGTCTCCGGCGCTGACTTTTTGCGAGGCCGATCCTTTGGGATGGAGAGGAACTCGGGGGCCTCAGTAGAAAGCGGTGTGGAGGGAGCGCTGGAGGGGCCACTGCGGGCAGTGGATGGTAGCGGTGTCTCACTGATAGAGATAGACGGGGGGAACGTCCCAATCTTCTTGTTGGTGGCTTCCTGTGTGGCACGCTCATACTCTCTCACCTCATCCATTGTCATGTCTTCAGAGAGAAGCACACAGGGAAAAGAGGAATATTTAGTCAATTGTGCAAAGAGGCCAAAACTCAGGAGAGGCCCTGCAGGTACATCTTTCAGTCAGCACTTCATTAACCAGACTGAAGAAATGTACTTTGGCTTGAGGATTATTGGAACGCCTAAACTAAGGCTGAAAAGAGCACGGTGAGGTCAGGAGAGAGTGGGAAATATAGCAGAATTGTGACATATTGTTGCTCTGTTATGGCTCCCTATGACATCCAGTGAAAATGATCGGGCAAAATGCTGACAAGGGCACACTTTTATACTGGTTTACTCATGCATTTGTTTCTCGATTCTCGCACATCATCCAGAGTCATATCTGTAAAAGTTCAATGACATGGGATGTTGAAGACAAACTGGGATAAATAAGGGGGAAGGGGGCTCATAAAGGCTGGGTAAAGAGGGTGGATTGAGAACTTGACGGTGGCAGGAGAGTGGTGAGCTCAGCATGTATGTGTAGCATCAGTTGGGAGGGGGTGGATCCAGCAAGGTGAAGTTGGCAGACAGGTGTGAAAATCAAGCTATAGAAATTCAGCTCCTGCAAAGCAGGATGCAGGGAAAAAATGCATTTTTAATCAAACGTATGCAAAGCAACATGGAGCTCCTTAGGCTCATTTTACTGTGTTGACAAAAACTCTTTTTTCCCTTCCCCATTAAAAGCAATTTCCCTCTTACAGATGCCTATACTGGATGTTTGTAAGGAGAGGACTGGATTTTCCGCTGGTTAAATGGAGCCCTTGAAACATTTTCTGCGATTTCTGTCTTCCTAAAGATGCAAAAAACCTTTGCAGAGTTTGCCAATTGGTCTCCTGTTGTCTTCAGATACTTCCCTTGATATTGTGTGCCGGTAAAGTGGTCGGTTATTACCAGCAGATTCAGTCTGTTTCAACAAAAGTCAATCAAGAAAATAAGGATACTGTAAGGAGGCATTTCTTCATCTTTCCCAAATGAGAATTAAGGGTGGACACCTGAGCACATTTTGTTATTGATGTAATTGATGGTACTGTGACTGAAAACACTGGGACTGCTATATTGCGCATTTGTTTGCTTTTTAAATTTTATGCATCTGTACATTGTTTCCAGATAGGTGTTGGTTTGCCGCTTTGGAATCAGCTGTTTGGGTTTTTGGTAATCTTGAACAGTACCCTATGGCGTGGTGAGAGCCCCTTGTGTTACTGTCTCAGCGAGTTTGTATCGTGGTTGCAGTCTGGAAAATAAATGCTGCAAGAACATTTGGGTAGGCACCCTGGGAAATAAGATAGGACTACAGATGACTGCTGTATCAGTCGGGTGCTCAGGTGGCGCACGGTTCAAAGAAGAGCGTACAAAGGGGCTCAGATCGCTACAGCTTGGGACATTTGTGATCGTAGGGCTTGAATATAAGGTGTATCAGTTGGACAGAGTGTGTCAGGCACAGGAGAATCGGAGCTTTTCGTCCACGTAACTGAATGGCTAAAAACATAGTAACCTGTAGGGTGATAATAGCACCACTGAGGAAGGTAGGTAACTAACTGGTTCTGCTGCTGTCTCAGGCCCACTAAAACTGGTGTTATATGCAGTGATGGTGTTTGTTTCTTCCCCACAACAATCCAAGATTGATCGACTTTATGTACCACTGTGGTTATAGCTTTTTAGTATTCAAAAGAAAATAAGTGTTCCAACACACAGAGGCTTTTAGTCCAGAAAAAGCTGCCAAGCTATTATTGATCAACAATAAATGCATTACAAGTGAATCTCTTCCTGGACAAGGTTATTATGAGAAGCAATATTATAAAGCTGAAGTGTTCAATCTTCAGGTATTGAACCTGTCCTTAAAAAAAACAGCATCCCTTATAGTCCAGTTCAGTAAAAGCTACATTTTTTTTAATCATGACCACCAGGACAGCAGGGTGTGATGGGATTTATCTTCATGATTGGTTGTGTGAGATTTCTGTTTTATACTTAATATGGCCAAGTGATTAGAGGTGTGCACCTCACTATGGACTACACACCTATGTGTAGCGACGGTATGAACCTGGAACAGACTACATGTACGACATGAAGCGTGGTCCTCCAAGGAACCTACCAATCCATTCGTCCACCCAAGCAAAGGCCTGTCTGTGGCCCAGGAGCAGAACGTCTCGTACAACCTGTGGACAGACAGCAGGAGTAGGGAGTCAGCGAGCACAATGGCTTTGCTGACATAGATGGTAGTTACATCATCTCAGCCACATAAATAAATGTTTAGTGATGCTGGTGGACTACAGGTTAAGAAACTGGATGTGTTACTTAAGGCTGTTGTGTTCAGATCCCAAGTGGAGGCATGGTGCATTCTTTAAACTGCATGGGTCAACATAGAATTGTTCAAATGGCTGACAGGTTTTTGTTTTGGAATGAGTATTAAAGCTTTTTGCCCAGATCAACTTGTATAACTTACTATTTCAGATTTCTACAAATAAAGTTGTGTTACCAGGTAAATTAGTCTGAGCTGACTGAAGAGAATAGGACTCTTATCGCCATGCTTTTCATGCTTATCTGCAGTTAGTCAAATGCCTTCGCACCTCCCGGCCGTACCTTGTGCACAAACTGTTCCACACGCGTCTGCAGGCCCCACACCTCGAACTTGACAGTCACCAGCTTGTAAGAGCACATGATGGGCTGCTGTGTGTCCCGCCAGCCCTCTTGGAGGGGCCCCCGTGACGTCTTCTCTGAGTTGAAGTAGCGCAGGTCCTATAGGATATAGGAAAGGTCCTCAACAGGTGGAGCGTTTCAATAAATGATTTATGGAAGTCCTGCTCCCTCTTCTTCTGCCAGCCAGTAAAGGATATAATGACAGGCTGTTGTGTCTGCAAGCCAAGAGTTCTTAAAATGACATTGCAGTCGCATGGATGACAGGGGGAGGACTTACCAATAAGATAATGAAGTTGGAGGGGGAGGGTTCAATTATACATAAAACAAGTCAGTTCTTAGAATCTTGCAACCAAACTGATTACTGCCATCCAAACAAGGCAAATACATGCTTAATTAACAACTTAATTAGAGCTCTGAAAGGACCCCAGGCTGTGTGTGTTTATCTGGCAAGGGTGCAGTTCCTCATGCAGAAGAGCAGCAGGGTCCCTTGATGCCCGCACTGCCACGGTATTCCCCACCACTGCTCTACCTCCTCCTCCTTGTAGTATCGTTCTGGAATCTCATCGTAGGCTATGTCGATGAAGCACACCTCCGTGTCCTCATCCTTGGACTCGCTGTCGAAGATCTGCAGAAGATGTGGACATAGACACACACACACACAGTGGCGCACTGCAGGACATTAGAGTCAAACTGAGGAGCTCCAGTATCCTTTTAATCAATTTCACTCCTCATTTCCAGCCACCTTTCTAGTCATTCAGGTAACCTACTGAAACCCAAGTTCACTGAGAATGAACGCGAACAATGCTGAATGGGGAAGTGCAAGACATACTGCTTGTCTCCTGGCACAACATGTGCTGATGTCCCGCTGATGGGCAGCACCATTCTCTCAAGATACAAGTAAACAACTGAAGAAGCTCTTTTTCCTGGATGCAGCTGGCAGTCAATCTTTACTGGAGACACTAGAGGGCGTTCTTGTTATCCATTCCACCAGAGGTGCATCAGAAGCCTTGCATAACCCCATGCTGGGTAATTCCTGCCTTTCATGAAGAGCGCAATAACGGTGAGAAATCCTCATGTTTCTTCCTGCTGCCATAGTCATAAATTAGAGCATTTGTCTGTTTCATATAATAGAAAGTTTTTTTCCTACACAAAGAGATAAATATTAAAAATTACTTCACCACCGCCAAATAGAGAACACAGAGGATCACACGGGTGGCTGGATGACGCAGCCAGCAACGAGAAAACATTAGGCCAGGTAAACACCCGGAGAGAGCCGAGAAGACCCTGTAACAACCTGCAAAGGCCTCAGCAGGTTCTCCGAAAGCTGTAAAAGATCTCATCAGCACTGAACAAATCAGCAGCATTTAAGGAACTGAAATAATGCACCGTGTTCACACCGTCAGCTACTTGTATACACACTCGCCAGCACACCTGACTACTTACATTGTTGTTGCTGCCCTTGTTGTCCTCATATTTTGTTTCTATATGAATGGAGAACTTTGGCAGAAACGAACACTGCAAAGGAGATGAGATTTTGTAAGATTTGACATAAGCATCCGTTTCAATCATTAGTGCTGAACGCAGTTTAAAGTTAGTAAACGAATAGATACAGTAGGTAAACAAACAGAGTTTGATTCAAATTGTATGCAATAAGTAAAAAAGTAGCACTGAACAACAGACAACATCACAGTTTAACAAATCTGTACAGAGTGGCTGTTGGCAGGAATGACAATGAGTCTTGCAATCTCCTTTTTCTTTATTATATTGGTTAAGTTACAGAGCACACATCAGCATAAATTATATGCTTAGGAGGATCTGTGCCAGACAACGTGCCTACAATGAAACCAGGGCTGCATAGTGTTTACCATCACCCACCTTCCACATCACGCACATAGCACCACTCTCTTCAGGGTCCTTGGAAATCGCCTCCAAGGTCAAACACGTTTTAAAAAGGAACTCCCAACTGGAAATCCCACCTCCAGGATCCAATTATGGAGCCATACGGCAATTATGAGATATTGCCAGCGGTGGGGGCCTGCGAGATGAACAGGCAGTGGCCAAACAGGCTCGTTCCCTTGCTGCTAACATATCTCATGGCCTACCGTACCATTGTCCCCATATCCCCTGCAATAAGAATTCAATCCCTCCCCACAGTGCAGATTTATAATCCCTTCTGTAAGCCAGCCATTCCCTCACAACGGGAAGCTAAATGCATTAACTCCTGAGTGACGAGCTCAGCACACAGCGCACAGGCATGTTTATTTAGCATGGAGGGGCGAGTGTGTTTATGTATGTATGCGGTGGGCTCAATCAGAGAAGGATGGCTGAAGAAACACTGGCTCTCAGTAGGAGTCTAGAGTCTTGGGAGAGGTGTGGCTATGTCACAGTATTTAATCGGTATTAATTCATCATTGTCCTCCGCAGGTTTATCCCGAGCTCAACCCAACCTAGACGTGCCTATTCAAGTGTGTGCATGTGTGCCCCCAACCGAGAGTGCTGGAAGCATATAACTCACTTCTGACAGTCAACTGGGAAGACAAGACGATACCATCCTCATTTCCACACCTTCCACTCCCTCGGTGTCCCATACTGCTTTGTACACAATATTATTTTAAAACATTGAACGGTTCCAAGGGACGTAACAGCACTTGGACTCACATGGCAATTTATCTACCCTTACTGTCATTTACAGTACAGATACAATAGCTGATGTCTTTTGTAAAGGACAATTCTATACATGTCAGACATTTAAACAATAAAACTTCTCAGCTAAAATGATCTGCGCACAGGAGGCTGCATTGTCCACAGTGTTACTGTAATAAATCTATTCTTATAGGTTCATTAGCACTTTCTCATAATCAGATGTTCACCAGTCAGTCAAGCAGCTGTCACATCCTCACCTGCTGCTAGATCTCCTTTCCTGTAGGCTAATTATTCATTAATATCACCAGCAGAAAAAGAAAAAACTTTGTACAACAGACGGCATGACATAACACCACTACTTGTCCATTATCTCAGCAACAGTACATTTTAATTATCAGTACAGTCTAACAGCGGGAGGCCTGTACTCACGAAATGTTCATTTGGATCCAAGTCCCAAATGTCAAGAAAAAAACATGGCATCTTATTCTGGAGATGGCATCCTAGAATCTTATGCAGCACTCACATAAATATTTTACCTTTTTTGAAATTAATTACCAATAATTGGTAGCCATTTCCTTTGAATTTGATCCGTGCTGCTTTTTCGCAGAACAATAGCACAGAAATGGGGAACCAAAGGTATCACAGCAGTTGAGAACATTAAATTAGAAGCTGAAAATGGCTGTTTTAAGTGCCTGAAGGAGCCCTGCTGGTTTACCTTGAGAGAAGTCCTTAACCCTGAACTGCTCCAGCACAACACCCAGCTCTGTGAAAGTGTGACCTTCTAAACTGTTTTGGATTAAATCTAAGCAGTGAAAACAATAACATTAAGGGCTACAGGGGGAATTAACATATTGCGTCAAGCATGAACCGTGTGGTTGTCAACAATGTTAAACTGAAGAGGCACATACAGCATTACATTGTTGTGCTACAGCAATAAATTATTTCCCTGTGCTGCTCTTCCTGTATTTAATGTATCGGAAATCAATAAATTCTGCACTTCCTATAACCGCTGGGAACATCTATACGCTGCCTTTCATGGACGCACTTACAATGCGTTTATTTATTTAGCTGATGTTTTTCTCCTACGCACATTATAATATCAAGGTACTAGAAGTAGTGTTTCACCAATTTGTACAGCTGGGTAATTTTTACTGAACAATTCAGGTTAAATACTTTGAACTACAGCAGAAGGTGGGATTAAAACCTGGGTTCTCTGAGTTCAAGGAGGCACTTCTATCCATTCCCCACATATGTACGTACCTTTAATGTGTATGACCTAGTGTATGTACTTCCTGTATGTAACACACCTTTAACCCAGGAGGACTACATTCCCCTACACACACCTTTCATCTATATCAGCAGTACTTCCAGCATGCACCTCAAACCTACCTAAGTTCCCCATCCTGTGCATCCCTTTGAACTACATAGCCTGCAGTTCTTTGAACCTCTCTCCAGAAGCCAAAAATGAGCAAAGAACATGATACTCACCGTGTACTCTGAGACACAGCAGGTGGGGTGTGGGCATCAGCGCAGCAGGGAAGAGAGAAGGGACTGTTGAGTTAAACCCTTGCAGGGCACACTAAGCGTTTCAGTAGCTGATGTAACATCCATAGCCTAAACCAGACGGTCCAAGCACCCCATGTGGCCCACAGCACTAAACATGAGCTCATGCATCTCCTCCGGACTTTATGGCCTAGTGTTGCCCACCAGAATGCTGCCCATCGTGTCTGGGCTGTCACTTTGTTTAAACCCTTCTCATATTAAACCTTTTATAAAAAGGAATGAATTTATATCCACTATTTAGATTGTTTAATACCCATCATGATGGTGAAAGAGCACAAAGGATGAAATATGGGCAAAAATTAATGAACTTCAAGCACCATAAACAATGCATTTATAAATAAATCACTTTTCCAGGATGAGGTATAAGCATTTTTTTTCCCTTTTTTTCCCCCTTTTTTACTCATTTATTTATTTATAAGATTCTGGCATCATAGTCTGTGGTTTTTATTCCAGCCCACTGTGGTAACAACCACTTTTCATATTTGGTCTCTGTCCACGCTAGGAACCACTGAAATGGTTTCCACCCTTGATTATGTGATTTCACAAGGTCTTTCCTTCATGTATGTGTTACTCACACCTTCTTCTTGTTACTATTATTATTATTACTACTAATGCACCCAAGGTGATTATTTTTTCAGCAGTGGCATACGATGTTAAAATGGTAATTATTTACCCATTTCTACAGTCATGTAATTTTTTATTAATATGCTGTGTAACACAAGTACCTTGCTCAGTATTATAGTGGGAGTGAAATTTGAACCCATGTAAAGCTTGTTTCTCCTTCTGCCATCTAGCTGGATTAGAAACTGGAGTACTAGGAGGACATGTTAGTTACCTGTGATGGTGTAAGGGTAGTAGTTCCAGGCCTTTTCTGTCACATAGAAGATTTTCGGGACCACAGCTCTGGCCCAGCTGGGTAATTTGCTGAAAGACAAAGGAAGAGAAATATCCAGAGAAAACAAAACTGTAAGGCAGTAGCCACAGGACCAAGGCTAGACTTATAATTGTGTTAAGCTGGGCCCTGGGGCTATGGTGTTCCCGAAATCTATCTAAATAAATACATTTTATGATTTGTAAGTGGAGGAGGAAATTGGATAGATGGATTTAATTTTTTATTATTTATTCCTTTTTAATCAATCCTGACCTGACATCGCGGGAGAGATCCTAGGAGATGGCTCACATTGTCGCTCCGTAAAACTGACCACTGTGGTAGCAGAGGTGTCACGGTTATCAACATATCAAAATATCAGTTGTTCTTCACAAACTGCATTTTTTGTCTATAAACTGAGCTGACCAAAGTGCTGTAAAACTCCGTCTTCATTTATATACATACACAGACTCTTGGATGGTTGATATACAGGTACAGTACTTCATTTTGCTTTTAAGGTTTAACATTGCGTAACCTCACTGCTGGGGGATGACTTGCTATTACTGTGTGGTATTGCAATTATTAACAATAATTTTAAGCTTTGATACTACAAACTCTCTCTTTGCCCAGGGACCAGCTGTACTTATACTCCAGTCCCTATTCTTACATTACAAATGTATGTAAATATATACATACTGCTAAGCTGAATATTACAAGGCACTGTTTTTTGAAGGTGGAGCAGTTGTAGCTTATATTATGGTGAAGATAGCACCCTAACAATGACTCAAGGCCAAAGCCCCCCCGCTAAACAGGACTGAAGAATATGAATGAGGATTGTGTGTAGGAAGTGGATGAACTGCCCTCTGTGCCTTTTGCTGGGGTTCTCAGGCGCTGCAGACAAGAGGCCTGTCTAGAAACAGGGTGTGCTTTGTACTGTCATTGGCCTCACATGGCCACTGGCCTGACCCAAAAGAATGGAAGCTGCAAAGCACAGGGCTGCGTTCCCAGGACATCTCTGGCCCCAAGCACTCATCACCCCGAGTTACAAGCATCAGAAGACTTGACAAAAAGATGTCCTTTGCGGAAGCAGAGTATCACTACATTTATCCACAATCACTGTCTATTCAGTGTTTAACACCACTCCGCGTGCTACTGCCCTGCCTCCAGAGAGTACGCAAATGCAGCATCAAAGAACACTGAATTCCTGAGCTGTAGCCCCATGTAAAAATAAAACAAACAGGACTGTCCTACTGGCCATGGCTATTATTATCCAGAGATACTGGGAGCCTCAAGCTGTACTTGGAGTAGAATAAAAGCAAGTGAGATTACAGTGTGAAAATGTGGCAACTACCAGGCAGGTAGGGGACATCTGTGAGTGGCCACAAGAGCACAGAGAACATCACAAGCAGCGGCAGCACATCAGAAGATTGGTAGGGTTTGCACCTAAATGTCTCCACATATTTGCATGACAGTTTCTGCATCTTGTGATCACAAAGGAGCTTCTCTCAATATATAGGTGGTGGAGTAAGTAGTGCTGCCAACTCACAGGCCCTGGGAGGTTCACACGTGGGTTGGAATCCAGTTCTGTCTGTATTTCCTCTGGGTGCTCCAGTTTCCTCCGACAGTCCAAAGAGATTGCGTTAGGTTAACTGGTAACTCTAAATTTGACGATAGAGTGTATATGTGTGTGAATAGGTGTACTTCTGGTCACTCTGCTAGACTAGCATCCTGTCCAGAGGTAATTTCATAACCCTATGATTCTCAGATAGGCTCTGAACTGCCACAAATCTGCTCAGGAATAAGTGGGTAACAATGATGGATGGATGGTCAATCTAAATTGTGTTACCGGTTCTTCTAGTTTGGGGTTGGGAATGGGGTAAGAACTTCAACCCCTAAAAATACAACTGTCATAAAACAAACGAAAAGCACACATTTTCATCTATGACGAAATGGAGGACACAGGAATTCCAACTTGAAGGAAGCTTCAAGGACCTTGGTGCTTTGGAGTTGGTTCCCTCAGCATCACACTTTCAGTTTATAGACACTTCCTGTCACTGTGCATTTGCTGCTTCGGAGAAGGTGACTGGGCAGCTACTAGCACTGTTAGGGTCACAGGGTCATACTTCTGACCTCAAAGGTGCAGGTTTAAGGGAAGAGAGCTGATGCTGCACAAGATGCTTGACCTGAATTGCTTCTCTAGAATAGCCTGCTGTCGGAATGCATTATTATGCAAAACTGTCGACTCTCTGGGCTTGCAAAGGGATAAAAGCATCTGCTAAGCAAATGAATAATGCAACAGGGATCTGCATCCACATCTTAAAGTACATTTCTGGAGCTGAAAAAACAGTTGTGATTCAGATTACAATGTCCTGGGTTAATAAGCCTACCACCCAGCTGCATTTACCACAGTCATAATTAATTCTCCTCATCTCATCTAAAGGTAATGAATTATGATGATGAATTTTAAGCAACGGACAGTAATTTTCTCAGGTCCTCAACCAATGCTGTCTTCTAGCTGACAATTGCATCGTTGTGCTTACCTGCAGAAACTGGAAAATGCCCTTCAACATTCAACAGATATTCACAGATTTACCACAGGTATGCCCAGCAGGAAAATGTATTTCCCTGCAGAGGTATTAGTGCGACATCCAGAGGGAATGCCAAATCCAGGACCTTAATGTCTGAGGAGCAACATCTCCACAGTAAAGAGGTATCACTGCCAGACCCCAGATTGCCTCTACTTCACAGACCAGATGGAGGAAAGGGCACGGAGGAACCCCGCATGCCCGTCGCTGAGGCTGTTGGGAAACCACAGCGGCGGCAGGTGGCCAGTGGGCGTCGAGGCACCCAACAATGATACCAATTACACAACAGCACTCGCCCGACAGCTTTCACCTCATGCATTTGAGACAAGACAAATCCCAAGTGATAAATTCCCATTCATTTTTGCTCCATCCAAATCCATTTTCAGAGAATTCTGCACATCTATATACAGCAAGGCTGGCCTGCTTTGAAGGAAATATACATTTTTAATAGTCATGCATCAAAGCTTGGATTTTAATGAGAACAGAGACGATTATTTCAATGCAACTGGACAGCGAGGCAGAGGCTGAAAAAGCATGCTTTGGTTTGAGAAAACTGTGTTTGAAGATGCCTTTGGGTGCTGGAAAGCAGCTACATCTGAAATGAACAGGACTTGCTACGATGAGGTGAAGTGGGAAGATGCTCATGTAGAGCTGCAGACTGTGACTCTTCCTACTCCATCTCACCGACACAGATGGTTTCCTGGATGCACAGACTGATTTAAACCTGACCGTTCACAAGGCTCATTGCTTAGTGGATTCTGTGATTTAAAGTTCAACTTCAGTTATTTGCAGTTTCATCACTTATTCACTATAATAATGCTATATTGTTTTACGGGATAGCACCTGGTTCAAGTTACATCCAACAACTCTCTTGTATAAGGAATTAGTTACTTTTCTACAGACACACAATCTAGAAGGGAGCACAGCAGCACAAAGGGTAGCACCGGTGCCTCACAGTTCCCAGGCTGTAAGCTTAGGCATTAGTTTAAACATGGCTGTGGGAAGTTCACATGATCTGCCTGTATCATATTCTTCCAGGTGCTCCCATCTCTTCCCAGAATCCTAAGGAATGTTTTTCAGATGAACTGTCCCACAATGGAATTATGTCTCATGTAGGGCATTACCTACTGTACACCCAATGACTCTGAGTAGCACTATGACCCTGCACTGGATAAGCAGTTATTGAGAATGAATGAATGATTTCATATCTTGCCAAGTCGTCTTAACACTGGATAACCTCCCTTGTTAGTCAGTCAGACCAGCTGGATATGATCTCAGATAAAAGCCTTTTAATGACTGGCTTGATTCCTTATGTTGTTTCACTGTATTCTGTGTTCTAAGGCTGGGTTCTGTTCCATCCTCGCTGCCTTTGCAAAGCAGCCAGGGCCTGTGGGATACCCCACTCCTCTGACAGTGGGTCTGCATATCTGCCCGCAAATAACTGCGTGTCAGTTTATTTGACGGAAAAACATCCACATGAGAAACATTTTGGTTCCATCGTGGTTCTGATGGTTTACAGCAAATGTGCAGTGAGTGCCATCTGTAATTCTGGCGAGCTGAACACATTACAAATGCAGTGTGGCCTAACAGCAGCTTCAGTGATTCCGTCATTGTTTAGCATAGCACTGGACCAAGAGTAAAAGCCTGCCTTGGACCAGTGGTTGTTGTGTTAGCAGAAGAAGGAGAATTTACTTGACTTGGATGGCAATAAGGTTATGGCCTTTGCTGAAAATGGGAACAGAGGGGGCTGCAACCCTGAAATGTGTTCATTGTTTTGTCTTTTGTGTTTGAGATCTTTCATTTCATTTGACAAAAATGACTGATATGCAAACAGCTGCTCTCAAGGGTGGGAGAAATTGATAAGTCTGCAGCAGAAAAAGACGAGCTCCTCTTCCAGATGCAGGCTACACAGCCTATGTTTGTTTTGCTTTCGTTATCAAGTTGGGTTAAATAATTTATGCATCGATGGATAAATACCAAGAATCTGAGGGTGACATATGGCATATTAACTGAGACATATGGGCTGTCAATTTAGAAACATCTGCTAAGCTTACTTAGTGTCCAGTGTTTCAGCACTGACAAAAATGTTCTACACTTTCTGGAAAAGTGTCCAGAAACAGAATTGAGACACAAGTTCTTCTTAGAATGATGACAGGGTACTTTACTTCATTATGGGTTAGGGTTCTTCTTTGATTTTGGTGTCAAACTCAAACACAATACTTTTAGTCAAATAATACATCATTCTGAGTGTGAATCTGGTACTTATTAACTTTTCTTACAGTTGCAAACTTACAGTGTAAAAACTCCATTACTGAAGGCTTTTTGTGGACAACTGATTGCTCATCCAGGAAAGAAAAAAAAAATCTAACTACTTTGCTTGCTGAGAAAACAAATAGATAAAAATTTGACCCCTGTCACAGGAGACGAACAGGTCACCTGGCCTCATACCTGTTTAGGTAAAGCCTCTTCTCAGTAAACTGGCCGCACCCATGCGTGGGGTCCTCATATGGCTCATTCTGCACCACCTCCACACCTTCGCCATGGTCACTCTGCTCATGGCTGTGCTTGCTGATCATGTACAGCTGACCGATTCTATACTGTAGAAACACAAAAAGGTGAGGGTGGTTGTCAGCATCGCTAGCACTGGCAGTAAAGCACACTTGCATACACTGCACAGAAAAGGCACACTGTCCAAATGTAATGATAATTATACTTAAAACACACACACACACACACACACACACACAGAACAAGTAACTTGGCCGATTTATATCTACTTGTACATTTTTAAGCTCACAAGATATGAGGTCCTCATCCCAACAGTGTTATCAAGTACACTAAATGCTCTAAATGGCCAAAAGTATAAGGACACTTGAGCATCATCCCTATATGTGCTTATTGAACCTCTCATTCCAAACCCTTGGGCATTAATATGGAGTTGTTCTCCCTTTTGCTGCTGTAACAGTCTCCACTCTTCTGGGAAGGCTTTCCGCCACATTTTGGAGCACGGCTGGGGGAATTTGGGCCCATTCAGCCACAAGAGCATCATTGATGTCAGGAGAAAAGGCCTGGCTTATGGTCAGCGTTTGAGTTCAACCCAAAGGTGTTCAACCCAATACCATCACACTAACAGCAAAGTACCCTGGGATTTCCCACAGCTACTTCAGTCCACATGGAGCTGTATGAGCAGGGAAATTATTAGAAACTTAAGAGCTGTTGTCACATCACTGCCAGTTTGAGGTTCCACTCTGCAGCCACTGCTGGGGTTGAGGCTCAAAATAGCAGTACTTGTCAGCTTGGCTTCCGACATTAGATCAGTGCGCCAAATCTGCTATCCAGTAACTGACACTGTCCCATTTCTTGGCACAAAACAAAAAGGACTTCCACGTTTTCCTCTTGTAATACAGCCTTTGACAAGAGGCCACATTGCACGCACGCACACACACACACACACACACACACACACACACACACACACACACACACACACACACACACATACACATACACAGACAGACAGACAAAACACCCTTTCTTCTGGAAAAAAAGTTCTACAAGCCCCAGTCCTTATGGTATGCTGAAACCTACCATAAGGAACCCATGCAGTATAATTTAAGAAAAAGGACTTATGATTAAGAACTACAGGGGTGAAAAGTAATGATGCCCATGAGCACCTAGGTACTTAATCTGAAATTCTCTAGTAGAATAAATAGTTCTAAAAGCATTGTTGCTCTGTTGCTGAGGACAGGAATATCTACAAATAGAAGCTTAAGACCCACCATCTCCAGTTTAGCATATCTTGTCAGATGCTTCCCCTGTGGACAATGCAATGTCATCTGCCAGTTGCTGATAAAGTCAAGTTCTGGCTTGTAGTGGTTCCAGGATGAGGTAGAGCAGAAAACTCATCTATCAAAGTCACATGTGATAGGAAAAGCAAAAGCAAAGGTTCTACATTGTTTTTCTTGTTTTGTTTTATTTTTAAAAACAGGGAGGGTTGTACACGGTGTGTGGTTCTTGGATACACGCTAGTATTTTGGAACACAGCTGAAGAAGCCATCAGAAAACTCATCATCAGAAGAGGAACTGAACTAGACCAACCAGAACTGGGTGTGAGTCTCCAATTTTCATCATTACAGCTCTCTGATCTTACAATATAAAATAATAAACCACATTTAAAATTTCACCAAGAGCAAAACATCTCCATGTGAGGAGGTTGCTGTAACAGGCAGCCGCATGAATAAAGCATTTAATTCTTTTCATCAAATGACCAGCATTGATACAATTAAACAAAAATACAAATGATTCCATAACAGAAGTAATTTAAGCATCTTCTGCATTTGGAAAGTAAAAGAGCAATGTGGTGGATAATACAGGAGTGACTAAAAATGGAATACTTTTCATAAATGTATTACTCATTCACTAAGTATCATATGTATAAGCAGTCAAAACCAGTTTGCAAAGTTTTTTTCTTAACCTTACCAGTGCTCAATATATTATACAAGTAATACATTTATTAAAGTCTTCAGTTCTTTTTGAATCACTCTATGAAAGCGTTCTTCAATCACAACATGCTGCTTTGAGAAACTGCTGCCGATTCTGCGTTTCAGGAACTATAGGCAGTCCCTAAATGTATATTTGCTTTAAGTCTAGAGCTGGTCTGTAGAAGAAAAAAAACGCATCAGATTGAGCCATGGTTCTTGGTTGTACAAACACAAACAAAACATAAATGTAGCATGTTTTAACCCTCAGTTCATTATCATGCTAATGAACAAACAGTACAAGTGTCATGCTGCAAAAAGTCGGCTATGAAAGGCTTGTTTGTTGGCAACAGATGAGACTCCATATTCATTGTTGAAGGATACAAGAGGAAAATACCACCGAAACAGAGAGAGCGTTTGCAAGAGACCACTTCAGGTTAAAGTGGTACTGAATAATTCATCGTCTTTGAGATGCGCCCTGATGTCAGATTTGTGCAGAGATGAGAGCGGTGGAGGCATAAGGGATGGGGTTTCAAGCAAGACTAGTGGTCACATCAGTGGCACTGCTAAAGAACCTCCATCTGACTGTGACAAATCACAGACTACTTTTTTCTTTCCTTCACCAGTTCAAATATATCTTCATTTTGTTAAAAAAGACTTTAGATAGTCTGCTTGGTCTGCAGTGACTGAGTGGCTTCATAAATAATAAACACAGGTTTAAAAACTGGGTTTGGGTGTAACATTGGAGAAGACAGTTGCACATGATGGAATTGGGAAATGAACAACAAAGAGTATATCTCCTGAACAAACAAAAAAAAATCTAAATATTGTAATTACATAACATGATGTCATATGACCAGAAGACATTACTCTGGAGGAATACAGATTTGGTAGCAGCAGCCATTGAGCCTAACCATGCATAGTACTGAGAGAAAACAGAAGCAGTCAAGATGGTGTGGTGTTGCTTTTATTTCCAGTGGGCGGTCAGAAGTTCAGGAGACCACAGCAGAAGAACTTCACCAAGACCAGTCGACTTTACCACAGCTACACCCTTTCCCCCTGCTTTTGGAAAAATGCTGCTGTTGGCAAATGTCCAGTTTATAGCAACATTAAATGAACTTCTCATTCTAGGACTGTGGTCAGGACTTTCTCAAAAGCCTTAATGGGAATACCAGACTAAAAACAGAATTCTAAAAATCTGCAAAATTTTTGAATTTATTACAAAGAACTCCTACGCTTATAAGCCTTATAATCACGACTCCATGGCTGAAAGGAGATAAAAAAAAGACAATAGGGGACTCGTGCCAACAACTCCTGGTAGGGTCTGAAACCACATCTGAGAGAGGTAATGAAGTGGGCATGGACCACTTTAATGTTCCAGTGCTGTGTAACTGGCAGTCAGTTGGGCTTTTTTCCAAAATCCACTAACAAAGTTTAAAGATTTAAAAGAGGACTGGAACTTCATGTGGTTATTGCAGTTTTGCAGCCACTGTGTTGTGCTCATCCTTGCCCCACTCCTGTAAATCCACCCCAATCCCCACCTCCTCCTCCAGGTGAGGGCTTAAAGGCCAAAGGTAGCCTACACATCCCAATGCGGATTTGTGAAGCACAGTGTGGCTGGTAGCTTTTTTCCTTGAGATTGTAACCACCCTGTTTACTGCTGGAAGGCATGATCTGAACGCAGTGTTTTTTTTTCCTCACATGACTGTGAAAATCACTCTAAACATCTCAAGCAAGTTAATAAATGCAATTAGTAGCATACTGAGGGTGTTGGTATTCACACACTATTAAAAAGCCATCCTTTGGCTGACATTGTCCAAAGTGATTTGTGGGATTAGACACATGTAGCAGCTTTTCATTTTGGTACCACTTTTCTTTAGATTGCTGCACTGTTTCTGTGACCATCAAGGTCCATTCAGGTCAAACACACCACAGCTTCAGTTCCTTGCATAGCAAGAGAGGATTATGGTATTGTGGTGGTCAACAAATCCAGGACATCAAGAATTTGTCATTTTAAACATTTAATAGCTAAAGGAATGCTTGTTGTGTTGCCAAAGTCAAATAATTTTTTTTTCATTCCTGATTTATCCTGACTGTATAGAATTTTTTCCTGTACTTGTCTAATGGATTTGACTCTTAGCAGTGAGATGAAAGGCAACATATTGAGCTATCATTAATACTTATTTCCATATCGGAAGCTCTCATCCCACCTAAGGTGTAAATGCTGAATTTAACCTGTGAGCTCCTCCATGGATCTACTAAAGCAACTTAGATGCTGTGCCCTCCTAAAAGGTCCAAGGTCAGCTCTCCTTCTGGGTCCTGAATATGCAGTTCCTTAACTGTTTCCTTCCTGTCTTCTGGTTCACCTGAATTTGTGCTGAACAGCTACGTCTTCAACAAAGCAGTCAGACTTACGGGTTCCAGGCACCTCTTAAAGAGCATGATGGTTACATAAAGGGCTGGCACAGAGAGTCCTTACTACCCCACCTCCAAGCAGGACCACAACACAGCTACCGCTAGCAAACCCCACCAGCCCCATGCCCATGAGGGGAGCTGTCAGACATACATGCATGCTAAATTGTAATTTCACAGCGTGGACCCAACTCTCTCTTTCACCATGTCATTAGCACTGATGGCAAGTACAATGTGAACAACTCCATCCAAAAGGCCTTTATCCCCTGGGGGGGGGTTCTTTTAATACCACAGTATTTACATACTCATTACAGTCATGTGTGTCTTTCTCTTCCATAGACTGGCTTTAGTCTGAGTGTTTTAAATCAGAAGCCGGCCCCCTCACTCATGGACAGTTTGTGCATACCACCCACTAACAAACTGGTATCTCACTAGATGAAGGAGTCTCAACAAACAGAGGTGGTTGGTAACCTAGGACACACTGGAATGTGGTGCACTTAGTTGAAGACTGAATAAGCAAAGTCTGCATATTCAGTTCTGGAAAGGAAGTGGTTGCTGTCAGGTTGTCACTGCAAGAGCACAGAAGATATTTGCTTAATATTTATTTCAGCCGCTTGATCTGACCATTAGTCTGTGGGTGCTACCCTGAAGGTAGACTGATTGAAATCCCCAAACAATCACAAAAAACCTTGCAGACCCAAGAAGAACAAAAGAAAACTGTCAGTGGAAGGGAAGGGGTTTCTGTCTATGTTTCATGGTCCATTGTAGATGTTCAACTACATCCATCCATAGACACCCTTTATAATTCCCGAGATTCACGCCAATAAACTTGTTTCCAGTAGTCCAGTTCATTATTTACTGTTTCAGTTTGTGAGACACGTTCAGTACAAAAAAAAAGGTTCTCTCTTAACTCCAGTTTTACAGTATTTCTCCAGCAGAAGGACAAACCATCTGCAAGGCCAGAACAATATATTAGAACTAAATGTAACTTATAACGAAAGCTAATCTATAAGTACTGCTATTACACACTGGTGGTCCACATTAGAATAGTTATGCGTTTTAGATTTTAATGCAAAAAAACCCCTTTACCATCTCTCTGGCTAACATTGCTAGGCAAGTGAATAAACAAAAATTCAATTAAACCAAGCATGACTTAGAAGGACACGATCTCTGCTCAAATCCAGTTATGCGGTTCACTGAAAGGGAGACTGTGTGAGGTCCATTTCCCTTCCTCATCCATCACTCACTGGGGATTCATCCGGAGATTTTCAGCATTGCTTGTATGCTGTTAGGGCCTGGAACATAATCATGGCTCTTGTGCCTTTTTCTTGTGTTTTGTGTAAAAAGGCCAAAAAACAGACAAAGCTGAGAGTCTCAGATTTTCCTCCAGCATCCACACACATTCCTGCTCACTTTGAACAGGTCCATGACATTGCATGTGACCACAAGACCTAAGATCCATTGAAAAAGTGGTTGTATGATTTATGATTTTTTTGCAAACTTTAATCCAAAGTGATTTTATGTATTTATACAGCTATTTCTACCAGGTTAATTTAGAATAAGATCCTTTCTAAAGGTACAACAGCAGGGGTTTTCCTGGGACATGAACTACCTATCCTGAAACTCAATGTGACCTGTGGCCCCAAATATACTGTAGAAAGAAAGGAAGATGCTGAAGCAAGAAGTGCGGTAAACGGTTTTGGTCATCAGCATCAGTGTCCCAAGTGAGAGAACCAGTGCTCGGTATGGGTTGTTGATCCTCAGAGGCTCACTGATGTTAAATGACCCCATTTCCTGTGAACGGGCAAGGAAAGTGTGCATCCTTTCTGAAAACTTCTATTCCAGCTTGTGGAGTGGTTCATCTACAGCACAGCAGAAGAAAATCCTCCAGCTACAACACAGCAAGAACAATGCTGCATATACAGTACAGTACATACAATCAGTAGGTACAGTGCTCCAGCCAGTTTCTTATAGGGGAACTTCTACTGTTTTCATATTCCACCTATGATGGACATCCCCTTTCAATAAACTTGGGATAGCAGAACACAGACTGTGAGATGATCATAAAGCACTGTCCAAGCAGATGGTGACATCTGAAATTTTGTTAAAAAAAGAAACACTATAAATTGGTTAATCTGTGCCCTTCAAGCAAAAGCTGCCAAAACTGCATAGCAAATTAATCATTTGCTTACTGAAATCTGCTTGAGGATAAGAACTGTGAAAGCTGCTCATCAAATATTCACTAAAGTTATCACATTAATTCATAACTTATTGATCTGTGCAAAACGAAAACTTGAGAATCTCAAACTGGATTTTATCTACACGTAGGCACTGTTTAAAGTTTTTTTTTCAAAAAGATTTTAAAGTGTGAGATTAAGACGACAAACTTATCTGAAAAACTAATCTAATCAGTGTCTATGTTTGAAAAGAACAAAATTCTTCTGCAAAACTCTTAATAGAAATATCATCACCTGCACATTCCATGCACATTATTCATTATAACCTGGTTCATGCCTTCAGAAAATGAACAAATGACTGACCTGTCAGCATCAAGGAGATACAGAAAAGCTTCAGTGAAGGTCAAAGAAAATTGGAACAAATATTGAAATTTAAAAGAAGAGGTGGGTATATGAGATGAAGGACAAAAGAACACGATTGCCAGAGAACATGACTCAGACCAAAACCACCTGGTGGAACAAGAGCCTGAGCATGACTGGTTCAACCAAAACCTGCAGAGAGATTAACACCTTCACCTATTATGAGGATCTTTATTGAAGCAATACTTTATTCACGCAGAACGCTCAAATAAGATGGAGACAAATGTACTTAAATGTAAGTATGATGTAGGGAAATAATGGACTAGAGTCGAGTGAAATCCAAAAGGATCGTTGCAGTCAATTAAATTTGTGTCTATGAAGCTAAGTCTCCAACCTTATGAACAGCTTTGTTTTTCAAGCCACTGACTTGAAATTTGGCACAGTGGTACTTTTCACCTAAAGTGAGGTTTTCCCATAGTGAAGTCAATGAAACACCAAAAAGGCCACTTAGTATCTTTGGAAATTTCTACTTTGGATTTTGAAATAAGGCTTGGAAACGCGCATGTAGTTGTGCTACATGCAGGACCCCATTAGGTCACACACGCTGGACGTCATGCCGACATGGCAGTTTGACCTCTAAATGCAAAAAGCATTACACCGAATTTGTTTTCACTCTTTGAATATCATTTTCGCTGGTGTGGGATGCTCTCTGTGACTTTGAGGAAGTGTACACATGAACCTCACGTATTGCATGCAACTAGTTTATGTACCTCCTGTCCAAAACACCCACAATGGAACAAGATGGCAAGAGGTGGGTGTGAAGGCAGGATGAGACAGACAGGTGATGAGCAAGCAAGCAAGAACTGGGAGTAAAGAGCTGTACTGGTGAGAGGGATGGGGTGTGCTGGAAGAACGATCTGTAGAATCTGTCTAAAGCAAACATTTTAAAGTTAAGAAATTATATGTGATACACATATGCCTTGCAACATCTGGCTGTTTGACAGCACTAACAACTACCTTTGTGCTACATGCAAAAACTTTAAGGGCAAAGAAATTTGTTCTTATTTAACATGCTAGTACTTTTTATTCTTCCACCTTTCCACCTTCTGGCCTGGGCAACGTTGGGAAAATCATCTACACTGTGAGCATCAGTGGTGCTGGAATCCAGACTTCTGCCAAGACATTAAGTATACACGACTCCTTATGAGAACAGTGACAAGGTGAAGCCATTATTCTATCAGTTAAATACATTAAATTTTAACAGGTTTTCTCTGGTGTTTTGGCAAAGACTGTCAGTAAAATGCACTTGATTGAACACATCAATATGTCTTTTTGAATGAGGACCAAGAGTTATAATGCAAACATCACAGGACTGCAGGGAGAAGGAGAGGTACCAGAACAAAGCAGTGGCAAAACTAATTTTGTCTATAGTCACTGACCCATTTATTCTTATTTTGCTCTTCAGGCCACTCGTTGTTTGCCCATTTGTAGAAAAAGCAAGCCATCTGCCTTTGAATAAAAGCTTTACCTAAGAAACAAAATAAATGAAAAACAACACAAGGACAGTGGAGCAACTTAATGAATTATTAAGCGTAGTCTCAGCCTGGGCTACAGAGCTGAAGTACAAACACGATACAGCACAGTGCAGTCCACCCAGCAAAGGGCACCTAATTCCTCCAAACTTGTTCATTTCCAGCCAATCTTTCCTTCTTTGTTCCCCAAATTATTTCCTATTACCTCAGTTTTACATATGCATGCTTTCAAACCCCCATGGACTATTTGGTGTATTTTTAAATGCTTTTATTTTTGTCATCTTACTCTTTTTAGTTTTTCATTTTTACCTTTTTCAGTTTGGACATCTTACAAATTAAGTACTTAGTCCAGATGCTATAGCAGAACACATGACTTGGACTTGAAATGACAAATTTCAGGTTATAGCAGTGTCTGATCGGCATGTGCAAGGCCTTGTTTATGAGCGTGAGGATGCATCGGTAACTCAAAGTGTGTTCGATCATCAAACTGCGCCCCAGGCGAGTTGAGCAGGTACACGTTAAAATGCCAGAACTTTCGCAAAATACATGATTCTAACAGCATCTACAACTGAAATCCACCTCTCCCCATCATATTAGTAATCTCTGAGCATTTATTCTGAGCTCTATAAACATCTTTTGTTTCTGCATCAAAATTTTACACAGCCAGAAGGGTTAAGGAGCAGCTGGCAGTTTAGTGACGGTGGAACTGAAATCATGACCAAACAGCTGAAGGCTCCAAAGCCGAGAAAGGCAGGTACTCTTAAAACCTATAAGTAAAAATATCTAGTATGCAGCTTTGGGTTATTTTAATTATAATATCGATACTGTATCACAGTGAAATATGTGGCTCTGAGCTTTAGCCCCTGTTTCTTAGCTGTGATGGGCTTGCTAGAAGGCAATGTATGTGTGGGCACACTGACACGAGCTGCGCGCCCAGGATCTATAATCAGGTTGCTAGACAAGTCAGAGAAAGAGTGGGTAGGAGGGGGGCAACATCCCCTCATTCGTGAGTAGTCCTGCCGCTCCCTATGGCCTCCCACAGTTGCAAACAGTCTAGACTCTGATGAGGTCCCTTTCACCCAGAGCCCAGCAAATGGCTCATGTTAACACCCAGCCAGACCAGCAGGCACGTGGGACAGTCTGCTATGGATGAAAGGTAATTTCGGAGAGAGGCATGGTGGGCAAGCACTAGTTACTGAGACTGAACTGGATTCTGCCCCTCCGCTCACAGGGTCCTTGGGGGAATTCATAACTGGAGGAAACAACATTGTTGAAAGGCTGCATGCAGATTGGCAGCAGTTCAGGACACAAGTATATATCATCGCACCTGTCAATCACCTCTAAATTACCAACTAAGGCTGCACCTTCTCAATGGGGGCTTTCAGTATTCCAACAACCCTCCAGATTCATTACCGCTCCTGTGTCACAACTTATTGAACTCAGGAAGTGCCAAATTTACCACGATTAGCTGAACTAGTGAGGAGGGAAAAAAAAAACAAACAGCACGATTTGGCATGAAAACATGTCATCCTGCTCCTACTTATTCATACCCCAGAAGGGCCACTTGCTGTTGTACCAATGAGATGGGTAACCTGAATGTATTCAGTGAGTGAAAAAGGCGCAGCTACAAAGTTCCTCTTCATCTTGACAACGGCAGCTCTCAAACTGGGCAACGCACAGGAGATGCACACCCATCCCATTCAACTGAGAAAAAACAAAGTCAAACGTATCGCATACACAATACGGTCAGCCTAAAACACTCTAGCTCCACGCTCTTCTTTTAGCGAAAGTAAGATACCGAATGTGAAAAAAAATGAAAGTCCCTGGAATGACCAACATCAGCATTCAACACCCAGCACTGTCTTTTACGTCAGATCGGAACAAACTGGTAATAAATCCTACTTATCAAAAAATGCCATTGTGTAGCTCGCTACACAGAGGAGACCCATGACCTCGACTAATGTGGTGTCTCAACAACTTGTTATATTTACATTTCATGGGGGTCAATACAGACTGAAGACAGCTAGTGGGTTTTGGGAGGAAAGTCCAGGATCTGCCAGGTTCTTGACCCCAGGCCTTTTCACGACAACAACAATACACAAGTAATGGGAATGCTGTTGGATGACCCAAGCATACTGTAGTGCATTCATTCACAAAAAGACACTTGAAATGTACTCAGACATCTGTGTTCATGTGGTAGCTATGGTAACAATGAAACATGGCAAGTGTGATACAACGGTACATTTTCCTGAAAAGGACATTGATGCAATGACCTTGTGTGTTTGTGTGTGTCCAATTTAAATTCTGAAAGCTGCACTCATGCCTCTTGATGGGGCAAATTCTACAGTTGTGTGCAAAGGGACACATTTATTTACTAGGGCTGTCAAACTATTAAAAATCATTTCAGAGTTTGGCTCAGTATGACTAAGAATCTGTCTTCTTCAGTACATTTGACCAAATTTAACTATAGATTGTGAATTCTGGGCATGAATTTGAACACTTATCTCATACTGGTGCTGAGTTCAGATATTCTGATAAAATTTTGATGAGCCAGTCAAGCAGGAAGATTCGTGGCACTGACTTTTTTTTGGATCACTGGATGTTTTTAGTATTTTCTTTATTCTTAAAAAGTGTCAGGTTTTTTTTTTTTTTACAATTTAGATTTGCCCAATGGAGGTAACACTGCCAGCTATAAACAAGACTCCACAATCCATTTGTCCCATGAGACTTCCTTCCCTGGTGCTGTACATAAAGTAAAAACATGCAACTTCTATATTTAACACTACCAACAACAAATCCTCTATTCATTTATATTCAGCACAAAAGAGAACAGTTTAAAGTAATTTCAGCAAATTTCAGCTTTTGTGCCAAGTGACAAATAATGTAATTTATTAGCCATAATTATAACCAGACTCACAATTACTCATCTGACCACAGCTGTACAAGCGTATGCTTGCTAGTCAGACTGACAATGATGACTGATCACATGGAAGGCAACAACAGGAAAGTTGCAGCTGAAAGGTTAGCTGTGCATTCAATTCACATCACGTATCCTTGCTAGAAATGCGAGCTATGGGAAAAATAAACTGCACAAATTTTGTTCATTTTCAACCTTCACTTTAAATTACTATAATTTCGGAAACCAATTCTAGTAAAAAGCAGCTACCTGAGCTCTCTTTTACCACAGTCTAGAAAATGTGTTCCTAGTGCTTTACTTCTCAGCATGACAGTCCAAAACCAGCATTTGAACAGGTCGCATGACTGATGTTCCCCAGGTGACAGAGGTCACTTCAGCCCCACAGAGCACATAACAGCAAGCTGATGGATATCGAATACTGCAGAAGGTTCATGGTGATCTTAGTCACAGATTCAGTGTGCAGCCATTCTAGAGGTTCATCTAGCAGTTTAAACTATTTGTATTACTTTTAACACAAATTATGTTTGAGTCATTACTTCACACAAGGTGAGTGAAAGCCATTTAGTGGAAATACCATAGGGAAGTTTATGAAGCCAAGGAAGTCAACCACCTTGCCTGCTCAGAGTTTAACCGTATGTTTCCACAAAGACATAAAAAGAGCTGGACATCCTGTAGGAGTGTTTGGTAGAAAGAAGCAGACAACGAATCATCCTGGAAAGCCTGGACGCTCAATGTGCGGAAGTGGCTAACAAATTCTAACAGCAGGATGAAAGAGGTGAAACCTCAGGGTAGCTTCAGACCCCGTCACACTTGGGATGAGGGATTTGAGTTTGTAGAGGCAGGGTCCGCAAAACCGTGCCCAGTGATACATTTGTATGCTTTATCTTTTAAACCAAATCATACCTGTTATCATTGTCACTGTCAAATGCTCCAGGTTTCACAGAACATTTAAACACCTGGATGTGTTTCCTTCTATTTTAAATTAAACAGCACCTTTTTTAATAGACAATACAAAACTATAACTGGAAAAAACAGTCCCCGGTGTTAATCACTGCAGTGCAGAGTGACACCTGGTGCAAACAAAACAACAAATGTATTATGCACACGTGGCGGAAGGAAGAGCAGAGAGAGGGTGCTTTCTGCTACGGTTAGAGCTCAAGCAAATGCTGACCGATGTTCCCACTTTTTAACCAACTATTAACACAGCTGATGGCTCCCAGAGTATGTCTGTCCTCAACTGTTCATCCAATTGTCGTCATCTTAAGTCATCTCCACCCTGGATGTCCATCCTGTTAACACCCATCTCACTAGATGCAGAATTGGCTTGAACAGGTGACGCAAATGTTTTTGGAAGGACAGAGCAGAAGACTTGGTTCCATTCCCACCCTTTCTCAGACCCAAGAGAAGGGACCAAGTAAAGACAAAGAAAAGAGGGATAGAACAGTGCTTCTACCAACTCAGCAACTTTTTCAGGAGCAATTCAGTATCTTAAGCATACTGCAGTAAGAGATTTCGATTTGAAGTCTAAAGGCGGTGGATCTAACCACTATGCACCTGCCAGTTGGAAGAAAATATCAGAAGTTTCAACTCTGTCCTGGTCAAAAGGTAAAATTTTCATCTTTGGTGTGAGACGCCCAGAAATCCTTTTATATTTCCCCATATGCGAATTCCACACATTTGCTGACGAGTGGCTTCCAGAACAGATGGGTCTTACGTAAACCAACAGCTTTGGCATTTCAGAGCCAGTAATAAAATCTGATATATTAATGTCCTTTCGGATTACTTTTTTCAAACAAGTTTGTTGAAACATTCATCTGTCTGCGCTCGAAAAGAAGGTCATTCATTTTGATGTTTCATTGTTCTTGGAAACCCCTGGATATAAAATTAAATTCTGTTCTCTGACAAAAAATATGGTCCTCAAAGGTGGAGCACAGATGAAGATGAAAAGAGGAAACCTGGCCAGTTTTCCACATAGAAACAGTACGAGCGAATAACAGTTACAGTGAAATACTGCTACAATCTGGATAGCCTTGCTGGAAATTGTAATGAGAAATAAAATTAAGTCAACAGGGGTCATGACTGATGGCTGCCCGCAACTACAGTGGTGTCAAAGCATCACTTGCTTCCTGAGAGCAGAGCCCAGTCACTGTGCACCTTTCTACTCAGACAGCAGGTTCTGAAACCCAGCAGCAGAAGCCCTCAGCATCAATGCTCTGCAAAACTCCAACGTAAAGAGGGGACTCATTGTCACAGATGCAGACAACTTTGTTAGATTATGCTGGTGTGGTACTTACGGTTGAGAAAGGGAAATTGCGCACTTGGGCAATAGTACCAACTGTGTTCTGCAGACGTGCACTAACTCCCGTGGTCAGTTTGTGGGGATTACACGATGACACTGAGTGGTATCTCAAAGAAGGCCCACTGTACCACTGGAACGTAAATACATGACTTTAACTTAAGATACACAGACAGATTTGGACCAAAGTGATCTCATTTACAGTTTCACATTTACTCATTTAAAAAGGAGTGAATGTGTCACAAGTGTGTGCATGACAACAATCTCGCAAGTAACTCCCAAGGTGATAAATCTTGGTTGTCATTAGACATGCTGGAACATGTGTAAACTAGAAGTATACTTATGTTGAGCTGGGCTCCCTTCCTGAAGACCATTTTGGATTTATTTTGCATTTTCTACAAGGGCAAATCTCTGTTTGACTTTCAAAGATAGAAAAATAAAAGAAAGAAAAAAACATCTGCAGTGCCTGGTGCTTTGACAATGGGTCTTGTACAGTAATGCTGCTTAAAAGCTGTTGAAACACCTAATGCAGGTACATGTGATGCACTGAACCTAATATTACAACACTCCACACTAAAACGCACTTTACATTTTAAAACGAGTATATTACATAAGATCAGTATGACTTTTTCCCCTATTCAGCAACCTTCAAGTACAAGCAAATTGCACAGAACTGTTAACAGGAATACCAAACTTCAGAGCCCGTGATCTAAAAAATGAGCAAGAAGCGCAAGCTGATGAAACTCATGGTCCCAGTGGTGGGAGTAAGTCACATATGTGCAAGTCACAAGTAAGTCTCAAGTCAAGTCCCAAGTTACAGTGTTTAGAATCAAGCAAGTCAAGTCGAGTCGAGTCCCTGCATGGAGTCAAGCAAGCAAAGTCCAATCATTGCTTAGGTCAAGCAATTCACAAGTCAAGTTATATTGAATTCTAGCATCCACATTTAATATAGTAATTTGGTGGGATGCTTATTTTGTGCACCCCTGTTCAACACATTCAGAAACAAGTTTATTTTAATCTGACATCGGGGTTATTGGATTTCTACTGACTGCGAAATACAATTGCAAAAACCTACTATAGTAACATCAACAATACTTTCAATATAAATTAATTGTAGAATAATTGTAACATCTTTTTCATTTTGTATTAAAGAATCAGAACTTTTTCATTTCTTCTACTTGATGTGAACTGTGGGAAGCACCTGCTTATTTAACACTGCAAACTCTAATACATACATACAGCATATTTAGATAAATAAGAACATACATAACTTGAAATTATGTATGTTCTTATAAATCTATAGGGAATGTTTTAATTAACTGAACCCAATTACAATTACGTGGCGGTCAACGACGGACTGCATATACGACGGTTATTTGTAGCCTAGGCGCAACAGGCTGTACCATATTATGACTATCAAGAGATACGCATTATAGGTTATATATGTGCTGTACTATTACACGCCTGGCAGCGCAACAGCTTTGTATACAAGAGACATGAGATTCACGTGTTGCGAGCGGGAAGCTGTTGCGCTCGCTACGTGTCGTTCTCCGATCGGGATTTCCGAACTCGATTATAACCTCTTGGGGCAACAGAGTAACCATATACAGGTATGCAGTCCCATGACATAACGTAGACATTTATGACAGGAGAGGCTCTAGTTTAACTTTGCTTAGTTAACAAGTGTGTGAAAAAAATTAACGTTACCTTTCTTTATGGCATCTGAATTGCCGGGTGAAGTGGGACGTTGCTGTGGCAGCGTCACTGACTCTGGAGCCACAAACTTTGCACAGCGCAATTCGTTTTCTTGTACTTTAATGTACTACACATTGCGTGCACCCAAATGACACGATCGTCGGAACGTGGTGACGCTTGTCTTCACGCACGTTGATGTTGCCGTTGACGATCGGTCCGGTTGTCTACGCGCCTGGTGCATGTTTCGTCACCCAAACATGTTTCAACAAACGATAGCAAGGAAAAAAGGATGTACATAATGTACAGGACTGTACAGTGCCTAGTCTAGCAGCCTACGCTTATGCACAGGACCACCAAGAACATGGCCTTAGGATAAGTAGATGAGATAGTGAATGAATCGTACATATGTATACACAGTATGGAGAAAAAAAGAAAAACAGTCGTCCTTTCATATGGCCCAAATAGCTGAAAGTGTCTAAAAAAAAGTTTTTTGTTGCACAAATTTACAGGTCACACTGACCATCTGTAAATTCCATAAATGTTCTACAGCAGTGATTTAGCTGAGTGCTATTGCAAGCTAGCAAGCCTTTAAATGTTAACCGTTACTGTACAGGTGCACAGTTCACCAGGAATGTTTACACTGCAAATTCAGCTCTGCAGGAATGGGATTTGCAAACCTTTGTCAAAAAAAATACAGCAGGTGACATTGCTTGGAATGTATATAATAAAATGAATAGAGCTCCTGATCAATGTGGAAGATGTTGGCTTCAAAAGTGGCAAATATTGTAACAAACTATGAATGGGTACATCTTTGTATATGTCAACTGCAATGAGCAGGGTTTCCAGAGGAGAGGCATGCATTAGACCGAGAGGAACAACAACACAACACAAAATTACTGCTCCCAAATTGCACATCGATAATCCTTGCACGTTGACAAAACTGCACACCTAACACAAATACAAAACAAATACAACAAAGAATTTGAAATGCTCATTTAACAAAGTGAACACAAAGCCTCATCTAAAAGGAACTTCAACAAAAATCAAATGCACTCTTCGATGAAACATGCAATCAAACAATGAATATTACTAGCGTCCTTATTGGCAGTTATTGGCAAAATGTGTAACTAAATGATCCCGATGCCAGTCTTCCCTGGTGCACTGTGTAAACAGCCATTATCCTAACAAGAGTTTTATTTCAGAAAATTTCATAAAACCTTTGACTTGCTATTTCACAGAGTATTTAGCAAGCTTTAAAGGGTATGAAAAAGATAATATATGAGTTCATAAAACACAAGAAAACAACAAGCCAGTTTTCAAAATGAACACTGCATGTTCCTTATTTCAAATGTCGCACCCAACCTACAAGGAGGTGGATGCTGCTGGCATCTCAGTGCCAGTCTAAAACAAACCCCACTATGTTTGGAAGCATTTTAATAGCCTGAGTGTGTGTTTATTCAAGGCTGAAACATTTCCATCCATGCTGAAGCTGCCGTGGAAAGAGGATTGTGAGGAGGCCAACTCTCTTCCAGTGATCCAGGTGTGACAGGAGGTCCAGGCCACCCCCCTCACACTCTGCAGCCCTCTGCAATGAGAGTGCCCCACCATGACAGCAAAGGGGAAAAGGAAAGCCAGAGCTGGGCAGCTCTCCACCAACCAGACACTTAAGCATGCACGATGCACCTCTCTGAAGGAAATGATCACGTATACTCTCTAGGAATATGAATTTAGCATTTAGCACAACCTTACAACAAGGTAAAGAAACAATAAGGTAAAAAAAGAAGTATTAATATTTTTTCAGATGTGGTTATTCTGCATGAAATGTCACATTTTTTCAGGTGCATTTTGGTTTATTTTGTGTCACATTTATCAGACACAAATCTAAATATAAATCTAATTCAAGGCCTGCTGGACAATTTGCCACACTGCGTTTGGAACTGGAAAGGGAAGGAAAACGTGATCTTCAGAATACTTCTTGCATACATACAAGGACAAGTGTGTCATTTCAGCACTGTCTTTAACAGACATAACAGAGATCATGGCATGCATACATCTCTACTAAAATCAATTCATTACACAGTTTAGGATAGTAAATTTATAAAAATCAGTAAAGCTGTTTACCCAAACAACTTCTCGTATGCTGTCATAAGTAATTAGCTTTCAGATATGATAATATATAATTCTACATTAATAGCATTTAAATGGATATAGGAATTACTAACAAGAAAAATATTCTAAGCTTTAAGAGGGTTAACATGGCCACAAATTCCTCATTCACCAATGATTTTATGACCTATTGTTCTCAAAACAGATTAATAAATGTTATTGACGTTGTGAAATTCTTATCATTTGTGACCCTTTTTTCCTTCTCTGGCCAAAAAACTTGCTGTGTGCATTCAGTGTCATTTTCAGGAACTTTGGTTTGATGCAAAATACATCCAGAAATCTTATGTGAGAACCAGGTCTGAAACTACTAATAGACCCAGTGAGCAGGGTGAAAGCAGAAACCTGTCAAAGATCTTTACTAGCTTTCTCTGAGGAAGATCAAAAACTGCTAAAGAACTCACAACATAAAAATGAAATGTTGAGGAGTGGGAATGCTGTCTTTCTATTACATGCAAGAAACGGAACTGCTCCCACAGACACAGAAGCGGAATCGGTGGAAATTTAGTTGTGATCAATAGTCATTTTCCATTTTCCATATAATACACAGAAAATAACACTGCTGGATGGTTGTCCGGTTCCTCATTTCCTTATGAATTTATGAGACTCTTGGGAGGTGTATATTAGAAAACATGACTCTTGTCTCTTTCAATCCAACCTTTATTCAGCTGACTAATTTCTAAAAAAAATCAAACTTTATTCTCCTGCACACCACTCTCAATAAATTATTATTTTTTAAATGGTGTACATATTTACCAACAAATTTGCAAGGCGCTGCAATTATTGTTATTTTGTTGCTTAACATTCTCCCAACCAACCTATGCTTTTAATCCAGTTGTATAGCTGGACCTTTTACTGAAGCAATTTGAGCCAAGTACCTTTCTCAAAAGCATGTGATACTTATGATCACCATGAGGATGATGTCCCCATGAACCTTCACATGAACTTCTTACAAACCTTTCTATTGTCTTCATCTAACTTCACATAAACCCCTTCATAAACCTTATAAAACTTGGCATGTTATCTTTATACTAGATCAGAGGAGGAAACCAGGGTCTAACAAAAAGGCAGAGCTTTCTTTATTAGGTTTATGGACAAAAAAAGAAAAAAAAAATCAATAGGTGATATTGCTGGAAGTTACTCATCAATAAGCATCCGTTGGCAGTTCAGCTGTTAGCTTTACCTAATAAAGTCATCAGTGTTTCCAGAGGAAGACATCAATAATACGATTCTTTGTCAGTGGATTTTAATCAACACATCCGTGAGAGCATGATTTCTAAGTAGGCCCTGGGAGATTTTGTTCCTAATAAAATTTTAACATTGTGCAGGCCTGTGAGATATCAACAGGCTCTAATGAAGAGTCCTGGTACTATATTAGGGGATGCTTTGTGGGACAGCGGTGATGGAAATATTTCTTTAGACCCCAGCACACCTCATAAAGTGAGACATGATGTAATGACAACATCATATCCCAAGCATGTTTTGAGCACATATACTTGGGGGGGGGGGTTGAGGAAAAAACAAAAATGGAGACATGTAGCAGATGGAGTTTGAAAGCCAAACTGCAGATGCCATCTGTGTCCTAGTGGTCCTGGTTAGTTTAATCAGCACTGATGCTTTCGCCAGCTTTTGGACCACTCCATAAAAACGAGCTGTCCAGCAGCATGGGGATAATCTTTTGGGACCAGCAGTGATTTTGCTTCCACACACAGACACGAACCCACACGCACACACAAAATGAAAAATAGCAGATCTGTGGTTCGGTTACCAAGCAAAAGGCTAATCCCCATCATTTAAAATTCATGATTTTGGCTCAGCAAACAAAGATGCTAAACAATCCATGATGTCACAACCATCTGAGGTTATAAGGGCAGAATTACCTGTTTCACCCAAGTTACTCCATCTATTTTGGGATTCTCTGTCCCTCAGTGTTCTCATTTTATTGGGGTTTTGGTAAGTAATAAGCTTCTTATACATTCTGGGTCAGTGTATCATAGCGTGTCAGGGAGGAGGCATATTAACTGGATATGAAAAAGGAAACACAGAGAATCCTGTCTTTAAGCTGAAGTGTGCCACTTTGACAACACTCGGCATCCTTCCAAACAGAAACCTCCCAGGGGTCCAGCTGGGCACCAGCAAGCTCATGGGCAAAGATATTTTGTTAATGAAGAAAATATTGCAGGACATCTCTGGGCGGATCAACACAGTACTCCCTCAGAAGGTATATTCCGCAGACCGCGTAATATCCTTCCAGGCAAACATGAGCACAGCCAGGTTCCTGTAAATTACTGAATCACTTTGGGCTCCTCACAATGACCAAATGGGACACATACCATTTTACCATTACTTCATTTATGGTAGCACCACCATGCCTACCACACGGGAGGACTGTTTTTGCCAAGATTCCAAGGTGGATCAGCTAGCATCATGATTCTCTTATTATTAGTTGACTGTTTTTTACAGTGTCACACCAGTACAGGGGACATGAAAGTTACACAGCAGTGATACAGCTTACGGTGATTTTGTGTTTTATACCACACCACAAATGGGGCTTTCACACACTTGCATTAAGAGACATTCTTGACTCAAGTTCATCTAATTTCATCATGACAGGAATGAAAAACCAGGCACCTACATACCTGAATGTACAAATACAAATTTATCTCAATGTACAATTGTCAACAATTAAAACAAAATCACTCTATCGCTAAGTAGACTGCTATAATTGAATATACTAAGACAGAACACATGACAGGTTTTGGTTTATGTTCCATTACAAAGATGTTTTGTTCCTTTGCTTATATTTGCACATCTTTCCGAGCAGAGAGATTTTAAAGATCCTGCATTAGGTTTATTTTCAACATCAACCTTCACACCATTTTCCATTGCAAAATAGTCCACGCCACCATAGAAACAAAACAAGACAAACAAAATCAGCCGCTGCCGAGCAGGGGACCTATATATAGCCAAAAAATAGCCCAAAATAGATGCCACAGCAGCATCCTGCAGAGACTATAGACACGTGGATTGTACCGGGGTCAGTGAGGCCTCACGCCTCACCGTGTTTCGTGCAAAAGGACGAGAACTGAACAACTTGTGCTGTGTTGAGAAGCACCGCGGGCGCCTTGCTCACCATGCTACATATCTGGCACAACAAGGAACATGACTAACAGCTCACCCTAAAAATAATTTGGCTTTCATTTAGGGAGACAGACATACAGCAAAATTATATTGATACACAACTGCATAACAGACAAATACCCCTGGTTCCCATCATAATGTATTGCAGATTTAATTGTGCAATAATTCTACTGCTTAGCCCACTTTGCTAGCAGCTTAAAACTTTTGCTTAGTAGTATTTTTCCGGGGCAATTCATGTTACCTTCTCTGAACATGGGTTTAGCGGAACGTCTTCTGGGACCTAACCTGGCAATTTGCAGGTTTTAAATCTGTGCCTTTATCCACAGGGTAGTGCAGCTTATTTCAATACAAACCGTTACACTCCATGTACCTCATCCTTCTGAGCACCAGCCATGGTAAAATAAAGTACAGCCATTGCTGGTTCCAGTTACTCGTCACTACTTGGCATAACTGTGTTAGAAGGACAGATCGATAATGTGAGAAGATTCACTGCGGAATCCTATGAAGTGAAGTGAGGGCAGAACCAGGTGGGCTTAAAAGCTTTACAGCCACAGTAGTGGAGTCACTGCTCCTTTTCACACCTGCATCCTCAGCACCAAAAGCACACCCCACAGAGCATGTGTTGCAATTGTTAAATATAAAAGTTATGCTAACATATGTATACGGTTCAACTTATCTACAGTATAGAGTACAGAGCAAGACTACCTAAGGACGTGTAATGTGGGATGCAGACACGCATGAGGAGTCTTGCTGGCAGGTTGCAAGTTATCACTGGCATGTTGATATAATAAATATGAAGAACCCACGACAGTGACACTTCTTTAAAAATAAAGATGCGACAAAAATTAACACACACACTTCATCACCATCATCCAACAAACAGCTACTTAATATACACAAGCAAATGTGTTTGGACTTTTCCACTGAAACCTAGGAATGTTCTGTAACAATCTATGCTTAGTTAGGTAACCAACAACAATCCACAACAGGTACACATTCATTTGACAATTTTCACTTTCATGGGATTCCCAGTGAACAGCTCTAAAAATGACCAAGAAACTTATAGCAAAATAACGTCGAGGTGTCTTAACGGTACCATCTGTACTGTGGTCTACTCACTGTACTGTACTGTACTGTCCTGTCTTGTAATGCAGTGGTCCCCATGGATTATTTGGTACTGGGCCACACAGAAAGAATAAAAAACTTTTTACTTCATTTTCGTTTTATTGACTATCGGAGTCTGCAGGGTGTTTTATTTTGAAAAATCAATTAAAATCAAGGCGGAAGATCCTGAGATCACCACAAAAGCACTGAAAACCCTGCTTCCATTTCCAACATTCTATCTTCGTGAACCGGGGTTTTCTGCAGTGACAGCAACCGAAACGAAATTACCTGGACTGGACGTAAGGAACACGCTTCGGGTGTCACTGTCTCCCATCACCCCAAGGATGGGACCATCTCGTTGCAGGGAAACAAGCTCAGGGCTCCCGCTGATTCTGTGTTATGGTGAGTTGTATTTATTATACACTTTATTATGCCCGTGTGATGGCCGGTCTGTGGTGCAAAAAAGGTTGGAGACTGCTGCTGTAATGTACTTACTGCAACGGACTATACTGTAAAGTACTCAATGTACAGTAATGCACTGTACTACTTGTAATTTGTTGTATTTACAGTTCCATATTGTAGTGTGCGGCAAACTACTTACTGTACCGCAATGTACAGCACTCGTACTGTACTTGCTATACCACAATGTACTGCAAAGTACTTGTGATGTACTATACTGTACTGTACTGTACTGTCATCTGGCGACCGAGCTGCAACAGCGCCAGCAAGTGGTCACACACTGCTACACACCGTGAGAAGCGCAGTGCTGCAGGCTGCAGTTGACAGGGGAAGCGGAGTACATCGGTGCGAACACAGTAACAGCACACAAAAGTAAAAACACCGAACGCGCCCCGTCCCGGATATCTTTTTTCCTCCCCACTGCTGCTAAAGAGTGTTATTTTAGGCAGATATAGTACTTTAGCTACGATGGATAGTGTGGCTGGATTGCAAGCACTTTGTAAATGAAAATTATATTTAAAGAACACATTCATAATGAATTAGCCGGAGTGAGCGGGAACGACGAGTTCTACCAGCAGCAGTTAGCAATTTAGCATTCGTGAGGGGAATTTGAGCGGAACTCATTCATTTCATATCCCCGGTAACATTTTTTTTACATATACAGTACACAAACACACACACACTCATATATATATATATATAGCGACTGACTGCCGATAAATGAAATACACATATCTATATATCTATTAAAAAAACATGATGTACGCAACAGGAAACGAAAGATATTTGAAATTCAGTTCGAGGCACCGAGTCCGGAGGAACGAGAGGGGCCAGTAGGACAATGAAGACACGGCTGAGGCTGCGAACAAATGCAGGAGCAGCCTTACCTCCTCCACCGTGAGCGGCATGCATATTCGGTACTCCTTCATCAGCATGTTGGGCTGCCGGATGGATCTGCTGCCGCGCCGCTTTCAAAGTTGCCCTGACGCGCCGAGCGGTCCCGCTGTCGGCGGACACGAACGGTCTTGCAAGGCGAGAACGGAGCCCGCGCTTGAAACAAAAAAAAAAAGAAAAGAAAAAAAAAATCGATTCTTTAATGCACGCCCCCCCCCTCCCCGCCCCTCGGTGCACGCGCGCGGATCGTGAGGCGAGCGCGAGCGCTCGAGCACTAAGATTGCGGTCACGAGCCGTTCCCTGCACAGTGCGTCGAGGAACGGGACAGAGCGTCACGACACGTTTCTCTCTCTCTCTCTCACACGAAATATCTGTTAGATCAATACAATTAACAGTCAAGTTAAGGGCTTCCAGTTTATATGATCAGACATTGATGCCCAATTAAGCAAAAACACATATTCTTGGTTATTTGAAATATACCAAGATGTACCAAGTTCAGATCAATGTTTTAGGGTTAGGTTTTGCCCAAAATACTCCTGCATTCAAGGTTTTTTTCCCCCTACTTCTGATCAGTTTGGACATCGATGTCGGTTGAAAGAAAGTCACAGCGAAACGCAGCGTTGTCATAGCTGTATCATTTTTGAACAAATGCTACCAAGTGATCATCTGCCGTGTTTACTATAGTAAACTTTACGCGGCTTCACCTCACTTCACAGGGTGGCCATCCCGGGCTTTGTAATCGTTAGGCGACTTACGAAGTGCAGGAATCTTCTTAAAAAATAAAAGTTAAATGTCGACACATTGGTCTCTGCATCTATGACGAACGAGTGCATGAATAGTGAAGGAAGAATTTAAGCGGGGAAGCGAGGGTGATGCCGATTTGATTTTATTTTTTACATCAAGTTCGCCCCCTGCCCTGAAAATTTGGGGAACACAGGAATGAGGCCGCCGATGCACGGCTGCTTACTGGGGGCGCACACCGTGCCAAATTCCACATTCATTTCCAGCAAAACGAGAGGGCGTTGAACACGACATGATGGTGACAATAATGACCGAGCAGGTGGCCGTGTGATCGGTCCACTCGCTCCGCTGAAGCCGCTCCGGATCGGACGCCGGGTCACCTTTTGTCCCTCCATCGTCAGCCGCTCCGGCGACACCGCCGGGGGGGACGACGCGCAAGACGAGCGCCTCACTTCCTGACAGAACGGAGCAAAACGTACAAAATAAAAGCACGCCTCTAGGGAGAACTAATTATTCATGTCAGAACTTTAGCGAAAAACATATTACAAATTCGGTAAATTTGCCGTTTGATTTCGATTGCATTTTGTTCACGTTAATCTGTTATCGCAGTCTGTCTTCTTACCACAAACTGCTTTCAAAAGGTGCTATGCGAAGTCTACCATAAAGTACGTTACACATTTAAAAATTACAAAAACGTACAGCTTCAACGTTTAAATTATCTTCCGAGTACTAGCAGCAATAAAATAGATAGATAACAGTTTTAAAACTACTTCGCGTCACCTTTAGGCTTTTATTTTGAAAATAAGCCCCGTCCTCTCACACGGAAGTTGATTTGTCTCAATCTTTATTCCCCCACCCCGTGCGTTGGTAAATCCCTTCGTTTTTGTACAAAATATCAACATTTTCAGGCCAGGAAATTATGGGGCCGCAGAAAAGTAAAAGCTGAATAATTCCTGCGAATGTAGAGAAACATAATTTAAATTTAAAGAAATGGACAAAGGAAGCTGGACAGCACCATGCTATTAGTGTTCATCAGGTTTCAAGGTTTCAAGGTTTATTTGTCATGGGTGCACTAACAGCAGCATAGCAGTGACCATGAAAACTGTTGCTTCCAGACATCCTCAGCAAATAAATATATAAATAAGATATAAGAAAATTAAATAACAAATAATGAAATTAAGTAAAATAAATAAGTTCCAAAAATAAATGTTCATCAAAACCTTTTTAAATTTGCCCACCCTTGAAAAGGTACAAAACTTTCTACAACATCCCACACCCTCCTCAATCCCAGGAATTGTCTGCATAATCCTGCTATTGTTGACAGAAGTACGATAGACACTGGCTCAGTAAAAACACTGATCTGCGAAAGTAATGAGGTGTCATTTCACCATCCCTTCATCCTGGCTCCACCTGCAGTGAAACACTATAAACTCACAGCAGGGTTCATAACTGTTCTACTTCTGAAAACCTTCTACCATATGTGATGTGACTAAACTTCATACATTTGTCTCTACGCTCCCTGAGGGAAAAATGGCAGGTTTATAATGATTTTAAAATCTCTGTCAAAACTACAATAACAGACTTTTGGAAAAAATTTTTTATAGGCAGTAGCACTGTATGACAAATTATCAGAGTTACACAGCGCTGCCCAAGTCAGAAAATGGAAAGGTAAACAGTTGTAACACATCATACATCATCAAATTTTATTACCCATACAGCGGGTGCTTTTAGTGCTGGCAAACAGGGGGGATGCCACACAGTGATACTCTGGTTGTAGTGAAGCAGAAAGGCCTGAAAGTAAAATGTCATTTTATTACCCTTATGTCAATAATGTTATCACTGCCACGCATGTGTGTGTATTGTGTATAATTTCTCCCTGTCACCAGCACAGGACCTTTGTCTGTTGTGAGAGAGAACTTTCCCATTTGTCCTCATTTTGACAAATTTCCTGGGAACTGCCTGGAGGCACACAACACTAATGTGTGCAGTGGTGTGTGTCTGACCTGCAAAAGAACTCACTTGGGTGAGAAGTACCTGCATGCCACATTTCAAGTGGCTTGAAAAATGAAGCAGTGCATAAAGAACAAAGACAAATGGAGGCTGAGCTTCATAGACAGAGAAACAAACTTGGTCTCAATGAACATGGGTGTATGTATGATTGTGCACGATTACAAACTTACACATAGCTGGCAAACTGGTAGGTGTCTACTGCTCAAAGTGCAGATCTAAACATTCCCTATGTTTTTAACCTCTTGCAGTGTAGCAAAAACTCATGATAGCATTGGACAATGTCATATTTACAATGTGTTACCACTACATAATGTTTTCTATTCATGCAATTGAAAGATGTTTTAAATCAAGTTTAAAAAAAAAAAAACAGGGTAACCTGTAGAAACTTCTAGGTGGGAGAGTGGGTTGTAAGAAGCTCGGTACTTATGGTCTTTCTCAACTTAAACAACCCTTCACTTTCTGTTCTTGAAGACGGCTTCTGAAAAAGGTTTTCCACCCTGCAGATGATTCACTGAGGTTCATGGGAAGCAGTCAAGGCAAAAGTCACCAGACAGAACCCACTGACGCCTTTGCATTTCATTAAGACAAAAACACTTGGAAAACAGCTGAGCTGCAGGGCATCCAAGTTGAAGTCCCAGACTTACAGCAAAATGCTCACAAGCTTCACACTGGGATACTGAAATATTTAGGCTGCATATGAGGACAGCAAGCAGCCATCTTCACGAACACTGGGCTAAAAAGTCACAAGCAAGATAAGCCAGCTAGTTGGCTGCAGTTAGTTAGTTACCATTTTTTATTGTGCCTGTGAGAGAAGTGTGAAAGCAAGTTAATGTTACCCTGGTAGGCCTACCAGTTTTACTTGAAACAGAGAAACCTGCAGCCACAAGGTGTCAGAAGTGATCTTTTTCATCAATGAATTTGCCTCTGAATGTTCCATTCTCAGTGTCTGTGGGATTTAGAATTGTTTCAGTAGTTTATCTGAACAATTCTTACAGTATATTACACAGAGGAAGAATATGTACAGGCAGGACAAAATATTCAACACGTATGAGATACACAAACCTCTAATGTGGCATACGACCTGCTTGTCTTCATGATCACTTTGGTCTTCCTGGAATCGCTACCATTCTGGTTGCAGAGGGCAGGAGAACAGCATATTTTAGAAAAGGACTTTTTAACTTAATTCGTGTGTCCATGGAGCCACTAAAGAATTTGTTCAGCAGTGTGAAAGGTGATGTCAAATGGTAACAGCACAGTTTGCTCCACCAGGAAGCTTCTGAAACCGTTTCTTCCCCACCTGTTGCACAACCATGGCAAACAAAATCACACCCAGTAACTCCTAGCAAATGGTGGCTTCTGCCATTGCACCTCGGCCGCTTTGTTTAACAGCAGCCAACAGACAATGGGCCTCACGTAATCCTTCAGCTCTATTGAATTGTAAGCATGTCCAACAACAGGAAAGACACCAAATGTTGAGTCGGACCAAATCACTTTACCTGTTCAAGGTTCCATGTTTTCATTATTTCTCCTGTTTATGCACACCCCCCGTGGTTCGACGTTGATACAAATGGCTTTCATGAAGGTTCAGCTGCATTACCTGCTTTTTAAGCCTTGCATCATGTTTTTCAAAACTGCGCCACAGATGGTTTGAATCATTCCTCTGATTTTTATGGACTGACTGTGTTTTTAAGCGTGTGTCCCTGTCCATTAGCCTCAACTTGCCGTCACTGTTACTCTTTCCCCGTTATTTTGTGTGCGCCGTCATGGTGACACTTCCTCCTGCCAAGTTAAATAGAACAGAACGGCTCATTGTCGAAGCCCTTTCATAAACGATGCATACTGGCAGGCGGTACTTGCTTTAATGTGACACACGCGTATTTATTTCCTGCACATTGTATTTTACCCCCCTTTTGTCCTGCTTTTGCTGTATAACTTGCTGCTCTGATGCTTTAAAAGCAGCATCCGTTATGTCCGCAAAACTACCCAACTGTGGCGCTTGCGACCGTGTGCTGGGGAGGTGGGGGCGCAGACCCCCTGAGGCTCTAATAATCCCACCTCAAATTGAGAAGACTGTTTGTTCGGTCGCAAACCCTCCCTGACTCCCCCAAACCCCGTCAAACCCCGTCACCCTGATCTCTGGCCCGAACGAAGCGTCTTGTACCCCTGCTGCACCTCATAGCACCGATGTTCTCCCAGAAGCATAATAAACTGTTTATCATTAATAAAGCAGGCTTAAGAAGCCAGCCTTAAAATAATAATAAAATATTCATTAATTAATGGGCAAATGCTTTGCCCCTACATTTAACACCACAGTCAAAGTGCAACCGAGTAACTCAAACTTGCTGCAGTCCAGAGACACAAGCATTTCTCAGTGATCACAGATTTACCATAAATGAAGGCTTCTGTTCTGGAAGTTCCCTATCAGTACGGTCGACAAAAGGCAGCTATATTTTGATGTGGCACACATTTGGAAAAGTGCAAATGTCCTCAATGTTAGTGAAGAAAGCAGGTCAAGGATCCCACCCCGAGTGGACGGTCACGGTGTTCCTCAACACGCCAGCTTTCTGCAACAGTGCTGCAGAGCCTCAAGTATGAAATAAAACTCAAGTAATAAACACCTGCGGCTTCCTAAAGTCATTAAAATGACTTCTGCTCCAAGTCTTAGGCAGAACTTTCCAGGGGCAGGCAGAGCTTTGCAGCAGAGGATTGGTATGTGCAGTGTCAGTGGACCGCACCTCATCCACATGATGTAGACCCTCATAGGAGGATGAAATTCAGAACAACTTGTTGGTCTTGAAGAGGATTTGCTGCTCTAACGCACTGCAGCCCATTATTAAAGTAGTTTCCCTTAAGGGCCGTTCACAGAAGCGGTGTGTAGGAGTGCACAATTCCTTTGCGGCTATAGTACGACTTGGTGCTGTTCCTCTCTGAATGTTGGGTTTTCCATCTCTGCGTTCCCCGACTCACCGTAGAGGACCCTCAGCTGAACACAGGTAGCTGAGAGACCCCTCCTGTTGTTTCCTAACATCTTACCCCCCCAGTGAAATGATGCCTGTCAGAGCCCAACACCAAGATACTGTGTGAACACTGGGGCACTAACAGCATCCTCCTGTTCACAAAAACCCAGTCCCCCTCTTAACCTCTAACCGATACACAAATAAACCTCTTTAATTTCGCAAGCCACCTCAAAACACAGTTCTCACCTTTGTTTATCGGTTGCTAAGCGACAAGAATGGTGTGCACTTTCTCAGTGGGACGCCAGGGAGGGCATCACCTACAGGGCCTACATACATTTTTGGAGGATTCTATTGCACGTATTCTGGAAAAACCACAAAACATAAATGTGTGTGAACCGTGCGTCTGATTCAAGGCGAAATAGAGAAAGGTCTGAATCCATGGTGGGAACCTGCTGTTGAATCCTGAAGGAACGCAGCTCTGGATTCCTTCTTTGACAGATTACCGTTGTACAAATGGGTTTTGTCAAGAGCGCTGGGCATAGTCACAGTGCAGCTGTGTAGGAGGGGGGTACGCCTTCTCTTGCCGCTTCGTCTCACGCAATGCACAGCACCGCACGGGGGGTGGGGTGGCCTGAGAGCAGGAATCGGCCCTGCGACAAATAAGCAACCGTTTAGTCCACTGCACTTACTATCTTCTCCCTATGCTGACTTTTATTGAGTGTTAAAGGCGCAAAGTGCCGGCCTGTGGCTCTGCAGGGAATTAGATTTGTGTTTATTGATTTATGCTCTCGCTATATGTGGCCAGGAGCTGAAATGACAGAGGAAAATTCTACAGGGAAATAAAAGGAAGGTCTGAAAGATCTGAGCACCTGCGATTCCTGTTGGAACAAAATTTGTAAGTCAACTTTATAAAATATCACCCGAGAACTGGCGTAATCCAATTCTCCCCCACCCCCCCCAAAGTCACCGAGCAGATTTTCCTTTATTGTTACATAAACCTGCACGTCTTTCCTCTCTGTCTGTCAAGGCGGAGAGGCCGGAATAATTCCGTGCAGCCTTGTAGTTCAGCTTCTCGCCACCAGGTGGAAGCAGTCCGTCAACAGTTTCCTCAAATCCCAACAGATCTTTCATTCTAACAATTTCTTAAAGTACAGTGCATAACTAGTTTGTCTAACCGTAACTAACCAGAATTCACACGTGCTGGCTTAATGGCGTAGTAGTCGGTACGTTTTAAAATCCCAGCTTGATATTAGAGAAAAGGCGTTTCTTTGAAGCATTAGAAAACAAACCCTGACTGTTTGCAACACGGTGTTCTTAGACAGCAAGAAAACAATTATTTGGTGGGAGTGGGAAACCATGTGAGGTTTCACTGCGTGACTTGCAAGTGCGGCACAGTGTGTCGCAGGTAATGCCGCAGCTTCTCAGTTGGCCTGAAACCGATGGCAGTTGAGTCCCTGCAAATCCAGGTCACGCTGGCAGCTCAGTGACGCCCCAGGGAGGAAAAGGAGAGGAGTGCGCTGCGTGGCCCGGGGTTGGAGAAATGGATCAGGCGTCTCTGTGGTGATCAGGGGTCAGCTTCGTCCACGCAACCACACAACTGCATTTGGACAGAGCATCAAAGCAGCTGTGCTAGGGTCACTTCAGAATTTAACCATCACATAAGATAGGGGGGTTGGACCAGAATCCCCAGCTGTTTTCCTTCATCTGCTGGGTGGAATAATTTTGTAGTATCAATAAGAAAATGTGCTTTGTCTGAGATCATAGGCAGATCAATGGGTCTATACACTCTTCAGCCTAGCGTACAAACACGCACACGCACACACACACACACACACACGTGTTGTGCTTTAACTGCGCTGAACTCAAGGCTGTAGGACTGAGGTGGTGATGAGGATCAGCTGGGTTTGTTGCTTCATCCGCTCTAGGTACGATGGTCTGAGTGAAGCTGCCTACTGCCCGAAAAAAAGACAACTTCACAGAAAGTTATTTGCACGTTCTCTACGATTTTATTTAAAAATGTAATAATAAAAAGACATTCACTTTTTCTTCCACGAATTTATTTTCATTGAGAAGCCAATTAATAGCGTGGCTGCTTAATACATTTTATGTATACAAAGAAGATATTTTAAAGTCTTTATTCCCTACACAAAAGTTAATAGCATAGATATAGAGAAGTAGTTTCCAGATTTGAACCGATATTTCTAAAATCTAATGTTGAACGGAGCTAAAAAAGATTTAATCGTCCTTCTATTCACATCAACAAAAGATAAGAAAGAAAACAGACCTGACTGAATAAACATAATACAAATGCCATAAATTTTAGTTACCGATGAGCTAAATGAATAAGCAGTTAAATAAACAGATAATGGCTGCTCGAGCATTATTTAAAGCGCATCATATTCGCTATTAGTTGTTTTAGGCAAAAAAAAAAAAATTACACCTGAAATTTGAACCATTTTGATGCCCAGCAAGCCTCTTCCACCCTGAAATCAAGTGCAGCGCGTGTAGGTGTCGGGTCCTCACACGAATTAATGAACTGCTTATTGCAAACAACATATCATGGGACAGGATGTAGAAAAAGGGGCCTAGAAACTATCCACTGCTTAACAAAGGCTTTCATTATGGCTTTTATTAATATACAAACACCTCCAAACCTTTACCCCTCAACACTGTGAACATGAGCTAGGAGGAGGCTTTGCGTTTTGCCTGGTTTAAAAATGAAAAGACAGACAAAACTGTCTGGACAGAGGGGATGTCTGCTTTTTTTTTTCCAAGTTATGGCTGCTTGTGTTCTGTTTTTGAAAAAAAAAAACACCTTCAATGTTCTTTTATATTTTTTGCACCTGCAAACACTGGAGGCCATCCAGTTTGGCACCAGAGGCAGCGGGCATTTCGGAGAGATGGAGCATCAGCACTCTGCACAGATTTCCTGGACGGGCGAGTGTTGTTCTGGCCTCTTTGTTTCTCGTGGACCCAGGTTCCTTCAACCCCCCCCATCCAGTTCCAAGCAGTTATAGTAAAGTCGTCTGAGGTTCCCGTTGCTGTGAGATGCATCGGATGAGTAACACACTGCACTTCTCCTTCTAGACCAGAGATCTTTAACTGTTTCTAGGCCGCAGACTCCTGTAAGAATCTGACGAACGCTAAGGACGCCATCCTAAAGAATGCCTATGAACAAATTCAGAGAAAATGTTGCACCCAATTTATCAAAGTGAAAATCAGTGACCTTCATGAACTACACAGTAATATTTTCAAAGCAAGCTCGCACTTCATGGACCCCCTGCAGCCCGACGACAGACCTCACGTTCAGAACCGCCTGCTCTGAAGCAGTTTTTTACATGGTTCTGCCATCCAATGGGGAATATTTATCATAAAGTAATAAGCAAGAAAGAAAAAGTCTGGTTATTAGCACACGCACCTGCACAAACCGGATAAGTACAATAAGACATCGATTAGCACTACCTCCTACCTCTTATCCTCCAGCCCTTATTTACCATAATAACTGACCACATTTCAAAACATTTGAAAATATTTTTAAACAATTTGCTTTGAAAGCAATGTGGGGGGGGTTCAAAAACAACCGATCGGTTTCGTAAATTTTCTGCTCAGGAAGTTACTCGCCGGTGCCATAATCTGGTTCTCGCAATCTGGTCCATTTTATGCTTAGTCCCAGCCTAATACATTCACGAAAGGGTTCAGCTCTTTTTGAATCACCATTATTTGTTATGGACACAAAATAGACTGTTTCCTGGTTTGCTTGCTGTTATTAAAGGTATTAGTGGTGTGTTCAGTTTTCCATATTGCAGTATTGTGTGTTGTGTATTAATGACCCCGTATGGTGCTGTTGCTTAAAGGGCTGTGGAGTGCTGGTCAGGGTATCGCTGCACTTTGGAATTAAACAATTCTCTCTTGTTCTTTAGCTGGAAATAACTGGCTTGAGTTCACATAGCTTGCCCTGTACGACCGGGAATAAACTTGTCCGTGGCCTGATATCCGGCTGCAGATTTACCCTGCTCTCCTGCTCTTGCCACAGTGGCCATGAAGCCCTCCATTACAGTAAGCAGTCATTGATAATAGCGTGTGGCGGATGTTTGTGCTAGTTTTAAAGAAGCGCTGCGCGCCTGGAAAGTGAAACAGAAACCATAGCAGTGTCGCTATAATAAGTGTAGAGCTTCAATAAACAATGAGGCCGGCATGGGCAAAGCAGAGTCCGCAATGTGACGATGATATTGCGCTTGTCTAGTCATACGGCATCTTACTCATCACTTGACGCAGAGGCACTCCTGTACACAGCCGCTGTACCGCGGTGCTTCATTCGAGGGGCTCCGGGTCGGCGTCCATGCACGTTTCCCAGGGGTTGCGGGGCATGTGAGGCATGGAGATGAGGAGGAGGCCGATGCCGCTGAGGAAGAGGAGCACGAAGGCGGAGCAGGCGCAGGCGAAGGACCACGAGTAGTAGTACTCAATCCAGATGGTCTCGTCGCTGTCGATCATGCGTTTGACAGACTGGCGCATCACCTCCACGGAGATGATGATACACAGACCTGAAGAGGCGAAAGCGGAGGGACGGAGAGCGAAATGCCGACTGTTACCAATTTTAATGAGAAGGGGAAGGGAGAGAGAGACGGAGGATCACGGTCGGCTGTCAGTGGAGCTACAATGCCTTTGGGATCGGTGTTATTAGTAAAGGAACTCGCCTGGCTCGGCACAACTCGGTGCCACACGGGATGCTTCGGCACCCAACTTTGTGTGGCAAATATAATTTGTGATGTGAATACGAATCTTTACTAAATGAAAATCCCTCAGGCTGGTGTGGAACCAAGACTGCGATTAAGCTCTCATTTGATTCTGATGGACTCCCACAAATGGGCCCTGCCAAGAACAGTCACATCTCCCATCAGGTCACAAAAGCCCGATAACAGCATCAACAGCGACAACAGCAGCAAAAATGGCAACTTTCACTCTGACAACCATTTATTCTCGTAATCTTTCCAATGCACCGAGGGACATCGGTTGGCTGGGGCAGTTTCTTGCATGGCCGTGGAAATGTGTGTGTGCATGTGGGTGCGCACGCTTGTGTCGCTCTCCGTTTCCTGAATCGTACCTGCGAAGGCGAAGAACATTCCAGCAGGCCGCAGCAGGTAGTCTCGCCCTCTGCCGAAGGAGCCGAGGAGACACAGAGTGCCCAGCATCATGAAGGCCAGGCTGAAGACAGCAATCGCTGCAGCTGAAATGTTGTACTCTGAGGAATGAATGAAAAGAAAGAAAGAAAGAAAGAAAGAAGAATGAATGAATGAACGAATGAATGAAAGAATGAATGAACAAACGAACGAACAGTCAATTTTACACCTCAATAGTAATAACTTACAGAACTATTCATGTGCCACAGTGAGGCCACAACTACTGAGCCCTGGGCCTCCTGTATAAATCCAGTTCATCCTGATATCTTATATCTCAAAATTTACAGGAAGAAACATAAAAATGTGGAATTCTAAACCCACATGTAAGCTTCATACTATTTTTCTTTTCCTCTGTACCCCTGTAATAGAGTGCATTCACCTGGCTTCTAGCAGCCGGCCTCCATCTCTCCTTAAAAACTCGACCCAGCTGAGGTCAATAAAATACCAGAGACTTAAGACACCTCCAGCCCAAACTTTTATCTCCCGAATGATGAAATTTGAGTCCAGATAGCTTCTTCTGTGGATGAGAAATTCGTAATAAAGGGAAGGATCACTTGCCTTTTTGTGTTTTAACCTCAAAAAGTTCAGCCGTCTCCCCTGATGCAAAGTGTTTGAAGTAGGAGCAGTTTTTGGCTGGAAGAGAGATGACAACACAGATTGTAGATGACACCTCAGACGGTTCTCACCCGGCCCGCATACCCCGCACACGTCTCCGATCAAAAGGACCCATCCTCAGAGGGAATTCTGGGAAAATCCTGGGAGAGCGAGAGTCTGAGTCATGTCACTTTTTCCTTGCAAACAAATATTTGTCCAGGTTGTGTTTGCAAAATGGACACCAGCACGACTCACTACTCCCTTGTTTCCCCTTCAAAGTCGAGTCAAGAAATTTTTCAGCTCCTTCAAGAAATCGGTTCACTAATGCAAACTGGCTGAAGCATCTTGCTCAGCTGCAAAGGTCTGGCAGGAAGCTGCGCTGTTGTTTCTGAAAGACTTGACAGACTTGTTGCCATCACAACCAAGAGAGTCTGTAATGTGAAGATCCTGGTGTAAAAGCAGCATCGCTTGTCGGGTGAGACTAACAAGGTGTGAACATCACTCACATCAAGGATGTCAATGCTTTTGACCTCGAAGAATTTCACTAACCTCATCGACGCTTCTGCAGACGCAGCCAATACCAGGGCCGGGCTCCCTGTCTGACTGGCGCTTTATTTTCTAATAAACCCCCCGGCACACATTTCCACTTTATTCCCATTAGCACTGGCAATGCACCTTTACACTTTGCCTTTATTTGCAGAAGGAACACTTTCAAACCTCCACAACCGAATGCCATCCCTATTAATTTTGGGCAGACATAAGTACAGGAACATAACGGAGAGGCGTTCACTATTGCTGTTCCATTGTGAAGCAGCACTGAACAGTACAGCGGCAGATCAGGATTTGGAAGCGCAAGCATAACATTTTTTTTTTGTCTCCTCTGTTATTTTTTGTCACTGGCTGACTGCAAATAATTGTGATCTGACAAATAAAATCATGACATCAAACATTTTCAGACTGTTTTTTGAACGGCCGTGGAATAAAAGCAGAGTGCGGTAAAAATCCTCAGCCTGTCAGAATAAATATATCTACTAGGAAGAAAGTATCTCCATCATTCCAAACCATCCTCAGGCAGCAGGTGAAAGGCAGACAACATCAGCAACATCACTCCCTCTGCCAGTTCCTCCCTGTCTTGTGTTAAGTAAGCAGCAGGTGGCGCTGTGTTTGAAGACCCAGACTCGTAAATGACAGGTCACAGGTTCGCGTCCCGGGATTAAAATGATTTGAACCACTGAGGTTTCTGAGCACCCGCTGAGCAATGACAGACAAGGCAGAGCCCACTTACCTCCAGGCAGGCTGATGGGACCGCAGCCCTTACCCTGAGGGTCCTCGGCCGTCATGAAGATGCTCTTCTTGCAGAGGCGCCAAAGGCCGAAGTGCGCCGCCTCGCAGGTGGTGTTAAGCCGCTCCACCCGTGGGCTCAGGACCGCCCAGTGGTCTGACACCACGGCAGCAAACATGGACGTGATTCCCACCAGGATGATGAAGAAGGTCACCCTCACCTTGGACTTCTTGTCCTCCAGCATGGTTGGGCAGGGGGTGGCGGCTGTGCCGGTGGCAGGGGCAGGGGAAGGGGGGGCGGGGCAGGGGACCCGTAAGTTTGTTGCGAATCCCTCGCGAGGCACAGCTTCCTGGAGGCGTGGGGCACTCCTGTCGGCGGTCGCGGCTACAGTACCTCCTTGCTCCGGCTTCCTGTCCACAGATCTCAGCCTCTTGTTGGAAAAGGAGGCCAGATAACAGCGGCCTACTTTTTTAACTGCCTCTCTCTCTCTCCTCCTCTCTCTCGGTCCCCAGAGTCCAGCCTGTTGGGGTGTGGCTCGGGGTCCATCGATGGAGGTGTGTGGGGGGGATCTCAGGGACCTGCGTGAGAGCCTCAGCAACTACGCGCGCCCGCCATCCTCGCACCCGAGTCGCGCGTCTGCGCCCGAAAGACGACAACGTTTGGAGTTGTAGTTTAATTGACGCCCTTCATATAAACGGGCGATACGAGTGACTGCACGTGATCGTGGGGTGCGTGCGGGGCCACAGCGCGCTGGGGTGCATTGAGATGCAGCTGTACTTATCCTTAGTCTCCGGGCCCCATTCACAGGGCCTCGCGGGACATCATCTACATAGCAGCGTGGGCGTTCCGATGAGATGATCTACTTTCCCTTCCAATAGGGAGGGGAGACAGTCAGCTGCTGTTGATGCTTTCTTTTTTTATAATTTGGAGCAAAGTGAAGGGGGGAAATGGCATTGTCCTACATGAAAGTCAAGTTTTTGTGGAAGTAAGTGAGAGGCAGCGGCAAGGTTATTCTTAATGCCGTCAAACACGATCCACTCCAGCCCGGCTGCGGGCTTCAGAATCGTCTTCGGCGGTCTTCAGACCCAGCATTCGCCATCGTGACAGACTGTTAATATATTTATTGTCAAGACCTCAATTCACGGAGTAACTGACCTAGAACTGTTATTGGTTAGCAGGAAGCCTGAATCTAAGTGCAGCATGGCAGAACAGCGAGTAGCACTGGTGCTGTTGCAGGGCCTCTGCTGTTTGGGTGTGGGTTCAAATCCAGCTCAGGTTGTGTGGAGTTTGCATAGTGTTGCCACGTGCGTTTCAGGTTAACTGGCTACACTAAATTGCCTGCAGCACAGGCGATGGGCTGGTGTCCCACCCTGGTGCAAATCAGCCTACGACAGGCTGCAACCCTGACCAGGATAAAGTGGCCGATGACCATGGGTGTGAAGCCTAACATCTCGCTATCCTTTGTCACCGGCTCCCATCAGAGGGGCTGTCGTCCAGAGGACATTCTGGAAGCAACAGGTGCCAGGGTTGATAGGGAAAATTAGGTATCACAGCTCAATCTCACACATGTTACAGTCATTTTAGACTCACCTGTGGACCTCAAAAAGGTGTGTCTTGGGACTGGGGGAGGAGTCCCTCACAAGCACAGGGAGAACAAGCAAGGCCACAACGAACGGCATGACCCACCGTGCCGCCATTTTTCACATTTATGCGGCTTGATGAAGAATGGAAGACGCGAATGGGGCTGTGAGGGCAGGAAGGGTGTGGGGCTGGATGCAGACCTCTCACTCAGAACGTCCTGTGGAAACTCTGCGCCTGTTCTTTTAATAAACATACATACGGCACTGGCCCATTTCTGGAGGATTCTGACCCATTTTCCTTTCCGGTGGAACCTGGAGACCAGCGCATGAAATCCAGCGCGTGAAGGGCAGAGGAACTACTCGACCCAAGGGGTTCCCGTCGAGAATCTCCACAGTCACCTATTCGCCTTTCTATGCCCTGTTAGCGATCTTTGGGTGCCAGAAACGTAGGCATCCCTGCAAACGGGATCCCTGTTAAGTTAACAGAGGTCTGGTGCTCATGAGAGCTCAGCCATTTCTGGAAATCCTGCCTGGAGTTGAGGTGTTCACAGTTACGGATGTGCTTATGAATGCCATGCCTGCGTTTTTGCCTCTCAGGGCCATGTCTCCTGCATCACTGGCCAGGGCAAGAGTGGATGTGGCAGAAGGTTGGTGGTGGGAATTTCACTGTGCTGTGATTTGTGACACTTGGGTCCCTGGCTCTCAGGTCGGGTTGGACGGGTGCACCTTTGAAAAGGGGGGAGGCTGCCAGCACAGCAGCTTGGAATCCAGCTTGGTCTATGTGGAGTTTAAATGTTCCCACTGTGTTCACGTGGGTTTCCTCCAAAGAGCCAACGTCTTTTAGGTGGATGAGGGATTTAAAATGTCCTGTGTGCGTGAGTGAACGAGTGTGCAATAACCCTGTAATGGACTGGCACCTGGTTCAGGACCCACCCTGCCTTGTGTCCCATGTTTCCAGAATAGACTCCAGACCACGGTGACCTAGACTTGAACAGGTGGTTGGTGACAACGGAGGAGAAAAAAACTTCTGAAGAGACGTCGGGCATCCAGCCGGATTCATTCAGCTAACACGGGACGAATGTTTGTGTCTTTTCTGGAAAGGAGCGAGAGCGATTTGGAGGGCTTGCACAACCCAGAATGACATTTGCCTGCTGTCGCTGACAATGGGAGTGACGCAGCAGCTGTAAACACCGCCATCAGTTTGCCTGTCAGTACAGCATTCATTACTGCGGAATGACAGATACATTTTCCGAATTTAGGCTGATAATTTTTGTCCTGCACTTTTGCTGCCTCATTGGGAACCCTAAACGAACATTGTATACCCCCCCCAGCACCGTGCGTGCGCGCGCACACACACGCAGTGCAAAGCACATTGCTAAAGTGTCCCCGGCCACCTGCCTCTGAATCTCACAAAGATGTGGGAACCCCACACCCTCCTTTTCTGTCACATTTTAGTTGGCTGCAGGTTGGAAATCCCTACACTGGTGCTTATGGACTTTAACATATTGGAGGGGGCTGACTGGCACTTTATTTAGTGCTTCTTGACTTCTGCAACGTCTTCCAGCAACGGTTCTAAACATTTACTGTAGTTGCGCACGCCATTCTGCCACTACCCTGAAGCCCATGTGTGGACCACCGAGATGCCGGTCGCCCAAACCACGTATGATGGCTTGGCAGGTGACACCACCCATCCAGAAACAGGTCATTCAGGGTGATGTAATGAGACAACCCAGATAGGGGGTCTCTATGGGTGGTGCTGGGCACCCCTGACATTATATTAGCATATTTTTATTTACACCTAAGAATGGCGCGAAGTGGCGCAACACCCCAGGTACGCGGAGCAGCCGGCACACTGCCAGAGGAGATTCCGCTGAGAAAACACTGCTTCCTTCGCCTCCATTTACTTGGAATTCGTGAACAAGCGAGGGAATCATCGCGCACGGCCTCGTACGAGACAAAACAGAAACACAGAGCGGAATTAAAGACAGCCAACTGTGTCCAGGTTTAATGCACACGTGTGGACAACAGCATGGCGACACACTTCAGCTGAACAAGATCCACGCAAACTGCTGTCCTACGCCCCCCAACCCTGCAACCCCGTCCCAAAAAAGGTTCGACAAAGCAACCTTAAATCGAAAAAAAAACAAACACGCAGCATTCGACCACCTGCAGAAGACCCCGGTCCTACAAAATCGACTTCATCGCTGCACAATGGGCAGTCAGCACTGGTCCAGGCCCAACTGCAGGTCTCCCACCAATGCGTACAAAACAAGCGCCTGGCATCCTGCACAAAGAAAGCATTTGAAAGCAAGAAATTAAGTGCGGCAACAGAATATTTACTTCTTTCACACTTTAATGCTTCCCCGTCCACTGCGAATAGCTAACATAAGACTGATATAACATGAAATCGAAAGCCTAAAATCAAGCTTAGTTTGTTCTTTGTGTATGTGTTTGCGTGCACACACACACACGTATACAGCATACTGTATATCTGAATAAATACACGCACACATATGTATATGACATAGTACTTTATTCTATGTTTATAAAAGAGAAAAAGAATGTCTATCTACCTAAGCTGTAGTTTTAATTTGCCTGGCAAACACTTCTATGAAAAGCAACTTACACAGCTGGCTTGTTCAACCATCTACACAGCTGGATTATTTCACTGAAGCAGTTCAAGTTGTGCACCTTGCCTGAGGGTCCGACAGTTCTGTCCCCTACCCCATACCCAACACTCCCCCGTGAGTCAATGTCATTTACGGCAGTGGTTTGGGGGTGGGGCTTCTCCAGACGACCGTCCAGGAGATCGAAGCACGAAGGTTCGCGGGGCCAAAAGCTGGCTTGGGCACTCTGACCCCGTATGGTCCACCCCTTTCACCAACCAGAAGACAGCGGTTAAGGACGCACAAAATCACGGACACATGTGGTCACCCTTCCTGCCCTCTGGTCAGGGTGGTCCCGCTGTCAGGCTTCAGCAGCGCTGGATCTGAGTCCCTTGATCTTCTGCTCTCTATCCAAATATTTAGCTGATGGCCTTCTTTTGACCCTGAGGGAGGTGGTTCCTTGGGGCACAACTAAAACATACAGGCAGTCTCCACACTGGTGTTGAGGGGGTGCTGGACACTGATGGAAACACCAGGGAAGCAGGCGATGATTTATCCCCAACCCTCCAAGCTGAAAACTCTGTATTATGGCCACATCCAGGTAAAGGTGCACGCTTATTTTAGGCCACTCACATTGCTGTGGAGGAGACACAGAAGAGGCAACTGCCCCTCTTCGTCAGTCCACAGGGTGCCCAGAGTGGTGCAGCCTGTATGTCCCCCTCCGTCACTAACACTCATGTTTTGTCTCCAGCTCCTGTCCGAGCAGCAGCTGCCAGTCCCCAGTGGCCAGAGACAGAGCGAAGGGGAAGGGGAGGGGGGCCGGACCCCAGGTCCAAGTCACTGACAGTTAGAGATGTGGATGAAGGGAAGAGGTTGGGCGCTATTGCCCAAGTCCAAATTGCAAACTGCATTTACAGAGACGACATCTGAAGATGTGGGGGTCTAAAACCGATTTATCCAGATAATAACTGGGGATAAACACAGGCAGAAACACACCAAGACATGTAAACACACGCACGCACCCAAGTGATGTAGCCAAAGAGTCATTTTTAGAGGGACGGTAATGAGAGGTTCTGCTTATTAAACCTTTGAGGCTGAACATGGGCTTGGCTACGTCCCAGACACCCGAAAGCACAACAATAAGAAACCAAAACACGCAAACACACACCTTGAAATATTATCTCCCTTTCAGAGGTCGAAAACTTCACTCCAAGTCCGGCACTGAGAAGAGGGGTCTGTTTTGGCTCGGTCTCTTCTCATTGTCCACAATTCCAGCTTCACCGTTTTGCACAGTTTCCCAAAACCATGGCAGAATTTTAAATGCGATCATGCTTGTCTTCTGAAACACCGTCTTGTGAAACCGAATGAGTGCCGGACCAAAGGACGTTCGCCTCTTTACTGGAGCTAGAAACTGCGTTTAAGGTGTGTTACATGTTTTAGGTGTGAAGTGGGTTCAACCCTCAAAAAACCGGTTCGCAGCCAGATATCTCGCTGTTTGTATTTCCACAGAGGATGGAGACTGCGGAGGAAAAAGCGTCAGGAGGGTTGGATCCCCTCAGGTGGGGTGGGACGTGCAGCTTTACAACCAGGGCACAGAGTCACCGTTCAAAGCCGCGAGAAACCCTCACTCTCCCTCCAGAGTGGCAGCTCTCCCACAGTCTTGCAGAGAGAAGAAGGTTTTCCGTCTGGATCAAAGGAAAACACCAACAATAAGCAGAGAGCCTTGGGCTGAAGAGTATGCGTTTACTGACCTCTGCTCCTCGTTCCTAAGAAACGAGCAAACAGTTGCTCGGATTTCGCCTCTTTTCCGCCGTTGCCTCTTCATCCCTCCATTTTTCGAATTTCTTTTTGGAATTTTTTCTTCTCTTTTTTTGTTCGCCAGACACGATGGACCGAGTCTCAAGCTTTCCGAGGCTGCATCTTGGAGAAGCATCGAGAACACCTGCTGTTGTGGCGACAGGGGGCACGGAGCAGTAACAAGGCAGCGCGCCGCCGGAACGCTGCGCCTCCGACAGCTTGTTCCCCCTGGGAGTCGGAGCCGCATGTCCGGGGACTTTGGAGACGGTCCCCACGTCTAGTCGGAAGGTCGGCTACAATCTGCTTAATCACCTCGTCGCTCCCTGAGATTCCTTCTACGTTCTTTATCGGAGCAGAGGTGGCAGCTGAGCCATTTTGTGCCAGGCAAATTAGCTTATGTAATTAATAATTACACAAACCCCCGGCACTCTGAAGCAGCCGTGTCTGCGCTTTACGTTTGTCTCACGTGACCGTGTGATTGTGCCTGCATCCCAGCATTACGATGGGCCGTGGCTTGGCTGTAGTCGGCGAAAAATGTCCTCGAGGCTTGCATACCTGGGAAGAAAGGTGATGCTAATACAGAAGGCAGTGACATTAAATTACCTGTTCTTGTTCATTTTTTTAAGGAAAAAAAGGTCTTCGGATGACTTTTTCCTTTTTTGAAATGTTCTAAAAAAAAAAAAAAAGAAAAGAAAAAAAAGCTAATTTTCCAAAAGTCGCAACTGATGTCTCCCTGAGACAAAGAGTTTGAGTGGTAATACGAGATCTGTGTTCCATTCCAAGCAGTTCACGGAGAAGAGGCTGACCCTACGAGACACGGTGGCACAGCTTCTGAGTCTTTGCCGGGAAGAACTGGAAGAGACGCCACTCGGCCTCGAAGTGCAGCAGAAGCGGCTGTAAACTCAAGACGAAAAGCTAGCGGGCCTCGATCTCACACACGCACGCACTGGACAAGGAGCTGAGCGACAGGCTGACACATTTCCACTAAGTTCCAGTGCATCCTACTTTCCAAAGTTAACAACACGGTTAAAAAAGGGCTGTTTCATACTTAAAGCAAATCACTGGGTTTACCACAAACTGGAAAAAAGCTATAATAAAATCTCTAGAAAAGAAAAGTTTAGTGGAGTGCTGGAATACGGTCAAAATGTAAATAGAAGTGTCACATCACAACGTAGCACATTAAATAAATAAAAAGTGAACACAACAATGACCTTTCCAGTTTTTTCCCCCCAGCAGAAATAATGGAAAGCTTTAGAATAAATAAAGAAATAAGGACGATTTTCTATGAGTCCAGTGCCTCGTCGCTTCTTTCACAGGTAAGAAGAAACTCTCCCCCTGGCCTTAAGAGGAAGAGTGATCTTCTCTCCTTTGTCTGGAAAGAGGGTGCGCTTCCCAGCTTATGTGTTGGTTGTTATGTGATCCTAGGCACTCTCGCGTTGGTGGCCTTAACTCCAAGTGGGGGGGCAGGACTACTCTTTCATACGGGTGTGGTCCTCTTGTTCAGGGTGTCGTTGACGTCCTTCGGGAAGCAGTTGTGGATGTGCAGGAAGTCAGGGTCGTGCTCGGGGCTGTAGGGGCCGGCCGAGGCGGCCTTCAGTGGGTCTCGGGTGAGCGTGTACATGGACAGCTCGCCTCCGGGCACTGGACCGGGCATCTTCAAGCCCAAGGGGGACGTTTCCCGGGAGGGCTCGGTGGAGCGGGACCGCGAGCGGGAGGTAGAGCGTGAGCGAGAACGGGAACGGGAGCGGGAGCGGCGCCGGCGGTAGCGGAAGCTGGGCATGCGCGAGTACGGCGAGGAGGAGGATGAGGAGGCCGACTTGCGGAGGTGGCGGCGTGCGCGGATGTACAGCTCCTTGTTGCCGTCGATGTAGATGTGCACGGCCAGCACGGCCACCGTTTCGGACAGGATGAAGGCTAGCGCACCAAAGTAGAAGGACCAGCCGTAGTTGTACTGGTGGCGGTTGTCGCCCTCTCTCTTGATGCTGGGGTCGCCTGTGTTGCTGGAGATGTAGACGATGATGCCGATGATGTTGCTCAGACCTGTGGAACACACACAGCGCCGATCAGCTCGCTGACTCCCTCTTGCTGCGAGTGAATGACAAACCTCCATGTTTCGCTGCTCTCCTGCGGCTAAATGCAAGCCTCTCGCCCACCCGCCCACTATCGGGAAACTCGGCTCTCAGCGCTCACAGACCAGCACCCATCCCTTCCTGTATCCTCGACTTACAACACCACTCCTTTGCCTTTGTCTCAGTGTACAGCATAACCTGTTACATCACAAGGATCCAACACAGGCATCAGCGCCCCAGTGGCAGCAGCTCCTTCCAGGTACGGGAGTATAAAAGGATGATAAACTTTAGACTCTGTGAGGTTAATTTCCTGTTAGGTTACATCAGCACAGGTTTCCTCTGTTTCTGAGCTTTAGTCTCTCATGAGCCTGATCTGCTGCTGCAGTTTTACCTGCTGCCACAAACAGGATGCCGGCAAGGAGCAGGATGCTGTTCCTGTTGCCGTAGATACGGCCGACTCCCACGCACACGCCGCCAAGCAGCAGCAGGACTGTGCTGAGGATGGGGAACACACTGGAGGCACGGACGATGCCTGCAGAAAGACACACATTAGCGCTGGTTATCGTGCCCTACAGTGGACTCGTGCGCATTAGCGGGTGCTAGCTGCTCACTGGCACAGGCTAGCGGGCAGATAGGAGGGTAGCGTGCATTAGTGCACACTAAGCTTGTATTATCAAAGGTTAGCACACATTAGCACAGATTACTGAGCATTAGAATGAGTCAGCAGGCATTGCAATGGGTTACAAGCAGCACTGACTGCTTAGCTAGCAGAGGTACATAGGTTCACATCCCTGGTTGGTTAAAGCGAATACACGACTTCTCTAAAGAATTGTAAAGTATTGCATGTAGTCTGCTATAAGATAAATCTTCGTGGCAATTGGTGATAAAATATACACTTATCCCCCTGTTAAGAGAGAGGAAATAAGAGAGAGAACCAGAGCGGAACTCACGTAACAGGTATTCGGAGCTGTCCGTGTCGTAGTCATTATCGTCCGGAAAATGGTTGATCCTGTAACAGCTGCCCCTATTGATACCTGCGGTACACAAGTCATCGTGCAAGTTATTAGAGTCAGAACATTTAGTGCAGACCTGTAAAAACACTGTTCGCTTTGTATTCTGAGCTGCTGAATTGCTAATGACCGGGGATGGAGACATCAAACAAGCTCTACCACAGCCGGTCGCTTGAAACACAATGCGAGGGGGTTTCAAAGCCGAGCAGTGTCACCTCCCGCCTTGTTAGGAACCCAGCTCCCTCTGATGCGCGGCCTTCACTGTACGAATCAGGCGCTTTGCCATGATGCTGCACAGTCCTGATGATGGCATTCTTTCTCCCTACACCACCCCCTGACCCCTCACCTGCAGCCCTAACCCCGTGACCCTGACATGAGGGAGATGGTGACACACAGCCCAAAATAAAAGAGGAGAGACTTCCCCACATAATCATGTCATTTCAGCACCAAGGTAACAGGTCTTACCATATTATCTTTTTTATTTTTTACAAAAATTAGGCTGCTTCATGATCAGAATGGACATGACGCCACGAGTAAAGACATATCCACATATTCACACACATTAATAAGCACTCGTCCAGTGCAGGGTCTGAAGCATAGGGTTTCACACTAGACTCGGTACCAGTCCATCACACTCACACATCACTGGTGATCAAGTTATTCCTTCACCAGAAACACACACCTTTGGACTGTGGGACAAAACCAGAGCACCTGGAGGAATCCCTCACAAACACAACCAAAATGTAAACTGCACAAAGACCAAGCCTGCGCAGAACCCCAGTGGCCCATCCTGCACTCGCAGCAAAACTCCAGCTGTGTGAAAATACACAGATGTGAGTAAATGGAAGTTGCTCGACAGGCGTCGCAACACAAACAAATAAATTAAAACAAGGTTCAGAGCTTGTCGCCGAAGCGCGTGCCGTTCTTTCTGACAAACGCCTCATCTCGTGATGCAAATGAATAAAGCTGTTTGGTGGAACAAAAACAACCTGTTTTATAAACGGCAGTGGCACTGACACACACACACACACACACACACACACACACACACACACAGCCTTCGAACACACGTTGAAGCAAACAGTTGTCACTGTGCCAGACGACTTTGTTCCTCCCGATGTGCTGAGGCGTAAATGAATCACAAATTGCCCAGAGCCATCTTTAAAACCCCTGCAGTCGGTGTGACAACAGCCAAATGCTGAGCACCGGCAGCTCCCTTTATTTGCCGAGGACACGTTCAACTGTCATTTACGGGCGCAGAATTATGTACCTGGTGAGGCAGGTCGCTTTCTGGGGTATCTCAGCATTTCATCTAATTTGCAGATTTATCTCAATGCTGATATTCCTACAGGGGCAGGACACTGCTAAAGGTACCTTAAATTGCTTTAAAAGATATTCATCTCCACAATGTGCTGGAACCACTATACACACCTGCTGACCAAACCAATAATGTTGAAAAGTACAGATAACACGAGACAAAAAATTGAGAGAAAAATGGTTTTGGAGGAGTCTGTGAAGAAGGTTGGACCGTTCAGTTTGACCGGATGGGATGGACTGATTTGTGGTATTCTTCTTTTCTGAGTGTAGGGCAAGGTTGCGAAAGTGTGAACCTGCGACCGTCGCATCAGACGGCACCCCTCCGCATGCGTTTCGGGTTTGGTCCCTGCTGTAGCGACGATGCTTCCGTGCCAAAGCATGGCTTTAATTGGGTCTGGTGTTTAATCGGGAACGGCCGGTTAATTAGAATTAAATAGGTCTCGGGAAGTGGGGCGCACGTCTAGTCATTGTCAAAAAAAGACAAGTATTAAAGGGAAAGTTCCAGAGGCCGCCTCCCATCTCTAGGGGCAGGTCTCCGGCTCTGATTTGGTGGCCTGATGTCAGTCAGGCGGCTGCAGTGACTCTGTTTTATTCCGACTTGCCTCGCTCGCTGGAATCAGAGGTCTGCTCACGGAGCATTGCTGCCCTCAATTGCATCTCGAATACGACTCCCTCGGGCTGCGTCTCACTCAGCTTCTTCTTGCCGTTTCCATATTTCCATTTCATCTGCCCAAGTGACACTTTTTTTTTTTTTTTTAAACTTTACCCCAAAGCTGAAATCTCTGTAACCGTTGTGTCTTTATATCTTACGTCAACCTTCAGAGTTCTGCTGAACGTGATAGCGGCGTGAGGCCACCATAATAATTGATCGCGAAACATAATTGCATTCAGTTTGCACTTTTGCCTCGGACAAAGCGTGCTGGGATGGATTTGGGAAGCGTATTTAAAGAGGGACACACATCTCTAAACAAGTGCTGAAACTCGCTGCCTGGCACAGCGACACATGTAAGCAGCGAGCCTCCCCCAGGCCTGCGATGCTGAGCGGAACGGAGGGCCTCCTCTCCATGGCAACCCCGACTCTGAACCAATAATCAGATTTCCAGAGTATCTCCACAGATGCCTCTGACATCTTCATTGTTCTTCATTACTGTGTTTCTGTCCGCACCCCCCCCCACAAAAGAACCCCACCAAGTCCCTTGGCTAACACTCCCAATACACAGCTTTGCTGTGCAACACCATCAACCCCTGAACTGCGGCATCGAGGCAGGAGAAGCACCTAAGCGTTCATCTGAATAAATTAAGAAGAACACATCCACAAACTACCCATGGTTGATGAAATCACTAGCAAAAGCATATCTTCTCCCTCTTCTTTCCCAGCTGACACTGCCCCCTGCATGATTAACTTTTCATTGAAATTCAATATTACCTTTAAATTTTAATACCTCTCGCAGCGTCAAGCCTAACAGCGCTGACTGATTTCCTTAAGGATTAGTGAATAATTTGCTCCCACCTCCCGGAAAGCCAATCCAGCACCTGCCCACCGGGAAACCCATTTGCTCGTACGAGCCAATAAACAGGAAGCCCCCTGCTCCCCTGCCTTGTAAAACGCAGAACGCCGAACTATGTCAGACACCTTCAGCGACATATGCTTATGAGCAAGACCTCGGTGCCACGTGACGGATCTCAAACCAGCACCTACTTGGTACATCAGCTGCGCACATGAGGACAGGGGGTGTCTCCCTAATTGATCTCTATTGCCATTAGACTACATGGATATGAGAGCCGAGAGCTGGGAGGCGCCATGGGCTTTCCGCCGCTGCGTTTTCATTACAGACCTGTGGGGCGGCATGGGACTCACATCCATGTCTAACATTTATTTGCTCAGCAGACGCTTTTGCCCAAAGTAATTTACACAGCTCACAATGTGCTGCGCAAAGCACGGCTGATTTATGCGGCTGGTTATTCTGTTGAAGTTATTCGTCTCAATTGCCATGGAGACCGCAAGGGCGCTAAACGCTACCCTCAGTCACAAGTCCACTTTCTGACATCTAAACATGTCAGAACCCGTGTTAGTGCTGAATAATAATAACGCGACGAAAAAACCACTGACTGGTTACATAAGCACTAAAATTAAAGGAAACTGTTGTGTAAGTGAGAAAAATACACACACACACTTATATGTGTTAGTTGAGATTAAGGACAGGACTTGTCAGCGACGGGCGTAATCGAATGGCACTGACTCTCTCCAGGCCTCCCGCCTAAAACACACGTTGTGCTGCATTACTGCATCTCAGGAACTGTGGGCTCCGTCCAGCCCCCATCAATTCACACTCATCTTCTGCTGCCTATTTGTATCCCGCTAATTTGTGTCTCCATGACAACGGGGCCAAACTGTCCTTCCATAGGTCATCCGGAAGAAACTCAAAGTAGTAAACAAATGCCTTGAGGCAGAGTCTGAATGGTGAGAGACCGCAGGCCCCTAACATCTGCTTCGCTCTGCGCCTTATGCCAAATGCGCATTAGGTCAGGGGCGGACGGTAAGCGCCCGTCTCTGTGGAAGGAGGGCGCTCACGTCTTTTCCGTCTCTGAGGTTGGCCATACTTGTACAAATCACTTAGTGCAATGTGAAATAATCAGTGAGACATCACAGCGGTGGACCTGTCCGCATGGGGCAAGTTGGGGGCTCAGCCGGGGTGACGGAAATGAGTCACTAAATTAACGCGAGACTTACGATGAAGCAAAGGAGTCGAGCCTTCAAAGGCACTGGGGTCAAAGTTGTTCTGTTCGTGATGGCGCGGGAGGCAGAAAAGCGAGACACAACTCAGTAGGACTGGATGTCAGTGTTAATGATGGCCAAGTGATTCAAAGAAACGCTTCACACAGACTCAACCTTTATATTTTACTGATTAATAAAAAATGAAATAAATCCATGTGCTGCGCAAAAAGTCATAACATTTGGCTTAAAACAAGGACATAAATGGCAAATTAAATGTAAGGATGCATGCAGAGATGCCCACAGTGAGCATGGCTTTGGGCAGTAGATAAGTGTTCGATTTTGAATCTTTTCTGGGGAAAATGTGTGTCGTACGTGCCAAGGTTTCACTCGAATGATGGATATAATAAAAGAAGCAAATCATGTTAAAATATGAGCGGTGAACACAAGATGTGGAGAAGAATGCCGCGTTCGGTCGGCGTCCACCCGGAAGTGCACGGCGGTTAAGCACACGTCGTGACACGTTACTTTTGATTTCTTCTTCAACAAATGTGTGAAATACTGATTTTTAAAAGGCCGAGAGAGCACGATCGTGAAAACCGTGCACCTAACTTCAGTGTTTGAGAAAGAAAACTGAAGAAAGGTCTGGAACAGTTCCAGAATCAGCTGCTGGATATTAAGGAGATTCACCAGCTGAACTAATGTTTAAATGCAAAATGTTATTCCTTCGCTGAATGGAAGATATGGTTAATTTCAAGGCTTTCTGAACATGAGAATTAAACATGAGGCATCGCGTCCTGAATAAAAGTCATCCCTGAGCGACACGACAAGGTTCTGTCCATATCGTACAGCTACAAAGGCAACCACCATTTTAAAAAATAAACTTAAATTGTGCCAAATACCTAGGTATTACATTAATCTGTGTTTCTCACATAGTAGAATTTTTATCAATTAAACATCAGCGTAGTTCATCAGCTAACCGTACCAGTCGGCACAGGAGAGACCTAAACTCAGACGTGTTACATCTTTATTTTATTAACACGGCACAAACAACTGGAAAGGCGAGGGAAAAAAATAATGCTGAATTTGCTTATTACTGTGGAGCAGATTTCCTGATCTCATTCATAAGATTTTCTTTCTAATTTTTTTCCTAAACAATGACAAAAAAGCTTACCAAATCGTCTATTTTTACATCTTGTCTATGTTTCCATAGCAATTTCAGAGATGTGGTTGCCAAGCAACAGCATTAAATACAAAAAGGACCTGAATGAAGGCAGAGTCATGAAGTGCGTCTCCATTCCGGGCTGCCTCAGTTTGTTCTCAAAGTGCACTTTGTTAAACAGGACGGTGTGACAGTTAAGCGGTCCCCTCCCGCGTCCTGCGGCGCAGTCCCACGTCCGGGACACAGGCGACACCTCTCACCGCTCTCGTAACTCATAAAGACTCCGGCGGTGGAGGGAGGGAGGGCGACTTCCTCCCATACGAAACACAGCCCGGTCTTTTCGGCCCGTATTAACACGACACTTCGGTCCAAGGCGACTGGCAGCGTTAAAAAAAAGGACGCCTGAGGTGATTTACACAGCCGGCGTCCCTGCCGCGCGCTTCCATCAAGGCTGCTCTAGCAGGGGAGGGGACTCGAACCAGCAACCGTCGCGGGGAAGCGGCCCAAACCGAAACACCGGCTTGTGCCGTCGATTTTAACGCGCACATGGGTGATCTGCGGCGGACCATGAGCTCTGGGCTCAGGCGGAAAGTTGCGCCGGGTGAAGTTGCCTCGGCGAGCGCGGGTCCACCTGCGGATTCTCCGCGTTCGCCGGCGCCCAACTTTACTTCCGGCGCGGCGTCGATGGCTGTGTTTCGCTCTGCCTCGCAACACCTGAGCCGCAAGAAACGCGCAAGCAGGTCTCGTTGGCGCGAGCGTGCACTCGGGAGGCGCCTGACGGATCATCCGTCCATCCGTCCGTCCGTCCGTCCATCCCTCCCTCACTCACTCACTCACTCTTTCGCTCACTCCACGCGCGGGTCCGATTTGCTGGGCAGCACCTGTGTTCACGTGGACGAGAGCGCCGGAGTTTGTACCTTCTATGCAGCAGATCCTCCAGAGCCCCGAGTGCGTCAGGTCGCCTTTGCCTTTCTTGGGCTGCGTCTGGATGTCGTCCGCCGAGATGTTGGTGGCGTTGCAGATGTACGCCCGCGAGTAGAGCCAGTAGTCCGTGCCGATGGCGATGGTCATGAGGCTGAACGCCGTGAAGGCGCCCACGGTGGTGACGAGCATCTGCACGCCGCGGTCCCGCCACGCCATGGCCACAGCGCCCGTTACACCGCGAGGAGCATCCCGGGTCACGGAGTGGACATCGCGGCTCGGAGCTGCAACTCGCAGCGCTGCTCCGCGTCACGGCCACCTCAGCTCGTCCCTGGCAGGGCGACGCGCACAGCGCCGGGCGCGCGGCTTCATCTCCCGCCTGTGGCTCGTGCTCCCGGAGGCGCGCTCCCGCTCGGCAGCCGCGAGAGCGAAACTCAGCCGCCTCGTCGGACGCGCGCGCGCGCGAGCGAGCTCGCGCCCCGTAAACTCCACCTTCCGCGCGAGCAGCCAATGGCCGGTAAACATGTAAACACGCGCGGGTTAACGGACGGGCGCGCGGCGCAGCTCCAGCCCACGCGCATCGGCGAGAGCCGCTCTTTTCGGGACGCGCACGTGGGTCGGAGCTGAGGAGGCGTCGCTCCGGGTGCCGCCAAGTGGCTCAGAGTTCGCCGTGGCGCCGTCCGGCATTTCGCCGGCGTTCGGCTCCTGGTTCTGAAGATCGTGCGGCGGAAAACGCAGCGACTGCGAGAGAGAAGCACGGTCCGCGCTCCCATTTTACGCCGAAACAACCCCCCCCGCCCAACTTTAATAGATCAACACCTGACAAGTTACAAACGGAGGCATGAACAGCAAAATGAAAAACGGTTCTGAGTATACCTACGCGTAAATTATGTTTCAATATTCTCACGCAAATCTTGCCCCGAAAAATGTAATCTATTATTTAGAATAATACAAGGTTTCTGCCATGGATTGGTGCCCAGATACAGCAGTTAACGAAGGATGGATGGATGGATGGATGGATAACACAAGTTTAATTTATCCTTCGCACCAAAATATTATTTTAAGCTTTCCGTTCCCTGTCATCCACAGGAACTTACTCTGTTAGAAAACATTACAGTGATTTACCCATTTATATGCATCAATTCAGTGTCAGTTCATCACTGCTTTGATCAAGGCTGGAGGGGATTTGAACCTAGAAGCACGGTGTTGCTTTTACGTGTTTCTATTCAGCCCCAGTAATACACAGTTGTTGCGATGTAAGGCTTGCTTTTCGTTGCCCGTTACTCTCGGTGTACAGGACGCAATTTTCTTTTTTTTCCTTTTACCAGGTATCCACTTCCTGCCAGCCCGGCTGCGTGCTTTTTCCTGCCCACAGGTCACGGGTCACGTGGAGCCGAGGGGAAGGCCACAAGCGATGGGGTAAGTGGCATCATCCTTACTGCCGGGAGCTGGTCACTCGCTGCCTGGATGCTGCGGGATGCGGGAGGGGCTCTCGAGGGACCCCGAGGGAGGACGGCAGCCTCTTTACACCATTCGCCACAGGCCGCGTCTGGACTGCAGACAAGTGCTTGAGGACACGGTCCATTCACTGCCAAAGAAAAGGTCTGGTTATTAGTGGTGAGCGGAGCCCCTCAGCATGTCCAGCGCCTTCCGATACATCGCGCTAGGAAATGTGCCCCGGGGCTGGGGGGTGGGGCACTGCCAGGGACACGACATGAAGTAACAGTTTTTCCTGGAGGCTCAAAAAAGGCCAAAATTAAATGTCCTGCTTAAAGCACCCTTAAATAGCACAGCAATACCGGAGAGGTTCCTGCGGCATGTTTAATCCGCCAAGTTTGACCGAGGAAAACGCCACTGCATCTCGCTGCTCAGCAGTTAGGCTTGTTTTCTTAGAACCGAACCTATTCCTGTTTTTTTTTTTTTTTTTACCCATCGCAGTTAATTTTCATTCAGTATCTTAAAGAAACAATGCATCCATAAGACTCCCTCCCGCCACACAGTGCCAGTGCCACACACAATCCCATCACTACCTTTACACACTAAAGGGTGCTGTGATGAGGTGCCTGGAGGTGCAGGTTATGTCTCACCTGTGAGAAGAGTGTATGTAGCGACCAAATGAGATTTCTTAGCCAGGTTAACTCCTCCTGGCTGACCGCAGTCATTGAGTCGCAGAGCTAACATTCAGACCTCTGTCTGCATCTACAGGGTTCAGCTTCTGAATGGAGTAAACACCTCTGAGGGGCAGTAAATGAGCCTTGAGAAATGAGTGTGGGGAATATAAACTATTGAGCAGCGGAACAATAGGGTGGTCTGAGAAGAGAATGGATGAGGAGCACACATGAGACCAAGAACAAGGAGGAAAGAAAGGGAACACAGGCCTGGACGAAAGACCTGCATTAAGAAGGTAATGAAAAATGTCTCTAAAGTAGGTCTGTGTGAGAAGGATGTGAAAATCTGAATATTTTTTCTTCTCTGACTCATTAATGGAGATACATTAATGACAAAACGAGAGCATCATCGCTGCCTGGCATGGCACCCGTCCATCTTCTCCTTCACAGAATATTGATTCAGACGCGATCGGTGACAGCGCATCTCATCCGTCCTCTCGCTATCCCCACGGATGTTCCACACACATGTTCAGAAAGAGATATTTTAACGGGATCACTTGATTATGTTACTGTGTTCTTCAAAGGTTTTATCTGTTAGATAAGTTGTGGAGAAACCAGCAACCAGTTCTGCTTAAGAAACAGCTGCTTATAAGTTGCCGTTCCTACTATAACATCATCACTTGTTTGTCTTGCATCTTAGGTGTTACCAATACAGTAAGAGACAAAAGTGTGAGTACACCTGGGCAAGCTGGCTAATACTTTCATGGAACAAAGTGGCTGGAAGAGTGAAAGCAAAGCAACCTGCAGGTGTCCTGTATGTCTGGGAACTGCTGCAGAAGAGCTAGGAAGCCATGTCAGCAAGTGTATTCAAACCTTTGACCAGTATTGTGTCCAGACACTTTAAATAAGCAGCTGACAAAACTTTTCGGCACAGGTAGAGACTGAAACGTGAAATATGAGAATTTGGGTGAGCACCATTACGGTGATCCTAGGGTTAAGAATTCCATATTCTCTGTGAAAGCTGGGGCGGTGAGCAGTCGGCGGGGGGTATGTTTCTTCAGAAGGAGAGGCAACACATGCTGTGCAAGGCTGCTTTTCGAACCCCAATCCTTTCATTTGCAGCCCCTGAATCTGACTGATTCATCTCCGACGTCTCAGCAAAGCCGAACGCCCCGGAGTGCCATCACGTGACCCCATGTTTTTCAGGGCTGAATCACAGCCCAATTCAACTGCTGCACAAGGACTTCACTTCCAGTTTTGCATGTTTTTGTTCTGTTAAATGATTTTCATTTACATCTATAAGTGTTGTGTTTTAATGACGAAGATGACTAAACACTCGAGAACGCGGCTGTCACACACCCGCAATGGCAGAGAGAGGATTCTGAAGTCGAACACCGGTTTCCCAGCAGTAGGGAGTCTAAAGCACCTTTCTGTACCGGGCCTAGTGGGGTGGGGAGTCGACACCACGTGCCAGGCGCCCTCTACCCCAGCACACAGTGCATCTCTCGGTTCGCCTTCGCCCCACTGCTCACTCGCCTCTGCACTGAGCTGTCAGTCTTCCTTGCCGACGCTCTCGCCGGCCTGGATGTCTAGAGAGACGCGTCACAGCGTGAATATCACTGACACTTTGAAATACCACAAATCCACCACGGCATGGTTTGTGTTTTGTGATCTTGTGTAAATGTATGATCGACAGCTCCATTTGGCGCGCACGCACACACACACAGGCCTCTGTCAGGTCTCTATCATTTAGTCACAGCCTGAATTTGTGTTGCTGTTTAATGAGCTGGTGAAGTGGTTACCATAGGAACGTACCAGTGGCGCAGACTGGGGGGTGCGGAGCCATGTCATGCCAATGGGGGTCAGAGAGGTCACAGCTGCCTGGAATGGAGAGTATGACCCTGGAAGAGGACAATAAAAAGAAAGACCCCATGAGCAGACATCTCCAGCAACCGATTCCTACCCCATCCTCAAACCCGTGTTCACAGTGTGGTCAAGTAAGTGAGGTCACCGCACCCCAGAGGGAATTGGACTGCATTGGGTTAGAATGAGAGAGGGGTGTATATACAGGGTGTGACAGACAGGGGGCACAGTGGCTGAGGTAGAATTGGGACAGAAGCAAAATGAACGAGTGAGTGAGTGAGTGAGTGAAATGAAGGCAAAAACACAAAGAATGAGTGAGGGAGAACTGAAATTGTGAGCTAGAAGTGGGGGACAGATAGCATCATTGAGTGAGAGTGATATGAATGAAAAACCAGAAGAGAGAAAGGACGAGTGAAACAAAGGGTAAGTGTCAGAGGAGGAGAGGAAGGACACAAGGAGATGCAGCTGAGTGTATCTGCCCTCCTGTGTTTGCCCAGGGACCGATGGGTAATTGCACGTAGGGAGCTGTAGGCTGGGAGGACAGAGGGCTGGTAGTGGGGAGGGGGCTGTCTAGACATGGCAGCCTGCAGTACAGGGAATGAAAATCATACAGAGAAAGCAGAGCGAAGGGGGAATGGAAGAGAAGACAAACATTCTCTGCAGGTAGTGGGCGCAGCTTGAGCGATGCCTCCGAGACCGTCAGCTCCACTCCACTATGAGCTCCTGGACCCAGGGGCCCTCTGGGTGTGCATCAAGTTTCCTGTCTCTTTAATAAAAATACATAACATTTGGTCACATTCCCAGACAGGCCACACGTGGACCTTCAGGCCTCTAGGTGGCCAATCTTCTTGTGCAATTGGCCCAGAACCACCCACGGAGAGGAATTCGCCTGGGACCTCCCACCGCCAGCTTCTCTCTGGGTTCTGGCGTGAAGGTGACGGCGTCATCGGGAGAACACGCGCCCGGGCCTCAGACAAACAGTAGCGCTGGTCCTCCATCTAGGAAGGGGGCTTAACCTGAACGTCATCTTGGCGAGTGGCAAACGTGGACAGTGGCACGGGGGCTCTGTGAACCCCGAGGCTTTGAGATGGGCGAGAAAAGCCGAATCAGGAAAATGACACATAACAATGTAGTAGATGGAAATGCACGACTGTAGCAGGGCCACTCAACCACAGACGCGTAAACAAGTGGACATGCAAAAACACTCACAGTCTGACCAGCGTGGTCTTCATCTTTCATTATTATTTGACTAAATTAACCCAGCAGTATAAACAAAGCAATTAAACAGCAGTGTGTGTGTGTGTGTGTGTTTTTGCTTCGCTGCCTGCACGGTCGGTTACATCACACACCTTGATCTGATGATTGGCTGCTCCTCTCCATCTTCCGACCAACAGTGGTGAATGGAGCGACTGGTGCACTGGTTCTGCTGCTGTCATGGTTACCAGCCACATGTAAATGCAGACATCACCTCAGTCGAGAAGCGAGGATTAGACTAAATGTTGCCGGTGCTGTGCGGTTTGTATAAAACACAACATTTAACTCCTTGGTCCACTTGGTTCTTTTTCTGTTCTTTGGGCTATAGGATTAGTGAGCCAACACATTTAAAGCCCATTTTTTTTATAACATACACACACGCCTGCAGCTATGCCGCACCATTATGTTCAGGTCATCGACACTCGACATTTGCTAAAGGCTTTTTATTATTTTCTTTGCGCACGGAGCCGCGTTCGAACACGAGTCAGCCAGGTGTTTCACATCTATTGGTGTATTTTTATCTGATTGGAACAGGCAGCGAAAAACAAGTCCAGTGGTTGACCAGCAGCTCTCCATCAGAAGCTCTTAACCGAACAGGTCGGAGTTTGAGAGAAACAGCGCCACCTAACGGTGTCGGATAAGCAGCGGTTCGGCTCGAGTTCAGCCAAACTAACGCGTACAAGAACGATTAAATCACTGCACACTTCTGTCCATACAGGTTAAAGGCAATAATAATGTTAAAGGCAGCAATATAACATTTTTTAAGTGCGATATACAAATAAATGCGGTTCCTTTTTGTATCTTTTTATGTTGTTACATTGGCTTTAAAAGTAAAAAATACTTAAACTATTAGTGCCATTTATACTATGAGTACTAAGTTGTAATTGCCTTTGCAAAATGAATGAAGGTAAATATCATTTTTTTAAAAAATGACTTTGATGTATTTTTTCCACTAATGTCATACATTATAAATGTTAAAGGACAGTGGGAGCTGTCCATCCCGTCCATTCCGAAAAACTCGCTGCAGCACATCTTACCGGAGTTGGTAAAATAAATAAGCCGTTGTGAAATTGACAGAAGACAGAGCGAAATGAAGCGCGAAATGTGTTCAGACTGAGAATGGGTGGATAATATGCAGCTAAGCGTGGGGAAACAGAGAGCAAACAAACTAATTCGGCACAGAATTAAGGCCCGTGTATGAGCACGAGAACTGGCTTATAAATCATTCCTCCAGCTTCAGAGTGTCCTTTCCGTGCCCAAGAAACGCGTATGATTTACTGCACTCCACAAAGGTTAATATTTGGATTTATTCAGCCGAACACAATGTGAGAATGTTTTCATTGTGCATGTCTCATTTTAATTATTTTATGGTATTATTTTGTTTATATATAAACATTTTTTTATGTTGGCTATGAAGCAGGTCTGTTGGGGAAAGTTTGTGAAATACATTTGTGAGATATTTTACCAGTAGGACTAGAGGAACGCTAGCACTCCACCCAGCCGGCTGCTCCATGCAGCCCATAGATCTGCCGTTTAAAACCATGGGTGTCCCAGGTGCCACCTCCACGTCTGTCCTCAGGTACAGCTCGGCTGCCTACAAGAGCTTCATCGGCAGTTAGACAGACATCACACCCACACTGTGTAATGCGACACATGCCGCTCATCATCAAGGCCCACAGCAACACGTATTTAGTTAAAAGTTTATTTTTCCCTTACATAATTACAAATAAAACGTTCCTCCTGTGGGTCGATATTATTGCCACAGTTTGTTGTTAAGTAGTCACAGCAAAAACCAGCAATTTGCCCACTCACGGCTGGGTCATTTCCACTGGAGAAACTCGGGATAAGGACTCTGCTCAAGGACACAAATGTATGAGATGGGGTTTGAGCTCAGGATTTTCAAGTGCGTAGTGGTAACTCTGATTCCTACACTATGTGCTGATATAAAAGGATCAAAATTATCTTTCTATGTGAATAAGCTCACGCATAAAAATAAAACCGGCTTTTGGATAAAACAATGATTGTAAAATCACTAGATGCCTCGCAGCAAACACACAAGGGTCAGTTAAAAGTTCATGATAGCAGCAGATACGGTCACATTAACTCTGGTGGAAGCAGAAATGGTAGCAGAATCCAAAAGGACCAAGAAGATTCTGAAGATAAAGTTGAGGACATAACAGTGGGCTCAGTGTTGCCAGAGGTGCTGAGAATAAAGCCAGAGGACCTGGAGAAAGGTGCAGTTGATGAGAACACTTGGTTGGTTGGGCTGCTGAACACTCAGGCCTCGGTGCATCACCAGATCAGTGGTTTGCAAGTAAGATGGGGTGGCAGCTAAAGGCAACTGTGACGGCTGTAATGCAACGGTTGCCTGGCAGCCGCTGGGCGTAGGAGTAAAGGACCAGGACACGAAAAGCAAAAAAAAAAGAATCGGAATTGTGGAAAAGTGAGGAGTGAGATGGCAAACATCACAGCATGACCCTTGACCTAAGTGCTCCTATCACCCTCTGCAGAAGACATGTGTCAGCCTACTCTCTCATTTAGCATACCAAGCATTAGGCAAAGTGGAAGAGCCCCGGGGAGCCAGCGTAAGAATACCTCAAAACCACCTCCTAACCACCACACCCGCGTGGGACTACAGTTGGGGGGGGGGGGCTGTCAGGACGAGTCAGGGCTCAGGCTTTTCTGTCAGGGGTGGATTTTAACCTAAAGACATACCGCTACTATGTGCGCGTGTTCCCCGGAGGTGGGAAAAGCGTGGAAATGCATGGTGATGGGTGAGTCGCATCAGGGTGGACATGATGAGAGAAAGCAATTCGGTCACAGAGTAGCAACACAGTGGCACTGGAGAACCAGCAGGGAAAGGAGAATGATCTCAGTCTCGGCCTCATCTGGCTATCGTGCCTCCCCAGCAGCACAGAATGCTGCGGCAGCGAGGCTTTGCTCTCTTGCCTGATGTTGTGTAACTAGGAATTAAGTACCGGAACAAAGTCCAGAAGGCTACAGGTGTAAGTCCCTTTGGGCAAGATACTAAAGCTGCCAGCTCAGCTGCATCTGTGAAAATACAGCTGTTAAAGGGGAAAAAAATCTCCTGTAAGGACAGCAGCATAAGTTAAACACTGGATCACTTGCTTGCTCCCACTTCTTTGTTAACTGCTTGTCCTAGTCAGAGTTGCGGTGGTCCAGAACCTATCCTGGAATTACTGGATGCAGACAAAGAGGGGTATACCTTGGATGGGACGCCAGTACATCACAGATTAGCTAACCATTATAAATGTACATTCATATGCTTATTTACACTGTTAAATGCAATCCTTCATTTCCTGTTCCATGCCTACCTTTGTGTTTGTTTTCTTGAAGCTTGTTCATGCCCTGATCTGCACTGCCTAAGCACAGGGGGGCACTGTTTGACTGCCCACATGGACTTGAGTGGAACACCAGCATGCAAAAGTGTGGGACGGTTTCTCTTTCTTCTCAGCTCCCCTTTTTAAAAATACTTCTGATTCTGTCAGAAATATTGTTTAGTCAGAGCTCTTCTTTCTCAGATGGCCCAGTGCCAGGAGCAAGAACCCCGAAAAGACAAGCTTCAGTGGGAGTGGCTTTACTGTGTGGAGGCGGGGCTGCTTCTTCAGGGATGGGAAGTGGTGCTGGTCATCGTGGTGATGCTCCCTCACTGTGCTCTGCGAAAACCACCCACCCCTGGGACAGCTATGGGTATGACATATACCATGGGGAAACCTCACAAAAGGAGTGAGGTCCAAGCTGCACCATTTCCTGTATCTAATAGTTACAATTAATTATTTCCATTTATATTTATTCACTTAGCAGATGGTTTTCGCCAAATCTGCATGAAAGTCAAAGTCAACAAAAGTGCATTTCACAGCAGGCGAAGAGCTTTAGATGCTGAAACGCGTGACTGTTGAAGCATAGCTGGTATCAGTGTTTGTATGAGCTTACTCTGATTTCTGTAGAGCTCTAAAGTCCTTTTGAGTTTTGGGTACATTCTTTTTCTGGTGGATAAAAAGGCATTGTAGCGTCACCCCTCCCTCGCAGGTGCACTGCCCGCACAGTACAGCGTGAGCTTGCGTGCACAACCCACAGGGAGATGTCTGGAATCAGCAGAAATGTAACACCAGGCTGCAAGTGGACACCGACACTGAAACCACCCTTCCTGTCTGTGAAGTCAGACTGCAACAGTTGAAAGATCCAGTCCAAAGCATTACGGATGAGGAGAACAGAGTCTCCAGGTCTGACAATATAGGGATGTCCTATAGCTGAGGGACAAAGCCATGTCCTCCTCTAGAAGGACCCAGTTCACTAGGCTGACTGAGGGTGCTGCTCACCTGATGGGCAAACCTACAGAATGATATGGACCCTGGAAAACCCTTAGCTGAAAAAAGGCATATGTAGAGAAATGAGCAGGTGTGTGTGTGTGTGTGTGTGTGTATGCGTGCAAAAGGTAAGGAACTGACCTAATATGGGAAAAAGTCAGACAGTCACTAGATGAAGATTAATAAAAGCAGATTAAAAAAAACTCTTTTTTCCATAACCACAGAAAGCCCACTATTTAAAGGTATTTTTTCAGTTAAAATATAAACATCCATACTCATTCATCCAGCCAAGGCTAAAAAGTTACTGAAATATCACAATTGCAGTAATTAATTTACGCACAACTAAATCATTACAATTTCAAATGAATCACCAGAATACATTTCCGTATGAACCGCCTTTCATCGCGCGAACGTCCAACAGAGAACAGCAGCGGAGCGGCATTACACCCCCTGGCAGAGGGGCACTAGCAGCCGGCCGCCATCTGAACAGGCCGTCAGCATCAGGCTATCAGCAGGAAGACAGAGCCATTGCACTGCCTGCCTCTAAGCGCTGAGCCAAACAACAATTCCTCAGATTGCTGTAAGTCATAAACCGCCACCTCACACAAAATGTCACAGATATTTTCTCATCGGGAACTTTAGTTAATGCACGAATTCAGATCACATTCGGTTACAAAAATCAATTTAATTGTGCTGCCTTTTCTTAAACAGGCATTCTTGTCTACATTTAAAGGAAGAAGTCACAAAAACTACTTTTTTTACAGTAATAAAACGTGTGATGCTGAAAAAGCAGTGGTTTTAAGCTGAACAAAGTGTAATGCATCAAGAGGAGGGAACCTGGAGGTGTGTGACACAACTTTTAAAACTGGAGCAATTTTCAGATAATATGGGAACTGCCTTTTCATTAAATAAAAATACGCATAACAGCTGCACGACTGTCCTCATGGTGGAACTGCAATTTTCTCATTTAAAAATGTAATTTCATGTCATACGGCCTGCAGATATGCAGCAGCTTTGATCACTAGGAGACCGGTGACCACCACCATCATCATACATTATGTTGAGAAGTTTTCATTAAAAAATTGGATGGAAAAAATACTGAATGGTTTGCATCAGGTGGCATACGAAGGTATTGATTGGTGTCTTACCTCAAGTCAGTGTACATTCTCTAGCGGAACCACGGTGATGAACTCATCTCCTGCACTGTGGAGAGGTGCACTGTACTCTCTGCCCCAAAGCGTCTGATACAAGAGAGCGTGGATGTAAAATACCAGTTGTGATAATAAAATTCCATTATAATGAATAATAAGCCCATTATATGGAAAATATTTTCATAAGCAATTTTTTGTTGTGTAGGACCTCCATTTAAAATCTTCTTTGCGCCATTATTGTTTTCCCATTTTTATGTGGCAGGTAAGCCAGAGCAGGGAGTTTAAAAATGCCTTTATCGCACAGTGAGCTAACATGATTTGGCACAATCCCCCATGGCTGAGAAACCTGGGGTGGGTGGAGGGGCTGTGGACGAGAATCTGCAGCTGACTAATACGTGTCCTCACATTTGCCCTGAGAGAAGGGTGTGGGTCTCATATCCAAAGGTAATGGTCAGGGAAACCACGTCTTGCTGAAAGTTGTGGCAACTGTCACTAGCTTTTGATGTGAGAACAGCGCCGCAAAAGGGCAAAAAACACACAAGTTAACCACAACCAAGCTGGACATTTTGTTCTAGAATACAAATATCCTTAAATACCTTTATTTGCATACAGTACTTTTTTAAAATTAAGGATAAGGGGGGAGCCACAGGACATGGAGACTGACTTGGAGACAGTGTTGTTGTGGGACCACAGCTGGAATGCCAAATAGTGAAATGGGGAAAACAGCAGTGGAGTCCATCTAGCTGCTATGGGAGCTGTCTGTAGAGAAAGTTGGCTTGAAGTCCAACACTTACTGGGGAACCCATCCCAACACCCCATCACTTGGTCTCAACCCAACCCACAACACAGCATACTTGTGGTTTCACCAACATCTGGTTCTCTAACCTGTGAAGCAAAGAGATCTCTGCAGCCCAAAGGATGCTATCCTACCCGATCAGACAGATGGTGCTCTCAAGCGGCTTGTAAGAGACAGAAAGCCCCCAACTTGCATGTGTCATTGGTAAATGACCACTTCAAGGAATGATCAGTTTATAGGATGAAAACCTTCAAATTTAAACAATTTTGGGGCTGGTACCCAAGTAGGGTAGCTAACCATGGTTACCTTGGAAACTGGGTGGACTCTGACAAGCTCTCTGCAGCCCATTTAACTGCAGTAGCAGACATCTGAGCTTCTGTCCTACAGACGGAAAAGCTGAACCAGGGATCGGAGTGTCTGAGTGCTGCCTTCATCTCTGTTAGCAGCCTGAAAATAGCCCCTGTCCAGCTTCAGGAGAAACAGCCACGCATTATAATTCTCGATGAAAAACTGCAAATTGCAAAGAATATACCATGAACAATAATTACTCAAGCTGCGGAATAACTGCGCAATTATAAAAAGATGATAAGTGGTTGCTCTTTCTCTGCTAAGAAACATTTTAATGCATCTCCTTAAACGCAATATAAGCAATAATTTACTGTATCATTTGTTCTTACAGATGCTTATATATCGATTGGATGCAAGAGGATCTGATGTCTTTCTGAAGGTTACCACCACACAACAGTGAGGAGGTGCAGCGTGAGGCTGTCGTGACCATTTCATTCCTTTCACCGAACACAACCGACGCAGGCCGAGAGTATCGGAAGAAAGCAAAATGCACAGAGTGTGTTTATCAGTCAAACTGTATTAAACTGTAATAAAACATACATCCATGCCTTAGAACAGTAAAACTATACTGCATTATACAGTATAAAGCTGAAGGAACAACTGGTCATGTACTACGGTATGACGTATCGAGAAAGGCATTCAATAAAAACCTAGACAGCCATTCCAAAATTGATACGTTTATGAACGTGAGAACAGAAATGGATGCACGGCACACATTTTTTCCAGAACTTGCAAGGAGCCAATAGTGAAGACAGAAAACAAAGCTCAGGTGTTTTTTGGTGAGGGACACTGCTATAGGGTCTAAAAGGTACAACAGCGGATTCCTCACTAGAAGGACATCTGGCAAACTTTACTGTTCGCAGGTCTTTTGAGCTGACCTTCTCACGGCCCTGTGTCCGTACAGATAAGCCTGGAGCGCAATGAGTGAAGCTTTTGCCGTGTCGACGGTAAACCTGTGGTAAATGGAAACTGTAAGAACTTGGCAGCATGCAGATAAAGACAGTAGAAGTGTACTGAGTCACAGGTAAGATCAAGGTCCATTTTCATCTCATAGGGTGCATTCGGAATGAAACGTGTACAAAAAAATCCAACAGAGCAAGGAGTCGTCCGGTTACCTGCTACCTTCACAAATCAAAAACCTCCAGACCTTAATCCCAGCGGGACATTCCTTCCCTGTTTCTTTTAATGAACATATTTCACTAGGCCGTATAATAAAAGCATGTTCGGTTCTTGATATAAAAACTACAAATTGCTATATTTTCCGAAAACAACTTTTGATATGTACATAATATTTAACATACTGTACTGAGTATCAGCATTCATTGACAGTTAATGTGGAGTATGGTTCGCGATAACATCAAAATAAAATCTGTGTAAAAAAAAAAAAAAAAAAACTATCCGGAAGTAATAAATCACAACATTCGTCGGCATTAAACATTGACGTTAAAAAGAGTTCATAAACAGGACACAATACTGCATGAAGCAATATCATAGCTGATTTTGAATGTTGAGAGTAACATACTTCATGCCAGGAGGAAGTGTGCATTAACTCAAAGTGCAAGCATGCAACAGAAAATTGCATGGAGGACAAAACTGTCTTCAAAATCAACGTTCATCTTCAACAAAGCAGCACGACTTCAACAGAAAAACAATACAATGAAATCTTTTCCAACAGATAAAGTTCTACTTTTTACAAATCCCTGCGACTATTTCTTAATAATATATATTCATATGTATTCTTACAATAAAATAAGCCTTTTTCCAATTTTTGCTGTAAACGGTACATCTTTATGTGGTATTTAAAATGATCCAATGCAATAGCAGACTTTAAACGACACAATTCCATTCACATTTCTTAGATTAACTGTAGAAACAAAGCCACTGGAATGTCCCATCGAGACCTTTGAATCAGAGGGTTTGCAGAACAAAATGAAGTGTAGTTTCATTAGGCTGCATTAGGAGATACCTGGTTTTAAACTTGTATCCAAAACAGTTTTGTCCCATTACCCGAAATGGTAACGGGTGTAAAGCGTTATTATAAATACAGGTAAATAACACATTTTAATTTGCTTTAAAAAGAAAATAATAATAAAAAAAACTGTGAGAACCCTGTAATTCCAAGGCCTTCAATGTTGGTGGCCTCTCAAGGCACCGGGGCGCCTCCTCTCAAATGACACTAGGCAGACAGTGGTGCTCTCCTCTTGTCGAGGGCTTCTTTTGTGCAGGCTGAGATGGGCGTCAGCGTGCCACGGCACGACCACCTCATACGCTGCTCATTAATCGGGGTGAAGCTGCAGGTATATCTATTTTCTCCTACGGGTTTTGCTGCTTGACTCACAAATGACCGGTCAGAACCCAGATTTGGCCACGACGCACATAGGCTATTATTAGAGCTATAGGCCACTCCCCCCACCATCTGGACAGAAGGATGGAACGGTCTTCTCCGGCGTTCATACCACGCTGTGCTGGGAGGGGTGCATGAACTGGGGGTTGACATAGGAGAAGCCAGCAAACTCGGTCTGGTCGATGTTGGCGATGACCAGCTGATCGGGGGGCGTCAGCACAGGCTGCGAGCGCGTGAAGAAACGGTCAAAGTTCTCTGCCCCTTTGCCACACTGCCAAAAGAAGGCAGAGACACAGAGTTACATGTGGGACCATGCAAGACATTAAGGACGTCCACTTACATATATCTGGAAGCAATAACTTCTTGTCCAGTTCAAGGACGCAATGGTCCAGAGTCTATCCTGGAAAAAGAGGGTGTTTGGATGCCATGCCAGCACACACCAGTCATACACCCCTATTCCCTCACACACTTTATGAGCAGTTTAGATTCACCAGTTTGCTTGAAATATGTGTCTGTAGACTGTGTGAGGCAACCAGAGCACCCATACAAACATGATGAGGAAACGGATACTCCAAAGAGACTGAGACGGAGTGAAACCCGCATCAGAACACAAAACCTAGACACCACAACCAGCTGCACCATCATGCAACTATGACCCACACACGAAGGGACTAAATTGCTAAAAACAGGGCTCCAAGCTCACAATACAAAGGGCACCGGTGCCCCTACCATCCAACAGAGCTCGGTCACTCACCACTTTAGGCTTGAATGGTGGCTGGATCTCCCGGTTCTGGAGGCGCTGCCAGTCTATACGGCGGAAAAACGCGTGGTCTCGGATATCTCGCTCACCCTCAGGACCACAGCCCAGCCGCTTCGAGGGGTGTTTTGTCATGAGCTATGAGGGTCGCAGAGATGCCAGCATTCAACAGGACACAGACTGATCACAACACTTTGAAGACATCAAGACGATACAGTTAATCCCGGCTCTTTCTTGTGCTTTTCACTCACATGTTATAGCGAATGCCTAAAACAACATAATAAAACATAACTATACAGTTTTTGACTGCACAAACCTATTACTCCAGTAAAGGCTAGCATCTCAAAACTATTTTTTCCAGATGAAATAATTCAGCCCTGATAGAACCATTTCTATTATTGTACCAAAAGCAAACCTGTCGCTAGGAGATGCACTTCATGGGTCCCACTTTGCTAAAACCTGTTCCCTGACTTTTTCCGAATTTAGCATCAAAAAGCGAATACACAACAAGCAATTACAGCAACAAAACAGAAGAAAAAATACTTTTGAACTTTTCATGCTCTGTATTTATCCCTCAAAAAAGATCTTTCCAGGTAAAGGGATTTACAAGCAGTCCAAGAGCACTTTCATGTGCTGTTTCCCTGAATTAGGTTTAATGGTGAAAGATCAAGATGTTCTATCACTAAGATGTTTGTTCCATTACACTGAGAACAAAATGGCAGTAAGAGACAAAATAAATGTAAAACAGTACAGTGTTTGTGAAAGGTGCCAGTGAGGTCCTCACTTCTAGGAAGACATTCGGGATATTAATAAGTTTAAATGTGAAAGGCAGTGATGGTGGAAACACTGCAGCATAAAGCTGTGTTTCACAGTTCTGGTGCCGCTGACCCCACACATGCCTTCATTTTCATTCTAGCTGAATTCAGAATTCATCAGACTGCTCTGACACGTTGACTGAATTAACAGCTATGCTGACATCACTTACGCCCTTGCAGATGGATACGGCCTCCTTGGACATAGCCTTGGGGTAGGACACGTTGTGTTCCATGATGGACTGGAAGAGCTCGTCCTCGTCTTCACCGTCAAAGGGGGGCTTTGGGGAGGGGGGTGGTGTAGAACCAAGTAAATCCACAGGATGCGTTACGTGAGAACTGCTTCTTTGTAAACAGCCCAGACCATGCGGACCACGTGGATAAAACTCAATAGCATGGCAGAGAGTACAGCACTTGGCATCACTGAACAACAACAGCTTTTCCCTGTATGGCATGAAGCTCTGGTTTCTACTGCAGAGACTTCCACAGCAAGTAGATGAAGAGACAGGGTTCCACTGTGCCTACCTGTCCCGCCAGCATTTCGTAAAGCAGCACCCCATAGGCCCACCAATCCACTGAGCGTCCGTAAGGTTGGTATGCAATGATCTGCCGGAGGAAGCGTGCATGCGCGCACACACACAGAGGGAGGACATGATCAGGGAACACGTACACTGCTGTCTACACTGTGGACATACAACTGCAAATGTGATCTCACACTCTGTAGTGGAGTTTCCTTTGGGAATCTCGGACACAACTCACTGAGACTGGCAGAAGCATAGCAATCTGTTCTTGCTAGCAACGTACGTTTATTTTCTGCCTCACTTCCCAGAAAAAACATCAATAATTATGGCAAAATCAAGGTAATGTTTCCCATCCAGTGCTAACCGAGAGAGACAATACATGCTTAAAGACCCACTGTTAACTCATATACTCACTACACCTGCAGGTGGCACAGAACTGGACTTCCGAAACCTTTATGTGTTGCCTCGGATGTTACCTCATTGTTCTGCCAGACACAGTTTTCAACACACTACTGCAGTAAAAATGTATCAGAAACTTTATCATATATAAAACATCTTGCCACTCTCAGTTTCTGGGTATATGGATACTCCACCTTGAGACCACCCACATGCAGGACATAGACACAGAACTGTCTAAAGTAACAAAGTAACATTATGGTTTTTATTAAAATTAAATTCAAATATTAGAAAACACAGTACCCTTATAGAAAGGCTTTTTGTTTGTTTTCTTGACCCTATTTATATATTTGCTTCACGCAAAGCCCATTTTGAAGCCCCTCCAGTGAACAGCTGAGGCAAATGCACGTTTAACCGTTCTTCCAAAAGGCTGGAAGAGAAAACGCCCCTGCAGGACCCAGGTGTGAGGTTGAGCAGTGAAGCGTAGTGGCAGCGCAGCGGCAAAGCAGCTGCATGCACAACTGGATAGACGCAGTTTACACCGGCAGCGGTGACCTGCAGCCAGAGGACGGGGTAAACAAAGCGCTCTGTATCTGTCCCAACATATTTAAAATTGTTCATTTAGCTCATGTCGATGGACTACAGTCACAGCACCGAGCAAACACAACACTGTAGATACAGCACAGGCCTTGACTTCCGACCAGAATGTGCAACAGGATAAACTGAGCACTTGGCCCATTAGGTGGTGGCCCAGTGGAATATTGGCCAAAAGGCTGCCATTTTAAATCTTCATTGACAGGAATCACTTTCATATGAGGTGAAAATGAAATGAAGAAACTAAACGACCTATCTGGTCACAAGAAGTTCTCATGCTCACAAATAAAAACAAAATTTAGCACGCACGGCTCACCCACAAAGCCAAGCTACAGGAACAAGTTGCGCGCACACATTAAGCAGCAGAAATTCCCAGAAAAGTCCAGCTGCTTGACACGAGTGCATGAACGTAGTTTTGCTGGAGACTGAAAGGACTTCATCTTAACTATTTTTACTATGACAAAAACCCTGAGAAGAAGGTGAAGACAGTCTGGAGAAGAAAGTGTGCCACCTTCAGCTGACACAGGAAGGCAGCAGGCAAGGAGAACGTGGTTTGTTCCCACTGAAAGTTCTCCCACTATCACACAAGTGCATCTGAGGCCAATAGATGGCGCAGCAGGCACATCCAATTCATGGGAACTGACAATGTGGCGCTGACTGGGCGAGCAGCTGCATGGATGATGGCCCGTGTGACACTCACCTCGGGGGCAATGTAATCTGGAGTCCCACAGAAGGTGCGTGTCATCATGCCCTCATAGATGTTCTCCTTGCACATGCCGTAGTCAGCGATCTTAATGTGGCCCTCTGAGTCCAGCATGACATTGTCCAGCTTCAGGTCTCTGCCAGGAAGGTGTTGGGTCGGTGATGTGGGACTAAGTAAGTTGCTGCAAAAATACGGCTTTCTAGAAGAAACGCAAGTCCAGTTCAGCACCCAAGTGTGCTCTCACCTGTAAATGATTCCCTTTCTGTGCAGGAAAAACAGCCCGATGGCGACCTCTGCTGCGTAGAACCTGCAATGACCGCCAGGGTCAGAAGGCATGCACTGTATCTGTGACACCGTCTGGAACTTATTTACATTCATTAATATACTTCATTGTTTCCTGAAGACGATTTGCTAACTGGAGGTTGGCTTGAAATCATCTGTGGAGGATGCTGGGAGACAACATTTTCTTACACTGCCTGTGGCTCTTTGAACTTCCCCACTTGCTGGATGTGGTACATGAGGTCGCCGCCATTGATGTACTCCATGACAAAGTAGAGCCGGTCCTGCAATAGCCAGGAGGAGTTATTACACATTCACCATGGGAACATCACATTTATGCTCACTTTTATGAAATAATTTTCAATCTCGTTCAGGAAAAATTATGCTGTCTTGTTAACCTTGTATTGATTTGTGATAAAGTAGGGGGATTTACAAACAGTTCTGAATTAAGAGACTTCTGCTTCCGGTTGTATTTATAGGACGAGGTACAAGAAATTCAGAGAACCATTGCAAACTAATTAGTCTATTCCTCGGGAAACCGCTAGATGTCCCGTTCTCCAGAGTAATAGCAGCTTCCCCACACACCTGGCCACCATCATCAAAAGAGGGTTTGAAAAGGAAGCTGGCAGAAGCAGCCCTATGCCAGGTCTTCAGTTGTTCATCAGCACCAACAAAGTTCAGGAGAGCCACTCTTTTTATGAACATAAGAGAGCTTCCTTTCAACCCTAACCTCACTTATTGGTTCCTCTTGTCTTTGTCTGAAGAGTCTTCTCACTGTGAAAACTGCCCTTACGTTACTTTAAAGAAACTCCTAGATTCATGCTTCTGTGTCATTCAAGTAACCAACTGGATTTTCTGACACTTTAATTTCGAGACACTCATGCAGACACACTTACCACCGTCTGGAAACAGGAGTGCAGCTGTGTGAGGAAAGGTGGTTTGTCTCTCAGGGCCAGCACTCTCTTCTCCACCATGGTACACTCCACATCATCGTCCTGGATCACCACATCCTTCTTCAGGATCTTGACAGCGTACAGTTCCTCTGTGGATTTCATCTCAGCCAGCATCACCTGTGGGGATCCATCAGCATGGATGTCAAGTGGTGCAGCAGTTAAAGAACTGGACAGGTGCACCAGGTCTGATTTCTTATGGAACTTGAGCTGAGTGTATCTGAACTCCGCGCAGCCTTACCAGTGGCTCCAGTTTATAAACACCATTCTGGTTTGCTTTGGGTACAAAAAGTCTAGGCCACTATTTTACATAACAGGAAATTTAATTCTGGACTGGACAGGAAACTGACCACAACATAACCACTGACCAACAATGGAGACTGAGCAAGTAGGGCTGTTAAAGGATACTCCAAATGTACCGTATACATGTTTTATACAATATTTTGTAGCTGGTAAAGAGTACCTCCTGGGAAGCAAGTGATTATAAATGCGCAGCAAGCATTTCCCATAGCATAAGTGTAAATTAGAGGTTATGCTGTAGTATGTAACACAGAGTAGATGTAGAGGTGTGAAACCTCCCCACTCAGCACTGCTCACTTTTCCAAAACTGCCCTTTCCCAGCAGTGCCAGGAAGTTGAAGTCAGAGAGGTGGACGCGATCCATGTTGTTGAAGGGCAGGCTGAACCTCCGGTCATCCGAGGGCGTGATCACCTTCTTGCCGGGGCCGAGCCTGGCTTTCTGTGATAATGCGGCATGAAGTACAGATCAGTCTACTCGTGCATTTTCTATACCCTCACAGATCCATAAACACAGAGTTACGATGGACCAGTGAAACCATAGTTAAAAAAACAGAGGATGTAAAAAGACAACTTAAGTTTTAAGGTGGCACCGCATGTGTTCCAGAACCAGGAGATTCAAAAATTTCTTTGCTGTGTCTGAAAGTGGAGCTCTGGGCCAGCCAATCAGAATGGATTAATTTAGCCATAATAGACTGTGTTGCACCTTCGCCTCTTGCTGCTTGCATGAACTTCCGTTGACAGCATGGTTTCAAGGTTTCAAGGTTTCAAGACCTGGTACTGTGATGCTGTTACTCATCGGTGTCAAATACGCAAAGCCCGCTCGCTATCACCAGCATTCTGTCAAAATAACCACTCTACCTCGACTCTCATAACTACCCTTCTGCTGTTTCAGATGCTGCTTCAATGCTTCTAACCATTTTGAGAAGCCCAGTTCCTTAGACATAACTAATTAATAAGAAGAACCAAAAATAGTGATTATTTGGCAACCTGTCCATGGCTACTTTCTGTGCAGTGATCCCACCCTAGTAAGACAAAGTTGAGGTTCTGTAGGGGTAGAAAGAGTTTCTCCTTGCAACTGGGTGAAGTGGGAGGAGGCAGCAGGGTCTGACTATCACACTGATGGGCCCCACCACCTCAAGTTCCAGCTGTTATCTATAGGATCCCACCAGACTGGCATAACTGGTGTCAAAGGCCACTTCCTATAGGTAGGAAGGAGACTGAGGTGTCACAGATGAAGCTCTTCAACATATTTGTTTTGTCGGCTAGCAGTACTGGTGGCGGTCGTTGTTAACCCGGGGCTCGATCGATCCGGTATGAAAATTTGTATTTTTGTCCGCATATTTGGTTCGGCAAATTTTTACGCCGGATGCTCTTCCTGACGCAACCCTCTCCATTTATCCGGGCTTGGGACCGGCACGAAGAAATACACTAGTTTGTGCATCCCCTTGAAAACAACATATTTGTTTTGTACTGGTGCTAAAACCACGAAGGAATCTGTCTGGCAAATGTGGGGTTTGAATGTTCTCCCACATTCACATGGGGTTTCTCTAGTTTGCTTCCACAGTCCAAAAACATGTGTTCCAGACTGACATCGCTAAATTGCTCACAGTGAGTTACTGCACGAGTGAAAGTGTGTTAATGGATAAATGATTAATAACTTGGGAGGAGCGCGCCGAAAAAGCCGAGCTGACACCTGTGTTCCAGCTAAGCTCTGCTAACGGACAGAAGGATGCACGGTAATTTGAAATGCCGTCAACACATTCACTTCCTCCCTCGTATCTGTGCAGGATCTCACCCCACCCCCTGCTTTACAAACTGGGAACACCAGGGAGCCTCGGGCTAAACGTGCTCATTTGACGCGCTGTCTTTCTGCCGCACTCCATGCAAGGGCAGGTGTTCTGCCTGGGGTGCGGCCCTTGGCAGCTGCAGCTGTTATTAAAGAAGAGCTCGCTTTTGTGGGTTTCTTCCCACTTATCACTTTAGATGCTGTGTGCTGAAAGGTTTGGAGCGGAGCTGGCGACCTGGAGCACTGATTCCAGCCAAGTGCTGCCACCATGTGGACATTTATTTTCCATCAATGCTGAAACAGCCAGCAAGGGACAAATGCATTTATCATTTGGTGACCTGTTTGTTGAATTTATAACAGCTTACACATTGGCACTTCTTATCAGTCGTGGAGAACCTGTAATTCTTGAAACACAAGCATATTTGTAGTTCATTTTCACCATTTACAGTGTTTATAATTTCAGTGAATTCCATGTACACGCTGTGGGCCTTCAATAAATTAATTTAGATTAGGCAATCTTACTTTAAAAATTGATACTAACCCCTTTTGTTTTAAATTTTTCTAATATTGTAAAAATATTTAATAAGGGCAAATATATCTACAACATTTTGCTTCTGTATTTACGGGACCAGTTGTTCCTGAACACACATTAAATTTAAAACAGGTTCAAGTTATGCAACTTGTTCAGCGTAATGTTGTCCAAATGGCGCAATCTATTCCATGAAAGGCTCAACTGAGGATCAATAATTGCAAGGTCAGTTTAAACAAAAGCGGTGCATACAGGGGAGTTACCAGGACCAAGACCGAGCAGGAAGAGCTACACTGACTGAACTTGACCCGCTAAGCAGTGAAATCAGTGTCTGTTTACCGGGCTGTTCACAAAGACATTCTGGGACGGAACACATGGACTTCTATAGCCCAGGACTGCAGTGGACTAATAGAAGCAGGAGTGGCAGCGGGGCTCCCAAACATTTAGCCCTCAGGGGCACAATGGGGAGGGTGCAGAGACTGTGTGTTTGTTAGTGCATTTCTGTGTGTGTGTGCGTGCGTGCATGCATGCGCATGAGTGTGGGTGGACAACTGCATGCACGATGAATATAGAAACGTGAGAACCTCATATTCATCTCCAATGTTCACAAACAGGATCAGTTTGTTGTACACAACAGATTACATGTAAACTGCAGTCAGGGACAAAACAAAGACTTGAGAAGGAATACAAAGAGAAAAGAGGAGAGAAAGAAAAAATGTGTGCAGAATAAGAAAGGAGAACATGGAGAAAGAGAAGGGGGAAGAAAGAGAGGAAAGGGTTAGGGTAAAATGGGGGTGATAGAGAGATACTATAAATAATTAAACAATTGCTTTCCTCATTTTGAAATGAAAATCCGCAGAAATTGTCAGTATTTTCCATATTTTGCATTAAGTACACAAATTGTTTCTGAGTGTTTGTTGTGCAAATAATTATTCTTCCTTTGATCTTTGACAGCACATTCAGAATTGTAGCCTTGTATGTGACAAAGAAAAATAAAGAGACAAGATAGAGGGGGGTGAGGCAAGAGGCAGAGCTACCTTGAGGAACTGCAGAGTGTTTTGGCAGGCCTAGAAGAGACAGGAGAAAGCAGAGGACGGGGGATAAGAGGTCAGGCCGTAAGAGAAGGGTCCGTAGGCCCAGAAATTAGGATAGAGAGAAAGCGAGCGAGAGAGCCTTTATGACATCACAGAGTCCAAAGACCACGCTGACACAAACAACATCAAGCTTATAGAACAAAGCATTCTTCACCACAACCCCTATTTTAGGAGCTCGGCAAAATGTAGAATTTTGGTTAAGTGTTTTGTTACTCTCACTGCAATCGAGTTTCGGGTAGAAGCAACAGAGGAAAATGAGATTAACAGGTTCCTGGGGTGTGTTACTTTCATGGGGATTTTTGGAATGTACGATATTTTATCTCACATCTGTTCTCAGTTATCAATGACTTAACCAGCAGTACCATTGACCATCCAGGTGTAATGTTCACAAAGACGCTGTGTTCTTTGAATTGGTGAGAAATGAAGCGCAAGACGGCACTCGATGTCTTCACACTGCTTTATATCTCTGGCCTGGTTTCCATGGTCACCGCGGCATATCCTGAGTGGCGCACCACCTCGACAGCCCAAGGACACCCAGTGTCCTCAGAGATGGTGGGGGGAGGGCCAAAATATCAATAACACATTCTTTGCAACAAAAGCATATAGATGAGGAGATGCGCTCCTCTTTTTTCGGAGAGGAGCAAGACCCACAGCGAATGGTGCGGCATGTCTTATTGCACTGCGCCATAGTGAGACCTTTAAAAAGGTTTCAGTCAAGCCACAATAATGATGGAACAGTGACACTGGGAAAACCATGCTTATGCAGACATGTTCCACAGGTGCTATTCTAATACTCCAGCTTGTAGTGAGCGCAGAGCTGAACAACTACAGGGAAATTTCAGCACGGCACATCACATCATTGGGACTGGAAAAAAGCAGCGAGGTTTCCATTTGCTAAAGCTACATTAGGGTTCTGTTTGATGACCGACACAACATCTAGGACAGCTCAACAGGTCAGAGGGCATTTGGCTGGAAACTACTCAACTCTTTATGCCATGAAACAAGGTACGACATCATAACACATTGTGACAGGTTATGCGTTATGATTCTCACCTCAAACTTCTGCCTCAGCTCCAGGTTGCCATCATTCACGTCAGGGATGGGCACGTTATAATACTCTCCCTCCTCCTGGTTCAGCATCTTGTACCTGAGGTGAATACAGTGAAGAATTATTCATCACGTCCTCTTATTAGCCTGCTCAGCAGATTAATAAAATGCATATTTATATATTTAGATCAGCCACTTGTTGAGCTGGACTCATCTTAATCAAGGTCAGGTGTTTCAATCAAGGGAATAAGAGCAATTCTGCTACTGGGACTTAAACCCACAATATTGTGCTTACCAATCCAAGCCACAATGTACAGAAATGGCAGTGAAAACACTAAAGCAAAGTAGCCGATGCAGCATGTTTTGACCCAGAACATGGCCACACCGTGTCACTGTTAAAGAAGGTGCTCTGTGCTCTGTCTTCTTTAGATTGCGATGCTGCTTATTTTTGGTAATAAGCAAAGGTTGATCCTCCAAAGAACAGCAAACCCCAGCTTGGTAAAAGTGACCAAAACAGACATGACAAATAGTGCAGTTTATATGTGGGCTCAGTGGCAGTTGCTGAACTGACTTTCTCAAAGCAAAGAGGTCTTTTTCCCTTAAGAAAGCCCCCCTATATCACCTGGTTTTCCACCTTTCTTGGCTCTAACCTTTGAGGCTAACGAATCCAGAGGAACAGGGCCTCATTATTTCCCCAGTGGTTCTATACTCTAAACAGAGCACCTCTCTGAGCTCAAAGGGCACCACTGTGGGAGCTTCAGAAGGACCTGCCCATGGACATTAACCATGCAGAACTGCAGCGCTATGATCTATGGCTGCCTCAACCAAGACATATCACACAGGAGGATGAAATAAGAAACATTTCTAAATGATCTTCAGATACTGAGAAATGAAGCCAGAGTGTTGTTAGTTGGACTGGAAGGCATTTGCTTCCTCTTGCACTGATGCTGATCTTCTCTAAGGGGATTTCTGTCCCCCAGCATATTGGGTTGTCTGACGGCTCCTACAAAGAAGTGCAGTATCTGGGGTAGCTGTTAGGTTATAAAACTTCAGGTTCAAATCTCTTAAAGGAGAATGATTGTTGCATTAGTTGGGAACTTGAACTAATTCACAACTAGCTACAGTGTGCAAGTGTAAACCTGATAATTGCTGAGTAAAGGCCACTGGAATGAGTGATGTCATGAATGATGTTGTGAAGAATGTCATGACTGACATCACAACCTATGTGACACATGTTAATTCTCACCAGCCACACACGGGGGATTTAATCAGCTCCGACACGCCAAAGGACATGGAGCCCATGAAGTCGTTCCTGGTGGTTCGGTCCCAGTCCCACACTTCTACTGACAACCGCCGGTCCTTGTCCAAAGCCTTCAGCTTGCTGAGGAAACAAACATATAGTACAGAAAATAAATCACTCCACATGGGTAAAATTGGGGTACAAACCAGCTGAGAAACAAGACTAAAGATAACTCCAGTGGGAAAAGCCATCCCTTCTCCAAAGATGGGCTACAATTTAGAAAAGCACTGTATGTTAAAGCAGCCAGCAGCAGGTGTTTGGAGCCTGAAACTTTTCAAGGTGAAACTATTCTCCAAAGATGGGCTACAATTTAGAAAAGCACTGTATGTTAAACTTTTCATGGGGACAACACTGCTATGCTGTGTTGTTCACCCATGACATATAAACCTTTGAATCTTTGAATCTTGAATCTATTGGAACTGCATGTCCCTGTGGCTGTGGCTCACTCACAAGGTGAAAGATTCATTCCAGGTGGGGTTGAGGGAAGAGCGGATGGTCCTGGTCTTCTGCTTGGTCTCATTTTTGGGGTCTGGGATGAGTTTCAGCTTCACATATGGGTCTGAGAGCCCATTGGGGTCCATGGGAATTAGGTTCCTAGCCTCCCCAACTTCAGAAAGAGAAGAAAAGGTAACCATCAGAGCTGAACATTAAGGGCTACCAATGTCAAGAACCAAGTCTGTGTTGAAGAATGACAAGCATACGCAGCTGGAAGTGCTGCCATGAGTCGGACACCTTTCACAGGTTATCATTATTCTGCCAGTGAACACATGTACAGAATGCTGTCATGTCAGAATCAAATTTCTAAAAAGCAGTCAGGACAGACACATGCCTACATCTTTCAACCTAATTTCTACAACAAAAATGAAGAATAATAGAAATGTCCACTTTATTCAGCGACTGCAATACCAGATGTGATCAACTGGTGGCAGTCTAGCTCCTCCAATGCGTTTGGTATTTGACTCTCCCCTTTTGCTGCATCTCAGCAGACCCTTCTAGCAAAGCCAGAGGCGCAGCTGTATTGCTCCCTACGTACCCAGGAAGGATATCATGTTAAACACCTGTTGACTCATTAGCTTCACATGCGGCTTACTTTACTGCAAGCATCCCAGAATGACTGAACAAATGTGTCCTCTCCCTGTTTAGACCTCGCACTTCCACTTGCATCTCCACGAGGAGGACCCCAGTGGGGGATCAGACTCTGCCCTCACGTTGGATCCAGTGTCACTGAACAAGGAGCCCCCCACAACTGTGCCCATCACCCATCAGCAGTCTGTGAAAAACAGGAATAAGGATTTTCTCCCCATTTCTGTTGCTTGGATACAGCATCCCAGTAGCTCCCTCCCTACAGTACATTTCCCTAGCCTTCGCTTCAGGAAAAAGACAACAGCAGCTAAGGCTAAATTGCCAAAATTGATCTGGCCCCGGCTCAAAGAAACTCCCCGCTTTCTTCTGATAACCTGAAATGTGGAGAATACAAGAGTTTCATTCCCTGTATAATATGCTTCACTCACCTACAGACTATTTCAAATGCAGTATTATTCCTCCTGAGCAGCTGCGAATACAGCATGTATAGTATTATGTTACCATATACATAACTTTGACTCAAAACAACCTTTTAGTGATACATAGAGTTGGTGCAATACTTCAGTTGACAGCTACATCCTTAGCACATCTATCAATTGTTATTTGCCAATAACTGCTAAGAGGAGTTGCATGAGGTCCAGAGCCTATCCCAGACAGATAGGGAGTTAGGCCAGGAAGGGCACAGGCTGAATACAGTGCCAGTCCATCACAGCTGAGCTACACCTACACATCAGAGTCGTCAATTGGCTTGATACACATCTTTGGACTATGGGACAAAAACCACACAAACATGGGAAGAAAATGCAAACTCCACACAGCCTGAGCCTGACTGAAACCCATATCTTAGCACACAGCCACACAGCCCCGCAGCTATGATGCACCAGCACCACCCACTGTGTCACTTGGCCGTCTGTCTGTAACCATTATTCTATTTTATTTAAACTACAGACAGATGTATCTAATAATACTGAAAATATTCCAGAAGGACAAGATGATTACCACTCTCTCTGTCACCTGTAAGTGTCCAAAGTGGGTAAATCATACATGGCAATAAAGTTACACCTTTCTTTCTCCTAATGGCACCCATTTTTCAGCGAATCTTACTGCTGTAAGGAGGGGGGCATAGGCGGTGGGCGCACGTCTCATTTCATCATCTATGTATTCTGAAGCTGAAAATTATTCATCGAGTCCCCAGATGGAACCTGCCAATTACTGTCAATGAGTCAGTCACCATTGACCACAGTCACTTGTTTGCCAAGCGGAAGGCATCTAGGACGCTACGGTCCAATCAGCTGGGGCCACGGCGACGGGTGAATTTCACTTCACAGAACTTCTCGGCCTGTCACAGGAGTGTCTATACCTTGGTGAATTTTCCTGAATAAACAAAGCTACTGAACACTGCTGTTGGCCCCACAGAAGCAGCCTCGCACAGCCCGGACGGTGAGGGAGACTGAACACAGCAGTTCAGCGTCGTGAATGTTTTTCTGTTCTCACACAGAGGTCACTTCATTCATTCTGTGCTGCGGTGACATTTGCATTGAAGGTAGAATAATTTGTTTGAATGATTCACCGCAGGGAACGCGGTGGCCTCCTTGATTAGATTTGGGTGGAGAAGAGCAAAACCGCAGCAGGCCAAATGAATATAAAGTGCAAACCCAAAAAATGTTATAAGCGGTAAATACTGCAGTCGTGCAATGGGACCTATTAGCACACAGCAAACCATTAGTACACAAAGGTCTTTTCATTGGTTATTGTTCTGGACAACAATTCCCCGAAGCATGATAATAATCAGCACGCTCATCCTGTTCAGTTTATCCATATGAAAAGTTCACCAAAGAGCAGCACTTTAAAAACGAACCAAAAACTGCAGAGCCCCACATCAGACCCACCCACTGCAGTATTATAATAAATACTATTATAATTTATGTGGCTGTTGCTTTTGTGCAGTGTGACTCACAGGGGTAGTTTTGTACAAGGCAAAAAGCAAATTTCTACTGATTAAAAAATATCTTTTGCATAAATATTTGGTAAAAAGGGGGCATTACAAATGCTGAATCCTGACACTCCTGTTGTATTCACCCTGCTTCATAGCCTCCTCTCAACCTCTGGCCCATGATCAGGTTAAGGTAAGAAAACTATAGTGAAATACTTATTTATAGAATGAGGGGGAAAAGGAAAGAAGGTGTCAAAAACTTCCTTTCTTCTGCAGAAAGACAATGGACGGTTAAAGGTGCAAAAATATTTTTGAGCAATGTGGGCTCATAATTATTTTTAGCCAAACAGGAATTACTTATTTATTTTTTCTGGCTGATTTTTTTAAAGCAGTATAATAATTGCACAAAAAGCATACTAGAGCATATTTCAATGAGTAATTCAGGTTAAGCACCTGTCTCAAGAGCCCAACTTCTGGACCCCTCCTTGGGAATTCAACCAGGAAATACATTAGCTTGTTATTGCACAGCCCAAATAGATCACAATTGCCTGTCTGCAGGGGGTTCATCCAAATGACTGATATGTTGGTAAAGGATGATGACTTGGCATAAACATTTTCAGCTTCAATTCCACTCTTGATACTACTGTATTGCTCCAGTATAAATATTATGCCATGTAGCTGTGTAGACTGCTTGGGATGAAACCATCAGCAAATGAATGATAATCTGGCATAGTGCTCAGAGCTCTTATATTACAATAAAAGGGTGCAAGTTCAGATCCTTGTTGCAGGCTCAATCAAGATATTTACCATGAATGTTCTTAAGAAGAATTACCCAGTTCTGTAAATGTGTAAATTATTGCAAGTAGCTCAGCATACAAATAGAATTCTGCAAATCAACTTGTGCAAAGGTGTTAAAACCTAATAATGATTAATAATAGCCAGCGGACTGCTTTTTCTTATTTGTATTAATTTGAATAGTCCAACTCTAAGTATTCAATTGTACTGCTTTAGCTGATTTAATGTACTGAAAATGTATAAATACACATGCATCTCTTCCATGAGTTAAAATTGGTTATTAAGCTGTTAACGTTTCTGGAAGTTGGGAACATTAAAATGGCAGTTTTGGATGAGTATCTTTATTTAAGTTTTTTTAAAGAAACGGTACTCAAGTACTGAGTACCGTTTCTGACTACTCTGCCCATATGTTGTTTAATGCAGTAAAATCCTCAGTGTAGGGCTGAGGCCCTCAGGCAGCGATTGACTTTTGTAGCCCACCACTGTGCTGTTTGACAGACAAAACTCCTTTGGTACTTTGGTTACAGCTTAATCGCATGCTTGTGTTGCTGGGGTGGAGGGCACTTCTCCAGGATGCACATAGAACTGTTACCAGTTAGAGCTAAGATGCTCCTGCAGTCAGCATGCCTCATTCTCCACATCCATGTGAGCTCAACTACATTTCTCCACATTTCAAGCCACCTTCAATGACTTCCACATGTCGCACCCACCTGTGACATGGAGCTTGTCGCCGCTGACCTCCGCCTTGAGGTAGAGCCGCCCCCGTCGCTCAGTGTGGTCTGTTCCACACAGGCTAGGCACGTTGGTCACACACTGCTTGTGTACGTTCATGTCACAAGCTGTGCAGATGAACATACAGAGGTGGACAGACAAAACCAAGTCAGATAGGTGAGGATGGTTAAGGGAGGGGGCTCATCCATTTCTCTAGGGTGAACCTGTAGTTCTTCCTATGCAATCGATTCCTGTAAACTAACTGGCCCAATAAGAAAAGGTGACACAAATGTTATCCTATCAATGATTTTTAAATTCAGAGTCCCTGAAACACTTCAGCAGAATTGGGTGTTTAAAAATGATGAAGATCACATTTTAAAGTTTTTTTGTTTCCTTTAAACAACATTATATCTTAAACAAACAACATACAAGAAAGATAAAGTTGCAATATACAAGAAAGAAAGTGTGCACTCATTGTGTAGAGTAATGAAAATGAGACCATGCACCAGCATATACTGCACCCAGGTAAGAAGTGGGGAAATGTAATAACACCCAGGCTTAGTGAGACCTGCGCAGAACCTCATTCTCCCAGCAGGTGTGTAACTCTGCCTTCCACCTTTGCCATAAAGTGGACCACATGCCATAAACTCCCACTGGTTCCAAAGTCATGTTCCCAAAAGTGTGCCAAGAAGCATGGTAGGAAGCTGGCAGAACTATCTACCTCCCTCCACTGCATACATCCTGTCTGTGAAGGGGAGCACAATGACCACTGACACTCCTCTCTAACCATCGCTAAGCATGAGACCCCAGAGATGTTCTGCAGCCACAGCTCTTGCCAATGTGGCTGTGTGGATGTCCTAACACGTATATTTTTTCCCCAATAAATCACCAGTGAAACAGAGAGAGAATAAAATTAGTCCACTTAAGTAGACTCAAAAGGTGTCATGTAACCTTCCATTCATCAGATTTCCATGTCCAGGGTAGTAACATCTGGTGAGTCTTACAAAACATGGGAATTATTGTAGAATCATTCTTAGAGAGCATCATAAAATAGGAATTCCCCATCAAGAATTTTGCAGTGAAATGCAAGCTGAATAGTTAATGTGCTCCATCTTCAGAACTTGTGGTCAGTAAGGTCCTGCAGGGATCAAGACAGAATGATGATCCGTAGTTTTCGTGGGAGAAGTAGCTCACTCTGCGGAAGGTAAAAAGTTAAGTAAGAGCTTTGCTGATGCAGCTGTGTCGCTGGGTTTACATAAGTGACAGAAACAAAGTTCCACTGGGTATTGGGAAAAGGCATCACCACAAACCTCCCTAGGACACCTGGGTATACATGTGGACTTGTCACAGCAAGCAGGTAAGATTCTGAATTTTCAAGCCAGAGGAATACTGCAGGCCTCAAGGGCCAAAAGTCATGCTGCTACAGCCCACTTTGCTCTTAAATGATAATGAAAATGGTTGCTTGAATGAAAGTTCAACAACTGGTGGTCCATGAGGTGACACCTACAAAATGTGTAAAGTACTGGACCACTGTACACTAAAGGGATCAACATTTCGCACCACAGTGTTAGTGACAGACAAACAAACTCCTACTAAAACAATTGAGTCTTCATTTGTACTTGCCCACCACATGCATTTCACAGAATGGAACTGTTTCAGCTTTAAAAAATCATTATAAAGTGTGCGAGGGCAGACCCTGCTATGCCAAGTGTTTCAAAGTCTGCATCCAAATCAAAAACTTGGAAGACTTCAGCCTCTTGGTCATTATTTAATCCGTTTGCATAATAAATGGGTCTGTGGAGGTCGGTGGCAACAAGAGTTAATCTATATATTCAGTTCTAGTGGTTCATGCTGACCGGAGACAAAGGAAATTGGTCTATCTTGTCTTTGTCTCGTCTTTAAAATGCCAATAAAACTATTTAGTTACTATTAGGTACAAAGTTAGCGGGTCAGTCTAGTCAGTCATTTAAACTGTTTTTCATACATTCACTCACGATATCTGTGGTATATCCTTATCTACCTTAATATTTCAAAGGTCCTGGTCTACAATGTAGAAAGAACACCAATTTCAAAGTCACAATGATCCTTTCCCAATGTTCACACCTCATCTCTGTTCAAAGGCATGTTCCTCATCAAAGTAAGAATGGCAGGTGAATCTTAATGCTGGCATATAACATAATGTCACATTTTCTTCCTCTGAGGGGGGAGCTATGTTGTAAGGCCAGTCTCTGCTACTTACGTTCGCATTTCATGCCCTGGTGGATGAGTCCGTAGAGCAGGGACCCGCAGTGGTCACAGAACGTAGGGCTGCTGTAAGTGTGGATCTTAAACTTGTGCTTGCTCCGGGGGTCCTGCAACAACATGGAAGGAAGAGATTGAACACCCCCCAGAATGGCTAAGAAACAGCATGGTCAAAGTCGGAACATTTGCATGCCGTATCTCTGTACTCTGCAAATGCACAGCAGGGTACGAACCATTCAATCAGCTTTGAGTATATTAATGTAAAATGCATCATACAAATCAGTGTACTGGTGGTAAAATATGATGCTCCCACTTGGGAGGTGAATGTGCAACCATTTGGTCACAATTTGAGCTCTCTTCCTGGCATCACCACACACCATTCCCACTAGACCCAAAAGCCCTCAGCCTTCTGGCCTTCCCTTCCGCCCCCTCTGCCAGTTCCCAGCTCCCAAATTAGCTACACTATGTTTCATTGTTAACAACTGACTTAACGGGAACACGGGGACGACTAAAATACACAGAGTGCACGAGAACCCCAGAGGAGACCTGCGTTGGATCCTCTGAGTCCGGCTGCCAGGCAGACGCGAACAGAGGCGCGAGATAATGCCTGGTTAGCCAGCTAACGCGGCGTGCCGGCCATGCGCCCACGCGCCGCTCTCGGAAATGCGCCGTTCCCTTCTCGCGCAGATGCTCCTGTCAGCAAAGTTCCCGCGGATTCCCGTCATAAAAGGCGTGTGTGGACTGATCTAAGGTGCTCTGTGTGGAGCGAACCCAAATCCCCGTGGGGCCCCAAGAGAGTCCAATCAGAATGGCTGAGAAAGCATTTTCTCAGATGGGAGGTTTTCCATCTAAGTGGAGAAGGAAACATGAGGGTTATAAATAAACACACCACAATGAAGACAGAATAACTGGGTTGGCAGAGAAAATATATTTTCCTCCAAGTTTCAGCTGCTTTCCACCCTGGAGAAATCAAGGGGATGAGTGGCAATCAATGGACTGTAGATGCCAATAGAAGCTGAAAAAAGAAGTGGAATTAATAAGAAAAGGTTAACTACACCAGTGGTTACAGGTTCGTATATCAGACAGGGAATGGCTAATGCACAGTTATTTACACCTCCCTCTGACCTTAGCTAAGAAGCGGGGTTAAGTCTCTCAGGGAACCCGTTCTGAAGTGGTGTGACATGATGTCAGAGCGTTGCGTAAAGGTGCCCTAAGTCACGGAGAAATGATCTTTCAGTGGTTACTGCAGTTGCAAAGTTCAGGGACCCTCCTGGGAATTGGCAGAGTTCAGGTTTCAGGTCTGCATTCCACCTGCTTGTGTCCTGAACAGGAAGCAGAGTACTTGGGGACCTGGGCTGTGGACTGAGTACCGCTAACAGGCCAGATGAGTGGGATGACTGGTATTAGTAACACGAGTGGTATTATTTGTATGAACGGTAAGAGCGTTGCGCAGCACACACGCGGGAGCATCACAATGCTGCAGATAAGATCTCGTCTCTTCAAAATTTACCCCACCGAGAACAGAAACAACTGACATCACCATGGTGCTGCTAATTTGCATTGCAGCACCATGGTGATCTCAGTTGTTTCTGGGCCCAGCACGGTTGTTGTAGCCTGCAGACAAAGAGGCACCTCTGCAGAGCAGGGAGACCCCCCTTCCTCAACAGGCAGCTTTACTTCAGACAGGCAAAGTGACTCCAGTGGCCTGGCCTTTAGAGCAATACCCCCTGGCTCAGGCTACTAGTATCTGACTGACAGCAAACCCAGAGGGGGCCGGATATGTGGCGGGCCACTTGTCTGACCCGCATGTCCTAAAGCTTTCCTAAAAGCTGTGGCTGCTCGGAGGGAAAATTTCCAGGTTTGAACAAGAACTTTACTCTCTGCTTCCAGAATCCAGCACTCTTTTTATTTCATCTTACATCCATCTTTCATTTATACACAAAGTATATGTGAGGATAAGTGAAAAAGTATACATAATAACGTTTTAACTTTTTATACAGTTGGCTGCAATAGTACTTGGAGATACTTTTTGACTTACCCTCATATACAGCTACATCCCTACCATGAAGCTCTACTCATATGCAAGTAAAACTCCAAACCTTCAAGGTTTTCAAGCCTCTTCAGATAAAACTGTCTGGCTAATTAGCAAATAGTAAGTAAGTGTACCACCCTCCAAACACAGCCTGAGACCTACTGGAGGACTGAGTGTCTGGACCATAACAAACTCAGATGTGGAGGGATAACACACGGTCCAGAAGCTTTGAGAGGAAGCAGTGAGCCTGTTTCAATGAGCCTCTTTCAGGAGGACCCACTGCGCACATTCAAGCTGCCGCTAAGAAGCCTGAATAAAGACACTCTGAAGGGATGCTGTGCACAGCCTGACCTGAAGGTACGATGTGAAAAAATGGCAACAACCAGCGCTGTGAAAGAGCACTTTCGCCCAGTAAGCGAGACAAGAGTTTGCTGCTCAGCCATTTATGGCCGGTAACACAAATTCAAGAAGAAAAAACATGGAATCATGCACTCATCGACTATTTCACTGTCACCACCTCCTCACCTCTGTCACATACGTATGGTTTTTAATTGTAAACACTGCTTAAGAGCTCAGCCACTAGATGCAGTTTCCCAGGATTCCAGTATTGCTCTGAAGATGAATTATGCATAAAAAGTGATCTTTTTGTTTTTTACACAACTATGTCTTCCATGCTTGAAACCTCACAATTTTTAAATGAATGAACTGGATCCATGAAATCCATCAAACCATAATATCCAAGAAATACAAATGGAACTGTTGTTGGGTCAGCTGTTTGTCAGTAATACAGTTATTCATTCATGTCTTACACTTTTTGAACAGCTGGATGTTGGGGTGAGGTTCCCTTTATGCTATCCCTCTTCTGCATACCTTGTGGAGTAAAATCCTCTGAATTTTATTTAAAATGTACCTTAATATTTTAGAAACAAGTTACACGTTGGTGTCTGAACATGTACTGTATGTGCACTGTCAAGATGAAAATATTACATTCTTCACAAAATTGTCATTGATGGTACATGTAAAGGTACATGTAATCCTATGATAATCTGATGTTCCCTGTGAGCTAAGTGATGTTGTCATGGTGATGGGAGTTTAAACCAATCAGTTGAGGGCTTGAGGCTACTGCAAGACATGGTGACTTCTAAGATGGACTGCTAGAAAAACATCACAAAAGGGTAAAAATGTGGCTTTGCTGCAATATGGCCTTCAAAATCATAGAAATGTTTCCACGCACAAAAATGGTGCAAAAAAAAAAAAAATCAACATTCATCTGGTCTGTCATCAGATGCACATGCAATTCTTTTTGAATGAAGACACTCAATGACCTTCTAGCTTAAAAAGAAAATCATTAATACTTGCACTTTTTTGTTTTTGCATCAGTAAAACGTGGTCACATTCAACAAGTCTGTTTCGAACGGCAAATTTAAAGACAGCATAGGGTCTTCTGTGCACAGCATTGTGTGCCTGTTTGTGTTTTAATTACGCTGCCTGCCGTACTCACTAGTGGGACGATGGTATCCGTGTGCACCAGACGGTGGGGACGGAGGAGGGGTGGGGGGGCGCAAGCGGCCATAGCCAGCCGCATCCTCCCACGCACAGCTGATCCGCTAGGATTAGACGCCTGGTGTTGTTCTCCTCCTCAGCGCTCGCGAGTTTTACCCCCATAAAGTGGAGGACAAGCCGTTTCCGTGGTAATCGCTGATCACCCTGCCCCGCTCACTCTCCCAGATTATGAGTGATGGAGCTGAGATTGCAGGCGTCATTACAGTTCAACACCAGGGGCTCTGACCAGAAGGTAGCTGGCACAAATCCCGTGAGCAAGGCCACCGAGACTAAATCCAACTGTTCTGGCGTGCCGCAAAACAGGTTTCACAAAAAGCAACAGAACATAAAATAATCCCTTCAAAAATTGCTAATAAACTGAATTGTGAATTCCTAACAAATTGCAACAAGAGTGTCATTCTATTACTGTATATATTAATAGCTATTATTCTGTTAACATTATTACCAAGAGTATAAACACGTCCAATTTCAAAATCATGAAAAAGCATTTTCAGTATCCCTGTCAAAAACACCTCTTTTGAAAACAAACAAAAACAATATCATGGTCAATGTCCAAATTAATTTTCCCGGGTAAAGCTATTAAACACAGCTCCGGATAAACAAGAAAGGCTTAATTTCTTGCATTTTGTTACCTTAGTACTACATATCTGTTTTGCGTGTTAGCCTGTAGGGTCTATTTCTATTAAATAAAACCCTAGGGTAAGTACAACTATTTATTCATTAAAAATGTGCTCTGTGTGCAAATAAACTGGAGGGCATTAAGTGCAAACTAGTATGAGTACCAAACACACAGACCATCGGGCCTTGCAATTCTGCTGGAAATAAAACACAGGACGAATCAGCTTCAAGAAATGCACCCCACTCAAAACCGTGCTGCCAACCCTCCAGCCAAAAAAGTTATTATAATAAATGCAGCATTTTACAGTTTAATTTCTGACTTATGCTGGACTGCTGCCTATTCAAGGCAGAGTACATGTGCTGGACATGGCCGAGCTCAGGGGCAGCAGTGAGACCCAAGTCCCATGTGAATTCACCTGGAGCAGAGGACTCTCATTGCATTTAGGGGCCTTTAAAGCCCTGCTTGTTGAATAAAACATCAAAAGGCAGCAGGAATTAGCTATTAGCAAATCAAACACTGCCCGATGGTGGTGGAGATGCACAGCGTCTTGCATGGCGCAAATTGGGAAACGCTAAGCGGAAGCCCCTTCCTTCGGCTCTGCATAATTAACACCGGAGCAAAACCCGGACACATCAGTCGCTGGCTGGGCCGCCCGTGTGCCGGAAACCCTGGAAGAGAGGGACGACGTGCCGCCAGGTTCGGCTCTGTTCTCTGCTTAATGAATCAGAAGCAGCTGTAATGTGATGGCCTGAAGTCACTTTGGCCTGGCAGTTCACTAAGGTCAGGACAAGCACCAGCGTTGAGACCCAGAGAGTAGAACAGCAGGAACGGTATAAGCAGAAGTGGGCTTGGGGCAATTAGAATCAACAGGCCACAGTGCAGCATGGTCTTCTCTGGTGAAGACACCTGAACTTATCTTTCCTTGACGGAAAGAAAGCAATGGATGAAAGTTCATTCACCTCAAGCCAATTTACAGCTAGCAACAACGGGACCTGCAGCCCTCAAGGAGTGGGACAAGCCGAGTCGTTCAACTATCCACAAGTCAACATACAGAATCCCATCCATCACCATGAGAGCTAGATCTATGTTTGACCTCATATAAATGTGCTGCTTTTTCACACGCGTTTGAATGTTTTGGTTCACGTTACTAGCGTACACACTGATGAAATACCTGCTGTGGTGAGGATACTTTACCCACCCCTCATCTATTATAAAAAATTATACATTATCATATAAACAATCCTGCACAAAAAAATGCAGAAACTAAACAAAAATTAATAATTAAATATAAAAGGTATTTTTTGTGCTTGACAATGAGTATAGAAGAATAAATATTTTTTCGGCCATCGGTGTTACCTCCAAATTCCCAGTGGTAAACTACAAGAGAAACAGTTTTTTCTGACAGAGTAAGCATATCCATGTTATACAAGCTAGCTGATATGATTCAACTAATTGAATGAACAATTACATATTTATACAGTTTATTTCTAAAAGCTTGTACTGGATCTGTCATTTTTGTTCCAAGTTAGAGTTAACAATCAATTTTTGTGACTGGTGTAGACTGACAGTAGAACAGGAAGCAGGAAGTATGTACAGTAGCTAATTTTGTTACAGAAGAAGCCAAGCGTCCACATAGCTCACAGAGGAACCTAATAGGCAATCGTAGACATAAAATTATAATGCTATCATGAAAAAAAGGCCACTGTCCAAAAACATATATACTGTCGATAGCGATTGCAACAGTTTTCACCTGTATGGCACCTGATGATATGAGGAAAGGGTATGCACCTGAACTGAGAGGATGGTGTGCAAACAGTTGTGGCGGATCAAAGTGGTCACCAGGCCTGGCAGCCATACTTAAAGTGAACACAATTGCCAGGCAGTAAAAAAGAATGTTTATAACCCGTTCATCGGTTTGATCTAAACTTCGTAGATTGCTTCTACTTTTCTCTAAGCGTGGTAAAGAGCACTACACAAAGACACACAGCCTCCTCACAGCCCAGAGAAACAGCCAAGCAGCTAAAGATAGAGACAGTATTGGCTATAAGGGCTGGGCGATTAAACTCACACTGTATATGTGATGGCTCTACTAAAGGGCATTATGGGAAAAATGCCATTAACAGGGCTGGTGTGAATTCTCTTCATACAAGGAAAAAAGCAACCACCTCCAGAAGGTAAACCAATGTCTCCCATGAGCTTAGAAGAAAGTCATAAAGTAAGACACAGCAGTGACCATACAATCCAATTTATCACACATAAAGACACAGTGTGTGTGATCAAACAGTTGGTTCACAACTCTTTTTTTCACTGAAATGTACTCAATAAAAAAGTGGCCTTAAGTTATCCAGCTCTTTGGAACTGCTGGGATAAAAGATTTTAAAAGGTTGCAGAACTATGGCTACTACAAACATGGGCACAATTTCACACTAGTTCTGCTACAGATGGTCTTCGACTTACGATGGTCTGACTTAACAATTTTTCAACTTTACAATGGTGCGATAGCGATGTGCATTCAATAGAAACCGTACTGTACATCGAATTTTGAATTATTCCCAGGCAAGCAATATATGATACAATAGTTATTAGACTTTATAACTCCTCCCCCTTTCTGTAGGGATGGCACCAAGGCATCTGATTTCCACTTCAACTTTATCCTGACTTTTTTCCTGTAGATACTTATATAATATAATTTAATATAATTTAATTTCATTACTTCTTGACTATCTCTTTCTTGTACTGTAGCACTGAGCATGGTGTTGACATAAGAATTTCCTTAGGGATCAATAAAGTTTTCTCTTATCTTATGATACTCTCTCGATGCTGGGCGGCAGTAGTGAACTGCATCTTCCAGACTGCCACGCAGGTCACCATTGTATACTGTGCAGTGTTCTGTGTTGTCAGCGTTTTTTTGGATACCCCCACCAGATCTACACTATGTTTTGTGCATCCATCATCTGGATCGTCTAGGAAATGCCCATCTGTGTCTCTAAGTCTCTTGAAAGCAGCATGAAAGCAGAAAGCCCGTAATGACTTTTAAGGCAGGCTAGGCTATGACATACGGTAGGTGCCATGGTGTGGGTGGAAGCAATTGTGAGACAGTACGGTAATAAGTTTAAGCTCCGTTAAACTTTTTACTGAGGGTTGTTTCTGACAAACAGTGTTGCCGTTAGCTGGGAGCTAGTGCTAAACATAAGCGACTGGCAATAAACAAAAAGGGAAGATGCAACAATTCAAAATAAACAAAATACAAGGTCTTAGCAAGACAGTGCTTGCAGGAGAGTTCACAAGGAGCAGCGGAAACTGAGCACTGACAAGAAGTCCAGGTAGGAAATAATGTCCAGGATTGGTTCCTACGCCAATCAATCCTCAGTGCGAAGACCGGGGAGGAGAGGCCGCCTATGTTCCATTGCTGAAGTGGGCACGGCTGTGACAGTAGGTTAGATGTACATTCGTGCGCCGCCTAACACCATGTTGGTCAATAACGGACCACATATACGATAGTGGTCTGTAGCCTAGGAGCAATAGGCTACACCCTATACAAGTCAAATGGTATGTGATGCGGTGCACGTACATACTATGATGTTCGCGCAAACCAAGAAATCACCTAACAACCCATTTCTCAGAATATATCCCTGTGAAAAGTGAAAATGCATTTTCGACTTACAACGGGTTTATCGGAACGTAACCCCATCCTAAGTTAGGGACCACCTGTGTATTGTGACCACCAAAGTAACCAGGAGGAGAAAAATCACCATTTTCCTATAAGCTGACGACAGCTTGTAAACTTTTCATTGAAGGAGAAAAACAATCTGGCCTACAAGCATATGGAAACAACAGTTTGAGAAAGAGTAACAGATAATACAAGCCACTGCCAGCAGACTCCACTTCTGTGCCATTGTGCCAGCTCAGTGTCACGCAGCTAAAGGTCAGCTACCATGCAGTCTGGCATTCAGTTGCCTGCAAACAACTCCATACCTTGTCATGCCGTCTCTTCCTATTAAATTAATGGCTGTTTTCACTTTTACCTGCTCTGCTGGGAAGCAAAACCAAGTGAGAAATGCTATTTTCTTCTTATCCTCTTAGTTTCTTGTGCTTGGCTTGCAACCAGTGAGCAAAGGGTTTGCGATTAAAAATAAGAAGGTTATCTAATGTGCCTAACGTGGTTGGCCGAGCGCTCACCACGGTGTCAGATGTGCCACGGCCCAATATTCCTGCCAGCGGGCGACCGGCGTGTTACCGGCAGCAACTCAAACAACGGCGTGATTATAGCGATGTCTGCGTTCATCCTTGCTGTGGTTATGCAACTCGCGCAGCTGCTCTCTCCTAAATGCAATCCAGCGCTGCAAATAGGAATGCAGGCAGAAGCAAACTAAGTACAGACCCTTGCCATTTTCGCACCCCTGCCTCACAGCAGCTAAATTCATTCTGCCCCGAGTTGCCCAGTTTTGTTTCTTTGACTTACAACCCTAAGGCCATGGTGAAGAGTCCTGACACTAATGGTGACTGTATGGTGCGTGCAAACATAAGTGCACGTATTGTAGCGCTTAAAAATACACAGGTACGATATAAGCTTAATGGCCAAACATCCTAAGTCGTATGTGATCCGTTTATTTGCACAACTGTAAATCTGAAAGTAATTATTAATTTGTTCACCATGGCCGGACGTCTGTGACTGCTTAATCATCTTGGATGCTGAGGCCAAGCAGCCGGGAGAAGGTTAATGCTTCTCTCTTCCTCCCACTGCCTTTGCTCTAAATCAGCAGCACAGGATTTTGTTGGGGTCTACGGGGGGGCAAAAGGTCCCAGGAGAACTTGTGAAATGACTGTCAGTGCCGTGTGATTTGCTTACATCCGGCTCTGTGAGGCAACAGTGGCACCACTGTGTGTCTGGATGCGAGGGGCTGTCTCTCCTTTCCCCCCACCTCCCCTGGGCCCCGCTGCGCTTGGCCACCGGCGCAGATCTACGTCACACTGCTTGTTTGATCGGCTGCCGCTCCTGTCAGGAGCAACCCTGAGCGCAGAGTAAAGCCTGACTTACACTTTACTTGTTTTTCCTGGGGGTTCAGGCGAGGAGAGGATACGAGACAAAACACTTGGGAGGGGAACGGTCTCGTAAGCACAGAAAAACAGACAAATAACAGAGGGCTTCTGCCAAATATAATCATACCACATTATTGTCAAGAGGGTACTTTCTTTTTTTTTTTTTTTGCCCCGGACAGCACAAGGTCTGGGAAGACAGTATTGGCGGTAACATTCACCAAAACAACGTTCCCGAAGAGAAGCCCTGTCACAGAATTTCTCTCCTATTGTTATAAGAAATAAAGACTTTGGGATGAGTAAATAAGGCAGATACAACACCATATATCATTCTGGCGCACGCTGGAAAAACGCAGCAGGCGTCTGTTACACATAACCTGTTCTTTTGTGCATAACAACACAGGAAATAATTACACGACAAGCAAACATTTCAGTAAGGAAACATGTAAGCGTACAAATTCTCTTGCGTGGATTTAAAAAAAAAACATCATCATTCTTTGTTTCATAACCATACAAACTGTTCCCAGAAAACACTTAGTAACTTGTTTTTCATCTCTCTTGGCTGAACGGTCTTGGCTGTTTCTGGGGGACATTCGAGTGGATACGCTAATCGCACGCGGTCGGCAGCCGCACGGCACACAAACACCCGACTGTGTGCTCTCCCAGGGGCTCATGGGATGTTTGTGCTCTGAAGCCCTAGCTGTCTGAGTAAAACTGACCCGAAACCCCACCCGCCCCAGAAATGTCCGCAGGCCAGCGTTCTAGGTGTCCCGTCTCCTGGTATGGAGCAGCTGAACCCACAAATACGTAGGTTAACGTGGGCAGCATCTCAGCACTGAGGCAGTTAAAGCAGGAAGCCCCATCTCTTTACCCCACCTTGCACCCGGCTGGGGCCTGGAAAAGGTGCTTCCGATGGAAATGGGCTCCTACAGAAGCTCCCCGTTTGGTGCCAGAGGGGGTGGAAGCGACCCCTGTGTGGATCCTGAGGCGCTCATAATGGCATTATTACATTATTGAGTCGCTTAGCAGATGACTATATTTATACTCCATTCCCATGCAAAGCTGGGTAATTAGAGAAAAGATTCACGCTTAAGGCAAACAGCTCTTCATCCCTTGGGCTACAACCTAGCAACCTTTGCACTGTAAGTGTAACACTTTAACTGCCATACCACATTATGACAAATATTAAACAGACTCTTTTGTCCAAGGCAGCTTATGATATTAGATATGCAACTCTACAGCGACCCTTCCATTTATACAGAAGGATGTTACCTCTGTCAGGGACCCAAAGGGGACGAGGTAGGGAACCCAATTGCGGAAAGGACACACGGGGCAAAGGGTTGCGAGGATACAAAGGTTTACTCTGGAAGAACCGAAGGGTCAGCTGATCCGATGCACCCGTGGCCGGTGGGCGGGCCCCCTCAGGTCGGATCCTGACAACCACATCAGTTCAGGGTAAATACCTTGATGAAGGGTGTGAGATTCCCCCGAGGGGAAGCCACTATTCTAGACAAAATCCCGTTTGCTGCTCCCAGGCCCCTACAAATGAGACACAGCAAATTCTTGGAACTAAGCATTTTACACAGAATAGCCCCCGACAGGCTGAAGTAAATAAGTCTCCATATCATAATGAATGATGACGCACAAAGACAGCAAGTGATCCTCTGTCTTCAGAGCCCTGGTTTAGGCCCAGTAGTAAGAACATGCTGTTGGCCACTGTACACACCTGTACTACCTGTACATATGGTGAAGAAGCACATTAGTAAGGAATCTGGCTGTTTATGTAAAAAGGTGCCAGGTGCCAAGAAAACACTGACACACACACACACACACACACACACACACACACACACACACACACACATACACACACTCTCTGCAAAGTGAAAAGAAAAATCACCAGTACTTGCATTATTTATGGTGACTGAGACATCCCTCAGCCTCAACCTTCTTCAGATAACAACAGGAACAACAAAGTATAGGCACACGTCCATCTCTGCCCCTGGAGGTTACGTCTCAGGAATGATCTAGCTTTTACCGCACAACCAAACACATCTCGGTTGACTCGCCCCCTGGGCTCTGTAAGGACCTGGGCAAGAACAAACGCTGCCTGGACTGACATATTCGCTTCACTCTCTGAGAAATGAAAATATGGTGTCTGGGGATCGCTCCCAGAAGGGCATCTCAATGAACCTACAGAGTGAAAAGTAGGTGAAGCAGACCTTCAGAATGCAAGGCAAGAAAGCACAATAAGCCGGTTAAAAAGAAGAGGGCACAAAGCTCCCAGGGGCATGCCATCAGCTGAGGGTGAAAGACAGACTTGGGCTGACATTTGGCTTTGCTGAATCTACCATTTCTTTGTGCGGCTGCAGGCTAAATCAACCGTATACTTCTTATCCTTTATTTTTCAGACAAGGAAAAGCAGGAAAAACAAAAGGGTGTAAATGTCCAGGACTGTAGTGAAATTTACAACCTGGCAATAGTTCAAGATCTGTTTTACAAATCGATTCTTCAAAGAGACCATTTGGAGGTGTTTGATTTGAGGACAGGCTCAGGATCGCCAACGCGCCCCATCTGCCACTCGCCCTCCCTCGTCTTGCTCTCATGGAAGTCCAAAAAAAAAAAAAAAAAAAAAAAAAAAAACAGACCGCAGAGCAGTAGGAGTGCTGCATCAGCGAGGCAAGGCCTGGGCACACATTTCCCAGTAACACAAACATGTGTTGATGGCTTTACAGCAGTGAACCTCTCTTATAGTACATTCATGTAATGGAAACCTGAAGAAACTCAGCACATGATAAATGTCCAACAAAACCATTAGGACACACTTGGAAAGAAAAGTGCCTTGATTAATACTTCTAATTTACTTCTGGAAGTGTCACTCTGGTTGAATTTTGCTTTGCCTTCAGCAGGTTTCTTTCCTTTAGGGAGCAGAATTGGGGATGAAGGCCACACTGCTGATTTCTCTTTAGGAAGCCAGGGTGGAGATGAACCCATAGGTCACACACTGTTGACTTCTCTTACTGGAAAACTGAGGTGGAGACAAAGATGAAGGCAAGAATTCTTAAGATTACTTTTAGGGAGCAGAGCTTGAGATAAAGCTGAAGGGAAGGTAGCTGAGTTCTCCCACTGGGAAGCTGGACCAGAGCTTGAGCTGAAGGCACACTACTGAGCTCAAGAGGGAGATGAAGTTGAAGACCACTGTGCTGAGTTCTCTTTCAGGCCTGGAAACAAAACATTGTCAACAAAGCCCCTTCTGTTTAACCCCCCAAAAATTCTGCATGACCTATCCACTTCCTGCAAAAAACGCAAAGGATTCCAAAGATGCCAAAGTCCCTCACAGAGAAGAGGAACAACAAACATGACCTTCATAGTGCAGCTTCACTGCATGAAGAATGAAAACATTACACAGTCCAATACCATTGGTGCTGATTCTGGACATATTTGGCCATAATAAACAACACTGCTCTCTCAGTAAAATGTTAGAGTTACTTTGGCTCTGAGAACCAATGTACAGTATCTTCTCAACAGAGCAAAAAAAGGAACTGGTACAATGATGGCATGTTTGTTGTGAAGTCTGGGTGGCTGGAGATTGTGAGGCAACTGGAGACATAAGAAAGGTGATACTAGAACTAGAGAAGGAAAACAAAACTTGCATCCAATATACAGTAGACACCCCGCCTTCAGCCATCATATTCAGTCAGAGATGTATTCTGTAATGTGAGGGCTTTCGTGATCTCTCTCAAAGAGACCCAAGAAGTATACAATTGCTTGCAGGAAGATCTGACCCCAGCATTGAGGATTCACAGCTGCTCCTGCCAAATTGCAGATAAACAGCCCCCAGACTAGCCTGGTCCACCAGCTTCTTCCCTTTCAGGATAACGCCAGAACATAGATGATTGTGTAGAGGCTAACACAGTGACTGGGGCATTTGTTACAGTGAAGACAGCGGAGTTACAGAGTAAAGTGGTTACAAGGGTTACAGGATGAGCAGTAGGGTTGTTAGGGACACAGGACAGTAGTTGTCGGAAAGACAGAATAAATAAATGGATCCCTGCCATCGCCGTTTCATCCCTTGAAAAGTCAGTGTGTTAAATCAGAATTTTAGCTCAGTTTCAGAGGTACTCTGTCTGTGATCAACCGTGCTGTGATCAACTGTGATCATCCAGACTGCCATTACCTATGTCTATAGCTATAAGAAGGGATTGGTTTAGTCCACGCTCCTTGTGTGGAAGTAAAGGCTGAAACATCAGTCTTAAGGTTGACAAAGAATCTATGTCATTCACCACAACGCCACCTGCTGGTTGGACAGAATGTGAACGCAGCTGTCATGGGAGCCTCCACCTTGTTGACACACAGAACATGGTCACGACTGCGGAATGTCGAATGTGTCGTTTTCACTAGGTCCTGTGTAATACCACGGTGCTTCCATTGACCTCCCTGCCACCTCCCACCTGTTCCCCGGCCACATAGGATACTGAAAGCAACAATAACCCCGCCAGGCCTTAAAACGGTAAAATAGGAAACCCTCACCTCTCACTTGTACCTATATGACAGAAATATATACACTGGTATCAGAAAAATCATAAGATCATTATTTATTTTGTTCAGTAAATCGTAAGGAAAAGCATAGGTTTTAAAAGAAGGCAATGGGAGCATGCCCACCCCAATATTCATTCCAACCTAATGTGACCTTCAAATATTTGTATAACTCCAATGAGGACTATTAGCAATAAGCTGTGTCATCACTGTAATTGATATTGTTACAGCATTTTTAGGCAGCTGTTTCCAATGTCAGCAATCTGGAAGGATCAGTGCTGCGAAGACATCTCGGATGCCTTAAATGTCTTATTTATATACGATTATGAGGAACACGTCTAACATCCTATAGGGTCATTAAGAGCCGACACAGAAAAGCGGTGCGAACTGACTAAGCAATTGAGACCATCTAGTGACCATGGACACACAACTGGTTATGAAGGCTGTGAGAAGAAGTTGGCCATCGGAAACGACAATGACTGTGCTCCCGTGTGACTTGGCAGAAGCACATGGCGTGAAGAGTCCTATTATGTTACTGAATCGATGCTGCGGTGCATAATGGAAAGCTAGTAGTTACAAATGCAAAAACAATTCACGGGAATTCAAATAAACACTACAGAAGGTGTTTGGAAAAATCTGGAGAACAACCCAGTGAACGTACAAATCACCAAACGGTTTGATGCATTTGTGAAGCCGTAACACGCTCATATTATTCAGGACCATAAACATTTGCGCAAATTATGTCGTTCTTTTCAGTTAATTATTGCTAGGCCAGACAGGCGGCTCATCGGACGCAGCTCTGCTCTCTCTCGCAGGCTCCTCAGTCGCAGACAGCGCACAGGTTGTCAATTAAACCCAACTGTTTTCCTAAAACATGAATCGCTGTGGTTAGATAATATGAACAAACAGCAGCATTCTTGCATTCGGCCGGCTAAATCTGTTGCTCGTGTATTATTTTGACGGAATAAAATTCAAGATGAAAACCAACTGTTACAATACACACCGCAAGTCTTTCTGCCTTCCCTGCTGCTATTATTTCTTCATTAAATTCATCTCTTCACGCCACGTCAGATATGAAACATCCAATATTAATACCTCTGGATAATTCCCTAGATTTAATTAGAGGGAGACTGACCTTTCCAGCCAATTAGATTCTACAGCCATAATTATGTATTAAGAACAAAAAATAAATCTTACCTAAAAGATGTGTGGGCACTACTGAAGTCTACGGTGGCACAATGTTGAAGCATTCCACATTCATTTGATGGCAGAGATAAAAGATTTTATCCAAATGAACTCCATAACAACCTGTTTACTGGGCATCAGTGAGAGACAACACGCCTAATTTCTCAACTCTCCAGCCACAACCAACCTGTCAAGATGGCTGTGCTGCACCACACTGAACACATAAAGGCTTTTACAAACGTCTGAACTAAACCATAGAAATGTTTTCCCGTTCATTTGTACTTGCATTTTTGTGCCTAGCCTTTAGGTGGCAGTAGAACGGGCCCAAACAGAAAAGAGAGCGCAACCACCTTAATTCAGTAGGTTTCCTCAGTGTTTACAACTTGTGCTTGGCGTTGATCATCGGTGTGGGTGATCAAGAATAAGATGACTGCTTATGGTCAACAATTAACAATAAACAGCTACATGAGGAGGCAAGGTATTTTTATATTCCCCCATTTTAAATTGGTTTTCATTTTAATGTAGCTGAAAGTTCATAAAAAGGTGAGATGACTTACAAGGTATTTTTAATTATGCCTATATCCAAGACCGGTAATATAAATGAAGCATCTTGTTTTATTAAGCTTTTATAGACTATGTAGATAATAAAGAAAGTGGCCAGAAGTTGAACTGTAGATGCTTGCGTGAGCACTTCGTCAGCATTGAAGATTAAACTGGAGGTTGTAGGGATGACTCATATTTTAATCATAATAATTTGAAACTAGGTTTAATGGTAATGGCAATGCCTGAAGTTGATTAAAAAATAAAGTCCTGCAGGGTATTTTTCACGTACTGTAATCAATTATTATACTACAATATTAATTATTATAATCATAAAACTTATTGTACGTCAACATTGAATTTTGCTTTGGAGAAAAATATCACATAAATAAATAAACATATATGGCAAGGGAAGAAAAATGGGCTCCCTTTATGACCACTGTGGTAAAAGAAGAGTATTATTAAAATGTTACTACTCAGTGATGTTTGAAAACTAAAGGGGATAGAAGTTGGATGATCCCAACCCATTTTTGGCATTTTCTTTAGAATTAGGTTTGTTTCAGATGAGCCTTCCAAGTGCGGAAATAGCGGGCCTTTTCTGAGTGTTAGTAAAATATGGCTTATACCCACTGGGGATTGAAGTGTTAAACTCACTGAGGAGGCCCACGGTGCTGCACAGTGAAAAGACAAATTGGTGTTTGCCTTGGGATCAATCTGAAGTAACGGGAGTGGACTACCAGCACGAGTAGGAGGCTGGAACACATTCCACAAAAAGTCGCTGTGGAGACGTTTGCTTTAACATCAAAAGCTGCCTTTCTCTGGTGAAACAGCAGACTCTTTCCTTATTAGATGGTGATAAAAGTTCACAAAGGATTGGGCTGCACAAAGCACTGCGTTGTTCACACTTGGTTAGCAGTACGTCCAGAGAGAGCCTCCGGATGGGCGTGTCCATGGTAGCCTGCAACAGTGATGTCACGTGACGTGATGTGAAGACGCAGGTCCGCACAATCCTGCCATTCTGGTGGCTCTGTGACAGAAGTGGTCGTGACTCGGTGTTGACTCAGAGACACGTGGCCTGCAGAGTGTGAGTCACGACAGCAGACGGGAGGCCCAGGCAGGAAGGCTGTACCATCTGGCTCCATTCCCCATTGCGTGCCAGCACAGGCCAGCTAGGGAGAACGGCTGGACGCAACGAGTCAGGATGAAAGGGCGAAAATTAAATCAGCACCAATTGTCACGTCTCTGTCATCTCTGGACTTGAGGGACAATTCTCTTCCACCCATAACAGACTAGACAAGTCACCTCAAGAGAATGCAAAACCGAGTCACCTTTCTCTGAATGCAGTACTCAATCAAGGTTCAAGTTTTGGTCAGGTGATGCTGCTGTTACATAATTTTAATAATTTCATCATTGAATCAACAAGCCCACTGTCACGGTGAGGGCACACAATTCAGTTTTGTCACCGTTCACTTTGACAGTGCAAAAAACTGGCAGGTTTAGCCATTGTCACCACTTGGCACAGCAGATCTGAGGGTTCTGAAGGGTTCTGTTAGAGTGGAGTTGGGGTACTCACATCTGTATCTGGACCCTTGTCTGCTCCAGGGCAGGAGAAGGTAACAAATTCATGGCACCTCTTGTGGACCACGAAACAGCACACTGCAAGGAGAAAAGGAAAAAATTAGATAGAACATTTGATCTCAGGGTATTATTTGTTCGCTGCATAGATAACAGTTTCACATTTCCATTCCTCTTTAAATCAGTTAAGGATTCTAGGAGTAGAATACACCACAGCAAGGACTCACACTTGCACCCTTTTGGTCACCAGTGTACTTCTCTGACTACTACACCACACAGCATCCTCACGCACTGCACTAACCGTAGATGAGTCATTACACTCCTGGGCACCAGGCAATAACAGATGCAGTTTGGGAAGTGACACAGCCCCCAGAAGCCGCACAAAAAATCTCCACAAGGTAGCAAGCAGGAGAAAACCGTCTTCCGCGACACCCGGTGGGGCGTAAATCTCTCTACCACTGTCTGCGTGTCAGCATTGCCAAGCATGCAACCACCACTACCATCCACACCAACACCCTAAGCTGTAAATTACGGCAGAGAAAAACCAGCCGTGGCCGACCTTGGCCATTCATTTCCTCCCAGACACACTTTATCAGGCCATTGCAGAAAAACACCACCTCCATTAGACAGTCCTTTCAGATACGTTTGCTTTCATAACAAACCCACAATAATAGTTGAAGCAAAGCTCCACCACACTGGTATACTTTGGCTTCGGCACGCGGATCTGTCAGGAAAAATCAATGATCAGGTTTTAAAATGTGATGATCGAGTGTCGCTGCTTAACACATGGGGTAAAATGTGCACCAGTTGACTGCATAAAAAATTGTTTGGTTTCAAAGGGCATCATTTTTGGCGCCAGATCGTCTGAAAAGAACAATGTCTGCATGAGGATATGAAAGAAATGGCACTGTTTTTTAAACATATGATACTCCTATCCCAGTGCCCCTCTACATAATGTTAGATGATGCATTTCTAGCCTATATTTTGACACCCTTCTTACCGACAACAGGCCCTGAAAGTGTAGGGTTGTGTTTGCAGAACATGTAATGCATTCATCACAGCTCCATCTCTATCACCTTGTTATTATCCCAGGTTCAGCCGTATTTGAATGCTGAGGAAAAGGGCTTTTTTCACCACCTGTAAAGTAAGATGAAGCTTTGGGAAAGCTCATTTTAAAAGAAGCAATTTTGCCGATAGAACAAACATTAATTGGGCCACTGGGAACAGCGCTCTCTGCGAGAGTAAAAAAAGGACAATGTAAAAATACCCCTTGACTCCCATTTTGTTCCTTAGCTATGGTTACCTACATCCTGTTGCTGTCCTAGCAGTTTTGTTCAGATAATGTGCTTCACTCTTTTGTCCAAACGCAGGGCCCTCCTCCAACTATCAATCAGTGCACGGCAGCACTCCAAACAATCCAAAAAAGGCCAGACGAAAATGTCAAAGATGAAGGGTCATCGGATCAGTTCTGTCCAGTAAGTTCATCCTTTCTTCAATAGATTCAGTTTGCATTTTCATTTATAAAATCCATTTGCTTGATGTTTAACATGGCCAGAATAGGAGTAACGCACAAACAGCACGTTACCATAATGCCTAGAAATTCTAACACACATCTACTTATTCCCCATGGTTTACAGACACTGGACGCACAGCAGTTGGTAATCAGCCCCAGACTGAGGACAGAGCACTTCAACGCTGATTTATTTTTTCAGCTGTCTTCTCCAACAGTAGTCAACTAGGCACTTTCATACGCAACTGTTTGTCGAATGCTCTTCATGCACTTTTTGGCTCAATTCAATTTTTCAAAATGACATATAAATTTCTATTTATGAGGAATAATAACTATTACTGCAGAATCAATATGAATGTGTATAAATGTCCGTATGAAATATATGTTCATATGGCTGTATTAAGATCATCACTTCAGCCCCTCCTGCTTGCCCTGTCTCCCTGCGCCCTTCACTTGATTGCTTTTCTTTGTGGAGAAACAAATCATGGTGGGAGCAAAAGGGCCCGATATAATGTGGATTTTCAAACCAGCCTTAAATCCCCAGATCCCCCTGGTCAAAGTCTGGGATTTCCTTGTACCTCTTGACCTACAACAGCACAGATGTGCAGAGCTCACCCCAGCGATGTCATGCCCGCACGCTAGCGGCCGCTCAGCGTCATGCCTGTCTACCAGCAGCAGTCTCGTATTCCTGTTGTTCGGCCGTGTCAGTCGTCACCCTTTCCACTCAGGTTGCCAATCGGAAACTACGAAAGGTAGGACACCAGCTGTTGAGAAAGATTTGTTAGATCACAGAATGGGTCTGAGTCTGGTTTGGCCACCAGAAATTTTTCTTCACCTGAACAGGTGATACATTCCACTGCTCATTCTGGGGTTTCTATTTTGGCTAGGAGCACGAACAGAACACTGGCGCAGCCGATGGACTGTGTTTAGAAGTGGGTTTGAATCTGGTGCTGAGTGTGAAGTTGCCATGTGCTTCTTGTGTTTGTACAGGTTTTGTTCAGGTCCCATTTTCTCTCACAGTCCAAAGACACTGCTTTAGGGGTACTGACAATTCTGAATTGCCCGTAGTGTGTATATGTGTGTGTTGTAATGATCTTTTGTATAGACGGCTGAATGACTGTAGGCAGTGTACAGAAGTGTGCCTAGCACTGTAAGTTGGATAAAGGTGTCAGCTACATATTATATAGTAAAAACACTGTTTGTGGCCTTTGAGGAATCTGCAAAGTTGACAAATAAACACTACTCCTTCTCCCCATAATAATCTGTAACACAACAGAAAAAAAGTTGTCACTCCTTCATGTCTCAGAGCATATCAGTATTTTGAGTTATGATACCTAATATTAACCACTGGGGTAAGTGTGTCCAGTTTAATGAGATGTGGTGACATTTTAGCATGATTGCATGTCAATTTTGTTCCAGTTTTTACCATTGAATCTAACAGCAATTAAATATTCAGTTTATGAGAATTTGTCTCGCACAGAGCTTTTTTAAAAATAAATCAAATCAAATGCAGGGGAAAGTTTACTGAAAAAACTGAAAGCGTCTCCCATTCAAATGTTCCATGAACATAAGCACTCAAAACAATGGAAATTAATATCATTGGGACTTAGTTATAAGATCTGTTCCTTTTCATTTGACGCACGACACAAAGGGGCATTCCAGCAAAACCCCACTCTCCTCCATATGACACAGTGCTTCTCATACACACCGAAGCAGCGATAACACAGCACCGGAGATATAATGAGCACAGTGAATAGTCCGTGCGTGATTCATATCTTTTCACACTTAGTCACACATAATCACCACCTACATGTGTCTTTTTTAAAAGGGGGTAATAAGACAGATGAAAACAAACAGTGAGGTTTTTCCCTGGCGCACCCAACATCGCGCTCACAAGCCCTTGCCTATGGCACCTAAGAGTTTCTCAGCTTGACGGGAACGGCATCGGAAATAGCCACAGATTTGGCCGAGAATCCAAAAGACACTTTTAATCACGATGAAAATACTGCTTATTCACTGGCTTCAATCTATCATGCAGCTCAAGTCTGCAGGCAGTCCTGGAGCCGAAAAGACCACAAAGAAAAAGGCAAAATTCACACACTGACCCAAAACACAGAACGCAGAGACACACACTCCAGTTACACTTCCCATTAAACTGTTTTATTTACTTCTACAACATTACCCACTACTCTCAGGATGAAGACTGAATAAAGGTTTTTTGAACACCGCCACTGGCTGTAGAGAAGTCACTCATAAAAGCTGAGATCCCTAGCCACACACACAACGGGTCTCAAGGACCCTGCAAACTGAAGCAACACCAACTTCCTTGGAAACCATTCTCTTACTGACTTAAATTTATTTTTTGACCCATTTTCTTAATAGCTTTGACAAATGATTGCTTATATACGATATCTTTGATGAGTTAAATGCCTTACATGCTATAATTTGCTAACAAACTATACCTTTATAATATTACAGACTACATAATAAGGTACACAGTTCCCTGTAATCCAGTTATGCAATTCGATATAATTTGTGGTAAAGCCCCTTCGCTCTTGAGCTTTCAATGTAACAGAGCTGAGTGTTTTCCCGAGTAGTGTGCGCACTTTAATCCCATCCATACCTGCATCATTAATGTGAATTCATCACTTGGCACGGTGATTTAAACAGCATTACATGTAAGTGCAGAGCACAGCACACAGTGGAAAACACCTCTCCAATGCACTTCACATGCACATTATGAAGGCAAATTGATCACAAACTACTGTTCACAAATATTAACCCTAAAAAAACACCCAATTCAAAGCACTGGACAGTTGATAGAAAAATCCTGATATGGCGCACACTTCTGAGAGGTACAAAAATACTGTGGCAGTCATGAATTCAGCTATCCCACAGAGAACCTGGCACAGTCCTGATTTCAGTGTCTCACACCATCACTGACACCATCACCAGCTCAGTTATCCACACACCAACAGTCATTTATATTTTTTCATTTCACGGACACTTTTCTCCCCTTACATCAGTAAGTTACTTAGCGATTTACTCATATATAAGGCCGGGCAGTGCTTGAAGTAGGCTGGCCACCAGTGTGCAGTAGCATCACTTTTACATTCAACTATTTGTAGCACGATGACTTTTCTTGCATACCGGCACTTCTCATGAACTCCCAGGACTTTTATGCCCCCCACACAACCATATTCTTCAGCTGAGCAAAAGAGTGCTGCAATACATGGCCATTATTCATAAAACTACTCGGTGTTATGCTGCAAGTCAGCTTGCGTGCTGCTTTCTTAATGTTTGTTTTAAATCTGTGTCCCCTTTATTAAATAAATATATACTGTGAACATCTACAATGTCTCCTAGTATTTTTTTATTCATTACAGGAACGTAACATTTAATACCTAATAGTTTTTGCTGCTACTGCCTCATAAACAGGGCAACATTCCAGTAAGGGGAACATTCCTGATATTTCCTCCCCCACTTCAAACACCACAGCGGGGTAATTTTTTTACTGGTAAGCACTTTGATGAGGGGTACAACAACAGGAGATGGGATTCAAATCTCAATCCTTCACATGTAAAAGTGGCACCTCTAAACACTACACAACAGTTATCGGTTCAGTTACCCTTAGAGACAATGAAACAACTGTCACTTCTGTTACTCATGGACACGCGAACCTCATTTTTCACTCAGATAGATTGCTTAGCATAAAACTGTCAACCAAACTGCTTTCGGGTAAAGCACCCAGTGCCTTAGCTAAGAGGCCACCTGATGACCCCCACCAAAAGCAGTCCTTGTGCCACATCAAAAAAAATAATAAATAAAAATCCAGGCATTATTCCATATTTATAAATCTTTAATTGAAAATACTACCTTTAATGTTCCTGTCTGTTTACAAGTTGACTCTGTGATGGTGTCTCACCAAGTCATACAAAAAAGAATTGGTTTCATTCTCAAGTGGATGGTCTGCAACCCTTTCAGAGTTCTTGACTTGTGCTGGTCAACAATTGAAGCACACGCTGCTAGATAAGGTGTCTGGCCAAGCGGAGCCGTTTACATAGCAGGCAACCGACCTCCGTTTCTGACGTCGGAGGAGACCCATATATTAACACTCCTGTTTTCACAGTGGGCCGATCTTATCTTATCAGGCGTCTGAGCGCTCACTTGGGAAAAGGCTTTACCAAGCTTGCTTTAATCTGCCAGGAGATCTCCAGTTACACAATTAATGGGATTACAAACCATCTCCTCCTGTATCTCCAGAACTGACATGATGGAAGAGAAGCGGCGTGCGTGTCATTCAAGGCTGTTGTGAAGAAAAGTTACCTGCATCTGAACTTCAGCTAATACTTTGCATACTGTTTGTTTACCTAAAGCGAAGCCCGTGGACTTCTGTGTGGTGTGTTGTAATAGTGAAAGGAGCGCACTTCTGACCAGAGAGGTGCAGTTTCAAATTACAAGAGAGGTGTTATGTACCAGCAGAAACACAGGAACTATATGAGACACAGGGGCTGTTAGCTTCTGCACAACAGTAAATAACCAGTATCTAGGGACACATTACAAACAGCATATGTTTCTTTCATAACCCTTCATAACTGTAATTTACTAAAAGCAGTAAGTCTTGTACAAAGGAAATTATGGCTAAAAAATCAAAAAGCTGCATTATGATGGATGCAATATTTGAATATGGAATTATGCTATACTGAGCAACATATTGCTGTACAGTATATATTAAACTAGATGAAGCGGAGCTCCTGCAGTTTGTGTATTTCTTACTGTATAAAATTATTTTGCTAAACACATTACTACTGTACTATTAAAAATACAATTTTTAGCAGTACATTTTAATACTTGTGAAGACATCACAAAGGCTAATACACTTCTATTTTTCACCGTTACTATAATTCAGTAAACATCACAGTATTTAACTAAACAATGGAAACAGTTCTGACACTTTACTGCCACACAAATCAGTAGCGAGAAAACTGTAAAATAGTGAAGATTCGCATTTTCATAAATGCCTATTTTTTTTGAGCAAGGCTGAACCTCAGAACATCACAACTCTGTCCTGGTAAGTGGCCAAGTGCCCTTTTCATAGTACCATGCAAATGCACGGCAACCACACAAAGTAGCTGCGTCCTCCTCCCACCAAAGACATCAAAGACCACTGTCCAAACATGAAAAAGGTTTTTCGAAAGTGCCGCAGATTAAAAAAAAAAAAAAAAAAGCAATCTGCGTCAGAATGGTTACGGCATGTGCGATCTACGGCACCGTTGAGCTCTGTCTCTTCCAGCAAGCAAGGCCACAATTCATCTCTTACCTGTTCATTTTTTTGCTTTGCTGACACTTTTGTCCACACAGCAGCGCTGCACAGCTGGGACACCCAGCAGGCAGAGAGATACCAGAACTGTGGAGACAGCGTACCCTAGTAAGTTTTAACTCAAGCCAGAACAAGGGGTGTCATGCATGTAAAATTATGTCCTGCGCAGCTACCGCTCCACATCTCTATTTATTTTGCCTCTGTGATTATTTTTTTTTAAATCTCAGAACTTCAGTGCATCTGCAGATAAAAAAAGTCAAAGAATACAGCACTGTTATAGTTAGTCCACCAACTCTGGAGACTGAGAGACACACTTGCATCCACAGCCCATTCTGCGAGGACCCCCACATATCCACTGGGTCTGAGGCTGTGCAGATAAATGAGATATTTATTGTTGGGCCCATAGAGTTGAGGATTCCTTTTATACCAGGAACAAACTAGGTCTTCAAGCAGAATGGAGAATTTGTGGTGGAAAAAGATGGCTACAAGCATGCAGGCATACACACACACACACACACACACACACACACACACACACACACACACAAAATAGAAGCGCACCACATCTCTGAGTCAAATAACACCTACCTTTCAAGAACGGGAATACAAAAGAAATGCAATTTTCATGTCAATTATTAGGGTGAACTCAAACTTCCCCAAAGCAGAGAAGATGTTCGACCGCTGCAGGGCCCCAAATGGGCTACTTACACAGTAGGCACTTGCCTCTGCACTCCCATGGTAGCCAGCTCTCAGAATCACACACCTCTGTCCTGGTAACTGACAACAAATGGTGGCTTCAACACAAGATATTTATTAAAATTGCAACTGGGGATAAGGGCCAACTTGACTCTTTGTAAGTTTAAAATTTGCCTTCAGCTAAGCAACCCCTATACAGTACAATCCTTCAGCCTGTCTGAGGTCTGCACTGTGATCCAACTTGGAATGCTCTCAAAGGCCTGGCAGATGTGTAAGTGAGGACAGACGTTTCTCCCTGCACAAATAATTTATTAACCCTGTTGGGGCCACTTCATTAGTCCCGAAGCACCCGGGATCTCCTTTCAGCTGCTCCTTGTCTGACCTGACAATGTGTCGGGTCTGTGGTGTGTGTTTTGTGTTGTGTCTGCTGCACTGGATGTTAAGCAACCAACACTATAACTGAAAGGCTGCTGGTTAAAATCTCAACAGAGATTAACAGGAAGTGTCAATATTCCTGAACGTGTAAAATAAGTGATATTCCTGGGTGTTTTTATAAAATACAATAATAAACATTTCAGCAAAACCACCGTTCGATGGTAGGAAGCCTGAGACCTGTCAAAGCACCCGAGTTTAGCGGAGGAAATCCAACAAAAGGGCAGGGTGGAAGCACTGCTGCATGCCGGTATGTTTTATTATGTGTCTAGAAATACACCAGCAAGAGAAATTACAGGTACAAGAAATTTAATGCTAGAATGTTTCCAAAGACCGTTTTCAAAAATAAAGCCTTATCCCATTTAAATCGTAGAGGATGTAACAGAAGGAGAAGGTGCTGTTTCAGACAGGCTTTCTCCTAGTCTGTCCTCATGAAACCGTAATAGGGGCTGCAATGCAAGCCGACTTCCACCCCCACATGTCACAGTGTTCCTGGGAAGGCCAGAAGGGGACAGTAAGGACAACACTGTGACATGTAAGCGTAGGTTCCCTCAGTCCCACTCCGCTCACCAGGTGTAGGATGGACTGTGTGTTGTGTGAAATCCCCAAAGAGCCCAGGTTACATGTACATTTGACTGCAACAGGATTGGATTTCCCATTTCTGCTAAAGAACAGGATCCTCTCATTTCTCCTCTGTCAAATAATGTGTTTTGTTCCGTATGTCCCCGGCTTGCATGCGTAGATCACACAAGGGATGGCTAATGATCAGCAGTCAAGCTTTGCATCATCTCCATCGATAGAATGGGGATCTTTGAGAAATGGTCGCCAGGAAGAATCGTGACCACGGTGTTGTGGGGGAGTGGGCATTTAAAAGGCTGGCTCGCAAGTGGGGGAGGAAGGGGAGTGGGGGGGTGCTGTGCATGAGATGGTGCCCTAAGATGAAAGACTGACGTAAGAAGCTGCAAGCGACAAATCCCAGCAGGTTCGAGAGAAGATGGTGCGTTACCCACCCACCCTAACAGGCATGTGCACACAGGGTTTCACACGTACGGCACACAGGAATGGGTGCAGCAAATCTGGTGCCGATTTCGACCGCATGTTGGGCAACATGCTAACGTGCAAGGGGCAGCGTGGGAAGCGCGTGTGACCACCGACATTCTGCATTGCCAGTGATCTGCAGGGCCATATGCCACCACAGCAGGACCGGGGCAGAGAACACACACCCGGGGCCAGCACAGTCCTCCTCTGACAGCAAACCCTGCCCCGGCTGAGAGCTGCAATTATTGCTAGGGCTATAATAATTATTATTATTAAGCGCTTTTCACATAGTGTTATGCAAACCCCTTCATACAACTTACAATTATACGTCTTTCCACGTTTATACAGCTAGATCTTCTTACTGTACAAGTACAGGTTAAGTGTCTCCTTCTCCCAGGGTACAAAGACACCTCCGTCCACCTCCTCAGGCTGAAGATGATCCTGATTTTTATTCATTGCCCTGTTTGGCCCGTTTTCTCCACCACCACAACACTGCACTGCACTGCGTGGGCTGATCTTCCAGGCAGTAGAGGTGATTATTCAAAGAGGAGTGAAAGAGAAATAACCAAAAATCGTGGCAGGGTCACGTGGTGACCTCGGGGCATTCTCACCTTGACCTGCAATGCTCACCCCTCCCGCAGTACCCAAGCGACAGACGAGGCCCATCATGACTGCAGCCTATTTTAATACCAACAGCCAGCTCCTGTAATTATGTCTGACTGGGATGTCGCCTCTTCATGAAAGCTCAGCAACTTTCACAACAATCAGGAAAACACACAGATATTCCCACCACACAAAAGACTGGTCATACAAGATCAGAATATATAGCAAAAATTACATTTCTCCTTGTAGCCTGCCACCTCGCGATATATTATTGACTTATGTTTTAAATCACACGATCCAACAGTACAGCGAGACTAAAAATTTACAGGTTTGGTCTCGAATCATAGGGTCTGGGGTGTTTCCAGTACAGCAACGGTAAGGGGAGGTTCACCTCATCATTTCCAAGATCTTCGCCCCAGCCAAGAAACTGTGCACGATGCCTGATGCTTGTAGCCATGCCCATGTTTCAGGACTACAAAAAGGTAAGTTAAAACAGATCACGATTCACCTGGAAAGGACAATCTTCAGGTTTCAACCATGGGCAGTCATCTCTACAAATGTGTGTAACTACAGACCTCATCCAGTAGAATGGATTACACCGCACTTCTCTAGAAGTGCCGCTACACCGCACACCTGGCCATCCTTGTAGCCGTAGCATTAATTACCGATGGAACAGATCGCACAACAACAGCCCCTTTGCCCCTGCTGCCCCACCAGCCACCCCCGCCTTTTCATGAGGGCGCATTAGAGCAAAGAACAGACTCAGGAGCACAACTCCCCGTACATCAAACGCCGTAATTTGAGTTTTTTCTTCTCAAAGCTGAGTGCAGTGGGCAATTCTAAGCCACAATAAAAGAGTGAATGGACCATGACATGAGATCCTGGTCAAAGGGATGAAGCGCAATGAGAACAAATGGGGGGAATCCTTATCAGGGCCAGGAATTGCATGGCATGAAAATCAATGAAAACCCTACCTTTTCTGCCTCCCACCCTCAGTCCTTCATGGTAAAATGAAACTTCCTGCCTTGCCAACCATGCTTGTTTGCCACTGTCTATAGATGGACAGCATAATCCGGATCACCAACACTAACCATTAATGGGATGCTCTTTCCACAGTGCTGTCCTCAATGCTCGTCTGGCCATCCAGCATCCGGCCACCAAGCCAATTCTGCATCTTTTCTAACCTTTTTTCAGCATCCACATGTAGTTACGTAATTGTGGAAGTATGTTCGCTTAATCCAGTACCACCATTTATTCCAGCACAAATTACACCGTAGTAACTGCATACAGAACTCCTAGGAAATAACAAGGTGACTGTGACAGATAATGTAGTCAGTTCATTGATCCGAAAGAGAAGAAAATGAGAAACATTTTGGGACCCTTCTTGTATGTTGGAAAGGATTCAGGAGTACTGAGGGCACACAGCAGGCAGATGAATAAATACTAGACTCCTTATAGGGGCTGCTTACTCCATCCAAATGTCATGACCTCTTTCACTACAAGAAGTTCTCTGGAACTTCTAGAAGGCACATGGTGCAGTGAGTACCATGTTTTATTGGAAAGCGAGGGGTGAGAAACACTTCACGTCACACCCTCAGAGGTAATTCAAAGCAACAGGCAGCAGTGAGATGCTAAATGTTAGAGTGCCTGAGTGCGTCACACAAGTGAGTCACAGATCTGAAGACGCACTGCATGTCTGCAGGGCCCAGCAAAAGGGTAATGAATCCCGACCAAAGATTTCACCTGCAGAGAAGCGCAGCATGAACCCTAGCAGCAGGTGGCGCTGTGATTTAGAAATGCAATTTTGCAGCCAAAGACGGGGAACCTTTGGGAAGGAAACCTAACCTGAACGGCTTTTCAAAACATTTGCATTAAAAGGGCAGAGTTGTAGCATTTATTTAGAAAAAAAGGCAAGCTTTCCAGTTCATGTAGAATCACTGCATACCGTGGTTCTACTTGACTGTCATAAAGTTTCACCCATAACACATCAAAACTACACCCTCTGGACTGACCTTTTTTCACCCCTTTATTATGCTTGTTGATCTACAGTTTTTCATACTTCCTCACACACCTTCAAATGCCCTCACACGCCCTCTCTCTCTCTCTCACACACACACACACACACACACACACACACACACACACACAGAGAGAGAGAGAGTGACAATGCTGCAGAATTAGCATCTCCTACACCTTCTTGACTTCCTTCATTTCTCCAGCCTGTTTGTGCTGCTTTTTGCCAGAAAGTGAGACTTGCACCCCTCCCATACATGACAACACACTGTAAGCCTTTTTTTCTTTTCTTTGTACCTCCACATACACAGCTGGTGGCAGCTGCACCTTGCAGCCATATTTGCTGAAAAATCAATAAAGTTTACACTTACATTTATCTGACTCTCATCTGCAAAGTAACTTACTGTTACAGTCCTTACAATGAATTATCCATTTATGCAGTTTGGTAATTTTAACAAAAGCACTTCTGGGCAAATACCTTGCTGAAAGGGGCAGGAAACCTGGGAACTTGAAGTGCAAGGCAGTAGCTCTATCCCCTGCTAACAATGTTCCAAAACAGACTGTGACGCTCTGTATACAAGCAGGGCCCGATAATCTCAATCTTTCAATGTCTTACTCTGGTGACAGGGTAGCTGCTTCAGATGACCAGGAGACACAGCCAGCACTTCTATGAACTTATGAAGTGATATCAGGACCCCTCCCTCTGAATCACCGTTCCATGTTATTGACACAATGATGAACGATGGCCAAAAGCAATAGATCACTTTCAAAGCCTGACATCCAGCAGACCATTAACCAAACAGGGAGAAATAATTCATGTCATGTCCACCCAATAGCCCCAACGATATGAATTACAGTTTAATTAAAACTGACCGCATAGTCAGTTACGCAAAGTCTTAAATGCTGGCAGAAGCAAGACATATGCTCTGAAAAAAAGAAAATCAATGGTTGAGACCTGTCAGTTAGTAACAAGTAGAAGGTTTATCAAAGGCCTCCTTTACCCTCCTCAGTCACCTTCTGCATAGTCCACCAGACTACTTCCCCCGTATGCCTTAAGCCACTGAAGCAGCATGGGATCCACCCCCTAGGCTGCTGCTCCATGGTGATTCCAGCACATCTGATCACTATCGATGGGGTCCTAATTGTGACACTGAGCATGATGCCAAAACCGTATCCGAATCCCCCTTTTAATCTGCATTAAAGTTGGAAGAGGCCTATAAAGGGAGAAAGCAGCCCATTTTAATAGGAGCTCTGATCCCACTAGGCTACATTTCACAGCGACAGGCAGAATGCTCCAGGCCAGAGATCACTATCAGGGCAAAGGCTTCATTCTACAGCCTAAAAATACAAATGTCATGAGTAGTTAAAGCACCAGCAGCTTTCGATCCTTTCATGCTTCATTTGAAACGGCTGGCAGCCAGGCTATCGACTTCGCAAGCTGTAAGAATGTGACGTCCAGCTCCCTCTCTCCCCTTCACGTTAGTGCATCATTAACGCAGTCAAAAGAGTCAAAGCACACCCTCTTCTTAAAATCCACGTGCTACCCTGGTGGTGTGTGTGTTTAAAGTAATATGATTATGCTTAAATAAAGAGCACAGCTCTTGGCAACAGCTGTCTCAATGCATCTTCTGCTTTTATTGCTAAATTTTAATTCCAGAAAAAGATCTGTGAACCCCTCTCGAGCAACTTACCTGATGTTAATCACATTAACTCAGATTCTTTTTCAGTCAAACAGACTGTGAAATTACCCCATTCCAATAATCTCTGCTGTCTTCCAGCTCACACAGTCTAGAACTGGACCAGCCCACAGTTAGAGAATGTCAAAAACACCAAATCTAGACAAAATCGAGACGAAGGGTGATTTTTTTTTTTTGTTGCTTTTTTAAATTGGTCAGCTGATGTCATTTATCGGCTGTATTGAGAAGGTGATCTCACAACCACCTCTGACCCAAGACACCCGATTTAAAATTATGTGCATAGATCAAAAAAGTCTAAACTTACCTGCATCTCCAAATTAGACAGTGGCTATTTGGTGACTTATTAAATATTTTTAAACAACAAATATTTGCAAATGTCCAGCATAAGATTTATATTTTGTACTATTTAATATGCTTTCAAACATAGTGATTAACAGCCCAACACTGGCTGAAGTGTCACAACAGTGGCAGAAGCGACAGAGTCCTCAAACTGGTCTGTAGGACGGTGTCCTAAAGGAATGCTTCACTTTATTAGCATCTCGCCAATGAGATGCCCATTTCTCATTATCATTATTAATTTGTCATAATTTACAGACACATTTACAGAACAAGTCATTTGGGGAATGTGAGCCCTGCGATACAGACGAGACGCGCCAGCGCAACGATGACAGGTACGTTGGAAGTGATCTGTTCGAGGTCCTTACATGGCTAAAATTACCAACCAAACACATTTGTTTATTGAGCCACGCAAGTATGATGCCCTTGACATCATGCGTCATGGAAAATATTTCCTCTGATTATTTGCTGAGTTTACTGACACAGTCCAAACCTTTCAAATTGCCAATTCACGGTGAAGAAAGGCAGCTTTCGACGCCCACTCTCTAGTTAAGCCACAAGACGGACGCGCTGCAGTCCACACTGACAACACATTCTTATGTGTGTCCAATGCCAAGACCAAAATGTCAAGGATCCACATGAGCTTCCCATGGAGACCCCCCCGATAGCTGGGGAGAGCCTCACCGCTGCTTTGGGAATAAAGGATAAATAAGGGATTATAACACTGTGGGGTGACTGGCTGCCAGGGCAGTAACGCTGGAACACAGGATGGGTCGAGAACTACTTGCTGCTGGTATTTGTAATTACTGGCTCGCACCAAGATTTGTACCTGTTTTCTGGGGATGCTGAAACAGGGCCTCAGAGAAACTATCACATGAATGCGGCATCACGCAAGGGTCCTTCCCACCGAAGCAACAGCTTCATTTCAGCCACAAGCTCTGCACTGACAGACAGAAAACAATTTGAGACTAACACTATTCACCTTAAGGTATAGCAAGTTTGAAAATGCCACATGTAGAAAAATAAATCAATAAACACCCATAGCAATAATAATAAAGATATTAAAAGGCTAATATTTCAAGCCCTGCAATTTCCAGTGACAGTTCATAAACAAATTAGACATTAAAGCAGAAAAACAGGCTCGATACAAGTGGATAATGACTCAGCCCTGCCCCACCCCCATCTCGACCCCCACAACCATCTGCACATTTTCTGCTCTCCTCTCTACTCTTCCCCTTAATGGAAATCGCAACAAAATAATCACAAAACCCTTTCCAACACAGTGAAAAGCATGCAGGCTTTAAGACAGACATTACCATCTAATGTGCAAAATTGGGAGGAGAAAAATAAATGTCGGTAGTGGGGACGCGGTTGGGGGGGGGGGTTCAGCGTTGCATTAGCCATCCAATGGAAATATAACAATAAACCTGTTTTACACTGAAGTCACCAGACCTCTTCAAGCAGCTGTTGAGGGAATGGGAGCGGGACGGCAATGGGGCTGCATGCCCCCATCATCACGACTCCTTTACTGCTGTCAGTGGAACAAGGGCTGCCTAATCCACACTTGAACCTGCAGTTGCCACAGGGAGGGGATAGCAGCTCTCAGCATATTATAGTAGAAAGTTAACACTGCAGAACCTATAGTGGTTCTGTTGTTGTCTTCCTACCAGATATCTGGCTCCATCAGAGAACCAAACGGTGCAGAAAAAAATGGATGGATAAAGCCTTTAAGGACAAGGTACCATTCCTCATCATGCAGGGCATAGGGAGGGTTCCCAGACTGCTCTCCCAGAGCACTTTCCCAGTGCCGCCGTCTCCAACCATGTTCAGCCGCGGTGATAAAAGCAAGCCAAGAAGTGGAACAATAGTGTTGGCAGAACATTTTATTGAAAGTGGCATGATGATACAGAAGGCTGCAATGCACTGGCCAGGCCTTCGGGACTGCTGTCAACTATACAAGACCAAAAGCAGTGGAGTGGGGGCCTGGGCTGCAATATTATCTGTACCACACTTTCAGAATTGCATCTGCATGCTCATTTGCTAGTGGTGATTTATCAGTAATAAGGCGATGCAGACTTTGCCCTCTTCTGTATACTTGCACATTTGTCCTTTAACACCCACCCTTATCTTTAAACCAACTTACATTTATTCATTTAGCTGACATGTTTCTCCAAAGCAACTTATAACTTCATGCTGCTTACATTTATTTATATGGAAGGGTAACGTTTACTGGAGGAAGCCCAGATAAGTACCTTGCTCAAGGTTATTACAGCAGGAGGTGGGATGTGAAACTGTGATCTTCAAGTCAAATGCAGAAGCTCTAAGCACTATACTATCAGCTGGCTCAATAGCTCCCATCTTGAAGATAGTGTCAAGCCAAAGCCCCTTTAGTGGAACACACCAGCACCGTGTAGTTACTGTAGGTACTCAAGGAGACCCTGAGATGCGATGAGCTGTCAGTTAACCAGCAGCTCCCTGTAACAGGACATAAGTCACTAGCAAGCATACCTGGCGACAGCAACTCATTCTTTGCACAGCTGTTCAGTACTGCCTAGAAACACTGATCTTTTCAGCACCTGACGCCTTTTTCCTATTTGATCTTCCGCCACTCTGGCTTATGGGTACTGTTGAACCTCTTGGCTTTACGAGGGGCACTATTTTGGCTCTGGTTAGATGGCATGACAGCAGGTACGCAGCAGGCAACGAGGACAATGTGGCAAAGAAGAGCCAAGGACTGCGGCTAGGCTTGCTGCAAAATGATTGCACATGGAACAAAATAACCAAAGTAAGTTAACCACAGAATTGTTACCATCTTGATCAAAGTCACCTTAAACCAAGCAGTAGGCTGTGCCTTGCTTGTATTTGCTTAAAAAATATAATATAGCGTTTCAGTGCTATTGTGAAGTACAGATGGTAGGCATCTTGCAAATTAAAATAGCTTATACAGCCATTTTTCAGCACAGGCCTTAGTGCTCCCCTGCATGGACTGGTTTTCATTCCAGCAAACCTGAACCATGCTGCCGTTATGGAGCTATTTAATGAACAAATTGCACGATTCAAACAGAATCCATTAGTTGGTGACTCATTAAGTTTTAATAGTGTTAAATTGATTTTTTTTTTTGTCCAATACTTGTTATATTGAGGATACTGCCAAACTGTTGCAGGTGCATTTGTTGTAGAAAGAAAACACATTCCCTTTGTCTGATCATTTGTGAAACTTGAAGCAGAATAAATTAGTACTGAACTTAAGTAAAGGAGTGATTAGTCTAAATTATTTAGTTAGTGAGCCCTCAACCAACACTTTCAGTGCAACTTAAATTGAATCATGCTGTTCAGTCATTCAGCACCTCTCTTAATTATAAGCCTATTCACCACCTAAACCTAAGGGTCACTACTTGGTCTGGGCTTCTTTTCCTACCTAACAGATTTGCAATCAACTGGCCATCAGCAGTGAGATGGAGCGTCTAGTCTGATAAACGGATGCTTATGTAAGCCATACTTAAAGGAACAAAGAGCAAAACTGTGAAGTGAGCCTCTACTACAAGCACAGTTTTTCTGCTATGTACTTTTCCACCATAGTTGCACCTGTCAGAGGTCTGCTAACATTAATATGGAGAGGTATATTAAGAGCCCCTCAAACTGACACCCGGAAGGCACAGCCTCGGGCCAAACGGTCCCTACGGATCTTTGGAAGTACTGCCACAACACTTCAAAGATGTAATGGAACCAGAGGAACATCTCTAGCCTTCTAGAAGTCCATACCAGAAGACAGGGAGGAGCACTGGGTTTTGTAAAATGGGTCCTGAGATAGGTAGATCCCGTTCAACATGCCAGTTTGGGCAGGGACAGCATACATCCAGGGCGACGGCAGCCCAGAGCTGCCAATGAACAGACACAGCAGGTGGGCAAATACAGGCAGCGGTGTCGGTGCTTCTCTCCATACGTAGGCACCAAGGTCCGATGCTCTCTCTGACACAACGCACCAGGTAGGGGTATTTTTAAAGTACTGCAGGCTAAGAGTAAACTGTCACCACTACAATTAACCTCTCCAAAGGGAGCCATTTTTTTAACACAAAAACAGCCCCCCTTCTATGCAAGGGGAAAGAAGAACAAACATAAGTCAAAGAGAATGACTGTATGAGGTAATGCTTAACTTATTTTTCAGGCCTGTATGATTTGACCCGCTGTCCCAAGTGAGAAGCAGTAGCGTGTGTGAAGTTCAACAACAGTCTTCAACAATTCTGCTGCAATTTCTCATCAATGGTCAAATGTGTTCACGTCAACAACGTAAACAGCAAAAATGTAAGCCTCGGTCAAAAGCAGCACATCCTCGGTATCAATTTCCTCTGCCATTATGCAGCAGCTTAGCATCAGAAGAGCGAGGTTACGGAGCCCCCATGATGGCTCAGCGCACTTCTGCCAGGGTGTGCTGACGGAGAACACGGACCACATTATTCACAAAAGGACAAGAAGCTAGGTGGGAGACTGACAGGTCAGTGGGATTTGGTTCTTAGCACATTCAGCAGTCAACAGTGTGCTCAGGTTTTTCACAGTATAAAGTCACTCATTACCTGGTTTTTCAGTTAATCTGTTCCATAATTATTATTGTTTATTGGCCCAGATTTTCATTTATCCAGTGTCTGTGACACTGAGTCACGTACACACGGACACACATACACACATTAGTGACAGGTGCCTCCGGGCAGTTTCCAGGTGATTTTTCAAGATGAAGACAAATGGGCCACATCACACACTAAAGCCCACCCACACAGCTTCATATGTAATTTCATCTATAAGGACACACGGCACTGCACACATTATTGATGAAAAGGTAGTAAAGTTTGGTGATACATATTTTGTTTTGTTTTTTTTTTCTTTCCACTTGATTAAGACCATACTAAATACAACAGCTTGTGATTATATAACGTGTTATTATCTTTACCTTTCTACTGCTACGCCTTTTTGACTCAGGCAGTGCCAGGTACCTCTGCTAGGAAGATATAATGGAACAAGTAATTCTGTTGTTCAGGTTTTTGATATTTCATCCTTTTTCAGATATAAATTGGACCAGATAACATGGGAAAAGTGTATTTGTATGACAAGCTTCTGAAACATAGAAGCTGGGTTGCGTACCCTGAAAGGAAATACACCACCTCCACTTCCCTGTGTATCATCTCCTTGGGGCTCAGCATGCACGCCAAGGGTACAAACCAGAGGTCAGTTCCAAAGATGCTGTGCCAGGACCTTGAGGCCCAGATGAGTAACCACAACTTGTATAGTGTTGCAGCTGAATCCTCCCACGCTGCCCCTGTCAACTACAGAAGATGCCCTCGCTCCCATCTCAGCCTTCAGACCAGTTTCAGGTGGACAGGTAAAGTATGCGCTGTCATACCTAGGTTCAGCCTCGCAGACATCACTCCTACCTGAAAATTTATCTTATATCTCTGCGGCGGTCACAGGTCTAGAACATTTATGAGAAAATTAAAATGTAAAGCAGACATTTAACAAATGCAAAGAACTATTTCATTTCCTGGGGAAGCAGGGGGAGGAGCTGTGGTGCTCAGAAAGGTCAGCAGGAAACGCACCAGTGTGCATCAACAGCAACTCCAAGTTTTTCACAAATGCATGCGCTCGCCATTAGATGGATTAGCCATAACCACTTTGAGGTAACAGATTTACAAACCGCTGATCAGATGGACGTTCACGTCGATAGATGAACAAGTCAACGCGCGCGGATCCGGCTTTGGGTCTAATCCCCGGAAGAGTCTGGACTAAACGTTCGGTGCTCCCACAGGCAGTCATTAGCCTGTTCTGCCGCAGTGCAGCTTCTGGGGCCTCAGTACTTAGCAGTAAGTTGTTAAAAAAGTATTATTACAAAAACAAAAAAAGCCCACACAGAATATCCTTACTGGTAACAGCCCCTGTCAAGTAGCTTGTAGGGAGCACTCAGCTGTGGCACAAGCGCCGGGTGATGAAGAGTTCATTAGAGGTGCGAAGGAGCTCATTAGAAGGTGCGGGAGCCTTGGCTCTGAAGCGGAGAAGCTTGCTCAGGGGTCGAGGGGACAGACAGCGTGACTAACCTCACATCGCCCTCAGGAGGAGGACTCCTCGCTGGGCTGCATACTTCTTAGAGGCAGCAGGAAGAGCAGTGGCTGAGGACACAGGCTTCCAGTGAAAAGATTTTAGGGCCAGGCCCCCCATGAGGCACACTGCTGCTGTGACCCTGAGCAACAGTACATAAACCAAGTTGCTGTGGACAAGTATGAAGCTATACACACAGGGAAAGCGTAAAAGAACACCAGGCCAGCCACTACGGACAAAAAAAACAAAGCATTGTATTGATTTCAGGTGTAGAAACAAAGCTCTCTAGCTCATTGTATGTCTTCGGTTTCGCTGTTAACCACATCCTCAGCTGCCGTTCACCCTGCCGCGCGTAATACGAGAATACGTTCCGAGTGCGACAGGAACACGAAACACTTGTGTGCAGGGCTTTGGTGGCAGCTTTTTAAATTCAAGCACAGTTAGACTCAAGACTCCAGCAGGTATGTAAAAACAGTTGTGGGCAAGGCAGCGCTGCAACAACACCGCTGCTGCGCTCAGCCGACGCGGCACCCCGTTCACTGCAAAGCATGACGAACGTTACTGACGAATGAGCAGTACCGCTGCAACATCCTGTCCACCCAAATTTCCCAGCCAGAAATTGTATACAAGCCCACAAATCTTGATATGATAAACAAAACAGGCCTTTAAAATATACTGAGCCACAACAATGAGGACGACTAAATACTCTCAACCGGTTCTCAGAGGACAGAATGTGACAGAATGAGCTCCCTCTGTCCCTTGGAACTGCTGAATCCTTTAAACCATTTAAAAAGGGTACGAATATGTTCACTGAGACAAGAACAGGAATAAACTGGAACAGATAGTGGGCAAAAGTGTATTGAAGAACCAAGCTGTACTTCAATAAGTATACGCATGTATCTATACCCTCTGTCTTTTGTGGGCTGCACTTTTGTTTATTCTTGAGTTGTACTTTGCTTTGGAAAAAACTGCCAAATACACAAATGTAAATATAAAGTGGTTCTCTGCTGAACTTCAGAGTTTTTTGCAGGTATTTATAGGTATAAACATGCTGCCAAAGCTTACATGCTAATAGATTTGACACATCAGCACCCACTAAAGAATTAAAATTGCAGAGCAGTGTGCTTTTCTCAGCGTTCAAAACACTGGCTGTTTATGTACAGTAATATATCAGAGTATCTGGGTGCTAAAAATTCATAAAGTCACACTAGCTTCTAAAAAAAATGCTCCGAAATATTACAGACAGCCAAAACCCAAAGACAGGTATGGGATGATGGGGCGATGTCACTGTCACGTTAAGGTTACCTTGGCACTGGAATCCTTGTTTCCCGAATCCCCTGTAAAAACAAAAGAGGGAAAATGGTGTAAATCCAGGTGGACGGCCATTGTTCTAATACCTGCCCACACAGGAGTCTTCTCGTTTCGTCGCGACTTTTCTTACTGCCCTTTAACCACAGGTATAAAAACAGGGGGTGGGTGGGTGTGCCCCACCCTCTAGTGTTCATGCTAGCCCAGTGTGTCCCCCAGCATTTGTGCGTAACTCGATTAAGTTCTAGTCATAACATTTTGGTTCTGCCCACACCTCACAAGTCGTCGCGTCCCTCCCTCCAACCGCATGTGACCATCTGAAAACCAGGCTTAGCTCACATGGTGTAGGTACAGTAATTACAGTACCGAGCAATGGCCACCATGTCTCTCTCAGTAACACTGTCTGCTGCATAAATCAACAGCACATGCAAAAGTCTGTCAGGTTGCGTCCCAGTAACACACAGCAACGATAAAACACAGTCAACTGCTGCGTGCGTGTGTGACCAGATTGTTTTTGATCATAGCGGCACAAAATAAAACGGCATCCGAGTGTGTAGAGCCACAGCTGTGTAAAGAGTGCCAGAAGTGGCACACGAAACACCCGTGGATGCTCTGCTGCGTTACTGACTCACTGTGCTTCGGACACACCCACTCCTGGTCTCCAGCTGCGCTGACACCAGGAAGGTGTGGGATCCAATCCAAACACACACCCTGAGCAAATGATCTAACCCAACTAACTGTAACCTCCCTGGATTGTACTGTGCCGTCACCGCGCCGTTCACGTTCCTGCGGTTATGTTCAGATTCGTTCAGGGAAAGTGGCTGCTATCCCGCTCACTGCCCCCTTGTTTATTTCACACTTTCCTAAAAACGAATATGTTTTAACTACAGGCAGAGATGTAAACACTAAATGATCATTTACGTAATGGAATAAATGGAATTACCATGGATGTCTATGTACAACACAGCTATTTACTGGGTAACTTTATTGTATCTGGTGTACCCCCCCCAATCCCCAGTGTGTCACACTCCCTGTATATTGCACTATGTCTTTTATTTATTTGTACTCTGTGTTGTTAGGTTGCGCCTTGGCCCTGGAGGAACGCCGTTTCGTCTCGCTGTACCGCGTACATGGTTGAAATGACAATAAACTCCTGCTTGACTTGACTTATTCCTGCACAATGAAAAGCAGCACTTATTTCATGTACTTCACTTTATTTTTCATTTCTTTTTATGTTCTTTTCACTGCCCTATGACGGTTTTATTACCAAATTGAGCCGCGAGAGCACGAATAATAATAATAATAATAATAATAATAATAATAATTTTTAGAATAGGCGACGCCAAAGCGACTGCCATTATCGCCTCCTTTTCAGCTCAGGCTTTTTACTCCCCCGACCCGAAAACCGTGTCTCTAAGCACTACCCCCCCTGCTGGCTTCGGGCTCTGGATGAAGCCCGGGGAGCGCAGGGCTCCGTCTAACTGACTGGGAGCCCCGTTTTGCATTTAAGCAAAGCGGCACCCGAGGGGGGGGGGGGGGGGGCGCGCCTCTAACGCCTCAAACTTGGAGGAAGAAGAGAAGAAAAGTTATTCGTTAGTGCCGTTCCGAGATGCCAGCCGTCGGGCGAAGGGCGGCTCACCAGATGAAGTCGGTGCAGTGGCTGCAGAAGGTGGGCTGCTTGAAGAAGCGCGCGATGAATTTGTGGTTCTTCACCTCGTGCACGTTCTTCTGGCGGAGCGCCCCTTTGCGCGCGAAGCGGTTCGCTGAGGACGGCTCGTGCAGGTGTATCACGTCGGCCATGACGGCGACACAGGAGCCAAACCCGCGGCGTGCGCTTCGCTTCCCCGCTTCTCCGCTCCGCTCCCGCGTCCGCTGCCCGAGGTGCGACTGCCCGGCCGCCTCACTCTGTGCCGCCAACCCCCCCGCCCCCCTCTCCCCGACGGCGGCTCCTTCTGCTACTCTCGGTGACGTCACAGCCCCTCGCGCAGAAGCTCCGGTGACGCGCGCCGCCGCGCGGCCTTGTGTGGCACCGCGTGCGCTCCGGCGACGTTTCTACGGTGACCGCGGTTTAGTTCGGCTCGAATAAGAAACGAAATGTTTGCGAAATATCATACAGCGTCATTTCAGACCCCCCTTCATGGTGAAGGATGGGATGGGGCAGCAGGTCGCCTAGCGGAGAAGGGAATCGGAAGGTTGTTGCTTCAAAGCCAACAACTCTTGTCGATATGGTTTTTTTTAACATAATTATCATTTGTTTCTATGGCCTCTGCTTTTGAATTTTTCAATTTTGAATAAAGTGCACAGATAAGGCGAGGTTTCCTTCTTGAAGTTTCTTTAGGGTCTTGTTTGTTAGTCTGCAGGGCCAGAGTAGGAAAGCTGCGTGCTGAAGACTGGCCTTTAGAGGTCCAGACTGCTGAGCAAGACCACCAAACAGGCTGTTCCATTTGACAATTTAAATAATTCTGCGTAGAAAGAAAACACGTCAATGAAAAATCAACTATAAACCACCTTAATGTCTGAAGATAATAACCTGAAATTGCATCCGGAATCTCCGGATCGCATTGTAACTTTTTCATAAAAATCTTGACAGGATCACAATAAAACATTAATAGTTACCTCAGGATGCCACTGGATTCTACCCCCTTGTCTGTCGTCTTCATCATTGCTCAAAGATGTAAGAATCTTTATTGACATAAGCACCAATGCTGGGTGAGAAAGCTATTTTTTAACATCTGAAAAGTATAGGTTTCTTTGGAGAGAAATTTCAGCTAAATAAATAAATGTAAAACTAGACATTATGGATAACTAGTTAAACCAAATTCTATTCACAGGGGCCCCTTTCAAAGTTTCCATGGCAAGGGAAGGTGCAGAAGTGGAGACCATCACCTGCTTCATCACTTGTATGGATTGCAAAAATGGGGAAGCTATGCAAACTTCACACACCAGAAACTATGATTCTAATCTCTGCCCACACCAGCATCTCAGGGACTAACTGGGATCAGCATTATTCGTTGTACCTCCATACTGAATTTTTGTAAAATGAAAATAGCTGATGAATTTTTTCCCCCTCATAAACAACAAACCAGCAGATTGTGCAGATGGCCACTCCTGTACAACATTTGTAAAATTATTTCTGTTGGGTGTCAAATCCTCAAATGCACAGCTAGCACTGAGCACAAGTTGCGCCCAGTGTATTATTTGCAGTGCACACCTGCTATGTCTCATCATCTTTAACTAGGACTATATATGTTATTTTTGCAGACTTTAATTCATGCTTCTCCAGATGTTTTTTTTCTCTTTAATTCTTGGTTTTTCTAACCAACTTTGTCTTTTTTTGTATCCGCCACTGTTGCCCTGCATCTTTAATTTAGCTGCAGAATGAGAAACTCCTCTTCAGTATATGAAAATTGATAGCATACAGTCAACATTAACTAACCAGTTGCTATTCAGTTTCAGCCTTATCATTCTGGGGAGGCCATTCTTTACTCCCCTGAATAATTGTAAATATAGGCCTAATTGCATACTGAATTTGGTTTGACACCTGTGTGTGTGTGTGTGTGTGTGTGTGTGTGTGTGTGTGTGTGTGTGTGTGTGTGTGTGTGTGTGTTTTCATGTCTGTCAGCAATTGAACATCCCAAGGAGTTGAGAATAAAAACCAGCAAGCCTGCTCAGGTCAGCCAAATGAACCTAACTTAACACCATGAACAGATCTGACTCTCCTCATTGCCACTCGGACACTGTGAAACTAGACACAAATGAATGTCACCTGAAGGGGTGAGAAATTCCACACTTGGAGGGTCAATTTTTCCTTGACCCTTCCTAGCTTTATTAAAGCTATTAATTGAATGGCAGCCACTCCTACCTCATCCTTCTGGTCTAAATAAAGTAATTGGAGTGTATATACTGTAGTTATTTAAATGTTTTATTAACCTAGTCTGTAGTTCTGAAGTTTGACAGTATTTGGGGTATCTGTTAGGGCAGTAAAGGACAGTCACACCTTAAATACTGTATGTAAATTAAGATTTTTTGTTTTGACTACAAGGGAATGACCGACCTTAATAGATTCTCACAATTATCTATTATCATTTGCAGCATCACACTCTCACTATGTACCCTCACACTTAAATTTTTCTCCTGTAACACTGGGAAAGATGGGTTGCATTTTAGTAATAGGGATTGAAATCTATATATCTGAATTGGAATATAAAATATTATAGACAATATTTAAATACATGGCAGTCAAGTGTCAGTAACAACAGATTACATTATTTTAGTAGTGAAAGATAGTGTTTATGACAATAAAGAATCATGTACATAAAATAAACAAATAAGAGCATTATGGATGATGGATATACTGTATATATAATTTAATGTGTTGTGGAAAGTCGTTGAAAATTAAAACTGGGACGTATCAAATTGTCCAGGATTTGAGGCAAGAGTGCTCCCCTGAGGTATACAGAAATCTTTGAGCAACAATTTGGCTCGCATAAATAGTTATAAAATGAAATGACAGGATATCTGTAGAAAGTGACTGCGGAAAAAACAGTGCAGCTTGGCACATCTTCGCTAACTTCGGTGCTCCGCATAACGACTGAAGCCGCCGAACAAGCTTCTCCCTCCGCAACAGTTGCTATGGAGACCTTTGATACTTTTGCCTGGCGGAAGCGGACGTGACGTATATTTATCGCTCGCCACAGAAGTTTGAACCGTTTAGACCCGACGACGGAGCGAATCTCTGCACAAGTAATTAATAGCTGTCAGTATCGTTTATATTCATTTTCTTTAATAGCATGCATTTTTTCCCCTGGACAACTGTTACAGAAACGACACACCAGGTCGTTGCTTCTTCTGCATAACTGAGATATTCCGAGGCGCTTCGTGAGCAGCGAATGCAGTGAAGTAGCGGACTGTGTCACAGTGTCGGTGTGCTGTTTCTGTTCTCAGGAATGCCCAGCTGTGGAGTTTACGGCGACGTCCTGCGGGAAAACGGAGCTCTAGCTGTTCCGTCGCTGCTTCCTCTTTCTACTGTGCGGTGCCGCGCTTTATGAGGGAACCCGAACGAAAGGATGAGCAAGACGGACGAAGAGACGTGGGAGAAACTGGATGCAGAGTTCGACCATCACCTGATCGACATGAAGCCCTTCGTGCTCAAGCTGCCTCACAAATCAGGTGTGTGAGTGTGTGTGTGTGGAGACGGAGCTGCGCGTACAACGTGTATTTTTTGGTAGTATTGGAGATGAATGAGCTGACCCTCACTGCGGGCAGTTCTGACATGTAAATTATCCGCCCGGATGAGTAAAACACGGGTCCAGTATGGAATCCCGCTGTCACGTCGTGTCACGGCTTGGCAGCCGCCGCCATTCTCAAAGCGACGACCTTAATAGCCGTGGTTTTTCACAATTCCGGCTCTGAGAGATTTTTTGTTTGTGTTCTCGAATGGAAAAAGAGCGGCAGCGCTGCGCGCTGTGGATCAGGAAGCTGTGCGACCCTGTGGCTGTGGGCGCGAGCCTTGCCGCGCGGAAGAACAGGAACGTGTACTCGAGGCTGCTGCTGCGCATGCTCACAAGAGGCGTACTGGACGGGCCCTTCGCGCACAAACCGGAGTCCGGAGTCCTGAAGACCCTGCCCACCTACATGGTCAGCTAGCCCTCCTGTCATTTCTTTTCTCCTTATCCTCATGTTTCCCGTCTCCTTCTTTGTCATCCCTTCCTCCTCCATTCTCTTGTTTTCTTCTGTAATCTGATTCTTCTCTTTCCCTTCCTCTGTTTTCTTTTCTGGCATCATCCCAGTGTTCTCCACTCTTCTCTTAGTTCTCCCTTTTCCTCTGTCATGATCTTCTCTTTCTCCATCGTCACATTCTCATTTTGTTTCTTCCCTTTCCTCTCCATCTCTTCCACTTTATTTTCTATTCCTTATCCTTCTCAAGCTTCTTGTCTTTCCTCATTGTTATTTTTCTTGTGACTTTTGCCATTGCATCCATTTATAATGCTTGGCATTTCACTACATCAGTTTAGTTTATACCCCTTCATTCCCAGCTATTTTTACAGTTGTCCTGTTTGAACCAGCAACCTTCAAGTTACAATTTGTTGCCCACAATGAAGTTTACGGGCAACCCAAGTTGCCATCTATTACAGCTCAAAAGAATATTTGTCAGATTATTAATATATCCTATATCTACTATAAATAGTATGAATTCTGTCAAATTACCAGACAAGACAGTTACAGACTTAGATAAACTACAATATATTAAATAACAATGTATTTATACAATTACAATTCAGTATGTGACTCTCTATGACTGATCATCATCTCATGGTGTAACAAACTTGAACATAGTTTGCTGTGAAGTCAAAGTTGTGGTGGGGGACATTCTGTGGAATAGTATTGTAAATGGTTTGGATGCAATAATACTGTATATTAAACAGTATATTATCAAGTTAAAAAAAATCTACTTAACAGTCATCGTTTAAAGTAAGAGTGTTTTGAGGACCTTTAAATGAGGAAAGAAACTATCCATCCATCCATCCATCATCCTTATCGTGGTCAGGATTGTGACAGTCTGGAGCCTATCCTGGAACCACTGGATGTTAGCATGAATCTACACCCTGGATGTGGCAAAGTCCATCCAAGGGTAAAAGAAACTGTCCTTGTATTTAATTTAGAGAACAGGTCTGAGGAATGATTATGTGCAAGCTTTATAATTATATTAATTTAATTTATTAAGGTTTTTTTTTTAATATGCTTGTTTCAGATTTTTGACTGATAGCTAAACATGTGATCCAGATTTTTTTTTAACCCTTCCTCCTTCCATAGTCCATATATTTTGATGAACCATTACGTGGGACATCTCCAGATCTGGGTGCTGCAGATGTGCCCTCCTGGGTTTCTGGTGAGCTGGACGCCAGTGACACAGACTGGTCTCCCCGACCGAGGGAAGGAGCTGGACCCCCTACGTCTTCTCCATACATATACAGGTATTCATTGAGTTTGCTGCTTGTTTCCACAGCTGTGGAAATACCACTTGAAATGCTGGATGTGCTGCATGTACAGTCAACTTCAGAAATACTGGCACCCTTCATGAGCAGAAATGAATGTCTAAAACGAGTAGTACCAACATAAGTTATATTTACTACTCAGACATATGGGAATGCTATACACTTTTACTTTAAAACAAAGCATTTTATGTGGTATGTCCCCCCCCCCCCCCCTGCAAATCATACGTTACAAAATTATTGGCACCCCTGAGGAATATTTAAAATAAAACTTAATTAAGTGGGATCTCTGAAATTCTATATTTTGTAGTTGTTCATAGTTTCTAGGAGCTGCACTGCTGCCTTTCACCAGTTCCCATTTCTTTAGGGTATAAATATGAGGTTACATGCATGTAAAATCCCTTTGTCATCTGTCACCAAGGGTAAAATCAAAGAGCCTTCAGCTGTAAGGAGACATTTCTTTTTGACCTATACAGATCAGGTAAACAGATATAATACATACATAAACAGTTTAAATTACAACTAAGCACATTCAGGACAGCAATGAAAAATCTCAGAAGTCTGGAACAGTTGCAAATTTGCAATGAGGACCCATGTGCATATTACCCCCATGCACAGGAAGGAAGATGGTCAGGTAGTCAAAGAAGAAACCAAGGATCACAGTTTCAGAGTTGCACAGTTTAATAGAATTCAAACTCAACTGTTTGATGCCACCCCCATCGACAACAAGTCAACAAGCTGTTTGGAACAGTTGCACAGAAGAAACCATTGAGTACAACCCACAATTGCGCTGCCTTGACTTCACCAAGCATCATTGGAGCTACAGTTGTTATCAGATGACACCAAAACCGAACTTTTTAGTCATTGATATCTTCAGCTGTACAAGAGGACTGCATACGAGGGAAAGCACCTTCACCTACAGTTAAATATGGTGGTCGATCATTCGTGCTTTGAGGCATTTTTTTATCCCAGTTGTTCAGGGGCTCTTGTTAAGGTCAATGGCATAATGAATTCTGCTTAAAACCAGGATATTTTAGGATACATTTAGTTACTTTTGCCAGGAGATTGAGGCTTGGCTGTAGGTAAGCCTTTCAACCTGATAATGAACCCAAACACGTTCAAATTAACAGAAATGCTAGCAGGAACACAAAATTGGTGCTTTGCAATCCCCGTCTCACTCTGAGGATTTGATCTCTACGGAAAACCTTCAGGACAGTTGACAAGCACAGACTTAAGAATATGAAGGAATTTGAAATGTTTTGCATAGAGGAGTGGTCCAAGGTTCCACTGCAACCTTGACAGATGTTGCAGGAAGAGGCTCATCCACCTTTGTCTTAACACAATGAGAACCTTCCCAAGTCTGACCGGAGAGCAGGTCTATGAGATGTAACTTCACTGTACTGTATTTGTTGAAATGAATAAAATGAGGAGATGGGCTGTGAATTAAAGAATTTCATTTAGAATAAAAAAAGAGCATTTCATGCATCCGTAGAGATGTTCTCAGAAAAGATATCTTTTTTTGTCAATCATGATTTTCATTCAGATATTCCATGATCATTTGGTAACTGGCAGAATTTACTACCTGTCGTTTCGTTTGAGCTGATTTTGCTGGTTACGGTTTGACCACCAGATGGCGCTCGTTCCTCGGGATGCCGCCTTTCACACCGTCAGCTTTAAAGCGGTGGGGTAACAAGGAGGTCGTGTCCCGTCCCCCCCTCCCCAGTGTTCAATGTGCAGCTCCGAATATTGGTAATGTTTATGGCCCCCGAAAACCCTGACAAGTTATTGCTTCCCCAGTTCAAGCAGTCAGTGCAGTTTTGCGGGTGCCTATGGGCCGAGCAGGAGTGCTCGCGACATGAATACGTGCTGCTGTGTGCTAACACATTGTTTGTTATGCGTGCTGTGCTGTTGGAAGTAAAACAAATGAAAAGTTGCACGAGGGGCTTCAGTGTTGCTCCACCATCTGCTGAGTTCACTGGAGAACAATCGGGGATTTTAACCCCCCTCTTACACCCTGGCTCAAAGCAGAGGTGGGCGCTTAAATCTGCGGTTTGGATAATTGCCATAATTTAATGTTCTGAATCCCCCTCCCATCCACCCCAGCCCCTATTTTTCATCTAACCATGACTTTAGAGCTCAGAGCTGATGAGAACTGTCAACACAAAACTCCCACACGCGTCTCCATTGCCTGTGGATCATAAAGGCCCAGCAAGTGTAAACTTTCCGACTGAATGGCTCTTGTGCAGTGGTCTTCTTGTTCGTGCTCCGTAAACCGAGCCTCGGAGGATTGCGTGGGTCTGGCTCTCGGGTGGCCGTCACGGGTGCTGCTGGGGACGCTCTTGTTGTTTTTCATCAGCGGTTCAGTCATCTCATTTGTCAAAGATTCCCGACAGCGTCACGTTGGGTACAGTACATCGGTGCCTTTGGAAGGACAAAGCTGAAATCACTTTATGCAATCTTGGATGAGATGTGTTACTTTAGATTTATTCTAGTATTAAGTGCAGTAAAGCAGCTTGGGTAAAAGTAGGTGGATTGATCCAGGTGGAGGGTTGGGAATGATAATAAGCACAGCTGTAGTCCAGAGCTGTACTCAGTAGGACCATAAAATGTAAAAGCTGCAGTGGCGGATAGGAGCACAGTGTGGCTGTGTTATGAGCAATCTGGGAAAATGCGTAATAAACACCGAAGAAGTTATTGTTCCCCACACAGTAGTGTTTGAACTGAGTGATTGCAGGGTTGTCTCTTCTTACTTCAGCCTCGCTTCTTTGTTCACGTGTGTTCTTGTATTGCGGCAGCACAGCGGAAGGAACGGCAGGTGCACCACAGCTCCTGCACCATGGATGTGGGTTTGAATCACTCGATCTGGGTGCAGTTTGTATGTCTCTGCATTTGCATGGGTTTTCTACAGGTGCTCCAGTTTCCTGAAGCACCACAGATGTGTTTTGTGCACATTGGGGAATCTACATTGTCCACAGTGTGTACGTGTGTGACACTGCGGATGAGTTTGTGTGTGTGTGAGATCTTGTGATGTTCTGGTGCCCCATCCAGGGCGTTCTTTGCCTCACAGCCTGTGCTTCAAGGGTAGCCTCCAGAGCACTGTGAGCCTTCACTTGTTAAGCAGTTATTGAAAATGAATCAATTAATCTTAAAGAACCCTGGTTTGAATCCCACTTCGTGCTGTAGTACCCTTAAGCAGGGTACTTACTCTGAATTGCTTCTGTTAAAATTGCCAGGGTGTATAAATGGATAATTTTAGCTCACTTTAACACTGTGAAGTTAAATAACTAAATAAATGTAAGTGAAAATCATCCTAAGACCCAGATATTCATTCTGTCCACTCCGGGGGACATGCATTTTTCAGTGTATCGCCTAAACTGTGAGCTACAACACAGTCTAGATACATTTCTAGGCTTGTCCAAAAGTCTCCCTGGGTCTCGGGAATTTATGAACAGTAAACCACATCACCTGGTGCTCCAGGTGTAAGCAGTCTCTCACTGACAGGCAGCTCCCCAATATGCAGGGCTGCTGGCCCCCATGGACTTGGACCGCCCACCCTGATCAAGATTTCTTTGTCTCATCGAGTCATAAAGCCGCCTTTATGAGAGAGCTCGGATTCCTGCATTTCTTTAGCTCTTTTATAACAACTTTATAACAAGTCGCTAATTCAACTCACTCAAAAGCTGCTGGGGAAAACAAGATTTCTATCAACGCCCCTATTGCTCAGGTTAAATAGCATTCCTGACATTTTTCGTGCTCTGACTACAGGAGAAAGCACATGAACAAAGACAAGCTACCTTCTCCGAGGGGGGCGGACACAACTCCAACATGGTCCGGCAACATGGAGAACCACAGCGTGAGCCTTTTTGAGTTACCTTGTGAAGTTTTCACTATTTTACACTTAAACGCATGGCATCATAATCAACGGTCACATAACCGTAAGGAAATATAGTGAAACACAATATTCTGTACTTATACTGTGCCGGACTGTGATTGTTGACGGAAATTTGCCATTATTTCTTATTTTACTTCAGATTATATTAGCAATTTTGTAGTCTATATTTACAGATGCCAGAAAGATGTATCTAGCTGTCCAGTTATGACCATAAACTGTTGTTAATAAAATGTTAAGTTTTATGCTTGTGTAACAAAGTTGTGCTAAGGACCCAGTTGGAGAGGTCAGCCAGAAAGTGCAAGAAGGCGACACCACCCCTTCACAGGAGACCACTACCCAAAGTTCTTCTTATTGAATATAGGAGTCTGGTGCTTTCCCCATTACTGGTACTTGTCCCAACATTATGGTCGATGAATCCTAAAATGTCAAACAAACAGTACCAACCACATAACATAACAACCTCCCAACATGAAAGTCCATGTAGCGGACAGTACAAAGATGCAAACGGCACCTGTAAACAACCTATTACCTTAGTAACTGCTCCTTATTTTGGTAGTTAACAGTTCAGTTCAGTTGGACTCAGGCACCTGGCAGTTCAGTTTACGGCACTGTGGCAGTGGGGTTTGGGGTGACACTTATTCCCTGGCCTGTCAAACTATCCAAATTCAAAACTGTCATGCAGAAACACAGAAAAAGCAGCAACGCATGAAAATGTGATCAATTTTAACACAGTAGTGACTAAGTTAAATTCTCTTGTGCATGTCAGTATATTCAAATATATATATATATATATATATATATATATATTTTTTAAAATGCAATTTTGATCATTTAGGTATCACAGTTTCTTTATAACCAATTGGCTTTATTGTAGGAGACTGTAAATTATTTAATGTCACTGATTGTATGAATACATTTGTCACGTAAGTGCATGGAATAAACACTGTAATATTTGAAAGCATACTGTAAAGGTTTATAGTGTTGATCCAGGGTCTTACAGTTGCCTGTTTTTTTTCTGCTTCTCATCCTCATAGTAATCCATATTTTGCATCATCTTTTTATTCACAAACAGCTTTCAAAACAATAAAAAATAAAATATGATTAATACTATAATTAATGAAAGCAATGACCAGCAGCTTTTCTTCTTCACAAAATGGGCATTTAATGGTTTCACCTGAACTAGCAAGTTGTGTCAGGTAATTTTTCTGCCAGGATACAACAAAAACTTCCTTGATGTCTCCTTCCAGGACCACAGTTTAGTCGCCCAGTTGTGTGTAAGGAAGTGAGGCCCAGCATTATCCTGCTGTAGCTAAACTCCCAACAATCTGCAGGGAGGTAGACCGTTCCCCAAAGGTCCACTCTTACTGCCCAACATCTTTGTCTATCTCTGTGAGGGACAGGATGATGTTTCTCTCTTTGGACTGGCTGGCCCCAACAAAGAGGTTGCTGCACTTTTGAACTTTTTATTTGTCCTTTTTCAGAGCGGCGGACAGAAAGTGCTGGCAATGACATTGGATGACAGCGACTGTGAAGCACGTCTCAACAGTTGGAATCTCGGGGTATGGTTTGTTTTTTCTTGTTTCCATGAGTGCACAGTCAAGGACTGCGAATACTACTGTTGCTCTGTTTTACTGGTACAGTTTTTTCAGTTCCAGATGACCCCCCCCCCCCCACACACACACACACACACACAATTTACACATAAATTCTTCAACTGTGGCTACAACCGGTCTGCAGATGGTCAGGGTGTTTTCCCTTGAGCCAACATATTGACTTTACCATTTTGAGTACTTCCTTACTATTTCACATAACTATTAGTTTTACGCCACTTCTGCATATTTTCGCAAATATTCCAGCATTGGATTTTACTCTTTCTATTGTAGTTGATGAATTAAAAAATCTGATGTACACCAAGGAGGCCATTGTATCACACATTTTGTTTTGCAGCCTTAACCGATGCCCCAGTTTGTGACTCAGGGATTCATTTACTGTGGTTAATGTCTTAAAGAAAAGGGGGAGAAAACAAATCAGGTGTGTTCCATGTTTTTATACTTGGAGATGTCACGGGGCTGTCTCCAGGGGTCAGGTGTCTTGTGGAGGCATCACTGTTATACCTGGTTTCCCATGGTTCAGAGAATCGTGAATAGCGATAACACAGTGAGCGTCACACAACCGGCCTGAAGTCGGCCTACTTTGTGAGTCAAAGGAACATCTGATGGAGCAACATCAGATAACATCTGAGGCCGTAGGCAAAGAAGTGGTGTAAACAGAATGACGGTGTTTCTTTTTTGAGCAAACTCACTCAGTTTAAAGCGTCCTCACTCACGCCTTGATTTATTATATTTTGTGCTCGTGCCTGTGGCCTCCACCCCGCCCCAGGCTCCTCCTCCACTTGCTTGGCTTTGTGTTTCCCCACAGCTCCGAGCAACTGATTGTCGCATCTTCTGTCGCTCCACCACTGAGATCCATGCATATAATTTGTACTGCCATGACTAAATTACAGCATTTTTAAATATGATATTGCAGCTGAAGTGAAATGGGGCTTGGTGCATGCTTTTGTTGATGACCATGCCTGGAACGGTCAAATCGAAATAGCATGCATCCTGGAAAATACCCAGTGCACTGGAATATGTGCTTTTATAGCTGTTCTATGTTAGTGGTCAGCAGCTATTCCTGTGGACTGAAGGTGTCTGTCCAGTAAGGGGAGTATTAGACAAGGAACTGGACCAACTGGACCATTACCTCTGTGACCTGGTCTTAGAGAGGCTTATCATCTCATCCCCTGCTTTCTGAATGACTTGAGTCGAGGAGCTCTGTTTGCCACACTTTCAACAGATCCTTTCCCTTTTGTTGTCAGGTACAAGCTGAGATCAAAACAGCATCTCTTCTGTACTTGACAACCTTGAGATACCAGTAAAAAGTTTAAGTACATGTGGACAACCTGGGCCCTACATGTATAGGAGAAACTGAAGAAAAGAGTGAAAGCAAAGCAAACCACAGGTGTCCTACATCTCAGGGAGTTACCACTCAAACTTATTACTCGCATGCCTGTTGAAATAAACAAGCGATCACTGATGTAACTAGAATTTTGACTCATGTCAGTTGTGGGAACCGCCCTCCAGATGCATCAGTTTTGTTGCCGAAACTGAGTAAAATGTGTCAGTCATAAACAAAATGAGATGGTCTAATTTATGATGGCAAAGGGCTGGGTATCTGCTAACAACCACAGCAGGCTGACAAATAGAGGGGCAGAATTGGACCTTTTTTCTTTTTGTATTCCTGTTTTTTATGTGCTGAGACTTAGTGGACTGTTTGATTTCCAGAAGAGTTTGTTACTGGTAGGCAGAAAATATGAACGGGATAATGTAATCTTTACAGTGACCTTTTTTTCAGCAGAATCCTTCAAACTTAAAGCTAGCCATTTTTAAATATATGTTCTTTTATAAATACAGCAATATTTAAAAATCATTGTTATTACTGGTTAGTCAGAAATAGTGGCTGTAATGTATAGTAAACAATGAATATTTCCTCTTCAGAGCTGAACTCACCCTAAATTGGTTTGATTTATGGATATCTGCTTTTGCTGGGTGACAGATCAGGCTTACAGCAAACATTGATATGTGCGTACACATGGAGACATGCATACACTGTAGGAATGAAAACACTGTTGTTTATTTTTCTGGACCACCATGTTGGAAGTCTCATCTGTACCGGAGAAAACTAGAGGAGACTTGGGCTGGGATTAAACCACACAGGTGTGTGCGTCATATGAGCTCTGTTTGAAAACACAGCTGGAAGGGACTGTGTCGATGCAACAATTCTCCATTGTCCGGTTTACCATCAGTTTAGCTGGAAACTTGAGGCATTTATTGTTTTAATGCTTTGATTGTGCACGTGTTCCTAAGCTGTTAAGCTCACCAGTGTCTTTGACTGCTGGGAGAGGAGAATATGGATGGCTTATCAAAATAAGAGGTTTATACCTCCTCCACATTAAAAAAAAAAAGAAAGGATGAAATGACTTTGGCCACCTGTGTAGTTCCATGAAGACTTAGGAGCTCTTTGCTGACTTATGAACTAGAGCCCAATTGTTTGGCAATAGGTGACTGGACGCAGATTGCTGCCACATTTTTGCTCCCGGGAGTTTGAGGACAAAATGCAGACAATGTCCGAACAGCACAAAGGCCTGTTGTACTGCAAGGTGCTCATCCGTATAAACAGTTTGTGTTAATGGAGGGCAGGTCCAGCTCTTCCTGACTGCAGCCAGGTGTTTCCGGTCCAGGTAGCTTTGAAAATGGACTCCTTTTATGGTTTAATTTTTCAGATTGAGAACCCCAGGTATTTGCGGGAGACCCCTATCCCTCCCTCTCCGGTAAGTCTGGTTCATTAATGCAGAAGTGGGGGGGGGGGGGGATTTTTTATTACAGTTGGTTTTTTAATCAGATTTTATCTTTTCCTTAGATTTACCTCAAATCCAGCCTTGAAAAAAATAACAGCTTCTATGAGGACCAGGCCTCAGGTCGCAAACATGAGAAAGAGGTAGGATTTTGAGCATGACTCCCATGCTGCTAGCCAGAAGAATAACCTAGACATAAATGGCCATTGGGGGTTTCTGGTTATCAAGTAGAAATGTACTGTGGGTAAACTTATGGTTTTGTGGTCCCCGAAATGACTGTTGTCAAAAGATTGGATGCCAGAGAATCACAAGGCAGTCACATGCATACATTCACTCACACACTGTACTGTAGATAGTTAAATAAATTACTAATTCATCCTCTTCTGACAGTGGAAGGAAACTAAAGCTCACGAACGAAACCTGAGTAAATATGCAAACTCCACTCAGATTGAGCAAAATTCAAAACAACATCTGGACCCACAGCCCAGGAGCTGTGACCCACCAGCAGTACTCACCTGTTGTGCCACTGTGCTGTTGGAAGTTTATTGCCTGTATTTAAAAATATGAGTGCTGAGTTTAAATTTGAATCTAGCTGGCTTTGCAACATTGACATGCTGATGAAATAATAAGGTAATTCACATTGCATGGAAATACTGTACATGGTTTCAGTGTCACTGTGAAACAGTGTACCTTGAATCTGGTGTAGTTATAATATCCAGATAAGTGGACCGGACTTTAATACTGGACAGTGTTAAAGAATATGGCGTCAGCATCAGCGATAAGCGTCAAAATCGAGAATCTATTTCAGAAGCAACCAACCAAGGAGTTTAGATGTTATTTGATGCTTTAAAAGACTTAAAATTACTTGGTTTGCTTTTTATTACAAACATCAGCACTTGGACAGTGTGCTAGCATAACAGTGATGCTGTGCTAATGTGAAGACAAATGATGCTTCTGTGATTTTTTTTTTCCTTTTTTCTGTCGGCCGAGGCTGTGTGTCCCGCTGTTGACATTTGTCTTTGATGTACTTTTCCCCTCTTGGCCAAGACAGTTAAATATAACATGGGGCATGACTGGGCCTAATTACCATTGCCTTTCTTTTCCTTCAGGGATGGGCTGCTCTCAATTAGATAAACTTCCATCAAAGAGGTGCCCCGACCCATTACGACCAAACAATCGGAGCTGCTCACCATTCCCAGAATTCAGTTATGCCCAATGGAAGAGTTGGGCACATGATTTGTATTATTCCATTCAACTTAAGTAGTTGTTAACAGTCACGGATTAGTGTTGGGAGAGAACAGGAGATGAAAGAGTCTGCTGTAAGCCAAAAAAGATTGTTTTTAATGCTGTTGGGGGAGTTATGAGGGTGTTATGGTTGGGGGCGGTTGCTTTGGCACCACGACAGCCGCCTGTCACTGAGATGCCCCCCCCCGAGTAGTCATGTTCCCAATGCGTCAGCACTGCAGTCTCCTACTGCTTATTTCTCTGAGCCCTACTTACCCACATCATTACATCAGTCCTTGGCGAGTCTGTCTTGCATCCTCTTGGTTGCTCTCTTGTGGCCTGGCATTTGTTTGTGGTGTGCACAAGCATTACACTGGAGTGATTTGCTGTCCTTTGGACGTCAGCAGGCAAAGATGCACAGAAGTTGTTTCTTATTTAGTAATTTTCTCCATTCTCAGCCAATGTTGTTTACGTCGAATGGATGTATGTTTTTTTTTAATTTTTTTATCATATTTGAATATGGTACGTTTTTGTCTTGAGTATAGCTTAGTTAATGCTAATGAGTGAATCTCCACTTGGATTTGCTTCAGGAAAAATGTGACTACGTACATTCTGCTCAAAACGGAGTACAAACTTAAACATCAACTGGACTTTATATTCAGTGACCTTTTAATTTCATAGTTTATCTGCTGTTGTCCCAGCATTTGTATATGGAAACGTTGTGGGGTTCTACCCAGATGTTCAGCTACTGCTTCCTCTCTTCCGGCAGACGGAGATAAAGGTCAAAGTGCTGGAGGCCTGGCACCAGGAGGAGAAGCTGAAGATGCAGCAGAAGCATGACATGGACGTGCAGAAGGTGAGACCTCCTGGAGTGCAGGAGATGGCATTATCGTGTACCCATTAATCAAACACTTGATCTCCTCGCTGACGGATAGGAGTATCTTTCAGGTTTCCACCTCTTTGCTCAAAAAGCTTCCTTGATGTTCTGACCCCAGGCAAAAGGATATAAATTGAATAAATTTTGCATAAATTATAACAGAGGTATAGTGAAGCAGCAGGTAATGGTAGTGCTTCTGCACTGTGAGTTCTGACTTAGGTTTGAATATGCTTCAACTTTGCATGTTTTTGTCCCGTTTATATGGGGTTCCTCTCACAGTCAACAGAAGTATTTCGGGTGGACTGGTGACTCTAAATTGCCTTTAGTGTCTGTATGTGTGGATAGTTGAATATATGACAGTGATTGAGTGTGTGAGAGCCTAGTGATGATTGGTGGATAAAGTATAAATTATATTTTGGGCATATTTCACATATCAATAAACAGCTCCTCTAGATATTACTACAGGACATATATAATGTAGAAGTAGCTTCGTTGCTTTGCTGTGTGTACACACTCCCTCTGTGATATCCATAGTGGGATGGGATGGGGTCTTTGGACAGACCCAGGATTAAAAACATATAAATTGGGCAGGAAAATTGGGAGAAAATGAAGGAGAAGGAGCCAGTGCTCCTACAGGCAGCCCTGAAACTTGTTTGCTGAAGCGATCCCTAAAAGGTTGAAATGGCACTCCTAAAAGCGAGCTCCTCTTCCCTCAGCATATGGCCCTCCTGGACCCAAGCTTTGATTCTCTGCTCAGACTCTGCCAAGCATGACCAAAATGTAGGATGGCCAAATTATCTGTCCTCTGATTCCCCCCCCTCAGCAAATGAACTTCCTTTTACCCCCTTTCAGTGCCTTTCATCTCACCCCCCAGCCTCAGTGCATGATGAGCTGGGTACAGAGTGCGCCTCTGATCAACCAGAAAAAAGTTCCTTGTGCAGTGTTTCTTGACTTTGTAAAAGAGAAGTGACACTTTTCCCATGTGTAGAGGTAATTTTAAACACACACACAAATCGGTCCTTGTCCCACCCTTCCCCCACACTCTCATGGAATCCAAGGTACCAAATGCCCAACGGTGAACCAGGCAGGTGCACATCACTGACGCGAGACCTGCATATAGCCTCTGTACCTCTGTTAGCAACTGGCTAATGGAAAGAAACTTATCATTTTAAATTAATTTAATAAACTATAAAACTGTAGTTTAGCCTTGCACTTGCGTCCATCTGGAGGTGGATATGCAGCATCTACATGTTTGCATTTCTGCGTCAGTGCTTGTTTCTATACACACCAATACATGTGTATGGTACGTGATGTATGTACTTTGTTCTGCTTAAGATTTTGGACAGGAAGAATGGTGAGCTCGAGGAGCTGAAGACCATGTACAGGAAAAAGCAGAAGGACTCAGAAGAGACCATTCGTAAGTTGGAGAAAAAAGGTGAGTGTAGGTTTGACAGGCTGCTGTTTGCACAAGTTCAGGGAGCTTGTGCTTTGGATTTAAAGGCCATATGGTGTCACTTAGACCAGTGGCCAGATTTATGGCATGACACTGGCTTCCCTACTCCTCAGTGCAGAGTCTGGTCCGGGAGTCACAGGTCGTCCGCCAGAGCAAGGACAACCAGATAGAGGAGCTGAAGAAGATGTCAGAGCAAAGCGCTGACTCGCTAAGGAACGAGTGGGAGAAAAAGGTAGTGATGCTGCAGGGTTTCCTGTAAAAGGAACCTGTTGTGGTACCCTTGTAGCAAAAGCCCCCAACATGTAAAAGATAATTGACACTAGATGGGGAAAAATTCAGATGTGACCCTTTACAGTATGGTATGTAGATGTTGCTTGTACACACGAGTAAGCAGTATGTTATGAACTCCCTCTCCCCAGCTGCATGCGGCTGTGGCCCAGATGGAACAGGAAAAGTTTGACCTGCAAAAGAAGCACACAGACAGCATTCAAGAGCTGCTGGAAGACACTAATCAGCGTCTGGCCAAGATGGAGTCTGAGTATGCAGCACAGATGCAGGCCACTGTGAGTATAAAGGCACAGCAGGAATCTGCGGTCGGGCCTGTTGGTTGAGATGCAGGGTAGTTACCTGGGATGTCTTTATGAGAAACATCATTTCCTTACACAGTTCCTGTTCCCCAGATTGACTGACACTACACTGCTCCCTGGAGTCTGAGATCTCTAGAACAGACAGGGTATAATTATGGGGTACAATACCAACCTGTGGAAAAAGATACTCATAACAGTTATAACAAATGACTATTTAGTATCTAAGTCACCGTGCAGGGCCATTCATTTGCGCTGTGGATAGTGCTCCTGTTTGTAAGTGCTGAGTGTGAGTTCAAATTCAACTCTGTGCAGCTGTCATGGTCTCCCTGCGTCAGTGTATGTTTCTCCTGAATGCTTCCACAGTCCAACAATGTATGTTTCAGATTCATTGGTCACTGTAAACGGCCCATATTTTCTAAGTAAATGGGTGAGGGTTGACTTCAGGAAGGGCATCTAGTTGTAAAGTTCCTGCTCCAAACACAGCCTTGTTTGCATGTGGAGGAAAGAGCTAACCTGGGTATCTAGTGGACAAAATGCATCTTGATTTGTTACATTCAGTGCAAATTTTTTGACATATTTTCCAAAGTAAATTCAATATTCTACTTTATAGCATACAAGCATACAATGGAGCAGACAGTTTAAGCAGAAATGCATGTGGTAAAATTAATTAAATTGTATTTTTTTTAAACGTAACAGAATAAAACACTCTGCACCTCATAGGTGTTGTAAAGTATCACTCTCTGCAAGTTCCTGGCACCCTGTGGATGCACCACCAATCTGACAGTTCGTTGCGTTGCCACAGATGCCTGTAGATTATTCTTCACATATTTAATGAACAGTTTTGAGAAGGTGTGAACAGTGAAATACATATACATGAAACCAACAAAAGCATTGTGATTTTACAACTTTTAGAAGGGATTTTCAAAGGATGCAGGTTTTCTCAGCAGCATCAGCACTAAGAGTTGGTTAGGTTTTGTCAAATGTGTGGAATGACCGCTTCGGTAAAGAGTACTGTGGATCAGTCCTGGAGTGGTGTGCGTGTGTGTGTGTGTGTGTGTGTGTGTGTGTGTGTGTGGGGGCAAGCACATGGGCGGGCTTGGGAGCAGCGCCCCCAGGTTTGCGGAGTACAGTGCATGTGTGTCAGCCCCCAGGCTGGAATGTGTACGTGTGCGCGCAGCACGCTGCACTTGAGGCCACGGGAGATCGCGGTGGCGGGGGGCTGTCTTTCATCTCAGCACCGCCGTGCTTTGATGATAACCATGCAACAGGCCGACGCTGCCTGAGCAGCACGCCTGAGGAGCGTTTTACCTGCATGCCAAAATCTGTCTGCTGTGGGCCTTCGCAAGTCGCTCTTAGGCTAATAGCTTTGTCAACACAAATGAGTTAAATGGAAAATCCAGATACATATTCCAGATACAGCTGGACCTGATGATTCCGTAACAAAACATTTGGTTGAAGCATTGCTTGTTTTGCCGTTTGTCACAATCCCTTCAAGTGCTTTGCTGTGACATTTAGGAGGAATTTGTTTTCCTCCCCGTCTTCCAGCAGGTACTGTAGGGGGCAGACGGTGTTGAGAAGCACTCGCTGTTATCAGGCACCAGAGACATTTCTCAGCATGTTGCAGCGGAAGGCAGTTGTTTTTCTTAAAGGTGCTTTTCTGCTTTCCGTTTAAACAAAGGACTGCTTTTAAGGTTTATCTCTAATGTTGTGAGCCCATCCAAAATGCATGCTTCTGTCAGTGCCGTCTGTTTTTGCCGTCTCGGAGGACTCTGTGTTGTACCGTTAATCACAAGGCTGTCATCGGAAGCGAAACGCGGGCGCTGTGCACGACGTGGGCTGCCACCAGTCATTTCCATTCGCTTTTATACTGGGAGACTTCAGTTCCCTGCGTGTGTCTCGCTGCAGCCGTGTCCTCTGCCTGACTAAAGTGTCAGAAATCAGATCCGCAGCTTCTTACTGTCCGAAAGCAGCCCCGATCTTTGTAAACTGGAGTTTGACATTCGCGTCCCGCGAGACATTAAAGAAAAATTGTGAAAATTGGGCCGAATTGAGTTTTGGTGGCATCTCAAGCCTTTTGCGCGAGCATCTGAAGGAAAAGCAATAAAAGATGCAATAAACAAAAAGAACAGTTCAGACCTGACAACTAAACGGTGTTTGAAGGTTATTTCCAGCATGGCTCGACTTTGTTGAGCGCCCATCTTTTTCTGGGTAGAAATTCGCTTCAGAATTCATACTTTTTTTTTTCTCTAGGACAAACGGTGTGCGTCAACATCAAAGGCAACTTTTTCTGAAGTGAACATCAGATAAGATCTTTAAAGGTCTACAAAGTCAGGCTCTGAGCACTGTTTGGGACTGGAATTGGATGGGAGATCTGTGGAGTGCAGCTCGCCGAGCAGAGCGACACCTTCTAGCTGTGCACAAACTTCCTTTTTTTTTCTCCTCTTCTTTTCTCTTCTCAAAATTGGGAAAGTCGGAAGCCTTTTATGGATCTGGAGCTTGTCAGATCTTAAATTAAAAGGGATTTTCTTTTGAAGTCCTTGTGCGGTTGGTTTTATGGAGATGACAATAGTGTAAAATATTTATATAAGAAAGCTTCTGAAAATTTTGATCTTTGAGCTTTTTATAGTTTTGTTGTGTTCGATTTGAAAGATCTGGCTACCTTAAGCAGCGTAGGAATACTTCAGAACTACCTTTGTATTAAATGTCCCCTGTCTGGTTTACCCAGTCTTTGCTTCAGCACCAGTTTATTGCCTTTCTACCATCTCTAAATGCATGGCAGTATGTAGAGGTCAGGATTCAGAATGTCATTACTGGTTAACTACTTTAAATATTATTATTGCATGACATTGTAGTAACTAAGGAACTGGACCGATCCAAGGAGGAGGTTTTTTTGAAGTTTTATGTGGATGGGCAAGCTAGTCGACCTGAATTGCTCTAACAGCTGTTCAGCTGTATAAATAGGGAAAAGAATGAAACTAAGCTATGTGCATCCCTTTGGATGAAAGCTTAGAAACTGAACTGAACTTTGATGAAGACACATTGCCACAAATCCCCCTTCAGAAGTTTGCTGCTGGGGCCTCGGTAGGTCTGAGGCTCTGAGAATGGAGGCGGAAAACTGGAAGGCTCTTACATCTGACTGACCGCTCTCACCCGAACAGGAGAAGATGGTGAAGGAGCTGGAGACACGGGTGAAGCAGCTTTCAGTGGAGGTTGAGCACGGCAACACCCTGCGGCAGAAAGTGGGCCAAGAGAAGGCAGAGCTGGAGGTCCAAATTGTCGCCATCAGCTCTGAGTTACAGGAAGCCAACCGTAGGTGAGCTCTTAGGTGTTGGTCAGCTTCTTTATAACTGCCTACCTTGTACCTTCACAGTGACAGACGGTAAAGCAAAATAAGATCACACAGAACATTGACCCGTTCGCCTGTATAAAGCTGTAGCTATGTCCTCACATTCGTCCCTCGATCCAGCAGTAAGTGACCATGGTGGGATCTGCTCCTGCAGGTGTGTCTCGCTGACACGGGAAAAGGAGCAGCTCAGCGAGCAGCACGAACAAATGTTGCAGAAAATGCAGGCGAAGCACAATGCTGATATGAGCCACTACCAACAGGAACACATGCTCTCTGCATCTAAGGTATCTGGCGTGTTACACCTTCTGTCCAGCTGATGACTTTTTAAATTTTCCTTCTCGGTGATGCAATGCAGTGTTTAGGCGCAGCATGAAAAGCACCCCTTGTCCTTTTTGATACGTTAGGTTCTAGGAATATTGTCAGCTGCTACTTAGATGTTCCTACACCTAACTTCCTGACTGAGAAGTGTTGCTCTGCCTCATTGACATATTTAAATAGGGTATGGATGATTGAAAGTAGGTGTTCCCTTTATCAGTAAGCCTTAAAAACTATGGCTTTTTTTTTTTGTTATGTTCAATGCATGAAGATTCATTTACGCCACGGTTTACAGTACTTAAAGGTTACAAGGGTGATAGTTCTGGTTCTGGTTCTGGTGATAATTTCTGGAAATTGTCATTAGCAAAAGTGTAAATTAACTAAGAGGTGCTTGCAGGCGACCAAGATGATGAGGGATCTGGAACAACTGGTGTCACAACTCAAGCAGCAGCTGCAGGATAGCGAACACAAGTGGCAAAAGCAGCTCAGGGTGAGGTCACAACCATCAATCCTTGTTTCCCCCATCTAGGATCACACGCTTCATCTCTGCTCGTATCACAGGGGCATTTACATTTTTTCATTTAATTGATGCTTTTCTACCAGTGCAACTTGCACTATTATTTTATTTAGGGTGAGTACCTTGTTGAAAGGTACTGCTGCTGGAGGCTGGAATCAAACCTGTCCAAAGGCAGCAGCTGTAACCCCTACACTACCTGCTGCTCCACCATATCATTCTACATCGACCGCAGTGTTCCTTTGGTTCCTGCATTTCAAAACACACACACACACACACACACACGCACACCATACAGTGTTGGTTTTACACAGTACTGTGTGATGTTTTATGAAACATATATTGGCCACCTATTGAACCGTTTCTAGAAGGTTGATAGTGGTAACATCACCACAGAGTAATATTGATTGTTATTTTTCATAGCCAAAGACAAGGTCAGACAGCCATGTTTTTAATATCACAGCATGGGTCTTTGTTTACTAGGACCAAGAAAGTAAGTTTCAGCAGGAGAAGCTGGACCTTCAACATGCCAGTGAGAAAAAGGTAGGGCTTTATGATGTTCATTTTTGACCTCTGACTGCACTATGTTCCCTCTCACCACTATCTCAGGAGTTTAAAGAGGAAATAATATTTGTTTGTAAAGTATGGACTCCTTAACTTACCACCTCTGAGATTCATCCCTGGTGCAATACCTGTTTCAGAAGTTGTTGAATGTCGCAGAGCTTGAACTTTGTCTTCTTTAAAGCTCAAGTTAAAACTCTGTGTTTAAAATGAAGGGGTTGAACCCGATGGGTGTTAAAAAGATCTCCCCAGGCACTGGCTAACAGAGTTGCACGGGTGCCCTATTGGCTGGAGCTCTCAGTAAAGCAAAAGAGGAGGTGAATGGTGGTGTGGGGGGAACAGGATGTTTTGTGTCCAGGTTTTAGAGGGCACCTAACCCTCAGTTGGTTGATGTAGTGTTGCTTTGAACACCCCCTTGTTAGGATCAAACAGTGGGGAGATGCTTCTCAGCCTGTGGGTAGAACAGCCTAATGAATTGGCCCTAATCCCCTGAATCAAGTGAAGGTATGCAGAAGCTGTGTTTAAGAGGCGGGCCAACATCTGGTTTTTGACCAGCAGGCCACTTGCACTACACCAATTAACTCTTAAAAAGATCGGGGATTGTAGGGTGAAGGGTGGAACACTGTCATCTGCATGTATTCAGAGGAAATTGAGTGCCCCCTAGGGCATTCAAGCTCCTCTCCTTCCCCTTAACACCTGACCGCACCTGACACATCCTTCATGTGCAGAAATGCAGATGGCAAAGCCTTTAGTTACAGAAAGTTTTGGTCAAAAATGTGTGATTATGTAAGATTTAAAGGGGCAAAATGTCACGTTACATGGCCAAAAGTGCAGGTTGTGTGCAACAGGTAAGTGTGGGAAGTATGTGCCAGACTTGAGCTCTAGTGCAGTTTAGCTGCATTCTGGTGGCCCATGATCCTGATGTAAATAACCATGATGGCCGTCACTGTAGCCATGATACTCTTTTTCACAGGTGCGGTCATTGCAGAATGAGGTGGAGAATGACCGCATGGAGGCCAAGAAGAAGATCACCAAGCTGGAGGATGCCCTCAGGTAACCATGTCTTCTGCACTTTGAAGACAGGGCAAAATGCACCAGGAAGTTTTAATCTCTCCTCATTTGTCTCACTTTCCCACCACCCTCACCCCCTCTCTACCACCACCAGCACAGTCTTTGGTCCTCCCTTTAAACTTGTGAGTCAGGGCTTTGGCTTCCTTTGTCATGTTACTATGGTAACGAAAGAAAGTGCTAAAAAAGTCTAACTTTCTTCTTGCATATCCAGATTATCAGAGGAGATAAACATGTACATAGCAGAAAGGTCGAACATGAGAGATGGCTTTTAGCCACCATTTCAATTAATAAATGATTTTCCTCTGCTTAGAAAAAGGACTCAGAGTGTTGGCATTTCCTCGCTGGTGGGAAACCTGGCTGTAAAAGTGGCACTGTTCTTCCTTCCATCCTCCCTGCTGTGTTTTTATCAGTCAGTTTTTAGCACAGAAATGAAAAAAATTACCGTAACAGCCTTGCTTTCAGTACTCATTTATTGTTGAGTGTATGTTTCCAATCTGCCTCATTCAAAGCTCTCATACTCAGGTCAACGTTGCCACCATTGTCATTCATGAATCTGCTGGGGTGTATGAACAAGACCACACACTCCTTCTGCTAGTGGTTATGTGTGTGGACAGCATGAGGTCTGTGGATAGCAGGATGGGGAAGGTGGACACGACACCCATGCAGCCTGTGTGTCTTGGCGCCTTTTGCGTCAGCCCACTGCTGCTGTGTTCGGAACTGACTAACACGATTTTATAATTCAAACGAGATGTGCGATTCTCCCCATACAGGCTGGAAGGAAGAGCTCATATATATCTAAACTGGGCATTGCGCAACCGGCCATTTCCTGCATTTTCTTTGAACTGAGAAAAAGAAGCTACAAATACACTCACACACAGAGGTATAATCTGTATGTAGGTTGTGAGCTGAGGCAGAAAACTGGAAAGACCTCTTTGAAAAGCTTCCTTCTGTGCTAAAGCCATTTCAGTTCACCATCATTCCTCCATCACTCCCTAGCCATTCAAAAGTACGATGAGTGTGGAGACGAGCACTCTTGTTGTGCAGTTTCCAGTGTGAAAACTGAGGACAGGTCCACTGGGTGCCGGAAACAAACGGCTCTGGCTTTCAGAGCCTGACTGTGCCATCCGGCAAGCTTACAGAACTTCTCAGGCTTTATCTCGCCATCTCCCAATGCTGGGGCCAGTCAAAGACACAACGGGGCTGTCCACAGCCTCAGTCATGCCCAGTCTGATTAATGCCTTGAGTAAGAAACAGAAACAGTGCTGTAGGAATTTTTTTTTTTTTTTTTAGGAAAGCGTATGCCTTCATTGCCTGCAGACAGATTCCTTTTCTTTTAATTTCATAACACTTCAAGCACTTTTTTCTCTCTCCCTTCATTCCCCTCCACTTACAAAGTTTCAGAGCTATTGCCAGCAAGGCCCGGCATGTCTATTTCTGTTGTGTGGTTGTTCTTTTGCCGCCGTGTCTTTCTTTACTGCGCGTGTTCTTCCACATGGCAGATCCCTCGGGCCCCCCCCCCCCGCCCCCCACGTCTGCCTCAGCCCCAAGGGCGAGCACCATTGCAGGCAGTCTGATAATTACAAAGTGCACAGAATCGAGGAAAACGCTCTCTGGGTCTTTGATGTTGAACATGAGAGAGATCAAAATTACAAAAGAGAGACCAAAAAACAAAGATGGAAAGAGAAGCAGCCCTGCGTGTTTTCCCCAGTTTGTTTAATTTGGCTGTGTTTCCTGGTATTGTTGCTGTCTACTGTTTAACAGTGAATTAAAGGCAATAAAGATGAGGGGGGGTGGGTGATGGCAAGGCAGAGGTGCTGTAAGGTTTCCCCCAGCTAGGATCTGAACCTGCATTTTTTTTTTTTTCTGAATGGAGTGGGTCATTAACCTCATGCCCGAACGGTATATTGCAGGGAGAAAGATGAGCAGCTGGCACAACTGTGGGAAAGGCAGAAGCAGCAGGCCCTGCAGGCAGAAGGCGCCCTGGAGCAGCTCCGGAGGCAGGCTGAGCTCAGCGCGGAAAAAGCCTACGCAGACATGAAGCAGCAGGTGGGTGGTCTTGTTCACTGCTCTTCCTCAGACAGTCTTGGTTTCTGTTTTACATTTTCAGCATTACATTGTAGCTGGAAAGGTTCAAGAAAAGCAGGTGGAGACCAGCTAATATGAGACAATGTACCCCTTGGATGACGTGGAGCCCAAACAGGCTTTCCAGTTCAACATACAGCACTAACAATGCAAGGTCTTTGGAATAATCAATAAATTCATTCAAATTCTTTTCCAGAGTTTAATCACTGTAAACCTGGAAACAAAATTTCCTGCTACCTAGCACTTCAGGGCAGTGAGTAGTCCTTATGGGGGGAACCCATCTGAGCAGTACAGATGGTCCCCAAGTTACGATGGTCTGACTTGTGATTTTTTGACTTTACGATGGTGCAATAGCGATACGCTTTCAGTAGAAACCATACTTAGAATTTTGATTTTTATTCCCCCCCAGGCAAGCGATATGCAGTACGATACTCTCTCATGATGTTGGGCAGCGGCAGCGATCTGTATCTCCCAGTCTGTCCTACAGTCGCTAGTGTATACAACTGATACTTCACAGTGTTGTGTTGCTACCATTTTCTTGGATACCCCCTGTATCTGTGTTGCGTTGTGTGCATCCATCATGTCTACGAAATACCCATCTGTGTCTCCTGAAAGCAGCATGACAATGGAAAGTCCATAATGACTTTGAAGGTAGGTTAGGTTAGGCTATGATGTTCGGTAGGTGTTATGGCGTGGGTTGGTAAAAGCAATCGCAAGACACTACGGTAATAAGTTTAAGTTCCACTAAACTCTTTACCGAGTGTTGTTTCTGACAAATAGTGTTGCTGTTAGCTGGAAGCTAGCATTAATCATTAGCGACTGGCAGTAAACAAAAAGGGAAGATGCCACAATTCAAAATAAACAAAATACAAGGTCTTAGCAAGACAGTGGTTGCAGGAGAGTTCACAAGGGGCAGCGGAAACTGAGCACTGACAGGAAGTCCAAGTAGGAACTGAATTCTGTCCACAATTGGTTCCTATGACAATCAATGCTCAGTCTGAAGGGGGGGCGCCTACGTTCTGTTACTGTAGCGTCCATAGTCATGACAGTAGGTTATGTGTATTAAATGTATTTTCGACTTTTGATGTTTTCAATTTACGATGGATTTACCAGAATGTAACCTCAGCGTAAATCAGGGACCATCTGTATTGTGGAAGCTATCAAACTGGTGTTTCCAGTCCACCATATGCATTCTCTACTTAGCTGAGTGGACTGATGCATTAGTGTAGCAGTTCTTTTGGACCAAACTACACCTCAAAAGGGAAGACGCAACAATCTGATTTCCCTGAAAGAACAAAAATCCAGGATTTCGTGCACTTCTGGTTCGCTGCTGTTGCAGATGGAGAAGGTGGAAGCAGACTTGGACCGGTCCAAAGGTCTACGTGAGAAGCAAACCAAGGAGTTCTCCAAGCAGCTGGAAGAGCTCAAGCAGAGATATGAAGAGCAGGTTGGTCTTCCTATCTGTGAGCTGCTGTGTAAGTGGTGTTTCCATTGTGTTGTTGGTTTTCTTTTGTTAGTCCTCCAGTGGGTGCTGTGCATGTTTCATGTGCAGAAAGAATTGGTTCAGAGAGCCAGAAAGAGAGAAAAAAAATTGCTGTGAAATTTTATAATCTTTTCCAGAGTAGATCAAACAACAAAATATTAAAACATAATGGAATTTTTGCCACATAGTAGGTCAAATTTCATTGTCCACTGCTAATTACATCTGCTATGGAGGTTTTGTTCAGTTTTTTTCCATGTGCATCTATAGAAAGGCTGACATCCACTCAAAATTGTAAGATTGTTTGTTGATTACTTTTCTCCTTGGGAAGACAGGGTTGCTACTTTGCCTGTAGGTTTTGCCATATCAATTTACAAACCTACAAGCTCAGCCTTCTGTGGCAATTGTAATTGTCATGCTGCTAATTGTTTGTGAAAGGAAGGGATTGTCGTGCCTTTTGAGGAGCTACAGACTTTCCACATTATGGGGGTAGGGTTTTAAATGAGATGTGAGCATGTTCATTATTGGTGGACCTGTATCAAATAAGGATGGACCTTGAAAGCACAGCTTCATTACACTATGCTGTATTCCCCCTATGGTAGTTCCAGTCACAGTGCCGACAGTCTTGTCCAGACCTGTTTAGTCCATACCAGTGCCACGGTGGACTTTGTGTGGACTCAGTACCCTTAATGAACTGGTGGCCTTCACAGTAAGAGCAACGTTGAGCATGAGTACACATGGCTTGCTCTTTGGTCCCTCCTGTGAAACTTATGAATTAATAACAAGTGTAAAAACAAGTATAAAAACTGAAGAAAATTGCCAGTTAGAAAATGATTATATGTTCAAGAGCAGGACAAAGACCAAGTTTAGTTATTTTCTTCAAGCAGTCTTTCTCTTTGTTACTTAAGTAGAGGTTCTGCTGCTTGTCTGATGCTTTTTACTGTGTTGGATCATTAGACTGTAGTTCACATTAAATTCCTCATTTACTCATGCTGTAGCCATTTGTTGTATTTTGATTTTCCTTCAGATTGACTGTAGATTCTTTTCTATTTCCACTTGTCAGCTGTCGTACAGTTAATTTCAAAAATCCGTACATTTTTAGTGGGGGTGGGTAGGACCAAGGGTGGTAATCCAGCTCGACCAAAGCGAAGTGCAGCTGGCCCTTTAGACGCTCTCTGCAGTCCCCAGCACGCGCCAGGTAGGGTGCCATGGTCAACAATGGTGGGGGATTAGCATCAAAGGAGGGGGTGGAATGCATCCTCTGCAGTGGGCTGCCTTTCAGGTCTGGTGGGGGAACAGGACCCAGGCCCCCTGCAAGGAGCCTGCAGAGCAAGTCCTGGGAAGGGACTCATGCTGGGCCCTCATTGGGCATCCGCGTGTCTGCCTGTCATACTGGCATCTGACTGAGTGCTCATGGCGATATAGTTTGCTTCCATTTTTCTTGTTTTTGGCTCTTAATAGTTGACATTTATTGTTTGAATTTTGTTCCTTCCTAAAAGCTTCAAAAGCAGAACTAGAAAGGGACAGGGTAGCCCCTGAATTTGAGTAACAATTATGAAAAATCTAAAGCAGCTACAACATTTGAAAGGCCCTAAAAAGAGATCACCATTAAAGTTTAGGATTTGGCTGCAGGAAGAGATTGCATATTCAAATTGTACTCCTCATCTGTAGAGTTACTTTCGAAAAAGGCCATGAAGTAGTAATTCCATCCACTGTTTCCATGTTGCTAAACTATTCTCTTTCCTGGTGATTGAGGTGCAAAACCAGGCGAGTGGTGGCCTCTATTCTGTGTACAGTAGGATGGTGCTGGAGGACTGGGAAAGTGCGCTTCTTGTGATGATTGTTTTGGAACCCCAACTGTGTGAAATGACAAAAAGGACATACAGAAGTGGAAACTCTCTGTCATCATATTCAATTTTGGGGGGCAATAGAAACTTTTTCGGGGAGGGGAGCCCTACGGATGAGTTGTCATGACGACGGGGGTGTTACACTGATGAAGTCTTGCTCTACCGTGTTGTCCAATCAGATCGTGGAGTTGAAACTGCAGCATGAACAGGAGAGGACGCACCTCTTCCAACAGCACAGCGCCGAGAAGGACAGCCTGGTCCAGGACCATCAGCGGGAAATCGATAATTTGGAACGCCAGTCCAGGGCTGCCATGCTACAGCACCAAACACAGACCCAGGAGTGGAGGGAGCGGGACAACCAGGTAGGGGGGCGTCAGTCAGTCAGTCCCGCATCCTTCTCACATGGAGCACAATCCTATTTCCAACGATGCTACGTGCGGTGCCTTTTCGGGGCATGTGTAGAACACTCACTGGCTTAATTGAATAGGTTGCAGGTTAAAATTTGACAGTGGAGTACCACAGTGCCATAAAATGGTAAAGTACATTTTTCTTCATTATCAAAAAATGTTTACTGTTGGAGACAATGAAGGAACAGAAAATAATAGGGAAAAAATTAATGACAACTTTACCGAATTCCTCGTTTGTCTATTTCACCGCGGGATTTAATACGATAAGTTTAAAGAAAGAAACTGTAGAAACCGCAGGTTTCCAACTGAAAGAGACCCCTCCGCGTTGTTGTTTTGGGTCTTTTATTGAGAACCCTGGGATGCTTTCCTCCTTTCTTTCGCGCCTGGGCCAGATCAGTACCCGTGGTGCGTGAGCTTAGGCGTCATCCACAGTATGCAATGGCACCCTGTTGTCTTTCTGTCGGCACCACAGGTAGCCGCCACATCCACCTCAACGCTGTCTTTTCCTGGGTATACCAGCAGTAGCCCAGGGAAGCTCACAAGCTCGCACATCAGTCCAGTCATGTGGTTTTAACAGTCCTTAAGATTAAATTTTTGTGTTTTGTATGAAATAAATAAATAAATGTGTCCTGGAACGATCCTGAACCTTAACATTTGATGTCTATGCAGTGTCGTTCAAGCATGACTGCTCAGTTCTACTCTAATTGGTAGTTAAATGTTTTTTTCACATCACATTGTTGTGTTTATTGTCTGATACAAGCAGTCTTTCATTTATCTCTACAATCAGCTGTTAGTATTAAAAAATATATAGTTACCTGTTACAGATCCCTAAACAATGTTTTTCTGTTAGGATACATATACATGTAAATAGATTTTTGTGTAGACTTTGGTTATCCTATCCATCAAATTTCCATCCAAAGGCCCCACCCCCCAAACCATTCCTCTTAAGATTTACCATGGCTCCAGACCAGTGGGGGGCATTGGACTCTGCTAGCTTTGGGATGAACTATGGTTGGCATGGAAACATATCTTTGTTGGCCCCTAGCTGGAAACCAGAAGAGTACTAGCTGGGCAACAATGGACCTAAACACCAAGTAAATCTGCCTTAGAGGATGCCTCTGCTATGTGATTTATTGGCTTATATTAAGTATATTATGCTTGATTGAAGACATGAATATAAGTATTTGATCAGTATATATGTGTTATGAATATGTTTTTCTTTTGGCAGCTACTTAAGACTTTGTTTTATACAAGACTCTGCAGATGAGCATTTAATTTCATCATGAATTAATCTGTAAATCCCTTTGGAACATGTAAATATAAAAGAACATTTGTCTAAAAAATATCAAAGTCTAGTTTTGAGTTGGTCATAGAAACATGATCATTGGTTTGGGCTAAAAACGAGAAGTGTTATTAATAGAAAAGTAGAAATCTGAAGGCACAGAACAGAAGCCAAGTATTTGTGCCTGGAGCAGAAGCTGAGTTATTTGCTGGCACTGACTTAAGTACACTGTGGTTTGCCTGATCCGTTTGTAAACCCCGGTATGATGATGCCATTATGGAGAGAGAGTGTGTTGAACCACAACACCCCCACAGCCATCCTGGTGGAAGAAAGAGGCACTTCAAAAGCTTTTGAAGTTTGGCATTTTGCATTCTGAAGCTATTGTAAAAGCCATCTCCAAAATAATGAGAATAGTCTCATTTTTACAAATGTAACTGTCAAAACACAGCATCAGCATTAAGTATTACTCTTGATGACATACCTTGTTAATGGTTTAGTATACCCATAAGCATGGTTGTTTATCTTGTATTCTGTATTTACGAGGAGTCTTTGGCCTGATTTTGAAATGAAAATCGAATTCAAGTTCAAAGCATGACAAGTAGTTGCATTTCCACTTTTAATCTGCCTACCTCCATCTGCCCCCCCCTCCCATACTGTGAAGCATGGGCGCGCAGAAGGTATCACTGAGTATTTGAGCTGTGGGTAGAGACTTGGATGTATATCTTGCTCTGTTTGAGTGGAGTTTACATGTCCTCCCCATGTTTGCCTGGGTGTTCTTTCACACTCCAAAGATACTTATCTCAGGTGACCTGGGAAAACTAAAATAGTCCTTAGTGTATGTGATTGGATGGCTCTGTGAGAAGATAAATCTTTGGGTGTGTCACATATCTAATATAATGCAACGTGGTACTTGCAAATGGATAAGTTATTTGTAGGTAGCTTACTGCATCAGTTTCACATTGTAAGTTGACTTGGACAAAGCTATCAAATAACATCAATAGTAATTTTAAAGTTAATATAATTCGTTTAGCACTTTTTGTTTGCTATAAATCATATTAATTTAGCTGACATTTTTTTGTAGTAACTTACTACACTTGGTTTGTCTACTAAACTAATTAAAATTATTTACTTGTATGTATTATTTACCGATTTATACATCTGTATCAGTTTTACCGAATCAGTTTAGTAAGGAAGTACTTTGCTCAAGGGTACTATAGCAGGTGTAGAATTTGAATGTAGGTCCTTCCTAACAGGCATGCTGACCTCATGTTGTACAAAGGACTCTGAGTACAGCTTGTTTCTGGACAAAAAAGACAGAAGCTTTCAGCAACTGTATCAACTTGTTCATTTGCTTGGAGGATGCACATGTTACGTGCATATCCTAACTTCTGAGAGAGCGTGCTTGCCTGCTCTAGATCACAAGTCGTAGTTCTTGCTGTGGCACCTGCTGGCCCTCCTGGGAATGCAGATGGATCATCTGGTACTGACATCAGACTTTGACTTCCATTAGGCACCATTTCAGGATGATGATGTTGGTATCTGAAAGAGAAAAGGGGGGCACAACTGAAAGACTCACAGACATCCACTAAAACATAACATATATAATTGTATGACATTGTACGAAGCAGCAGTATATCTATGACATTCAAAAGGCTTGATGTGCCTTGCAGTAGTCTCACAAATGCGATGTATGGGATTATTTGATTGTTATGTTATGAGCAGTTGCTATTAAAGGAACAATACAAAGAATGAGTTTTGGAACAAAACTTACTGTGTGGTCAGCATGACTGTCCCTTAAAATATTTTGTTGGAATTTTTAAGCTTCATTGTCCCAAGATCCTTTGAAGTGAATAGAACATATTTATAGGCTTTTGAATTATTGCAAGTTTGGGCTCTTGCAGATCTTATCAACACTGAGATCCTCACGGTGCAGCAGAAGGTACTGAGCAGAGGACTGTCATCCAGGCTAGTCTGACTACAGCCTGTGTGCATATGGGAAACTTGGGCTGAGGTTGTGAAGGTCCTAGGAGTAGATGACAGTGTCTCAATGCAGTTGAGAAAAACTCACCTTGATGTGGTGGGTTGCCTCATGAAAATTTGATGAAAACAACACCAGTATTTGTCCATAGTGTTAAGCCACCTTTTAGAGGCTGCACTTCTCTAAACAATAAATCTTTTCACTTGCTTTTGTGTCTGTCAATTTCTACTCTGTTGTCCTCCTGTTGTGAGTCTTCTTCGTGGGGAATGTTTTCTTCCGTTTCATTTGTGTTCAGTTATTGCTGCCGTCCGATTGGACCGTGAAAGGTACTTCCTGAAAATTGACCAATGAAGGATGCCATCAGATATGATGCGTAATCAGGAGCTAAGAGCTGGCAAAATCATCATCACCTCAGTGAACAGACTGTACTCTTCTTAGCTCATGCTTTTCAGATGAAAGAAAGCAACAGACACGAATAGAGGATTTGAGTTGGGCAGCCAAAGCAAAGACCGTTCTTAACGCAGAATGGATAATGGCCTGGCACCGGAATCTTCACACACTCGCGAAAAAAAAAAAAAGACTTGCATGTCTTTATCAATCATTCAGGCTTCGTATCGAGATGAGAAGCTTTCACAAGCCCTCATGTATTAACATCTTTTCTGTGCCACTGAATCTACCAAAAGAACTTTACATTTTAAATTCTTTCTTATCTGTAAAATCTCTTTTATCGTTCTCTCCCCAAAACCCTTGCAAAAGTACACAGATCCTGTCACTGTGTCCCTCTGGTTCTGCATAATATTTTGCAGTAGCAGTGATGTGGGTAGTTAGCTGGTGGTCAGTCCTGGTTTTACCCGAGTAGGATGTGCCAATAATTTTTCATCCTGTCCACCTAACCGCATCGCTGAAATCTCCGTCTAGAAATCCGGTCACCGTGGCATTGTTTAATGAAAATTATCAAACTGCTTGTGGCATAAATAAGCAGGAGGATGGAGATGTTCCCGAGTAGACCACCCCACTCTGCGATGTCCCACATTAACACCTCCACATCTCCAGTGGGGTTGTCATCTTCTGTCCTCTGTCTCCTCTTTGTTTCTTGAAGGATAAACTATCTGCTTTAAAGCAAGCTTTTTTTTTCTGAACATTTTATTATAAATAACATTGAAAGAAGAAAGCTTCTTTTGGTGAAGTCCTATTAAAGTCACACAAACACTGTGAAGTTAATATTATTGCTGGTAATTGTGCTTCTCAAATGAAATCCCGGGAAAATGAATACTGTATCATTGCATTTGCGTTAACCCGGAGCACTGAGCATTCTGCTTCTGAGTGTGAGCATTTATTATGTCTGTTTGCAACAGCCTGTGTTTATGAGTTCTCGCAGGCATATCGCAAGTGCGAGGAGAACTTTGTCAAGCAACAGACTGGTATTAATATTCTCTTTGATACGAGCAAGTTCAGATTAGTCATGAGCGCAGACTTGTATTCTACTGGAAAACAAGGCCAAGAATGCCAGTTGTTTTGGCCTGTAGTCTTGAATAAGTGCAATTGGGAGACTAGGAATTAGCATTTCTCACATGTTGCATTCGTTTTGGATTTATAAATGAAAATCCTCTTTTTTTTTTTTTTCTTTTTTTTTTTTTTTAAACCTTGGAAGCACAATTTATTTTTTTGAAATTCCCATAATCAAAAGTTGTAAAAGGAAGGAAGCACCATCTTACATATTGCATGAATTCTAGAATGGTCTCCAGCGGTCAATAAATAGGGACCGCTGTTCCCCTTTTTTGTAAGAGCACTAAATGTTAGCTTTATTTTTGTTCACATGGTTGTTTACAGGGTGGATTGGTCTGAAGTTTGTTGAGTCTATAAAAGTAGACTTTGAAAAGGTTGCGTGGACTGAGCACACTTAAGACTGTGACCAAAGGCAGCCCATTTTAAATGTTTCAGGCGACATGGAGGATAGTGTTCCCTCCCCTGAAGAGCCTAAAATAGTTTAAAAGAAACATGCATCTGAAGTGGATATGGGCACCGTCCTCCGTTCTTTCGTTATGGTTGGCAGGATCTTGCTGTGTCGAGCTTTGAGAGACCTCCTACCTCAAACAAATAATTAAGATGAGGAGAATGAGTAGCTTTGTGGCACAAGGACATGATGGCTCTTCCCACATTTCTTTCTTTCTTTTTTTAAGAACTCTTGTGACGAGACGGCAGACAATAACAGACTCAGTCTTTTTTTTTTTCTTCTTCTCGCCGGCACCAGTGGCTTTTGCTAGAAGCCTCCAGAATCCAAAAACATTCGGGTTTAGAACAAGGCCATCTGCAGGCAGCCAGGACAGAGAATCACAACTGAACCGGGAAAAAAAATGCATGAATTAAAGATGCAACGATTTGTGATGTTCGCTGTCACAGTTTGTCGGAGAGGACAACCTCTTGTGACATAGATGACATTTTGGCATTTCACATTTGGACAAAACATCGGTTTGGTTATTTTAATCTTGCAGCTAGCAGGGGTGGTTTAAAAATGTAATGTCGCTTCTGTTTAAGGTTACCGATCGAATTTTTGTTGATATTTTTGCTCATTTTGAAGAGGTTGTTCACTTGAAAGACTGCAGCCTGTTTATCCTTTTGTTTTTGTGCGCGTCTGTTTATTGGTAGGGTGTTAGGAGCTTGCTGGTAGGAACACATGAATAGACGTCAGCCAGAGCTTTAAAGGCGTCCTGCTCTGACCGGAGTGGCGTCTCCACGTAACGCAAAGCCGAGCGGCGCGGCTCCCAATGAGAGGCACGCCACAAATAAGGAGTGCCGAAGAGTGATTCACACTCAAGCGAACACATCAACTCCGAATCGGCTTGTTGTTTTCCTCCTCTCTACACATGGCCAGCAGCTGTCCTTTCATGCATAGGAGTGGCACGGAAGTAGTTTTAATCAGTTTTCCATTACAGGCTAGAATCCTGCAGTGCAGCTATGCAAGAGGAATATTACATAGCATCTCTGCCGCTCCGTGACCTAATGTGGGTTCTTGCAATTACACATCGCTTCTGAGTGCGCAGGGGAGCAATTTCCTTGTGGCAGAAACAAAGCAAAAATAGGCACGCAAATTAAAAAAAGACTGTGGTGCATCGTGCTGTTTCCGCAGGTTTTCAATTTCCTTCTGCGAGTACCTATTCAATTTAAAGAAATATATTGATGCAATTTTCATTTTTAAGCGATTAAGATGGTCTAGCAAGTGAACTCTTTGTAAGCAATAATTGAATGTGCAGGTGGACTTTCACCCATTGACAGCTGCATGTTTTACTAGCACATGTTTAGGTAAGTGTTGTGCTTTACGGTGTAGCAGCAGGTTTCTAATTCGCAAACTTAGGCAAGACCTGCGTTGGATGTTGTCCTCCAGCTGTGCTAATGTACGAGCTTCGGCTTCCACGCTGTGGCCGTCTCTCAGCCGCACTGTGTTGTCACCACAGAACCGGGTGTCCGTGGAGGCCCAGGTCCAGGCTTTGCGGGAGGAGCTGCGGCAGGTACACACACAGCGCAAGCAGCAGCTCGTGGAGCTGGGTCGCCTACGCGAGGAGGAACGGCAGCGCGCTGCCATGGACCAAGAGGCCGCGTTGGGCCGCCTGCGAGCCGAGATGGATCGGGCCCGACTGGATCTGGAGCGATCTCATGCAGCCGAGAGGGAGCTGGCTGCAGAGAAGGTGACAAAGGCTTTCTTTGTGTTTTCTCTAGGGGTTAAAATTCTTAGATTTGCAGGGAGTGGGGTTTAGTTTTCTTCTGTCTTCAGTACTCTGCTAGTCCATGTAACGCAAAGCCAAGCCACTCAGCTCCCAGCAAGAGGCGCACCGCAAATAGAGAGCGCTGGAACTTAATTGATGCTCAAGCGAATACATTGACTCCAAACCAGCTTGTTGTTTTCTACGCTAGCGTTGTAGAAAGAGCATTAAATCCCCAAATTTTTGTTGTAAGTGCCGAGTAAGCATTTATGATAAAACGTTGGGGGTTTAACGCTCTTTGTACAACTTTGAATGCTTGTTCTCTCAGCCAGGATTAAGAGGTTACCATTTAGGGCCTTGTACTAAATTTGTGCACTCATGTTGGCATGCCAATTTTTCTGTTTATGACTTTGATGTTAATTGATTTGAGAGTCCTTTACTGGGATCTCTAAAAGTTTAAAATACACTAGAGGCCTTCAACACAGTTAATGCCTTCTGTGAATGGGGTGAAATGCAGCCTACCCACCAATGGGTTTTGGTTATGGAGGCATGTTTGAGGGGACTGCAGAGCAGAACCATTTTATTAGAAGAGATAAGATCACACAGGTGATTGTTCCCATATGCAAGGATTTCCAGAGACTGAGGGCAGGGCAGAGAACTGCAAGGAAATAGCTGGAAAGGAGATTTTGCCCATTTATAGGGTCTGTAAGAACCCAGAGCCTGGAAATGAGAAGTGTGCGCAGCAGATCGTAGCTCATTTCAGATCATTTTCATATGACCAAATGGCTGAATTTTTGACAAAGCTGATAGATTTATGTCCTTTTCTTTAAGAATAGTGTTGTGTTTTTTCAGTATGGTGACTTCACAGTGACTTTCACATGAGTTAAATAACTTATTGTCAAACCTACTGCAACATGACTCAAAATGGGTTAATATTTACTGTATAATAAACATAAAACGTTTAACACTAAGTTACTTTAAACAAGCTCACATTCTTTGAACACAAACAGCATATTCTATCTTGTGGGGGCTTCCAAAAAGTCTGCATTTTCATGGTTTATTATCATTGCAAACACATTTCTTCAGAATGTCTCTATGAGGTTAGCAAACCTTTTACTGTTGAGACCTAAATAAGTGTGTAAGGCCAGGCTGCACAGTGGTGGGTTGCATTGCTGGTTCAGTAGGTAAACCCAGACCAGCACTTCTTCTCAGTCAAGCTTGTCAAAAGTCACGCTGAAGGATACTGCAGCCATGATATGGGGACAAGGTGAGGACTTCCTGTGTGCTCAGTAGTTGTTTGTGGCTGCAGTGTTTTTGATACTGAATTGGAGCTTCTGGGGAACATCTCTAGATAAAGGTCGTGTTCACCACCATCTCTGCTTCTTGTTCACCTTCAAACCAGGAGAAGCATTCAGTGAAATTCAGTCGAGCTCAAGGTCTGTAGACCCTGTAAGCAGAGCCTGAAGGCGTCACCATTTCTCACAGTCTTGTTCACCTGGATGGAATGATACATATCCACTCAGAGAAATTGAAACCCAAGTCAAGATTTAATGTGAAACAGGAAAGACTTAATGCAGATCCATGCAGATGCTCTCCGCCTCCAGAACATGGACATCACCATGGTAACTGTTTGTGCAGCACACTACTGATGTGTTTTTTTTTTTTTTTAAGTTTCAAAGCAGTGGATACGGCATGGATAACAAAGGGATGGCGAGAAGACAGAGGAATGAAACAGGAGCAGGCAATGGGGGAGGGGGACACGGAGCTTTGTTAAGTGCGAGCAGATGTGTGTGTTTCCTCCATCTGTACTGGGGCCTCTTTGCAAGGGGAAAATGGGACATTTTTGCGAGCTTGACCAGCAGTGTATTGGGGGACGGAACACAGAACTGTTAGTGTTCATAGTACCGAATGTACATATTAGTGTTGTTTTGCAGAGATTATCCTATGTGTCTTCTTTAACTCATAATTTAACCTTTAACCCACTTATTCTTGAAGCAATTCAGACTGACTTGGAAGCACACAATTTCTGGCACTTGACCCTACAGCCATTTGGTTACAAATATAGGTGCTTAACCACCGCTGCCCTAGTGTCTCTGTATGGCAGTAAAGCAGGTTTTAAAAAACAAAACAATGTTTAGTTTTAATCCTACTTATCAGAGCATATATCTCTTTATGAAGCCTTTCTATGTAGGAAAACACTCCCGCTCAGGCTTTTATACATTGGTAACACACACTGACTCCCACATACGACATTTTTTGTCACTGCAGCTGATGAACCTTAAGGCTTAAGGTACAAAAAACCAGAGGCAAGCAGCAAATGCAAAAAGTGGCACAACTTAAAAAGCATTGTTTCTTCTCAATAAGTTCCACTTTAGCGAGAGTTGTCCTGCATTAATTGATATTGGGTACTAATGTGAATGAATGAATGAATGAATGAATGAATGAATGAATGAAATTTTAAGATCCCACAGGGAAATTTCATTTGGCTGTGGCAGCATACAGCCCACATCAAGCATGCATGTATATGGCATACATACATGCATACATACAGATTAAATATATGCATCCAGTACTAATGTGTAGTAAAGCTTAAAAATTTATTTATTTATTTATTTATTTATTGCTGTTAGCATGCTGTTTTTTTTTTTTTTTTTTTTTAATCACCCCCCTTATACACTTGTACCAGTTATTAGTTTCTGTCAACTGGTTTTTGCCATTAGGAGATGCAGTAAATCACATTATTGTCCCGTTACGGATTACTACAGCAATATGTTTGGGGTGGAAATGAGATCAAAGCAGTTTCCCTGTCACCTCTGAGTGGCAGATCAAGGGGTTTGCTTGTCTGCGAAAAAAGGAGGTGGGCCTCATAAATCTGTGTATTATTTCCTATGTTTACTTCGGGCTTTAAGATGGGAGTTGGCTTACAGGTTTAAGTTGATCGCATTTATTTGTTTTAATATTGGTCTTGCCACTCAAGTCCTCTTCGTTCTTCCTTCTCCTCACGCCTTGTCCCAGTGCTTGGCCTTGTTTTTGCTGTTGGCTGGTGCCAAGTTGTTTAATGCTTTGTTTTTATCTTTTATGACTGTAGTGTGCTTGGTTTAGTTTCACATGTGGACACAGTGGGTGATGTGTTTTAAGCAGTTTTGCTTTTGTAACATAACTGTTTAAATGTTCTAAATGCTTTAAAGCAGCTGTCTTTTGTCCCAGATGGAGTATTCAGTTACTGATGCATTGGATTGGTCTTCAGAGCAGCTTCAGCATGAACCAGACCTACAATCTGAAGCATGTAGATTCTACCTGTAATGTAGGCACTAAAAAGCAAAACTTTACTGCAAAGGTTGCTTGCTGGCCTGAGCATTTATAAAAAAAATTTTTATTTATTTATTTATTTAAAAAAATGTCAGATTTCAGTTTTAACCTATATTTAGCACAGAAGTGCAATTCTTTTTCTTGTTTTTTTTCCACTTGATGTTGCACACGGCATGCGCAAAACCCAACAGCACTAGAGGGGAGAAGCGAGTTGAGCTTTGTGTTTTCCTTCTGAGGGTTTAAAGGCTTCTAAAGATACGACGAGAGCAAGACACTCTCCCTGTTCGGCGGCCAACTTTTTAATTTGACCAGCAAGTCTTCATCCACGGGGGACATGGCTAAACCTTGCGCATTATCAGCAATTAAGCTCGTAATTTAAAGATGCCATAGAAGATGTCGCCAAGCTCTGCGCCGCGGGGGGAAAAGAACACAGTATTAGAAGCCGCCAAACTGAAAGCAGGCCTACACGGTGTTAGGAAACAGATGACAAGAGGTGTTGTGCATGCATTCGGTGTGGAGATTTAACAGGATTAGGGTTTACTGGAGGCTGCCCCTCTAAAGTACACCGTGGTGACGGCTGAACATCGCTGACTGATCATTTATGTGCTAATAACCCTTACTTATTACCATGCCCAAGTGCCTAAACCGAATGTCTTTAGGCGTTCATATGTAACTCCCAGTCAAAAGTAAGGCTTCACATGATGGGCTTCGTCATATTTATTCACAGCATCTTAATTTTTTATAAATGATTTTCTGTTTACTGTAAATGCGGAGAGAATGCAGTATCTCAGATGAGCCAGAGCTTTGGCAGCCTTCCTCTTCCACCTTTCCGTCCCGGTTTACCAGGAGTTTGTGGTGACTGCACGCGTGTGAACGTCACCCGTGAGCATTTGGCCTCCTGAAACACTTGTCGTGTTTTGGGGAGGTGGGCTGCCCGCGTTGATACCTTTGCCAACGCTCGGTTTCTCGTCGAGGCCTGGCCCACAAACTGCTTTGCTTGAAGTCATTCGGATAATAGTTTCGCTTATCATTTATTCTTTTACTTTTGTGTAAATATTTTTTCCCTTTTCCAGACGACTTTTTTGCTCAAATAATTGGCGGCGGCAGCTGCTTTTTTCACTCCTTGATGAATAGCTGGCAACAGATGAAAGGCGGGGCGCTCCGCCACTGCGAGCCGTCGCCGAGGGGCGTGCGGCTGGCGTGCGCCCAGGGGCCCCCGGCGACAGCGACGCAGACGGGGTCAGAGGTCGGCGTCAAGGCGTTTGCAAAAGCATCAGAGCTCTTGTCACCCCTCCCCACCATACATACAGCTCCATCTGTCTGTCTCGCTCTTTCTTTCTGTAGGCCAACAGCAGACTGAAGCAGATTGAGAAAGACTACAGCCAGAAGCTGGAGAAATCCTCCCAGGTAACCCCCCCCCATTGCCCCTTTTAAAAGACTCTGTGCATCCTTCTTCAGCTTCATTAGACCGATATAAACTGTTTTTGGTTTTGGTATTAATCTGCACAGCGCAGCATAGGAAAAGCATTGTCTTAATGGAATGTAAACGTTCCACGTAATGTGTTGGTTGTCGGGAAATCATTTCCTTGTGGGTACCTTTGCACAAGGGGACCTCAGCTAAATTCTCCAAGGGCATCTGGGAGGCTGTCTGGCTGCCCAGTTTACAGAACAGTTTGCGTTCAGAGTTTCGCCTTGGGTGTCAAACACAAGGGCACCTGGATATTCACAACTCTAGCACTGCTGATGCTGAACAGTTGGAAATGCAAAGCCTAAAATCAAGTACACTGAATCGTGGGTGTTTGGGGAAGAAAAATACTGAACTCCAAGGATGCTTTCTCATTACTTTATTCTTGCTGCAACTTTTAATCTCTCTTCTGTGTGTGTGTGTGTGTGTGTGTGTGTGTGTGTGTGTGTGTGTGTTACAAAACAGAGTAGTGAATCCTGCAGAATGGCTCATCAAGGAGAAATGAGCACAAAACACCATCCACATCTATGCCTCCCCAACAAACTGTAAAGCTTGTGTGAGTTCTCCTGGTAATCTGTTTGGACCTAGATGAGGTCTCAGTCTTACCTCCTAGAAATCCTGCAGTTTATATGGGCTTATAGTGCAGTAAATCATAATTAATTCCTTGTTTATGCACCATCTTTGTCCAAGGCGACTTAGAGTGTTAGGCCTGTAGACCAAGGTGCTTACAAAGGGGTATTTTTACCACATCAACTCTGGCTACGAATTACAGCAGGAGTGGAGAATAGAACCTGAATTATTTGAGTGCTCAAAGACGGTTCTAACCACTACACTGTATTTTTGTTTTGCTTTCAAGTGCTAATGATATGGAGTTAAAAGTGTACCTTGTACTGCCTTTGTTATAATTCTTACTGGGGAGCCTGGTGTTATAATTGGTCATTGCTGACTTGGTGGGTATCCTGTGCTCTCGTTCCTCCAATGGCTGCTGCTACTGTGCACTCTTCACTCCCACACAATAAGTGTCTCCAAGAGGCCGCTCCACCAAACTTTACACCTGGCCACAGTGGCAGACTCCTCACAGAATGGATATGTAAATGGATCCACAAAGCACTTTATAGGACAGTCTCGCTGTGAATTTACCAGCTCTTTCCCTTGTGCTTTGTAACCTCTAATGAAGACATAAAATTTGGTGGTCTTGTGTTTTTTTTTTTTTTTTTTTTTTTTACATTTTTGTATTAACTTTGCTTGATACCTAACCATATGAGCAGTTTGTCCTTCGACTAACTGGACAACTTTTTTTCATGGTCAGGCCACCAGCAGCACAGCTTTACCTCAAATCTAATCAATCACAAACTCCAATTTTAAGTTTAGATGTAAGTATTTCTAGCATTTATTTTGGAAGGCTTCGAGAAAAACATGCTGAAGAGAGGAGCTTTTAGTTTTGGCCTGACTGTGCGGTACACACATTGCAACCACTGAGCCACATGTCAGTGGTGCTGTTGGCTTGTGTGCCCGCACAGGTTATTGCAGAGCTGCAGTCTAGCATCAATGCAGTCAGAGAGGAGGGCCGGCGACTCCAGCAGGGGGCACAGCGACAGCTGCAGGAGGCAGAGTCCTGGTGGGAAGCGGAGAGGAGGAGGTTCACCAGTGAAGCAGATACCACCACCAAGGTAAGTAGACCCTTCCACACCACCTTTCTCTTTTACTGCACCCTTGTACACCATGCCAGCTGTTCTGGAATGTTGCTTGGAGTTAGTCAAGTCATTTTAAACCAAAGGTGTCCAGGATCCAAGTACAAAGGCCTATGAATATAAAAATTGTTTGCAGGGGTTTTATTGTAAAGTGGAGAGATAACAAAATGAGGCATTAAAATTGTAATAAATCTGGTAGCTAGCGCTAAAGAAAGAGTCATTTTGAATGGTAAGGCGAGCAGAGTACATGCAAATTGCTCCTTGGAACATGAGCTGCATCTGCCAGTGTAGGTTGCGGGGGTCTGAGGCCATGTTGCTGCAGGCGGTGAGGTGGTAGAGGTGCTGCCAGCCACAGGAGGGACCCTGCTGTAGAACCGTTGGGCAAAGTACATAGTCTGTATTTCTCTAACCGTTGAAATGGGTGCAGTTCAAAGCTGCTTATAAACCAAACTGTCAGTTAAGCAATAAATGTGGTAATAATAGTTGAAGTGCTTCCTGCTGGGTTGTCCTGAAGGTGCTCCTTTTCTTCGAATCGCGAACTCCGATTGTCGAGTGAACCCAACCTCATTAGTGCCTCAATAGTTGATGTAAGTTCATCTGCAGAGAGGGAAGATGCGGCCCGACGATAAAGGACGGAGATGGAGGTTGTCTTTGGTCTGAAGGACTAACCTTGCCACATGCGAACCATGCTTCTGCTCCGCTCACTTCAAAGGCGGATTATGAAAGGAAGACGGGAAAACATCAAAGTGCCGAACGTTTAAAAGGAATAATTCCAGTACAGTTGTCCTCATTGTGGTGTCTCCTATCTGATGCCCCTTTCCCTCTTTTAGTTAACATTAAACTGTGGTTGTTTGACTTTCCTTTTAACTTCTTTTTTTGCCCTTTTATATCCCTTGCAAAAAAAAAAATACAAATCTGCTTTAAACACCACTCTTCCTAGACTTTCTAATTGCAAGTGTTTCACAGGGAGCTTAAATCCAGAGCTGCTCCTCCTTCCAAAGTGTTGTGGACCTGTGCTCCATGCGTGGGAAAAGCGTGGTTTAGTGCGAGCTCCGCACTGCTCCTGCTGGCAGTACTCCTGCAGTTCAGCTGTTCACATGGATCGCTCTCCCACCTCGCTGCCTTATAACAGGCTCTGCAACGAAGGCTGTTTTGGCTGGGACCCTACCCTACCCAGATCTCACACACACGGCCTCATTCTTTCAGTTCGCAACTTCAAAGTCACACTTCACATTCCTGCAGACGTTCGTCCCCACCACCCACCACCCAGTTGCTAACATAAATTTCCACGGCGATAACGGTGCCAAATAACCGTTTTGTTGCGGCTTTCAATTAGCAGGATGCCTTTTGGAAAAACAAACAGCAAGCAACCCCCACCGTAGGAGAGTTGTGTGTGCTCACTCAGCGAGTACACTTTGATCCTGGCCATTCTCTCCATCAGTGTGAAGTGAGGACTTCCTGCTGTGCTCACATACTTTGCATGACCTCCACCCTTCCAATAGTGGACTGGACTCTTCCCTCCTCTATCTCTTAAAAATGATCATTCAACAGACACCAGCAACAACAACAAAATCATTTGTCGCGGTTTTTGAACAAATGTTGAAATACATCGCTGTTTGTCCTGTTGTCAAAGCCCTTAGTGTTTGTGTTCCGTGTTTTTCAGTGAGATTGCTCCCCTGTTTGGTAACCTTCCCGTTTTCCAACATCAAATGCGTGTTTACAGTTTTTGTCAACAGAGGGATGATCTAAATGGCACAGATGTGAGAGACTGATGGGGAAGGCTTTGCCTGGTGGAGGATTTCTCACTGCTACAAGATAAGGTTAGCTGGGGAATTTTGACAGTTTTGGGTCATGTGACCGAGTTCCCACACTTAGCTGAGGTTCATGTGATTCTGCAGGCGGTAGAGCAGCCGTGCACTTCTGGTACGGGCCACTACAGGAGAGTTACACGACCTCCGTGTTTCAGCTTGGCCACGTCTTCGGTGCCGTGCTTTGGAAAAGACTTATGATACATTTTAATGTGAATTGGTACAAATCTTTCTTATGGTCAGCGACCCTTGGCTGTCCATAACGCGCACAGGACAGTAGCTGCATTCCAAACCACATAACAGCCACTTCTTCATCTCTCTGTCCCTTTGTGTGGTATCAAAAAGCATAGCCGGTGACAGGCACACCTGCATCGTGCATGTGTTGTACCCCAAATTATTAATATGCAGTTACAGCAGTTGGCAGACATAGTAAACTGTGAGAGCTGCTGTAGATAAAAGTCTGCGCTGAGAAAAATAATGTTCGACTAAATAAAAGTGACAGATGAATAAATATAAATCCAGTGTCTCCTCTTAGTCTAATTTGGCTTAATCATCATCTCTGGTTTGATGTGTAGTGGGTGCAACAGAATTTAAGATCATATCAAGGGAGCAATAAGAAAAACAAGCCAAGCTAAATGGGCTAATTAATGCTTTTCCCAATGTGGGATGATAAAACACAACAGCAGGGAAGGATGCCTGTAAGATCTGCAGCGTGGCAATAAATCACTCCTCGAGGAATCTCTCCAAGCATCGAGACATCAACAGAAATAATTGAAGGATTGGGTTCAAAGTGGGGGGAAAAAATGTCTTCATTTTCATTTCTACCTCAGCCCCATTTACCCTCTGGGGAAAAATAGTGTGGGACTTCTCTGAGTGTTTGAAACGCTATGAGATGCTATTAGATATGTGATGCTGAACAAACATGGCGCAGCAGTTAAGTGAATTGAATCTGATCTGTCCCTGACCAGTTGTCATTAAAGGATCGCTTAAACGCAGCGTTTGGGGAAAAGTTGTCGCTCTGCACCGTAAACAGAACTCTGCCATCGAGATGGTGCTCGTGCAGCCCAAGCCAAATCTGGAATTAGAAACACCCCCCCCCCGGGGGGGCCCCAAAAAAAAAAAAAAAAAATTTTGCATTTACTTACCTGAGGGTAAGGTAGTTTAGTTGCCTTATTTTCTGGGTGGTCTCTGTGTGGAGATTAGTTGTGGGTTTCATCTTTTGAAGGTGCATATCCAGTGCGTGGGTGTGGCCGTGTGTGTGTGTGTTTGTCACTGTTATTTTTGTAATAATCCAATGATTCATTTGTTACCTGTTGTGATTGAACCCGCTGCGGACGAGAGATAAAGAGCATCACTTCCCACCATCTGGAGCCTGTTTTGATTTGTCCTGTTTTGATTCATGCAGAGGGGATGGATTAGTTGCAGTGGTTGCGGTGAGAGAAGCATGTGGGAGACACCTGGACAAGACCTCCCCGCTCCTCAAAATCCCTGGTTGCCCAAAACTCTAGTTCCTTAAAGCTCAGGTAGATTGTCTGTGCTGAACTACAGCTGTAAGGCTGACCTTCAGCAGGGCTCCACATCTGCGCCATTTGGTTGGCTGTTGTCAGATATCTGTGCTCTTCGAAAGACCACCGCAGTGGCTCTGTCACCAGCGAAAGGGCTAAACTTGTCTCGACCATCTCAGTCCTCTCCTGAGTTTTTCTTACTTCATCCTCCAACCCCATGTAGTTCTGTTTTCCCTCTTAACCTCACAATGCTTCTCAGTAATATCTCCATTAGGTCCAAGCACTGTGCTGCTTATCTACTACACAGCAGTATTTTATGGTATTACTGTTAAATCATTTTATTCTGCTTGATTTGTCATTGATCAGTGGTTACATTAGTCCTTCAGCCGCTGTACTGAAATCCTTCAGGTACTTGCTACCCAGGTTTATTACTAACTAATGACTCAATGTGTTGACCTCTCAGTCCCACTCTCTTTTCTTCAGACTCTGAAGGAGAAGGTGGAGAGCCTACAAAGGCAGGTTCATGCTACAGAGAAGAAGCTGATGACCAAGGAGCTGGAGAACCAGGAGCAGGTATGGAGAAGGTTTTCTTGCAATCCTCAAAAGGTCCCCTGCAGAGCTGCCCAGTTGCTACTGCTGTTAGAACCAGTAGCCGCATGGCTGACATCTTCCACTGAAACCTGGTTATTAGGCTTTGCGCCGCTGCTAGATCCCAGTGTCCACATGGCCATCGACTGCATTGGTTCCCAGGGGTTCGTAAGAGATTAAGTGTGGGGAAAAAAAGTTGAAACCAGGCGTGCGCCAAAGGTGGCCTGTTATTGTGTCCCTGAGGCACTACAAGTTGAGGAAGGTGTGTTTGCTTGTCTTGTCTCTCGCTTGTGCGTAAAGCCACTCAGTGACTGTGGCTTGCAAAGTTATTGAGGGCTTTACCTGTTACAATCCTGAGGGAATTTAATGTCGCTCGTAGAGCCCTCCCAGCCAGCGAACACCACCTTGCTTAATAAACCAGCAACAATACACTACATTATATCACTTTTTGTTTCTTTACTTTTTGTTCTCTGCGCCTACCATTTGGAATTCAAGTCGTTTCTCACCTGTTTGTGTCGTGTGTGGTTTGAGACGCTGATGTACCTGTCGAGGTTCCGATCTCCTCATTGTACCCATCAGGCTCCTGTCACGTTCCCATCCTGAAAGGCTCATATGCACCCTCCACTTCTACATTAGCGTACATCAAGCCCTCAGCAACGTGACAAACTCTGTTTGAATTATCAAAGCAGTGGGACCCCCGCTTCCTCCAGCTGGCAGCTGTCAAAAATGTCAACGCGAGACGTGCGAAGCAGGAGGAAGGTACATCGAAGCACCATTTACAGGCTATATATAGCTGAAATGTCACTTTGAGAGGAAGAAGAAACAATCTCTTTCTTGCTATGAAGTGATATATCTGAAAGGGAAAGTATAAAAAAAAAAAAATTTTAAAAGAAGGTAAGATTTAAATGATGTTTGCTTAAGCCGTGAAATTTTCATTTAACACCCTAAGTCTCGTTTTCCTAGTAAGCCCCGTTTCAAATTTTAAGAGCCCGGTTGCATTCTTGGTGCCACCTCTCTGTGAGTTTACACGCAGTTGCGTCACGTCGAGAACAACAAGCTTTGTTTAATGGAGATGTTCAGAGGAAGGTGGGGCAAGTAAACAGGCCTTTGGCATGGAGTGAGCATCCCCAGCACACGATGGACTTCTTTTATATGGGGCACACACAGGAACTGGCTGACTGTAAGGGTCATGGCTGGAACACTGTATAGTGCAAAGGTGTTTTGGTTTCTTGTTCAAAACAAAGGCATGGTAAAGAGTCTGCGCGGCATTCTTTACCGCCGAAAAGTTTACCGTGCAGTAGGCCCGAGCCTCGAGCTCAGGCCTGCCGATGGCGGCAGCGGAGGAAGGCAAGGGTGGCAATTCAGAAGCGCTTTCCTGCAACTGGCAGACCGTGAAACGCGACTCATCAGTCAAATCCACACAGGCTGTGCCAAGAGATACGGAGGGTGCTCTCATTTTCACGTGGGTCACCGTGGCGAAGGTGTGATCTGCCAAGGGAGGAAACATCTTTCATCACCTTTTTTATCTGCTGCAGGTGGAAGCGAGATGCGGACTACCGCTCCGTGTGGAAACCACAGCAGCAGGAGGTTCTCTCGCTTGCATATCAAAAGGACGGTTATTTTTTGTGCATGATGAAAAGGGCACGTATCTGCCACGAAGACACCGAGGGGATGCTGGAAAGGAAGCACGGAGGCGTAACTGTCCACCTGCAGCCGTTCGAACGTGGCAGCTGCACAAGGCAGTTTGATGTGTCGCCTAAACATAATGATTTAATGTAGTGGCCCTAATTAAGATGCTGGCCAGGTAGGACACTTTGCTGTTAATGCCGATCTCCTGAATAGGTCCACCTCTGTGACTGAAATGGTAATTGGTCACCCTTTCCCCCAAACAAACTTTCACAGGACCAATAGCATGAATCAGCTTTTTGGTGTTGCAGCTGCCAGTTACTGTACAAGTGTGCTTTTCAGTGGCGATGCCTGAGATTTATATGGATGTAATGTGGATTGCGAGGGTTTATGTTTGTATTTTGTCGTCAGGAAGGAAAATGGTATATTCTTCTTGGCCTGACACTTGACACCGGGACAGGGAAGAATGGCAGACTCGGTGTCTCAGCTGTGATCTACTGCTTGCCGAGTACACGGAAAAAAACAAATGTTTGCCATGTTCGCACAGCTAGTGTTCTCCCGCTTTGATCTGCTTCCCAATACGTAGAATTTATTCAATACGGTAAGGGCAGAACATTTTTAAATGGCAAGATGTTTTTTTCCAAGGTAGCAAGAAGGTCTCAGCCTACTTTAAAATAATTTTAGCAAATAAAGTGTTAGATACGAAACGTAAATGTTTAAAAATACTAGGATCCGACACGGAAGCAGTGCTGGGGAATTCGAGGTGTCAGGTCTGTTCGGACAGCCCGCGAACCAAGCTCCATCCGGAGGCCCTCGGAAAGGACTGTCCTGTCAGGAAAGGCGCATGGGGGCGGAGGTCAGCAGAGGACGGCCACAAGAGAGACGTCGTAGAAGCAGGAGTGTGTACAGTCTCGGGAGGTGTTTAAAATAACTGGCAGCAGGAAACTGCTGTTATTTCTGTAACGGGACCTTGTGAAAGAGCGGGTCTGCGGCAAAGAGTGGCGCTGGCATGGCGTGGCTAGGTGCGGTCCGCTCTTCTAGCCTCCGTTTTCTGCGTCAAGATTGTGTCTGTCTGCGGGTGTGTGCGGAGGGAGGTTCTTTACCCAAATATTTGTAATGCTGTGGGCTCTAACCAGGGTTTCCACTGCATAATTAGGCACCCGACAGCCTTCCTTCCCTATAGAATATAGAATAATGTAATACTGTGCTTCTGAAAGTAGTCTCAGCGCATTGCAGCAAATGTTGCCTATTTAAATAAAGTAAATTTTAAAAAAAGTTCTATTTGGGATGAGCTCTTGTATGTTTTTGTATTTTATTTGGAGACCGAAATTGTTTAATTCATTCCGAAACTACGTTTGTGCGTATGTTTTCTCCCCACTTCCAGGTCACACAGATTCGCCAAGAGTGTGAGATGAAGATAAAGGGGCTGATGCCGGCGTCACTACGGAAGGAGCTGGAGGACACCATCAGCTCCCTCAGGTCACAGGTAAGCAAAGTGCCCACACCATGCTGTTCTTCTTTAGCAAAAAAGACCTTGAGGATCAACCATGATGTGGTTCAGTCATGGAACCACCGCTGAGAGCACATATGTGTGTATGCAGACACACACACACACACACACACACACACACACACACACACACACTCTCAGGGCTGCACCAGTATGTTATACATACGTATTGTTAACACACTGCATGCAGTATGTAAATTTCTCACATTTAGTATATTACACAATAGACACAGTAAGGATTCACTGATGTCACCTTGTGATTTTATAAGGATACACACTCTACACACAATGCATACACAATCATTTGTTACAGCAAAGCTACTGTTAAAAAGTCTATTTCAGAGTTGACTGAGGCAAATTTATGAACCAGCTAGTGTTAGTGGTCCCAGTTGTTATGCTCTTTATTTTTCAGTAAGCAATGCGAGTGCTCTGTTGAGTGCATGGATTTCATTTAGCCATAACGCTTTGAAGTCCAAGGACACTTTATCCGTTTACAGTGCGTCGTACCCAAAAACCACATTAATACAGGCTTCGCAGGCTTACAGCATTCCTTTTCCTGCTGGGAGAATCCATGTTGTGCATTTAAAATCTAAACAATGGATGTTTTGTGCTGGCAGTGTCTTTGGCCTTGTGAACACTATTGCAAGAGTACTTCTCAAAGGCCCGATGCACATCTTTAAATAGATGACACTTGGGTGCCTGCAAATAATCCCCCATACTGCCATCAGAGGTGTTCTTCCATTGTAATCCACAGACATGTTGGCCTCGTCTTTTTTGGAATATTTCTGGGGTTTACATGTCACGATCTTTTTCTTTTTTAAACCCTGCCAGCAGTTATTTCAGACATTCAGCCACATTTCAGTTTTGCATGTTGCCCTAAAGTAGTACTTAAGTTCCAGTAACTGAAACTGTAGACCTTTGCTGAGGTTTCCTGAAGAATATCCATCAACTCCAGCACAATAGTGTCAAAACAATGAACATTCCTTTCTCATGGAAAAAAAATGTTCCTTTCATAAAACCAGACTATGCATTGGGCCATGTAACATGTGTTGCTGAGAGGCACAGCAGGTCTACTGTAAACAAGTTAGAAAACTTTGTCAGAAAGGTCATGTAATGAGAATGATATTTAGTGTGGCACAAAGCCAGTACTGGCACGTATTAAGAATGTGGGTTTGTCTTACTGTCACCTCAACATGCATTGAAACAATTATGCTTCTTGCCCTTTGATTCTCATCTTGCATTCTGTGCCCCAGCAGCCTCATGGCTTCTCCCTACCTCTTTTTTTTTTTTTTCTTTTTTGCTCACTTCTGTTGCTGTCGGTCCATTTCGGTGCCGTTTTGCACCGTACTCTGCTGAGAATAGCCTGACTAATTGTTCTCTTACTTTTTACTGTAGTGTTTAATCTTGTCTTTCATGAAACATAGAAAATCTCAGCATCCAAAGCACTAGGGAACCTAACTGCAGGTGCAAGTGAGTGCAACCAGCTACAACTCAGAGGAGCCTAGTTGAAATCTCATGTCCTTCAGCAAGGACCTTACGTTGAATTGCTTAAGTAAAACTTACCCAGTTGTATAAGTAGGTAAATTCCTGCAAGTTGCTTGAACAATGTACAGTAGGTCAGAGAAAAGCATCAGCTAAAAAAAAAAACATAACTGATATTGTTTCAGGTCAACATTCATCTACAAGCACAGCATATAGCAAGTACACAGTTCCATTAAACTTGTTTCTGTTCTGATTTTTTTTTGTGCTGTTGCACACGACACTGCACACACAGTACAGTGAGTTATATGCAAAGGGTGGTGAATAACGTGGACTCACCTGTACAGCGAGATCAGAACGCTGCTACACAGGGGACCAGCAGACTCTTTAAAACCTTCATGAGCTTATATTTTAATTATTTTCTCAATAAAACTTTAAAATGAAATATTTGTATTTCCCCTTATATTTTGCCTGAAATAGTTTTTTTTTCTTCATTTTTTTAATAGTATATTTTTGCAACTGTCTATAAAATCCAAAATCATAAAATCAAGGTGTGAAAAATCATGAATAGACTGTATATTTAAAATGCAAGTAATGGAAAACTCCAACAAACTGTAACCTGTGTGGTTAAAAAAAAAAAAACCCACTACCCCCTATAGTGCCTCTCTGCTGTTACTGTAGGTGCTGTGGAAACCTGGGGGAGGCAAGGAGTGAGTGGGTACAAGGGGAGCTGTATCCCGCTTTTACTAAAGTGTACTTCCTCTGTGTGTGATCGGTGGATGTGAAGAAAGTTCACACTCAGCTACTGCAGGGAGCCAACAAGCCCATACCGTAGGCCTGAGTGTGTGTCAGTGGCAATGCATAGTTAAATCTCTTTGTGGGCTGCAGGTGGGCTTCCTTCAGAAGAGAGCTGCAGTGCTGCAGGAGGATCTGGACAACTACCGCAGCCACAGGTGAGTATCTGTCAGTCCCCCACACACAAACACACCCTCCCAATACCTTATTAAACACAAATTTCAACGTGACCGAGTCCACGTCCTCAAGACCAAACCTGGACTTGGGGCGTGTGAAGGAGAGCATCCATCACACAGGAAGCTCTATGCCATCTATCCTCTTGACGCCACTGCTGCTTTTCCACGGGCTATTCAAGTCCTACCAAGTGCGAATCGAACCTTTTTTATTCCGGAACCGTTTCCAGGGGGAAAACAAACCGGCGGGTATTGTTTCCGCAGTTTTCGACAGACACGCAATTTGTCCATTTTCTTTAATTGGGTTTCTTCTTTTTGTGTCTGTTTTCAATCAGCACTTGCAGAATGAATCTTTTTGAACTCTAAATAGGATAAAACAGGAGGCAGATGACTGAAAGACCCTGAGAACGTTGCCCTTTTTATCTTGTGTTGTTACTGAGAGGTCTGGTTTCACCCCAGTTTAAGTGTGTGTTCACACCGAGGAGACCGTGAGCTTGCCCATAATACGTTCAGTTCGGTCTTGACATCAACTTTATCAGCAAACTGACAAAAACATTCATATCAGCTTCAACCACAGCTGAACCCATGGTCCCATGAGCCTGTGCCCATAGACAAAATAAATCTTACCGCATACCACTAATTGGTATCTATTTATTTGTTCTGCTTAACAGTTTTCGTCCGCTGTGGTTTGCTCAACTTTCAGTCTTAACCATTTATACAGCAGGAATTTATACTCAAGTACCCTTCTCAAGGCTGCATTGGCGGTTCCTGGTACTTAGACCTACATTCTACTTTCAAATTATTGTTTTTTTTTCACTCCTTAAAGATTTTTGTAGTTCATTCCATTTGTTTTGTTTTTCTTTCTCAGGTGACCTCATCCCATCCACAGCCTCGATTTTGATCACCTCGGACCTACTGAGACTTAAGGGTACACAGTCTTTGCTCACCGTTCATGTCACAGCCCCAGTGTGGTGTCCATTGGTCTGCCCCAGCAAACACTGTGTCACCAACGTTATTGCCATTTTTTCCACAGTGCACTGTTTTTCTATGTATTTATTCAAACAAAACATTTTTTTCTGTTTTATATTAAATTCTTTTTCATAATTTGATTGTGCTCATGTTCTTTGCATTGTTTACTAATTCTATTTTACAACAGCTTTTTTAAAAAATAAAGTTTTTGAGATGAAATAACAAACCTATTAAAAATTGCTATAATTTTCAAACTGAGCAATTTTAAGTCATTTTTACGTTTATTTATTGACGGCCACATTCATTTTTAAGCTTATTGCACTTGATTTTCTCTATATATTAATTTGGGATGCAAAAGCTGCAGTCACTGCTCTGTCTAGACAGACCTTGAACCAAAAACACGCAGCAATGAAAATATTGCATCACCAAATTTAATCACTGATCATTTTCCACCGTTGGAGTCCATTGAATGTTTACAGGTTATGTATGTAATATTCATGCAAGAGGTCATATGTCCTTACTGTATGTCCTAGAAGTGACTCAGACCTCCTGTGGATGATCTGTTTGGGTGGGAAGTTGGAAAAAAGGATCCTTGCAGACCAGCAGCATCCACAAAGCAATATTTAAAAGTGTAAACAGTCTGCTGAAATAATTATTTAAACATTAAGAAACAGGATCAGCAGGTGGTGTAGTGGTGAGAGTTGACAGTTTGCATCTGAAGAACCCAGGTTTGAACTCCACCTTCTGCTGTCATATGCTTGACTGAGGTACTTTCTCTGAATTTTAATGCAGTAAAAAGGACCCTGCTGAAAAAAGGGTGAATAATTGTTAAGAGTTTAACATTAAGTTTCTTCAGGGAAAGGCATCAGGTAACTGAATGCCTCAAAATGGAGCTGCTAGGTCACAGGAGGACAAGGTCTCTGGGTGAAGCAAAGTTGATGTTCAGTGTTTATTGTACACACTCCACATTTTAATCCACCTCAGTTATCTTATTTGAGAACAGAAGGGAAAGTATCAATAAAAGCTAGATTAAAGATCTTTATAAATAGGAAATTGCTAGAAATAATCTTGACAGGAGACACCTTAGATGACAGAAGGTGTTTCCAATCTATTTTGGCCAGTGTTGCATGGGCTGCACCAGTTTCCTCATCGCTTAGAGGAGACTCTCCCACCTTCCTCACATCGCCGGCAGCGGTCTGCTAGGTGCGTAAATCTCTGTTTGCACGAGATGCAAGTGGCAGGTGAAAGGTCAAGGGAGGAAATTGCCCACCATCCTCTCCTCCCCTTTCGTGTCGGATGCAGATTGCAATAGCTGCAAAGTGATGGGCTCGTGTACGTTTTAAAAGTGCTGCTGGCTAGTGGTGAGGTCCTGTTTGCTCACCTCTGCATTTGTGGCTGGGTTATATGGGTCCCTCTGAAAATTAGTGAGACCCTGTTGGGGCAGAGGTCCGTTCCTCCATGTCAAACTCGTCAGACTCAGATCCCTAAGCCGCATGCTAAACATGCAGTGACCTGACAGGGCGAAAGAGTCATGGCCAGATATCGCTGGCGACCCCAGTCTGAGCTCTGTTCTCATTTGTCCTGTTTAGTCCTATGTCCATTAATCTGGATTTCTTTCTGAAAGCACATGTTTATGGCAGCTGTAACGGTTGACAGCAATATCACAAATGCATATTTTGCACTTTGGGTTTGTATCAAACATCATCCTGTGCCTGCTCTACAGATCAAATTAACCAGACTTGCAGGGTGTTGTTTTCTTTCCTCCAACTTTTTATTTTCAATGGAAACGCACAGCATTCGTTCCTGTCCTTCTTGTCTAATTCCGAACCATTTGGAAGGTGAGGTCTTGCACTTCTGCACCGGCCAAAGCAGAATCCCTGCGAGATGGATCGCAAGGAAGCTGGCAGCCCTCAGCTGGACTGCCTTGTAGCCCACCCTGAACTAAATACCTCGGAATTTGCTCCAAACAGAGCAACCCGCTCACCATTGATGATCAAGCGTGAGATTGTGGTTTTTTGCACCATGCATTCCTCTGTGGCTGTGTCCCGCTCTGCTCTCTTTTACCTGGGTTGCTCCTTCTCCCCATCCATGCGATGACCAGTTTCACACCTTCGTTAGCTTGGATCGTGGTTAAAAAACCAGACTTCCCATTTAGATCCCAAGAGAGGAAACTATGTTGTATCCTTTCACTCGCTATGAACAGCCGCAAATATGGAGGCCTTTGGAAGTGTAGAAGTTTCGTACAGAAACTGCTTTCACTGAAGGAGTTTGCAAAGTGAATAAATAATGAAAAATATTCCAAAGGAGAGACAGTCAGTGTTAACCAAAATCCTTGGAAGATAAAGACTTCTCTAGTTGTTTATCTCAACTTTGGACTTGCAGAATTCTCTATCTGGCCTTACTGGTCATTTAAAATGCATCCACAACCATTCTTTCTGCCTTATTCTGGTTGCTCATGCAGCAGCAACATGGAGGCTTCCTTTGATCTACCTGAAGGAATTAGGAGATAGGAAAAACCATAACCTTTGAGCAGCACCTCTGGTTGTCAGGGTACCGCAGCATCCTCCAGTTTTCCTTCATGGGAACCCCATTTACAGTTATTCTACCCAAAAACACAGAACTGGGTCTGGTTTTGTGCTTCTAAAATGACAATTATATACATGCAGCTATAGTGAACTCAAGCTAAAAGGATGAAAGAGACCTTGTCCCTCAAAGGTGCTGGACCTCCTCCTCTACATGTGTAAAAGTAACACTGATGTTACAGTTCACTGCAATATCAACATCTCTACACTATGCCCACTCCCACACATTCTCAGAAATTCCAGCAGTTTTTTTTTCCCTTGATGCTTACACAGAAATTTATATTTCCTCAAATTCACCCCAAATCCCCTCAACAGCCCATAACAGGCTAATGAACTGTAGCATTAAGGGTGTTATCTGGCACGTCTGACTTCAAAGCACGTCTTTGCTGCGTGCTAGCAGTTGCGTGCTCGCCTCTCCCCACACGCCAGCTGACTCCTCCGATGAGCAACCTTTCCATCTCCTGTGTCATCTCCATGCTTCCCTTAACCTCCCCTCACTCCCTTGGAGCTCCATAGCTCTGGCCTGGTCACTCTTTGCTTTGAGGGATCTTCAGGGTGTGCTCTGTCGCTCACCATTTCTCTCTCTGGCCCCGAAATGGACATTCACACTCATTCCCTGTGTTGGACCTCATTGAGAATTGTCACAAGCCCCTCCCCCTCCCATCTCAAGCTCCATTGTCCTCAGCAGCTCTTTGGTCTGGATTGAGATAAAGGGATAATGACTTCAAAGGGGGCCGCTGAGAGGCCGGCCCTGAGCCGCAAACCCAGGGGGACAATGCGGTAATTGAGGGCAGTAACTGATCACAGGGCCCGTTCAAAGAGAAGTGCGGGCACACTTACAGATGCGCTTACTGTTTATTGATGTTTATGGCGATCCTGCTGCCAACATGGCAAGTGGAGCATTCGATGGCCACTCAGGTGATTTGCGCCTTCAGGTCCTGCAAGAAACAACACAAACTGTAGGAATCGTGAAATTGTGTTACACAGCTGGACAAGCTGCCCTATATCCCCAAAAAACGTCGCAGTTACCTCCCTGAATCATGGACTGTGGTCCGGAGTTTGTCTTGCAAATGCAAAGTTAATTTGATGTTAGGGCAAAAGTTTGCTTTTGTTGTACAGTGGAGTGAAATCTAATTGCCACAGGGACACCCCCGCTGGCCTACCGGTAACCCTTTTTTATGGCATCTTCACAGACAGAGACCTGCGGTTATCCGGCGCATCGCTGCATTATGCCCATCCTGTTTGACACTTTTTAAAACCTCAAGTCTGCTTGTGAATTGGTCTGAATGACTCTAAGGGGTCAGGATGAGGTTGCGCGTCAAAAAGTGGTCAACCTGTGGGCATCGTCCGTACGTGTGAGATATAAATGTGTTTTGCTGCTTGACTCGATTCAGGATTAGGCTGCAGATTTCAAGAAAACCAGGAGAGAAATCAATGGGGGGGGGGGGGCAAGTAGTCACTCCTCTGGTTTCTTAACCACCATCTGTTGGCCCGAGTCCCACCTTCTACAAGGTCAGCTGCTGCCACAGTTTCATCAGTGACCTTTGGGGGCAAACATTGCATCCTAATGTGAGACAGGGCCAACTGCCACTAATCCCGTGATTGATTTTTCGCCCTTGAAGCCCTTTGATGTGTTCTGTAGGCAGTTTGTTGGTCATCTGCACATCTCAAACAATATTTGTGCCAGCTGAGCAAAGGGGTACGGATGAACCCTGACCCCTTGCTCAGAAACTGTTACCTCATCACATGGCGTGAATAAATACACATAAAGAAATTGTTCCGTTTTTCAAGCCATGCCTGTGAAAGCTGCGATGTCACAAGTTTGCATAGCGATTAGCTGAACCCATCAAAAGAGTCTAAGGGCGCACATTCAGCCAGGGCTGCTGCAGAAGACCATCTGCCAAGATGGACAACTTTCAGCTGAAGGCCCCGACGTTCGCAGACACCAATGTTTATGCAGATTTATATGCAGTGCACAATCCCAAAGGAATTCGCTATCATTTATTGTCAATGGGTTCAAATCGGTGGATTTTAAAGAATACAGTTCAGACCTGCTCGAATATATCAGTGAAAATATGACACTGCTGTCTGTAACCATGTGGTTGCAACTCCAGTTCTGACTTTGGGATAGAGCACCATGTAGGAATACACTGTTTTGTGTCGATGCTCGCAGTTTTAAAGAAGGAGTCGGAGCATAAGCTGTCTGTGTTTTTATGTGAGTTCTCAAATAAAAAAGGGATTCTACACCGACCGGAGGTTGTGCGACTCAAAGAAGCCAGTTTGTGGCTGGAGGACCAGTGGGGTAGTCCTGGGGGGTTGGGGCCACCCGCTGTTTGAGGTTATTGTGAAGACAACGTGACATCCCTTTTTGCTTTTTGGTGGCACTGAACTGTCCCTGTCACGTGAGCTCATTTGCTTCATTGTGTCTCGAGCCCCAAAGTTACTGTTGAACATCAAAGCGGCGCGTGCTTTTGATGTGTCGTGCGGTGAAAGCGGCGTCTCGCCTCCCCGCTCAGATCTCCGCAATTAGGCGCGATCGCGTCGGAAAAACGCGCCCGGGTTCGGCCCAGCGCCCCCTCGCCCGAACCCTTCTTGCTTGTGAACTAGCTGGTGCGATGTTTGCACAAACACAAACGTTTATTTAGCTCCGTGCCCTGCGCAGTGCATTTCTCGAAGCGATGCGCGCCGAAAAGAAGAACGCGTCGTAAATGCTGCTTTTGGGGTGCACTTTCGCCCACAATAACGTGTTTGTGGTGAATACACTTTTAAAGTGCGCTTCTCGAGGGAGTCCAAGAGGATTTATTTCGGGTCGGACTCTCGTTCGCGCACGCTGCACACGAGCTCATCCGCGAACAGCTATAGCTCTTCACGCGTTGCAGCGGCGAAGGGGTTAACGCACAAAAATATTTGAGTCTTAAAGGGAAAAAAGAGGCCCTGTGTCTTTTAAGTTTATGTAGCAACAGAAGGATTGCGAGGATAATTCTACTGGGGCGGCGGATCATTTACTTCTGACGTTCCGAAGCCTCGGGGAGTTGGCTCGAGATCGCTCGCCTTTGATAAGGTCCTCGTAACTCGGTAACAACTTCGTCTTCCCAAAGTGCAGTAATAAAAGGCGTCTTGGCACGTTTCGGCGAAAGTGTGCGTCTGACATCAGCGTTGGGCACCTCGGAGCGTACCTGGGCGAGGTGGCGGCTCGGGACGCCGCAGGTCGCGAGCGAGGAGCGAAAACGGGATCGTTGTTTTTTAAGTATCTTCCGGGACCGGCCTGTCGGATCCTCACTTTGATGTGTGCAGTTAAACCCCGAGCCCATTTCGTGGTGGAATAGCCTGGAGGAAATCTGCCTCCCTGCCCAGCTGCCTCCGACACAGCTCTCTCTCTCTCACACACACACACACACTGAGAGGAGAGGGGAGGGGAAACGCTGATCTTTTGGGGGGCAAAAACGTCCTTTTCATTCCGCTTATGGCGAGGAGTGCAGAGCGGAGCGCATCGCGGGAAGACAGCCGCTGACTGGAACTTGTGGATTACTTTGCTGTTACTATTCCGAACTGAGGGATATTTTTGGGAAGAGAGGGAAAACTCACGGATCGATGGTGAGTAAAAGGAATGTGTGTGACCCGAACCTTGGAGGTGCGTTGGAGTAGGACTTGATGTTTAAGTAGGTACATGAAATTGGCTCTCGTGTCTTTTCTTCTGCTTTGGGACTTATGGGGGCCGTAATGGACAGGGAGCCTAGAGCTGACCAAAGTAGCAAAGTGAGGAAGTGTGTGTGTGTGCGCGCGCGCGCGCGCGCATTTGGGGGTCCGATGCGCTGTGGGACAGAACACCTAGTCGGCACCGAACGTCTCGCTGTGTCACATTGGCTCCCAGTGACCTGTCCGCTGTCCTCTGGAAAGACTCCAACCAAATAAAAAGAGCGCGGTGTGCATTTTTCTCAATAAAATGGAACTGATGACGGGATTAAATATTCACGAAGCGACGATGTGACTCCGCGGTGCTGCTTGCTGACCTGAAGCAGTGTCGTCGCTGGCTTCGCGGCGCAAGTTGGGAGAACATCTAAAGCGGAAAGCATGCTCGCTGCATTTTATATCCCATTCATAAAATGATTGTTACAGTCGGTAGATGCGAGTTGTCAGCTGGTTTAGGTGACAGTTAAAAAGCGGGAGGAATTTCACGATTTGCGTTCCACGGCAACTCTCCGTGCTCACTTTCAGTATAACACAATGTTTCAGTTATAGCTTCGATGTGCTTGTATTACTTTGGTGCGTTTAGGACCGCACGCGTGCAGTAGACAGTTTTGCGAATTTACTGATCCGTGTATTTATCACACCGCGCACGGATGTCTCGAAGCTTTTTGGCTCAGTTTCTGCTGCCGGACCCGGTCCTTCTGCCATCGGGACGCGCAGGTCGCCGGAACGTGGCCGTGGTGACTGCGCTCCTTCTGCGCATGAGCGCCGGGGCGAGCTTCTCCCGTTGCGCCCCCCATCACCGCCACTCTTCTTAATCCTTGAACTTGAGCGGCGACTCGCGTCTTCGTCGCTGTCAGTCAGAGGCGTGACATAGCTGAGCAAGCTCGCGCGATGCCTTTCAAAGTGCATTTGATGTCGAAGGGGCAACATGTAATGTGCAACTTGGGAGTTGTTTGCTAGTTTTGCTTCTGGTTCTCATCGCTCCGGTCCCGTCGCAGAGAGGAGAGCCCCCCTCGATGGACGCCCCCCGCTGAACCGCCCCGCCAAGTCCTTGCTCCGGAGCTCCGCCATGCAGCGCGCGCTTTCGGACCCCTTGGCCGGCAGCTTCCGAGAAGACGCCCCTCGGCCGCCGGTCCCGGGGGAGGAGGGCGACACCCCTCGCGGCAGCCCCGGCAAACCGCAAGCCGCGAAACCCCGCGGCGCGCCACGGGAGGCGCTCTTCGGTGGCCGGGGCTCCGCAGCCCGCAGGAATGAGGACGGCCTCGGGGAGCCCGAAGGCAGCGCGTCGCCGGACTCCCCGCTCGCCCGCTGGACCAAGTCCCTGCTATCGCTGCTGGGGGACCAGGACGGGGCGCACCTCTTCCGGACCTTCCTGGAGCGCGAGAAGTGCGTGGACACCGTGGACTTCTGGTTCGCCTGCAACGGCTTCAGGCAGATGAGCCTGAAAGAGGCGAAAACGGCGCGGGTCGCCCGGGCCATTTATAAGCGCTACGTGGAGGGCAGCGGCGTGGTGGCTCAGCAGCTGAAGGCGCCCACCAGAGCCTACATTCGCGACAGCATCAAGCGGCAGCGCATCGACTCCAGCATGTTCGACCAGGCGCAGACCGAGGTGCAGGCGGCCATGGAGGAGAGCGCGTACCACACCTTCCTCGCCTCGGACATCTACCTGGAGTACGCGCGCGCGGGCTGCGAGAGTCCCGCACACGCCGCTCCCGCAGACCTGGCCGGGCTGCGCCTCGTGTGCGGATACCTGCCCACGCTCGCGGAGGAGGAGGAGTGGAGCGGCGGCGGCGGCGGCGACTTCAAAGCCAAGGCGCTCGCCACCTCCGTCCTCGGGCTGTCCGCGAGGGCGCCGGAGAGCACGCACAGGTACGGCAGGTCTTCCTTAAACCGAATCGCGGTCGTTAAGCGAGTAGAAAACGCCTTTCAAGTCCCCGGTTCGCGAAAATGTAAGCGCCAAGAGAAGCCCCCAACTTTTCCTGCCATTTCTCGTCAGGTTTTGCTTAGCGCTCGTTTCCCGCCGCATCGGCTCCTGAGGGGAAGCGGGGTTGAGAAAGGTTTACTTTTTAACAGAATCCCGAACTTTGAAACGGGAAACTGGCGCTGTTCTATTTTTCTTAGCTTTTATTGGTTTTTGTGCGTGGCAGTACAGTGCTTTGGTAGGTGCTACGCGGAGGTGTGTGCTGGAGAGTCGCGGGGTCGCTTTATGGATTAAAGCCACTCCTGGGGTTCGTTGCAGTGCCACCCGTTGAAACGCACCGTTTTCGTTCTGCGTCTTCGACCTCTTAAACTTGTCCACGGTGCAGATGGGGTGCGGGTAGCAGCTGGTGGCTCCGCAAACGTTTGTCCCTGTAGAGCACCCTCGGAGTTGAGGTGTGTGAGGCTTCTTCATCCGTCCTCTGGATCCGTTCCATCCAAGGTCTTCCATGTCCCCCTTTTTATGTTACGTGAGCCCCCCTCAAAGAAGACTGCCGGACTCTTTAGGAATTCTCCCAGCACTCCGGTTCTTATTTACAGTTATCGTTCAGGTTCTTGGTTTCTTCAGGAGGTATCCGAACCGAACTTGAGGTTTTCTTCACCTTGTGCTGCGCCTACAAGGAGCGGCCTGATAGCCAGAGTGGGGTGAAGTAGAGTCGGCACCAAGTGCTCATGCAAGGGGCAGAAGGGTCTCCCAAGTGTTAAGGAGTAGTGTGACGGTACTGGGGATCTCCTGAGCAAAACCCCTCGTGAGGTCTGAGCACAGATGCACTGCTTACTTCACTTGCCCCCCCCCCCCCCCCCATCAGGGTTTCCTTCTGCAAAAAGGACCAAGCTTTTCCAAACTCCCTCAACCCCCATGCAGAACACCCCCCACCACCACCACCCGCGTGCTGTGGAATGCTTGTGAAGATCCTTGTTTTAAAGCTGGAAAGCACGTGTAGAGACACGAAGTGCTTATTGTTGGCCTGGCTTGTTCAGGATCCACATTATGCGACTGTGTATGGAATGTACTGTATATAAAGCATTGGTTGCTAACTAACACCTTAGCAACGGTGGCAGCCCCTTCTTCTTAGTACCTCAGAGTTTGAAGTTCTTGTTGGCTTTTCAGGTTGTACAGATACGGCAGCGACCCGGGGAAGTCCTGTCACGTGAACACGGGGCACGTCTTTGCCCCGGCATCCAGCGCTAATGACAGCGAGGTGTCCAGCGATGCTCTGACAGATGACTCCATGTCAGTGACAGATGGCAGCATGTGAGTGCCTCTTGTGTTGCTTTAATCCATTCTCTGATCAGCACAGACAAACTTTCTCAGTCTTTGCTAGTGGCTATGCCGTCACCAGATCAAAGTAGCCACAAGTATCGCTAGAGTATGTTGAATTTATTTTTACTACATTTTAAAATATCTGAGATCCTTGCTGTATAAATCCAGCATGTGCAGTAGTTACCGGTGGATTGAGTTAACTAGTAATGAGGCAGAAGGTGGATGGGGAATTGTCACTGTTAGTAGGAATAAAGATATAAACTGAAATTTTGTTTATTCAACATTTGTTTGCAATATCACCTGCATCTGAAATGCAAAATTTGCAAGGCAGTTTTGGACATCACTTACAAAGGCAGTATGAGTCACATCCTCTCATGTAGGCACCTAAACATGGGATTGTGCTTTTCTAGTTTTAAGAAGGTAGCGAAGCGTTTTTCCGTTCTGCCTTCAGTCCTTCCTTTTGGTGCTACAAAACCGCGAAATGAAAACCACAGGCTGCAAACCAGCTTTTGGAGACACCAAATGCATGGTGGGGTTTTTTTTTTTTTTTTCCCTCCCAGTACCACCCAGGGCCTGTCAGTCAAGCTGCTTTTACTTCTGGCCTTATTTGAAGAGGACTCGAATCCCACAGTAAGGGAAAGAGTAGCCAATTCAGATAGGCGTGCATTGCACATGTCCAGGTGTAACTCTTCTTGCATCAGCTTTCACTTGATTTTATTTTCACTGGATCTCCTCAGTTCGCTAACCAGATTCTCACAAGGAATTAGGAAGTTCTAGCATGACTGCTCCATCATTCCTGTGCCTTACTTGATTGCAGATGTCTTATATATGCCAAATGTCACCCGGGAGGGCTGGAAATTGTGTGGCTAATGCTAACTAGGGTGGTGATTTCATCGACCTTATGTGACTCCAAGTTTGAATCTATACCATTTCCTGGGTTTTTTGGTCCTTTATGGGCCTCCTGAAAAGGGTCACCTGCAGCTCAGTGTTAGGATAAGGTCCCCTCCCCCTGGGTGCATGGCCCAATTCACAGATAGGGTTGGGGGAAGGATGAAAGGCTTAACCGAATCGCTTTCAGGCTATTGTTCCATCACGGGGGGCTTGGGAGGGGTGGGTTGAGAAGGGTTGGTTGGCCACTTTGAAATGCATTCGCAATAGTGACTGGGGAAATCCCAATGAAAAGCGGGGTCAACAAAGGAGCCACTATAAAGGGCCAGCCTGCCTTCTTGGTGCACCATGAGGGATGTCTTAGCTGACTTGATGTTGGTGTGGATGGGGCCTGGGATTGCAGCAATGGTGGTCTTCATTGGCATGTGTGTTTTCAGGGGCTTTTGGGGCTTGTATGAGGGGGAGGAATGTTTCAAGTTGGGGGTGAAATGTACTTGCTCAAAACAAACATTAGAAGTTTGAATCTTACAGGTGCAAAAGAGGGAGTTCTGTTTTTCTGGTCAGTCTTTTTGGGGTTTGTTGCTGGTCTTTTGCCTATAAGAAACTCAAATCTCTCTATACAATGTTATATAATACAGCTCTTCCACAAATCTTCATCAGTAAGTGACTTAAGAACATTGTTGCATTAATAAATGTAATTTATTGCGCCCTAACCACACACTGTCTCTGTCACACACCCACATTTTTGTTCTTAATTTTTTTAATGTCTTATTTCTGGGTTTACTTGGACACGGGGGAATCGCTGCACAAGCTTCAAACGTCACCTTATCTTACCAAGCAGCCGTTTGATGTGGCTGAGATCAGAGGCAGCATGCAGAGCAGCTGCCAGGCGAAGATTGGGCTGAGCGCTTGTGCTCGCCAGCACGAGCTTTCAAAGCCACAGTTAAAAACTGCATTTGGGCTAGGTCAGAAATTTCAAAGTTTTTTTAAAAAAGGGGGCTGCAAAAAACTGGCTCGAATTAAACGCCGGTCGATTTTGGTGGGGGGGGGGGGGTGTTAAGGAACTAAGTGTAAAATTACCTTTTTGTGTATTACAATTAAACTATTACCTACACTGGCATTCAATATTATAAATTCTGACTATCTGTTTTTTTTCTTTAAGAAGTACATAGTACAGTGTTTGGCTGTCAGTTGGTTTAATAAAATATTCTCCCTCGCTTCCTTGATAGAGTTTATGATCTTCAGGAAAGACAATTTGTTTGTTTCATTTGACATTTTTCCTCAGAAATGAAATTCACCGTTCAGAAATGACTCAATTTCCAAAAAAAAAAAAAACATGGGAAATGAGCTAACTGCTATGCAAGTCTTTTTTTCTTACCAACAATTGTTCACTTTGAACCCACTGGATCTGAGTGATGATGTTTTTGGCTGTATTGATCTGCTCTCTGCCTCCCTGGGTCTTTGTTGCTGTTCAGTTTTGCTCTGAGTCACTGGGTCCTGACTGAGGCAGATGGGGTTGTTTGTGCCACAAATGAGCTTGTGCGGCTGGGTCTCGCAGTGACTTTGAACAACAGACCTCTGCATGGCAGGTAGAGGACAGTTTAATGAATGGGTCCCTTAAAGTTGGTGGAATTAGCCCCCCCCTTAAGTCACTTCCAAATAACTCCAAGTTTCATGTCATCTTTGGATTTATGTGGCATACATTGCATGTTGGACAAGCAAGAGTTTTGCAAGAGATGTACTTTTGTAGTGTCAAACAATTCAGGTACTTTATGGTTAGGTTTTAGCCAAAAGCTCTTTAGAATTTGTTTTCAGGTTTGTGTTCTGATGGGCTGACTGTGACTCTGCTCCCCATGTGTCTACCACAGTGATGGTGTTCCATCTTACAAGCTGGGCTCCAGGAAGCTGCTGCAGAGGGAAATGCATCGAAACATGAAGATAAATGGCCAAGTCTCTCTACCTCATTTTCCTGTGAGTGTCTTTGATTCTGCATGCACTGCTTGTGTAACTCTTAACACTTTGCACCTCTACTGGCTACTCCTTCTCAATTTTATACGCCACCAGCCTTTTCTGTTTCCTCAGCAGGTAGTCTGTCATTTAGGAACTGAAGCTGCATCTGAAAGTTGTAGCTTTGAGTCTGTCGTTCTGTACGAAAGCAGCATTGTTAACACAACAACCAGATTTCTGAAATAAATGGACTCTGTATGCCTGTGTGCTTTAAAGCTCTCAGTTGAGGATGGCAACCGGAGTTATTGGACTAAGACAAAGTGGTGGCGTTGAACTTGTTGGAAGAACACAAAACTAAAAGTTCGTAGTGACACTAATTGCTCCTCTCCCGATATCTTTCCAACATGCCTGTTGCATGGAAGCCTGGTTGGAAAAAGAGTATATTGCTCTAGTCCCCCTCCATTCTTTGTTTGGTCTTTTTCTCGGTTTTTAGTGTCCCCAACCCCCGATCATAGGATGACTTCTTCTCCCATGATGAACCAGGAGCTTGGCGGGATTTGCCAGTGGCTCTGTTCTTTCTTCTCTCCCTTCATCACTTCTACAAAGAGATGAGAGGAACAGTAAAAAGAGAGAAATCAAGATAGCAGGAGCACAAAATAATAAGAAAAACCCCACGTACAGAGGGAAAAAGATAAAGTTACTACTGTACCTCAAAGGTGCCCAGCATGCAGTCAGGAAATAAATTGCTACTTCTCTTCTGATCTCTCACAGTTTGACCCAAGCCCCTCCCCCTTGGCTGCACACATCTCTCCATCTTATTTTTCCCTCTTTTTAATTTTCTCTCGCTTTTCTTCTGTGGGTATGTAGAGGCCTTGCCTTTGCTGGCCTCGGCTACGTTTGATGTGTGTGGGGGAAGGGGCCTTTGAAGGCGCCTGACTTCAGAGGCCGTGCTGATGGCTTGCTTGCCCCGCAGGGTGAACAGGCCAGGGGTACTGGGGGTGGGACAGGGCAGATGGGTAACATCAGGAGCCGCTGCCAACTTTATCTAATGGTGTCGATGGTTAATGAATCCACTGGTTAATGACATCATTGTCTGAGGGGTCATGTCTCAGAAATGGGACAGGTTGGTAGATCGATTCACTGACTCACGCGCACCTGCCATTCCTCCCGTCCCAATAGAGGACTCATCGGCCACCCAAGGATCTGGCACCTGTGGAACCAGCAGTCTTTGCCGCAGAACTGATTGCACGGCTAGAGAGCCTGCAGAGGGAGCAAGAGGCTCGCAGTTCACTCGAGGAGCGCCTGCAGCAAATCCAGGAGGTGAGGTCCTGTCTGTTGGTGGTGGATGGCACTGAGGGTGTTGCATACCCAGAATGCTGGTGCAGATCTCTCATATTCTACAAGGACCTTATGTTTATCTGCAAGAATGATTGTATGTGAATATTTAATCTGTGTTTCAAATGTCCAGGAGGAAGAGAGAGATGAGAGTGAAGTGTCTGGCAGCAGCTCTCACTCCGTACTCCCCCCCAGTGCCTGTGAAGAGGATCCACAAGCCATCCTAGATGAGCACCTCTCCCGGGTGCTGGGGACCCCCAGCTGCCGGTCCCCGGGGACAGCCCGTCGTCACTCTCCGGACACATGGGGCACGCATGGGCAAGGCTTTTCCATGGGCAAGTCTCCACGCCATACCCAGCATCGCCTGCACCATCACCCCCAGCAGCAAGATCCTCTGAGGGGCAGGGAGCAGGCAGCAGAGGGGGCCGAAGCAGCCCGGCACATGCTGGGTCTCTGTTCATGTCCCAGGAGCAGCGGCCTTGGCAACACATCAGAAGGTCAACGCGGGTGGGTACCCTCTTGCACCAATAGATCGCATGATTGTTTTTGGGAATTTTTTTTCCTCCCCTTTTGCTAATGCCAGCGGTATTACAAGTGGTGATGACTCAGATCTTATCGTACGTGCCGGTGTGCGTTCTTTTTTTTATTTACTTAAGTTAGACTATGCTGTCATTTTAAGGGACTGTGAACAGTGTCATAAGACTGTATGTTAAATGGCTGCACATTTACAATTTGCTGACAGGCATTTCAGCACTTTACCTAAAAGGCCATGCAAGATTAGCGATGGGTCAACCCAGGCAAACATCGAAGAGGAAGGAGGTGTAGGTGGTACGCTCCTGCAGCCTCCCACTGAAGGCACGGACCGCTCCCAGAGTGTGTGGCAGTGGATCCTGGAGAGTGAGAAGCAGGGAAGGCATCGGTCGCAAAGGTGAGGACTCTGGTCAAACCCCCCAGGTGTCCCTAGTAAATGGCACGGAGAATAAGGTTGGCATGTTGGTGAAGGGCTGATGACATAAAGGGCTTTAGGTTACATTCAGGTTGGTTTTGTAATGTTGGTAGGTTTTGATGATCTTCAAAACTGCGTACGTGGAAGACTACAGACAGTTGTCACTTGAGTCGTAAATCAGTACCTCATTACACGATGGGTCTTATTTTATATGCTGATGTTGCTGCTTTTATCACCAGCATTCAGGGGAAGCCACATCCAGGAGCGCCGTCGCATCTCCGCACCCACAGCTGGGGAGGGGGTGGCGGGCACCCGCGCACAGCCCAGCCATCGCAGCCCTTTGTTCAAGACCCGGCCATGCCCCCACTGCCCCCGCCAAACACGCTAGCACAGTTGGAGGAGGCCTGTCGGCGCCTGGAAGAGGTGTCTAAATTCCCCAAACCAAGGTGGGTTTCTCTGCTCGTTTGTAAGGAAAAGGTTGAGAGACTGATGTGCATAGAACTGGATTTCTTTACTAAGTGACACTGTTTCCTGCAGATATTGCATGTCAAGTCTTCAGAGAGAGCGAAGTCAGTCTGCAGCTCTGCAGAATGGAAGTGCAGCTTTATCCATTTCTCAGCTTTCAACTGAAGAGTAAGCAATTCTTTTTTTTTTTTTTTTTTTATAAAAAAGGGCTACTGTAATGCTTCTACAGTGTGCTTGTCATATGTTGGCATTGAGCCCTCTAACTGAGTGAACATGCACAGGTCCAGAGAGCCAAGGAAGATTGCAGGTCCCAAGGGCTCTCCAGGCTCAGAACTCATTGTCACCTACTTCTTCTGTGGGGAGGAGATCCCATACCGGCGGATGATGAAGGCACACAACATGACTTTGGGACACTTCAAAGAGCAGCTCCGCAAAAAGGGCAGCTACAGGTAAATGGAGCCTTCCCCTCCCATTTAGTTGAGCAGCCTCTTCCAAAACTGGGCTTGAGCATAGATTTCACACTGGAAGTCTGACAGTATGTTTCCTGATCTTGGGACAGAATGGTTACAAGATGGGTCCTACTGTTGAACCTTTGAGATAGGTACTTTGCCAAAATGTATTACATGAAAATGGGGCACTGCAAATTGCTTTGTCTTGCTTAAATTACTTGAGATGAAGCAGTTTGCTGAGGAACTGAACAATTTCTCTCCAGGAATTCTGACAATGTCAACAAACGGGATGGGAAAGTGGAATGTGGGTTTTTTTTTTTTTTTTGTTCTCTTTTCAGTAGTAGCCCAGCTTCAGTTTATTTATTAAAGCTCCTGAGATGTAATTTAGAGGAACCTTTTCTGGATATTTTTGAGCTGTGTGCGAGCACTTCAGTCAATGTCATCGTATGGGTGGGAGAAAGGCTTGGAGAGGGGACAGGCATCCTTGCTAAAGAAAAGGAAGGGATGTCTGGCTAAGCTTTGGTCACATCTGGTATTGATTTCCATCATGAGGCCACTTAATAAGCATGCTTTTGAAGTGCTCGACTTTCTGCGCACAAATGCCAGGCACTCAGATTCTTCAGCAACTGCGTTTCAGAACTTTAAAGAAAACCTAAAAGCATGGAAGCGTACGCATAGCTTTGTACCTTGCTTTGTGAAAAGGATAGGCTTTGAAATGTCAAACTCTATGAAGGATACAACTTTTTAAAAAACAATTTTTCAGTCTGTACAGTTGAGTAATGCTGCTGGTCTTGAGTAGAATATCCCTGTTTTTAGAAGACTAATGAACCGGTGTGTGTGTGTGTGTGTGTGTGAGAGAGAGAGAGAGAAATTCGCATAGTCCTGAATTTCCCATTGGGATGTGTGTAGTTTATTACCTAAAGTTGTGTGCTCATGCCGCCTGTGTTCTTTGGTAGGAAAATGGATCTGAAACTGATGGCTTTAATAGCACAAAGTGGGTGGAGTTGAGTAATTTCTGCAGGGCAGCAATTCAGAAAAGAGTACCAGAGGAGCTGCCACAGTCGATTGGTGCCAGATGTTTCACAGAGAGAATTCTGCCACATAAAACATGTTTCAGTGGAAAGCCGTTCTTGAGCAAATAAGGGTGCCGTTTCCTTTTTCTTACCGTCAAGCAGTAAGGTCATAGCTGTGCGACACACTGGACGGTTTTTATTTTATTTTAAAGTCCTGCTGGCCCCTGGCTGAGGAGTAAGAACGGCGTCGTGAGCGAAAGTGAGTTTTTGTGCAGATGCAGCGATTCTGTCGAGGTGGCACCTTGGGTTGCACACCGAGCTTAATGAATCGTGACAGGTTTCATAAACATCGCGTCACTTGTTTAAATAGAAACGTACGAATTGAAAGGCACCGTAGGGCCTGGCCGAAATGTACCGGGTCCGCTCCGCGGCTCGGAAGAAAGAACCCAGACCAGAGTAACGGCGAAAGCTAATGCGGGCCCTCCGCGGTGTTCTGGCCTCGGGTGACCCGGACACCTCGCGAACTTTCGACTTTGGATTCCTGCGGTCCCCCGGCATCTGGGGTCGGGTCAGAAAGCGACGGTGCTCCCGCAGAGAAAGCCAGCCTCCTTTGTAAACCGCGCTAATAGTCAGTCGCGTTGAGAACGCTGACGGTACCCGCGCTGTGTGGACGGAGGGACGGGCACAGACTCTCCGGCACCCTAAATGTGCGCCTTTGTGAAGGGAAGCCCTTCATCTGACAGCGGCCTAATTAGAAGCCGGCAGACAGAGGCGCACGGTGGCGGGAGGGGGCAGCAGGAGCCCCTTTCATTTGGAAGGACTCCTTTTTGGACAGAGTGCTTCCTTAGAAGTCTGGACAAAGAGGCGGTTTGTGGGGGCGGTTATTTTAATTAGTATTCTTTTTGTACATATGCACGGAGGATCGTATGGGTTTTTCCACCAAGTAAAAAGGTGGAAGGAAGGTTTGCCATTGACCTTGATCCTTGCCGGATGGTGCCGGCGCTGCTTTGTTTTGCCACTTGATTGCGGTGCATTTAGAAGGCGCCGCGGTGACTCGAGGGAATCGCCGTAGGTGACGTGAGAGGACAAAAAAGGGCGAGAGAGTTCTGTGCCGACTGCATTTGACTGTTGATGTGGGCAGCTACCTGTCGGCCAGCGGGCGGCACTTGTTTGAGCTGCTTTGTTCTTTGTGTGTTGCAGGTACTACTTCAAGAAGGCCAGCGATGAGTTTGAGTGCGGGGCGGTCTTTGAGGAGGTGTGGGATGACGGCGCTGTGCTGCCCATGTACGAGGGCAAGATCTTGGGCAAAGTGGAGCAGATGGACTGAAGCCCTCACCCCGAAGAACGGGACGAACGGCGAGCTCGCGAGAGACTTGCTGGAAGGACTGCGGCTCTGTCGATTTGCGTGTTAAGCTAAAGGGACTGTATCCGGGAGGCGATGTGCACAAGGCAGTGTGGAAGGACTGTAAGCGTGCAAAGTGTGAAGATCATTTTGAGAACTTTTTCAAAACGCAGCCAGCTTTACAAAGGCAAAGAGGGATGGAGAGTAGCGTGTGGAGCAGTTGGAGAGAGTGATGGGACCACCACTAGGATTAAGACCACTTTTCAAAAAGGCAGGCAACTGTTGTCATGGAAATCTCTGCCGTGCGCATGCAAATTGATGCCTGGTGACCCACAGAGAACTGACACCGAGCCCAACTTTTGACTTGTTGTGCTGGCCTTTCCCCAAGTGTCTGTACATGTGCCCACACACAGAGGTGTGTGTGTGTGTGTGTGTGTGTGTGTGAGTGTGTGCGTGCGTGCGCGTGTCCACGCACGAGAAAGAGACTGATGTATATAGTCCTGTACAGTGAAGGTAATGTTGCGACAGAAGTTTTTAATGAATATTTATTAAATTGCTGTTCTCTTGCCCAAACGTCCAGATGATGGACACGCTGCTTTCACAGTCGGGAGAGGATGCTCAGCATCCCTCCACTGTTTTAAAATGCAAGGACAGAGATTCAGGCATCTGTGACATGTTGTCAACCTGTGCCAGGGGTGTCTGTGGAGGTCAATCGCAGACCAGTGTTCCTCTACACTCCAAACTGCCCGGCGGTGACCACCACTGCTGTCTCTAGACATGTGTTTTGCATCTGTCCCCATGGGTGTAACTGTCGGTTGCTGCACTGTGGTTCTTGTTGCAACGAGTGCCTTTTTGCGCAGGGTGTAGATTTTGGTGTTTTTTTGTTTTTTTTTTTTTTTGGGCACTGCATGGTGGGAAGTTGAACAGGGGGAGGTGTGGTGCGACTGCCAGGAAGGTGCAACTGACAAAAAGAATGTGTTTACGAGAATTGGCAAAGGAGAGTTCACCAAAATAATCTATAGCAACGTAATGTCCTCCCTGAAGACATGAATGTAGATACAAAGGGTGGTGCCCAGTTCTCCACGCAGCCTCGGGTTGGGTTGGGGCTCCGATCTTAACACCTGGAACACCAGGTGAGCTGCTGCTTGTTACCCCAAAGCCAGCAGACCCCATTGGGCTTCTTTCTTGCCCTTTGCTCTGTGCTCTTAAAACTACCCGCCAGTTGAAATGTTCCCAGCCCCGTCCCACTTCCCGTCACGCCTCATTTGGTGCGTTTCTCACTGCGTTGCCTGGGAAAAAGGGCAACTTCTCCTGTGCAGGTTGCACTTTGTGCTTTGGAGATGCGCAGTTGAGAATCCGCTGGCGGTGTGGGACGAGGACAGAGTCCACAGAGCTCACGCCTACATGGACTGCCATGTGTTGCCCTGATTCAGGGTGCCATATTCCCTTGCTTTTCAGAGGGCTTTTATGTTTCAAAGAGATTCTTAAATTTTTAAATCCTGTGATCATCATGTTCATGTTGATGACCTTTTGTTAATGGTTTTATTTTTTATTGTTTTTTTATTTTTTTTCTTTCTGGCCAAGCTCCAGTTCTACACTGTTAATTATGAATTATATATTGTTTCATTTAAAGATTACTTGGTACTTTAATTATTGTTATTAAAAGATGTAGCATTTTATTAAAATGTATATTTTTCAAATTAAAGCCCTTGGTTTTGTGTGTGTGTGTGTGTGTGTGTGTGAGAGAGAGAGAGAGAGAGAGAGAGAGAGAGAGAGAAAACAGGTTCCTGTGTCAAATGGGGTGTCTCTGGTCATGTGAGGCAAGAAGCTGGGTGTGAATAGAACTCGATGTGTTGGAATTTTGCAGACCATCTCCTGGTGAGGCCATAATTCCAGCCATTAAGCCCAAGCGGTGTTTCCGCCAGTGCGGCATGGGTGTGTTTGGTGAGTGAGAGGGGAGTGCGTTGTGTTCGCTGCTGCTTCCTGTTCCACTGTTGCCAAATTAGAAATGTGCCGTGGAAAAGGCGGTCCGGCATGTATTAAATGGAGTTTCTCAGCTTTGCCTTTTACTTTTTGTTGGGTTGTACACTTTTTGGCCCTACTTTGGGGAGTTCCTTTTCTGTGGTTAAGGTGTGTATGTGTGCGGGGGGGGAAAGCCATGTGATCAGGGTCAAAAAAGCTGCGATTGAGGCCCATGTGTGATTCCCCAAAGAGGAGAGCTGAAACTAAAACACTGCCCCGCTGCCCCTCACACTCAGTGACCCATCATACAGTCAGACTCCATGCCAATGTGTGGAGCACCAGGGGGAAAGCAGGTTCTGACACTGAAAATGAACTTTGTGAATGAAATGCAAGAACGTGCACAATCGGCACGCCACTCACTTCCTAATGTATTACATTAATGCCCCGCGTTCCTTGGAGGTTAACTACTGCTGAGGTAGCCTTGTTACCACCCGTTTACGCAGCAGAGCAACATCACCCCAACAAACCAGCGATGGAAAATTAGAACTGCCGATTCAGGTCAAGCACGTGCAGCAATAGGACTCGAAAGGACAAACCTCAGACCGAGTCAGGGTCGTACACAGGATCAGTCCCACAACCCAGCTGATGGGTACCAGCACTGCCCATTGCGCTACAGTTGCGTTGTACAACATGCTGATGGCTAATGATGAGGTGTTCCGGTCATAGAGCAAAGCATCACGTCATCTTGGGTCCATGTTTCCTGCACACCAAGGGCTGTGCTGGGAGAGGGGGCACAAGGACCACATCCACTCATTCATTATAAGGAGACTGGAGTCTCCGAACTGAGAATTAAACCAAACCCAGCGTCGCCGGTCTCCCACAGCGCTTTCACATGCAGGCACTTTGTTGCCCAATGCTGTTATTTCCCAGCCTATTGTTTTTGTTTGCCTTCTCATTTTTGTCTTTTTCTCTTTCTGTGCTTCTTGCAGAGATGTTTCTTTGGTAGGGGGTCAGGCAGCTTGAATGGGGGGGTTATGACTAACCACATGTGTTCCTGGGTCCTTGGATTTCCATGTTTCCCATGGAAAGGGAAGGGGGGCAGTGGTGGGTAATAAAGACAAACATGTGGTTCTTGTTTGGGGTGGGCTGGGGGTTCCAACATGCAAGGGGAATTTCAGTGGGAAACGAGAAGGAAAAGGCAGCATCACCTTACAGAAAAAGATTAGCTTCACATTTGGGGGAACCGGTCCGTTTGATTTCACATCGTGAAGCTGAAGGTGAGCACTTCTTGGGTAACAGAAAGTTCATTGCTGATCACACGTACCTGGATTTGATATTTTGAACATTTTTTATTACATTTACTGTCTTCACTTTTGCTGCATTGTATGTTTGCCAAACTAAAATTTAGTGTTGAAAAAATGGGATCAGCAAAAAGTGCAGGGGGGTTTGTAAGGTAGCACCATGTTTGTAGATAGGGGTTCTTGTGTTAGGCTGTTGCCCATGTGGAGAAATCTGAGGTGAAGCAATACCACATGGCACCTTGGTTTATTTGCTCTGTAATATTACTTTTTGTGTTTTTTTCCACATCAGCTTATGCTTTTTGTGGAATTTGATGGTAAGAGGTCAGTTCTCCTAACTCCTTGTTCCCCTTGTCTTTCTTCTAAGATGAAGCCACCTCCCCGTTCCTCCTTATAGTCGGCCCGGTTCCAGGGTACCCCCAACTGTTTGGTGGGTCTTAGGGTTGGATCTGAGATCCAAGGGCTCTCCTAAAGTCAGGTACCAGATTGCCATGGTTTGGGAGAGCAGGAGAGGATGTGAAGTAGGAGAAGAGCACAGAGAGCCAAAACTCGGAAACAAAAACAAATGGAAAATTAGCATAGCTTCTTCGTGACTTGGGCGTAGGCCGGTGTAAACAAATTTGCAGCATACACGGGCCTTTGATCTCATGAGCCGTGAAACATTCCCACAAACACAGGAAAATTAGGCTTCGCTGTGAGCTGCTGGAAAGGAAGGCTGGCGGGGGGAAGCACTGTGTCAACTGACAAAATCCCATCGGAAAAGCTGTTTAGCCAACTGCTGATCTGTGTATTACTAATCGAACCTCACCCATTGGTTTGATCCGTGTGTCCACAGCGATGGGATTTCAAGCTATTTTTTTATAAAGTGGTCTATAAACCACGTAGCTTTTTTTCTGATGTATACTGCTGGACGGCGAAGGAATGTTTCGTCGTGCCCATAGCTATAAATATTAGTTCCCAGAAATGTAGCGCAGTACGGGAGGCTGTGGATGTGCATGTGCAACTATTTGGGTGTGGAGTTGGACTCGAAACAGTAAGTGGGTTTGAACAAAGGCACCACCTAGCAGGTAAATAAATGAGTTTGCTTCACAGAGCTGTCCTCTAAGGCCATGTGCACATCTGGATATGTAAGAAGACCAGCTGTGGCTCATGATGTCCTGGTGCAGAATTCAAACAAGGCTTTTTCTTTGATGGAAGATACTGAAGTCACTATTTAAAAAAAAAAAATAAAATAAAAAAAATAAAAACTAATTCAAAGCCTCTGGGCTGAAAAAGAAAGGGTCCTTAAATGTCAGCACTGGCTGGTTAGAAGGAAGATCCAAGATGTTTTGACGACAGACTTCAGTGACACTTCAAAGTCCCCAGAGCGCTAATGTAATGCCAGCTGTAAGGTCTGGGCAGAGTTGGGGACAGGGATTGCGGGAGGGACATCCACCATCATGCTTTCCCCCCAGCACTCCCTCACACTCTGGGAGAAGCTATTTTCTCCTCCGGAGACTGGAAATGTGGCTTCCTTTCAACTGGTCGCATACATTTAATCATTAGCAGGCACTTTTCCACAGCGTGATGTTCGGCGCTTGACACCAGCGGACACTTCGTGTGTGTCACCTAGCAACTTGTAATGCTAGACAAACTACACTGAAGAGTACAATCATTCACCATGTTATACAGCAGAGCAATGTACACGCACATGCTAGAGGAAACTTGGAGTCACCAGTTCACCCAAAACAGATGTCTTGGAACACAGAACATTTATACAGACGGATCTGGGGTCAAACCTGTGTCTGACCTCACACCCTGGGCACCGTAAGACACCAGAGCTACCTGCTGCGTAATTTCTTTTTACTGGGATTTTGAATCTTAATAAACAACAACAAAGAAGCGTACAGAGGTTGGTCAAAAAAATGCTAAGAATTTTACTCCCTTATCAGAGCTGAAAAAATTCGTAGTATTTTTTTGACCACAACACGTACGTGTTTGTTTCAGCTCTTCAAACATGGCAACACTTCTGAAGCATCCAGGTGAGGCTGCTGTTAATGGAAACAGGTAGTATGGATGTACCATAGTAGGCTCAACTGGGTCATAAAACAGTTCAAAGGCAGCTGCGCATTCTGGTATCTCCTGCTAATGCTGTTCTAATAACCTCAGAAGGCCGTCGACGCAGATTTATAAACCCCACTTCCGTGAAGTCTGGCTTTGTCGTTATAAGCACTTTGGTAAGAGTTTAATTTTCCAGCCTCAGCCACTTCAAAGGGAGAAGAATTGGGGCTCACACTCCTCTGAGCACTTCTTGAGCAGATCTTGTCCTTTCATTCCGACAGCATTAAAGAAGAACGTGCTGCCGCTTTAAGAGGAGCACATTTTTCATTTATTTATTCATCAGTTGTGTTTTCGTGCAATTCATGCGTTTCCCCTTCATGGTGTCCTGCGATTTGGGCTACAGTGACCATTTTCCCTCTCAGACCTCATAAATGGAAAATGGAACCAGGTCTGACCTTGGCTCCATCTGCGGTGCCATTTCCCTAAAATGAGGCACATCCGTATTTTTTGAATGTTGGTTGCGCATGAGACATGAGTGGAGATGCGAAAGAAGCCTTTTCTCTTATGAAAGAAAAAAAATCAAGCGCAATTCAGTTACCTGTGTCTCCAAGGTGAGCAACTTCAAGTTGAGCTTCAGCAGGTGAACTTCTCCTGTCAAGAGAGACAAATTATTATGGCTCATCCATAGTCTCAGGGAACTAAATTCAGAATCCAGGCCCAAAATGTTAGTGGCAAGCAGTCCCTGGTGAGCCGCCATCCACGTGGTGATGTCGCACATGCATTTCTGCTATTTTCGTCTCATCTGATTCAAAATAACACAGAATGGCTGTTCAGGCCAGCGACGAGCTGATGGAAAAGGCTGCGATGGCAGGGAGCACCGGCCCGGAGGGTGGCGGTAGAGAGCCACCCCGGGCTCCACGGTGACGATGCTAATGTGGCCCTGTTGCTCTTTGATGTGGAGAGGGGCTTTGGCAGGGAAGGGCGGCACCAGCCGTCATCCTTCCTCTGCACGCGTGCAGGGACACCCGGCCGAGCGCTGCGGCGGTCCAGATCAACGGCGCCAAGTCTCGCCACCAGAGGACCGCTGCTCCACCTGGCTGTGCGACCTTTTATTACTGCACCTCCATAGGGTGCGTCCACCACTTGCCCACGTTTCAGTTCTGGTGAACAAAACAAAAGCAGATAAATAGTACAGAGGGTAGAGGATGAATTATGAAAAAATGGGGAGTGTGTTTGAAAAGTTGGCTTTTGCATGTTTGTGTTCTGAGTGAAGCCCACTGGAAAGTGTGCTGTGTGTTTGTGTGTGTGTGTGTGTGTGTGTGTGTGTCTGTGGGGCGTGGGGTGTTTTTTTCCCACTGTTATTGTGATCTTTGCCAATCATGGTTTCCCAGTGATGGAAGAAAAAAAAAAGTGTTTAAAGAGCGAGGAGTTGTTTTGAAGTCGGCTGACACAATGCTAACAAAGCCCATCGAATTCCCAGAAGGAGGGTCCGCCGAGACGTTTCATTCGCCGGGCGCGTTCTTCTGTCCTGCATAACAAAAACAAAAACAGCGCGGAGCGCAGGATGGAGCTGCTCGCCCAACAATTATTCATCCGGGCCCTATTCATGCTCCGCAGCTTTTAATCCTGCTGAAAATTTAACTCGGAAAATGACAGATTAAAGTGTTTTTGTGGTGTTGGAATGTACAGCGCATTGCTGCATGGCTCCTCGTAGGATTTCTGCACGGCGGTTTTACGAGGAAGCTGAGGCTGCAGCGGTGGCCGGTTTCCTGGGGGCTGCCTGGCTCCATGCTGGGAATAAGGGGGTCTTTGTGGGCACCCAGGTGTGTGTTTGTAGGAGTCCACCTCCGTGCAGGAGGAGGGACGCAGAGGAGTGCAACAGGGGGGTTGATCGGGATGGGATTACGCACATTGGCTGAGCAGTGTGTGTGTGAACAGATGAGGAGAAGGATCTACAGGTGATAAAATGTACTTATAGTTTGTTACCCCGTCGGGGTACGGACTCCTTGATGGCTCAACGGAGAAATCCGAATAAAACATTCGAGTTCCCAGTCTCGAAAGGGTGACGCTGTGATGCACCGTGAAAAACATCCGATGGAACCAGGTTGCTTCGCGGAAGAGTGTCTGCCAGGCTTATTTTTTGTGTGGAGGAACAGCAGAGACCTAGAATGCTCTGCAGTTTCACAACAATGATCTTGGGGCGTGTTTCATGCACGGCAGGTTACTCGGTTACATGGTAAAAACTGTTTTTGCAGGTTTCCACCACCAGGCCCTACATTTGGCCCTTCCCAATACACGCGCATGTTTAAATGTGTACCGCAGTGCACTACCGCAGTAACACAAAGTAAAAGCTGTATTCCAGCAATTGCTCTCTCCTGCTGTCCGCCCATGCCTGCGATGTAGTCGGCACGTTGAGCGCATTCTAAATGTCCGAACCCCAGCAGTCTGTTCTCACCTGCCACTGCGGGCCATTTCTGAGCATTAAGTCACGCACTCTGCCTGGTCTCTCTCCCGTTCATAACATCGCTTTGCCTCCGCTCTCGCTTTCATTCACCGTCGGGAGCCGTGTGCTACGCGTGCCTCCCGGAAATGGGCTGGAAAAGCGGCCTCTTCCGCTCCAGATATACAAAGGCGCGTCGTGCCTCCGATTCCGGACCCCCATTGTAGGCGCCAATAAGACCCTCCGCTCATCTTTTGATCACCTGTCAGTCAAAATTCGCTGTGCTGGATGAAAGCTGCCAGCTAGAGCAATGGGGAGATGGGGAGGTAACTGTTCAGAAAGAAAATAAAGTTGTGATCATGCAGTAACTGTAAACAGTGTGGATTCTTTAAACTCGGTTGTGCTCAAGCTTAGACTGGCATTAACATGGGAGCACACATGGTTATACACACACGCATAGATACCAGGTGGTTTTGAACTAGACAGAGACCTTGAGTGGAAGAGAGAAAAAGAGATGTGGAGAGGAACCCCTACTGGCCTCTGCTCAAAGGGAAGCAGCTATAATCCCAACCAGGTGCTACTGAGTGTGTGTGTGTGTGTGTGTGTGTGTGTGTGTGTGTGTGTGTGTGTGTGTGTGTGTGTGTGTGTGTGTGTGTGTGTTGTGTTGGGTCACAGCGCGGGAAAATAAAGCTCTTGTCTGTGCCGAGACTGAAATGTGCAGAACATGAAAGGGCCCTAAATTCCACCTAATCCATTTTTAGTTGCGTGTGAATGCACTTGCATGTCGCAGGGTGGATGGCGTCTCTGTATATCTACCCCCCCAACAGAGAGAGACGACAATAACCTGTCAGCCGTCACTCAGGCAACAGGAGTTCAGAAGTGTGTGACAGCGGCAACATCCAGAGTGAAAGATTTCAGGCACTTTTTTTTTTTTTTTTTTTACAAAGACGATCCCCCCCCGCAGTTTAAGCAAGGTGACAAACTTCCTCCGTGGATTGAAGTCCAGGCTGCGCAGAGCTCAGACCTTCATTGTAGAAGTGGAATGCGGCTCTTTTTATGTTTATTTACTCATCTGGTGCTTTGCTTCAAAGCGATCTACGTACAATGTTTCACAGATTTATACAGCTGGGTGGTTTTTTTTAATGGATCGGTTCAAGGTGAGTACCTTACTCGAGCGTGGGGTTCAGACCTGGAGTCTGAAGGCAGCAGTTCTAACCACAACGCCACCTGCTGCCTCTTTATTGCCGTGACCTCTGAACTCCGCCTTTACTTTCATCGTCTTTTAGCAGCAGCGTAACGTGAGGGTGAGGAATCGCATAAACGGGTTTTCTTGGAAGATCGGCCCCAGATGGGGCTCCACTCGGGTGCTTTGATGTCCACTGTGTGGTCAGATCTGGCTTTCGTTTTCGGGGCTCAACTAGGGCAGGAGACTGCGTCTCTAGGGGTCGTGCTGGCAGATACAGGGTACAAACATCCAGTAAAACACCTGTTTCAGACCTATAATGCGGTCAAACCGTGGGTCAGCACAACAGCATATCACTCATCGACTATTGTTAAGGGAGTCCAGGTTTTTCTCCATGGACCCAACAGAACGTTAGGTTAAGACCCAGTTTATGAGAACTGACATATGAGAAAAGTTTTCATTTCTTTTGTTATCTTTTTAAAATATTCCCTCTAGCAGGATGATATTTTGGCTTTTGTTTGTCACTTCAGTGTTTTGGCATTTGTCTCCGGAGATTGAGAAACTGCAGATTTTTCTGAAGCAAGCGCTAAAACTCCGGGACCGGCCAGCCAGAGGGATGATGGGAATCATGTTAGGGTGTTTAATGACAGCACCAGCATCGGCGTGTTGGGCGCCACCAGTTGTGACATCGCCTTCTCCTCAGGCTTTGTCTTTGAGCCCATCCGACTTCGTGTAGAGAGAGGGTGTATTCTTTCATTTTCGCTCTGGCTGTGCACTTCAAACGCCTTCCCCGAATGGGGGAGAAGAAGAGGGCTGGCGCGGGGAATCATTCCGCTGCAGCACCTGAGCACAAAGCCCAGATTTCGGATTATGATATGTAAATGGCCCTTTGTTATCGCTGCTGACATTCATTACAGAGTCTTGTGGAGTGAGGCAGCATCACAGAGGCGCACAAATCAAAAGGCACTGAAGATGCCCCCCTCCCCCGGTGCCACCCTCGTCCCAGCACACTCACACACAAGCGGAGTCCTTTTACCCCCTCCAACCTCAGCCATGTTGTTTCGGATGAAAAGGTGAGCAATAAAAGGGAAAAAGTCCTGATAAAGGACCTGTGGTGATGATTTTTTTTGACTTGCTGTGTGATGGGGAGGGGCTGCTGAGGGCAGCATCATTTATGTGGCCGACTGAGTATCATCAGTGTGAGAAAACCTCGCCTTTCCTGATCCACGCGCGCGCGTGTGTGGAGTGTGCATCCCCAGGCCTAGCGCTGATCCCCCGCTCTAACTGCACCGCTGGTTAATGTTGTTTTGTTCACAGCTGAGGAGGGTGGACATTTCTGACAGTCGCTCATAAGGACTGAATTTGGCTTGAGCGTGTGGTTGGGCAGCTTCATAAAGGGAAAATTATTACAGCAGGAGCTGTGATCGATGGTCTCACCTTTGAGGCTAACGGCGAGGATTCCTCTCGCTTTGATGTGAATCACAGCTAAAAGTCTTCCCGAAACAGTGGGATGGGGGCTGGAGCTGCTGGCACTACCACGCTGACCTGGGTGACATCAATCATTAACGTATCTGACCATTTCATTTACTCACTTCTCACTGATGGAGTGCACTCTTTTTTTTTTTTTTACAATTTTACTTTACTGTTACTGCTATTTACCTGTTCTGCTTTTTGTCTTTTGTTCCCTGTTACATGTTAAACTTTAAAACTGCACATAGAAAGTTGTGGAATACAGAGCACTTGTGCAACTTGGTGAATTTCAGGGCCTTGACCAGATCTTGTTTGAAGAACATAATGGTAAGTTTGATGCTGCATTAAAAGGTGGAACAGGGCGGTAAAGAAATGTACAGCAGAGGTAAAGGCGACTCTTTACCCGCCGTGGTTCTTGAAACCTTCCAACCGCTGTCAGTCCTTACATTTCTTAATTCAACTATTTGTGTATCTATGAAATGAAACATCCAGTCGGCTTCAGGTGCTGTGAAAATAATTGGTCCTGAACCATCTCGTTTTCCTACATTATTCTGTGATCGAGTGAAGTATTTGCCACATTAAACTCTGTGTTTCAAACAGTTGAGTAGGATTAAGGGATGCAGAGTAACACGGAATAAAAGATCACTTTGCTGCCATCTAGCGGTAAAACAGCAGTCGTGTGGCCATCGGAAAGGCGCGCTTGACTGAACTGCAATGGCCGGGAGTCGCCAGCAGGTGGCGAGAGACCCTGAGCGCAGTACTGCTCACAGCGAGGTGTACAGGTGTGCATGTGGAGTCTTTAAAACCCGTGTATGTATTAAAATTTCTAAATCTATTTTTCATTTACAGTCGTGTGAGCAATGATGGCAGCTACCGCAGCTAAAGCTGTCACCTCGTTAGGTTTTTCTTTGTAGCTAAAAGTAGACTTAGATCCGCGTTTGAACGCGTGGATGTAGAAATGATTTAAAATTGGACAAAACAAGCTGTTTTATGCAATGCACGACGTTCGCATAAATGATGATGTGGGATTTTTTTTCTCTTAATAATTAAGTTCACAGAGACGCAGAACTGCCAGATTAAGCCAAGAAGCCTGCTGTTCAGATGTACTGGTAGTATTTTTTTAAGTCATTCGCCGCATTTCCTACCACATTCGAGCTTCAGTGTCCTTTTATTTATTTATTTATTTTATTTATCTCCTGCAAATCGTCGACGTGAATTGCCATAAAAACGATTTACACGATTGTAGTTCGATTACTTATTCCCGTGTTGTAATGTTACTATGATAAACAGTATATTTAAAAGGGCCAAGCAGTTGGATCTCAGCGGTTAGGAACGTAGTTCTGTTCAGAGTCCCACACAGCGCCTACCCTTAACTACTTTATCTGCTTTAGGAAATGGGTTGAAATTTCAAACGTTTTCCATCCTGTCCTCACAAACAATTCATCGATCATCCAAACGCAGCATACAGAGAAATTCTGTTCTGGGGATTTTGTTAAAAGCTTTTAAAAGCGGATAATAGCAGGGGGCGTGGCTTTTAAGTCACCCAAACAAACACGGTCCACTCGCCAGGATATTAATCGATCCCCAGTCGCAGGGCCCGGTCCGCAGCGTGCTATCGAATCGGCAGATGGGGGATCGATTGGTCTGGTCTGGGGCCACCCTCTCGCCGCTGATATTCAATGAGGAAGCGCCGAGCCGCCACAGACTGCAATATCAACTGTCGCCTTAGAGCCGATGCACCCGTTCGTGCGCAGACTGTGACAGCCGACTGCGGATTTACGCTGTCTGTGGGCGGGATTCGATCCAGGTTCGTGTGTCTCCTGCGCTGCTGTGATGGTTTACCGGTGAAGGTGCCGCCCACCCGGATACCGATCCGTTGCCGCTCCGTCGCGGTTTGTTTGATGCCTGTGGTGCGACGGCGGGATGCAGCGCAGCTCCATCTTTCCAGCTCTGTCTGTCTGACTGCGTGTCTCCCACCGAAGCGCACTTGTTGGTCGCTGTTCAGCTGCGTGTGACTACAAAGTGACTTCGTATGATTAAATTGTGTATGTTTTGATGCTTTTGCCACAGTCTGACTGCCTTGTGTTGAAAGTTGACCATGTTTGCGTGCTTGTGTTCTCTGCCAGCTTCGTTGTTACCTGTTCCATTACTAATACTAATAAACCACAGCAAGGGTAAAACCTCTGTAAACAGAACTCAGTAGGAAACTTAATACCTATATACTCTGTCACAGACAGACTGTTAAACACAATCTAGTGTATGTTTTGTTGCCTTGGAGACCAAACCTGCTGTGACTGCAAGGTGCTCTGCACACAGTGTGTCTAAAATGTGTGATGGAGCAATTGGATGCTGGGTTACAGATGTCTGGGTTTGGATCCTGCTCACACCCTTCCTCATCTCTAGCAGGCCCCTGAGGACCATGTCGGGGGACGCGCTGCTCCAGCGTGGTGCTGAAGCAGTTGCCGTGGGAGACTGAATGGCACCCGCGCTGCTAGGTAAGCTGTGTTGGTGAGATTCTGCACTGGTTTCTGCCCTGGGTCTGGGACAGTAGACCTCACAAAATGAGCAGGGATGCAGGAGCAATTACAGATGTCCTCTTCTTTGCTGGTAATGTGGCTGATGTCTCTTTGAGCACTTTGGAAATTTGCCACTCCACACTGGGAAACAGACACCACACCAGAGTGGTTTGAGTGGAGAAATGAATACCGTCTGTAAGCAAAAGGAATGTAGCTCTCTGCGTCTTCTGTGGCTTTCGAGTGTGTTTGTGCTGCCAGGAATTGCTCAGAAAAAAGAGTCTGGCTAATTAGAAAAATGACTGAGGTTTGAAGTGGAATGTGGTGACTGCCAGAGGCTGTGAGGTAATATGTCTGGGGAAGCGCGATGGCATCCAGGTTGAACCGTGTCCAGCTGAGGCTTCTCAGAACTTTTCCCTCAAACCTTGGGAGAAGTGTTGCGTGAACCAACTTTAATTTAAAAAAAAAAAAAACGCCCAGTGTAAGATGTGTTCCTCAGAAACCTGACAGGTGCTTTCATGGCAAGGAGAGCAGGTGGTTGAGGTTTCTGGTTAAAGATCCTGAATTCTGTCTGAAATTTTGTAGATTCATATCTAAGGCAGCCAACAAATATAACATGGATAAAAGTTTAAAAAATCTCATTTCTATTAAAAGTTTATTTTATTTTTTCTAATATTTCCCTATCACTCACTCACACTTAGTCACTCACTGTCAAGAACTGCTTTGTCCTGGTCAGGAGCTTATAACAGAATCACTGGGCATTAGGCAAGGGGGTACACTGTGGATGAGATACCAGTTCATCACAGAGCATCCCACCCCCATGCGTGCACTGTAGGCAAATTTTAGTGACTAGTTATCCTGAATACATGTCTTTGGACTGTGGAAAACCCACAAAGACATGGGGAAAGCATGTAATCTCAACACCGACTGAGTTGGATTTAAACCTGGATTTGAAAGTGGCATCAATGCTACCTGCTGAGTGCCTGTGCCACCCTGTAACCTAAATTCCACAGTTTGTGTACAAGTGGGTAGGCAGCTTTGTGAGACAGTGCATGACTACAGTATTGAAATGGTGTGCACCTTGAAAGCAGCTCAGTGACTCCTGAGTTGCCTTGAAATGAATTTTCCGTTCAGTGCTCTCCTTCCCTAGCCCCTGGGGAAGATGTGATAGGGGCTGCGATTTGTTTTTGTCGACTCGCTCTTCTCTCACCCGATTTTCCTTCCTCTGCGTGAGGACATCCGTAATTATGTGTGAAGCTTGTTCTGTTGCCCATGCCTGCTTACTCTCCTCCAGCTGTTGCACTCAAGCCTCTCGCTTCTGTTCCCTCTGTGTCTACGTCCTCACGCTTCAGGCTCCTTGCCCTGCTGTCTCGGCCATGTTCTCCAAGGCTGTGCGGTCGCTAAGCCCCACTGCGCTGACTGCTCACATTCCTGCCTCCCACCTTGGCCCAGAGCGCTAATCCCTGCATGGTGCATGGCTACGTGTGTCAGCAGCATTAGAACCCAAACGTATTTATACCACACACCCATCTGGAGTAGTGATGATTAATGCAGCTTGTTTTACATCAGCCTTGCATTTTTATTTCACTTTTATGATTTTTATGGCTGCTGTCAATGCCGTATGATAAAGGTTGCAGAGAATCATGGACGTCCCCGGTCACTCTGGAAGGGAGCAGAGGCAGACCTGCACATGTCCTGGCGCCTGTAGCAGCGTGCTGCTGCCTGAGCTCCAGTTCAGGCTGTGGTTTGTTTACAGTGATTTATGATGCTTTCATGCTGCATTTGCAGCATTTTTTTGCACTTCTTTTTGTGGCGTTTACAGCATCACAACTGCAGGGTTGTTTGGTGCATTTTCTGTACCGTATTATTAGGAAGTATTTATCGCTCTTGAGTATAATTTAAATATTTAATGTGCTGCATTTGCTTCACATTTCTATTCACAAAGTGCTGTGCCTACAGTTTTAACATTTTTTTTTTCTGGGATTTTTGTATTGCTCATAAGATGCAGTGTTTTCTTTTTGTGTTGCCCCCAGTGTTTGTAGCAGGGCTGTTTATCTCTCATCACGTTTTGAACATTTGAACCCATAATATTTGGCTTTTTGAAAAAAGTGTAAAGAGTTTGTGTGGCTTTATCTTGCCCTTGGTTACCTCTTTAACCTCTGTGAAGTGCTGATGTGATGCTCAGATGTCCTTGTGAACGCAGGACAAGCTGTACCTAGAGGACAACTTATTTGGTTGTTCTCCAGCTTTTTGATAAAGGGGAATATTCTGTTGTGTCCTTACCTTGACTACGGGACACCCCACACTGGGAAGACTAGGACCTTGCTGGTGTCTCCTGTGAAATTTTCTCAGTGAACTCGATCATCTGCGTACCCCAGTCACTGAAGCAGTTATTGTCAAATATTATGATTGCCATGGAGATTATCAGGTTTGTGCTGGACAGGAAGGGGAGTGGCTGTGGATATCAGGCAGAGGTGAAAGACGTGTTGTCATAGCAACTGCTGCTCTGTTTCCCAAGTAGGTGTCAAACCCATATGCATTTGGGTCATCATCAGAAAAGTGAGGAAGAGAGTAGGACTGGTTAGATGTGGCAGTCTGGAATTCTCTTCTGTCATTTTTTTTTGTGTCATATCCACCTGGCCTCCTGGGTCCTCTAAGCGTATTAGGACATAACTTCCCGATGCTAGAAATTCTATCTGATGTCAGAAATTTCTGTATGTGTGGCATTGATGTGTATGGTGGTGTGTGTCCTTTCAAGAGCTACCGTAGTATGGAAACAACATCTTTCTTGTTCTTGCAGTGAACACTGAAAGTCTTAAAGCCACTGGAACCTTGCTTGTGTGTGTGTGTGTGTGTGTGTGTGTGTGTGTGTGTGTGTGTGTGTGTGTGTGTCTTCCCGTCTCTTTCTCCTTCCACCACCCAGACTCTGGGGACTGCTGTCTGCTGTGTTAAGCGGAAAGCTCTGTTTCCCCCATCTCAAGGGCTTTGCAGATTAAATTGGCTTGTTGGTTTGATTAATTGGATGAGCCTGTGGTTTCCTCAGGCTTGGTGATCTGCAATGAAGCGTCCATTTCTGGGCAGCTGGACTCATGATCCAAAGGCAATTAGTTGAAGTGGTTGATGTCGTGGTCTTCCTATTGATTAGATTGGGCTGTACAGTTTGACATGGCCAAGTGGTCACCATGGCTGACCTTGACTGTTTGGGTGTTTCTGTTCTCTTCAACTCACAGGTTCAGAGTGATCTGAGGTGCCGCCATGAGCAGCCGAAGCCATAGTGGGGGCCGATTAGAGAGAGCGGGAGGCAGGCATGCGGCACCCATGCGGACCCCCAGTGCTCCCATGTTACAGGTGCAGCGTTCACGGTCGCGGGAGACCATCACCATCCATTTCTCAGCTCTTGGTGCGGAGGATGAGCTGGAGGAACAGGAACTGTACGGCCAGACCTCAATGTCCACCTCTTCCCTGCAGCGTCTGCAAAGTCAGAGCCAAAGCATTGCAATGGCGGTTGAGGCTAGTGAGGAGCTTCTGTGTGAGGGGAGCAGTCTTGTTTCTGCGGCTCTCCCTTCTGGTGGATCTCTGCCACAGCTCCCAGACCCTCAACTCTGCACCATGGTAGTTCCAAACCCTGGGCTACACACTGTACCACGAGCCACTTCCAACTTGTCTTGCCGATTGGGACAGAAGACCTCTTCCCCCTCCAAGTCAGTAGCCTCGTCCCCCAAACCCTTTTTGAGCCTTATGAAGTCCCTCTCTGTGGAGGCAGAAGGGCAGGAAGGCCTGGCTGCACCCTCTGCCAAGCTCCACTGCCACCTGGTGAAGTCCTTGGTGAAGTCACTGTCTACAGACACATCCCGGCCTGATCCAGAGCCTGCAGCCCATCGGCCTCCCGATGGTCGTCGCAGCCTACACCTGTTCAAACCATTTGCCCAGTCTGAGCTCGAGGCTACTGGCGATTCCAAGACTGCACCCTCATCGCCGCTATTCTCACCGGACGACCAGTCCTTCTTCACCGTGCCAGAGGTGGAAGCACGTATTGAGGATACTCGCCGGAGATTGTCGGAGGCCGTGTCCGAGCCCCTGCAGCTGCTCAGCAAGATCAAGATCATGGGTGATGAAAGCAGCTGCGCAGCACCCTGTAGGTCCAAGACACTATCTTCCAGTGCACTGGAGCTGACCAATCTGGATGGCATAAATGGCCACCTGGACAGCATCAGCATCCAGGAGAGGGAGACCAGTTGGCCTGCTGATGCCCGCACACTAGCACTAGACAGCTGCTCCATGTCAGCACTGGCTCGGCAGCAGGACGAGGAGTTCTGTCAGCTCTACAGTGATGTCCAGGGGTCGGGCACCAATGTCGAGCTGGTCGAAGAAAACCCTGAGGATGTGGACAGTGAGAACCACGAAGCTAGTCATGGTGAGAAAGAGGAAGAAGAGGTGAGGGGAGGAGAAATGGTGCCCAGCATCCCCCACAAGTCCCTGCTCACTCTGGCTGCTCTGGTCTACAGCTACCTGGTCCTGCCTTTGCCAGCTTATCTTGGGGGCATATTGTTGGGGGTGGCTGCCGGTTTCTTGCTCGCCACATTTATGGTGTGGCTCTCTGCACCCAGACGCTCCCGCTGCTGCAGGATGAAGTATAAACCATGGACTGGGCCACACCTGGCTGTTCAGGAGCCAGGAGTCTTCAAGGTGAGTGACACTGCCTTCTCAGACCACATCAGTCATCCATTCTAGCAGAAACCTTAACATCACATTGCAGTATGGACACTGATGTTAAAGTTTTAGTCCAGTCCCTGCAATTGTACGTTTGATCAAGGTGCTTAACCTGAACTGCTTCAGTAAAATATCAGGCTGTTTAAATGTGGAAATATGCTTTTGCATAAATGTAATAATAATTTTTATTGTGCTTTAAATGCTGAAATGTGTTTTTTTTTTTTTTTTTCCCTAAAACTGTAATTGCCTGTGGAGAAATTTGGTAGACATCTTTTCACTAAAGAAGCTTCTCTCCTCGCATTGCCAGATATCTTGGGAGTTTTTCTGTAAGGAATCAAAGAAGTCTATCAAGAATGCATAGTGATTAGTTTGACGTTCTTGTTTGCAAATATATTCTGAAAAATGGAGCAGGGCTTATGTAACGGGATGAAAACTGAGCTGGATGAAAACTGCAGTACCAGAAGAGCACGTCGTGCCTCCCCTGCAGCAACGGCTTTGCCCAGGGAGATTATTTGGGGTTGAAGGTTTCTTCTGCGTGCTGCACCCACGTTTTAGTGTCGCTCCCCACCCTCGCTCTGTCTCACTCTTTTGGTTATGCCGTTTGTTGTCATGCAGCGAAACTCAGAGAAGTATAACCTTTATCTGTTGTGTTTCCATGACACTGACACAAGCGAATACTGAGCAATGCAAATTCGTGTGTGAGTCATGGGATGGTTCAGCTCAGAGACTTCTTTTGGCTCTTCTGTCGCTAACAGATCTTTGAATGTAGGCAATAATGTTCCTTAAATTCATTCACTATGCAGTAGGGATTTGTTGGCTCCTGCAGCTTTAATCCAAAATTATTTGCATACTTTAATACTGTAAACCCAACTGTATTACAGGTTGGAACAGCAGGGAACTCCACTTGGGAATGACCTGCCAACTTTCTGGTCATGAGTCTGCCTCCTCAGCTATGACTCTCCTGGACTCCTCTTGTCCTCCAACATGGTGTAAACCTGCTATAACATGTGTCATTTTCTAGGGGTGGATGAACGAGATCTACAGCTATGACCCGGAAATGTACCACGCGAGCCTGACCCACTCTGTCTTTGTGCGCCTGGAGGGCTCCATGCTGCGCCTGTCCAAGCCCAGCCACAGCATTTCCCGGAGAGCCGCCTTCAATGAGTCCAAACCTGATGTCACCTATGTCAGCCAGAAGATTTATGACCTGACTGACAGCAAGGTGCATCCAACACTGGTGACACAGATGTAGCCTTTAAATGGCTGTCACCTTGCTACTTTAAGGCCACTGAAACCATTCATTGCAGAGCTTAATAGAAGTACCATGTTTACTATTAAGGATGTTTGTTACAGTTGATAAGGGTTATCACCACCAAGATCTTCTATTCTGGTAAAAACATAGAGCTGTCATTTCACCGCTCCTCAGGTTTACCTGATGCCACAAAACCTCGCCAGGAAGCGGCTGTGGAACAAGAAGTACCCCATCTGTGTTGAGCTGGCCAAACAGGAACATTTTATGTCCAAGGCCCAAGCTTACCAGGATGAGGATGAAGGAAATGGAGTTGAGGATTCTTGTAGGACTGAGGAAACCCTGGGACCAAATTTTGGAGCTCAGGAACCTGGCCAGGAGCAGGATGCCAAAGTTCATACAACCCTGTACCTCTTTGGAAGGACAGGCAGGGAGAAAGAGGAATGGTTCCGCAGAATGTCTGTGGCATCCAGACTCAAAGGAGAATCTAAGAAGCTTTCGGGCCTTCCAGCATGTGAGTGGAGCATTGATCCTTTTCATCCCTAGCATTGTAATGTTGCAAGGTACTGGAGATAAGTATAAATTAAAGGAAAAAATACCAATAACCAATACTGTTTATTTTCTTTGTTAGAGAAGGTGAGTGTCTGCTTTAAAGTCTAGATTCATCACACTGGAGCATTCCTGTGTCATTAAATCTTTGTTGACAAGACTGTCAGATATGACCCTACAAAGGTATTCAGTGGCATGTCTGCTCTCTGCCCTGCCTCTCCAGCCTTTCTTCCTGCTCCTAGCTGCACAAACAGTCCAGCAGGTGGTCTGACTCACAGCCGGAGCAGTAGCAGAGGCAGCCTGGATGAGCTCCTGGCCTCCCAGCCCCGACAGAAGGAACTCACGGGTGCTTTGCGGCAAAAGGTGCTACTTGACTACGCCAGCTACATGGCCCAATATGTTCCCGCCCAGCAAGAGAGCTCCACTCACAGTCCCAGCCACAGCCCCAAAGGCAGCCCTGGAGCTGTTAAGAAGGTATGGGACAAGACCTCAGCAAGGTGTCTTTTCAGCTGCAAACAGCATGTGAATGTGTCCCTGTTCAGTTTTTGGCTTGGAAGATAGGAATCTAGTTCTTCAGGATTGAACAATCTCGGGGATAAAACATGAATTTAATCCCTGTTCTGAAAGTAAAATCTCTGAGCCACCACGTGCCCAAGCCCATACTTTTTCTTCACTTCCTTTATTTCTCACTTTCCTCTATATCTGTCTTCTTACTTGAAAATACAGCTTAGAACCATATATCTGCATCCCTTACCCAGAATTATCACCTCATTCTTCTTGACTTCTCAACAGTATTTGACAATGCCAACCACAATTCCTTATTTTCCTCTCTTGAACCATTTGGTATCAGTTTGGTTTTACCTCCCAGTTGTTCCTTCTCATGAAGTTTCCAGTTTCTCCACCTCTGATAAAAGAGCAGAACTGTTTTAGCAAATGAAAAAGTTTAATAGTATTAAACAGTGTGGTGTTTCCTTGGAATCTGAAGAGGAGCTATAATGTGATTTCCTTATTATTTTTTTCTTCCAACTGCTGTTTCTGTGCAAACGTTGTCCTGGTGACCCTGTTTTTGGAGACGTCTTAAATACTTTACTTTTTCTCTTGTGCCATTATTAAAATGTGGTAGAAAAAAATAATTCAGAATAGGAAGTTCCGTCCTGGAATAAAACTGGTCACCCCAGTGTTACTCATCACGTCAACCATTTCCTTTGAAAGCTGCCAAGAAGCTCAGAGGAAGAATCAGAGCCTGAGGCTTGGGTCAATGCCTTACTGGGTCGGATCTTCTGGGACTTCTTAGGTGAGAAGTACTGGGCTGACATGGTTTCGAAGAAGATCCAGATGAAGCTGAGTAAAATCAGGGTGAGTGCTGAGCTCAGTCTCACGTGTGCAGTGGTTGTATTTTACTCAAATCTCAAGAATTGGTCAGCTATATCTTGGATATTTTACAGTGATAAGAAACTCAATTTATGTGCAATTCTTGATGTGCTTTCATTGTACGTGATTATAAACCCACAGCTTGACGCAGTCCTGAAGACCTGGTTTGTAGCTGGAAAGAGGGCCTCCTGTACAAGAAGCTGTGCAAGAATCCTCCAGTAATCCTCACTGTTGTGTTAGCAGATCCAAGTTGGGGTGTAGAAAGAAGCATACAACCCTGTCCAGGTTAAAAAGAGCTCCAGTACTACTTTGTCGATGGAGTCCTGAGGAATATTTGACCTTTGTCTGTTTTTCAGTTGCCGTATTTCATGAACGAGCTGACCCTGACCGAACTAGACATGGGAGTTGCCATTCCAAAGATCTTACAAGCATCGAAGCCCAACGTTAACCATCAAGGTGACCAAGTATACAGTGGACATTTTATGAACTTGGGGGATTTCCTAGATGTTATTTTGTCTCTTCTACAATTTGTTGGTTAAGAGGAAAGGCAAAGAAAAACTAAATATGTAAGCATATTACTTAACACCATAACAAGGTTTCTCCTAAACAGTTTTTTCCACAGCAAGGTGGTAAAATGTGAGAAAAGAATTTACTTTTTAGTCCTCTTTCATCAGCGCGGGATGCTGACACGATGTACTGAACTACAAACTTTTTTGTATTTTTCAATAAGCTGCAGAGACTATTTTTAGAATAAACAGATTTCAATATTTTCCCGTTTCAAAAAATATATTATTGTGGTTTTTTCATAGGGACTGAGCACTGAAAGTAGTAAAAGTTACTTTGGTAACTGAAAAAGGAAACAGATGTGATTTTCAGAAACTGATTGACAGTTTCATCCAAGAGAAGGAGAAACCCTGCTCATTGACGTCATTCGTGCTTTGGCGGTCTTGCACATACTTTATCTGTCTGCAGGACCTCTTTCGTTTGTGTCGACGTATGATACCAGCAATGTGCACTTTAGGTTTGTGGTTTAGCTTTTGGCTTGTGTAGGTCTGGGATACAGCTGGAGTCTGGTTTGAGGTGGCTGTGCTGTTATTGTGCTACTGACCACAGTAGGTCCTCAAACACCTTACTGTCGAGAATCTGCTTATTTGTAGCATCTGAGGTTTCACTGCAAAAATCTGGCAAAAGTGAGGGTTTCACTCACACACACGCATGCACGTGTGTGCACAAACCTGTTGAACCCACTTCCTTCACAGTCACCCTGCAGTTTGTTCATGAAACAACTGACAAACTCATAAACCATGTAGAATTTTAAGCTGTGTAAACAGGAAAATATGATGTTGTGTTAAATAATGTTTTTCATGCAAAAAGTAACCATGGTCTTGCTGCAGGGCTCTGGTTTGATCTGGAGATCTCCTACAACGGCTCCTTCCTGATGACCCTTGAAACTAAGATGAACTTGGCCAGACTGGGGAAGGAAGGGGAGGGGCTGAGACTGGGCGAGCCAGGCAAGGATGGGTATGAATCCATGGTCTTATACTGCATGCAAATGTATTATTATTATTGTTTTGTGGATGCTTTAATCAGAAACTTTTAAGTTGTACTTGATCAAACTGTTGATACTGATACCATTTTCACCGTTCTGTGTGAATTTGCACCATCACGGAGGACATTGTTCTTTTTCAGATAAAATTTCTGCTACATGTGAAGTTATATGGATAAGAATGTTTTTTTTTTTTTTTCGCTTTGGAGATTTACTGGGTTAAAAAGAGCACAGATTTTTAAAACTGCATCCTTTAATAGGACATGTGGATGGTGACAGTTAAAATATTCTTTCTGGAGAAGAAAATGTGATGGAGAGAGAAGCTTAGCAGACTTCGGTGAACATCATGAAGAGCTGCTTTCCTCCTGTATGCATGTTAATGAGCCTGTGGTTCAGCATTTGACCACATGTTGCATGTTAATGTGTACCTTTCTCTCTGACTCCTTCCCTCTCTCTTTCTCCCTCGCTTTCTCTTACTGTTTCTGTGGGTACATGCACCTGTGGATGTTGTCCCTTTCTGGTGAGTTGGAATAGCACAGCTCATAACTGCTGGAAGCCTCCGAAATGTTTGCAGTCTTTCTTTTTCACTGATTTCCACTGTGCCATGAGCTGATGCTACAGTGAAACGGGTCAAAGTAACTCTATCTCTGGTGTCCAGTACTTCTACCATGGTACAGTAGATGATTGTTACACAGAAGGAGGCTGAGTTTACACTAGCATGAGTATCTGTGGTTACCACTATATACACATCACCTACAGAGCTGTCAGGTGCAGCCCGGCGGGTTTCATGGCCATGTCAATATAAAGAGATTGCCAAGTCCTGCAACAACCTTCCTGCATAGAGTGTGACCCTCTAGGGTGAAATTACAGCAACAGGTATGGCAGGGTGTGTCAGTAAAACTGTGCTGACAGCTGTTTGCTGCCTGCAAACCTGCGAACAAAAAAACTGCGAGATGATGAGTTGAGGATCTTGTAGGGGATTTTCCCCAGAAGTCCTTTAGTTCCAGTAGAACTGACAGAGGTGTGCTGTTCCTATTATGTTACCTGAAAATTATTGAAAGGCAGTAAACTGTATCTTCATATGTAAAATTGATTCCGAATATGTTTTTTGTTACTAAGCTATGACATTGCTATATTTGCTTAAGAGACTGTGCATGTGTTTTAGGTTCAGACCAAGAACGTACTGCCTTGCGGACAGCGATGAGGAGTCCTCGAGCGCAGGTTCGTCTGACGAAGAGGACCCTTCAGAAATCTTTGCTGACAAAAACCTGCAGCCTGGAGCTGAGGGGTAGGTGGCCCCAAGTCATAACTGTGTCTTTAGGGCCTGGAAACCTAATCTCTGTCAGCATTCATTTTCCTGCTGGATAATCCAATTCACATGAAAAGCATAACGGTTGTGTTCAGTCACAAGTTTAGCAAAAATGCTTTTGCTGAAGCTGATAAGGCTGAAATAGGGTCAAGGGGATTATTTTTGGACACGTCTTTTTTGGAAGTCGGCATCACAGGATTATCGGTCTACACCCACAGATATGTTGGAGGACACCGATCGAGCAAGATCATGCGCTTCGTGGACAAGATTGCCAAGTCCAAATACTTCCAGAAAGCCACGGAGACCGAGTTCATCAAGAAAAAGATGGAAGAGGTATCCAACACCCCCCTGCTGCTGACTGTAGAAGTGCAGGAGCTCCAAGGAACGCTGGCGGTTAACATCCCCCCACCTCCTACTGACAGGATATGGTATGTTCCCTTCTTGGGCTTCTTCAGTACTGTTTCCTGCCAAACAACTGCTAACATAAAACAAAGCAACAAACAGCAGTGGGTAATATTTTCATTTAAATATTTTGGGATTGTAAACTGAGAAATTTTATGTAAACTGCTGACTTCACAGCACTCATTCTTAATTTATTTAAAGACGCAAAGTGTTTTAAGCACAACCTGATGTATCTGCTGTGAAATCAGGGCATTAACAAAGTGCTTTGCGTCCTATGGTAGGAATTGAGAGAATAAACTTGTCGAAACTGAGAGAAAAAGGTAAAAATAATGTGGTGTAATGGCATTCGGAATGAGGGTACTAGGAAAGAAGTTGGGGGAATAAGATAGAGTTTTTACCTAGTAAATGGGAACCTCTGAGAAGAGTTTTAGCAGTGTAGATGGGGTTGCTGACTATGATGTTGTCTGACCACCGTCCTGCAGGTATGGTTTCAGGAGTCCACCCCACTTGTCCCTGAAAGCACGTCCGAAGCTGGGGGAGCGAGAGGTCACCTTGGCTCATGTCACCGACTGGATCGAGAAGAAATTAGACCAGGAGTTCCAGGTACAGTGGGATGGCCAGGCATGTGGATCCCCTGCCCGTAGCAGATTGCAGATTATGTTCTGTCCTGGGGCTTCACTGCTATTGTCCGTTTGAGGAAAAAGTACCACAGATTTGTCCAAAACAAGCTACTCTCAGTATCTGTATATGATGAGTGGTATAGGTTGTAGTGGATAACATCTGTGCTATGCACAATAGTGATATAAATTGTAGTGCGTTTTTATCTATTCATCTTTGTCTAAATCAAGTGCTTTAAAAACTGCAAACTCACTCAAATTTGTTCCCAAACTTTGTTTTGATCCAGAAAATATTTGTAATGCCAAACATGGATGACATTTGGCTTCCTATCATGCACTCTGCCATGGACACGCGTTCTGACATCAGCTTTGTCACCCTGACGGCGGAGGCTCCAAAGAGACTGGATTCCATGGAAGTCAAGGTACCAGCACCAAGTGATGACTAGCAGTCCCACACATGTAATGGAAGAGATCGTATCCTGGGAAACATTGGGTGAGAACGTCTCCCTAAACCACTCGTGCCACATTTGCAGAAGAATGAGAAAGATGTCATGAGAATAGCTTTGCTTCCTGCTCTGTTACCTTTGCTACAAGAAGGCTTAAAAAATCATCACAGTAGATTCAGACGTGTTTAGCTGTGAAGCCTGAATAAAGGAATAAAGAATAAAACTCAGAGCTAGACAGTGTGTCGGGTCACCATGCACACTTAGGGGCCTTTAGGCTGTGTCTCCACTGCTTCCTCAAGGAATGGCACTGGTGGAGGACATAAGGAAGGCATCACTTGTGTATCCTCAGTAGAACCAGCTGCATTGTCCCAAAAATGCAACAAATATAATTTTACACAAATGTACCTTCATGTTACCAGTGAGACTGCAAGATTGTACATTTACTTTTTTGCATGTGCTTCATTTTCTTAAGATGTCCCATAGCTTAAAAAATATTGTTTGCCATTAGTAAAGATGTTTTGTGCCATTCATACAACAATTTTATGTTAGTGAAAAATTTATATACACAGTGATTCAAAAAGAACTGAACACTTTCATAAATTCATTACTTAGTAACCGTCACGGCACAAGGGGCACTTATTGAGTGTTTGTAAGATTAAAAAAAGTTACTTTACTAAGTGACTTCGACTACATGTTCATGCTTAGTTACTGAGTAAAACGTTTTTTAAATTCTTTTAAAATAAACCTTCGTGAGTAAGGAAATGTCCCTGTGAAAGTGCCCTGATCCCAGTTCCCACTGTGCCACCTGAACCATCTTCACATGCAAAACCACTGTGTCCACTGAGTCCAACCCCAGCTAGCACTGAGGCCCTCAGCCTTTCCTGTAAAGATGTTCACAAACCAGTCATGTGACTTTAAATATAATGCCTTCTATTTTTTAATAAAGATGCACTACAGGACTCTGCTAAAAGATGCTATATAATGATTACCGTGGTACACGTGTTTGAAAAGATGTGTGTAGGAGCTGTGCGCTTTCTACTGAATGTAAAATTATTCCAAAGCCAGTTTGTCATGTTTGTCACCAGCCACTAATATAGGAAGTATATGTTGTTGACAAGAATCCTAATAATGAGCTGTGATTATTGTGGCTTTTATTTTTCTAGTTTTTCATTATGTCAAATTTAAACATACCAGTTAGCTATAGCGATGCTGCACTGCCTGTCCGACTGTGCCGCCGCCAGCATCCTCCTTATTAATTTTGGAAATGGTTCTGATTTGGTGTTAAACTTACATGCGTCACATTCAAAGGGGGATCCTCAAACATTTGGAAAACATGTAAATAATGCAGGAAAAGTGCCAGGTAGAGCACATTGCACTCGCCAGTACCAAGATGTGGCACTCGGATGGTTGTGCACAACATGGGGATGAGTGAAGCCTCATTTCATACTGATGTTCTTACTCTGACGTCCTTGCCATGCGGCATACGTCTCTGGAAAAGGCAGATTTTAAACTGGGTGCTCAGTTTATTATTTATTTGAAACCAATATGGACATTGTGGGTTACACATATTATTTACAATACACAAGTTTTTTTTTTTGTGCCATTTTTCTTTTAGTGAAGAAATGAACCAGCACTGTGTTTGAGGCACAAAGGAGTTGGAGTTAAATGTTTCTGTTTTTGCAACAGGTAGTGTTCAGTATGTTCTGTTGAAGTTGTAGGTTTTTTTTTTGTTTTGCTGTGAGATTATGCCACCTGAAATGTTGCACAACTAGTGAATGTATTGGAAGAGGGCCAAACCTTGTCTTTTCTTCCCTAAATTGTAAGCTATTTTTGTGCCATCAGATGTCTATCGGTTAAAAACATTATTGCATTTGTATCAGCGCAATTCGTCATGGACCCCAATCACAGTAAGCTTTGTAGAGATGAGAAATGCCATCAAATGCGTCCAGTCAATGTTATGTAGAACCAAGTATAATTCAAGAACAAGAAAGCATCAAGCTGACTGGCATCCAGTTGACCACGTGTTCAAACCCCACCTCAGCCAGGAAGATCATTTCAAGCAGGCTAACCAATGTTTTAGCTCAAGCAGAGCACAGCCCTATTACACACAAATTTTCATAAATATGTGTACCCCACAGCTACATTACCTATAAACTTGTGTATTTTTGAAAATCTGTGCATATTAGTACATTGGTTCAGCTCTTCCATGCTATTACTTGTTAAACCATTTGTGTTGGATGACAAACCATACAGTTTAAGGAAGGAAAGGGGAGCTGTGTACAGCATTGTATGTGTAGATTGAAAAAAGGTAAATAATGTCAAAGTTTGTGACAAAAGCTAAATGTGTGCTGGTGCATTACTACAGTTTCATGGTGTACATGATGAATAAAATGTTCTATATCATGTTTGCCTGCCCAGCGGTGTGGTGTGACTTGCTTTTAAAAGAGCAACTTGGACCAAGTGCCGAGAAGCTCCAGTTATAACAAGTCGCCGTTGCTCTGGCACCTCAGCTTGCCCGGGGGGTCACACACAGACCCCACGGGTTCAAAGGAGGTGCAGAAACACAAAAAAGACACTCAGTCAGTCACTGGGTGATTCAGCTTTATTTCCGTTTACAGCCTTTCCACTCTCCAATCTTCTGTCTTGGGATGCTCGGTTCTCCGATGTTTCTTCGCAAGGGTCCTTTAAATACACACACACATTCAAAACCTTTACTGGAGATAATGTTTAGGGCACACAAGAGAAGAAAGCTGCTGCAGTGTTACGTCAGGAAAAGTTTGACTTCATTATGTTATTCAGAAGTCTAACGCGTTTTAAGCATCATTCGTAACAGCTTTACGCCGCTTTAAAAGGCACGCGGAGAATTGGCGAGTCTTACCGAGTGGCCACGTGCCGGCCACCATTAGCCTCCGCTCGTCAACTTCGAGAAAAGTCGTCTGGAGGAAGTCGGAACAATCTTGAGGTAAAAAATAAAATGCTTTATATTCATTTTACTACAAGACATTGACAATATCTTCTCAACGATGAAAGGTCAAAACGGGTCTTACCTTCTGTGCAACATGAAGACACGTGGCTAGCTTCCTAATAAGCCATTTTCAAACGTCAAAAGCAGCAAGCCGGCAGCACGGCTAAAATTCATATTTCCTAAACCACCACCTTTAATCAGACTACAATTTACAGTCCTCATCGTTATGAAGAGGCACCGGACTCGATAATTCAAACCCTTTATTACACCCCTTCCAGTTCATAAATGCAGTCACTAACCGCTTCCTCTACTATTTATTGCCCGTTTTCGTCACAAAACGTCACTTCCGGAGCATTGCTGCGTATTTCCGGTTTGTTCTGTTCTGGGTTTTTTTTGTTCTGTTTTTTTTTTTTTGCTTTTTATACTTTTCAAATGAACGTTTTAAAATAGATGTTAATGATACAAGCTGTATGTATTATCACGCCTTTTCAATTCCGGTACTATTAATGAAGGTCTATATATAGTTTTATTGTATTTTCCTTTTAATATACGTTGTATTTTTTGCATTTATCGTACAAAATAATGCACTTTGTGTATCAGTTGAACTGATGTGTTATCTAAATAGTTTACAGATGAGAGTACAAACGTTTTAATTTTATTATCAAATATTTTCGATTCGTAGACACAATGTAATTATTTTAATTGTAGTTTCTTAGCGAACACCTGGTGGAGCAAGTGGGACGGTTTTTGGAATGCATTAAATAATAATATTGACAGAATTAAATTTCAACGCGTATATTTCCTACTATTGTCCATACGCTCTCGGGGCGCTTTAATGCAACATAGTACTACAGAACGCATAAACGTTAAGCAGTTATTAAATCTTCTCACTGTATGCTTCTTAACTGAGTCACAGCAAACCACATGATGATAAAATCATACTAGAAATTCAGTTACACATCTCTACAATTACACTTAAGTCACACTTCTCCTTTTTCCAGCCACATGCAAGTGAACTTAACCACTGAATACTTTTTAATCCACTCATTTTGTTATATCATATCATTATATATATATAGTTTTCAGGCATATCAGAAACCTTGCTGGTTTCTTTATCTCTGTTCTGTAATTGCTTCCCTAGTTCTCACACACATATGACTGCAGAGCTATTGTACAACCAGACACCGCAAACCAAACAGTTTGCACGGACTGTTACAGATGTCAAGGCCAGGATATTTTGCCGTGTTTGCGGCCTGTTTGCAGGCAGGGCTTGTGTAGATGTACAATGTGTGAAAAAGCCCAGTGTTGTAATGCAATTCCACCGAATGCTCTTACACAAACTGAACCTCCACCCTGATCTGAGTTTGTGCACTGTTTTGAAAGCAAACACTAGAGCTAAAGTTACTTTGATTTTATAACAACAATCCCTGCTTTTCACCCACCTGCAGTATTGTATGTTCCCCCCCCCCTCCATGTCCTCCCTGAGGGTGTGAAAAAGATATGGAATTGCTATGACTCAAGGTGCTGAGTCCTTAAAGTTTTTTATCCCATATTAATACAGTAAGAAAACCAAATGCAAAAACAAGTCAAATACTGTAAAGCTGTTTATCTAACAATATAAACTGCCCAGAGGTATCAGCTGAATAAAAAAATAACCATGGAAAAAACTCCACCTTCATAAATACAAGATACCTTTTCCTTTATACATTCTATACATACTGTAGTTCAATAGCTCATCTGCCGTGTTTGCTTTGATTATTATTTTTGTTTTTTACTTCTTGTTTTGTGTTTTTATTTAACGGCGACGGTTACAGGATGAGAGCTGAAATCTGATGTAATTTTCAGAGTAAAAACCGGATGCGATTTGTGGTCATGCGCGCCACCTTTTCACTGCACTGTTAATACAGACATATAATTGATACATTCTTGCGAAATAGCTTTTGCTATACAGTGGCGAAACTTTGCTTTAGTCCCAGTCTCCTTTGTGGTTTGCGTTCAACGAAGTGCTGTTATGAAAGTAAATGAGTTGAGGCCATTGTTGCGGGTTCTCGAGAGCCGAGGAAAAGGTTTCGTTTTTTGTGAAATCGAAACTTAGGAGCAGAGGCACAAACGCACGGAAACGGTGCCGATCGCCGTGCAAACACACTGCAGTGCACGTCGGCGCCGCAAAACTCACCCCAATGTCTCTTGGAGAACAAGGTGAGTAACTGCATGTTTAATTTTATCCTTATTTTGCCCATGTCTGTGCGCAGAGGAAGAAACCGTTTATGATGCAGCTCGGCTAAAGCTTAGCTATTGCAAACCTCGGCTGTCGCTGTTTTGCACAGCTTCGTGCTCAGCCCACAGAGGAACCGTGGTGCAATCTTGCGCTGTCATTAATAAAATTTATAATGTTGTATGAAGTCTTAACAGATCAGCTTTAAAACATGTATTATTCAGATTTTACATGAATAGATGGATATCCACCCATTTTCCTGCAGCTTGGACTGCGTTACTGTGAAATATCGTCTGTATGGCGAGAAATATAAAACGCTATGCATTTTCAACGTATATTTTTGTTAAAGTTTTTGTATAAACATTTTAAAGATTTTAAATTACCTATATGCTTTTCACATGCCTCTTTTCCCCCTCCCCTTATTTGCTTAACTGAAGAGCACGAAAATCTGCCCATTGAAAAATGGACCGAATCTCACGTCAGCTCCTGGTTGAAGACCATAGGAGTGAAAGAGCAATACATTCAGAAACTATATGAAGAAGAAGTAGATGGGCGAATCCTTCTGGAGCTAACAGAAGACTACCTGAGGAGAGAAACTGGAATGAAATCAGGCCCAGCGCTCCTGATCATCAAGAAGAGGAATGAGCTCATTGATTCTCGCCAAGAGCAAAAACCCCTGAAGGTACAGAAAAAACAGCCAAATGCTCTCTGTAGAGAATCAGAATTAAAAAATGTGAAAGAGGAAGTGAGTCACCTGAACACTGATACTGCTGCAACCCAAGCACTTCCTGAAAAAAAGACAAAGACATCCCAGAGAAAGTCAGTGGGTGGCACATCTCCAAAAACAGACTGTAAGCCGCGGCCTTTTGGAAAGGATGGCATTGACTTCACATACGTCAAGCACAGCGTTCTGCAACCTGAATCGGGTGTTGTTGACCTCATCTCACCCTGTCACGAATACAAATCATTTTCCACAGCTGCCACTTTAGATCGCACAAGACTACAGGCAAAGTTTGCTAAGGAAGTCCTTAAATTTGGTACCGGTTGCATGAATATCAGAACAAATGGCACCATTCACTTTGGGGTGATGGACAGTAGAGAAGATACTGGCTTCGTGCATGGTGAGATAGTTGGTGTGCCAGTTGAAGAGAAAGACATCTACGTTGATGCGTTAGATTACATTGAAAAGTGCTTCTCCAGTTCAGATAGCGAACATGTGCGGCAGTGTATTCGGCCGCCACAGTTCATAGAGGTTGTCGACATTAATGGAACTGATAAACACTATATAGTGGAGGTTGACATCGTGCCTGCAGTAAGCATAGTGAAGAACCACGTTTACTCTGTCCGTCTACCAAACTTCAAGGAAAAGTCTAACAAAGTTGAATATGAAAAGGACACAATTTATCGAAGAGTTGGCTCTAAAACTGAACCAGTCAGCGAGCAGAATGAATTTTACCAGCGTGTAAGAGACAGAGATGTTCAGCGGGAGGAAGCTGAGCAGTCACATTTTCTCAATGCTCCAGATACCTGTGAAGACCTTGGGAGAAAACTGACACTTCTGGTGACCAGTGGGAAAAAAGTGATAGAGAAAGAGAAATGGTACATTCTGGTCACCAACAAATTAAAAAAAAATGATCTGAACAGCATCGACTTCTTGTTGAACATGAAGGTTTTCTGTGTATTTGACTTTGACCCTGATTCAAAACAATCTGGATTCTGTAGCAAATATCTTGAGCATCATGCTGCTAACTTGCATTTCATGCAGAACTACAAAATTCCCAGTGGAATGAATATCAGGGATTTTGAAAGTCACCTGCACTTGTTTGACGAAACAAGTTGGATATTCTGCAATGGACGCAGTGATTTCAGAGGAAACGAAATGCCCTGTGATGAAATGACCTGGATCAAAACAAAAATTACACTCTTGAGGGAGTGTGTGTCTTTGATCTGTAAGCAGATTTTGCCAAAGGGTTCTTTCTTAGTAATCTTTCTCCTGACATCCCCAGTTGAAAAACCAGTTCTGCACACTTTCTATGAGTTCTTCACTGAGATGGGAGGTCATGAGGACATCATTTGCATTTCAGAATCCGAAGAGAATTATCAGAAATGGGAAAGCTTTGCTGAGGCATCTTGTGATGCGGACGCCTTGAGGAAGTCCAGCATTGTGGGAATGAAAATGAGCCATGTAAATGCAACACTGCAGCGTATTCAACCTCTCACGACTCGTGCGACAAAGCATTTGAGTGTCTTCACCAAAGGGGAGTGCTTGCTTGAAACTCGTGCAGAGGAAAGGATTTACTCTCTGGAGATTGTTGGTGTTGACCAGTGTGATGGGGCCAGTGAAGAGTTCATTGAGGCCAAAAAAGAACACACTGAAAGTTATTTTTACCATGGTGGGAAGGTAACCTGGTTGAACTTTTGGCTTGCAGAGAAGAAATATGTTGGGGAGGTTATTCAAAGAGATGCCTACAGAGAGGTATCAAAACTTCTAAGCGACATTTTCAAATGGAGAGCAGACAGTAAATATGTGACCACAATCAATATATATCACCACCCAGGCAGTGGTGGGAGTACAGTTGCTCGACAGGTTCTTTGGAACAACCGGAAAGAACTTAGATGCGCCGTTGTTAAGCCATCATACTCGGCGAGTATCATCTGTGAACATGCCATTCGGTTGCGAGAGTACGAAGAAAACGACCCACAGAAGTGCCTTCCTGTCCTGCTTCTTGTAGAAGACTGTGATAATGAATTCCTGGATGATCTGAGGAATGAGTTTGAGACTGCTGTCAACACCAAGAGGATCACACGAGGAACACTGTGTTTCATCTTGTTGATCTGCAGACGATCGCACAACCCAGAGAAAATGGCCAAGGAGTCCCCTTTGCAGAATGTTGCTGTGACTCACAAGCTGTCTCCCGAAGAGAAAAGACAGTTTGCAGGGAAGCGGAAGATGCTTGAAAAACAGTACCAGCCAGAGTTCATCTTAACATTTGTCTTAATGAGTGAAGAATTTGACCAGCAGTATGTGAAAGATTTTGTGGAACATCTGCTGCAAGGGATTGATCACAAGTCTGTTGTCACTCGGCTCATCCTGTATGTAGCACTATTGAACTCCTACGTACAGAACTCCTTTATCTCTCAGTCCCACTGCGAAGCCCTGCTGGCACTAACAATACGCATGGACAGATTTCGTCAGCACACATTTGAGAGATCCTTAAGTGAGCAGGCAAAGCTTGTGTTCATACATCTCAGAGATGAAAAGACATACATTGAGTCAATCAGAATAATTCATCCACTGGTTGCAAAAGAAATTCTCCAAAAGCTTTTGGGCAGTGATGTGCAGCAAAGTCAAATAGCAATGGAATTTCTCAATGAGGATGTGCTTTTTGAGCACAGGTTTGGGAAAGAGGAATACATCAAGTTTCTCAGAGCATTGTTCATCAGGCGCTGCAGAATAAATAAAGGTGATGAGTCTGACAGTTTCTTCTCTCCTTTAATTGAGCATGTGAGAGACCAGGAGAACCCTGACAAAGCGCTCAAGCTCCTGGAAGCAGCATATTTACGTTTCAACAAGGATGCTTTTTTTGCACAACAGCTTGCAAGGCTCAGTTACTCCTGTGAAAAGTTTGAAGAAGCAGAACAGTGGGCTGAGGTAGCAGTCAGAAAGATGCCCCAAAACTCCTACATCTTGGACACCAAAGGTCAGGTGTACAGACGATGGTTCATGGCGAAATGTAAAACTATCGAAAAAGTTGTCAAGACACCAGAAAACACAGCAGATGCAATTGAAACTGCTCTCAAAGCCATGGATTGCTTCAAACAATGCGAGAAAGTTGCAATCTCAGATCTTGACACCATGAACAATTCCGGATTTTTTGCTGCCGTAGAAGTTGGATGCAGCTTGCTGAAGCTCATTTTCTCACTGCGAGTGTTTTCAAGTAAAACCTATGGTCACACTGAGTGTCTGAAATACCTGCTCACAGAAACCTACATACCAGGAGAAGTGAAAAAGCCCTGGGAACGCTTTCATGACCAACTGAAGAGCCTTCAGCAGACTATGCATGAAGCCCTGGAGTGGATTTCTGAAGATACGAGTTACTTTCAGACTGACATTGAGGATGAGGAAATGATTGAGAGCTCTGAAATGAAGATAAGTAATCCAAAGAACTGGCTGGTTAACAAGTCCTCTGTGTATGGGAAGTATTTTAGCAGTGTTTCTGTGAGCAGTACTACACAGCTGGGCGTGAACCAAGGAACTTTAACCCCGTTCATGAAACGCATGGCTATCTACCACTTGGGAGGAGGAAACATAACAACAATATTTGCCCTCCTGGCAGACCAAAAAGACAAGGACCAGGTAAAAACATTGGAGACGATCATATCTTTGTATCCGAGTAACCCACTGACGGCAAGATTAAACCAAACTGACCTTGTGAACTACATTGCCACTCAGATTGCATTAGGCTGCCTTTCAACCCAGTCCCCAAAACTTGTAGCGCTTCAAGAACTTTGCAATTTGTGCAACCAGTTCCCAGGTGAGAAAGAAAAATGTTTGAGCAGTGCTTTCTTCCTTCTCACGCTGCTCTTCTGGCCAGAAGAACATGACACTGTGGAAGACAGAGAAGACAAGTACGAAACTGTCATGTCGGCTGTCCAATACCTTAAAGGAAGTTACTGGAATAAAATGAAAGAGATCCCGCAGCGAAAGCGGAGGATTTTCACTCATTTCTTCCTCAGCAATGGAAGCGGGTGGAACAAAATTGTCCATAAGAGCAAAGTGGAAAACATCACAAAACTGCTTTCTGTGCCAGAGAAGAGAATGAAGTGGCTACAAGGGGAGGTGTGGAAGATGCCAGAGATTGCAAAATTGCTTAAAAGTGTTCAGGGTTGGACAGAAGATGGCACAGTTTACCTTCTGGGTCCTCAGAAGAAGAAGTTTATGATCCCGGCTTTGAATTCAGCCTCTGTTCCTTACAGCAATGAAAATGTCACATTCTACCTGGGCTTCACATTCAGAGGGCCTGTTGCTTACAACATCACTGTTATACACTAGGACAAGAGATGCATGCAGCTGGGTGTGTAGTGAGTAGGAGTTACCAGGAGCAAAAACTGATTTCTTACTCTTGAGAAAAGTATTTATCATTGTTTTGAGAAAATAGCGATCAAAATAAACAGGTTTTAGCCGAAGAAAGCGAATTCTGTCACCACAAGCAAAAAACGTTGAGCTGCAATGTCTTATGCCGGGCTAAAGCAAATTAATTATCTTACTAATTATATTTTTTTATATGTTGACTTATAGATATTATTCATGTTAGGATGAGGAACTTTGCATGTTATGTAGTGAACTGAATTTTTAGAAATGAAGAAAAATCATGCATAAAGTTGAATTCAGAATTGTTTCTTTTTTCCTCATGCATACAAATATATATACAGTAACAGCTCAGCCACAATTATTTGTCTTGTTGGTGATCATTTTTAAATAACATTTAAATTATATCTTCTGTCTAATTTAGGGGTGGGCAATTAATTTTCACAAGGGGCCCCATGACAAAACTGGGACTGTTTTGGAGGGCTGGACCAATAGGCTGAACTCAGTTCTGCCCCACATTAATTTTATCTCTTTATAAAAAGCAGTAAATTCTATGGTTTTGAACAGCTGCTACTGGTAAGAGTAGATGTTACGCTATATAGATTAGGCTATGAAAATGGGGAACAGGCATAGTAAAAACACCAATATTACATGACTATTTAACCAACATTCACAAAAACAGTTTTGAAAATGTACATGTTTTTGAAGTATTTCAAAGACCAGCATTAAATTAACTTTATACAAAAAAGTACTAAGTGCTATTGCAATTTTTTGTAGTCTAATTACCTAATTTACTGTTTTTCAGTTTTTTCTTGTTCAGTGACAAATCTAGTTTGTCTTGGGTTCGAACAAGTGCACGAAAGTCAGGATGAATGTCTGAGGTGGATATGCAAAGGACAGCTGACAGTGAGTGAGAGATGATCTATATCTGGATTTGTTAAACTTCATCACTGCGAATGTTTGTTCACATATGTAGGTAGATCCAAAGAGAACCACTATCTTCTGAGCATGCCTCATGTGCAGAAATTTCTCATCTTTGAGAGAAGAATAAAAATCCAGCACTGATGCTGACAAACTGCTCTGCCAGTAGTGTATCAGACTGCAGGTCAATGAGTTCAAGCTGAACATCACTGAGTGCATTATCCACAATGCAAGTGAAGGGAGAAGAAATCATGTGGATTTCACTCTCAACTGTTTTGAAGTCTTCAAATCGCCTTGAAAACTCACCATGCAGTGCTCCTAACATGGATGAGTACCTGCGGAGGTGATCAGCTGATGATGTGGCTTCTTTCAGTGTTAGCATGTGTGTGAGAATCTTTCAAGCCATTTGGAGAGCAACAAACTGCCATTTTCTCATGAAAGCCTTCACCAGGCTGTACATTTCACCTGCAAAGAGGCCTTTGTCTTGCAGTTTGATATTCAGTTCATTCATTAGTGTAGTCACATCAACAGCAAATGCAAGATCTGCCAACCCGTTGGCATCTGAGAGCTCTGGGATGTCCTTGCCTTTCTTCTCACAAAACTCTTGAATCTCAGCTCTCATACTCTTTTAAGCACTTTGCTCAGGCTGAGCCATCTGAAAGTTGTGTGGTAGCCTATGTCACCATGTTCAGTTTCATGCTCCTCCAAAAGTGCAACAAACTGTCTGTAATTCCATGCTTTTGGCCTGGTGAAGTTACCCATTTTAGTTACAACATCAATAATATGGTTCATTTTTAGCACTCAGTTACACAACACCTCCCGATGCAAAAATACCCATTTCTGTTCTGGGTTCATTGGACAACCATCGGTTGTAACACCTGCCAGTTTATCCCATTTCAGTCCCAGCTTGTCCAAGCATGCATTTCACCTCCGTGAACAAATGGCTCCCCATCGTCGCCGCTTTCATTGACCGCATTGCTGCCAGCTCCTCCGTAAAATCTCAAAGTCTTTTGTTATCCCAGGAAACAAAGATGAGTAACTGGGCTGTGTCGCGGACATCACGGCTCTTGTCGAGACCCAAGGAGAAAAAGTCAAAATTGTCCGCTTTGTTTTGCAGCTGAAGTTCCAGATTTCCTGCGATGTCCTCGATCCTTCTTGGTTACGGTTCGCCATGAGAAAGGCACATTCTCACATGCTTCTTTTTTCTCAAGGCAGAGTTCACCAAACGCTCCCCATCAGAGGATGGCTTACTGTTTTTTTTTTCGATTTTGTGCAATATCAAAAAGCTACTCTTGACTGCTCCATCCCTGGATGTGTAACGCTTGGTAAAAACTCCTTCTTCCTTTTGCAGCTCAGCTAGCAAAGCTCCAGATGTCCATGCCCGCTCTGCATCAGTCAACCTCTTACATTTCTCTGCGTTTTTAATCTCGTAATGGCGATTCAAATTGCGATCCCTAAACACTGCGATCGGTTCTCCACAAACTAAGCACACGGCTTTACCTTTGACTTCAGTAAACAAATACATATAAGTCCATGTCTTGTTAAAAACTCTACATTCTTTATAAATCTTCCTTTTTTAACGTGAGCTGACATTTTCGACGGCTAACAGCTAACACATCTCTCGTAAACGTCTGTTCGCCAACACATTACATGACGACGCATGCGCACGCACGTACTTATGTACGTACGTACGTACGTACGTAACTTGATTGCGTACGTAGAAAGGTAGCGGTCGCCTTCGAAATAATGTGGTCGGGTTGGTATGCAGGGGGCGGATTCGCCATGCACAGGTATTGAAATGTGTGCGCGTCGCACAGGTGATGGCGATCGGTAAACTTGGAGTGGGGCTGTGGCGTGCGTTTGGAAGAAAGCTGCGTCTGGGCTGGAGCATATCGGGATCGTGTGTGTAAAACGAATTCACGGGAGGAGGATAAATATTGCTTTTATACATGTGAACGCTCGCTTCGTGCACGGAATAAGTAAGACGAACAGTTTGCTGGTGGCTGCAGTTAATGTAGGTGCTCCCAAGAGTAGGCAGATTGTTATTTTTATTTTATGAAGCTTTTTACGTATTGTAATAACATGAGCGGTGTCGTATCGTTGTGTGATACTAATATATTTCTCTTTTTTCACGATAAGGACCATATTAACCACTGTTTTTCCCATCTCAGAATTTAAATTTAAAAGTCTTTCTGCCGATGTTTTCAATGATTTATTGAAACTGTTGTTTGTTACGATTTTTTTTTTGTTGGGTTTCAACTCGTGTTTGGTCCTAGACCGGTGCACCCAGTTGTATTTGTTCTGGTTCTTTAAAAAATAGTGTGATACATGTGCATTGCTTTATTCGTTTTTTTAATTGTTTTTTCTGTTTTCTAAATAAAGTTGTTTTAACAGAGTTAAGTTTAACTGGAAGTAAAGGCTTGAGGAGGGTGTGTAGTTTTATTTTTTCTTGCTTTGTGAATACTGAGTAAAACCTTAGTTTTGTGACGTGTGTGTGGGCCCTGAATGATTTATAAACTAATGCTTTGTTACCACTGGTTGGTTTACTTTGTGTTGAATGAAAATTGCTCATATACAGAAAAGGGGTTAAGACTGTGCTTTTGTAAAAAAAAAAAAAAATTATTTACTGCTTTTGAATATTGATTCTGTTTAATAAATGATAACCCTTAAGATACTGCAGTCTCTTCATTTAGTACAGTGTATTTGTGGTGGGATCTCCCACCCTAAAAGAAAGGGAGTGGTGTACTGTAGTCTTGGCAGAATAACCATTGATGACCTTATCTTTATTACATAGTTCGGTCTCAATAAAAACAATGCAGCTGTATTGCATACATGATGTGCAATTATTATGTTTGATTCCTAATTTCCCATTGACCTCATGCGGGCTAGTCAAGGATAGCCAAAGAGCTGGATGTGAACCAGGGGCCGTACAATTCCCAGGTCTGGTCTAATTCCATCTTCATGCATTTTTTGAGATGCAGCTTTTAGTGTTTAGGCTCTTACTGATATGTTCATCCTGAAAAACATAAATTTTTGTGGAATTTAAAAACAAACATGAGTCATATGGATGCTTTGATCAAATCTGAAACAGCAAAAATGCACATCTGGTGACATCAAGCACCACACAGGGCAAGCACCACACAGCTTGGCGTGTAGCTTTTCCTGTGGATTTTTATTGTGCCATTGTTGTGATTCCAAACATGCAAGTTACTTTGAAACCTTATGACTCTTTACTGTGTACAGTACAATACATAAATCAAAACTTTAAAGGTATTTAAATCTTTGGAAAATCTACAAATACAGATTTGTATAGCTCATTGAAATGCAGGTTCTCAAAGCACTAAATTTAAAGCAATTTATAGTAAATACCAGCATTTAGTAAATTCCAACAGAATCAGGTAAGAAGTCATTTTTAGGGTGGCTACAAGGAGAAGCTGAACACTGTATTAATAGCTGCAAAATCCCCTGCACACAAATGTCATGTTAAAAATATCAGAATTAAAACAGCACTGTCACTATTAACAAACCTGGTTGAAGTCAAATGCTTATAAATCTCTGCAAAGGGGTTAAACCTTTATTATGTAGGTAGGTAGAGTATTCTGTCAAATGGAAAGTATGTGTAGGTATAACCTGCCCGTATCTTACACCTAGGGAACCAGTGTGGCTCTTCGCGCCAAGTTCGCAAATTTCCGGTCTGACGGCAGTGTTCAAATGTGAACGCAATTTCACGCAGTTCTGTTTGTCTGCCGTGAGACGCCGTACATTCGGCTCTGTAGTTCTGCTTAATTTTAACTTCCTTTATCTTTCACTTTCACTTTATTGTGCGCCAGAACATTTATTTGTTTTACCGCGGTTGTTAATGCGATATATTTAGCGATTTTGTTCTTTAATGCGTACAAATATATTTTTTGTGTCCGCCGACTTTTATGTTTCCACGCACATTGTCGTCGTTCATTTTTGTTTTCGATGCGATTTACTCGGATTAGTGTTAAGGAAATAAACCAGTTTGATAAAGTATTATGCACAGCTTGTCAGCTGAGAGAGCCAAACGTGCTTGGCAGCAAGTATGTAGTTAGCTGGGTGCAATGTGCTCACCTTGTGTCACAAATGAACATTTTTTAATGCATTTGTACTCGTACTTTACCCATTTGTGAATGTTATGAACTCTTTCTGTATGGTTCAGTTTGGCTGTAAGTCACAATGACCTACCAGAAGAACCGGAGGCTAATATGTTCAAATTCCATTAGATCCACTCTACTGTTCCTTTTGCTGGCCCTCACTGTGTTCACACTCACAGTCTGCGTGTGTGTCCACTGTGGGTCTAAAAACGTGGTGATGGCAGCATCACAGGAAACAGATGTTGGTGTGCAGAGGACACAGCACAAAGAGCTACCAGTGCGTAAAGCTGCAGGAGTTGCAGCTCCAAAACGTGATGAATGTGCGGTTCCGCTGGAGAGTAGGTTCGACTGTGCGCGGGACCGAGCTTTGAGCCGGGAGCAGTGTGAGGAGCGGGGTTGTTGCTATGCTCCTCTGACACAGAGCATCTCAAATGGGCCACCCTGGTGCTTTTATCCACCCTCTTACCCTGGGTACAGAATGGGTCCCCTCTCTCCCACTACACAGGGGCAGGCAGCTACTCTCATTCGCTCTGTGCCCTCCTACCTCCCCCAGGATATCACCACACTTCAACTGGAAGTCATGCCTGAGACAAAGGGCCGGCTGCATCTAACCGTGAGCCTCTATTGTTTTTATCTCCAGTTACTCCACAGCTTCTGTTTGTGGGCTGCTGTGCAGCAGTGATGCAAGTGTGTTTATGGACTGTGTGTCTGCTCACACATTCAGGTGAAAGATCCTGCATCTCAACGTTATGAGGTTCCACTGTCAGGAGCACGACCTGGGGTCAAGAGTGAGATTCAGGATCTGCTCTATATCATAGAGTTCCTCCAGTACCCTTTTGGATTTACTGTACAGCGCAGATCCAATGGCCGTGTTCTGTGAGTCTGGTTTTCTATTTCAGTCTTTCCAGTCTAGCAAAACTGCTTTGAATATAATTTGAGGTTCAAATTTAACAGGGTTTGAATCTCTGCTTTGACTTTCCTTCCGTTGGCTTAAATTTTATCAGAAAAGTGTGTCAGAAACAGGTATGTGCCTGGAAGATAACTGTAAATGTTTGTATCTTTGGCACAGTTTGAACACCACTGTGGCTCCACTGCTTTTTGCTGACCAGTACCTGCAACTGTCCACTTCCTTGGCCTCTGTCTTCATCTCAGGCCTGGGGGAACACTACACCCCCATCACTCTGGACCTTAACTGGACCTCGGTCACTCTGTGGAACCATGATATGGCCCCCCACGTTAGTACATTCCCAGTTGTTCATCGGTGGCTTTCGTGCTTACGTGCACTTAGGTCCCTTGCGAAAGGGTCTGCCATGTCCCCCCTGTCTCTTTCAGAGTGATGTGAACCTGTATGGATCCCACCCATTTTATTTGGTGCAGGAAGAGGATGGTCATGCTCATGGGGTCTTCTTCCTCAACAGTAATGCCATGGGTGAGGCACTGGACCATACAGTCAACAAACTGAACTGTCCATTTAGTTCTCTACTGACTAAATCCTTTTCTTATTAAGTTTTTTGTATGGTCTGCTGTTAAAAGTTACTGTGGTGAAAAATGAGTACTGAATTGTTAAAGGTGAAAAGGTTTTGAGCTTGGCCTTGTTTCCTTTGCATGTAGAGGTGATGTTGCAGCCTACCCCTGCTCTCACCTGGGTTTCCAATGGGGGGGTTCTGGATCTGTACATTTTTCTGGGACCTAATCCGCAGGATGTGGTCCGGCAGTATCACGAAGTGATTGGTAAGGTCTTGTGATTTTTATTTTCTTGAATGTGAAGTGGACTTTCTGCCACAGTCTGTTTCCCCATTTTGCAAGGTGTGCCTTAATACATTTGTCATTTGTTTCTCTGTCTGTCCTCAGGCTTTCCTATGATGCCACCTTACTGGGCCCTAGGCTTCCACCTCTGTCGTTGGGGTTACACCTCGACCAATGCCACTCGAGAGGTGGTCCATCGCATGCACAGCGCTGGCTTCCCCTTGGTACTGAAGTGGCAGATATGGTCCTAGATACTGCTGTTGTTCACCGGCCTGAGTTCTTCATCTGACCTATAACATTTATTGCTTCTGTCTTGAGGATGTGCAATGGAATGACCTTGACTATGCAGAGAGTCAAAGGGTGTTCACCTTTGACCCCCAGCGCTTTGGTGACCTCCCTGCCATGGTGGATGAATTCCACCAACAAGGCCTGAAATATGTACTTATATTGGTGAGCCTCTCCCAGGCTTGCTTTCAAAGGTTCACAGTTGCAATGTTTCTAATGTTATCAATTCTGATAAATTAATACATTGTTGTAATAATGACCATTCATCCTTTATGCTAATTATACAGCAGTTAAATGAGTAAGGATTGCTTGTTTATGTTTCAGGACCCAGGGATAAGCACCACAGCTACTCCTGGATCCTACCCCCCTTATGATGAGGGGCTGCGGAGGGGGGTATTTATTACAAACACTTCTGGGCAACCACTCATAGGGAAGGTACAGATTCCCTTTTTTTAATAACATAGCAAATTGTTTTTTCTGGTTGTAAGGCAGTAAAATTATCGCCCCAGAAAAATGTATTTCATGCAAAGACTGTCAGCAGACATAAGTCTGAGTAGGGATGTTAAGAGTAGATTGTGCAGTAAGACTTTTACCAGAATAAAATGAGAAATGTCCTGTTACAAGAGTGATCTTGTATTAATAATTTATTTTAATTAATGTATTTTCCCCCTTTGGGCAATCTTTGTGTGTCTAAATTTTCATTCATGTTTGCTGATTTAGAGGAAATTGATCGATACAGCCTGCTCACCTGTCCCTGTGTGTATTCAGGTGTGGCCAGGTCCGACAGCTTTCCCTGATTTCACAAATTCAGAGACCAGGAGCTGGTGGGAGGACAATATTCGTGTTTTCCATGACCGTGTTCCCTTCGATGGCCTGTGGATTGTACGTGCTCTTTGGCTTCTTCACACTGTGTTACTGTAGCTACCTCTACTTCATGACAAGAGTCTTAGTGCTGGTTTTATTCTACCTCTGTGGACACATGTTCAAATGGTCCTGATTGCTGGTTCTTGAAGTCTAGGCAAGGCGGTTCCAAGCACCTGGAAATAATGTTATGATGAAAATCCAGCAGGGACAAAATATATTTGTTTATTGTCTAGCACTGTGCACCAAATTCACTGAACTTAAGGGTGTTTATTGTTACTATAAAATTCCATCAGTGTTTTGCTTTTCTTTTTTGGTTTGCTAAAACGTTCCTGGTGGACACCCAGGATATGAATGAGCCTGCCAGTTTTGTGAGTGGCTCCATAGATGGCTGTCCAGATACTGACCTGGAGAACCCCCCATTTGTACCCGGTGAGTGTGTCACAGCAACGGTGGTTCGCTTACCCTGCATTACTACCTTCATCACTGTCGTATATTTATTACATTTTATTACATTTTGCAAGACTCCTGGTCAATTTTCTGTATTTCTTATTGCAGGAATGTGTATCCGTGCGTGCGTGCGTCCATGCATGTACATATGCGTTACGTGTGTGCGTGAGATAAAATAGATGGGATATGGAATAGAAGTTATTGTGTTACTGCATGAGTCAAACCTTTGTCTTGCCCTTTGCCTGCTAGGAAACACATATTTGTTTACTCTGAAGAGTACATTGTTTTAGAAAAAAGCATCTATTAGTTGAATGAGTGTAAACTGTATGTGAATAATGTCTCTGTCTCTCTCGCTCATTCTGTCTCAACAGCAATAATTGGCAGGCATCTGAATTCAGGAACTCTGTGTATGTCTGCCCAACAGAATCTCTCCTCACATTATAACCTACACAACCTCTATGGGCTGACAGAAGCCAGTGCCACACACAGGTCAGCTCTGTAGTGCAAAAAACTTTTCAGATGAAGCCAGCTGTTATTTGCCATTTATTTCTCAGTGACCACCAGTGGATTTATTAATGGAAAGAAACCTTCTTTCTCCACAGTGCTTTGGTAAAGGTTCGAGGGACACGACCCTTTGTTCTGTCCCGTTCCTCATACCCAGGACTTGGCTGCTTTTCAGGGCATTGGACAGGAGATGTGCGCAGTGACTGGGACCAACTGCGCTACTCTGTTCCTGGTGAAATGGAGCTAAAACTTATGCAGTATTGCTTGCCCCATGCTCAGTAATCTCAGCCACAATTATTTACACTATATGGGCAAAAGTATGTGGACACCTGAGCATCACACCCATACGTGCCTGTTGACCCTCCCATTCCAAACCCATAAGCATTAATGTGGATTTGCCCCCCCCCCCTTTGCTGATATAACCGCTTCCATCTTCTGGGAAGGCTTTCCACCAGATTTTGGACCGCAGCTGTGGGAATTTGGACATCACTGATGTCAGGTGGGAAGGTCTGGCTTGTAGTGAGCATTCCAGTTCATCCTAGAGGTGTTTGGTGGGGTTGAGGTCAGGGCTCTGTGCAGGCTACTCAAGTTCTTCTACACAAACCTGGGCAAACCATGTGTTTATGAAGCTCACTTTGTGTACAGTCATGCTGGAACAGGAAAGGAGCTTCCCAAAACTGTGGCCACAAAGCCGCAACCACACAATTGTCCAGAATGTGTTTGTATGCTGTATGGATGTGGCTGAAACAGCTCAGCTCAATCATTAGAAAAGGTGTCCACATAGTATTGGCCATATAGTGTAATTGTAAACTAACTATATAACAGCTGCTTGTTGTAAACCTATCCAAATGAAGCAGCTGATACCAGAGTAATTTAAACAATAGTAACCAGTCTCACTACTGAGAAAGAAGTGTATTTGAATCCCGTACACCTAATTTCACAGTGTGAAATATAAATTGTGAATTTTCTCTCCCCTTACTCCCCTAGCGGTGTTGCTGTTTGGCCTGTATGGGGTCCCACTAGTGGGGGCAGATGTGTGTGGTTTTGAGGGTGACACAACGGAGGAGCTGTGTGTGCGCTGGACCCAGTTGGGTGCTTTCTATCCTTTCATGAGGAATAACAATGATAGGCCTAACGTGGTGAGACTCTCTTCTTGCTGTCAGTATGTAGAGTGTTTTGTGTAGCACTATGAAACCCTGCCATAGCACAGTAAGTGGCATCCAGAAAATTTAATTGTAAAACATGTGGGATCACATTATTGCAAAGTTAATGAAAAGCAGTGTTTTTCAGCTGATACTTGAGTTATTGTGTGAAAAGAAAAAAGAAAATATTTTTACTTGTTTTCATTTTAAAAATGAGAAGGAAAATATGTATATTATTACAAACAAACTATGCACATTCAAACTATAATACTGTATGTATTAATAGAATAGTAATACTGAAACAACCTCCTTCAGAATGGAGGATTTGTGAGACTGGGCTGAAGAGATGCAAACTTTGTTTATCTGCACCATATTTAAGCACCTGCATTCAGAGTGCGATGACATGCCCGCCCCCAGGCTTAGCAAGCACCAGTGAGCACAGAGAAGCTCAACAATTCCATAACTCCCCACAATGTTTAGACACAACTATGTACAAACCTTCCAGCAGCAGTGCACTATGGGAGAACCATGGCTCCCCTCTGCCACAACCACAATATAAATAATACAAACAGAAACTTTAAGCAAAACATACATTGTCTTCAGTAAATCCTACACTTGCATCACAGACAGAAAAAGGTATTGGTGATAGGAGAGGGACCAAGAGAGTGTGAGCAATTGCAGATCATGTTATATTCAAATTTGTGTTACTGTGGTGTTTCTTGTATGTCCAGCACTGTAAGTCACCTTGGATAAATATACTAGTTAAATAGTACATAGTAATCATTATGGAGAAAAGTGTCTATTAAATAAATGTGAATATGTGGTTAATATATGTGCATCTCTTTGCATGTAAGAAGTTCTGTAGTGATAGCAGAGGGATTTATACCTTTGTATGCGTTGGTGAGTGGTGTATCCATGCGTACATTCCCTTGCCTTTTTCTTCTCTCTCTCTACGTCCAGCCCCAGGAACCCTTTGTGTTCAGTCCTCAAGCCCAGGATGCCATGAGGGCAGCCATCACACTGCGCTACTCCCTCTTGCCACTGCTATACACCCTGTTCCACCATGCGCATGTCTCCGCCAGCACTGTAGCCAGACCTCTCTTTCTCGAGTAAAGTTCTATCTCCCAGCCACACCAGTCACACCAATCATGTCTGGCCCATTATTAATTAGCCCAACATTTGCTTTTTGTCATATTGACAGTAAAAAGTTTGAGTACACCAGGATCTGTATATGTATAGGATATACTGGACAGAAAAGTGAAAGCAAAGCAACTAATATGTCCTACACCCCTGGAAACTGCTGCAGAAAAACTGGAGAAATGTCAAATTTTATTGTCACTTTTTTTTTTTTTTTTAGCAAAATACCCAGTGTGGGAAAATAGGGGATAACTGTTTTCCCACAGATATACTCAGACTTTTGATTGGCACCGTACATGCACATTCACTTAAGCTGATTAAAATTGACCCAATATTGAAGGCTGTTCATGGCTGCGTGGTAACCAGAAATGTTATATTTTGTCTCAATCTCTCAATTTATCAGGTTTCCCTCTGATCCAAACTGCCAGACAATAGACAGGCAGTTCCTGTGGGGGAATTCAGTGTTGATCAGCCCAGTCTTGGAGCAAGGAGTGACGGAGCTGGCAGCTTACCTGCCCCCTGGCATTTGGTACAGTCTTCATGATGTAAGAAGCACATTCAGCTGTCACCAACAGCCAGTTAATGTTTCTGTTCACCAGAGGGCGCTTTTGCAGAAATGACTTTTCCAGAAATTGTTCCAACTGTCCTTCTCTAGGGACAGCCATACTACAGCAAGGGCCAGTACCTGCTTCTGCCTGCACCCCTGGATACCATCAATGTCCATCTAAAAGGGGGTCACATCATTCCACAGCAGGTCCATTCATTTTTCTTTTTATCAATTGTCTTCTGCATGTCTATAAATAATGGTACGTGAACGTATCTACCAAATAAATGCATCAGTATGAAAATAACAAATACAATGAATATTCACCTATATTATTGTTAACTGTTAGCATGTCATTCCTCTGTGTGTGTTTAGGAGCCGGCTCATACAACTGCTGCCTCGCGTACAAACCCCTTTCTGTTGACGGTGGCGCTGTCAGCTAAGGGTGGGGCTTGGGGTGATCTTTTCTGGGATGACGGTGATAGTTTGGACACTTTTGAGAAAAAGGACTTCTCCTTCATAATCTTCATTGCAGGACAGGTAGAGTCTGGAGAACAGACTAAACATCCAGTTAGATTTGAAATGCCAGTGGTCAGTGTGAGATTCAGTCCCCTTTTGCATCCCCAGGACAAGTTGGTAAGTGAGCCCCTCACAGTGAACAAGGCTCTGGATGGATTGGTGCTGGGAGGGGTTCGCATTTTTGGAGTGCCTTCAACACCCAAAGAAGTGCAGGCAAATGGGGAGCAGGTGAAAGACATTGTGTACCACTCCGACACCAAGGTAAGCTTACCTGCTGGGTCCTGTTTTCACACATGCTATCCCCAAGTGTAATTTCTACAACAGTTTGTTTTCTTCTTTCCTTACTAAAATACCTAAATAGAAGATGGTGTAATGCTTAAGGACTAGAATTTTGGACCAGAATTTTTCAAATGACATGTCAGGAGTAGACCTTCTCTTGCTGCATTTGGCAAAATGCATAACTTAGATTTATGTACCAAAATGTTGTATGGTGCAGTTTCTAACATCACAGTAACGTACTAGCAGAATCGGGTCATTCAGAGATAAAAGGACTGGGCTTGTGGCTAAGAAGACAAGAGGTTCAAATCACAAGAGGCAACAGACAGACACTGTAGCCATGTCTGTGAGTTTGCACAGAGGTGTCTCTGCACAGAGGTGTCTCTGTCTTTTTATGGAATGAAATGGACATGGAAAGCTGTGAAATTTTTTGTCTGCACAGATGCTGACCATCTCAAGTCTTCATCTTCCTTTGGTGAAGCCATTCATCATCCAGTGGATCCTCTGAAAAACCCATTTGGATCTTTTAAATTCAACATGGTGGCTAAAAATGGGCCTGATCCAAGCAGGTGATGAGAATGAAAGGGAATGAAATCACCCTCATCAGAAGGATCATTTCCACTTTGAGCAGAAATGTAGCTTAGGTTCTGTTTTCTGTTTAGCCTACCTTAGTGATTCCTATGAAATGAAATGTAATTGCAGCTGATTAAATCGTAAATAATTTTTTGTGAGAATGGATACTGAATTCAAATGTGAAAATTTCTCTGTTTTTCTGTTTTCATAAAAAGTAATCAATAATCCTGTTGTTCTCTCTATATATGTATATATACATACACACACACACCATTTTATGTATTTAGTTCCTGAAAACATTTTACAAATGAAGATTGTGTCTGCTAGCATGTTATCTTACCTTATTTTAAATGGGAAAAATGACGATGTGTTCCCGGCCCATCCAAAAACCCCCATGCCTACTTTCCCAAATACCCCTAAAACATTGTAGAACACTTTTTAGTATGTGAATCGTGCCGCTGTACATTGCAGTACACACACTTAGAGCACATTGCCCAGCGCAGCACGCACGATTCATGAAACTATAAGGGTACTGGCAAAGTATATCCCTTACAACTTGCCATACTCTACAGAATTACATTACAAGTCAGTCATATGGAGGAATGAGCTACTTGTAAGAAATGCTAATTTTTTAAAATTTCACACAAATTTCCATCTCTGCATTATGGCTCTGTATTATAATGGCATCTACTGTGCAAACTGGGAGTTGGTATTAGTTGTTTAGCTGTGTTATAGCAAAATTGCATATACCAGGGCTATATATACCTCTATGCAAACATCCACATAGACACAGCTAGATATATAATTATATTATACTAGAACCTGCATTGGAACTGTGCCAAGACTGAAAATCTTTGGGTTACAAATCAATGTCCTTAACCACTGTCGCGCAAGAAGGGACTGGGTGTTTCTTGGTTGGCCAATGACAGGGGCAGTTAGAGTTGCAACAAAAGCTACAATAGTGCCCCCCTCACATAAGGAAATGTGGAGGCTGCCTAAGAAAAGTAACTTGAATGGAAACCATGAGAACACAAATACCTCACTCCTGGATCTAATCCTGCAGCCTTATATGTTGTATTAGTTTTCTATTAAGCATAGATTGTTTGCTTTTTACAAATTTGCAGGTCAAAGCAAGTTCAATATTGCTGTGTGACTTTTCCCAGCCCTGTTGACTTGAACCTGCAATTCGTCAATCACCAGACCATTTATTCCGTGGTTTACGATAACTTGCATTGATAGCTCATGCCTTTAACTTGTGTTATTAACTTGTGTTTTTAACCACTCTTTTCTGCAATCTTGTGACCCTTTGAAGCAAGAGTGAACATTCAGACTTTGGGTTCTGCATATGGAGGATGCCATGTCTCCCAGGGACCACAAGGAGGAGGCAGAGAAGTGGAGCAGCATTTGGATATGGCCACTCACGAGGACTGGTGTGCAGCAATTTCAGTACCTACAGTGCATGACACTGCACAAGCGGTGAGTTGCCATGGCAATCACTGCATATGCATTTTCTGTTCTGTCTTTCCTGTGCAATAAGAGTTGCAGATATCCTTTGCTGTCATTCATTCAAGTATTATGGTTTGTGTATTCTAAAATGATTGGAATCATTGATAAAGATTAGTAAAAATGTAAAATAGACTTGGCTTATGCAGCTATCCATATGATATGTCATGATGAAGTCTAGAGGATCTCAGGATTTTATTCCAATACACTACTTTCAAAAGAAGTGTTCATAACACTCGTTGGATCCCTTGTTTTCAGTACTTTGTGTGGCCTCTCCTGGGAACGATAACAGCGTAAAACCTTTGCAATAATTTTTTAAAAGGTTGGAGAACCAAATTGTGTGGGATTTCACATCATTCCTCCGCACTAAAAGTTTCCAGTTCCTTCATGTCTGTATGTCCATGCTTATGGACTGCACTCTTCAGTTCAGACCACAGGTCTTCTGTGAGGTCTAACACTAGTAAATGTGATGTGGAGTTTATCAAATTACTGATCTTAAAAAGGGTCACCAGGCAGCAAAGCAACCCCACAAAATCAACAACCCAATTCCAAATTTCAAAGTGGGTCTGAGGTTCTTTGTGTCCATTCCTCTCCTGATACCAAACATACCAATTATGTGAGTGACTGAAATGGTCAGCTTTTGTCTCAGCTGACAACAGTGCTTAATTCCACTCAAGATTCAAAAGCTTGTTGGCAAATTCCAACTGCTGCAGTTTGTTCTTTCTTGTCAGCAATTGCTTGCTGCCTTCCTTAAAACAAATGTTAGCATGGAAGGACCTTCTGATGGTTGACTCAGAAACTGAGTGACTCAAAAGATGACACAAGTCACTGGAGTTCTCCGTTTTTAATCCTTTTTTTCCTTTCTCAGCTTTTTCCTAATTGTGGGTGTGGAGAAGATACACTTCTGCTTACATGCTGATAAATTAACCGCCATTTTGTGGTTTTATACATCCTATTTTATTGTCTAATTGTGGTATATGTTATATGTAATTTTTTTAAATTCCATGACTTGTGGAGATTAGCCATCACTTTCATTTAAATTTCCAGTTCTTTGCTGTTTTCTCTGGTGATGGCTGACAAAAGTTTTCACACATTTATTACCCTTTTTTTATAGCCTAACAAAACAGGAAGTTCAAAAAAGGGTCCCTCCACATCACACCCTTGTTCCTCATTCTACTTCACCCCATCATTTTACATTGTCACAGGATCATGTTTCCTCTTTTGTGTAGCTTGGGATCAAAGGAGCAATACTGAAATAGTCTGAGTCTTCCTCATCTGTTAGATCTTCCCAAATGAGGTGGTTTCACTCCTTATCTCCCCCTCAGTTTTTCTTAGCTGATTTTCCAAAAGGCTTGGTGCTAGAGCCCTTCATCTTCTCTATCTGCACCTCTTCCCTTGGCTCTGTTATGACCTCTCACAGGTTCTTCTATCACTGCTGTGCCAATGATATCCAGCTCTTCTCATTTCTCCAGCAACTTCAGATGTATTGCAGCTTGCCTCTTGGACATCTCTTCTTGGATGACTGATCACCATCTGTAATTGAACTTCTTCAAAACTGAGATCCTTCACCAGGGCCACCTACCTGTTGGAAACTTTTGTTCAAACTGAACAAACTGGACAATTTGCTTATTTCATCTGTTTCATCAGTTAGGCTCAAGTCTTTGCTTCTTCCAGCACATTGATGCTATAACCCATTCCTTATCTCTCAACACAGTCTGTGTAGCTTCTCATCCAGGACATGATGATATCCAACCTGAATGACTGTCAATTCCTTCCTGTCTGGTATTCTGGACACTGGCATCAAGCCTCTTCAGCCATTCCAGAAAGCCACAATATGAGCTGTTTGACCTTCACAAACAGGTATCCCCCCTTCATAATTTCTCTGCATGAGCTTCTTGTAGCTGCCCATGTGAAGTTCAATGCTCTGATTACACCTTAATCAGATAGTGTTAGTCTTGTTGAACAGGCAGATGCCACAGAAAGTGATGCAGATAGCAGTTGTAGTGAAGTAAAAGAAAAAACTAAATATGTATCACCAAGCTTTATTACCCTTTCATAACTAATGTGTGCAACACCAAGTGTATAATTTCTTATCAATTTTTGCTACTGAATCCTGTGGTCAATCACTGACAGCAGCGCACGTTGGCTGTAGTGACATGCACACAGTAATAACAATTTATATATCACCGGACATGATTATCTTACAATTTTTTTGTGCATGCCAGTGAGAAAGTCTGGAAGAAAACCCGTCAGTGCCTTTACATATCTCTGTCATTATGTCACTACTGCTTCTCCAAACCTTATCAGAGACTGAATTTTTAGAATAATAAGTAGCCTTTTTGGAATTTAATGAATCTGATTATCCAAAAACCTGACTTAAGGTGAGAAGTACTGTACCTGTGTGCCGAACTTAAAATCTGTGACTTTAAAAACAAAGCTGTGCATAAACAACAAACAGACAGACAAAGATTTACAGTAGTTTTACAGCTATAGAGATAAGTGCAGGGGCAGTTGAGAAGACGCTGGATCAATTTTCGCTGGAAATTGTTAAAGAAATTTAACGCCCACATTTTCATCAACTACAAATGTGTGTACTGTTCAGTGGCTTGGAGTCAGCTCTCGGATGGGAGCTTTCCGTTGTACTATTGAGACAGTTATTATGTACACACATTTCCTGTGAGTAAAATGTTCAGTTACTCCAGTGAGCAAAGCTGTGTGCTGTGTGGATCCTTTAGGTAAAAAAGGCACATGGTGAACAAATGAATAGCTGTGATGGATGGTTTGGGGATGTAATTGTGTTGGTCAGCATTGGCTCTCTCTGCTTCTGAGCCGATAACAAGTCCAGTGGGGATCAGCGTACTGGGTTCCTTCCTACGGTTTTATCATGCAGCACTTGGAATTAAGTTGAGAAGAGCACAGGGGTAGAAGCTGACGTGCTAACCCTGCTTCACTGTGAACTTCTGTGGTCAGCATAGTCATACCCACATTCTGATCCAAAGTGTCAAACGTTCCAATGGAAATCCAGTAGAAACAATCACTGTTTAACTATTCTTATATAAATAGTGGCAGAGGTTTAAGAAAGCACGTAACAAATAAAATAAGGGAAGTGGTTGCCAGAAATGATTTTTTGTAACTGGTACCTTTGTAAGGCAATTGATTGCTCATAGTAGAAATGTGTTGTTCTTTATAGGCTTGGCTTTGCTTTTTTATTCATATTCACAGTTCAAAAGACAGACAAACTACGGGGGGCAATATAAACTTCCTGAGCACTTAAAAAACATATTATATTTATTGGGTATGTGTGTTTCCAAGTGTAAATGTGTGCCTTCCTATGTCCCTTCCACGTTCAGGATTCAGTAAAAAAAAAAAGTCAGCAGCAGGAAATTACACTTATAATCAGGCATTCACATCAAAGTTCATAAAGTAATACTCTGCCGCAGCCTGGATGGCAGGCATTCTGGACCAGATGGGTATAAGCTCCTTCCTTGTTTTTCTTCTTAAGTCCTGTCCTTCACCCTGTTCCTCTGAGGCCCAATCCAGTTACCATTTCTCACCACTATGACATGGCTCCATTTCATCCACAGCTGTCATTACAGGCCATGTATCAGCAGAGGCAAAGCATGTGTATGTGGAAGTGGTGTGTGGATTGGACTGCAGAGCCAGCCCACAGTAGTATTTTAAGGCCCCAAAAAGGATCACAAAGGGAGACCTGCACAAAGCTGATTCACTGCAGCTGCTCTCATATCCTAATTCTTCCTCTTTGTGATGTCCGAACAGAATTTGACCAATTGTTTACTCCCAAATGCAGAGAGTTGGATAAATTTTTATTTCATAATTGGCCAATTTGCATGAAGGTGGAAAACATTTCCCTCCAGCACAAGATATGTAGTGGACCCTCGATATTTACTTGTTGGTTTTTATTATGGGCTGAAGGACTGAGAAGCTGTTCAGCAGCCGTTGCCTGAGGCCCAAGGGAGCAGCAGAGGCCTGGGAATGGGGCTAACAGACACTAAACCGTTGCGCCGAATTGCATCAGGTAGGACCTTTTTCCCCAAGGCGCTAAGGAAAACAAGCAGAGCTCATTCCTCCAGGTAAACATGTTCCCCCGCCTTCACAGGCTTCTGGAAGCTCGCTTACTGCACGTGTCTGTGTATAGTCGACCTTTTAGCGTTCTTATCATTATCAAGATAAACACTATGTTTCAAGGGCAGAGCTCTCATGTCAGACATAAATGCTCACACTCATTCTATTTTGGTGAGAAGGAAATTGCAGGGGAGCCGTTCTACTGACCATCACCTTGGGAATCACTGTCATTCTTTGCATAACTCAGGATAAGTCTTAAATTGAAAAATAGAGAAAATGCTGATGATAAAAAATGGAGACCTTAGAGATCAAAGGTGATGTAAACTGCAAAACCCCCACCAAGTAGTCACCTGTTTCTCCCACCGACCACAGCAGCAGTTCTGTAACCAAGGTCTACCAGATGACAGATACACAGTATGTCATATACATTTACATTCTTGTAGGGAAATTGTTGAGTAAGTGCTTGCATATAGTCATATATTTGGAATATTTTTCATTATTGGGAGTGGCAGGAGAAAATGTAGTCCTTGCTGTTTGTTCAGTGAACCAAAATGCTTACTCTACTGAAGAAGGGTGGGATTGTACAGATGCTTTGAACAGAGAAATGTGTTTTTCTTACATTTGCATGGGTCCTTAGAGGATTCAGGCAGCACAGCCTTTTATTGTGCTTGTACATATCATGGAAAGCCAACTGGAAGCAGTAATCCACACAGGAATATGTGTCACTCATCAATTTGAGATGCAATGTGCAGCTTTTTGTGCTCAGGGCTTGTGATGACAAATAAGCAATCAATGGGATGAATTTTTGGGTCACCCACCCGCACCTGAGGCATAATGTCACTCAGGTGAAGGTTTACCTGGACCATGAGTCAGAGTCTACAACCTGATACATCTCATGATTCCAGAGTGGTTGTAATAACAGCAACTTGTTTCTTTCTAGGGAGAGTCAGAGGACTGTTCAGGACAGCTCTCCTCCATGTGTCCATGTGTGGCTGATACAGAATATGGAGAAAAAAACACATGTTGACAAATCAGATTTTTCAAATTGGAAAGTCTCCAGAATGAAAAAATGTAATGTTGCATAACATCACCTACACCTTCTAAGTAGATGCTAAATGAAGGTATGGGATGCTTTTACACATATTACTGTGTGTGTGCGCGTGCGCACGTGCTCCTGTGTTAAGTCTTTCAGAACGCGTGGGCCGATGCAGGTGTCTTCTGTTCTGCATGTGCATGCCTGGCAGCATGGTTGGAATCATTTTAATTAGACAGTTTCTTTAAGAAGTTGTGGGGCGTTTGTTTCAGCTTTTTCCATGGAGAAAGTTGTTTATGGCAGAGTGCTGTCTTCTTGGTGTAGCCGACTGAGATACTATCAGACCTTGGCAGATGGGTGCTCTGTCATAACAAGGCTACGTTCCTGTAAATCAAACCCTGGTGAGACCAGTCATTAGAGACCGGACATCAGAGACATCCAAGGCTCCGTACGAACCCAGCCTTGATCTGCTTTATGCCTTTCAGGTTGTCTTTATTCAGGAAAAAACGATTTCTGCCCCCCGGGGTGGCTGCAATTACCCCCTGTTAGTGGCAGATTGATTTCCCATCCTCAGACCTGTCTCTTCTCCGGGGTACAGCGATGAGTAAATGGCCAGATGAGGAGGAAGTCACGGCTCCCAGGCAGAGCGTCACACAGCAATTTTCTACTGGAAAATGTTTGCTTTTTAGCACTGAGGGTTTTTTCTGCGAATAAATGAGTCATCATTTTTCTGTTTCCTCTGTGAACAAGATATTTTTCACTGGGGGGTGGAATAGGTGTGTAGCAGGGGGCTTCTGCAGGTACAAGACAGTCACTTGCATGCAGCTTCCCAGATGCTCATCTGTTTCATCCAGAAATGGACAACAAAAAGGGAACATACTAGATGGCAGTTCTTCAGTTGCTGTTCCACTAACTCCTCTTCACTGCCACTATACTGTATGTGGTGGGTGGGAGGGGGATGATCTCAATGCTGTTATCATAGCCCCAACCCCCACCCCAACGATAACATCTGTGGTCTAACTGTAGGGGCCATATCACAAATAGGGGTGAAAAGCTCAAACTGAGACCTTGTAAATGTGCCAAAAGGAAAAAATGTTGCATTCCAGAACCCAGCTGTTGCATTTGTACCTATGCAAGACATTATGTGCCTTTATGTAAAATAAGAATACTGTACTGTGTACATTATTTTCCATTTTCATCAACTGTCTGTCCAGTGCCAGATTGCTTTGCAGGCTGGGTTTATGGGTCTGTGAAGATAAATACATGTTTAAAAATAAATACATGTTTTAATACATGTTTAGAGCTTCACCGTGTTTGTACATAAGCACCAGCCTTTTTGGCGGATTTTCTCCTTCGTTTGCAGCAGTTTGTTGCGCTCCTCTGAACAGGTAATTTGTGCAGTTTTTCAGGGCTTCCCTGTGGAAATGAATGCCTCAGACATTTTATTGTGCGTGCTCACGCCTTGGCTTAAGAAACGGGAGGCTTATTAATATGCAAATAGACACTGATCACACAATTTTTATCATTTCGCTCATATTTTTTGTGCAAGTGATTATGAAGGCAGGGGAAATTAAGAGCTGTCTGGTGTATTGCAAGTCATGTTTCCAAAGAGTTCGTTTTTTTATAGGAAATACAAATTTCACCTGTTTAAAATCTTTAAAATGAAGAGTCTGGCATAGCAATGTTCTGTGAAGAGGAAACGATATTAAAATCTGGTGGAATAAGTTGGGCACTGCAGACGGAAACGAGCTCTACGTAGCACATATCTCTAATAGGGCGTTTTCAGAGAATTCTCGGCTAATTTTGCAGCTGATCGCTTACGTGTGTCTTTATTTTTGCCGAAATGACCCACTCGAAGCCTCCGCTCCCCGCTCGGCAAAAACAGCGCTGGAAAACGCGGGCTGACGCAATTGTTTGGAAACGCGGGGCGCCCCATAGGGCCGCGCGCGGCTGCACGCCCTCGGGAACCGCGCGCGCCGCCAGGGATTACGGCGTGACGCAGGCGCGGGCCCGCGGCGCGCGCAGAGAGAGATAAACAAAACGTGCGGTCGTTGCGCGTCTCAGCCCGGCTGCGTTGCGGCCCGCTCTCCCCTTAACCGCAGGCTGGAAAGAGCGTCAAGCTACCTGAGTACAATGTACAACCTCGGCGTAAGTTGGTGTTTTGCCTGTCTCTTACAAATCAGAGTATCCCCCTGTGTTAAAACGCTCATTTAAGGAGGGTTCTTGGCATAAATGATGTTAATATTTCGAATGCATTTTCAACCAGGCGTTTCAATTCAGAAAGCCTTACGGCTCACAGTGAAGCCCCATTTGTTTTAATGTTGAGAAAATGAAGGGTGTGAGTGGAGCTGGAGCTCTTGAATTAGCTGCTCCTCTTCCCTGTGCTGTAAGTGAGCATCTATGGGTGTCCATGTAGCGGTGCTCCCTGGGCCTGCTGAGCACTCTGCAGATCCCACACTGTGGAGTTCCTGCTTCCTAATTCATTTTACTCAAGGACAGAGCAGTCCCCATGTCTCCTTGAAAATCACTAATCGAATATAAAAGCCCCTGAGCTCCAGTGCAGGGAACCGGTTCGTCCGGAGCCGTTTGAATGGCCCCACGGCTTCGGGGAAGTGCAGCGGGGCCAGAGCTGCCCACAGGCTGCCAATTGATTCTACGTCCAGGAGGACACATCGCGTCAGGATGGTAGTTTAAAACTGCACTTTATATTAAAAGCATTTAGTCTGTCAATTAATCAATCAAAGGCTTAATGACTATCTTTACCAAACTGAGAACTTACATTTTGTTCATTTAGTTTATATAGCAAAAAGTTGGCTTTTATTACGCATTAAAAGTGTATAGTGAAAAGATTGTTATCTTTTCACTATAACAATCTTTCTAATTTCAGCTAAAGCTTAATGATTAATTAATGTGTTAAAGGTTTTTGAAAATCCTGTCTTGCTTGAGCAGACAGGGTCATTTCAACCATCTTGTAATCCGTTGGCACATTAAATGAAAGTGACATTTATCTTCTTTGGAAGATATTAAATAGCAGGTGCTGACACCGGAATGTGACTTTCACTTGCTGAAAGGAGAGGTCTCCTTATGTGTGGATTTATCTGGTTGTGATGGAACTGCTGCATCCCTGCCTCCAATGTGTGGCTTTGTGTCTCCCTTTGCCTGCAGGTGTTCTGTGCTCAGAACAATCATCAGTAGAGGATCTCTCCGGAGCTGTTTATGAGGAACCAGAGACAGACCAGGCTCCTTCATCTTATGAACATCAGCCAGAGTTCTAGAGGTAACTGCAGCTATTCAGTTTGTAGAAGTGAATCACACATTGTGCTCTACTGTGTGACAGACAAGCATTTTTACAAACTCACACAGTCACAAACATTGCCACAGAAAGTAGTGTCAGAGGTCAAGTTTAACAACACAGCTCAAGACAGATGAGCTGAGCTCATGACCGGGAGGTTCCCTGGTCTGGGTGGTGAGAGTCTCACAACAGCCATAACTCATGTGGCCTGATATCTCCTCCATCACAGTTAGAGAGTTTTGTCATTTATCACCTTTATCCTTTTGGTCCCTACCGTATGCCTTCTTTTTTCTCCCCCATCATACCTGCTGTATTTCCTCCCCACAGGATTTCCTCAGCCCAAGACATTTGTGGAATGTAATTCAGAATCTCTTGTTATCAATGATTATTCTCACTATAAAGGTGTGTGTGGTGCTGTGCTGTCAGGAGTGTGCTGGGTTACTAAAAACAAAGCCAACAATAAATGAACACTGCCATCTGCCATGTGATGTAACTTGTAAATGATCTCTGGTGAGAAGGTATGGTCTGAGAAACATCAACAGAAAAGGACAGATGGGCAGAAGCAATATGACCACAAAGCACTGGTTGCTGAGAGGTCTAACATGGGCTAAAATTCCAGTCTAACCGCATGACCTGTTTACACGGCGGGGTATAATAGTTCATCACTGATTTTGCTTGTGTGTGTATTTGTTTGTCTCTTTAGATTGGTGAGTCAATGAACAGGCCTTGTGCACCCATTCTCCAGCTACGCAGAGTCTCTGCCTCATTAAGAATGTGCTTGGGTTGCCATGGTGGTCTATTAGGGTAGTGAGATTAAAGTATGATTTGCATGTGAAAACAGGGCCTAGTCTTCTCCTGTTGGTTGCATTGTTCGGAGGGTGGGGGTGGCATTTGGCACACTACCAGTGACGGAAGTACAGTGATTAACTGCGTAATGCTCATAATGTTTAAGAGATGGGGTTTGACAGGTAAGGGCCTGCCCTTTCCAGAGTCAATATCACTAGTCCTTTAAATGTAGTTAACTTCCATACTTCTTCTCACAGCTGCACTTCCTGAATGTTACTGAATTTCTCAGGGTGTTGCACTTAGACGCTGCTATGAGGTGATCGGAGGCTTGTGTGCTGCCATATCCTCTGCCAGCATACCATGTTGTTTAGTTGGAGAAGCTTTGACCTGCGAGACGGTGCTCAGAGCAGGTTCGCTCCGTGCAAAGCAGACCACATGCGCGAGGCACAAAGTTGGGTTTGCATATGCAGGCCGCAGCAGCTGGCCCTCGCCTCCCCCGGCTCCCAGGTTTAATGAAGAGCGTCGGCTGCCTTGCAGCAGCAGGGGGAGGGGGATGGTACAGAGGGAGACAGACAGTATGAGGAGGAGGACCAAAAACAGGAAAATATTTTCCTGTTGAGCAGAATGGAAATGGCTTTTGGAGCAGAAGCAATAAACCCAAGGTGTGAAAAAGGAGGGCAGGGCAGAAACTGTGTGGATTTTTTTGTGGGATCAATGTGAGTGTCCCAATCAATGATATCTGTGCATGTGTGTATTGTGTGATGCTCATATGGTGGCACTGAAATGAGAGCCTCGCGGGTTTCTCCAGCTAATCTCTTAAAGTAAAACAGTGCATGGCCACCTATCCATGGGTATATTGTGCCAGCTGAGCAGTGGAGAGCAGTTCCACTGAGAATTTGTGCCTACATGATAATGATCCCTGGTGACCAACAGACAGAGGAACATCAATGAATATTAATGACCAGAGAGAGGAGACTGGCTCAAAGCTGGCTGTGCTGAGCGGCCAGAATAACCACACAACGCCAAAACAGTATGGTACGATTCACAACAACACATCGCTAGGTTCTGTTACAGCGGTGCAAACAGTATATTCTAAAACATAAAGTCTGTCCTCTTTGATTTTGCATTTTCAATAACAGTCACACATCTGTCGTCACACTTGATAGTTGGTAAATAAAAATTATTTGAATTTTTTTTTAGTCAGTATTGCTGAATCTTCAGCATGTGTTCTAGGCTCAACACAGAGACATCTTATTGTCAATTGTTCATCTGCAGTAAGTGTGGGAGATGGTGTACAGCGAGGAGATGTAGTTCTGGCACTGATTTATGGTGGACTACAGTGTCATTCCCCCTTGCAAACACCATGACAAACAGACCCTACTGGTGGGAGGAAAGGAGCTTGTCAGCCAGAAGCAGGGCAGATTTCTGCACCTTTAATGCTCCTGCAGCTTTAGCCAAGAGCGAAAAGATGGAAGCAAAATCTGTTTGTGGAGACTCGGCCAGAAAGATGATGGTCTAGTGGCTATGGAACTGTATGTGAAATGTGAAGGTTGCATGCTCAGCTCCCAGGAGACCAGTTTTTGTTGTACCCTTGAACATGGCACTTTGCCTGGGGCAGTGAATGTTTCAGAAAGCTGGACAAAATAAACACAAATAAACTGGTATAGGAATGACATGGAAAAGCAATAAAAAGCTGTTCTGCCTAACAAGTGAAAAATAATAGGGCCAGCTTGTGCCTGTCAGATGCAGCTTAGATAAAAAGTCAGACAAATATGGACTCTCACTCTATCTTGAGATGGCAGTTGCTGTGCAGTGTGAAGACGAGGTTGTGCCACCCCATCACTGATTCTCCCTGTGAACCCCATCAGCTGTAGCATTGAATAAGAGTAGTAGCAAAGCAAGTAGTCTCGAAGATTCAAGGTGAAGCTACTATTTCTTTGATGGGCTCAAGCTGAGACCGATCTTCTCTGCCAGCTACAAGGCAGCTCTGCTCTTAGGCTCTGCCATTTGCGTGAAAATCCTTCATAAGAAGAGCGCTGACATAGTCAGGAAATGTGACGTCTTTGGGACGGGGGTGGGTGGGGCAATGGGGCATTGTGGCGGGCACCTTGGCAGACAGAGATAGGAACAGTGGCAGTGTTGCTGCTGGGTTGCATCATACCTGACATATCATGCTCATCCAACAGCCTTGTTTCCACCCCACTGTTTCACTGAAATGATCTGCATTCTGCATGGTCCCATGTAGGGTAGAAGCATAGATGAGGGACAGCTATGGCGGATAGAAACACTGTCTGGAGTTTTCTGTCTTCATTTTTATTGTACAATTTACCATGCTTCCCAAAAGTTGACAGACATGTTCACAAATGTTTGCACAAATGCAAGCATTATTTTGGTCATGTTTGATTATTTGTAATTCTGAAGACCAGAAATGCATAAACTAGACATCACGTAACTAAGGAGTGGTGATGTCGATCTGCTTTTTCTCCTGTGCTGGACACACTTCAATTTATCTGCAAAATGCCAGTACAGAACATCCGAAGACAAATGTCTCTTTTGATTGGAGTGATATAGAATTCAACTACAAATTTCTGCTGGAAGTGGAGCTAGAACTGAAGTAGTTTAAAATGGCTGTAGCTACTGTATAAAGCATTAAATATTAAATGTCACATTACTATTTTTCATTCATTTCATGTACTTTTGTAAGAACCTTCAATAGCACAGTGTTAATTACAATAAGAACTGTAAAACCAAAACAGATCTATTCAAGGGAAAAAAAATTTTTTAATTCCGAAAGAATCATAATAAATCATCTAAAGCTTTCAATTATCTTCCTCTTCAGTTGCTCTCTGTCATATACAGTACATACTGTATGAGAGCAGATATAAGTAAATAAGTTCTGGCATGCATTTCCCTTTTTGAAAGGGTGATAATTCATAGAAAATGATTGCATTCATTTCAACTTGGAACTTTTTCCTACAGACAGCTCACGAGAAACCTTATTCTGCAGCTCGTGGCTTGCATGTCAGCCTTTATTTTTCTCTCCACACAGCTCTTTCAAACCCATTGTCCTTTCTGTTGTGCCTGTGCAGCCAATTACAATTTCAGGTATTAAGGCCTGATTCCTCCCATTGTTTCATTTCCATTTAGATAGGCCTCAGCATCGAGCCTCACTATCTTTCTGTCTGTGGCACAAACCATTCTTCCTGTTTGGTTTAAATTTTTTTTCTTTGTTCCTTACCCTAACTATTTATTGTATATAAATATTTGTTTTTAATATATTTATCTATTTATTTTAATATTTTGGCTCACCAGTTCCTAAAATCCCCACTAAAATGTATGTTGTGTTCATATAGGGTATTTAAAAGTTGTTTTTGTCTCAGATTTGTTTTCAGTGACAGGACTGCTGGAACTGCTGCTCTGTGTGAATGAATTAGCACTTATTAATAGACTTATGATTTTATTCTATGCTGTGATTTTAATTGCTTTATTGCTGAAAGGGTATGAGACAGTTACTCTTCCTCCCTAAATGAACAGTAACCTTTAGTAGCCTCTCATCAGCATTTCTCATCCCTAATTGTACCCTCTGGTAACATAGTCATTTGAAGAAAAGCGGTCTAAGAGGTGTGTGAAGTCATATCACCATTTACTGTTCAGATCCCCATGTTATGCTGCCATAAATTGTTGGAAGAGCATAATTTTATTTAAACCTCTTTAGCATTAAATGCTTGTTTGATCCCTTGAAATGGCAGTGTGTGCAGTATATATTACAATAAATCCTCTCTTTCACATTTTGAGCCATAACCTCCCTAGTTACCATGTTTCAAAATTTTCCTTAAACATGTTATATGGAACCCTGTTGACTTGTTAGACAGAACAACTTAATCACCCCTGCAGAGCTTTGCTGGAATAGCTGCAGGCCTCTCTTAACATTTGTACAAGAGCCACTTAACCCCCCCCCCCCCCAGGTTCCTCTTGGGAATCGGGTATCCGATGCCTAAGAAAGTTGCCTTTATGTTACTAGCGATTATTTGCTCACTTTCTTTTTCTCCCAACAATAGACCTAAAATGTTATGTGGCCACCTTCAGGAAGGATACCATGGGAACCAGTTGGTTAAAGGTCACGGTCTCTGGTTCTGAGTGTCTCTTCAGCATGGTGCCCCTCAGTGGTGAAGTAAATCATGTCTGATTTGTGCGCCTGTCTGCTCCGCCAGCCTGGCAGTTGGTCCCAAGTCGAAAGCTGTCACATGTAGGGCATCTGAAGCTTACCTAGGGCAGAATTTTGGTGGTAAACACTATCTGAATCTGTGGTCACCAGTTCTACACCTGGAGACTGATAAACTTTCCTTTCATTTCCAGTGTCAGCTTTGCAAGACACTAACAGACATTTCTACTGCTTATAGGAAAAATGAGCTGACCTTGAACCTTAATAGCTTAATTATAGTCTGCTTTAAAACATCTGAACTGCATGCTATTTTTTTTCTCTCATTTAGAACAAAACCATTATCTGTTTGATTAAGCAAAAGTGTGTGTGTGTGTATATATATAGCTTCTAACCTCTGGTTTAAATGACTTTGATGTTATCATTAAATAGAATGAATTTCTGCACTTCCTATAAAACACTGATATGATAAACTTTATAATAATGAGTCTACTAAATAATGTAATGTAAATTTAAATGCAAATAAGTGACTAAAGAACCGTCACTTCAAACAGTCTGTAAAATAGGAAATAAAAAGGAAGTAAAAATAAGGAAATAAAAGATCTTCTTATAGTAGCTGATATTGTTATGGGCAAACATTTGTTCTGGTACTTCATAATGTATTTATGACCTATGTACTATGCATTTTAAGCATGGGGCACTGTATCAGTTACACACAATTAGCTTGAACCACATCTGGGCTATGATGTCAGTAATGATGGGGGGATAATTAGTCTTGTGCTGAGAATGTGTGTATCACCATGAAAGAAGATAAAGGATAAATGAATGCAATATGGCATTTTTTAACCCCTTCCTTTGGTAGATCTTTGAGTCTTTCCTCATTGTTTCAATTACTTCTATTGATGTGTTTATTCATGTACAATTAAAAATTAGATTGCCTGGAAGTGGGTGTTTGCATCAGTCTACCTCAGGTAAGTAGTCAAGGTATCAGATGGATTTAAAGCTTCTGGGCCCCAATTTTTTAAAAAGCTGTTATTTTGTCTTCATGTTGCATGCATGTTGAACTGAGAGAATAACATTTAAGATTTACTTTTAACTGCTTTTCTGGCATGGGCATCAGTTGACTGAGATTTGCACTTTACATCCTGATGGGTTTCTGAAGTGTAGCCAACACAATTTTTATAAAAATTACTGGTGATGCAGCATGACAAATAATTGTGAAGCATTTACTTTTTTAATGTTAGTTGGACTAATTTTGGACAGATGACCATGCCTCTGTTATACCCACGGTAGGTTTAGACTAAAATGTAGACAGTGAGACTAAACTAAAATGTCAGGAGTTGTTCCAGCTGTGTCCAGTACGGTATTGAGGTGGCTGCAATTACGTTAAATTGTGTGCTTATGATGTTACTGGGCTCTGATGTTCCTCAGACAGGCACATTGCATGGTCTTGTTTTTTTGTGCAAAAGGCAGATGTAGGCCAGTGACTGTCTAATACAATTGTAAGAAGATTGAACAAGCAGTACGAATCATATGATGTGAATATAGTCATTATATCGGTCAATATTCACAAAATGGAACTACTTTATTGTGTTTTTGCTTCATGACCTCATTCCATAGACACGTTTGGAGAAAAATGCTGCAAACAAGAGAGGTGAAAATCAAGTCAAAGGTGATCCAGTGCTGTGTCACTGTTTTATACCAATTTATGTCTTGATCCACAGGTTACTATGCAAAATTGAGAACTTTGCAATTAAATTGAGAAATTTGCAGCAGGAATTAGTTTGTTCTCCAGATGAAGCAATCACTATGCACATGACAAAACGAAAAAATTGCATAAAGGGTATTTATGGCACAAGGAGAGGTTGTGTCATCAGCTCCCACCTGTTCAGCTACACTGGATTGTTACCATATATTGTTAATATTTGAAATAAAGCCATTATACCTTATTTACGTTCAGTTTTACCAAGGAATACGATAAACTTTGGTTTATCCGTGCTTCGTGCTACACTAAGTAGTTTCATTTATTCTGTGTCAGTTTGGCAAGGCATCGATTTGGCCCCGGGAATTCTGTTATTTAAAGTCCATAGGTTGATGTGGGCTGATCTACGTCGGCGCAGCGTTTATTTGACTGCGGCTCGATAAGACGAGCACGTGCCGCGCATTTCACGCAGCGCGGTTCGCAAACGTTTGCGGGTTCGGCGTCTGCGGGCCAAGAGCAAAATGGTGTGCCCGTGTATTTTATGGTACAGCGCGGTATAAGGTGTGCGTTCGAGTTGTGCCCGAGTCATGTCCTCCTCCAGCCTACCCGTACCGCACAGTATCCGTTGCGACGACAATGGAGTGCTTGATCATTAAGGCAACCACGCTGGTCCTTAATTTCTGCTGCATTCTGCTGTCTGGCACGGCGCTCATTTAGGTGTGAACTAAAACAATGGCTTGTTTTGTGAATGGGTATCGCGCTTCTTAGGAAGCACGCCTTCTTGGCGCTTCGCAATGCACGCAGAATCTTCCTGTCTTTATTATTATTATTATTATTATTGGAAATAACAGCAAACTCTTGTGCTGAGCGTACATGGAATTTGTCTCTATCGCCAATATGTAAAGGATGAGCCTCGTGCCGCGCGTTACCCTCTCGTGTTAATCGCCTGCCCAAGCGCGCATTTCGGCTGCACCCGGGTGTTAATCGATGGATCGGTTGATATTTCCAGCGAGCTGGAGGCTCGTTGCCTTTTATGGAAGGAGAGCGCTGCTCGGGTGCCATAGGCTCCCCGTCGGCGTCGCCTTTAACCCTTCCGCTGCTGAATTACTCTTGGTGACAGCACACAGACTCGAGTTCCGTCGAAAAGCACCGCGTGTTTCCAGCCTGCCTCGATGCAGCGGTCGATGGCGGCGATCAAGTAAAAGAAATGCAATACGTTTGCACCAGCGTGTAAATGATTAGTTTAATAAGCCAGGGAGACGTTTTGGTGTGGAGTCGCACGTGCGTGTGCAAGCATGTGGGTGGTCGTAATCCTCAGCCGATGGCATTTATATAAATAGATATATAGGGCGTGCACGTTTGTTGAGGAAGCGCGGAGACGGCGGGCCAGGGTGTGTTTCCCGGTTCACATGGCGTTAGTAGCGGAGCTGTGGAGACACCGCGGGGTTTGCGGACCCTCTACGCTGACCTACATACAGTATCTCCTCTTACAGTGGAAATCCGCCCACGATGCTTTGATTTGTCCACGGCCCACTCCGCGGAACCCAGTGGGCTTCGCTCCTGCAAATGTACCAATTACAGATGATTAAATTCCTTTCATCAGCGCTCTCGTATCTTAATTAACTGTGGAATGAGATGAACCGAGGCGAGTTCGCGCTCAGTATTGCTCATTCTTGCTTATTTTGTCGGCCACCGGGAGGAAATCCCATCATTTTTATGCGGAATGTAATATACCCTAGGCAGAAATTAAAGCGAATATCAATATGATACATTATTAATACCTTTGTCAATTCGTTAGACTAAAATGACATATCAGTCCTGGGGCAATAACTGTAAATGTTTAGCCATTTTGCTCATCATCTGATAACACTTCATGAGGTAGAGCACCTTCGTAAATGGAGGAATGGTATTCGTTAAAATGTCCTTTTTAGTAGGTAGTTCAGCCTTTTATTTTCTTCAGTGATGGATCATAAAATTAAAAAAAAAACACTCCATTGTTTCTTTAAGTTCAAATATAAACTCTACGTTTTTTCCTGATATCATGCAAGGAATGCGCTGCATTATCACTTAAATCCTGATATACTTCCAATAACCCTTTTATGAAGATGAATGTTGATGGAAAAATTTTCGTGCTATCAACACTCGATTAAAATGGTCACTTGCTTGGTGTTTCTTGCGCCATGACTTGTTTATCTAAGACGCACATTTAATGTCTGTCATGTGATGCCCTTCACACTCGTGCATCTCAGTCGTCTTTGTCCACAGCTGGACTGGAGCTGCTTTCAGAGCTTCTAACTTGTCTCAAGTTCAACACATACCTTGCAGTTTATGTATCATTACCCGCATACTCGTATGTCCAAAAAACGAGCGAAAGAGCCAACTGCACTGGTAAAATAGCAATAACTTTATTTTTTTTTATTGTTAGAAACGTCACTTCGAGCTATATTCATTTTTCACTTGGCTATGTTAAATAAAACGCAACTGTATGACAATGGAAGTTATAAACGAAGAAGGGTAGATAAGTCATAACTACAGCTGATCTTTAAACTATAATTAGGATTTTTAATGGGGCAGACGCTTTTTAAAAAATTTTTTAATAAATTTGATCTTGCAGTCACCGCTTCGTCCCGCTTCGAAGTCATCCAACTTTCTGAGAGCCTTTTTAACCTCGGGCACCCCGCCTCTTCCTTCTGACGTCACGGCTGTAGCTGTTGCACGAGCCGTCCTTTCCAGAGTGCACGTAGTACAGCCTAGTGGCAGAGAAAGAGAGAGAGAGGGAGGAAGAGAGAGAGAGCGAGTGCACACACTACAGCCTAGTGGCAGAGAGAGAGAGCGGGCGAGTGAGTGCATACTGTAGAGCCTAGTGGCGAAGAGAGAGGGAGGAAGAGAGAGAGCGAGTGCACACATTACAGCCTAGTGGCAGAGAGAGAGGGAGGAAGAGAGAGAGCGAGTGCACACACTACAGCCTAGTGGCACAGAGAGAGAGGGATCGCAATTTCTCTTCAGAGGAAAATTACCAGCGCAGTCAGGCGTCACGCTCCGCCGACGTTCTGGTCCCCCCGCGGCGCTCGCGCTTCACGACCGAGGTGACAATATGGAGCTACCTGCGGCGGGAGAGCACGTCTTCGCGGTGGAGAGCATCGAGAAGAAGCGGTTAAAGAAGGTAAAGGCTCGCAGCGGCGGCTACGGGAATGACGGTGCGAAAAGCCTCGTCCCCCGTTGATGGCATTACAGCTCCGTGATCTTATTTTACAGGGCAGGACGGAGTATCTGGTCAAGTGGAGGGGCTGGTCCTCAAAGTAAGTGTGCATATCTAGCATTGTTTCCGTATGTGTCACACGTGGTGCCAGATCGCATGTGTAACCAGTCGTGTTGACCTCCTTGTGGATGTTGTTGCCTTTTTTTTTTTTTTTTTTTGTACAAATCGGGAATGTGGCAGCGGGCGCGTTATGCGGCTTATTGCGGCCACGGATGCCATCACTAATGTATGCGGGGGAGGGGAGAGCGCGCGGCCGTGTAATTCCACTTTAATTGATTTTATGCTCCACCTGCGTGTGATGGACAAAGTAGCAAGGAAATTAAAGGGACGCACACTGTTTTCGTACTTTAAAGGTCAATGGAAGTTGTCCATAGTCCGCTCAGAGTGTGCTGTCCCATTTTAAGCATGCCTTGCACATGCCCGTTGTGCGAAAACGCCCCCCACCCCTTTATATTGGTTATTTTTCTAAAGTTTTTTTTTTATATAAGATTGTGCTATAATGGGCCTAGCATGTGAAAATATAAGGAATTAGGTGTTGAACTACACACAGAATGACAGTATTTACAAATGCATATTTTTATATCAGTAGTCACTTATGAAGGCACAGCTGTTAGATTGTATTCCGCCTGAAACCCTTTTCCAGATAATGACCAGGTAAGAGTGCCTAGGAGGACGGGGCACTTTGGCTGTTACCTCTATTGTAACCATTTTGTTTCTAGATACAACACATGGGAACCAGAGGAAAACATCCTTGACCCGCGGCTTCTCGTTGCTTTCCAGAACAGGTGAGACAGACGCCACAAGCTGACCTTCCTCAGCCAAGGTGGGAGGGGCCTGTAAGCGGGGGGGCGGGGCGCTGATTCCCCAGGGGAACTTGCTGTGTGTTCTTCTCATCCATGTGACACTCGTATTTTTTCCACTGTAGTATTTCGGCAACCAGCTTTTTTAAAAAATAAAATAACGGGGTCATACAGGGAAATTGTATTCATTTTCTGAATTCACGTATTCAGTCACAGTTACTGTGACTTAATTAATAGGAGACTAATTTTCATATAGACGTATTAAAAGAAAGCCTGTGGCCAAAGGTGGTGGGGATGTCAGTAGAAATAGCCTGCTCAGTCCACAGCTGCACATGGGATGAGGAAAATGCCAACTGCTTGAAATTCTTGAATCTTTGCTATTTTTTTTTCCACCCCACTTTCAGAATGTGAATGTGAAAATATGATTATTAATCACAACCACTGATGATGCTCGACTAAAGGCTACTAAATATATCACAACCCATAGCATTAAAGCGAAGTCATGATTTTTATTTAGTCAGTTTCTTTGTTTAGCATTTATATTTCAAATATAATTTTTTTAGTCTACATTTGAAGTGTCTATTTTATTTGCATTTAGACTAGAATACAGTATGAGCTATTGTGTTCTTCAGAGGGCGTAGTCAAACTTGAGCTGTAATTAGGCTCTGAACTGTGGCTGGAACTGAAAAGTTGCTTGCTGAATACTTATCTACTGTATAATTATACAGTATCTGTCAGTGTTTTGGTTCATACCATTAACAGCCAAATTTTACTGCACGTGTTTACTCGTAAACATACTGCACACAGCACCTTTCATGGTTTAAGAAATGTGAACGGCTAGTATTGACAAAACAAGTGAAAACCCAGTCTACAAAAACAGTGAGACTCTCCCTGGTTTGAAGGTTTCACATTCATTGCCTACATGACTGCCATTTTGAAACAATTACACCAGAAGCTTCTCCTGATTCGTGACATGTAATTAATTCTTGGAACAGAGTTTTGGGGGAATGTCCGATTCATTCATTCTGTTGTTTTTTTGCGGGTTTTAACAAGCCATCTGTGTACAGATACCATGAAACATACGCACTTTGCCGACAGTCTAGTGTTAAAAGCCAAAATTACAGCAAAATGAAAACTTACTGATATAAATGGCTTGGTTGTCTTTTTGATCTGCATTTGGCAGAAGACCCAGTGACTTAATTTATGAATATGTCTCTTGAGGTTCCCGCAAAACCATGTTGCAATGATTAGTCCACAAAGTGTGAGCCAAAATGGAAGAGCAGTGAAAAAGAAAAATAAGAACCAAATACTAATCCTGCAGTTACTTATGTTGAAAAAAACTTTATTGGAATCTTTACAGAAATGTTTAAGTGTAGCTAGGCTTCCATGCTCATTGAGTTTTTGACCAATACATAAGCACTGAAAGGAGCTCCAGGAACGCTGTTCTCCTGACCGTTTCAACCATGGAGGATTTGGGTGCTTTTGTAATGTTTGGGACATGATGTGGGATCATTCTTTGCATTCGAAAGCAATATTAAAACAGTGAAACAGTTCATGGCCATTCTGAGAAATGCCCTGCCTGTAATGTAGTAATATAGATCATCTTCCTTGCTGGGAGGGGTTTTCCTCCCTGGACATAACATAATTAGAGTAGAGAGGGAATGTTGTTATCAGGTGTATAAGAAGCACTGTTGTTACTATTCATATGTCAGGCTTGTTTAACATATGGGTGCCTGTTTGGAGAGGATGGGGGAAGAGTGCTGGATTACTGGAGAATCTTTGCTGACTCCATGGTGACATTTCCCAGTGGTATTTCCCAGGGTGTTGCCCAGTAAGGATGCTTTCCATCTAATGTTTCTGAAGCTTTATATAAAGCAAATAAAATGTACAGTTACATTTTGAATTACATTTCCAGGGTGAACAAAGTGTAGAAACATTAGAGCACATGGCAGTTCTCTCATTAAGAATTGCCATTCATTGCACTAAGTGGTGTCTATTGTTCTTTTGTTAACAGGGAGAAACAGGAGCAGCTGATGGGATATCGCAAACAGGGACCCAAGCCCAAACACCTCTTTGTGCAGGTAACTGCAGTTTCAATTGTTCAGCATGAAGGAAGAAAAACTTAGATATATTGCCTTTCATTGCCAGTACATTATTACATGGTTACCTGGTTGTTTTGAGTAAATTTGCATGTGAGTCATGTTGAGTTCACATGGTATATGTCATGGCTTTGTATAAGAGGGAAAGTTTTTATCCTCATATATTAACCTTGTAATTTTGCAGTTTCATGAAGTTTTCTGGTACTAGTGAATTTATAGATTTGCCATCAGTTTGCACGAAGGCAGTCATGTTGAAGCGTAGGTAACAGTAGATTTGTTACAAGGAAGCGTATCAGGAACTCTGCAGCCAACTCAGTTAAAACCCTCTGTGCAGGAGGATTAATTCATGCAAGAGTCACACCTTTGTCACAACTGTCAGTTACAAATGTCAGAATTAGATGAATGGATTATCTGTTGGGCGTATGCATTAAGTCATGAGTGTGTCACTTTAATGACTATTCCTGTCAGCCTAGGTCACAGTGACTGAAACAAAGAGCGAAAGTGTCATACAATACTACTTCAGTGACAAAGAAGGGTCTGTTCCTCTGTTGACATGTACTGTTCAATAACGTACAAGTACAATACAGCCAAATCAAAAACACATCCAAACCCATTATATTATCTTGCTTTTGGAGGAAAATGACTGTTAAATCCAAGTTGTAACATATGTTTAGTTTGGAAATGGCAAGGCAGTTTGATTGTGTGATAAAAGTAATGCCTTATTTTATTTCACTTGGCTGCTGAGGCTTAAACATTTTTTATAAATCTGTGATTTTTCCCCTGACAAAGATAATTATATTTGTGCTGCATTTTTGTTCTTCTCATTCTAGCTTCCTTCCTTTGCCAGGAGATCTAGCCTCTTCTCTGAATTTCAGGAGGCACCCTTGGATGAGGACCACACTTCTAAGCTGGACCCAGTCAAGATCCACCCCCAGCCCCATCAATACCAACTAAACAGCAAAAAACATCATCAGTACCATTCCGGTGGCAAGGAAAGCCAGGCGGCGGAGCAGCAGGCTAATGGAAAGAAGAAACATTTCTATCAACTTAACAGTAAAAAGCATCACCATTACCAGCCAGACCCAAAAATATATGATATGCAGTATCAGAAGCCCAAGGAGGTCAAAGATCAAGAGCCCACAAGTCTTGAGTGGAAGCTGCAAAAGAAATTAGCTTGTGACAAAACCTCAGGGTGCCTGAGTAAAATGAAAGACCTCTCCCTGGAAATGAAAAGGGGGCCTCCTCTACCTGGAGGTGACACTAGGGAGGCTGCTTTCCCTAACAGTGTCAACAGTAAGATGAAGATCATCAAAAACAAAAACAAGAATGGCCACATTGTCATTGTCATGAGCAAATATATGGAAAAAGGTACACGGGATGCAAGCATCAAAAATGGGGATTTGTCTCGGGCAGAAAAACCACTACATGCAAACCAATGTGAGGTTAGCGGTCCAGACAAATTCACAGATAGGACTGCAAAGGATGAGGGTCATGTTGTGGAGCCCAGTATCAAAGACAATAATGAGAATGTGATCCCCAACGAACCATCTAAACAGTCTGATAGCCAATCCTCCTTAAAATGTAGAGATATCCATGAGGACAAGCTCAGTGAACCAGAGCAACATGAAGTGGGCTTGGCTGTGAGTCAGGGGGCGCTGCCAGAAAAGCAGCCCTCAAAAGTGAGCATCATGCCAGATAAGCCTCAGGCCCATATCTCCTCTTTGGCAGATCAGGATGGGAAGCAGCCTGCTCTGATGGCAACCCGTCTCCTCAAGCGGCGCCACTCCGAGCCGGTGGAAAAGCAGGAAGGGTCCAAAGTGTTCCTCAGCTCCCCTGCCAGTGATCCACAGCTCAGCAACTACCATTCTGACTTCCTGGACTCTGGCTTGGAGGAGCCCATTGACTTGAGCTGTGTTAGGTCCAAACTAGGATCAGATTCATTTACTAGGACCAAGACCCCTGAGGCAGAGGACTTACCTAGGACTAAGGATTCTGCCTTTAACTTTAAACCTTTCTTGGGAAACATCATCATCACAGATGTGACCACAAACTGCCTGACTGTCACCTTTAAGGAGTATATTTCTGTGTAAGAATCCTTTGTGATACAACTAAAGAAGTATAAACACAAAGATGTTAAATTGTATATTATATATAAAAATTAATATCTGTACATATAGATGAAAACTATTTATCCCAAAGAGGGAAGCTGATGTTTTCTGGAGTGCTTGTAGATACATGTAAATGCCTGTGTGGTTTTTAAGTTCTCTAAAGTATGTATAGCAGTGTACTTGATAGCAGGTGCAAGAATTCACTGTTTTACAGTAGCTAGATGGGAATTAGTACAAAGCATGATGGGAGAAGGTGGGGGGGGTACGTTATACCTCAGATTAAGAGCATGCACACATACAGTTCCCGTAGATGCTTTGTTACTTGACCACGATTGTTGGTAACTAATATTACTTTATGCTGTCCTATGTTATACCACATAATGAAAATTATTTTTTTGTGGCAGAGGGTTTGACATAAAAGTCTGTCCTTGCTATGGGTCAGTGTGTCATGTAAGCTGGCTGAGTAAAAATTGGACAGTTTATTCTACATTTAAAATTCATCATTGGTCTGATCAGTCTCATCACATATTGTTGAACTCAAAAATGAAAAGTATGATTCATCTGAAAGATGGACTCTTGTTGATCTTATGGCCTAGGAAAGGAAAGAAGAGAAGGAGTTAGAACAGGGTATTACTGTTTATGAAGAATTGATCAGTGAAACCTTCGGTACAGTTGATCATAAAAGATATATTAATTGGTGGTTAATTATCACTGTTCCTTTGCTATTTTAAAACAAAATAGCAGGCAGGGAATAGTTCATTGGTAACTTTGGTTAACAGGATGGGGCAACATTATTTGTTGACCATTATTCTTACCTTTGACTGTATTAGGTGGTTTTTGTCAAATTTTTAAGAACATACAGTGTTCACGTTGATAATTTTAAACTGCGATACAAAGAAAGGACTTTCAGGATTTCAGTGTGGTCGTAAGTCCATTTCCTTAACCACTAACTCGTACCCATGTGTATGTACTAACTGAGCTGTCTGTGTTACCGAAAATATTTTCCCTTTATGTATTTTTGTGAAATATTAACTGACATGTAGAATAGCTGGAAAATTATTTTTAGCAGTCCAGTTAGTCTGCTGCTTTAGGATACAAAATATAACTTTAGGCTGCCTGTGAATTTTTCATACCTTGGAACACACTGACCTTTCTGTCAATGTTACACATGTATGAATACTCTGCAAAGCAGGGTTGGGGGTTTTTTTTGTATTTTTTTGTTTTTTTTTTTACTGCTGAATGTTCTGTTTCATGCCAAGTCAGTGGGGAGATCACCCCCATTTTATTTGCCTTTGCCACAGGCCTGCATTTCTAACATGTAGAAACCACGATTTTCTTACTGTTCAAAATGGTTGCAACATTTTTCTTACTCTACTGACTGTATTAAAAATGTAACTTCTGAAGAGCTGGAAAAATTACATAATGACTGCGTTATCTGCTGTGTTCTGCAGTCCGAAAGAATGATTATAATAAAAACAGAAATTTTCATTTGCCACATCAAATGACTGAGTTGCTTTGCACTTGCAATGAATTGGGACTTCATTTTATTTAGCAGAAATCTGCCTTTTGCATTTTTGTGTTTAGACAAAACAAGAAAATGGTAAAAATAGTCTCCCAATTGAAGAAGTGTCTGTGTTACACACTTTTGTTTCGGCCAAATGTTTTCTCTTACTGCCTTTATTGATTGTTTTGTGCAAGCAGAACGTAGGCTCTTCTGTGAACAGTTGTTCTGCATTAAAGATCGTGTTTTTAAATCTTGAAGTAGTGCGTCTGACAGTCCGGGGCTATAAACCTCAATGTGATCGTGGTTAAGCTGCTGTGGGAATAACACATTTAACATTCACATTCGGTCCAGATGTCGCCAGGACTGGATTTCTCAACAACGCCGCATGGTTGCTTGTCGGTTCCGGTTGAATTACTGAGATTTTGGCCATGGAGAGACCCCGTTGTGAGTAAGCCGTCGCACTCGACCTCAGCCCTCAGGTTTGGCACAAGGAGTCACATCACCGCAGGAGCTGTTGGGCGCAGCTTCTCGTGTGGTTCAAAAGCACGTTCCTCAGCAGGTGAATTGGGTTTACATGGAGTCTTTTCGGAAGTCCTGTGTGGAAGATCGCAGGCTTCCTTCAAGCAGGCCCACGTCCGGCCGATAAGTTGCGCTGAGGAGATTGGCGCAGCCGGCAGGTAAAGACCGACGGCCAGCGCGCAAGACTTAAAACTTAAATTTAAAACTGCACCGTTATCGCTCCGTTAAACTTTGACTTTTCAGCTGTTTCAGGTGAAACCGAAGTCGTGCTCCGTAACTGCCATGCGCAGCAAAGAAATTGCTTAAAAAAAAACTTTGCTCGATTAAATAAACCCACGATTATCGCTTTGCGCTGGGAGCTCAGTAGTGGATCCCGCAAACGTTTTAAAGCAAATACATTCAAGGTAATAACTAATGTGTGGTTAAAGATAATATGCATGATTTTAGGCGGACACCGAGGGTTGAGTGAAATAGGCTCAGCAGTACTATTCGGCTAAATGGTTCATGAGAAAGAACCTGGAAATCGATTCGCTTTTCGCAGCTCGCTGTCCCATTAGTCTAATCGGGGTTTTTTTCCACTTCGTTTGTCTTCCCGTGTTTGCTAATGGAAACAAATTAACTCTTTCGCTTGCGTAATGACAAACATTGCCCAACACAGACGCCCACAAATTCAAAAAAAAGCTTCTCCATTAGACAAAAATATATTTTCTGAATATTGTACGCGCGTATTTGGAATAATATATGTGTTGATTCGGGATTACAATAAAATCGCATTTCAACTATGCTAGTACTTAAAATAACTGCCATGTTCCTCTGGTTTAGAAATATGGTGTAAAATACTGTAGTGTATGGGCAGTACGTTACAAACGTAAAGCAAACGAGTTTCAGCATCATTTCTTATTCCACGCAGTCCAAGCCCTGGTTGTGCTGAAACATCGCGCTCTCCAGCTGTATAAATGTGATCAGATCAAATTTATGGCTGCCGCGTTCTGCGGATACAATGTCGTCAGCTAAAATGGCGGATTTTACTCTAGAATAGTCGCGCCGTCGATTCGCTCTGGTAACGAGCGGCGCTCCTGCAACGCTCTGCGGCGAGGCACAGCTGGGCGATCTGATCGCACCTAGCCGAACCGCAGCTTTTTCTTTTTACCATAGCGACCATTTTCTATGGCGCAGAGCCCGCAGAAAAGCTGCTTTCAGGGCGTTTTGTTCGCGGCGAGAGAAAATGGCTGTCCCTGTGACAGCCCAGCGCCGGCCGCGGCGGCTCCACGGGCCGTGAGATCCGGGGTCGGGAGCCGTCGGCCAGGATACCCGCGTTAGGGCGTGGGTCGGACTTATGCGAACCTGAAGCGGGCAAATAATCGAATATATGTTCGCCTTATTCATTTAATTTAGTTATTAAGCACAATTAAAAGAAACTACTCACAATTCTTTTGCAGTGAAAAAATTACAGTTTGATGGTTATTGTACTATATTATTTTAAGTGTTATTTCTGTTCCACTAGCGGAAATAAGTCTCTTATTATAGCGCGAAGCAGATGCCGGGGTTTACCTTGCTCATTATTTTTCTAAACAGGTAACCGATAGTGTAACTTGGGAAATTCCAGTTCTGATCTGTTAATAGTCTGTAGCACATAGTTTTGGTGCTGCAAGTATTTGTGCAAGTTTATTTTGCGGTATTGCCTTAGGCATTTTGTTTTGGTAGTCGTATGGCATTTCTCAGCATCTCCACACATGACTTGGGGTTCCTTGGCGTTTCACTCTGAAGTTTTTTAAACGTTGTGCATAGCCAGTAATTTGACCGTTGAAGTGGCAATTCGAAGTGAAATCGAAAATATGGTAATTTTCCAGTTACTTGGATGCTAAAATCACGAACCGTTTGAGCGATTCTACCACAGTCAGCCAATTCAATCCGGTCTGAACAGCTTCTCTAAAATAATTCAGCATCAGTTTTGGTTTTAGTGATCGTGCTAGGAAGCACACGACATATAAATTAGGCTACATTCAAGACGAACGGAAAAGAGTGGCGAGTCGTGCCAAAAGTGGACTTTTGCGTACGTCACGTCCAGCTGCTGTCACGTTTATGTACCATCGAGCTGAGGCTGAAGATTGTCAAAGTTGCGCACCCACGTCACTCTTGTAAAGCATCGTCTTAGATCGCCTTATCCTTTCTTGCATCCAACAATAAATCATTATTAATAATTATGCTTGGCTAAAGGATTGCAGCGCTTAGTGCCATCTAGGTGCCAATCTCAGGGCAAACGATCATCCGTGATCGACCCACAGGGCTGCAGTGAGGTCTGCGACTCATGTCATAGCGACCGTTTGTTGGGTGTTGAACCAGTTGGCGGGGCGAGTGAGCCGCACCCTACGGCGAGATAACATCCTCATGCTTTACTCTTTTTAAAAGTGTAGTTATCTTTTCGAGACGCCAAGAAACCGGCCCATCTCGGCAGATCCAACGAATTAAAGCGTTACGGTGCGCTAAGTGTTGAAAGGGAATTATAACGCCAAATAAATTCAGACTTCATCCAACTTCGTACAAGTTAGAGCAATGAAATCATCTTCGTGGAACATGTTACTTCTGTAGTCTTATGTCGTCTCCCCTTGACAGTCAAAAGAAGAGTCCTGGGCTGGCAAGGAAGCGCTGTTGCCCAGATACGAGAGAACCAATAACATTTTAACAAGTCGACTATGTATCCATATAGGGCTGTCGGCAGGGCTCGCGCCTCGGCCACCTCGAAAGGACCCCCGCAGCGAATCTGCGCACGAGCCCCGAATGCACATATTTAGGTTTAGAAAACGAGAAAAATTCACCTTTTTGTGCGGCCATGTGGTGGCTCTTGGTTTAAACTGAAAGTGCGGCTTTAACTTTCCTTACGCCTGCAAAGTTTTCATTTCAGTCTGCTCTACAATATTTACACGACGGTGCAAGAGTGTTGCTGCATTAAGGCAAGCAATACGCAAATGTGGATCCCTCCTGTCCAGAAGTCTGCTCATTTCGTTACCACCGGTTCTTTTCATTTGGCTTCTGACACGTTTATGTGGTTTTATTAGCTCATGTGTGTACTGAATCGGCCCATCTTTGATGTCAGAATGTAGCAGGCTAATATTCCGCTCATAAGCATCATTCATTTCTGTCAGTTTCCTTCCATCCAAAGTTAAATGCGGTCATCGATACGGGGTCACATTCCGTTTCAAGGCAGGAAACTCGCAATAAAATTAAGTTAAGGTGAGATCTGAAAGTTGCTCAGAATATGCCTATCCCTAGTATTTTTCAGTAGCTGACAATGTTAAGCACTTATGACTTAAAGTAACATATAATAAATTAAGAAGAGGTGCCCAAGTTGATGCATTCGCCAATATTTGTAGTTTATGAAAAACAACCGCAACCACTTATTTAGCTCACAAACTCCTTGAGTCACACTTTCTAACGGTGCCCTAATCTGTTACACCCAGTGAAAACTGTGTGCCCTGAATCTTGGGGGCCGGATCCAGGTTGTATATTATTTTCCCATTTAACAAATATGTATTATACCTCTGATCTGCACTTATGAAACTTTTATGTTTTGTAAAGATACCGATATAACAGTCTGTACTAGAATATGTGAAGTAAAGTTACTATAACAGATAATGTTGTATCAGATACAGTCATTATTTGTGAAATTGTATTTTCGGGCGTTTAGCTTTTAGCAATTATTTGCAGGCCCCCTATTTTAGTACAATTCAGTAACAGAAGAAAAACAGTTGAGTGGAATTGAAATGAAATAGGAAATTATGGAATTATTTTAAAGGAAATCAGCCATTGAATGTAGAAAGTCAGCCTTGCTGCTGGGGTGAAAAAAGTTAATGCCTTATAATTTATTGGACTTTTTAAACATTTAATTTTATTCCTTGCATGTCAGACCTCGCTTTTAACACGCCTTTGACTTCTTCCATTGGTATTCAAATTTCTGTTTAAATAGTATTAATAAAATCCAAGATGAGAGAGAATACTACAAAATCTCAGATGATAGGAAGCAAAAATAAAGCCTTAAATATCAAAAATAAAAGCGTCTGTTTATTTGAATAGGTCTATAGAAGACAGAAAATACCAAGTGCATTCTTAAAAAAATATTATTAAATACAAAGTACTTATAAATAAAAGTGATTATATTTCTAACACAAAATCGCAATCATAATCCGTTAACAAAATTGTTACATTAATCCTGTCCTAATCTACACAATTTTTGCTCTTTTTTAACGGTTCGTGAATAATCGGTAAGTGGCACTTTAAGTCGTTTTTAATATTCAATTTTAATAGTGAAGCGCTAATTCTGATGAATCGCGATGCATGGTAACTTTTTGTCCTTAACATTATTTTTAAAGCATATTAAAATGAGCTAAATTGGTGTGTACTTCTGTACAAGTAATGAAGGAAATGTAAGATTTTCATAAAAATACCAGATAATTGTTGAACTGATATACAACTGAATAACAAGGGCTTTTACTCCAATTAAGTGCAACTAATAGGCTGCAAATATCCTAAACTGGGAATTCGAGAACCCAGTAACTTATTCACTGCAGTCAGTCTTTCATTGTTAAAACTCAGTGTGCAGTTTTCTCATTAGTGCAGAACAGCAGTTATCTTTCAAACATTTGTTCTTGCTTTTGTTTGCTTCCGTGAACGTTTCTTTATCAGTTGGTCTCGTCTGTAGACACAAGGACAGACACATGGCTGTGAATTATTCATATTTAATGAAACTTCTATGAATCACAAGTCGGACTGAGTATGGCAGATGAATGGTGCACTCTGGTTTATTAGTTCATTGCTGAAAACGTAACCCTTTTCACTGTCAGGGTAAAGACAGACACTTGCATATTAGTTGAATTAAGATATATAATTGTGCGTAGTTTCAAAAAAGAATTATTACGTTTCGTTAGCTCTTCCGTTTCATGAACGCTTGCCGCGTGAGACAATGAAAACGGACATCTTTGCGTTACGTAATATTGCGAATTCTGTCCGCGAGCCTCCAGCTGAGGCGAGTTCAAAGGCTGGCGGGGGTCCAGCACAAGTAGGCCTGAATACGGCTACCGAGCTTCACACACACGCGCCGCTGGCACCAAGGGCAGCAGCAATGGCACTTGCACAAATAACTTCTCCCAGTTTTTCGGCCACGAAGCAACGCAACTCTTGGCTTGCGTCGTGTTTATGTGACATTGTTTGTCTTTCGTTTTAATTCATTGATCACCAGGGCTGTTACGCGTTGACTCGACCGCTCCGCCACGCTGCTGTGCTGTAACTACCTTTCGTAGTTATTCAAGGTGATTTAGCCTAGGTTTAGCCTAACTTAATTCGGGGTAACGAGTTGTTGATCAAATTGGAAAAGAACGTATGGTTTTTTTCAGACACATAAATTAAACATTTTTTAAAAGTAAAAACACTTTGCGCTCACCGAAATACCCACAGTTAAAGATAAAAAAAACTACTTTGTATTATTATACTATTTGTGTCTACCGCATATTTTCAGTAAAGGCGTCATTTGCTAAACACTGAAAGCGGACTGTTTAGCTCCTCCCCTCACGTAGCAATCCCCGGACACCTCAGCCAATGAGCTTCTTTAAAATTGTTCCACCGACGGGGGTTCCTTAGCAACGCACAAAAAAACGTCATGACGTTTCTTCTGGTGTGAGTATTATGGGATGTCTGGAATTAAGGTCTGAATGTGGAGAGAGAAAATATCACGGAGACTGAAGTAAACATGGAGCTGTCCGCGGTTGGGGAACGGGTTTTTGCGGCCGAGTCCATCATCAAACGCCGGATAAGGAGAGTACGTGTGCAAGGAATTAATTTCGCTTTAGCAGATGTGCCAGCCGTTCGTTTTCGCACCAATTCCGTGACATTTAGGCTTGTCTAAAGTGTTTCTCCCTCTTTTCCGATCACAGGGGCGAATGGAATACCTGGTGAAATGGAAAGGCTGGTCTCAGAAGTGAGTAACGACAACGCAGCGTGTTCGTTTGCCCGCATGTGTACGACATCGTTTGCGTAGAGGCCGGGGGTTTTGCGCCAGGGGAGCGCGGCGCTAGCTAGCGAGCGAGCTTAGCAGCGTAGCTATGCGAATGTGTAGCCGCTAGCCAGGAACCTGCGGCTGCATTTGATGAAGCGCAGCGCCGCGGCTAGTAAACGAGCTAACCGGATCGCTCCCTCTTCCTCCACCTCCTCCTCCTCTTTGCTGCGTGTAGGTACAGCACATGGGAGCCCGAGGAGAACATCCTAGACGCGCGGCTTCTCGCAGCCTTCGAGGAGAGGTGAGGAGATGAGGATGACGATGATCACAGCAGGCCGCGGCGGGGAGGGGGGCGTGGGGGTGGGGGCGCGTGCTTGCGCGCGCGCGTACGTGTGTGTCCTCGCGACTGCGCCACGCTCGCGTGGGAGCCCCGTGGTGATCGACGCTGTTTGCAGGGAGCGCGAGAGGGAGCTGTTCGGACCCAAGAAGCGAGGACCGAAGCCGGAGACGTTCTTGCTGAAGGTGAGCCGGCTGACGGGGGCTGAGGCGCACGCAGCTTGTGACACCTGACGGTCGCTGTTACGAACACGTGTGCGACGTTTTACTTTTGGTGTCATGAGTGCGGGGGGTATGCGGTGTGATGTGTTTGGCTATTTTGGTGAACTGCGGCAGCTGGTTACAGTCAGCAGGTGGTCACGCATTTAGAAACTGGTTTGATGAAAGGGAAATTGCTCACAGGCTTTGTAAAATCGGTGCTGTTTCTTTACGTAAGTGCTTTGAGTCTTGGTTCTGTCGACACTCTCTTGTAGGCTCAGGCCAAAGCTAAGGCCAAAACGTATGAGTTCAGGAGCGATATGACACGAGGGGTTCGGGTCTCGTTCCCTGTTCCGGAACCCGTCATTACCCCGCGAGCTCGTGAGGGATTACGGACCGTGGTACCTACGCTTTTCCCACCCAGCACGGTCAACCGTGGGGAGAGTGTGCGAATCAGACCTCCGGAACCAGACCAAGGCCACCGCAGTTCTGAATCGCCAAGGCCAACGGTCGCTGAAGGATTCTTCGGCGGCCCCAAGAAAAGAGGACGTAAACCCAAGTTGCGTTTCTTTGATGGTCCGAACAGCAGCTCCTCGACTGTGCCTGCCAAGAGGGGCAGACCAGAGGACCAAATGGTTTATCACCCAGCCAAAATGATAAAACACAGTCTTCCTGAGGATGAGAAGCAGGACCTGAGCGTTATTCAGTTGTCACGAAAACACAAAGGAGATCCAGCTTATGCCCAGACACAGCTTCGAGCTCAGTCAAGTGGGGGTCTGCCGAAGTACGTGTCAGACAGCAGTTTCCACAGAGCTAGCTTTGGGATGCAGAGCTGCAGGACTAAGGAGTTACCATTTAACATCTCGTCTCAACCTCCCAAACTAAAGCACTCCTCCAAAAATAACTTGCATCAAGTGAATGGCCCCCCACAGAGGGACCCCCCATCCCCTGTTGCTAGCCGGCCAGTGCCCAGGGATTTTGGAGAAACCACAGAAGATTCATGGAGTCCATGTCCAAACAAGGTGGAAAAGGTTGTGGTGACAGATGTGACCACTAACTTTTTAACTGTGACCATTAAAGAAAGTAGCACAGACAAAGGATTCTTTAAAGATAAAGGATGATTTCCCCCCCCCACTTTTTTTCATTTTTATGTGTAAGAACTTACCATCATATTTATTTTGAGAATAGTTTAATCATTTGACACTTTAATTTTGTAAAACTGTACAGAAACTTTATGTGAAATTTAAGTGATCTGAAATGTGTACATGTAGGGTTTGTATATCACAAAATGACCAAATTTAATGTCCATTCATAGACTTAGTAAAAATAATGGTTTTAGGATTGCATGTACCTTACTATTTTAGCTGTATGCAAAATTGTAAGTGTGCACAAAGATGAAAAGATTAATGAATTGTGGCAATGGTTTTTTTTTTTTTTTTTTTTTGCTCAACTTTAATAGGTTGGGCTTAAAATGAATAAGCTTGGGTGGCATTTGCATTTGTCTTCTTGGAGTTTTCCAAGGAGAAGGAAAAACAGTAAATGGGCATTGAAAAACCAAAGGAATTTCATAATGATTTAAGGTTGAGGAGAAGCTACTTCTGTTTTCGAAAAGTATTAAGGGTAACGTGATAAAAGAAAGTATTTAAGTAAAAGATTACACATTTCATTCTTTTTATGATGGTCAGAAATTTCATTGATAAATTCCATTGTTTAATTTTAATCCTCAGAACTGTGCAAATCTTGACAATTTTTACTGATGTTGCAGTCCTTACATAAGTCCTTAAAAATGTGATACTGAGCCCAGTTTGTCAGGCAGGTCATCTGATAAAGTCCGTACTGCTGCCTTGAATTTAATATTTCGGGAACCTTAAATGATTTATGCCCCCCCATTATATATTGCTGATAGATTTGTAGGCCCATATTTGTTTTTTTGCCCTTCCTATCATGATTGTATAAATATCCTCCCTTTCTGGATCATGTGATAAACTGTTCTCACATGATGGGCTAGGTCAGCCTCTCTTTTTGCCAATCGATATTTCAGCTTTTCAGTTCCGATGGTGGTTAAATTTTCACAAACTTTCTAAGGAGCCTTTGATCTTGCATTAAAATGGACCGTTCTGGTACTTCTCCCCAACCCATGTATGTATTACCTGCTGTTAATAAGCTCTCGTTTTATATGTACCGAAAATCTCCATTTTATATCTCTGATTATGGATTTCCTTTCTTTGAAACCATACAAAAATTTTCTAGTGTTTATAGTTTATTTTGCATATGATTTTTCTTACTGATCCTAACAGTTAGAATAACGACTAAGGTTGGTGTTTTTCCCTGCTTAATTTAGTGCACTTAAAAAGAATAATAAAACTGCCATTTTAAGTGTTATTTCGGTTTTCTTGTTATCGAAATAAAGTTCAAACACAAGTTAAATTGTACGGAAGTCCTTTCTGTTCTGTGTAACGCGTCGAGAGGCGCTTTTTCCACGTTTGGGAATCAAAGTAGGAATGATGAGCTGCAACGTTTCGGAAGCTTAAACAGCACAAGAAAAATAAATGCTAAATATAGAAAGCAAAATGCTGCCTTCATAAGGCAATGTCCTGGAATTGCCAAAGAGTTGTTAAAGTACAAAAATGTATGCAAATAACTATTTTAATCCGGTTGAATTATCCGATTAATTACACGGATTACAGTGGAAATCCTTTTGTCGGATTATTATAATCGCATGAAAATGATAAATGTATGCATCGGTGGGCCTCCTTAAATAATTGTCTACTTTTAATGCTTCTCTTTATATGTATGTGTGTAGTTTGCGTTGCCAAATTTTGCAGTAGCTCTTGGATTTGCGCCGCTAAAAATGTTTGCATTCATTTTTCTTTTGTAAAATGACAGAAAAAACGTTTTAAGCGGGAACCAACCGTCAAGTTAATCAGTTATTTACTTTAAAAAAATCTTATTCCAGGCGTGTAGTTTATGCGTTTATTATTATTTAAATGCAGTTTTTTTATTTCCTACTTTGTACGTTCTGTTCTAGTTACTGTTATTTTTGTGACGTACAAACATTTTAAATACTTCCTGTAAATACAGCTCATGAGGAAGATGTGGCGCGGTGGGGTGTGTGTGTGTGGGGGGGCGGCTTTTTCTGTGACGCACTTGTTTAGGATATTAAACAAATAGTTTTGTACCAAAAACGTTTTAAAAAATAAAAATGAACCTGTTCTACAAAGCGCGGTAAATTGTTAAGGGTGGACGGGTCAATAAGAACTGAGTCAGTACTCAGTACTCGGGAAATTACTCTTTCAGGGAGGTCTGAATGGAGCTGTAAGTGTGTGTGTGCGTGTGTGTGTGTACGCGGTCCCCAAGTGCCTCCATCCGTCATCATTCATCATCATCAGTCTTGGCTGCCGGCTTGTCGTGCCGCACAGCAGCGGGTCCCTCCGAACCGCCGTGGTTGCACATCTTACGCCGATCGGGTGGTTCGCCCGTCCACTTTCAGTCACTGTCAGCCTCGTACTTCAAAGTCAACAGAGTTACGCTGTCAGACATCCGAATTAATCTCCTTTAACTACGTTTAAAAACAGCAAAAATGTGTAGCGTTCATGCACATTTGTTCCCATTTGACTTCACCCAAGACTGGTAATGATAATGACGATTATAGCGGGAAAAAGAACACTTTTGAGCTTTTACTGTTAATAATAAATGAGAGTATTTTCCGAATGCGCTTAAAAAGTCACTGCAACAACTTAGGAACCAAACTGCTGCAGGAATAAAACGCAGCGCTGAGGTCGCCCGAGCGTCTAACGCTCCTTGGGCGCCTGTTCGCGGGGGGTGTTTAAAGCACAGCGCCGTTGGAGTGAACGAGAAGAAGTGAGAAGGTTCATTGGGCAGCACAGATGCGGAACTGCAAGCCAAGCCCCAAATGTGCGCGACGTCCTCCACTTCGTGCGCATCTGCCGCCGTTTTATAGAAAATGGCGTTTTCACTACGTGTGTCGCCTCCAAAGTAATGCCTCCGAACCTAAAAGGAAACCGCAACACAAAACGTAACTAAAACCACGTGCCTGCTGTATTTTTGGTATCCGACCCACTGAAATATAATTCAAGACACCCGACAAGCACAGACTACCCCTGCCATCCGTTTTTGAATTCATAGTTTAATGGCACAAGATGTTTTATTGGCAGGCTATGATGGGAAGCTTTAAATCACGTTTGCATATTTCATTTACGCTTCTACATGCTCACATGTAACTGCAAACCTTACAAGACTGAAAGGAACTACATGCCAAAACACGTAGTTTAACTTTAAAAGTACTTTCACAACAGAGTTTTTGTAGATTTTTGTTGAGGGATTATGATGGATAAAATGTTACACTTCTATAATATGCAGAAGGTGAAGAATGAATAGAAGAATGAACGTCAGCCCTAAATTCTTGACAAATCTCATGTTCTTACGATCGACCGCCCATTTTTCCCTTTTCTAGCGCCCCCTGCTGGTTTATGCTGAGCATTGCAATGCTGTCCGCTTTTTCTAAACATCTGGATTATCCGACTTGTAAATCAGTGTAAGAACAGCAAACAGGGTGCAAATCCCCCGAGCATCCTTTACCTTACGTCAGTTAATAAGGAGAATATCTGCAGTTTTAGTAATACCTTAATTTGATAAATGTTCCTGTACAAGAACCAGTTTAGATGGTTAGAAGAAATGTAAAAAATATTATATAGTGTCATTTATATATCATTCTTAAATATAGGGTTAGGGGTTTACGTTAAAGGTTAACTTTATGTGATACATTAAAAAAATTGTATGGCCTACTTCGTTTTTGAGATTCTGTTTTTTATGTTTTTTAATTAAAAAAAACCCTCTGATTTGGTTTCTGCATGATTTAGCAAATACTGCGAAGTTGATGGTGACATTAAAAATGCAATTCCCGGGACACAAGTTTTCATGCGTGACAGTCTGTGTTGTACAATTTATTGCCCGAAAAAGAAGCCGTGTTATTTATTACCTGATATTTTTTTGGCTGGACTATTTTGGTCCCGCCGTGTGTCAGCATTGAACTTTGACACTGGGGCAGGTGAAAGAGGAAAAAATGAAGGGCACAACAGCAGTCTGTAGTCTGGGTACTGAACCAAAAATACCTTTAAGTTATTTCCTTAAACCATTCTTCCAAAATTATTTTTCAACTACTCAAGGTAAAATATTTCATTTTTTGTACCATTTAAAACTTTTAAGGCTTTAAGGCATTTGAAGGGAATCCCTTTTAAGTAAGACACATCAGAACAAGTTTAATATATGCCTTGTTTTATTCCTCAGAAGCCTATGGTGCTAATGCTTGGAGCAAAGCTGTCAAAAGCACAGTTTTTTTGGGGAAAACCCACATTTTGTAGAAGCTATAAAGCATGCATGCTACTGTGTGACACTTGGGAAGTGCGGTAATGGCATGGGTTGAATGTAACGGGGCTTGATCTCCTCATCTCATCTCATCTTCCAGTGCTTACACGGGATAACCATAGTTTCGGTTGCAGCGGGGGTAGCAGTGGGGATTCAGCCAGTTCTCCAGGTTGGTCTCTTGGGCCCTCATGTCCAGCTGCTGCAGGTACAACATGTGCTCCTGCCCAGATACAGAGAAACTCACAGCAAAGAAGAGGCAGTACCTTTTATAAATTTGTAAGTACAGTATTCTGTTAGCTATTTGCTGACATTTTGCTGTATGTTTTTTATTGCCGATAACTAGACAGGAAAATGGGGGAAATGGCATGCTACTCATTCCTCTCTCTGTTTCTGTGTTTCATAGTTGTTTCTAGCAGCCCATCTTGACCTTCACTGTGACTAAAATGTTGCAGCACCTGTTATTCTATGCAAGAGCAACATCTGGAAAACATCTATTTCATGTGGGTACAATCTTTTCTGAGCAAAGAGGCCTTTCCTGTCTTCCTTCAGATATAATAATAATAATAATAATAATAATAATAATAATAACAACAACAAGAACAACAACAGTTATTATTATTGTAAGAAATTGTAAATTTAAATGCATCTTCTTACATGGCTTTATTGTAAAAAGTACCAAAATAATTTTGCAACTCAAATCAGCATAATAAAAAGGTGAATACTGTAGATAACAATAACAAATGCAGGGTGACTTAAAAAGAATTGTAGACCTTCATTATGGAATTGGAGTTTAAACCTATTTAACTCTTGTGAATTTTTTCTTAATCTTCCAAATGCTCACTATTCTATATGTTCCTAGGATACTTACAGTAGTTACTGGGTAATAAGTTTGAGTGTTTGATCATTTTTGAATCCCTTTGTTTAAAGATAAAGTAATAGTAAACAGGAAAGAGGACACATGTATGATCTGTGCAATATTGTATACAAAGGTGGGGTAGGAGAAGAAGGTATGAGTAGACATGGCCCCGAGTCCCCACCCGCAATGGCTCATCTGGGAAGCCGGCTTTTCTTGGCTCATCCTGTCTCTTGCTCCGTAACAGCTGCTTGGCAAAGCTCTCCTTAACAACAGGTGTAGCACCTAGGCACAGAGGAGATCTTGCTATGAACCCAGAAATGTTCAGCTGAACCTCAAAGCCCAGGGAGGACTACAGCTGTTGCTCCCAAGCATCCCAGTCTGAGCTCACAACCAGGTTGCAACACTTGAGCTTCAACCACAAATACAGAGATGTTTCTGTAGAATGAAGCAACCTGCAGTATTATTCCCCAGCAGAAACTGATGAGATGATACTTGTGTTATAATTGGTCCCAGACAGAAAGACTGGGTAATATAATTTTTAACTAGTTTATTTGACTCTCCCCACAACTGGTGCATAAGTGGATAAGTTGGCCCAGTTTTGCATTTTTGAGGCCTACATAGCATATTTTCCTTCCACTTGGTAGAATAAGTTCTCTGAGTTTGGACACAGTAATATTTTTTAGTGGCTGGACAATGTGGCCATTCATTCCCTCCCTCCTCACACTCCCATGTCAGGATCTGAGATCACGTGACCTCTAAAGGACGACCTGTGTGAAGGGGCCTGGAAATGAGCCCGACCCTGTGAGCACTGCTGGATGCAACCCAGCTACGTGGCAGCCACTGCTGGTGGGTTTTCTCCAGGAGAGAGTTGAGCAACCTCACAGAGCTTCTTGGATTTTTCAGTGCATAAACTGGCAAACAATCTCTTACTACAGTAGATGCTACTAAAACTGCACCCGTCTTAAAGCTGACTTTAAAACGTCTCAAATTTTCTGCTTGTTGCACTTTTCCTTCTTATTGCATATCAGTTTGTTAGTTAGACATTTATCATTTCTCATCACTGTATTATAGTTTTGTCCACAACTGAAGTGCAGCATTAGTTTGTCAAAATATCTGTTTGAAATTCTGGCATTTAAAAAATATCAATCCTTTGCAGGTTGAACAAAATATCTCCCTGTCTCCCCCAGTTGGTGCTGTTTCTACTCTATGCAGAAAAAGTAAATACAGCTGTTAACCTGGAGAAACCTAATCTTGAAATATGCATTTAAGGTGAGAAAAAATTTCTGATGGATCTTACAATGTCTGACACTTACCTGACAGGCTGGCCAGAAGAGTCAAATAAATGAGAAATGCAACTAGTTTCTTCATTTTCTCCTCCGCTCACCTTTATTAAGGAATGAGGAGCTGTCGGCTGGATGCAAGACTACAGCTCGTGCTTACGTCACTGAACTCATACGTCAGCAGACACGAGTGCGAAACATCTGGATTCAACATCTGGGAAACGTCTGAGTTCCATAAAGCATGTTCTCTCGTTTCGTGTAATTTCTGAAGTTTTTATAGCTCGGTTTAACATCTGAGGAGCACTCACCGTGTGCAAAGTGTGTGACACAGCAATGAAATTCTCTAAAGCAAGGAGTCATTTCGAATAACTCCGCATTCTGGGAAACAGCCACTAGATGGCGCGACAAAATCGATATGCGCTCTATCTATCTATCTATCTATCTATCTATCTATCTATCTATCTATCTATCTATCTATCTATCTATCTATCTATCTATCTGTGCCTGTCAACCTCTGTAGTCTCATTCACGTTCAGTAACGTGAGCCTTCATTTAGGCAGTTTGACTGTAGTGTTGTACGTCTAGAGTATGTAAATATTTTATAGGCTTATTTTTAAAATAAAGATACGTCAGTTTCTTGTTCATATAACTCAATGAACTGTAGTCGTTATGAAATATGACAGTTACCGAGATTGCTGATCGTAAGAACTTTTATTTTAAGATTTTCATTCATACTTCACAGTTGTGGAAGGTGTGTGCAGCTGTGGGCATTGAGGGGGCCTCATTGTGGCAGATGGCTGGGTTGGGAGGGGCTGGAGGTCAAAGATTGGACCAGAGTGGTGTGATGTCCTCAGCTGCCCTCAGCAAGGGCACATTATCAGACTCCCCATGCGAGGAAACCATGTAAAAGACCATATTTCTCTGTCTAAAGGCATACGGGAGCAGTAAAGGCAAAGTGAGAGAGGGCGTTCAGTGGACGGCCATGAACTCCAAACTACTTTGGCCAGAAATAGTTTGGATTTGATGACTGTGAGCCAAGCCTGATGCTTTTGTGGGTGAATGGGCCCAAATTCCCACAACTGTGCTCCAAATCTGGTGGAAAGCCTTCTCAGAAGAGGTGAGTCTGTTATAGCAGCAAAGGGGGAAAAAAAGTCCACATTAATGGCCATGGGTTTGGAATGGGATGTTCAACAAGCACATATGAGGGTGGTGGTCAGGTGTTCACATACTTTTGCTCATGTAGTGCAATTTAAACTCCGTAAACGGAATTAAACGTTGTGTCCGTATTCTACCTACGTTTTCCAACAGTCAGTGTGAACACTGACAATTTAAGTGAAACATTTTTTATTTTCATTTGTTTGGTCCTAATCTTTGCTAAACATATAAAACCGTTTACTGAAGCTGTGACATGCTACATAATTCGAATAAATTGCGTTTTGGCTCATCGAAGGCTACCTTTTCGTTTTTACGTATTTATTACTTATTATAGGGCAGTTCCCCCCATCCCCCACTGTCACGCACACACACACCAGGAAGCTGGCGATCAATGAGGCTGTGCGAGTGCGCGGTCTCATTGGCTGCTTTGGGGGTTACGGGTGTGATGGTGCGGGTGCGAGGCAGCCCGGCGGCTGCAGTGTTTCGCTGTCCCTCGGGGTCAGCAGAATGACCGCACAGTCCCCTCGGTTACTATATGTTCAGTAGCCGCACTGGGCACCGTGCGCGGTCACCGGGAGGCACCTGAGATGTCGCTGGTGGGACACCGGCGTGTGTGGATTGCGATCCCGGTCCTGGTCCTGGTCCACTGTGCGTGTGTGTGTGCGGCCGACCGATGCAACTGGAAAGGAAGGTGAGCGAACACGACTCGGTGCTTCCCTCATATAATGGTCTCCGTTGCAAACTTTATTTCTATTTAATTTCCTTGGTTAGTTTTGCAAAGGACCAAACTTTGTTTTCACTTTAAGTTTACGGATTTTTTTTCTCCTGATGCCATTCTACGCTAAACGTTAAACTTCAGGCTTCAGTGAGTCTGTTAGTTTTATTTTTCTGTCATGGTTTTCATTGTCACATTTGTTTTGCCACATGTTAAACTTTAGCCCTCTTTACGGGGTAATGACAAAGGAATTATTTCTTAGCTGCTACAGTTGACTGTATTATTTTATCTAAATACTCCTAACCTAAAGTATTAAAATAAATTTGGCAATACGGGTAATTATGAAATGTTGCAAATGAAAGATAGGGATTTGGCGTGTTTTTTTCTTATAATGTCATATTACACAAGTAAATGTTGGATTCACATTCTCCTCCCCACACCCCCATGCTGCTTGTTCCTGTGCAACTCCCGACCCAGCGGGCTGGTGCGTGACCCACGGGCACGCACCGTGCAGCAGGTGAGGCTGCGCTGCACCGAGGGGGCCGTGGAGTGGCTGTACCCGAGCCAGGCGCTGCGGGTCGTGCTCGAGCCCAACCTGTGGTCCGCGTGCCACACCACCGTGTGCATCAAGCCTTTCGGCAGCTTCGGCGGCGCGAGCGTGCACGTGGAGCGCGCAGGGGAGCTGCACGTGCTGGTGGCGGAGGGCGCGCGCCCGGACAAGGTGCACTGTTTCCGCGTGGACGGTCCCCAGAAGCCCGCTGTGTTCCTGCAGGCGAGCGTGCAGAGGGACATCAGCCGGCGCTCCGTGGGCTTCCGCTACGAGCTGCTGGGCAACCAGAGCAGCGTGCCGGACCTCCGGGCCTCGTTGGCACAGGGTGAGAAAGTCTCCATTCGACATATTTGTTATTTATAGGAGGGGGGGTGCCTCCCGTTGTGGGATTTTGGTTCCGATGTGAGTTTTTAAATTTATGTTCTCATGGGGCTCCTCTGAATGCTCTGGCTTTCTCCCACAGTCAAAGAGATGCTTTTCAGGTGAACCAGTGACTTTAAATTGCCTGCAGTGTGGGCCATGACTGAATGTGTGTGTCTATGTTTTTCCTGACTGGAGGTGGAATCCTTCCTCACACCCTGTGTCCCCAGGATAGACCTCAGACCACTGAGATCCTGCGCTCTGAGTGTTTAATGGTGATGGATGTATAGGCAATAGGATGGTTTTGAACTGGTGTACATTTCAAATGCTCAGTGTTGTGAATCAGACACCTTTCTCGGTGTCATCACCTGCCTTTCTTTCCTCAGCCGTCTGCCGTCCGTGCAACGACACCGAACTCCTTCTGGCCATCTGCAGCAGTGACTTTGGTACGTCTTTGAGGCTCAGTGCAGCACTTGCTGTGGAAACGAGAAGATATTAATCAGTCATATTCACCCAGTGTTAACTTTCAAATGTGCAGGAAGCACTGAGGCCTGAAGCAGCACCACACATTTCACACATTTATTTACATTTGTTTTTCAAAGACTGGGCATGGTGTTGGGTGTCAGTCCAGGCTCTACAAGCAGAATCAGAATCAGAAAACTTTATTATCCCAAAGGATAATAAACTTTACTCTACTTCTTGCTTTTCGAATTTTCAAAGTAGTTTTCCTGAATTACTCCAATAAAATACTCCACCTTAGGTCAGATACTGTAAGTAACTTTAGGTTAAAAAAAACTGACAGCTATGAAGCAAACTGATGAGACAGCTTTAATATTTCAATAAAACTTTGTAACTGGCTTAATCTGTAACTATCTGTTTATGCATGGGTGAGTTCTGAGAAGTCAACTAATTTAAAAACTATAAAAACAGTCATGTGTAACTGTGTACACCACATGTGTACTTAGTCTTTACTCACTGAAAAAGGCCAGAGAGAGGTGTAAACTACTATATTAGATGTGTCAGCTCTACACTCTGCTTTGGTCTTAAGGCCTAATCGGTGCAACAATGCCTTCTATGCTGATGGCTTGGGAGTGGGGCCTGACAGATGCCGGGGTCTCAGGCCACACAAAGGGGTTCACAGGCACTTAGGGCACCAAGAGCCCAGATAGAGTGGCCCCTTTTAACGGACCAATTTGCGGACTGACTTTTCACCCTGGTACCACAAATTGGCATCACCAACTTTTTTTGATGGAGGAAAATAGCTGCCTAATGAAAGTCTAAATACTTACTGGGGCAGAATGGTAGCATTTCTAAGTACAATAAAATGGGGGAACTTTGAAAATGAACAGCCTGGAATCCATTTTTTCCTTACCCCCCCCCCGCTCCACTTTCAGTTCTGTTGTATGGATTATTTGTAAAAATAAGTACTGGTTTTAGTCTTTAAACACCTTTCAAGTGACAGTTTATTTTCATGTAAATACAATTTAGCCACCATACCTTTATACATGATACATAAAACCAAGTAAAAGTTTGTGATGAAGGCATTGATAATTGAATTGTGTTGAAATTTTTCATCCTAGTGGTACGAGGTTACATTAGCGACGTGTCCCACGATCGCCTGCAGCAGATGTCTGTGGTGGAGATCTCTGAAGCGCGGGTCTATCGGCAGCGCAGCGGAGTGTTCGAGCGGGATGCTGGCGTGACCAGGGTGTGGCGTGGCCGCATACACACCCTCCTGCAGTGCCATGTGAAGGCGGGTGGCGGACAGTTCCTTTTCACAGGAGCAGAGCATTTTGGGGAGGCTTGGTTGGGCTGCGCCCCGCGATACAAAGACTTTGTCGCTATTTACCAGGCTGCGCAGCAGGCCAGGCGAAATCCCTGTGAGTTTCCTCTGGACTAAATCCCAGGTCCTGGCGGGAAATGCAGGAAAAGTACATCGGTGCTGTCATGGCCCATGAGGTCTCCCTCTGTCCACAGCATGGAGAAGCTGCTACATTTCTGTGTTTAGGTATGAACAATTTTGAGATAATCCAAAAGAAAATAAATAATGTCAAGGGGCTGAATTTTTTTTTACTTTTTCAGGATCCTAACTAGTCCCAAGCCATTATGTAGGGAACAAAAAATTTGCAACTATAGAAAGATAATATGTTACAAGTGCCATCTTTAGGGAACAATAGCTTGTCTCTTATTTTGAGACAGCTGGTCACCAGGCACTTAACTACTGCATCCCATTTGCCCTTAACAAAGCAGTTCATGTTTGGAACACGAGTTTGGCTGCATAATGTCAGTTTCTGCTGGTATGCATGAAGATGTTTGATCCTGCGTATTATTTTTAACATTTTCATGCACATCCTTCTCTTCCTTATGGAAATGGGTTTAGGCACTTAAATTTCTGTTGTACAAACAAAAAAATACAGAAGTTCAAATGCTATAATTTCATGTTATTTTAATGTTCATGGTTCTACACAGGGTATTGTTTGTGGTGAATGTTAGATTTATTTACTTTGATAGACATGTTGACATACAATGCAAAATACAGGTGATTTTTAAATTGCTTTAATAGAAAAAAATGTTCTTGTATCTTTAAAGAGTCTTTGCTTAATGTACTAGGACTTGGTGTATTTGGATTAAACAGTTTCTGCGTTTTATTTACCCTGGAAAATATTCCTAGTTGATGGCACTGATTCACACAAAGTTTACTCCAGCACAGCATTTGTCTTTGTTTTTGGTTGATCCTTCATCATGACTGTGTTGGTGCACATATTTCTTATTTTTGAAAATTAAGCCCTGAGATGGAACTAGGACAGCCTAACACTATGAATCAAATAAGTAATTTAAAATAATATTCTGTGTCAGCTGTATTACCACTTCATCTCCCAAGTAAAAAGCCAATTAGTATTTCCTTAATGCAGTTCATATACTTGTGCACTATGGAGGGTTTTATGGATAAAATGAGCTCATGAAGAGAATATAAAAGTCTGGGTGCATTAGCACCTCTAAGAGACTTCCAATTCAAAGTAATATCATTGTCTCCATATATATTTGGTATGAAAAAGACTTAATGGTATGCAAGGGGCCAGTCTATATTTCAGTATATAATAGTGCAGTTACTGATGACAATGTGGTTTGGGAGGCCAGTGTCTAACATGGTTACGTGGGGTGTTTTGCTGAGGACCTCTGTCCATTATGATGCACCATCCTATGTAAATGGAATAGCTGTACCGTAAAATGATATACAAATGTGTCTAAGATGGAAAAAGCCATGAGGGGGTTGACTCTTGGTATTTTTCACGGCAGTGCGACCTCTGATCGTGGCCTGGGAACTGGGGGTGAGCAGATGTGTTGGGACCTGGGGGCCTGACTTTTGGGGTCGTCTGCTGGCAACTCCCCAATAGAACACAATTAATTGACTTTTAAAACTACCACTCAATCCTCATGCCACCCCCCTCTTCCCCACACTTCTACTTGGCTGAGCAGAATTCACAAATTGCTGTCTTGAACTTTTTATTGGGTCTAAATGGCTGCCAATGAAAGTGTAAATGGCTTAACGCTGAATAGAGTTGCCACAATGGCCCACAGAGATAAGCCCTTGGCTGACAAAATGATCCCTGTTGGGGCCACTGACAGCCAGCCGGCACAGGGGCTTTTGGGTCTGTAGAAGCAAATTCAACTGGACAGAATCATGCAGCAATAAGTCACACTCATGCTTCTTGGTAGGGCAGAAAATATAATAAAGCTCTATGTGCCACAACCTCCTTGTATAGAATTTTTTAGATTCTTAAATCACACTCTTCTGAAAAGCACAAGCGCAGGCTCTTTGATTTTGGGACAGCTAAAAACAAGCCTAAAAGCAGTATTAGACCATTCCAATTTTAAATATTCAAAAAATAAAAATAATGCCCAGTCTTAAAAAATGTACCAGGATCTTTCCACTGTTGACAAATCTGCCTACAGTCTAAATATATTTAAATTATTATAAAGTAGCTGCAGACTTTTCCAACATCTGAAGACTAAAAATACATGATAATTACAACTATTCAAAGTACAATATGAAACTCAAATATACACTGCCTGGCCAAAAAAAAGTCACCACCTGGATTTATTATGATGTAGGATTGCTTCAGTTGCTCAGGTCTAGATTCAGCAACGTCATGTGCCCAAAAAAATGAGGTGAGCTGACTACTTGAATATACTGAATGACCAGGTTTTTCCATCAATGGATTATTTCTTCATATTTCAAGAAGACAATACCAGGATTCATCGGGCTCAAATTGTGAAAGAGTGCTTCGGGGAGCATGAGAGAGACATCATTTTCACACATGGATCAGCCACCACAGAATCCAGACCTTAACCCCGTTGAGAATCTTTGGGATGTGCCGGAGAAGACTTTACGCAGCGGTCCGACTCTCCCGTCATCGATACAAGATCTTGGCGAAAAATGAATGCAACTCTGGATGGAAATAAATGTTGTGACATCGCACAAGCTTATCGAAACGATGCCACGGCGAATGTGTGCCGTCATCAAGGATAAAGGTGGGCCAACAAAATATTAGTGTGTGACTTCTTTCTTGGCCGAGCGGTGTATTCTTACTTTAGACTGTCATTTAAAAATGGATAAGTAGTTTATTAGTTCTATGCTTTCTTGAGAGGAAACAAAGTATTCTTGTAAACACACCAACCCATCGGGGGAATTAATAATATACGAGAAAACGTAGCTTTGTTCAGACCATATCCGATCGAAGCCGGATTGCAGCTTACTTCAACAGTCAAACAGGTAACAAATAAATATGCTGACTGTAGTAATAATTTTGATAAACTTCATCACATTCTTAAGTTCTACAGAACAAGCTTTGACACATAAAAACACAGTATTTCACGGCTGATTCGGTTCTTATGCTTAGTTTTGTTCAGATTCTGCGCTATCCTGCACTCTAAATCAGCGCCTCTTTTCACCCTTGACCCCACCGGCCCGCAGCCAGATGTTCCCGCACGAGTCCCGCAATCGGATTTGCCCCCAGCAGCGCAACGGCGGGCTTTCCGGCCACAGCCCGGGGGTCTCTGGCGGGGTCCGGCCTCCTCGCGCGCCCCCTGGAGTCCGCGGGCCTCGCGATAATTGGGTTAAACGGCGCCCGGGCCGCTTTCCCACGTGGACCACCGCTGTGCACGCGCACAAAGCGCAGCAGCGTGACGTCGACGTCACGGCGCGCAAGCCTTTCAGCGCGAGCGGCACGAAGCCGGATAAAATATAGCGCCTCGGTTTTCAAAACGCGTCCATTCTCTTGGAGCTCCACCTAACTTGGTTTTCTAATTGAATTCGGAGACGTGTGGTTTGTTTGGCTTTGTGAAGTCGGGAAGCGCTTCCCAGTGAGCCGTGAAGTTCGTCCAAAAGAGCCGAAAACAGTCCTGCGCCGTCCGCTGCACCAAACGCGGGAGCCTCACAGAAACCTCTTTGTCACCTCAGCAGTCACAAAGTAAGGCCTTGTCGGGGGGCGCTCAGAGTCCTCGTGGTCCTCCGCGTTTTGAGCTAAAAGTTGCGTTTGAGAATAGTCATGCGAGAAGAGGTCAAACCCGAGGCTTTCACAGACGATATTGTGCCAAGTTCACGTTCTGTGACAATGCTAAGCCTGTCCGTGTTTCTAGCGGAGGGGTTGGTGTCATCAGACCAGCATGTGGGGAAAGGAGAGCCAGACTTTTTCCATTAACCAAACTTTTCTCTGTAGTCAACCCTTTGTTGACCAGGTGACCACAGCACATGAACCTTGTTGGGGAATGGGGTCTTCGTTCTGCAGGTGAGCTCTTCTAGGATGCGTCAGTTTGGCTGGGGGATGGAGATGAGAGCAGCCAGAGTCTGAGTTGTGGATGCTCTGTCGTGTTCCTGGGGCTCCCCTGCACATCAGCAGCATATAAAACACAAACCATGTAGGAAAGGGGATAGAGTCCACCTGAAGTACTAATGGAAGACCATGACTGACGACAGGAAATAGAAAATGTTAATCTTTTAGGATGTAAATCATGCACATAACCAGACTGCTGGTTTTAGTACAGTGTAGTGGTGTTCTGTAAGCAGAATTGGGAGTAAGATGGAAACAACCATCAACTTTACTTTAAAATGTGGCAGATGCATTCACTGTATAATTCTGCTGTTTAGAGCCTTTTTACAAGGGGGTACATAATTTATACAAAGAAATAAACTTCATTTAAAAGGCATGTCATATTCACATTAAAAATGTTAGAATACCATTGCAAACATTGTAACAGCCAGTTCTAAAATGAGGTATTTATTTGCAGTAGTAGCAAGCAAGCTAGAAGATTATACCTGTAATACCATGAGTATATTAAAAAGGTTTCATTTTAACCTGTATAGTTTAGTATAATTTAGCATAGTACAACATAATTCTCTAGTTATTGTGTGTTGTGATATACCTTTTATGTATGGCCCATGAACCAGGGGGTGAGCTTATTTTGAAGTGGATAAAAAGATGGAGTGTTGTCTGGTGTAATACATGGCAGATTAATAAAGGGTTATGTGTGCATAGCATCCAAGCTGCTTCTCTGATTTTTAGTGTCCCAGTCTCCTTTGGCCAGGACTGCTTACACAAGCTGACAGTACCATTTCCTATATGTAAAAGTTAATAAAATAGGTGGGACTCGCCTGATAATTCAAGATCTTGTGAACTCTTATACAGTTTAACCCTCAAGATGAAACTTATTAACCATATTTGAAGTCCGGTCATCAAGGAAGGAGTAAACTATGACCGATCCCATTACAGAGAAATTTGGGTTAAATACACTGTGTTATGTTAGTTGTACATATGCGATTCTGTATTGATATGTGACTGCTAATGGTAAGTTGAAAAAGGCCAGTGAAATCCACAGAAAACCCAGTTTTTACACTGAGGTATTGGTCATATTTCAGTGTTTTTTTATTTTACAAAGTTCATAAGAAAGATGAGATGTTGAAGAGTAAAAATATTTTTTTCTTTACAAATGCACTCAGTAACATGAGGAAAAATATCAGTACCAACACCTACTTTGAAAAATAAAATTTATCCAGAAAAGTTACTGTAACTTATTTCCTGCTTCTCCTTGTGTGGCATAATTTTTATAATAAATTAAATGTTTGATTTATTAAATTCATAACTCAAGTGTTTATTTTATCATTTTTGTCCCTAGTTGTGCACAAGGCATTGTAACTAATTTACTTATATTCAATGGAAATATGTTAAGTGTAGTTTGGGGACAGCGATACAGTCGATGTGCATATAAAAAGTTTGTGCGTGTCCCGTTCATTCTTCTTGAGTTGGTTGGTTGGGTGTTTTATGTGTAAGGGGAGATAAGAATTTGGTAATTGGGCATGAGTGAACTACATAAAAGTGTAGAAGTGCAAATTCTGCAAAGATTTTGAAGACTCAAATATCTATGCAGATAAGCATTAATGAAAATATTGTTATGATCTCAAAATAAAGTTGCAGTAAATACAAACACAAGAAGGCATTTGAGATTAAACACATTTGGTGATTTGTGAAGCAGATTGTCACAGCTGGGAGTTGTGTGGTGCAGGAGGCATGCAGGTGGGGTCACTTCTGTTGCGTCACCATGCGGAGCATCTTCAAAGCCATACTGCCCTGATCTGAAGGTATCTGTAAGAAAAAGGGAGACGGCAATTCCAACAATCTGCCAACTAAGGGCATCGATCCCATTGTTCCCAGTCCTTTTGTCAGCCTGGTTCCTCACTCTCCCTGTCTATTTGTACTCGCACATTTTTGTAGTCTGTCTGTTCTTCATGGCCTTCTAGCTCTTACCATGTGACCAGCCCTGAGGATCCAGTAGAATGCAAAGTTCTTATAGGACTTGTAGAAGGCTCCCGTTTGCGGTGGGCTAGCAGGGTCGTCCAGAGGTGTCCACTTCAGAATGTTGAAATTTGGAAGACCAGACCACTTCAGCTTTTTAACCCATTGTTCCTGACCTGATGACACACAACCGCATGGTTGAAACAGGCATGGGAGTCATGTGAGCCAATCAAGCTCCGGGTTACCAAAAACACATCTGTAGCTAGAGCTCTGGTCTCCTTTCACATACATCATTAAGCCCTTTCAAAAGAGTTTGAGAAATTATGCTGTTGGTTCATTTATCACTTCAAGGTCATTTTTCATTTATATTCACTTTCCCCCCCTTAGTATTAATTGCACAGATAAGATTTATCCATTGTATCTGAAGAAGTTACCTATGGTGTCCACAATCAGGTCCAGCTGCCCATTGTAGACAGTGACATTGACTCCAGCTGTTAGGAGCTGGTCCACTATGTCCACCACAGGTTTCATGAAATCTCCTTCCATATTGGTGAAGACTGCTTCAGCTTGGCCTGTAGATAAAGCATCAGCTTCTGATTGATTCTAGTTCAGTCTCTTAAGTTATGCAAAGAGGTGAGTAAAATTAATTTTTCCCCCCAGTTAGGAATGTACTGTATGTGTGCAGTTGTTGCATCAAAGCTACTCTATGTATTAAATTGTTCATGCACATTGTTTGTGTTAAAACAGTCATACAGTACATTGTAGTGTTTCACAGTACAACAGGAAAATGGGACCTGTAATAAGTTGATGGTGAAAATGGGGAACAAAGAAGTGATGGCTTAACTATGAAAACAGAGTTATGGCAGCATGGAAATTTTTGGCACACCTCCCCATGTGACATTCTTGGGGATGATGCCCAGCTTCTTCCGAATTGGACCGTTCATCAGCTGATTGAGGGACTGCTGATGCAGGGGACGGATATGACGATGTGTCAGTAAGGCTGTGGAAAGACAAGCAGCAAATCTGTGAACTTGTCTGGTCGGGGCACTTAACTGCCTGCCCCCCCATCTCACTGGTCAGAAGACTGTGCTTAAGGTCACATGAGGAACACAATGCAAGTTCTGCATTTGTACGCAGCTTGAAGTAGCTTCTTAGTGGCAGTGTGAAAATGCCTTACCAAGGTGTCCAGTTCCTGCTACGCTTGTTATTTTGTCAGCAGAAGCTTCGGTGAGGATGTTATAGAAATTGACTCCATTGGTGTTCTGAAAGTACAAATTGTGCTGATGGGTCGAAGGAAGCTGCTGCCTCACCTAGACTGTGCTCAGAATTGTGTCGGGAAGTTAGTCTCAGTACACGATTTCACTGGTTGAAATAAGAAACCTGTTGCTATAAACTCCCCCTCTCCCTGGCCCCCATGATAGGTGGAGATGCTTTAGAAGACAGCACATATGATTCTTGTTAATAAAATGTCTATTAGTGGACTCATGCAGGTTTTTTTGCCAGTGAGTTTGAGGTGGTTCAGCATGTTCACAGTCTCATAACCAGTGGCACTACTTACCTGTTCCACCACGGTCTCTGTGACAGACCACAGTTCAGTGGCTTTCAGGAAATTGCCCTCATTGACAGCCTGCTCTACAGCCTTGGCAGCCTTGTTGACCTCCCCCAGGCCGTTGTCATCCAGCAGCGACTAGGAATCATTGCAAGGGAGGCGACAGTTGGAAACGCAGGTGTTTTGCTCTGGCTGATGACATGCGTGAGCTTGGAGGCCCGGCTGTCTTTCTCTCAGCAGTTCACTGTCATCTCACAGTTTGCAGAGGTCACACAACTATGTGGCACCCAGCAGCCCACAGGCATACAGTCACTCAAAAACGTAAGAATGCAGCAGGGTACCATAGTGAGACTTTGACTAATGAATGTTTTACTCACTGTGCTGTAAAGATATGGCCCCCAAGTAAGGACAGAATCTTAAAAGAAAAAAAAAGATGGTGTTTTTGTAAAAAGTGTCTGCTTTTCTTATACAATATAATCTGTCATCAAGCATTATTTAGGGGTAGAAAATCTTGATTTTAAAACATGTAAAAGGCATATTTGACAATGTGTTTCTAAAAAGAATACATTTTCTAACTCTTTGAAATAAAAACAAACTATCAGATGAGAATGAACATGTACCTAAAGGAGAAATCCAGGAGTCTCCCAAAGCCACCCCAGCAAAGTTGCATTTAACTTTGCCCTGTGTAATGGCCTGAGATGAAAGAAAAGGTTTTCAGGACAGATCTAAACCCTGGATTTTAACTTAACTTCCTGTGTACAAAGAAAGGGCATGCATTACAAAGCGGGGTAAAAGGCTGGAACCTGGTACCTTGGTGAGCTCCATTGCGATGGCAGCAGCCATTTTCCCTCCATACGACTCGGAGAAGATGTAGAAGGGAATATTCTGCCGAAGGGATGAAACGCACATATAAAACGTCAGTCATTACAAACTCACTCTCACATCCGCTATACCACCTATTATCACCCATTAGACCAATAGCTGCTCGTTCCTTGCTGCACCTGGAATTCAGTCTTGGAGCCGAAGAAGTTGCTGAGCAGGACCATCATGTCGGCTGCCACCATGGCCACATCTTTGGTGAAAGCATCGTTTGTGTCCGTGTAGCTGAACCCGGTGCCGACGGGGTTGTCCACAAACAGCACGCTGGCTGCTCGGACCTGGTAGCGCACAGGCAGTGGTGCCACAGCACAAGGTGACAGGGACTTGGGTCAGAGGGGACACTTTGGCAGCGCAGCGATCACTGCAGAGTAGCTACTCACACGGCTAAGAAAAGCATACAAAGCAATGGCAAAAAACATTGAACTCTTAACGGTTTACAGAGTGCATGCAATGTACCGGGCTGCTAACAGGCTACACTGACTATAATTTATCCTTTTGTTTCGTCTGTCGTATAAGTCGTACGTGAATGTTGTACAGGTACAGTGGTGTGCACATCACATTGTCAAATTCCTTTTACCCAGGTTGTGTTTCTGGGTTTCAGATTTTTGTCCAAGGGCCCGATTTCCTCAAAGTTCCCAAAACCACAGCTGGACCCCCCCGGGCCACCCTGTCAGGAACACAAATCAGAAAGTCAATGTTCAGTTTTTTCGCATCAGACTGGATGAAATATCAGGGTGTGAAAAATATGCAACGTACTGGTAAGGGGATGGTTATTCGCCACAATTCAGGCAAGAGTAAACTATTTCGTATCAACGTAACTGAGAAAGTGGATGCGATGTGCTTTGTCATATGAGCGCCGAGGATGTTCATGCAGTTCAGGTGCGTCTCACCTGCAGCCACATGACGAGCGGCAGGTCCTTGAAACTTCCCTCCGAGCCATCGGCGTAGTAGAGCCACCAGAACATGTGCGCCCCCTGGCGGACATCTACGTAACCCCACGCCTCGGTCGGCGGCGCAGCTCTTGCGCTACCTACGTTGAGGGTTGAAAAACCCATCTGAAACTTCCAGTTCTGCTTTGTAAACATGTACGTATGTAGGGAAAACATTTCAAACGAATAAATGCACTCTACAGGGTTATCGTTAACAGCTTACCAGTCAAAATAGTAGTTAAAGACAAACTCATAATACAGTTGTAAAATTAACTATTTTAATTGTTAAATGAAGATGAAAAGGTTTCTGTGGAGTAATAAAATGAGCTAAAGTGACAGTGGAAATAATGGTCGTCGCTTTCCCATCTGATCCCGACCAACCGCATGTCACGTGAGTGCAGTTTAACACAGTTTAAGGGGTTCAGCACAACTAAATCGTGACTAAACACAGCCCCATCCGAACTGTCCGTCCCCGTTACGGGAAACCAAACTGCATAATTTCACAATTCATTTTTAATCAGATCTGTCACACTTTAGTGAACGTGCAGAGATTTCATTTCTTAGTCTCGTTACTTTCATTTTCATAATCGGGAGAAAAGTGAGAACACTGTACACTTTTTACGCAGATACATTACGCTATTTATGCCGCATTTGTCTAGCAGCAAATGCGGACCAAATGCAACTGTTATTATGAATAATCGAACCCGACGTCGGCACAGACCCAGTGCACACTGAGACAAACTCCGCCAACGAAAACCTAGAACCTAGTTTGCCGACCTGAATCGCTGGAGAGAAGAAGCAGCAAAATCACGGCAGCTCGGTGCGCCTCCATCATCCGACAAGCGCGTTACCGCGCCTCTGGAAAGCACGGGAATCATATGACCCACTGGTCACGTGATCTCACCCGGAAGTGCCCCCCCCTGCGGTTCTCCTCCAGTCCGCCAGGTGGCAGCACGTAGAAGTGCTTTTGTTTTAAGCGTGTGGCCATGCTGACGGCGAGCGCCCGGTTCAAGCGGTGACACAAACGCGTGTGCCCCCGTCAGCAATGGCGCTCTCGGGCCCCAGCACAGTGAGGGTCCGGGTGTGTTTCGACTACCCGCCCCCTGCGCTGCCCGACTGCCGCATGTGCTGGGTGCTCGTGGATCTGAACCGGTGCCGTGTGGTGGCGGACCTCGCGAGCGTCATCCGGGACAAACTGGAGTTCAGCCGGCGGACGGTGCTCAACCTGTTCATGGAGGACTGCTACTTGCCCCCCGCCGAGAGCGCGCACGTCGTCCGCGACAACGACACCATCAGGCGAGTCCGCGCGCAGAAGCACACACGTTGCCGTGCTTCTCTGTCCCTCCACGGTGGGGTGTTTGAGAGCTTTGCAGTGGCGCCCCCAGAAGGACAGGTTTAGAGGCGCACTGTCACTGAGGGCCGCGGTGCCGCGCGTGTCCTTGTCCTTACCGGCGCTTTGCGTGTTTTCCTCTTGGCAGAGTGAAGGTGGACGTCCTGCCTCAGGTGAACGGCTGGGCGCCAGGCGAGGGCACTGCTGTCGCGGCTCCCATCGGCAGGAAGCGGAGGCGGGACCAGCTGGCGGAGGAAGAGGAGGTTTTGGTGGTGAAGAAGAGGAGGAAGAAGAAGAAAAGGAGGCAGACAGAGAGCGTGGAGGAAGCACCCCTGGTCCACGCGGAGCAGGAGACAACGACGAAGAAGAAAAAGAACAAAGAGGACAAACGTGGCACCGGACAGCTGGCAGTGCCCGCAAAACCTGTTTGTCCCCAGAAAGCCCCCGTGGTGCCCAAGGAGGACGGGAAGCAGTCGGGTGCCGCGGCGACCCGCAGGACAGTGGGTAAGAAACGGGTCTCCAGCTCTTCGGAGACCAGCAGCAGCGAAGAAGAGCCTCCCAGAAAAGGGGCACTGCAAGGGGGCTGTGCGGTCAGCAAACCCACAGCAAAGCCCACAGCCCCGAGCTCACCGGACTCTTCCTCAGACTCATCTTATCCTGCAGTGCAGCGAGAGGGGAAGGCTTCTCAGACGGCCCCCAAAAACCCTTCAGCCGCTGCAGGTTCCAGCTGTGATGCTGCTGGTGCCACTGAAGCGAAGGTACTCGGGGCGACGGCCAAGAGCTCCAGCTCAGACAGCAGTAGTGAAATGGAGCTGGTGATCAAGCGGCCAGACCCTGCGGTGTTGGCAGGGCTACCCCCCTTGGGTTTTGGGCGTGGTGGTCAGCAGCCCAAAGGGGTGGGCAGAGGCTGTAGTACAGCTGGTGGCAGGGGGAGAGGAAATATCTGGCCATCGCAAAAGAGAGGTGGTGGCAGAGGAGCTGTGAGGGGGGGGCACGGAATGGGCCGTGGGGGTCCTCTGCCCAACGGGCCTCCTTTTCCTGGCCAGAACGGGCAGCAGAAGCAGCACCAGGATGAGGTCCTGACAAACCACACTGTGGTTTTGCAGGTAGGTTGCTGCTTTTTCCCAGTGAAGACCACACAGTGTGACGTGTCAGAATTGTTCACCAGAATTAAACCTTCTTCCACCTGCTTGACCATTTCAGAACCCCCTGGGCCATGCTCCGCCCAGGGACTACAGCAGCCTGCCTCTGCTGGCGGCCCCCCCAGCCGTGGGGCAGAAGATCGCCTTCAAGGTAGATCAGTGGTCTCGGATGTTTGACAGTACTTGCTGTTCAAACGCGTTTGTTTGTAGTGGTTTAGTGGTTTGACAGCAGTAATGCGCCTGTGAAAAATGCCACTAAGTGACTCCTGCTGTTTCCACACAGCTGTTGGAGCTCACTGAGAACTACACGCCCGAGGTGTCGGACTACAAGGCAAGATGTTCAGTTTTTTTCCGTGGTAAACCATGTGCAGTCCACACCATCATGCATCTTGTTTACCCTTAAGCTTTTTTTCTGGCAGAATCAAAGGATCTACTACCTGTTTAGTGTTGAGTATTTACAGCGAGGTGGAGTGATGAAGAAGCTTTTACAATGTGCAGCTCAATGGATTTTACCACATATTTCACAACATAATACCCTGTTTTTATGAGTGCCTCATTTAGCAGTGCAGCAACTTCTTGCTTGTCTCTGTAACCAGGAGGGGAAGATCATTGGTTTCAACCACACCACCAACCAAGTGGAACTGGAGTTGCTGTCATCAGTTCCAGGTAAAAATATGCTTATTGTTTCCTCTCCTTACATTCTTACGTTTACATAATCAACTCTTTCGCTGTGTTGTTTGGTCCAAAACTTCCACCAAGTGACTTCCCTCTGATCTTTTCAATCTTTAAATACTGAAATGTACTTAGAATCTAAAAGCAAACTCGCTCCACATTAATGTTATCCTGTTGTATCAATGAGTTATTGCAACCTTTTAGGAAGTTCACATACGTGGGTGTGGGTCTTAAATACAGATATTGATTAATGATTGTCATTTGCTCATTTTTGCCTGCAGCCCCATCGGAGCCGGGGAAGTTTGACCTTGTTTATCAGGCCCCGGATGGGTCTGAGGTTGTCGAGTATGCAGTGTCTCGTGGCTCCCAGGTAACAATTGCCATGGCGACTGAGCCCACCCATCCTGAACTATGAATTTCAATAAATAATATTTTTTATTATTATTATTATTATATAATAATAATAATAATAATAATAATAAGTGTAATTAACAGTAATTTGTACATTGCCTTCAGAAGCAGAATTCTTACAGCCTTACAGTTAAAAAAAAAAGAGATATCCAGGCTACAATAATGGCAAAAGTCAAAATTGTCATAGTAGTTACAAAAACAGTACATTGATGATAAATGAAAGAAATGGTAAAACAGATGAGAGGAAAAAGTAGCACCCAGATGTGTAATTTGAAGGAGATGTTACACATATAAGTCTAATTGTGTCATCTTCTACTCAAAAAAAGAAGAAACCCAGGCCCGAGTCCCACTTTGTGCCATGGTACCTTCAAGCAAGGTTGATACCCTGGATTGCTCCAGTAAAAACATTATCCAGATGCACAAATGGGTGAATAATTGAAGGTAGCTTAATATGTGACACAATACTGTAAATGCTGAAAAATAAATGACTGTAGTTAAGGTGAGTGCACCTGAGTTATTCAGGTTCTGAAGCTGCTCTTGTGAACAATGTGAACACCGAACCTATGTTGTGAGCGCCGTTTGTGTTTGATGCAGCTGACAGAGCGTTGGGAGTCCCTCCTAGAGCCAAGGCTTCTGGTGGAGAACTTGACCTGAGGTATGAGGACCAAGTGGCGATCATGGTCGGGCTGAGGGACATGGACACCCCGGGGGTTCGGGCCATATGGGCTTCCCTTGGGGGGGGAGGACACTCAGGGTACAGTGCTGCAAGACTGGCTCATCTGATAGTGCTTTTAATGGCTTTGTTTTTATACAGTTGTTAATTTCCTTTCGCTTTTAGAGAATAAATTTTGTCTATAAAACACTGATAACTTTTATAGGCTGTTAATGTTGTGGACCATCTCTTTAACAAAATCTGTTTTGGTTTTATTAGTCAGATCTGTTTGGAGTTTATTTCTTTCACCCCAGTGATGTTTTGTGAGTTCTCCCTAGTAAAGAAAAGCAAAAAGGCCTTGGAAATTATTTGTGGTCCTGGTTTTGCACTGTTTGGATTTTCATGTTTTCACGTGACGTTAACTGCATAAAATTGCAGGACAGTTGACTTGATGTCCAGGGTCTTTGCCATTTAAACATAACCAGCTGAGTTCAGCTGTTTAATCTGCCAAATTTCGTTGTCCTCTGCATTAAAAAATGTGTTTCGGAGTTTTTTCTTCCCCTGTTCTATGAACCAGCCAGTAGCCGCCACTCGGGTAACTCGTTCATGGCAAAGGGTATCGATATGGTTTGCGTTAAATATTTGTGTGAATCATTTTTCTAAACAGCAATATAGCGACATCCAGCGGCAGAGCTGCACATCACACCTACCCTTTCGCTCACTCGCGAGGATGGTAAATAATGCATTTATTTGTGAATTAATGTGGAATTCCGGTCACGTTTCCTGCCGGCTAATATTTTAAAAAAGCTGTTTTATTTCTCCATTACATCCACACTTGTGCAGAAGCGTGCCGATCTATCAGGCTAAAGCTAAATATTTTCGCACAGGTGCCCAGGGGAGAAATACGCAGGTTTCCTTCGGAAATGCTCTGGTTAATAATTTACAAAATAGTGGCTGAATCAGTGACACGAACTGGTTAAGTGCGGTCGCCGGATGGTTCACACACGTTCCTTCCGCAGTAAATGCGCCGCTGTCGCTTGCGGGAAGCAATGCGGTTTCACGCCGGCCGCCCCCCCGCACACGGACACCCCGCAGTCGCTGAGGCGGGAGGAGAAGGTCGCCGCCTGGTGGCGCTGTGCGGTCCTTCGCACTGGTGGCCGCGATGCTGCGCTGATGTCACGGACGACGAGGGCGTGTGGGCTGATGGTGGCGGCGGCGATGATGCTGGTGACGATGGGGATGCTGGCGATGGTGGCCCAGTCCGCCGCCCCCGGAGCGCAGTGAGGACCCCCGCAGGAGGATGGAGGGGGCGACGCTGCGCGACCAAGAACAGCTGCTGCACTTCCTCGGCAAACTGAAGGAGGTTTTCGATGTGTGCGACGAGGACGCGGACGGATTCATCCGCATCGAGCACTTCGTCAACCTGGGCTTGCGCTTCGGCCAGGGGGACGAGGTGGGTGGCCGGGGCCGCGCCCGCTCCAGCCTGCATAACGCGCGTCCGTGTGTCACGGCATCCAAACGTTTCTGCACTTTGCTCCGAGAAACAGGTAGAATGAGCGGCGCTCAGGTACGATTTTCTCTCTTTGGCTCCGCATAATAAACCCCAGTGTACAGCTGGCGGGTGGACAGAACCAGCGCGACAGCCGACTGCTGCAACAAATCCTGTTTATTTCATCTTCTAACCTCACTCCGTTTTCCACCCGTTTTCAGCCATTTTTGGCTCCCACGGAATGACACTTTCCTACAGCGCCTGCATCGGGGTTTTTGTTGCGCCTTCTAAGATTTTTATGCTATCCGTGGCCTTAAGTTCCAAAGCTGCGTTTGGTTGATCTTCATTGTGTTTCTTGGGAGGGTCGTCGGTTTGGGGGTCAATAATTTGCTTCCAGTATTTCTGCTTCGCCCCAACTGCACCAAGCAGGACTACAACAGCGCTATTTTTAGTCGGTTGACATAATAGCTGGGCTATTTGTGACTATGGATATGAATGGCATATATACATGATTTTTATTCAAAGATCCCTCAACGCTGCTTACAGGTTCGGCTGCTGGTTCTGTGCATTCCTCTTTTTGAAGGGGGTTTAGTGGCAGGACTGCTCCTCCGCAGTGTGAAGAATTGTTGTTCTAATCCCAGTCCTCCTGCAATTACCATGAATTACCGCAGTAAAAGTACACTGCTGTATGACACTGGTGAATCACTGGGAAGTTGCCTTCGATGAAGGTCGGGGGTAAATAAATGTTAGTAAAGCTAGCAGGGATCCCAAAGGCAGTCTTTACAAAAACAAAACTAGAGAAATATCTGGTTGATTTTTTTTCTCTAAAGAGGAATAAATCTGGTTTTGGTTCTCATGAGTTTCTGTTCATGAACATGCAAGGGAGAATTACTTTTTATGCACACTTTTTGGATATCGATATCTTTCAGAAGCACAAACCAGTCTCTCCTGCTCACCGCGCACACACACACACACACACACACACACACACACACACACACACACACACACACACACACACACACACTGCTTGTCTGCTTGTCAGGTGCTTTTTACCCCCAAACTGCCACATCTTGCGCCCATGCGTACAGCTCGGTATTTGCACGGAAACAGTTCAGGTGATGAATCGGGAAGCTTCACCCACATGACACTTGAACCTTTTGACAATATTTTAAGTTTCAAATCCAGGTGTCACTCCGCAGCTTAAATATTGCATTTATTCCAGATAAACATGCTTATAACAGCTTATAACTGTGTGTAAATATGTACAATTCTGAATTTAAATGAAAAAAATGTGAGTACAAGTTTAAACCACAACCTCAAGAGGGTTGTGGTATGAATGAATAAACTTTTGGCTTTACATAAACGGAGAAGATTGAAAACAATAATCTCGCTGAAGTTTGCAGAAAATTATTTACATTTTTTCTGACGACAATGGTAACTTCTGGCCACAGCGTCTCAGTCCGCCAGGTACAAATTGCCTCCCCGTTGTTGATCTTTGTAAACAAGAACATCATGCATTACCAAGAATTCAGTTTTTGCACCTTAAATTGAATGGCAGATGTTTAAACGGCCCGTGTTTCAGTTTTCCGGCCCCTGAGCGCCTCTTAGAGTCACCGGTGACCTGCACGGGTTGGTTTTTCCTGTCCTTTGTTTCTACCTGTCCTCACGTCTGTGTCCCACTTTCCAGGTGAGGCGTTTATCTGAGTACCTGGACCCCGGGTCCCAGGGGAGGATCAACTTTAAGAGCTTCTGCCATGGTGTGTTTGCCATCAAAGGTAAAATCTCATTCTTGCAGAGGCTCAGCTTGCTGCCTTTCTATTTTTAGATAAAATACAGATTAATTTCAAATAGTATTATTAAACATGAAACTTGTGACCATAACAGAATAAAAATGAGCCATCTCTACTGGCCACTGAGGTTGTACATACTGCCAGGTAATGGGTTCTCCTGTTTTAGAACAAGGAGATGGAGAAGTGGCCGCTTCCAGATCTCCAGGGTGGGGTTTGCCAAGGAGGAGTCCTCCTGCCTCTCTGGTCACTGTGTAGTTCAGGGTTGTGTATGAAAGAAGAAGCAGAGCGCCTTGTGGGTCACATTGGTTTTCCACCCTGGCTGTTATCTGGGTTACCTTTGGGCTCTGCCTCTTCCTCACCGGCATTTCCCTGCTTGAGCAGATTGTAGGCTGCACTCCGCATTCTTCTGCTCTCTGTGTGTTTTACTAATTCATAATGTTTCACTTGTTCTTCCCCACCTCTTGCTGTGGAGGGTCTGTGTGCTGTGCCAGCGCGATGGCATTACGATTGTTGGGTTCTGGCATTACGATTGCTGGGCTCTGGCATTACAGTAATGGAAGGTGATGTCACATCTGCTCTGCTTTACAGGGTTCATATTGCCCTCACGTGCTTATCTCTCGGTGAGGGCTGGAGGGGGGCAGGTCGACTGGGACGCGTGCTTTACAATTCCCACTTTTTAATTTTCTGTACGTTTTATTAGGATATATCATCCTCTTTTAAGCAAATTAAGTATAATTATAATATATAATATGGAATATAATAACTAAGTAATGCATAAATCTGGCTCGGGACACTGACCTTATGTGGTTGCAATGCAGAAGTCCTAAGCACAGGTAAGCTGATGCTGTGTTTCGTCACATAGGTGCACTCAGTGAGTTCTGGGTTGACTGGTTTTTGTCCACATTCCAGGATGTGAGGAGATGCTGAAAAGTGCGCTGGGTGCCTGCCACTTGACCTCTCGCCCACAGGAAACCGACAATGGCTACTACTATCAGGTGGGTGAGACCCCCTCCAGTCAGACCTATGGGCCAAATGTCGGGGGAAACATCCTGCTGAGTGTCCAACACTGGTGTTCGGGCACAGGTTTGAATCCAGCTCAGGGTGGGCAGAGTTTGCACATCCTGCTTGTATTCAGGATGTGGAAGGAGGCAATGGTAAACCCCTACGGTACCCTCTCTTACCCTGAAAACCATGAAATTGGTCCACATGAGTTTAACACAGCTTGACGGCGCTTATTCCCTTCCCAAGAGGGTTTGCAGGAAGACTCACTAGAGGGCGGAATTTAGCCAGAATGAAGATGCCACTGGAAAGCATGAGAAAATTGAGCCGTACACGTTGTCTGGCACCTTATTTCTTCAAGTAAGCGTGTCAGTCTCTAAAGAACCAGGCCACCACTGACTTGCTATTTCTGGATCTGGTTCCCTGAAGATGGCAATGTTTTCCATTTTGGGCCAGAAAAATACCTCCGAGCACCACTTTTTGAAGTACCGCTCTGTGAAATGTCACACCTGAAGAAGAAACTATTTTTGGCCTGAACTTTCCCAAAAATAAATACATCCTGTGACTTAAAACTGAATATAGAGGAGAAAAAGTAAATTGGGAGTTTAAAACAAAATTTTTCAGTGCAGAAAAAAATATTGCACATCAGGCTGAACTGTCAAACTTCCCTTCCAAATCACTCACTTTGGGCTTTATTCCTTTTGTCTTGAAAGACACTTTGAGGGGAGGAAACTTGGAGAATAAGTATTGCTGGGAGTTTGTTGTTTGTTTTTGTTTCTTCATCCTCTACTTAATGTTTCTCAATTTTGCAGTTTTACTGAATTTCACTTAACTTGGTGATGGGGAGGATGACACAGGTGTGAATAAGCAGAAATGAACAGCATCTCTGGGCCTTTTTGTGGGCCTCAGACACAATGGGATCTGACCTTGTCTCCCAGCACCTGCTTCCACCTGTGTGTGTGTGTGTGCACGCGCAGAGCTGTCACTTGTCGCTGTGCTTTGCTGAGAAACCTCTCCTGAGAGCAGCTCTGCAGCAGTTCCCCACCTGGGTCTGTGAGCATGTTTGTGTGTGTCTGCTCCAGCCTGTAGTATTGGGGTCACCTCCTCTGCAAACTCATGTTGTTTTTCTAAACACGTTGCAGCATTCGCTTCTGCAGCACACGCTTTTATCCAAATGACTTGCGTACCACAAAAGTCCAACACTGTACGCTGCTCACGGTGTTCACTGCTACACCATTTTACTGGCACACTTCAGGTTCAGAACCTCACTGTGTCGCAGTACTCTGTTATCTCCGACAGTAGCATCAGCTGAATCAAATAATAGTAGCACAGCAGCCGATTGTGTCGCTGGCAGTTGGTGTTGCTGCCATCTTTCCGGGCTGTTCTGCTGAAGCATGACGCTTCCTCTAGGAGCCCACGCTGAAATTTGCCTGAAAGACAGCAGTAGCTAAGCTTGAATCGCACCCTGGAATGCAAATGGACTGAAGGCGAGCCGAGTGTGTGCAGCAATCCCATCTCCGCATTCCCCCCAGTGTCGACAGTGAGGGCCGGCCCGGCTCAGCCTTGTTGCCGAGCAACAGCCTTAGAAGGGGAGTGGCTTAATCCTCACCAGAGCGGTGGTGTCGGCGGGAGTGTGGTGAATGTGAATGAAGGGAGTGTGTGCAGGAGTGAGAACTTGAACACACACTGACCACTGCTCTGCTGCACCAGCCAAGAAGGACCGTTGTTCCTCCTCACTGGACTGCGAGAGACAGGGCGTAGCTGGTCCTGACCGTGGCACCCGGCCGTCACCTGTGGGACAGTGGGCGGAACCTGCCCCTTGCGCACAGTGCCTTGGCCAGTGCTGGCGGGAGGGGCGGGCATGATGGGGCCCTGGCTGCAAGCGAAAGGGTAGGAGTTAGCATTGTTGTGTGTGTGTATGTGTGTGGGTTTGTGCATTCTCTTGGGCAGAAGGCTCTGCTGCTGGCAGACCCAGAATGCCATGGGTGTCTGCAGAACACGATCTGATCTTCCAAACAGGTTCAGTTGCGGTGCCTTCATCTGAGGAGGGCAGAGTTTGAGCAGCAGGAACTTTAGTGTGGGAGGGGTTGCATGCGTCGGGGCAGGGGGTGGGGTGGGGGAGGGGTTAACACCGAATCACCACCTGCTGTGTGCGCTGCTCCTGAGATGCTGAGTCTGTGTCTGCATGGTGTTTGTGTCTTGCTGAGACAAATCAGAGCCAGTGTTCCTCTGCCGCTGTCTCGCTGCAGCCCTGCTCTTAGCTCTGTTTTGCTTTGAACATCACTGGTAGTTTAACTGGTTGCTGTAACATATTTTCTTTGAAGTTGTATTTCTTTATGCACCATTATGCTGTTTTATGCACCTTGGTGTTAGGCTTAGGTGCAGTAGTAGACTCTACCCTTAGGTACTGAGCATGTCCAGCTGTCAGTTGACCTTTGTTGTATAAAAACTTCTGTTGGGTTTTGGACCTTTCCTAAAGGAGGCCTGGGTACGTCCTAAAGAACATAGTACTAAGCTCGAAGTGAAGTCGTTGTTCTTCTCGCTCTGATGGCAGGGAGAGGCTGGTGGAGGGCAGCCTGCTATCCCCTGTGTGAACGAATTCTCTGACGTCCCCCTATTTCCCGAGGGTGGATCTCTGCCTCACAGCGAGACTCAGGACTCGGACATGGACAGTTCTGATGGGGGGCCACCTGATGACAGGTGAGGAGGCGAGGGGGGGGGTCCTGTCTACCACCAGCTTAGTCCCTTAGAAGTCTACTGTGTCATCAGTGTTAAGAACTTATGAGTTTCGATCCGGATTCACATATACAGCCATCTTAGTTATTTACTTACATTTTTTAGGGTGGCAAACCAGCAATTGGACTGATTTTATTGGATTTTTAATGGCAGAAGTAAGCAGAAATCTATTTGGGTGGTAATGGAATGAGATGTAAATCAGGAGCTACTTTAGATGCTGCCTTGCTAGCCTCCAAAGACTGTGCCTGAGGAAACTGTGTTTAACCCTTATGCTTTTCTACTTGCAGTTCAGGGCAGCTGGACCCCTGCATCACCTCCAACTTATGCGCACACTCCCCTGCCTCTGTGATTTCTACCGAGGAGCAGTTTGAGGACTACGGTGAGAGTGAGGATGTTGATTTCACCCCGGGTAGCCCCTGTCCTGATGATGAGACTCGAACTAATGGCTACTCCGACCTTGGCTCCTCTGTGCCATCTAGGTAATTTCTGTCACCCAGCGCTGCTGGGAAACACACACACACACACACACACACACACACACACACACACACACACACACACACACACACACACACACACACACACACACACCCTGCTCACAAAGCACCAGTCAGATACGTGGGACGATAAAATGTTCTAGAAAATCTTATTCAGATATTCTAGAACAGGTTTTCTGCCCCTACAGTGCTGGACACACTCCTCAGAAGATGAGGCACCTTTACTGCAACGAATTGCCGGATGTCTACTGCTCACAGTGCTGCAGAAAGGTCAACCTACTCAACGACCTGGAGGCGCGACTTAAGAACCTCAGGGCTAACAGGTATAAACCAATGGTGGAGTTCCCCTGGGGGGTAAACTCAGCCTCTACATGAGGACCATAGATGCACACTTGGAGAGAGGTAGAAGGTGTATAAGAATGGTCCAAGGTGGAAAGTGTAAATGGTTTCCATCTCTCCATTGCTGTGGTTTATCACTTCACTGGGAGTCACGCATCAGTTAATGTAGCTGAGTTTGTAGTGGGACCAGCTCTTTTTCTCCTTCCACTTAAGGCTCGATTTACCATTACAAATCCACTTTAAAGGGGTCTTAATATTGTTGCTATGACAGCAACATCTTAGTTGGGAACTGGGAGAAATGCAGAGATGTTCTGTAGTGTGGAGGTGTGAAGTAGTAATGGAAGCCGGTCTGGTGTCTACATACGTAGACAAAATTTGTCCGGAGGATGGGGTGTCTCCAAGTCTCCACACCCACAATGTTCAAAGTCGGATAAACTGTTCCTTCAAATCTGGGACAAGGGGAGGCTCTGGTCCAACAGATATTGGTAATATTAATTAAGTATTTGTAACATTCTTGATACTAAGAGCCCAGTTCATGTAGGATGCTCAGCTTCTTTGTTTATAAAGAGGTAAATCCCTGTCTTGTCTACCATTGTTTAAATAAACCTTTTCTTTCATACTACATTCTATCCTCGATTTTTGGGATTATATGGCAGGAGGAGGGTGTCTGGATATGGTGAAAGCCCAGACAATTGAAAGTGCAGTGTAAGCAAAATATTTTTCCGTAGAACTCTCTTTAGCACTACACTGTGAACCATAGTAACACTTTTGTGCACGATAAAAGTAATCAAAACATACTGTACATACATATGTTATTCACCAAATTCAGTATAAAAAGCTCTGAATACTGGGAGCTGGACCAGAAAACCAGTACAAGGGGACTACTTGTAGCTTTTCCACCTTGATGAAACTAACAATGGAAAAGGATGGATAAAGTGTTATGCATTAAACAAAAAAGCTAAACAAGTGAAATATTTATATTTTCCTTTCTAAACATGCTTTAAAACTTTTTTCAATATTTAAGATATTTCTATTTTTTGGGGATACCGCAGCGGTCTGTAAACTCCGGAATCCATAAAATGGAGGTTTGCCAAACTGAGGTTGGCCTGTGCTCATGTTTTTCTCATAGCCTGGCCCAGATCAGCATCACATAAAATTGGTATTTTTGCTGTGTGTATGTGTGACAGAAGGGTAACATTAAGTCTTTCAAACTTGTAAATGTATTCCTCCATCTTAATTTCCACTGAGCTAACCAAACCAACCTGGGAAGGATTTGTCTTTCACTTGCAAGGCAGCAGCAGCTGTTACCTTGGGAAAAAAAGATATGTTGCAAAATTAGTCATTCTAACATTTTTTTCGTTTCAGCCCTAATAGAAAAATCTCCAGCACAGCCTTTGGAAGGTAAGACTCCCTTTCTGCTTATAACCCACACATCCCCTTTGCTTCTTAACTTTCATTATTAAATTATATCATGAAAAATAAGCACAGACATACAGTTTAAAACACTGCTGTGGGACAGATGGAGCAAAACCATAATCAGTGCGATCCAAGGTGTTGCTAAACTAGCTGTTCCTACCAATAGGTTATAAATAACTTTGTCACTGTCCTTGAGTCATTCGTATTGCTTAGCTGAGTCAGCTTCCACACGGTGGCACCTCCACACACACACACACTAACTATGCTATTCCTGATGTCCACCTCAGACAGCTCTTCCATAGCAGCAACTTCAGCAGCGGCAATGGAAGCACCGATGACTTGTTTTGCGACAGCGTTGACTCCTGTGACATTGACATCACTGAAAAGGTGTGCTGGGAAGATGGTTCAGTTGTGGCGGGGGGGGGGGGCAGCTGTGGACATAGGCGGTGGCACTCCATGCTGGATCACCATTCCTTTAATTTTGCAGGTGAGCTACCTGGAGAAAAAAGTGACAGAGCTGGAAAATGACAGCCTGGTGAGTGGAGACCTGAAGTCCAAGTTGAGACAGGAGAACACACATCTTGTCCACAGGTATGTCCTGATACGCACTTGACACCACCTCGGTACTGTACATTCTCACATCCAGACACTGTACATTGCACTTACATTTATTCATTTACCGGACAGTCTTCTCTAAAGTCATGTATAATTTTTACTGTTTTAGAGCTGTCTTAGAGCAGCAAAAAACTGAATATAGAGAGCTACTCTCTGCATATTTATTTCAGGTTGTCCTCAGTTATTTTGTGTTTGATCTTGTGATCTTATCTCAATTTATCTAGTACATTATTATTATTATTATTATTATTATTATTATTATTATTATTATTATTATTGCATTCCTGGGAATTATTAATGAAAGGAAATGTCTGCTTTTTATTATAAATGCTATTATCTCCATCTTAATGGGGTTTTCCCACTGAAGTTAATGAAAATTAAATCTTAGGAATGCTTTGCTCTCATAAGTGGGAGGGATTCCTTCACTTGTGCACTGGACATTTTTGACGTTTTAATTTATCTTGGGCAAATGCCTTAAACTAAATATTTACACACAGCCAAACACTATACCCATTCACAAACATCTCAGACTCTCAAACACAGATCGGTCCACTCACGGTTTGGAGAACACACAGAGGAAAGAAAACTGTCAAGAACACAGACCTGCCTGCTGGATGTTGCGAGTGTGTGCCTATGTTGTGACGTGAGGGTGTTTGCTCAGGGTTCATGAACTGGAGGAACAGGTGAAGGACCAAGAGGTACGTGCGGAGCAGATCTTGGAGGATGAAATTAAAAGGCACCGTGAGGTGTATTGCAAGATGGGGAGGGACCGGAGTGCGCAGATTGAGCTGCTGAGTAACAGGTAGCACTTTCATTGCTTAGCCCATTTCAGCACACTGGAGACCAACACGTCTTTCTGCCGGCCTTATGCTAATGAGCCAGAGCCAAAGGCCCCTGGGGTTCATGTAACGCCCACATCAGCCATGCTTCCATATTATGGAACTGTGTAGTGTTGTGCACCACAGAGTGGTGCGGCAGAGATGTGCTTGAACCATACAGATGTTCTTCCTAACAGAGTCCAACAGCTGGAAGAGGAGAACAGAGAGATGACTATGAATGTGTGCAGGCTGAAGTCACAGACTGAGAAATTAGACCAGGTTTCATTCATTTTCTCTGTTCTTTAAGACCATCTGACGCTTCATTCCGCAGGTCTTTCTCTGTAAGACGCACTGTGCTTGTGCATGCAGGAGAAACAGCGAATGACAGACAAGCTGGAGGACACGAGTCTACGTCTGAAGGATGAGATGGACCTGTACAAAAGGATAATGGACAAACTCTGGCAGAACCGGAACCAGTTTCAAAAGGAAAAGGAGGCCATGCAGGAGGTAGACCCCTTTCACGCTCACAGATCCATCCCTCTGGACAATAAGGGTCTTTTGAGACTTCTTACAGCCTACAACCCCTGCTCCAGGTGATAGAGGACCTGCGCAAGGAGCTGGAGCACCTGCAACTATTCAAGCTGGAGACAGAGACCCCGGGCCTAGGGCGGAGTGCCCGGACCCGCGAGATTGAGCTGGAACATGAGGTGAAGCGCCTCAAACAGGTGGGTCACTATCTGCAATGGTTCTCTGGCAATGGTGTGGTTGGCTCCTTGTGACATAATGTGAACATGCACCCTGTGCACCCTCCTCGCATGTTCTGTGCCCCTGTGGCTGGTGTTTCAGGAAAACCACAAGCTACTGGATCAGAACGATGACCTGAATGCCCAGATCCTCAGTCTCAGCCTGTATGAGGCCAAAAATCTGTTTGGCACTCAGACCAAGGCCCAGTCCCTAGCTGCAGAGATTGACAGTGCTTCACGGGATGAGGTGAGTAAAGGGAAAATGACAATGCATTGCCAGAATGAGGTGGGGGGTGAGAAGATTGACACCGATTGCCCGGACAAGGAATGTGTAGGGCAAATAGTACAGCTTCCAAACCAAGAAACCAATCCAGGATGTAAGGTACCAGTCCCTGGTGCTATACCCATCAGCAAGGTGCCCAGGCAAAATTTCTTCTGTAAACAGTGAACTGAATGAATTATGATAAATGATGCTATTGAAATTAAGTTTATATTGCTCAATAGCAATGTGACAGTGACAGCTATTCATAGGCTGGTTTGTGTTCAACACAGTTGGTGGACGCACTGAAGGAGCAAGAGGAGATCAACTACCGCCTTAGGCAGTACATGGACAAAATCATCCTGGCCATCCTTGACCACAATCCATCCATCTTGGAAATTAAGAGCTAGACGAAAGAGGCTGGTCTAAACTGGCTTTGTGTTTACAAAAAGGAGTTGTGATACTCTGCTGTACTCATCTGTGAATTGAGTTGGGTTTCATTTACTGTTTAGTTTCAACTTATAACCTCTGAAAAGAAAGAAGATCATTGGGTAGATGATGGAGGATAGTGGACTTGAGGAAACCCAGTCACGTGATGGTTAACTTTTTTTAATTGTACATCTAGACAGATAGGGACCAAAATAACCCCACTTTGCTTGGGTTTCCTAAGTCCAAAGCTCTCACATGTTGGGTTCACAAATTGGAGATGGCCTTCATTTACCCTTAAAAACTTGACTGTGGTAACTATAGTTTGGTTTGCAAGGCAAAATCTATCACTTGTATTGAAAATAATTATTTCTCTAGCTTCTTTTTGAAAGCAGGGGGTTAGCCTGCTTCAGGTGACCATTCTGTATCTGCCAAGCCCATGGTTGTGTCCTTGTTGTGGAGCACAGAATGACTGTGGTAAGATGCATCTGTGATTTTCCACATGGGAGATCCCTGTCCCAGGAGCACGTAGTTGGAAAAAAAAACAAGACCTGTGAGAGAACCCCAAGGGGTTAAGATGTTTTCCGACGCCCAGTCAGAAGATGTAGTGTAATTGTCATGGATCCATGGACTGGTTCCATTTTTCTGAGGAGTTCACATAATTTCTGTAGGAGAAATAGCTTCAGTTCATGTGGGTAGAACTGAGAAAATGAGGTCTTCTGAGACACTTCAGTAGAGGCACCAGTGAGGTGACAAACCCTCTGTAGAATATCTGTAAGAGTGCTTCTGTCTGCACTTTAAAGGAATACAATACCGTCTTGGCCCAAATATAAGACGATCGTGATTATAAGATGACCCTCTCTTTTTTGGAAAAAGGTTTTTGGAATGTTATATCTAATCTTTTTAAAGAAAAGTCATATATTCATTTATTTGTGTTTTTAAGACAGTCTTTTTGGGTTCACCATCTTCAAACTTAAAATTCTGTAAAATTATATTTCTTGGCCGCTTGAGAGTTGTTTTGAAGCCTCTGCCTCAATGATCACCGTTATCTTAAAATTGGCATCACAGCTCTTCCTCAGACTTTGGTTAATTTGGCCTAATGTTGAGCTTCTTTTCTCCAGACCATCTCAAGGTTTCGCCATCTTTCGCATTCGCTGGCTCCAATTGATCATTTCTGTTGATAATCGATGCCAGTGGATAAGTGTTACACTGCTGTGGTGTACTGGTGTTAGACGGTATGACCTTCTAATATTTGAGGTCTAACCCTCAAATATAAGGCGACCCTATCTTTTTAGATGTAATTCAGAGAAAAAAATACCATCTTATATTCAGGCTTAAATTGAGTTATGGAAAAGAGTGGCAACAGTCATTTTCACATGTGTACATTGCACTGCAGGTAAACACCGATTTTTGGCAGACAGGTTAAAAAAAATACCATAAATGTTTATGTAGTACCTTGTCTCACACTGTGTCTTGTTTTATTAACTTAGGATTTCAGAACATTCTGAGTCACAGTATTAGAACGAGATCGTAGTTAAAGGAAAAAAGTTGCAAACTAAGAGCTGTAGATTCATTTTGCTTAATTGCACAAACCAAGGTTTCTGTGTGTGTGTGTGTGTGTTTTTTTGGACTTGTGCCTTGGTATTAAATGTGTTCCAATCACTGTTTGTTCATCTTATTTTTCTGGTTGTAGAGAGCTTTTATACATTTACTGTCTGTATTTTTCTGAAACTGTAAATGTTGTACAGAACTTGGTTAGTTGTGTTCATGTGCCAACCAACACATAAAAGATTATGAAACATCTCATCTACTGTTATGTAAAAAAGGCAAAATGCATTATGTACTAGATGACACATCACTAATTTACTCCTAGAAGTTTCACTTGCCGTTTCCTCTACTGAATTGCGGTCGTGCTTTAAAGACAGTTCAGTTCTCTTACGCTTCTCCGTTTTTTCCTGATTATATTTTCATCACAGTTTCTCTCATTGTGGATGGTGGATGAAGGCAATATTACTGTTCTCCAAGCTAAAAGTATATTTACTGTTTTCATATGACATGCATACTGCATTAAGGTAGCAGACATTTCCTCATAGAATTTTGTACCAGCTAAGTAGTCGGTAGCTGCATCTTTCCCAGGATGCCAACTGGAACGATTTACTGCAGTGTAGGATAGTCGCTTTTATTGTCTTTAACATCTGTCCCAAGTGCATTAGAGATAGAAGAAGGGACAGTAGAAAGTAACATTGCCTGATCACCCAGTCCATTGTTTTGCTTTGTGGTCCATAGTTGTGTCTTTTTGAATGCTAACTGTTATGATGCTGCACTGTAGAATCACTGTAGTTTACTTGGAAAGCAACTTGATGATGCTTTTTGGAGTGTTCAGCTTAGCTGTAACTTTGCTCAATCTCAAGTTGTAAATGAAATAAAAATCTTTGGCATGGCAAAAGGTGTTCAGACTCTTTTTTTTTTGACTTGGCCAAAGCAGGCCACTGCTTTTCAACAGCTGTTCCACATCTCCGTTCATAACAAATAATGCGGCTGCTCTACATCCTTACTGTATATGTACGCCACATTTGCGTCTTGCAGGCATTTAACTGGCGCTGCCTCAGCATTATACAAACAACCTGTTGTTACTTTTTGATTCCATTCAGTGACTCCCACTTGCGTAGCTCAGTGACAAAGAGCAAAAAGGTGAAAAAGAATGAGCTTAGCGCTATTGCATACATGACTATTGCATACATGACTTAGAACTGATTTATGAGTATTTATATTGCGTTGTTCATTAATGTTTATTGCATTTTCAGATATGTGCTCGTCTGTACTTATGCAGCATAGTTTATATATTTTACAAGTTAAATGTGATTTTTCCCCCCATCAGTCCTCCATTCTAGCAGATTATGATTCCACTGTAATGATAAAACCCAGTACACTTCAAAGTCTGCCCTAGTTTTAGTATTTCTGAAGGAAGCAGACTTGGTAGCTGTGTACCATGATAAATAAATAATGTTATCACAGACCTCTCTTTACTCCCATTATATTTCACTTTATTTTGGTTTAAAAATAAGTTGATAATTGAGACATTTATTGTCTGTATTTGTACAGCTATAGACTGAGGAGCAGCATGAATTGCTTTATTTTTAACAGTAATGCCAGTCTTGGCTGTTCTGTCGTGCTACTCAAAATTTATTTTATGTCTGAAACCCCATGATGAAATCAAGAGAAACAACTAAAGAGATATTTGTGTTTTTAGCTACTTGAAACAGTCTTCACATGAGGCAAATTTATTTTTAAATTATTTACATTTTGTGATAAAGAGAAGTAAACAACATTTGGAGTCCACAGTTCTTTGAGGATGTTATGCATTTATTCCCTGGTGTTGAAAAAATCAGATGTTTAACTGTCATATAACTTCCAAATTGTTTTTTTTTTACCCTTTAGCATTTAGACATGTATTCTGCTTCAAGGTTTCTACATAATTTGCCTGTTTTCTTGATTTCACCTCTTCTGGTTCATTGAGCCCAAGTCAGAATGGACCCTAAACAGAATATTTATACAAAATATGTAGCAGCTTTACAAAAATATTATATTTTTACTAATTTTGGGTCACTTTAGAAGAAGTAATCAGTCTTCAGACTGAAAAGATTACATTTGGGGTGCATTTACTGTTCAAAACAGTTTAAACTGAAGTGGGAACATAAAACTGAAACAAAACATAATAAAATGCCAAAAAGTCTTTTGGGGAATTCAAAGGTAAAAGCAACACATGTCAACCTGTGGCCGCAGCTGAACATTGCAGTTGAATCAAAATATTTTATCCTTCAAAAATGAAATAATTCAGTACTTTTTTTGGCTGCAATTTCCTGCCGCTTAGTGGACAAAAGTGAGAACTGCAGTTGTTGAAAATGAATCTTTGCCTCCTATTTTTATTAGGCAGTGGATGCTGTGGGGAAGCAGGTGTAGTGGTGAGAGCTGCTCCCTTTAGACCCAAAGGACTTGGATCCAGTCCCATCTCCTGCTATAGGCCAAGGACCTTGCTCTGCCTTCTTGTAACATTTACTGTGTTGTATAAATGAGGGGATAGTTGCTGTAATTTTATTATTAATCAAATTTCATATACATAAATCTAAATTTGCTAGTAAGAAACTCGACTTTGTGAGGCGCTGTCAAGAAATAGTTTATCACTTTCCAAGACTCCACTAAGACAAAAGCAATTAAAACTACATCCTGTCATTGTATCCCCTGGCTTTCACATATTTGTACATTAATGTATATTTATATTCATGTGTGCATATGTATGTTTTTATTTTTCTATATTTCTAATTTCTTTTTTGCATTTGCGCTTGTTGGTGGTGTGCCTCCTGTACAGGTCCGCTGTCTGCCATTGGTTCTTGTTACTGACAGTCATCATCAATTTCACCCCCACTTTTTCCATCTGGACCAATTATCTTCTGGGTCTGCCACTTTAAAAACCTCACCATTTGCCTTGGGAATGACAGATTTCTGTGTTGTTGTGCTTGTTTGGGATTAGTTTTTGCACTTTTCTTTATTTTAATAACTGGTGGTTTAGTGTAACTGTGTTGTCGTCTTGGGGAAAGAGAGAGCAGGTAAGTGTATCACGTGACCCTCATTTCCGGCATGTAGGTTTGTCGCTGTTTAGCCGCATTATTATGGAGGGGGATGCTGTCCACTATACTTTTCCTTATTATTGGGTAGAATAGCTTGGGCTGTCACAAACGCTTAAGAATCTTTTGTTTAGTTGTGCTTTTCTGTAGTTAGGGTAGAAGTAGCTAACTTGATGGCTTTGGTTGGCTTTACTAAGTTCTTTGTTTTGGCACGGTCTTAGTTCCTTTTCCCCTTGCACTTGGCTTTGTTTGCATACTTTTGTTGGCCCTGTGCTACCACCAATGGGGTTAAAACCCCAGTCATAACTACATTTTTACTACTTTCCTTTAGCATTAATATCTCTCAAGTGTTTTTGAGGCATAACCAGCAAAGATGTTTGGCACAGTTGTTAATGTGTTCAGCTGAGCCTGAAAAAAAAAACCTCCTAGCTACTTTTGCATGTTTACTTCTGACATGTGCTTAAAGTTCTTGAAGAAAGTTGGCGAGAGCTTTTACGGAGGGACTTAAAAACCAAGTTGTATACTTTTGACAATGCCAACCTCAAGGGTTTTTCATTAAAAAAAAAAAAAAAGTTTTCTCCCCCCCCATTTGCTGTTAAAGTGAACATGACAAAAGTTTAACAGCTTGCTGTTTAATAAAGTACTATATAACAGCCACAGTAAGAGCTAATGGTATTTAATCCTCTGAGAACTTGGAATTGCCTAAAGGAGTAATTTCATTGGAAAGTACAGTGTTATCTGTTATGTCAAATGCTGTACAGTACTGTAATAATTCTGCTTTATTCACTTGTGACCACAAGGTGGAAATGTGCAGCCCATATTCCAAGGATTCACTATACATTTGTGGGAAAGGGTATAAATAACTGTATAATACACAATGCAGTGTTATGATGCAATTAAGACTCGTTTCCTGCAATAAAAGTATTACATTTTTTTCAACTGTGTGCAGATGACAAGTTTTTTAAAATTTATTTATTTATTTTTTTAACCACTTTCATAATGTCAAAAAGATCATGAAATTTTTGAAAGGACTACAGAAAACATACTGTGTACCACCTATAGAGCTTAGTAAAGATGATAAAGGACATAAACTTGAGTTTACTTTTCTTAAACATCAAGTGAAATCCTGTAGTACATGGTTAACACAAGCCAAAAAGGGATGTTTTGGGAGTTGAAATGAGTGATGAGAAAGTACAAAAAAGTATAAATGCCAGTTTTTCATTTGAGATATTTGTCACACAAAACTAATGTGTGAACCTAATATACAAGTAATGGGCATTATTTTGTAGTTCAGAAAGAACTGAGTCAGAAGAAACTTTAGCTAAAAAATGTTACCAAATTTATATCTAAAAATATGCTATTGAACATATATGCCACACTGAATTGTTCTCATAATTCTCATTTGAAATAATTTTAAATAGCAGCAGCAAAAACACCAAAGAACAGAGTCTGTACAAGTAAGTAAAAAGCCTGTAACTTGTTCTACAAGAGAGAACGGCAAGCAGTGACTCGTGAAAAATATAGCAGTAACAAGGAAGTGACAGGTGGAACAAGTAACAGGAAAATGTGGCAGGTGAGTGACAGCGGCATACAGAGACCTTTACTATATCTAATAATTCTGTGTGGGTCTCATTTCATGTTTCATTGATTATGTTTAACTTTGTCATATTTACTAAAGCAAACACTGAGTGCACGCCCTCTCTAAGCTGCGTGCGTGTTAATGCGGAGGTGGACCAGCACTTGGCACCGAGAGCTGACGCTCAGTTGGCAGGATACTTGTACACCACGTAAGTAGGTATCTGGAAAACTATAATCTTCTTTAAGGAAGGTGCTTTAATTGTTCTCATTTGTTTGTTGTTCCATGCCCTTCTACAGTAGTAGTGTTTTGAAAACTTATGAATTCTTTGCTTTTAAGCGTCATACTTTAAGGTAATATTTGCAATACTGAAGTGATTTGGCCCGCTTATCTCTGATGATCAATAATATTTAAATGTGTTTACTATATATACAGGATTTTATCTGTTAAAATTCAAAGGTCCACAAGTCTATGGCAAAAGTGGCAAGGCTCCTCTAATGTAGGAGGAAAGAAAGAAATTTCACAGTGGAAGAGTTAAAACACTATTCCTCTCTATCGATATTAATATTAATTATTCTCCTCTACTAATGTTTCACTTCATTTTTAATGTTTTGTTGTGCCTATTTGTATAAATTTATAGTTGTTTTTAACATGAATACTTTATAGTGTGTTTGCAAAATGTCAAAAGGGTATTGAGCCTGAAAGTCTGGCTCCCTCCCACATTTTCACTTTACAAGGAAAAATATTCCAAGTTTGGTAAAAATATAAAATTATGACTGCTTGACAACAATTGGTTAAGTCCTTGTAGGAAAAGAGTAGTTACCAATGCTTTTAAAAAGGTAAGATGAGGAGCTGTCTAATTCACGGTCCAGAAACTGTGACCCTGACCTCTGACCCTTCACTACAGCTCGCCACTGATCCTTTAGCAAGGCCAACATGGTACAGAAGTATCAGTCACCTGTGAGGATCTACAAGCATCCTTTCGAGTTGGTGATGGCGGTGAGTGTCCGTACACCCAGCAGGTGGAACGGCAGACTGAATTTTACGCTTCGACAGTTTAAGCCAAAATCGGTCACTAACAATTACTGTTTTAATTGGTGAACCTAAATGACCAAAACCCAGGTTACTCATTCCTTCCTTGTTCCTATACCGTGTGTCTTCAGACACAACCAGGCTGAACTACATTTTCATTCATTCATTTGGCTTATAATTTACTTCAAAGCAGCTTCCAAAGGTTTTTCCCATTAATGCACCTAGGTAATTTTTATTGGCACAATTAAGGTAAATGAGTACCTTGCTCACAGATATTACAGCCAGGAGAGTGATTCGGGTTTGGGTTCTCTGAGTGCAAAGGCAGCTGTGGTATTCACTAAGAAACTTGTTGCACTGAACTATGATTTTAGGTGCAGGGCTTGAACAGCGGTTGTTAAAAACAAAAAATATCTGTTGAATAAGAGTGAGCGCAGGCAGCACAGTGGTTAAATCTGCTACCGGAGGTGAGGGGTTTGAATCCCACCTCCATCTGTAGTACTCCTGAATGCAGATACGGCATTGTATGTAGATTCATTTTGTAACCTGCTTTCAAGGAAAGTATCAGCTAAACAGATAAATGTAGTCATTTTTTGTGCATCCCATGCAATGACAATTTCAGTTACACAATAGTACTACATACAGTCATTTAACTACTGACCCTCCAACAGAATTTTCACTGGGTCCCTTGCTTCCTGTCTGACTCCCAGGCCTACGAGAGGAGGTTCCCCACCTGCCCCCTCATTCCCATATTTGTGGGCAGCGACATTATCAGTGAGTTCCACGGAGATGATGGTGCCACTTGTGTGACTGAACGCCGCTGCAAACTAGATGTAGATGCACCTCGGTTACTGAAGAGGGTATGGTTGCTTTTATGAATGGTAAAACCGATGGGAGCCTAGAGACTGAAATTTGGAATCCTTCATCTACAATTTTTTTTTCTCCACCCCCCCCACCCCCTGCAGATAGCTGGGGTGGAATTTCTGTACTTCATCCACAGGAATTCCCTGGACTTGCGTGAGCGAACGCTGCACATTGAGGTGCACAATGAGACCTTCTCCAACAGGGTCAATGTCCATGAACTGTGCAGCTATTCGGTATGGCCCTCCAAAGCCACATCAAATTTACAATCGCAAAGGTTCCACTATGAATCCAGTTAAAACAATCAAACTGTAGAGACAGTTAAAACTGGAAGTAGCAAAACAAAATAATGACACACATTAGTAGCGTATGAGCCTTCTGATTTTGAAACGTTGACCTCTTGCACTCTAGCACAGACCATTTGCTCTTTACCTCCCAGTTTTGGGATAGAGGATTCATGTGTTTGCAGCATTCATGAAACCCATTTGGACTTTCTGTCCACACAGGTCCACCCAGAGAATGAAGACTGGACATGTTTTGAACAGTCAGCCAGCTTGGACATAAAGTCCTTCTTTGGATTTGAGAGCATGGCAGAAAAGATTGCCGTGAAGCAATATGCCAGCAGCATAAAAAAAGTGCGTGAGCTAGAGGGCAAGATCCTGTTTGGACAGTGACTGTTTGCCACTTTTTATATGCATCATATTCTTAATGTGGATTTTTCTTAGTGATGTAAGGGTGTACAACATGGAATAGCAGGGCAGTGGAACTTGTCATGGTGAGATAAATGAAATGCTTTAGTAAAATTACAGTAAATATATTTTCTGATGTTTCATAAAGTACTTGATAGATTGTCATATCTGTTGGCTCTAGTTTGTCAATATGTGGCACTAATTTTTCTCCTTAGGGCAAGGAAATCATTGAGTATCATCTGAAGGAGCTGGAGATGGAAGGTGTGACTCACATACCTCGCTGGGTTCCCCCTTCAATCAGTCCAGCTGAAGCCGACCACCTTGGAAGATACAAGCAATCTGCTGTCTCTGTGTCCCATATTAGCAGCAGCCCTTCCAGGAAAGACACTGCCAGCTGGCCTAGCTGTCCCAGTGAGCACCCAACTGGTATAACGGATGGTCAGTCTAGTAAACACATGGACAAACGTTATATCCTGGTGTGTGTTAGGCACAGCTATTGCTGAGTTCTGACAGAACTGAGCACCCTGATCACGTCTTACTCTTTACAACAATACTACTCCGCAATGTATACTTTGTGTGCCTGTGTCTGCTGCAGATAAGTTGGAGGCAGACTACATCAGGCGCTACCTGGGAGATCTCACACCTCTACAGGAGAGCTGCTTGATCCAGCTGCGCTTGTGGCTGCAGGAGGTTCACAAGGGAAAGGTGATGTAGTGGGACATACAGATCTACATAAGCTTCCCCGCTGAGGACTTCATCAGACAAGGGCAGCACATCAAGTAGAGTAGTGGTTGAGGACCTTGTAAGCTAAGGGTTGCTGCTCAAAATTTATATTCTAGTGCACTTAAAATATTCTATTGCATTGTTAAACTGCAAGCTGCATTAGATAAAAGCATCAGCTAAACAAATAAGTCATAGTACCTACCTGAAATATAACTGTAAACACACTTATTTCACAGATCCCCAAGGACGAGCACATCTTGCGCTTCTTGCGAGCATGCGACTTCAACATGGACAAAGCGCGTGACTTCCTCTGCCAGTCACTCACGTGGCGGAAGCAGCACCAAGTGGACTACCTGCTGGAGACATGGGTACCCCCCCAAGTCCTGTTGGACTACTATTCCGGGGGCTGGCATTACCATGACAAAGGTAAAGAATGAAAGCCTATGTATCACCAGAAGGAAATAGAACAGTGTCTGAATCAGCAATACAGTACTGTAAAGCATTACATAACTCGACAGATTGATAAACACTTTAAAAAAAACAAAACAAAAAAAAAAACATAGCCTTGCTATAAATTTTTATGCTATTTATAATTCATAAAATTTTGGGCCAGTGTCCCAGCTGAGTGCTTTTTTTTGACAATAGGGAAACACATGACTGTAATATGATAGCCATGAGATACAGTCATTAAAACTGAACGTCCTGCTCTAACCTCACAGACAGGCGGCCCCTCTACATCCTGCGTTTTGGTCAGATGGACACTAAGGGACTGGTTCGTGCTGTGGGGCACGAGTCCTTGATGAAACATGTGAGTGAAGCGTGTGTCTCCACGTGTACACATGTGTTTATTACATTCCAAGTGCCAGTACTGTTAACCCCCGTTGTATCTGTCACCCAGATACTGTCGATCAATGAAGAGGGACTCAGACGCTGTGGAGAAAACACAAAGGTGTTCAGTCATCCGATAAGGTAAGATAAGATACAGTCTATTTCAGCAGATATTTGCCTGGAGTCTGTCTTACTATCACTGCCCTTACTAATACATGTGCCTGCGCTTGCAGAATGAAACTTTGAACTCTTTTAGAAACCTGCTGCAAATGATTAACTTCTGACAGCAGTCTGGCATGAAATCCATATGTAGAGAATGACGAGACTGGATATGTACCTTTTTTTTTTCCTTAGTAAAACTTTTTATTTGATGCTATCTAAGGTAGCATGAAGTCTCATTTTAACTCATTTACATAACACTTTCTCCAAAATGACTGTTAACTTATTTAGAATTATTCACATTTTATATACCTGGGCAGTTTTTTTTAACTAGTAATACAGGCTGATCACTTTGGGCAAGGGTAGTACTGCATAGGGTGGGATTTGAACCTGGGTCCTTTTACGCCAAAGGCAGTAGTCATGAACACTACACCACCTGGTATTCATGCAAAAGAATAGATGCAAGTTGAGAGAAATTCAACTCATGAGGTATAAAATGCTGCCCTTTAATTTGGATCTGAAGGTGGTTTAGGCTGAGATACAATTTCTGTGCCCTCGCAACGCACAAGTATCTGTGAGAAAAGGCAGTCTGATGCATAGGGAATGTGTTCCAGTCTATGATCTGTTGAATGAACAGTCAAAAGAGTCAGAAGAGTTTATTTGTCACATACATGGTACTGAGTGTACCATGTAGTGAAATGTGTCCAGATGCAGGATAGGAGACTGTGCATAAAAACTTACAAGAAGTAAAACAAACAAACAACTAAACACCAAGAAGAAAAGAAACAAACAGCAAATAGATAAGTAAGTAAGTAAATAAATAAATGAAACTGTAAATAAAGCTTAAGGTGCACTGGAAGAACAGTGACAGTGAGGGGAGCGGTCAGAGAATATTGTAGACCCTATTTGTGAGGATTGTGATGGCATGTCCGGGTTCAGAAGTCTTATGGCCTGTGGATAGAAGCTCCTCCTGAGCTTCTCTGTTCTGGCCATAATGCTTCTGAATCGTTTGCCTGATTTCAGCAAGATGAATAGATGGTTGCTGGGATGAGACAGGTCACCGATGATCCTAGTCGCTCTGGTCCTGCATCTCCTGGTGTAGATGTCCTGTAGGGATGGCAGATCAGATCTGGTGCAGCGTTCCGCTGCCCGGACCACTCTCTGCAGTGCCTTGATGTCGCGAGCAGAGCTATTCCCAAACCAGGAGATGATGTTCTGAGTCAGAACAGTTTGTATAGCACCAGAGTAGAACGTTTTTTAAGGATCACCAGAGAGACCTGTAGCTTCCTCAGCTGCCTCAGGTGGTAGAGCCGCTGCTTTGCTCTACTGGCCTGAGCTCGGATGTGTACAGTCCATGTCAAGTCCTCAGTGACATGAACGCCCAGGTATTTGCAGCTGCTCACCCTCTCCACTACAGTCCTGTTGATTTTAAGGGGGGGTGTAGGACCGCTGCTGTTGCCTACCAAAGTCTACCACCATCTCTTTAGTTTTGCTGACATTCAGTTAGAGGCAGTTCTCCTGGCACCATGATGCCAAGCTCTCCACCTCCTCCAAGTATGTGTATTCATGTATGCAACAGATGCCTTCTTGAGAAAATAGGTATATGTTAAAACAGAAAAAATACGACCTTCTATAAATTAATAAGGTGCGTGGATGTTTATGCCTGCAGCTGCTGGACGTGTTTGGTAGACCTGGAGGGCCTGAGTATGAGGCACCTGTGGCGACCTGCTGTTAAGATAGTGCTGCGTATCATCGAGGTGGTGGAGGCCAACTACCCTGAGACCCTGGGGCGTCTGCTTATTGTGAGGGCCCCCCGAGTATTTCCTGTTCTCTGGACATTGGTAGGTAATAATTTCGGTGACGTTTTCCTTAGAAAAGTGCAAAAAATATATGTGAAGGTCTAATAAAGCTTCTTTTGCAATTATAGTTATTGCCAATGGACAAAAACATATTTTGATACTGTTTGGTGCCCTTGATTTTCAGATCAGTCCCTTCATTGATGAGAACACTAGAAGGAAGTTCCTCATCTATGCAGGGAATGATTACCAGGGACCAGGTGGCTTGGTGGAGTACATTGACCGTGAAGTTGTTCCTGACTTTCTGGGTGGAGACTGCATGGTGAGTGGGGGGTACCTCTGAGGTAGGAGACAAAGCCATCAATAGGTGCTGTAGCATTTTGGTTGTTCCCTCAGTACTAGATCAGAAGAGGATGGCTGGGGTACGAGTGTGTTAACTGTGCCTCCTCAGTTACTGTATCTACTGACATCCTTATTTTTGATTGCGAGTACCAGTTCATGAGCATTCACTTTCACAGTGAAGTTCAATTTATATGTACATGAATTAGATTTTTCGAACAACTTGCTCTGAAATGATTACCAAACAGCTTAAAAACTTTGGTCCTTGCTGACAGAGGAACAGTGTGAATGACATCAGTGACCACACGAACCTCTCCCTAATGTCTCCGTTCTCTACTGTGCGTATGATCATGTGTAAGCCTCTCTTAAGTGAATTATCTTATTTTTGTGTGCATTTTTAATGAAAGTTAAGTTACTCCTATTATTTGCTATTAATATTACTATTGGTAATAGTGTGACTCAAACGGGAGTTTGTCTTGATTCAGTACAAGCTTAGTACAATGCACTAAACTCTTGTTTATACACTGAATTTCCAGTTTATTAGGTACATCTATCTAGTAAGAAATTGTGTCTTTTTTCACCTTAAAAACAGCATGAATTTGCCTGGGCATGGATTTTACAAGATACTGAATGCATTGTGCAGGAATGTTGTACTGTGCTGAAATGACTGCATTATGTAGTTGCTGCGAAAAATTTCCACCAGCCAGAAGATGTTCAATAGGAGTGAGATGAAAGGACTGTACAGGCTATTGAAGCAATGAAAACTTGCTGTCATGTTCATGGAACCATTTGGTGATGACACATGCCGAGTGACATGGTGCATTATTCTGCTGAAAGCGTCTGTCCAAGTGTGAATAAACTGCAGTCATAAAGGAATGAACTTGGTCAGCAATGATGGTGTATCTAGACATCATTCACATGTTCCTCAGTGAATATCAGGGGCCCTAATGTGTGCCAGGAAGATTTCCCACCCTGAATAGGATGACTTCATGTACTTGTTGTCCAATTCTGATCCCTCCATCAACATAATGCAAAAGGAATCTGGATTCATCTAATCAGACAACTTTTCTCCACTGCTGAGTAGTCTAGTTTTGCTGTACCTTTGCCCATTGCAGACATGTGTTCATGTTCTTCACTGATAGCATTAGCACCCAAAATGATCTGCTCATGCAGCCCCTTTGAGACAAAGTGGTGCATTCTGAGATGCTGTTCTGCCCACCAGTGCTGAATTCGGATATGACTGGATTGGTTGTGGCCGTTTTTTTTTTTTTTTTTTTTTTTTTGCTTGCAGTTTTTGCCATGCTCCTTAGACCACTTTGATCCATAAACTGTCATCTTCCACAGGATTGCATGTTACTGGTACTTCTTGCACCATTATTCTGGGTAAACCTTTGAAGTGTGTGTGTGTGTGTGTGTGTGTGTGTGTGTGTGTGTGTGTGTGTGTAAGAGAGAGAGAGCGAAAATTCCAGGGTGACAGCTGTTTGGGAGATACTAGAATTGGCACACATAGTGGCAACTATCATGCCAAGTTCAAAGTTAAGGTCACTTGTTCCTATGCTCAATTGAACACTAACTGATACTAGAAATTCTGATATGCCTGATTTTTGTCACGCAATGCAATCATGTAATGTATAATTTGTTGGAATGTACAGGTTGTATGAAGGTATAAGTGTATCTAAATAAATTCAGTGTATTATCTGGTCCTAATTTATCATTGGGTGCAGTTTTCAGCATTATACTATCCCCATAATCATGGTTATGGGGTGTATGCTTCTCCCTGGGGAGTAACACACCTTAACATCCTGGGTGCTGAACTGGACTCAAATTAACTTTCAGGAATGGGTTGTACTGCTGATGTGAGTGAAATAAAAGCAATTAATTATGAAGCAATTGTATATAAATTACAATACAAATTACACATCTGTGGCTTATCCATTCAGTGCCATGTCCCTGAGGGAGGACTGGTCCCCAAGAGCCTGTACAGGATGTCGGAAGAAGCAGGGAGTGAAGACGTGTATCTATGGCCAGAACCCCTCTATCACAGCACCAACATCACAAAGGGAGCTCCACATGAGGTGAGATCATCGATTAGTGGTGAATGTTTAGCATTAGGAACCTAAATACAAGTATGTGGAATGATGCCTTATGAAAGCAGTATACATGCCTGCCATCTGGTGGTGGAGGAATTGAATTGGAAGAATGCAGCTGACAATGTGCTGACGGTGTCAGAAAAGCTTTTGGAAGCAAATAAGCAAGAACACATTTTGAATTCTGGAAAAACAGCTGGCATTACAGTCACTATAGTTTTTTCACTTAAACACAGGTGCTCGTGGAAGTGATAGATGCGTCCTCCGTTATCACCTGGGACTTTGACGTTTGCAAGGGTGATGTCCTTTTTAGCATCTATCACTCAAAGCGTGTGCCCCAGACCCCAAAGAAGGAAATGCAGGGTGGGAACAGCGTGCAGCTGATCGACCAGTCCTGGCAGCTGGGGAAGGACTACATTGCAGTGGAATCGCCCCTCGCTTGCAAAGAAGGCGAGAGTGTGCAGGTTAGAACCAGTGGTAAATGTGTTTAAGTAATGCATGGTGAGAATTTGGTAAAATGCTGCTAATTATATGACGTAGTCTTACTGAGGCACTATTTCATAAACTCAAGGCATTACAAGTCAGTCAAAACATGAATAGCTGCAGTCTCCCACATCTTCACTACCATTTCTAACATCTGCAGGGCTCGCATGTGACCAGATGGGCAGGATTCTATTTACTGCAGTGGAAGCTCCAGTGTGCACCAATGTGTGCACCCTCCAGCAGGCCTCGCATGGACGAGTTGCTGGCCAGCCTGCAGGTGTCGCCCCCCAGATGCAGGATCTTGTACTACACTGAGCTGTTGGCCTCTCATGATTTCAGGTCAGCTGGCCTACTATGTTTTCCCCTTTCTCCCCCACTGTCCTGCCTGCAACTTCAGCTTTGATAAGAGTTGGTACTGACATGATGGCACAATCTCCTTTTCCAGGGGCTCGATGACCAGCCTGGAGTCCAGCAACAGTGGATTTTCCATGCTCAGTGCAGCTACAACCTACTCTGGAAAATCTTGCTGCAGCTCTACTGTCTCTAGATAGCACTGTTTCTATGTCCCAGCACAAGGATACACACTTTCCCAGAAGTGGCTTTGATGGGTGTGGCCTGGAATTCCAAGCGAAAGTTATGTGCCCAAAAAATGAGGTGAGCTGACTACCTGAATATACTGCATGACCAGGATTTTTCCATCAATGGATTTTTTTCTTCATATTCCAAGATGACAATGCCGGGATTCATTGGGCTCAAATTGTAATAGAGTGGTTCAGGGAGCATGAGAGAGAGAACTCACTTTCACACATGGTTTGGCCACCACAGAGTCCAGACCTTAACCCTGTTGGGAATTTTTGGGATATGCCGAAGAAGACTTTATGCAGCGGTCCAACTCTCCCGTCATCAACACAAGATCTTGGCGAAAAATTAATTCAACTCTGGACGGAAATAAATGTTGGGACATCGCATAAGCTTATCGAAACTATGCCACGGCGAATGTGTGCCATCATCAAAGATAAAGGCGGTCCAACGAAATATTGACTTTTTTCTTTTTTTTTTTTTTGGCTGGGCAGTGTACATGTGCTTGAGCAAGAGTACGTGTGTTTAATTTTTCTTTGAATAATTGGCATTTTCACAAAGCAATTAACAGTTTAGATTACTGATCCCGACATGGTGTCTGTACATAATGTTGGAATAATAGTAGTAATAATGGTTGTTCTGCACTGAAGGGACTGCACAATATTTATGCAGATTAAGGTTTGGAGGCTCTGACCTATGATGGCTTAAAGGTTATTCAGCTCCTAGTCAGGTGATAGATGATGAGGCTTTCAGCCTAGTATTATGTCTGCTAGAAGGACACAAACATATGAAAACTACCAGGAAGCCCTGAAAGATGAGTATTCAGTCTGCTGAATGTTGTTGGGTGATCTGAAGCTGAATTTAAATGTTAAATTACTGAAGTACCCCTTCTTATGAAAAGGCCAATTTCGGTATATTCTGAGGCGATAACCTACATATGCAAGTCCAAGGAATAAGTCACAAAATGGATTTTCAATTTACTTCTAATCTTCCTCCATTATGGGCTGGGCATGGTTAATAATTCTGCATGAGGCATAATTGATTTAGAAGAATTCAATTCACCTCTTGAGTACTGTGTTTATCAGTTTTCCTCCATTTACTAAGTGATGCTTTATGAAAATTTTTTTTAAATTTTTTTTTTTAATGGTTTTTCATGCATCAGGCCATTGTGACTATTAAATGGACAACTGCATGGAACATCAGGTATCATAGTTCTCTGTGACTGGACAGATAATTTATGGCATATTTACTGTGAAACTCTGAGTAAACCATGACTGAAAATGTTGCTATAAGAAAGGGCATCAGGAATCCGCAGCAAAACCTGTGTAAGACTAACCCGGGGCATTATTAATGCACACTATACTATAGCTAGTGATCATGTGGTGTCACAAGAGAAAATGCTTTGCACTGGGTTTTTACCAAATGGACTGTGTTGACTTGAGAAAGGATTCATTTCAGAAGCTTTCTAACTGTATTTAAATGCCAATCGCATAACTCAGTCTGAAGTAACTTTTGCCTATATGCATTGCTCTGTTAGCTGTCAAGATTGAACAGTGTGTTTGTCACAGGGTGTGCTGGATGGCTAAGACTGCAGTTCCTTCAACAGCACTGAACTGGAAAGAGATCTGAATTCCTCCAAAATGGTATAATTTTATTAGTTTAAATGCCTAGTATTTTCATGCATGGTTAAACAAACAAACAAACAAACAAAAACTATGGCTCACCAACTGGTGAGAAGAATAACATTCAGTAATGGTCTGAGTCATAAATGGGGCCTGTACAGTTCTACTTCTGTCTCTGTTGCTTGTCGATGCACTGTCACCCTCTCATCTGTTTCTATAAGGACAGACTTCTGTTTACTCCAGGAAAGTAACCCCCCCCACCACCACCACCATTTTGTACTGGTTAATTGCATAGTTTTTAATTGTTCTCCATACACACTCCTACACAGTTCTGCTGCATGAACTTCCTCCCAGTGCCATGAGGTGGCAGTTTTTTACCGGGTCACGTTTCCATAGCCCTGGCATTCTGCTCTGCTCTGATCAGACACGAGTGTGGAGAGCCGCTTATAAAAATTGACCTTTAACTCCGAACCCTTATAATCTGTCATTATAGGGCAAAGCAGCAGAGCATTTGGAGCAGGTAACATGGAAATGAAACTTTCTCCAAGACCCTTCTTTGCTCACTCTGAGTTTTGTCCATTCAGCATGAAGCGTAAGGCAGTTATGTAGCATACTGGTTTCATGAAATGTTCCCCATTCCAGCAGTTCCATTTCTTTGTGATGAACTCTATCCCCTGAACCTCTCACAAACATTTACAGTAATTCATAAATAACTTCTGTATTATTCTCAGTGTCTCACTTTTCTAGGTGAAATAAATCTATTTATTAAAAAATGTGCTTCTGTCTGCTAGAAAGTCTAGGACCTGTTCCAGTTAAGTTTGAGCCTTTTTTTTGTTGAAACATCTTGCCTGCCTCATACCTGATTTTTAGACTCGCTGACTTCTTGTGTTTCTTGACATTTGAGTTATTCTCTTCATTAAATAATAGAGGACCCAGTGGGTCAGATGCTTTGCTGGCCCCTCAAGTGGGTAGTTTGCTATAATCCATCTTTGTTCCAAAGACAGGGGATAAAACAATATTGGGAAATGCCACTACAGGTTCTCGTAAGAAAGCTGCAAGCTTTTTCTCTTCTGGCTCCTCAGTCGGGTGTGTGTGTGTGTGTGTGCGCGCGCATGCGCTTCCTTCACACCTGGGTGTGTTTATGGGTTCAGTTTTTGAAAACGTGGTGTTTTTAAACCATTGGTTTATGGTCTTAGTCCTCAATGCCAATAAAACAACTGGATTTTACAGCAGTGACATGAACTCTCAATCCTCAAAGCCATGCAGTGTACTGTTTTTACACTAATGGTTTATTATACTATGAATTGGATCTCGATCTTAAATCTGTATGACTAAACTGGGGGGAAAAATGTAATGCAAAAGTGGACACTTGGCAAGATGACTTTGCGTTAACTGCATAGCATTTTACGTAGCTAGCCAAATCCTCATATGTCACATAAAATGGAAGCTTAGGAACTACTTGGGTGTTTAAACTTTGGTAGAGAGGAAAGCAGGTTCTAAATGTGGGTGTGATTGATGGCTGGGGCTCTGCAGTTTTTAATCCACCAGAATCAGTTAGGCAGCTCGGAAAAATGCAGGAGGGCGTTGGAGAGAGCTGCTCCGAGACATCCCTTGGGTTTCAAAGCCTTTGGTCCCAGTCTGTAGCCAGTCCATTGCTCATCCTCAAAAAGCTTCTGAAGTTGCTGCAAGGGTAATTCTTCTGCTCTACATACATTTGTGTCCTTCCATCCTCCCTTTTTTCCTTCCACATCTCCTTTTTTGCACAGCAAAGGCTACAGTTCACTCTGTCATACAATTAATGGTATTGCTTTCCCATCCAAAGAAGCATACATGTATTGTTATACTTGAGTCTGTGCCATGTTAATATTTTCATTGCAATTATTTTACTTATATTTTAATGAAGCAATTCAACGAAGGCGGTCACTGAGCTCCAACCAGCCACAAGACGTTCTTTGTTGGAACTCTGAGTTAAGTCTTTTTTTTTTCCTTAAATGCTAGATTAAAGGTATGGAATCACTTTGAGTCCTGGAGAGCAAGACTGCTGCATCTTAGAAGGACCAACTTCCAAGGTAGCACCTTCACAGTTCTGTCCGCATGCACCAGTATCCACTCAAAGGTTTTTCCACTGACAGGGACTTCCTTCCAGGCGCTGGGCCAGTAAGAGATTGTAATGCCTTCAGAGACCGGATAAGATGACTGCTCCTGGTAATTGCGACCCTCTAAGCTTATTCTGCATTTATTGTGACAGGGACAATCCTGTCTGATTGGCTAAGTAGCAAGGAGCTCCATGAGGACTATAGCTTGTGGGGCTAATTAAGGATAGCTGTCCTTAACCGGCCTAGAGTGTTTCAAAGAGTCTATCGATAGACAACAACAATAGAGCATGACTGGGAGGCTAGGGTGTCATAGCACCCAAAAAATGAATTTATCTCATTTACTTTTACTTTGTCATGTCGTCCCCTGATCTCCATTTGCAAATTCAGCTGGCCTCTGATATATATATATTTTTTTATACTGATGTAAAATAATACTTTTACATCACTATAAAAGCCTAAATACTGCATGTTTAGTTACTCGTCTTACATTGATGGTTAGTCATTAATGACAAAGCACTATATTGGTCTGCAGTCCCCCTGTATTCATGGTGTTTCATTTGAAACATTTAAAGTACTTGTCCAATCCACTATTTATTACAGGTGGACTATAAATACAGCTACAGTCTTCTCTGTATGCTTTCAGGTGTACTTCTGTCCTGAGTTGGCCGCTTAACTATAGAATTGTCTCAACTTCCATTTTCTACATGTGGTTCACATGTACTTAAATAGTATATGAATGTGTTTATGTACATGCAAAAGACTGGTGTGAGATTTCCCTGAATCTGTAAAGGTGCTTTATATATTTTATTAGTGTTATGTAGATGAACCGGTATAACCAAACGGACAGGGTTATTTGTTGCCGTACGAGAGCAACAATAGAAGGCTAAAATAAGGACTGCTTGATGCTACACTAGTGGAGAACCAGGTAATCCTGTTCTGAGATCTACAATCTGTTGCAGTCTGTAATCTGTTGTCATCAGCTCTATAGCACATTGAACACATGGTTACTCAGAATAATTAGATTATTGATCCAATTACACAATTAATGATTATAGGAGGAAAATGATCTGGAACCACTTGTTTTTTAGTTGCCTAAAATCACAAATGACAGAATTCAGCATTTTGTGTATAACAAGTAGTGATAAATCGCTCAAAAGTGTAATTGGCTATTATAACTTGACTTCTGCTGGATTGATTAAAGATGCTTGCTATATTAATCCTAATATCCCTGAGTTAGACCACAAAGTGTCTCCTCATTGGCAAGATGGAAGCTAATGTGGTGTTTTGTGTGTGGAAGAAGACAAATGTATGGATTCCCCCCCCCTCAAAGAGACCATTGTGGTGGAATGCATTTTCAAAGTCGTTAAATTGTACCCTGGCCACAGCACCATTTGTCATCATTATGTAAATACTGTAGACAAATAAAACTGGCAACCATTCACAGTGGAGTTTGTTTATGAAAGAGGCACTAATTCACCAATTCCACTCAAGTCCGGTTCTATATATTGGAGTCAGAGTGTACAGCCAGCAGATAATACACGTATTCAGCCTTGAACAAATCGAGAAGCATTATTGCTGTCTTTCAGATACTTGCACATGTCTGCTTTAGTACTGCAGAAAATTCACACTGTGAAATACCTGGTGAAACAATTAAGCATATGAAATAACACCCAGATTATTTGTTTGTACTTACCTTCTTGCTCACAAAATGACAATGGGCTGCACAGAAAATGTACCGTGCTTTATTGGAAATGGCCAGAAGCTGACTGTTTTCAACATGCAAGGAGTAGGGACTGCTGTAATATATGCCTTTAAAAATAGTCACTACTAGCTATGTTACTTGGCAATGCCCAGGTCAAAAAGATGTAGTGGTGGAAACATAAGAAGTAACAACACATTGTAAAATCACAAAATTGTTGTACCATTCACCTGTAGTGACATATATAGTTTGCTGTAGATATTACATATTGTATAGTGCCATATTATTAGATTCTTGTTTTTAAATAGAAAATGTTAGTTGTTCCAATAATTGCCATAGCCATGATGGGATTAATTTTTGCTCTTCCATAAATTAGCAGCCTGTCTCGGTATGGAATTGGAATGACCTTTGCAGCTGATCTGTTGTTGTCTTAGCATAAATAGATAACTAGCTATATAGATATAGCTATAGATAACCAAATATGAGGCATAATCAAGGTCAACTTAGAGCTACAGGATTGACTTTGTGTGATTTTTCTGAAAGTTTTTTTTCTCCCTCTTCCCTCCCCCTTTTTGGCAGTGAAGATTTAACAGTTCTTTGTGTTGTATTTTTGTATTTTCTTTGTGCTGAAGTTGTGGCTACCGTGACCTTTTACTCAGGGTCTTAGCAACGCTTTCATCATTTTCCCTGCCACTGCAAAACAACAGTATGGCCAAAAGACAGAAATATGCAATAGAAAACAACATTTGTAAAAACAGTTTTGTCAACTGTACATATGAATTTGTGCGACTACATGAGAATATGCATATTCCCATTTAAGACTGCATCTGTGGCTGCAGCCCATGAAACACTCAGTTGAAAGTTCCATAATGAAAAATGCCATGGACTGGTACAACATAATTATTCATGGATTTACTGACTTTGTACAGGAAATGGAGTGCCTGAGAAATATAACGTTTTCAGTATTCACGCAGCTTTGAAGGTGAGTATCTTCTCTGAAGGCACAAGGACACAATGCACCCGTTTCTTTACAAACACCCCACTCTGTGCCCCATCCCCAAGGCCTGATTGTGGGGAATCGGTACATGTTTCCCTTTCCTTTTCCTGCTGAACATGTAAGTACTGTAGCAAATGAATTATTTCTCTAATTAAAACAATTAAGTATGCTCTACTGGTTTGGTTTGGACATGTGCAGAGGAGCGATGCTGGATATATCGGGAGAAGGATGCTAGGGATGGAGCTGGCAGGCAAGAGGAAGAGAGGAAGGCCTAAGAGGAGATTTATGGATGTGGTGAAGAAGGACATGCAAGTGGTGGGTGTGACGGAGAAAGATGTGGAGGACAGGAAGAAGTGGAAACAATTGATCCGCTGTGGCGACCCCTAACGGGAGCAGCCGAAAGAAAAAGTATGCTCTTTTAGTATTGACAAAGAACTTGCTTACATTGTTTACCTACATGGGCAAGGGCTGGATCTCTTTTTAAAATGATTAATGACTGAATCATAATAATAGAGCACAAAGATGAATCTCTTTAAATGAAGCAAGAATATGTTGTGGGAAAAACTTGTTGTACAGAAGACTTACAGCCCAACTCTACATGATAACTTTTAACTGAAGTAAGAAATGCTATGAAAACTGAGTGGAACACAAAGCCAGATACAGGTTAATATTTATATGGTTTCCTTTTAACTGCTAAGAGAATATAAATTTGGGCTTAGGAAACAAATACAATGCACAATGAACCGATAATACAATTTGCTGAAAGAGATGATAGAGGGAGAAAAGGTAGCGCAGTAGGTAGCTTGTTAGAGTTGGGATCAAGGACATTGTGTCAGCAATCTGTGGTTGTTGACAAGCCAGTTGTTCCCAAGAAACTGATGACATATTAGTTACTAACAAGCTAAATGAACAGCATAAGAAAGAGCTGGACCCCCTGGTACCAACAAGGCTATTTAAAATGCTGCCTCCTAATCCTCCTAACTTGTTAAAAGACAAAGACCTTGAATGTCCTAAATGAACTTCTGTGAATCTGTATGCAGTTTCCTACTGCCAAACACACTGCCAACAAATTGTGATTGAAACACATCTGTAAATGGAAGGGCCTTGATGTTAGATTGGTGGGTGTATGCGGCTGCAGCGTATTGCAGTGTAAAGAAGCAGTAGCTCGCAAAAAGGTAAACAGACAGGATGTTCCAGCTAAAATTAAGCACAAGGCAAGAACAGACTGGTATGGACCACAGCAGTCATTCATCTCCCTGTAGTTCATTCACACAACTTGCTGCCATCTGATTATTCAACTTCATGACAATATTGAGGAAGGACCAGCAAATAGATGTTTTCTAGTTAATGTCTGATATTCGGAAAGAGTCTGGCATTTTCAACCTGAGGACTATGTTCCTGTAGCATTCTTCAGGGATTGTGATATGGGATATTTAATGACCACACTGAGTCACTGCGTAACACTGTCAGCGTGACATCTTACCTGAAGAGCGACACCTCCCACGCTGTCCTTATTATGGCATTCTAGATTTCAATTGTCACTCTCCTGGGAAGACCTCTTCTGACAGCAGCCTACTTCTGTGTGCTCTTCTGTCAAAGTTTTAAGCAAGACAAGCTTCTCTTAAACTTTGAGTTTGCAAAGAAAGACTTCTAAAGTCCATGCTTTTCCCACAGCTCCATCTGTAAATGTTAACACCTGCCCTGTTGTGATTTTTACATGGCAGTAACTATTGGAATAAGTTACAGTTTAACATTTTTACTTAAAATTATTATTCTGACTTACATTGACTGAAAGCAACCTTATTCAAGTTTGTTGATTTAAACTGATTTATTGGTCAGGCATTGTCTAATGATAATGAAGTCAAATGTATAAAATGGGTGCAAAGAAACTCTATTGTTCCAGTGAGGTATCTGTAAAATAAAGTAACTTTAATACAGATAAAGTTTTCAGTCCCTACAAATGATGTCACCAGTAATGTAGAGGAGGTAATGGTGCTCTTAATACACAAGTAGAAAGACAATTCGAAATAACTGTTTGCTTTGCACACATTATTTCTGTCCAAGAAAACATTATATGAGGTAAAGTCATGTTAGTCGACCAAGTAAAATAATAACCACTACCTTACCATCGCCCAAGTCATCGCTTACTGTAGAAATATTGCTTCTAAAATGGATATATGCAGCTTAGTTTAGGGATTAGCTTAGCTAAAATACACTGAAGCTAGCTAGTCGTACACGTGGTAATCTTTAGTCAATTTATCTCTGGCGTTAATGTGTGAAGCTAATACGCTACTGTACAAAAAGATGTTTTACATACTCAGGAAGGTCGGCCAGGCGGTCATAGGTTTGAATTGCAGTCTGTGTCGTAAGGCAGAGGGAAAAATTACCTTTAAAAACTCGGCTTTGCTGGGAAGTCAATCTTCAGCGCTGCCACAGCTCGTCGTTAAGTTTCGAACGACTTCGGGGGGCGCGACGAAGGCGCCCGCCGTTCGGGGAAGGCGCGCGACGGTCTTCCTCTCCTCCGTATGTGTTTTATTTTTTATCTTTTGTCAGCGTATATTTTAACATGTTTCCTGAACTGTGTGTTATGTTACACTTAATTTAAAACAGATTTTGTGTCTTGGTTCAGAACACAATTTGCTTGTATGCGGTTGGTTACGCGCTCTCTATGCACGGTGAAAGATGGCCGATCAAATAATACAATGTAAAATCCGTTATTTACTGTGTATAGGAATGTCAAAATTATGTATTTTTTTAATATGGAAAAAATTTTTAATCCAATACTTTCTCATCGTTCATGATTTTAACGTGTTCACTTTGAACAAGTGTAATTCCTTCGTGATTTTTGGTTTTAACTGAGGGAAAAGGCCAGCTGCTGAACACGTGGGACGTCCGTGCTGGACATAAATGTCTGCACTTAATTCTTCTTCTGCAGATCAGTGTGCAGGAAGGATGTGAGACTCTGGCCCTAGAGGCCCCTGTCCTGCATAAATTACAGAATAAGCTTTAATTGGTGTGTGGTTCACTCCTGAGATACCAGATGAGGTGACATAAAGCCCAGGTAAGTGCGCAATATAGCAAATAAAGGCTGAGGATGAACAATACCCAGCACAACCGCTGGCACTTTGGGAACAGAGTTGTGTGTCCCTAGTGCGAAAGTAGGATCTGGGATCTGGGTAGGAAGGCCATGACGGCAGCAGTAATTTATTCTCATTCTATTCGGTCGACGTCGGTTATTTTGATGGTTTCTCAGTGGTGTTCGGTGTCTGCCTTATGTCAGGACTCATCTGAAGTTGGCCCCGAGCAATTAAAATACATACCCGTTTGAAAGCTGTCCTCCATGCTGTTCCTGTGTGTGTGTGTTGAGGGAGGGACTCTGCATGACAAATAAATCTGTCACAGAGGGCCGGAGGTGGCCTCATGTGTGCGGGAAGTGGATGTTGTGCGATCTGTGTTAATCATCTGCCAGGCTTGTTACTTCCTGTATCTGTCATTCGTGACAGTACGAGAGACTTAGTGAGGAGTGTGCATTATTGGGAGTGATGAGAGGGTCAGTTTGCGTTGTTAGGTGGTGGTGACTGTCACACTGCCTTGTGTAGATTCACTGAGACAGCGGAGACTGGAAAAGGAAAACACCAGTGGCACTGAGGAGAAATGTTTGAATCCCATATTGGCCTGCTTGCTCTTGAAGTGACACACACGCTCATAGATTCATGCTACCTTGTATAGACCTGCATATGCTCAAGGGAGCACAAACATGCTGTCATATAGACACTCAGAGACACAAACATTAACACCTACCTACTGTCATATAGATACACAAAGGTGCAGTACGTATCCAAGTGCCCAAGATACACTAGTGTCTCACACACTCAGTGACCCCTCCATCTGCAGGTCAGACATTTTTTGGGGATTTGATTGTTTTGTTTGGGTTGCCAGGGGCGCAGAGGGACAAATCACTGAGGGGACATGTTGTTGTTTTCTTGCCAGCACCAGGAAGTAGCCTGTCACATTTGCTGCCACTCCTTGCCTCGGCACTGTTTAGCATGCAGCCCAAAGCCTAGATCATCACCCTTGCTGCGGTACTGAAGTAATGAACAAGATGCTGCCTAACCACCCTTGCACTTGCACACATTTGATTTCCCTAATGGAGTCTCCTCTTGCCAGTCTTAGACCCTCCATTTCCTCTTTCCTAATGTTATAATGGGTTCTGCAGTGTGCCTTTCAGTTAGATGATCAACAGAACGTTCTGTTGCACATTTGCCTTCTCGTATGATCAGATGTCTTACAGAAAAAATATTGAAAAGTTGATTTTGTGTTTTGTATTATTGATTATAAGTAATCAGGAGGCGTAGGAGGTAGCACTTATACATTGCGAGAACCTGAGCTTCATGATGATGTGGGGTCGACTCCTGCTCAGTCTGGAGCTTACATGTTACACCTGCATTTGAAAAGATTTCCTCCAGGTGGTTTTGGTTTCCTGCTTCAGTTCAAAAACGTGTGTTTCAGGTGTATTGGTAACTCTAAATTACCATAGCATGCATGTGTATTACCTTGCTTTGCTGTGTAGATCTGTGAATGATGGTTGGGAGGTTTAGTGTAGCAGCTGTATCTAGCATTGTTGGTGACCTTGGATAAAGGTGTAAGGTAAATAATACACACTTACTTTGCTTTAGAGAATAATGTCTGCTAAATGAAAGACTAAAGGTAAATAAACAAATGTACTTGTTGTACAAGCCTTTATGGAACTTTTATAGTTGCTGTGAATATTTCCTTTTCATCACACATACAGTAAATCTGCAGAGCAGGTATGCTGCTGTTGTTTCACTAATTCCCTCAAGAAAGTGTATATCAGGTTATAGATATTTTAACCTTGTCTGAAGCTTATTTAAAGTTACAGTAATGGCACTTTTGGTGTTTTTCCAGGGAAAGAATGTTTGTACAGTTATATTTCTGGGCCATAAAATTTCTGCTTAGGTGGGAAATATAGAAATGGGTGCCCCAGCCATAGAAAATGAGCAGCCTGCACCTTTCTGTAGTGCAGCAGCTCTAGTAAGCTGTTTACTGAACTTTGGCCTTTGTGTCTGAAACAAGGCTGTTTCAGGTACGAACAAAGAAGAAATGCAACCTCCTACGATGTCTGCTTATAATATGCAAAGTGCAGGTTTTAAATCCCATTACTGTTTTACATCTTTGTATGATAGGCTAAGAATTATCTTCAGAAGAAGGGTCTCAGTACATAGCCTCTGAATGATTTGGTCATTTTCCTATTGAGATTATATCCCCCCACCCTGCACCAGCAAATACCATTAATAACAATGTGTTCCCTTTGACGGCGGTACCGCAGTACTTTTGCAGCGGAAATGTTGAGATATTAAAAGCGCATATAGGCTTTTATTCCAGGGCAAAACGTCTAATGTGCCCTCAGTGTTGGAATTAACTAGCACTGGGTTTCAGCGGCGCTATGGGCTCATTTGATTTGCATGGAGCCAGCTGTTGACTCCAGCACACAAGACTGTTGTAGAGGTTTATTTTCAGGCACATATACTGCAGACTGTACCAAGGCCTGAAATGGAACATGCTCCCAGTAACACAAAACACAGAGGAGATGCGAGAAAGCATCCGCTGCATTTAGCCTCGATGATTATTATTATTATTATTATTATTATTATTATTTTATTTCTTTCTAGAGTAAAAAATTTATCCATAACAACTGATGAATGTATCTTGAAACATTGAGGATAAGGCAGGGATTAAAAATGCGTGAAATAGAAACATAAAAATCCGTTTTAATCCCAAGGATTAATTCGAGTGAACTCGTCGCAGTAATGTCTCTTGGATGTTGAGAATGAAAATGTGACCAAGTGATATTTTCTGTAGAACTGAACTGAACTTTGGCAGACCAAATAAACTACACAAAAAAAAAACAAGATGTTTGACGAAAAGTGATCTTTTTTTTGCAGAGAAAAAATAGAAAAAATAGGGAACAGCAAATTAAGTAGTTCCTTCTAATATAATTTGTCATTACGGATATAAAATATATTGCAAGATATACACCATTTATGTTTGCAGGCTTGTTTATGCAGGATTTCCTGCCATGCATTAACAATTGTAGAGAATACTGTCATACGTACTGTAGCTTTGATGTTTAAAAAAATAAAAAAAAAATCAAATTTCCTTTTAATTTAGCTTCAACCCATTCTAGCTAATAGTTTCACAGTGTCACAATCAGTTTGGACCGCTGTCTTTTCTTCCAAAGGTGAAAATTGGTTTTCTAGGTAGCTGCTGAGACCGTTATCCAATGGTCAGCTTGCATCAAAGTTTTAGTCACAGCTGAGTCCTCTCCAGCTGTGACATCCTGGAGCTCCTCTCACCTGGTAACTAGCTTTAACACCGCAATGACAATGCAGTTGTGGGTGACAAAGCATGGTGCTCCAGGTTTGACATTAACTTGGAAGAAATTTGTCAGTCATGTAGTCCCATAGAACATGTAAAGGACGCATAGTCTCCTATCATCCCAACTTCTTTGTGTTTTAGAATTAAGAGCACTTAAAGCCATGAGTTGCAAATAGTCCTATAGGACAGGTTTATTTAGGCTAGAATGCTGATCCAAGTCCTGTGCTAATGTTAAACTGAATTAATATAATGTGGCACTTACAATATCTGTAAAATTAATTTGTAAGACACTTGGGACCAGTATGAAAGGGTTGCTGATGAAGATTGCTGATATGGGTCACTGTTTTAGTACTGAGTGTGAGCTTTTCTGTTTGTAAGTATTTACGATGAGATTCAGTGAAATCAAACCTTCTGTTCTGGTTCCTTAGAAGCAACTTTTCAGTATGTGTTTTCTTTATAGTGGTTATTTGGATGCAGAAATAGACTTCTGTTTGATGTCAGTTGAATTTTCTGCAGCTTTGTGAACCACATTTGTCACATTCAGAGTGCTTGCTGTGAGAAAATATACTGGTACAATGAAAATGCATAGGAAGGAGTTGATACCTTTGGTGACCTTGAGGTAGGGCCACAGGATCATGGCCACCATAATGTTTATTGAATGAAACAGAGTGTTTACATGGACAGGTCCTGTCTGTATAATGGTTTGAGCTAAAGGGCCATACTTATAGGACTATGAAAGTATGCACTCAACTATAAATCATATGTTTTGTGTATATCGGTTGCATCAAAATATAGAATTTAATTTAGCAGTCAATAAAACAGTTATGGTTTAAAAAAGTGAGAGGGTCTGAGTCAAAACTATTGTGAGAACAGTGTTCTGAGGCTATGTAAATACCATGAGCAGGATTGTAATAATTTTCAAATTGTCACTTGGTAGATACACAAAGACCAACAAATCTGTTGGGAAACAGCTCAAAATTGGCGCAGTAATCCTAGTGGCAGCAGTATTGATACAGATACATCTTAATATTTAAGAGATAAGCGGACACAGTCTGTTTGGAAATGAAAGGCAGTAATCAGTGTTACCAGACAAGATTGCTCATGCATTAATCTTTTCCCAGAACAGTTCATAAGAGCAGAAAGTACCAAGGAAGTGTGGGCATAAATGGAACAGCAGGTACAACATAACGGACTGAAGTCCTAGGGCAGACCCTGTGACATAGTACCATTGCATGCAGTAAAGCTTGCAAAAAACCTTAGTTTCAGTGGTGCCTTGTTCTTATTCCTTTGAGCGAGATTTTTGAATGGAAATGCTTCTGCTATATACCATATTGTATTCTGCAAGAGTACCTGTAAAACTGTAGACTATGTTAAAAAGCATCGGTTGATAGTGTTTCGTAAGCACATACTGTAAATATGAAAAGTCAATACTAAGCTTACAGATTAGCTCTGGCACCCGCTGTGCAGACTAAGATGCAACCTTCTGACCCCCACACCCACTCCAGCCATCCATTCCCTCTGCAACCTGTCTTGAATTTCTCTGGCCACTGAAGAAAGGGAGCTCAGGAGTTGGGTAGGGGAGTAGCGTACCTGCACTTGGACTTGTTTTTCGGAAGCCTTGGCAGCTTCTGCGTGCTCTGTGTGCATGTTCTGTTTTGTTTTGTTTTTTTTCGCATCTGTGGCCGTCTGTCAGATTAGGTGTGGAGGAATAATAAGTCTGGCGCCTATGCTGTAGCACCAGGCAGCCCTGGTGTTAGGGTTGATACCCTTCTCAATCCCAAAGGAGAGAGTCTGGGAATGTGCAACAAGTACAACCAAAGCAGATGATGCTGGGAAATTTGCTACATGTATCACAAATGACAAGGAATGGAGCCGTTAGCTTACCCTCTCATTCCTACCCTAACCCAAGCCTTAGTGCTCGGCATCTAATCTATTGCTCCTGCTCAGGAGCCAGGTCAGGTGATACCTCTGAAAAGGCCACTATTACCTCAATACCTTGGCCCCAACAATGCAAAAACAATATGTCGTTGAACCTGTGTTCAATAGCGTGAATAGGTAGTCATATGTAAAATCTGATTTGGACTGATTAACCATACAGTGTCACAAAGTCATAACCTTGCTTGCGATAAGGATTTCCGACCTCCTCTTCTACAAGTATATGTGTTTACATACGGAATCACAGTCACCCATGACAAAAACCTGTCTTATTGTCATTGAGAAAGCTCATCGGAGTTCTTGACAACTAGCGACAACCTTCCATGACAAGCAATTAAATGAAACTTTTTAATTATAAATAATAATTGTATTCCTTTGTACTTGAGCCTTATCATTTTTATGCTATACGTAAATCTATGCTTGTATTGATTACTGCTCTGTATGTTGTCAATGCTGACAGCATCTGCCATATGAGAAATTCATAAATGAATTTTTTGCTCTAGGCCTGTTCAGGGATGGCACAGAATGGCTGTAGTGGATGAATTCTAGCTGTCATTCAGGCTGGCCTGTAAGTTGTGCCACCAGGGTCGTACCCAGGGTCACATTTTTAATAAGGTCCCACCCTGACTATGTTACATTGATTCCTGACTGGCAGATAAAGTCATTTTCGAAGAACCTTGCTGCAGTCACTGCTCTGGTGGCCCTGAGTTACAGCAAATGGCTGCTCATTGCACAAATGTGAGTTATGATTAAATTATTTCACTGAAAATTTAATCTGAGGATGAATTTAATACTCTGCTGCAGCACACACAGAACTCAGTGTGTATTATTTGCAGTAGTTTTTACTGGGAACCACACCACTGAGGCATGTGTTGTCAAGTTTTCTGATGACCTAGGGGGCTTAAGTTAACCTTTGCTAATGCAAAAGTTCAGGAAGCCCACAGAATGAATTACTGGATGCTGCATGGCATTTAGAAAGCTTTGGTTTGCACAAAGAGAAAAGTATATTTTTGACAGAAACCTGAAATGAAAACCTCTGCTCATGCTGTCTTTGGGGCATGTTGGCAGATTTTCAAGCTTATTGACAGCAGCGTGCTTAGGAGCTGGGCTGCCCGTGTTGCAGAAGGAGACACTGTGAAGCAGTTGTTAGAATTTCATGCAATCTGTTATAACAGTGTTGCTTTTGGGTTACAAATAACTTATGGTTACACTTTTCAGCTCTGGTTGGCCCAAGCAGGTGCATAGGCCTGTGTGCCAAATTGCAATAAATGTATCTGGCTAAATAATGCTCCCACCCCTAGAGAGCCCTTCACCTGTCAGTCTGTCAGAACATCTCTTACTGTATGTAACAAGAAGGTGAATTGAGTGAATGACCTTGAAATGTGATGTGTAAGGTCCAGCACTGCAGAGAGAGACCTGCAGATCTGGACCAGGGATGTCATCTCCAGAGGCTTTTGGACTTGGAAGACTACAGTAAGACCAGATGCACAGATTGTATGGTTCTTCAGGCTCTACAGCCTCCTTAGCTATATTGAGAGTTCACATGGACATTAACTCGGAGAGACAAAAAATCGACTGGACCCAACTTGCCGCTCTCTCCTTTCAGCCATGGGCCATGATCAGAGGCTGCAGGAGCTCTGTGCCTGCAAGGAAGGAGCTTTCCTTCCCATACTGAACAGGAGTAGCAGCAGCTTTGCCTGCATCTCTGAGATCGCTCAACAGTGAGCACTAATATTCCGCTGCCACTGCCCACACAGAACATTAATATTTATCTTCCCTGGGGCAATGTTGTTTGGGCTTAGTGCCAGTCATCTCCAAAGGCCTGTCAGTTTAGCATTACCCAGAAAAGAATGCTGCCATCTTAACTATTCATTATTTGCACATTAAACCTCCCCAAAGTGCAAGCACTTGCAAAGCCTTTACAGAAATAATTGTAGCAACCTTTTGGTATTCAGCATTTCTGTTAATATGTGGGCAAGGTAATTAATATCTGTAAAAAGTGTCCTGGCTACCTGTACATACATTTTAGCATCTGGTTATATTTCTGTTCTTTCCAGCTACGCTGCAGAATGCATTGTGTGTGTTAAAGTGCCGCAACAAATTTTAATTATTTAAATGGTTGACAAACGGCAAAATTATTAGTACCTTTGACATTTCTGACTCCAGATTTGACATTCTGCTGGTTTGGTTCAGTGGAGCATCTTAGTCACTGTGCCGCATTTTGCCAGGACCAATATAATCTTTTGTCAGCGCTGAAAATATGAAAATTTGCCTGTCAAATTGATAAAAAATATGGAAAAAAGACACAACATACTGGTATAAAATTGCAATGAAAATTTTGTAGAAGGACTGCTAAGAATGCTACAAAGTTCATGTTACTTGTCTTTCTTTAACACCAGAAAGTTATACCGTTGCATCCCCGATACAGTCCAGAGCTTGATACTGTATTCTGAACATTTGAGAGAATGGTGTGATCAGGGGATGGATGTTTAGAGGTCAGAATAAGGCTGAAGGATTTCTATTTTAAGTGTACCTCTGAGGCTAGGAAAGAAGGGGGCAGCGGGGAGTGGAGGCTGCGGCACTGCAGCGCTCAGATTATGAGTGTAATGTGACACGTTGCACACCCTCTGGAGGTGTCTGGTAATGGCTCAGGTTGACCTGGAAAAGGTATCAATACTGGGCTGCCCTTCTCTTAGGAGATTCGGGACATATGGTGCTGAATCCTGATACCAAGGTTAAACTTTGACCTTTCTCCCTTGGGTTGGCCATGCAGTAATTGAACTGCCTCTAAGGTGTTACAAACCAATTGTACGTTGTATACGTTGTCATGTTACATCCAGTAGTAGTCTGTCTCTACTAGCTGTGGGAGACTTTAGAATTGAGGTCTCTGACACCCCTAAAGGAATTTAAAAGTATGCTAATAAGACTCAGCATTTTATTGTATAGTATTAAAATGTTCCCATGCCGCAACAGCAGATATTCTTCAGTTTTGATAATAAAACTTAAATGCATACTGGTTCCATTGCCAAGTCTTAGTGTGTGAACAGAAGGCATATTCACTGCTGAAATAATTTGTGTAGCAGCAGGCTTGTGGACACCTGTGTCCTACAGCCCCTTTGACTGGGAAGGGTTTTTTATCAAGGCTGTTGCAGGAAGCAGCATTAGGCTGATGCAGAAAGGCTGCATTTGCCACATGGCCTTTGTCTGTCACTACTCCATCAGTGTTTCGCCTGCTGTGGCCCTGCAGTACGTGCTTTGCATTTTCCAAATGCAGTGGTTATTTTATTTGTAGGCTAGGAAAACAAAACAGTCTGGCCAAGTACTTGCAGGGTGTATTCAGAGGAATATTTGAGTTGATCAAAGCTTTTGGCTGTTTGTGTGCGGTGTGTGTTAAGATACATGGAGAGCCCTGGCTTACAGCTGTCACCGGTGCTGTTTTCTATCTGCTATCGGCAGCAGCGGAGAGTACACTTAGTCATGTCAGTTGAGGATTTTGGAGGTGTACGCTGTCCAAAGTGTGTTTAAACTCTTAGGTGGAGGGAAGCAGTGGTTCAGGTTCAGGTGGCTTTCCTGTGCTTCACTTGATCATACCTGCTGTTCATCCAGCAATGTTTTTTTTTCTAGATGCTAATGACTGACTATCATACAGATAGGCGTATGCACACAGTGAGACACGTTTAAGTATCACAATTTTATTACAAAAATTATACTTTCATCTTTCAGTGTTGCCATGCTTAGAGCATATAACAATACAGTAAAAAACCTCAACCTAAAAAGGATAGTAAAAGCAGACTTTTGCTGATGCCATTGGAGCGTTTGATCTTTCATGCTATTACGATACAGAAAACATTCCAGATACAGAGTACAAACACCTGTCAAAACATACAGTGGTCATTAACAAATTGTAATAATAATACTGTAATTATATTCTATATTAAACATATAAATCATTTTTGAAATTAAACAAAGTGTGCTGAAATTTTTGACCAACTCAAGGCACCCAGGTTAACATGTTGGCAATGACAATATATATATATTTTACCCACTTAAAGCAAATGACTAAAACAAGTGGAGGAAATGAAAACTGATCTATTCATGATGTTGTCACATTCCATTCCAATGTCTTCCCACTTTTCTCACAGTGAAGATCCAGGGAGTTAAGAAAAAAACATTAACAAGGTCTAAAGGATTCAAATACTATGTAATTAGTTATTAAATGCTAGCCTACTTGGTTTCAAACAGACCCATTATAACCACTGCCTTTTTGATTCACAAAGAAAAACATTTATAAAATTCTACGGGTCTCTCAGCCGTTGTGTTTTTCTCTTTAAACAAAACTCGATTGAAATGTATCAATACAGATTTCTTAGTTTTAAAACTAAGTGAATCTGTAGGCTACGTAACATGAAAACCAGTATTTTGATCCTTTCTTTGCATTTGCACATTAAAATTAAAATGCCTTTGTAAACTTGACTTTTGTTCTGTCTTTAGATATTTCCTGCTTCTGAAATACTAAAATGAAGAGAAACAACATATGCTTGAAGATAAGCATTTTTTCTTTCTTTCCTTTTCCTTCCAGTAAAGCTAGTCAGTTGATCTGACGGCAAGGCTCAAAGGTCCATTTTGAAATGCCACCATAGATGTCGATGCTTGTCTCGGACCATGCCAGGACATTCCCCGTCTGCGCTTTGCTGCTGCATGTGGCCAGGTTGTAAATCTCCCCGCTTGAAAGCTTCCTGTCCCACATGTTGAAATTGGCCATGTTTCCCACAAATGCTTGTGTTGCATCAAAACCACCTCCCAGTGTGTCCTGTTAGAAATACATTTGTTATCCTTTATTCAAATCTGCAAAAAGGAAATTTTGCAGAATATAACACTGCAAATTTCACCAAGTAAATCTGATGACATTTTGTGAATAAAAACAAAAATCAATTTAGAGACAGGCACACGTTTTTCTCATATAACCACTCAGCCCTCTGTTTCATACTCCACCCTTCATAATACAATGAACAACAGAACAGAAAATTCACAGAGAAACCTTCAATTTGTTCAGTAAACATATAGACAAGTGGTGCATATTACTGATTGAATCAAATACATGTAGTTAATTTCTGTGGCTGTGTAGTTGTTTAAAATTCATAAAGTTGTGGTTGCAGTTCACACATTTTAACCTCTCCTGCAGCGAAACCACAGCAGAAACCACACCCATGATTATTACTGTGAAGGTCACAATCCCAACTGTAGAAGAAGCTTAGCAAAAATAGTAATTGAATGGGTGTTACCTGTTCCTGGCCCAAGACCAGCACTCCCTGTGGTTTGATTGGGTGGTAAGGAGCAAGGTTTTCCCCATTGCCCCTCATGACCCCATCCTGGAAGGCCTCCCACACCCCATCTCGTGTGGTCCATGTGATGCAGATATGGTGCCACTTCCCATCGTTGATGACAAACGGCAGCTTTGCCATCTGTGACCAAGTAAATATCTCTGTTACGTTCCTCTCTCACAACAGAGGTGAGTATTCTTCTCTTTAGCTACATGTCAATGTGGATTTACATGGTGGTCGGTTTGCTTTTATCGCAAGGAGCATTTTTTTCATTTGTGGTGTGATTTATCACTTTGGCTTTAGGTGACCCTCTTCGTCAACTTTAACAGATTTCACAGTGCAAACATGATGTATTTGCATGTCATGGGGCCATCAGAGAAATGGTTGCACGGCCACAAAACCGTTATGGGAATGTGTGGCACGAGGGTTCCTGCATACATAGCATTTTGTTAACCGATCTATGGAGTTTTAAGCATATAACACAATGACATTGCCAGCGTATACGCAGTTGTATCTGCAGTGTTGCGGTTACCTTGTCGTTAATGAGGATCTCCATGGGGTTGTTTCCCCAGCCGATTAGCACCAGCTCATTGGCCTGGCCTGGAACAGCGTAGGAGAACGGAGTGCCCACGCTGGGAGAGGCATTGGACTTGAGCCACATGCACACAGTGAAGGCGTACATCTCCGGTAGACTCTTCTTCACCTTGGCGTACATGTAGTTGGTCCGCAAGGGGAAAGTTAGCTGAAATCGATCCAGTGGTCTGTTGTCTTTCTGACCTGTAAGTTGAATAGAAAGTGGTTGCTTAAAGTATAGAGTTTCAGAGCTATTAGTGTTTGAGAAATAATTCCTTTTTATCCGTAACTACTTTGACTCAGTTACCATTCTAGGTGAGCGATAACATGCATGCATTAAATGATATATACTTGCAGCTTGCACAGATTTATATATAGATTACAGTATTTCATTCTGTCAGTAATGGCTGATATTTTCCACTGCAACAAAATGGCGAAAAACTCTGGTTTTCAGTACAAAAAAAAAAATGACCCAAATCTTAGAGGTCGTACGGATGAGATTTCTGCAGCTATTGTCAGGGCTTATGCAACAAACACAAAAGTGGAAATATCCAGAGCATCGAGACTGCACTCCCAACGCCGTTGTGCTTCTTTAGATCCATTTCCGAACATAAGGCAGGACAGCGAACGCGCACAGCAGTCCGCGTTCCAGATGTGCACGAGGACTCGAGTGTGCAGCGTCACGGCCGCTCAACATCTCTCACCTGGGAAAGGAAAACTATATCCTGAGGTCCAAGACCAATTTCATATTGCTCCGCCCTTCCCTCTACAAGATTTGTATTGACTTTACACTTTTGCTCCCGACCACATAGGTCAGAATGTTGGTGTCAGGGAAATGCAAAGCAGTGCAGGTTCCCTGAAACCCCTTCCGCATCACTGACCCCAGTGAGGCTGTCCAAGATTCGCTGAGTTGCATGCTTTTGCAGTCAGTGTGGTTGTCAGACTTTTTGATTAAAATCATGCTGAAAATCCCCTGCTGGATAACACGATCGTGATGGTGAATCACGGTCAACGTTGTTAGTGACCTTGGATGAAGACGTCGGCTTCATAGCACCACATTTTAACTGACGTGTACTTGACCGTTCAGGCACCGAGAGCGTGGAACAGACACTGTGACACGCGGCCCTCCCCACCGCCCCCCACGATGGTCACCTTTCTCCAGGTCCGTGATCCTCTGGTGCAGGGAGGTGAGCGTGGACTCCACCTTGCCGCGCTGCTCGGTCTCGTTGCGCAGGCTCGTCCTGCCCTCCTCAAGGCTGTTGACGCGGGACAGTACCTGGCGCTCGAGTTCGTCGATCTTGTTCTGCAGGAGCTCCTTGAGCCCGCTGGCCTGAACCGAGGTGTTGGTCCTGCTGAACTGCTGCAGGGAAGGCAAAGGCAGCGCGGCAAGGGGCGCGTCACGTCCACCGAGCAGTGTTTACAGATGTTTAACGGCTACTTTGGCCGATTAGAAGCAGATCGGCTCACGCAGAGCCGCTCGGGTCGCGGTGCAGCGACTTGCCTCGGGCAGCTAAATTAGTCGAGGAAAGCCGTCTGTCCTCGGCCGGCTGCACCGCGGATTAGACCTCGCCACCTTCTCGAATGGTGGAAAGTTTTGCGGGACGCGAGGGGAAGAGATTAACGGGACCGGAATGGAGGCGCGGCGTTACTGGGGCGGAATTCCAGCCCCCCCGCAAATTCGCATCCGAGGCGAATTTCTCGAGTGGAAAGCAATAGTGAACGGGGGTGCTCGCGCACACGTACCTCGAGGTTCTCCAGCCTCTGCTTGAGCGACTGCAGGGTCTGCCCCAGCTGCGAAAGCGTGTCCGCGGGAGCCCGCGACACGTCGCCCATGGTGTTCTTGGGGGCGCTCTCCTTCCTGCGGCCGCCCGCGTCCGGCGCGCTTTGGCTTTCGCAGCGGTTCAGCTTGGACGTGAGCTCCCGTATGGTCTCCTTGTGGTTCATGATGGTCTCCTTCTGCTGGAGCACGGTCTCCCTCAGCTGCATCACCGTGCTTTTGAGGTCCTCGGACGGGACGCCGTTCTGCAGGGTGGCCGCGCATAGGTCCACGTCCTTGGGCACGGACGTGCAGATGAACTGCGTCTGCCCGAAATCCTGGCCCCGTGTCTCCATGAGCAGGAGCGGCAGTATCAGGAGTTTCGCGGCGGCTCCCTTCGTGCTGCTCTTCATGTTGTCCACGTCTACTGCTGGGGGACAAAGAAGGGAGAGGAGCAGTGCGCTGCGGCTGCCGCGTGTTTCAGCACCTCGGCACTGTCCCCAGTGGAGAGCGCTTCGCAGCGAGCGCCCGCTTTATGTTGCGCCGGGAGCCGCATCGCGGTGCGGGAGAGGGGGCGGGGCCGCGTGAACAGATTACAAGTCCCTGCGCATCCGACCGTCAGAAACGCGCAGTTCATCACGGGAGCGCCCTGTCGTTTCCCCGTTTCAGCCCTAGTAGTGGTTCGAGGGACGGAGTTTTGTCTGCGTGCATCAGTGAAACAAAAGACACCGAAACCTTTTGCTCTTGTTGCTTTTATCTTATTCTGTTATAATGTTTTCAATATTCCTTGCATGAAGTAGAGAAGTGGCTCCCCCATTCGTATCATTCCATGCTGAGTGAGTGAACACAGTAAGACTTCTGCGTGTTTTGTTGAAATGCATCAGGTGCAGGAAAAAAGAAGCACTGCGCTCATTGTAGTTGTTCCTCAAGTCCACCTTTATTCTGGCCCCTTCTTTTGTTTATTTATTCCATTATGGAAAACTTGTAAGGGTTTTAAGGAGCCTCTCAACTCAACAGCTTCTCAAAAGTTGGAGATTTTTTTTCCAATTAATGGGTTATGCTGTAAATGACCTTAAGGTGTACTTCTCTCAAATCCTTTTTTATGTGCCAGCAAACATTAGTTTGTTTTTTTGAGATCACTCAGCAGCAACTCCATCAAATGGGAGCTTTGATTAAAATCATGACACTTTGGTTCTTGTTTTACATGCAGTGCTGTTAATGGAAGGGACTAGGAAACATATTCTGTTCCCTCAGTGCCCTATTTATTAATAGTCATTTTAGGTTTTTAGATGGGGGAAAAAAAATCCTTTTATGCTTTTCAAACCCTCTGTATACACTGCCCGGCCAAAAAAAAGTCACCACCTGGATTTAACTTAGTGTTATGATCTGGGGTTGCTTCAGTTGCTCAGGTCTAGGTTCAGCAACGTCATGTGGCCAAAAAATGAGGTGAGCTGACTACCTGAATATACTGAATGGCCAGGTTTTTCCATAAATGGATTTTTTTCTTCATATTCCAAGAAAACAATACTAGGATTCATCGGGCTCAAATTGTGAAAGAGTGCTTCGGGGAGCATGAGAGAGACATCATTTTCACACATGGATCGGCCACCACAGAATCCAGACCTTAACCCCGTTGAGAATCTTTGGGATGTGCCGGAGAAGACTTTACGCAGCGGTCCGACTCTCCCGTCATCGATACAAGATCTTGGCGAAAAATGAATGCAACTCTGGACGGAAATAAATGTTGTGACATCGCACAAGCTTATCGAAACGATGCCACGGCGAATGTGTGCCGTCATCAAAGATAAAGGCGGTCCAACGGAATATTAGAGTGTGTGACTTTTTTTTTTGGCCATGCAGTGTATTTATTTGGACAAGTATTGTTCTGTTCATTAGTCTGGATCTACACTCAGTATGTAGTCCAGCGTGTTATATTCAAATGAAAAATGTACTGTGCCTTGCGTGCAAGCGAAACATTCGGCCTCGTTTTCTCAGGATGTATTTGCTGTTTTTGTCTGTAGGAAATGTCAGTCACATTCATATCGATTTATTTTTGTGCTGAATCCATCAGTAGCAAACAGATCACATAGAGAAGCACAATTGCTATCATTCTGTACTTAAATGCCAAGCAGCTCTTGTAACCCCACCAGCCTCCAACTGTACAAACTGCTAAAAATGTGTGTGGGCATTAAAAAAAATCAGCAACAGTAGCAAAAGCAGTTTTAATCTTTATCACTGTTTCCTTCCACTGATTTGTCTCTCCCTGCAGGCTCTTCTATCTAAAGCTATTTTTACAGATTATAGTTTTAGGCCTGATATGTTTTTAGTGAAACAATTCAGCCTAGACTGAGTGAATGGAAAAGCAATGGGGGCCACTGTATAGAGCAGCTGGAAACAGGGGATATAGTAGTTAAAGAGCTGTGCTCAGATGGTTGGAAAGTCAAGGTCCATAAAGAAGCTTGGATACAGTTTCTTTCAGAAAAATTGAACCTGTTAAAAGTGAATTTCCACAGCAGCATGAATGGATGCAGTGTAAATCCAAGTTATCCTCAGGGTTGTGTGCTCGTGTACTTATTGATAAGCACTGTAATGTTATACTGAACATCCTTCGGTACCCTCAGGGATGGAATTATCTTTCTAGCGTAATAGAGACTTTGCAGCAAGGCCAGGAAATACTGAAAGGCCAAGATGTGAAAAACAGCCTGTGTGGAGTTCATTAAGTACCATCATCAGTCACAGGTTCCAGTCCTGTTCTGCTCTTGGATTGTAAATGATACTTGGCTTCCTTACCTTGTCTTTCATTAAAGGTTATAATTTGATTACTTTTTCTCGCATTGGTGCCATCACAAATTGACATAATGCATCATCTGAGATAACACTTGTATTAAGCTGATGTAATTAGTATTCCTTTCTTTTATTTAGGAGCGGCATGCAAGAGAACTATAGAAAAGAATAGTAGGAAACAACAGCAGATGGAATAGGATGATGTATTTTAGTGGCATTTAACATATTTTTTATTTCTCATCCCTGTCCATTTTGACAGTTCTTGAAATCCCGAGTGACATATAAATATGGATAAAACATTCAGCCACTTGCCAGCCAGTGGCTGTGGTAAGGGTTGAAGAACAGAAAAATCCAGGTTACCCTGAAAGATGTTTTTCTCTTGACTATCTTTTGTCTTCTGTCTTTTTTTTCCTAATTTGCATGGTAAAACCCAAAACCCAGTATATAGCTCATAGTTTTGCACTTTATTTTTGGCTAAATTCAGCAATACCAAAGCACTACTTCTTCAACATGAGTTGGGTAGAGAAATGAAAAGGTTGAGGCCAGGAATAATATCTGTGAAATTCCCAGTACACTTTTTATGCTTGGAACTGCTGTTCAGACCCCCACCCTCCCATACCCTAAACTGGCTTTATCCATTTTGTTTGTCCCCCTACCCATTTTATGTTTCACTTGCTGGGGTTCCCTACTTGAATTTATCAATGTCAAATTGCTCCTCATTTCATCCTCTAAATACCTTGCCACAGGAGAAGGTGCAAAAAGTGTTACTTTTGTTTAGTATCTTCCATGTATCCATTTATCCTAAGATGAGGTGGAGCTGTGCTGAATGCAGCAAGTTTGTGTTGCCAGGCTGAGTCTGGGTTGTATCAAGATGACAGGTTGTTTCAGTACAATGAGTATTAGAAGGACCTCACTGCTGGGGATCCCCATCTCCTTATGTGGACTGGTGTAGTTGTAGTCATGTTCGAGACATCAAGCAACCACCCTCATATTTTGGACCTTTCAGTTTGAACTGGTCAGCTGATACTCAGGTTCACCATTTATTGTTTAACTCAAATGGATGTGTGTCACTGAATAGACTCATTTGCAGCAGGCTGACCTAAAAGGTACAGTATCAGATCTCTAACATGCAAAGGAAGGAAACTGTAAATCTGCATTCATTCAAGCACCTGAGATGTGTGTTTGCGACGACCAAAGAAAAAGGAAGAAAAAGAAGAAAATGAAATTGTCTATGCTGGTTATGTGACTCTGACACCACTCCCATCTGCTTGCCCCCACCTTATTTATGGTCTCTCTCCTCACCTCCTCCAAACCATTCTGCCCCTCTCCTCTCTTGCTAACTGCCGCATCTCCATCTGCACAGACGTGTGTGGCAGCATAAATAATACAACTGAAGTCCCCCCCCTCTAAAAATAGATTTTTTTCTTTTTGTTGTTGAATATTTCATCCACCCTTCAGTCCACTGCTCCTGTCATAAGATAATAGGAGGCTTAAGAGAGTATGGCAAAAAGGGGATTTAAAGACCAAACTCTCACAGAAAACCTCATGCTCCCCTCACACTCCCCACACATCACTACCCACCTCCTCTCCTGCTCGGCTCTTTTCTTATACTGCTAGAGGAGTACAAGCTTAGTCACTCCAGGAGAGCAAAATCAATTTCACACAATTTTATTTTATCAAGTGGAGAAGTGCGTCAAATAGGCACTGATCAGTTGTGTTTGGACAGTAGAGTTGATTCATGGCAGTCAACGAATTTCAATATAATCACAAACTCACGCACAGTTGCCTGTGAATAGATGAGATCCTTGCTTGCGTCAGCTTCTGCCACTAAAAAGCCTTTCCTCTTCCCCTCAAGTGTCAAGACAGTTGAAAAACAAATCTTAGTTTTCTCCACTAATGAGAACTATTATAGTTTTTCTCAAAGTCATGTTGATCTTTTTTGCCTTTAAAACAACTCCATGAATCTTATAGAAATTTGCTGCTGCAAATTTGACATTACAGTAGAAGGTGATTAAGTGCATATTGTGTATGCCTGCCAAATACGATTGACCACAACACAGCTGATGTTATATCCAGTTTTCTTCCACCTTGAGCAGTATTACCTCTAATAGGATAGGTTTTACTGACTGAGATTTGATTGAAAAACAGCTCTAAAATATATGGTTTTAAAATATTACTTGTTATGTCAAGAAGCTTTTAACTTGTTGTTTTGTCTCCAGGTGTGAGTGTAGCATTGTAGGTGTTGCAATGGTGTTCAGATTCTGGGGTCTAGGTGGGTTTTGACTAACAATCCTCTCCTCTAACTGAGGTCTGTAGTATGTCTTGCTGTTGCTGAGGTGACCGGAACCAAGTGTTCCTCTGTCTTCAGCTAAATAAATGCACAGTTTGGAATAGCAACGCTTTGGTGAAGTCCTGTAACTCATCCCATGGACATGGAGCATAGCAGCTCACACCTGCATACGACGGAAGTGTCCTTGCGCTGAGATTTTTTAAATTTCTTGGCTACGCACCTAAAATGAGCTATTAAGCAGCTTTCAGCACATAGCCTTTCTCTAGAGCATGCTGATAACTGTGTCTAAATGTGAGCTGGCTGGACAGAAAGTTATAAAATTTCATTCCCATTATATTTTTCTGCTATATGCTGCAATTTATTTTTCAATCATAAAATTTATAGCTTAAACTAGTATCCTGCCACTAAATTGCCTTCACGGTAAGTGGCATTCACGACAGTTCTTTGTCCCCTCACGCTTAACTAGTTGTTTAACTGTAAGAAAAATGTGGTGTAATTTAAGAAACATGAAAGCATACACACCAAAGGGACAAGCGCACTCAGTTCGTGGTAACTTGACTACTGTGAAAAATGGTTATGGAAATGTATTTTCCAGAATGGCTCGTGATCACCAATGTCCAGCAAGCCGCGGGACCCCCCGTCCGCAAGCAAACTGCACCCAGCGCTGGTTGTTAACAATGCAAACTATGCACAGGAGAAAGAGTGCCCCCTCCTGGAAAAAGAGCCGCTGCCTCAGAGCTCATCCACCTCATTACTGCACCGGCTCAGCCGAGGTCTCTTCAGCCGCATCCACTTGGCAGGGGAAAAGCTGTAGCTGCAAGCAGAATCGCACACACTTATTTCTGTATTTGCATACATTTGCATGAAGCTCCAGATTCAAGGAAGTCTGCCTGAAATGCTTTGTTCAAGAAAAATTCAATGGGGAAGATGTGAAAACTGTGTTCCAGCAAGGTTTTTACTTCATTAAAATGTGTGTACGAGTAAATGGAGAAGGCAGTTTTTCAGTTGGTAGATTTGACTTTGACATAGCTTTTATTTGTGACAAATTTTGGTTTCTTAATAGTGTTATTAATGTAAGGGAGGAATTGGGTTTCTGCAAGGAGTACCTTAAATAAATAAAGAAAAACTCGGTGGCTCCGAGACACAGAAACAATGATTTGGGGAGATGTGCTCTTACTGGATTTATTTTTGCCATGCTGTTCTGTCAGACAGCAAAATTTCAAACCCTGGGTAATGAGTGGTCTCACTTTCACAGTTCAAAGCCAAAAGTTAGATGAATTACTTAAACTAAGGTACTTCCCTAAAAAGGCAAGGGAAAAAATGTAAATATAATAGTGACTGTAATATAATTTTATTTCATTTAATATTCCCTCATCCTCTTCTGACGTCCCTTGTACCGGTGGATGTGGATGAACGCAGAAGACAGAATAAAGCAAATGCAGGCTTGAATTATCCTACTCCTGTATAATTAATCCGGAGGGAATCATTTAGCATGTGAGCCAATTCCGAGTGTTCATGACGGATTTACCTAACTCACATTTACAAACATGGTGGTATTATGCCTGTTAGCTTGTGAACGTTTGCACTCTCTGGATTTCCAGCTGACACCGAGAGTGTCGGGTGCCTCCTTCCTTTTTTCCCAACCAAAGAGCAGCTGCGGTAACAGTTGGGCAACCTTATTTGGACAATAACTCATCTTTACTCTCTTGCGGTGCATTATGGGTAGGCTACCTGAGCATTAACTTGTGCTCGCTTGGCTCAGTGGCAGGTCAGGTGGAATCCACCGGATCAAATGGCTTGCGAAGTGAACGTCAGCTTAGTTAAATGTTTCTAGTTGCTGCTTCGCTTTTCCCCATTCGTGTATGTTTTTGAAGAAGACATCTTAGGGATGGAACCTTGCAGCCGTTCTTCTCATGTTGTGATTCTGTTTTCAGTGTCCACCTGCCTTGAATAAACACACTTTGGGTCACAGTAAAACCGCAGGAGTGTACATCTGAAGTGGATATGCCAGAGCCTGTTGAGATGGCAGATACATTTCATCAAAACCTGGTGCAGCAAGAGGAGTTCTGTGTACTGATTTGAACTTTCTTTGCTGTTTTTTCTAAACAGCACATTCAGATTCCTACCTGGTTTCATCCCACAATATCAGCGCTTGATATCGATTAATCCAGGAACAAGCAGCCCTCAGCATGACTAACAGGTGTATTTTCATAAGTCTTTTGTTTGCATGGGCCAAACTCCAGCTATGGTGATGTACTGGATCCATCTTTAGAGTCTTCGGCATGTGGGCTTACCTCCCCTGGGCTGCTGTTGAGGTGCGTTTGACTCACTGAGAAGCGTGTTTGCATCAAATCCCTTTTATCGACGTAGTGATGTGAGTCACTCCCGATTTTGATTAACCATCAATATTCAGCATGAAACTTATATGACCCCTTTGAGGGCCGATCACTCACCCTCTCTTCTTTTCCTTTTTTGTCTCTCTATGACCTTACTTGCCTGATTCATTGTAGTTACTGCTCAGGAGATGGGTACTCTTAACTAAAAATGTCATGTTCTGTTTGTTGCTATTAAGCCGAAAACCTCAGGCAGAACCTCCAGGTTTCAGTAAAAATTAAACTTTAAACCGTACTCAAAGTGGGGTTGAGCAGCGTGCCAGTTCATTGTCAATTAAAAAGTAGTCACTTACCGCTCACAAACAGCCACCCATATGGAAAGGTGGGGCACATTTAACCCCCATCATAGACAGCAATCACGCGACCTTGTATCAGACTGCCGTCGATGCCAGGCTTGTATCGGAGTCATCTTGTTGGCTTGCTGCTGCTGAAATATTCATGTGTTCTCTTCGGCTTTCATCGCTGATGATGTGTAAATCTCAGCCTGGCGGAGAGCAAAAGGAAGAAAATGAGTGAAAACTGCTGTTAACTCCACAGTTCCTGCTGCACTGAGGTCAAAAATAAAGCAAAGGATGATTTCAAAATGTATGGAGCAGAGGCCAGGGGAGTGGAATATGAGGTGGCGCCATGTAACTAGCTCTGCAGACAAGTTATCAGGTGGATTTCTGCCCCTCTTCCCCTCGCTTAGGTGCCTAGAGGGGAAGAAGGAAGCTATTAGTGACAGTTTTTATATTTAGTACAAAAAGAAAAAATATTTTTCTGTTGCTTTTATTTTCTCACATATTTGTTGTTGGAAAAGAAAAGACTATTGGGCCAGGAGGAAGCTGTTGTCACACTGTAGTGTAGCATGCGGTTCTGCTCTCAGCAGAGCCCCCCACCCCCACCCCCACGGACATGCTGGCATTTACAGTGTATTTGGCAGGAACTGTGTTTAGTCCACAGTGGCTACCAGCTACATAAACAGAATGTAAATGGGAATGAAAATGTAGATTTTGCAAAAGGGAGAAACTGGCTTACAGACACACCATTCGATTTTTTCTTTAACATTGGTTTGAATGAGTGGAGCCATTGGAGTCGTATCTGGCTTTATGTGTGGAGTTGTTTGTATGTTTGAAAATAATCTAAAGAAAACGCATTTGGGAGGCAGGCAAATCTGCATTTTTGTGAGACCTTCAGTGGCAGTGGGCTCTGGGTGGTGGTGGTGGGGGGGTTGTGTGCATGGCTTTACTTTCACTAAGCCTGTTCTCTCCTCTCAAGCCGATTAGCCCCCTGCTGTACTTACCGCAAGCCCTGACATGCAACCTATTTAAAGTCACCTGTCCCACAACCCCATGGCGATTACCCCTGGGCAGCTAATCGCTCGTAGACCAACTCATCTGAGAAGAGCAGGGCTTTAACCACCCTTCTCTCTGCCTGTCTGTCGGCTGGCCCATCCGGCTCCTAACATCAGGTCCTTGTCTGTTTCAAAAACAACAATGCCTGAATATGTTTGACCCTGCATGTACCGTCAGCCTTCACTTTGTGTTCTTTCTACCATTTTGTTCCTTCTGGAAGACTAGCTCTCACAAAGCTGCTCACAAGTATTTGAAACTCAAGACTTTGACTTTTTTTGCACAGCAACCAATAAAAAAAAAAGAAAAGAAAATGAATAAATAATACAATTTGAAAAAGACAAGCAGCTTGCAGATAGCATCGATTGTGCCAGTGTTGTTGGTTTGTGGGCTTCAAAGGGAAGGATACATACAGTATTAAATAATAGTGTCTTTGCATTTGAACTGAGACAGATGGACGCCAGTAGCCCTTCTGATCCCAAGGCAGGTGGCTCCGCTGATGGGAGAAAGTTGGCAGCTTTCTATGAGACAGCAGAGGTGGGCAGTGGAAGAAAAAAGTCCAAGTGTTGACAAAAAGCGGAGGTGTCTGCTCTCTGTGGGCGGATTTGTAAAGGGATCAGCTACACTGATCTTACTAGTAAATACAGGGTCAGCTTCTCTGTCAGTCACTGAGTCCTTATTCACAGGTGGGGCATTTTCCTGGTAAACACCTGTTTATTGACACATCGGTAAACTTAGCTGAGCTTAGTCAAATTCAGGGATATGTTAATCATTGCTGTGTTTACGTACTTTCGGTGTTGTTTGCTGTATACTTAAGTCTTCACTGTCATTCTGAGAACACTAGCCTGAGTCACACCGTCCTAAGAAACATTGTCCTGCGGTGGCTTCCCCAAGCAGCTTACAGTGTTTGTCCTCTAACACAACCACGCAAAAGTGTACCTCTTAGATTGTCTGATGAACATCTCATTAACTTTTTTATTCTTTCATTTGTTAAGCAGGTTGACTGAACCCGGACCATTTATGGTACTTACAGGTTTGTATTGCTGGAATGCCACAGAATGATGTTTCCTTGCTAAAGTCAGCTTATGTCATGTAAAAAAAAACAACTCTTCTGGCAGAGAAAGAAATGGAGACAGAGAGAGGTGGGGGGAGGGATGTACACAAATTAATTCTGAGCTCTCCATGGTGGTGCTGTTATTTTTCTTTTCTTTTTTTTTTGTAGAAGACCTTAAAACCACACTCTAAAATTAGAGTTCAGGGCATGACCAGTGAACCTTGTTTAAAGACTGGGGTTAAAAGGGATTAAAATGAATATCCAGCCATTATCTCCTGTGTGGTGCTTTTTGTCCCAGAAGCCCACAGATCTGCTGATTTATAGATTCTCTTGGCTGAATGTGTTCTTATCCATATTTCTACGTTCTGATGAATAATAAATTTGCTTAGCAGATGTTTTTATCCAGAATAAGTCACACACTTTTTAGCATTCACACTGATCATATTGTACTTGATATTTACATCGTTTTTTAGAGCAGAACAAACACCGTGCTTCATATTTGCTGTGCTATAAGTAAAAAAAAAGGTTCTGATTTCCTCTTCCTTACGTGTGTTCTCAGTGCATTGTAATGCTTGCATGGGGAAAGGATGCAGCTGTCATATAATGATTCAGTAAAGGGAGGCTTTGTGATCTGTTGCTTCTATTCATTGGTATTTGGAGCCTCCCTCCTAACTGCCCTTCGAAAGCACCCCTTATCTGATGTGCATAGTTTTAATTGAATTTAACTGTGGTTTAAATGTGATCCTACAGTATATGGAGTACTAGATACAAATCTGACTTCATCACAATGTCACCTGCTGACTGGGGAATATTATATCCCCTTTTCAAGAACAGCTAGCAGCGTGTGCCCTCTGAGGTCACCTGCTTGTTTGATGGCACCTTACAAGGTGCCATGTTGCTGTAATGGGGCCCATGCTCTTACTCTGACCTCATGCGCTGCCACCTTTGATGCAGCTTCAGTGCAAAATGCACCATTATCTCTCTTCTGGGTTTTATTATTTCCTGTGACAGTTGTATTAGTATGCGTTTGTCAGAGCACATTACCGTCTGGAGTAAAAAGTAAGCAAATAAACCCGACTCCCTAGTGGTACATTTACAGGACAAACTGCATGTTGATCAAACCAAACTTACTTCTGTAGTGCAAAGTAATTTAGATTTCATTTTTAAAATGTTTATCTTGTGAAATGGGCAGTAAGGGGGGGGGTGCTATTGTTTCCACTGCCTGATGGCATTAAACTCATGTGAGCTCACTGGTGTAATGATGAGCACCTTCATTCCTGGCTTCTATGCTCGAGCGCTCAGGTGACAGTAGAGAGTCTAGATAGGTGTGTCTGTTCACGGTCAACCCTAGCATCTCCTCGGAAAGTGGTGGGTGAGTGTGAGTTCAAAGATGTGAGGCGCTGCCATGGTTGAGGATGTTGACTAACTGTGTTTTTGCAGGGAAGACCAGCAATAACCCTGAAAATGTTTCTGAAACCACCTTGGCACTGGATATTAGATGTGGTCAGTTTGCTAAAATAATGTCTGAGCATCATTCAGCCTGAGCATTATTTGCCCACGGCGGGTATTCTGCCGTTGGTGGAATCTTACCTACAAAGCCAAACACTCAGAAACAGAGATAATCTCTGTAGTCTTTTCATGATTTTCAGTCCATGTTGTTTGGCATGATGTTGGACCCCTTGAGTGAGATGCCGTTGTAAAGATAGAACTGCTTGTGCTAACCTGTGGGAGCACGAAGGATGAAAGTGTTACGATAATAAATAATGCAGTCTAAATGTGTGTGAAAGGTTGTGGAGGATTCTGCGTGGAGGTTCAGGCATGACTACAGAGCAGGATTGTGGATGCGGCTGAAGGTCTTTTTAGTTGTGTCTCCTGTCTCTCACTACCCCTGTGACACCCAAATGGATGGACTTTTGAATGCAGGAAAGTTATAAGCGGTTGGATTCACAAATGCATTACTGTTGCTTGGAAATGTATATGTACTATGTGTGAGTGAGCCACTGGTGGAATAAGCCCATGCTAGGCAGGGAAAGAGCACTTTGGGGTGGTGAATCCATCAGGCAACTATGATGCTGTGCCAGGCTGTCCCATGTTAACCAGCAGCCCCCCCCCCTAAAAACGGAAGGGGTGGAAATCAGATTAAAGTCTTGGATTACAAAGCTTCCACCCCTGTTGCCACAGTTACAGTACGTGTACGGTGTGCAAGTGAGTGCTGTTACATAACGCAGGGCATTGCTGTCAGCAGAAAAGTCAGACTGGAGAGCGGATGGGGGGGGGGGTTGTGCTGAGGTCTCCGGTATTCAGCGGCATTGAGTATTTTTATTTCCCATGGTGCCTCGCTTCAGTCTTGGTTTTACTTATTTATTTGTTTATTTATTTTCATTTCATTTTTCCCCAACTGCTCCGATTCAAAACATGAAGTTTCAAACTTGAAAAGACAGCACCTGGAGAAGTTTTGCATTTGCTGACATTTTTCTGGCACTGTGGAGGCATGCTGCCTGAATGTTTATGTACATGTGACTGTGTGTCTGTCTTTCTGTCTGTCTGTGTGCAGTCTGAGTATTTATTTTATTTTATTGTGAAAACACCTTACCCAAAAGTTAAGCAGCAGTTACACATCCATTTTCTGCAGTCCCTCAATGCCTTTTGTACCTGTTGGTCTTTTAAGACATCCAGCTGTCCCTTCATAATTGCCCAGGATGGAGAGGCCTGGCAAGTGATTCCGGTGTTGAAATGCTGCGAGGTGCACATCATCAGGACTTACAGGCATATGCAACATGAACTGGGGCCAGCCTATTCATACCAGACAATATTCAGCACTTCTCGTAGATGACTGACAGAATACGTTTGTCTTGAGTGTAACCTTCACCTGAGCTTTTACTTTTCAAACTGGTGGGACCTAGAAGCTTCTCCTGTAGGCCTGGCAGTCACATTCAGTAAATCTGCATTTATTCATACTGTGGATGCACTTGACAAGAGAGGCTTACATTATTTATTTGCTTTTATCCAAAGAAAAATATAGCTTGTCCTTGTACAGTTGTGAATTTTTGTTGCTGGATATTTACTGATGATATTCAAGCTTGGTTACTAAAAGTTAAAGCAGGAAACACCTCTCCTGGGTTTTTAGGTCTGATTTCTCAGAGGGTGCTCAGTGTTCTGTATTCATTTAGTTTTCTGATGCTGAGTTGCTAGACCACCTGCTGTTCTCGTATTTTTGTTCCATTGAAGATGTTTACAAGGGTCTTCCTCGCATGCACGAATCCTGTTATGAAACAGAATTCATCCCATCCCTGCATCGGATTGTCCTAACAGCATTCTAACAGGATCTGTAGTGGGATTGTGGCTGCATGCCGCGTGTGTTTGAACGGGATTGTGCTGATTTGCTGTTCTCTGCCGATGCGGGATTGTTCCACAGCACCCAGAAAATCCATTCCCCTGTGGCTAGGAGGGCAGGCAAGGGGGAAGTATATTCTGTGTCATTTCAGAATGCCTCACTTTACTTTGAGTTCGGGCCTTATTCAACGGGGTAGAACCTGCCAGTGTCGAGGTTTGGTTTTATGACATTCTCTGTCGATGGGAGAAGTAAGCATCTTAGCTGCCACATTTGTTATCACAGATGCCTCCACAGCAAGGAGTCTGTGCACCTGAATGATGCAATGTTTGCTCCCGTTCCCCCGTCAGTCACAAATGGTTTCGTGCATGGTCATCATGCAGCACTGTGGTTACGGAACTCGGTCTGTAACCATCCAGACTCAAGATAGGGGAGAACTTTTATACATTTGAGAGAAATGATTTGCACATAAAAGAAATATCCAGGGGTGCAAAATTTTGGCATCATTACTTACATTACCTACGTGAGGTCAAAGTGGAGAAAAAAAATGCATGTTTTGGCCACTTTCTGTCCTATAGCACGTAGTATTTTCTAAGCTTTAGTTTCAAATACATTTACGTAAGTGAAATTGGTTCGAAGGATGATCTTCTATGGTTTATCCCCTCCAGTGTCTCCTAAAGTGCTCTGTAAACATGTTTTTCAGAAAGGTCTGCCTCTGAAGTGTCTCTCCATCTGGTTCGATTTTGGGGTGTGTTCCTTCAGTGCATTTGCAGTAGAATTTCATTGCAATTGTATAAACAGTGCTGAAGAGTCCAAAGATGCCAGTTTCAAGACTTAGCACACGCAAAGTCAACATATGCCAGATGCAGTGTTCTACTCATGGCCTCAGATTTATCATCACACGCCACATCACATACTCAAAACAATGCTCAGGCCCTTGACTACAGTCATCTTAACAGCAGTGCTCACAGTTCACTCAGTGACTCTTAGAGGCCTCACAAGACCTCCTTCGTTCAAGAGGCTTCCCATTTCACTCAGGGCTGAGAACTACTTCACTTTTGTAATTTAAATTTTAAAAAACTAATCCAGGATCCCAAGTCTTGGAGAGGATTCTTTTGATTAGGCACCCTGAGGACTAGCAACTCGCCTTCATCAACGTGCTCTGTCTTCCTTTTGTACTTCACTCTTGAAGGCACGACAAGACCAGTTCCCCTCTGATATATTCTGTTGCATTTGTAAAGCTTTGTGCAGGATCCAGAGTAAAGCTGGATCTGATATTGTTCGTGTTTCCTTGTTAATAACTTTTTGATCTATGGTATTTGTTGCTTGGCAGATGTCATTTTGCATTGAGGCATAACACAAAATAGAAAGGAAAAGTAGGTTGTGTGACACCTTATGTAGTTTGCTTTGCTGTAGAAGCAACGCAAGGCAAACGCAAAGCAGACGTGCATCTGGCAGGCATCCACCAACAGGTACGCTTCCTCTACCCATGTTTGCACCATCAGTTTGCCCAGCTTCACAAAGAAACTCACAAACAGTGTTGATCCCACTTCAGGACTTACCTTCTTTTTATTGTGTTGTTCATGCTTCTGCTTCTCAGCAGAGAATTACCTAAAGCACCTGGGGCAGATGGTTTCTTTGGCATGCCAAATACACTGCGGGCTAAAACACAGAGCACACGGACTCACCTGCTTCTGAAACTGTCAAACACGATAAGCAACGAAGGGGTCAGCAATCTTCCTGTAACAGCCTACCACAGTCAAACAAGTATTTGCTGATATGTGACAGCAATGCCTTGTGGGTGAGCCATGCCTCTCTCCCATAATACACTACTGCTGCATGTTTGTAAATAGTTAGGTGTCCAACCAGTATAGGGAGTCGTAGGAGGATCCACTTGTGCGGATATGCTGATGATTATAAAAGCTTATGTTCCCACATTCCAGTCTCTCAGTTCTTCGGTTACAACTATGATGATGGAGGTGGGTCATAAAAGCCAAATCATTTTTATGAATACAATGCATCAAAAAGGCAGCAGATACATAAAATAATACAGCTTCCACTTGTTCTTTGTAAAGTGTCTTTTACAAATAAAAACAAGGGCATACTGAGGAAAGGGCCTGGAAAATTATTTTTTGCTCACCTTTTTAGTCACTGAAAATTTTCAGCAGTTATTTCTTGATAGCCTTGTCATCCTCTTTCTGACCCAGGGCAGATCCCCCACCCCTAAAGTATTGACTATGAACCTGCAGCCTTAACCACTGCTATGCCTTCTGTCTCCAGAAAAGTCCTCTGCACCAGAGCAAGAGTTTATGACCCCATTGCATTCTGCCAAGTAGGCCTCAGTGTAACTCCCCCCAGGTGCACTGTGTTCTGTTAATCATGGCGGTCTTTTTAGGGTGGGCTTACACACCTGTCCCTCCACAGATGTGTGATCTTATGAAGCGCTTGGCCCAGACGCTGAGGAAGGAATGTGGGTCAGCCCAGCTGTTATCCGGCAAAACGAGATGGGAATCACATGAGGAGGTGTATTTGGCAATGGCATTGTCTCTCTCCATCCCAGCTGTTAGACATTTTTTAATAAAATTATCCCTCTGGTATTGAGTTTTATTTATTTATTTTTTTTGCACTGACCCTAAATGGTGCTCGTGATCAGTTTATTGCTGCTGGATGACTACCGTCTCACTGGCCTCATGCACAACTTGGCAACAAAGAGGGAAAAAACTGGCACTGTGATGTGCCAGGGTTTGTCCAGCATGACTTTCATGGGAAGCACAAGGTTAGCACCATTTTATTGAGAAGGAAAGTATGCAACCCTTTGCTAGAACAGACCCCCTTTGCAATTTTTGAGGCCATTCATTTCTGTTTGTTTTCCCTCCAGCTGGTTTTTTGCCCTTATTCAATGGTGCAATGATTGTGTACTGATTGTGTCTGTACCGAAGAGTCCCAGCCCAGGTACTATGTCAGGTGTATCAGTTCTTTGGACCCCCTTGTTGGCGCTGCACTGAGGTTTATTTATTTCCATTCTGCAATTCATTTTCCAAATGGTGCCGATACCTTCCCCCTCCACCCCCTCACATTCCCGAGCATGTGCCCTCAGTGCACGTTTCCCACCTGTGCCATTAATCCCCTGCGCACATAGCCAGCCAAACTGGGCCGGTCCTGCATCCTGATCCCCGCCGATCCGCACAGCAATAGTTCCCCACTCCCCCCGCACCTGGCAGATTTAATTTCATTACCCACTTGTTCTGTTCTCCTCTGTCATGTCTTTCCCTGCTCAAAATGTGCCAAAGGCTGCTGGGATGACAGGGGATATGACTGTTTTCAAAGTTTAATCTGAATAGAGAGTGAAAGACACCCAGATGAGCGAATAATCTGGGAATCATCTATGTGTGCTTTACGTTGACTCTGCCTTCCCAGCCCCTAGGGATACCTGGTTTCTGCCCAAGCTTAGGGCTCCAAGGTGAGCGGAAGGACCTCTGAGAAAATACCCTCCACTGAGGCTCGAACAATACGTTCTTGCTTCATGTCATTGGGTTCCTACTGAAACTCAAGGACTGCTTTGCAGATTTTAAAAGCTCAGACTCACTTTGTTAACTGCTTATCCCATTTCAGGATCACAACAGTCTAGAGCCCATCCTGGAATGGCATGCCACTACCCTCAGAGGTGTACACCCTGTTTGGGACCTTGGTCCTTTTTTTGGTTACAATTTTTTTGTATTGATTACAGAACAAGAGGTGAATGGGAAGTTGCCGTAATTTGCCTAGTAACTATCAAGTACTGAAACATTTATCGCTATGCAAAGAAATAATCTGTGTAACTTTGAGTTATTGTATGGCTAGCTTCTCCAAGTTAGTTTGTCAGTACAAACACGGTTCTGTTTCCCTGTTGTCCTTCACTGGCTCACTGTATTTAAGCCTTAGGAACAAAGAAAGAGACCTGTGTGTATTTACTCTACATTAGCCCTCAGAACGGATGCACCATGCTGTGCTACATCTGTTGGGATGGTGAATATAGTTAACAGAACACTGCAGTTTTGTGTCCTGGGGGAGTCTGTCTGAGGTGCTCTTGAGCACAAGGTCACTTCATCTCAGTGTTGTCTGCTCCAAGAGACTGTCGTGCAGAACTGTCACCTGGTTGGGGGAAGTGTGTCAGCGAAGAGAAGCTAAAACCAGCAGACCACAGCAGGAGTCACATGCTGAATGGGGGAGGGGGGGCAGACTGCCATCAGGCAAAACAAATGATGTCACTCGCATGGGACTGATTTCATGTACAAGGGACAGACAAGGGTTTAGAGAACGAAAGGGAAGGGCTCAGTGGAGGTTCACGATGCATTTTCACACAGCTGACACTACTGACACAGGAGGATGTTTGCCGGCTCATTTTGACAGGCACATTATGGCTGAATATATTTACATGACATGTGTTACACCAAATGCTACCTGTTTGCTTCTTACTATGATGGTCAAATTCATTGGAGAACAGATAGATTTCTGAAGTATCCTTTATCCTTTGCACATTTTGTCATTAATTCAACAGTTCCTGTATTATATTCATTAATATTTCAATTAGGCAAGCAGTATGGTGGCACAGTGGGTAGTTCTGTCACCTTGTGGTGTTAGGATGTAGGTTTGAATCTGACCCAGGCTGTGGGAAGTTTGAATTTTGTCCCAGTATTTGCATGGGTTTCCTCCTGGTGCTCTAATTTCCTCCCGCAATGTTAATATACACTGCTCGGCCAAAAAAGAAGTCACACACTAATATTTTGTTGGCCCACCTTTATCTTTGATGACGGCACGCATTCGCCGTGGCATCTTTTCGATAAGCTTGTTCGATGTCACAACATTTATTTCCATCCAGAGTTGCATTCATTTTTCGCCAAGATCTTGTATCGATGACGGGAGAGTCGGGCCACTGCGTTAAGTCTTCTCTGGCACATCCCAAAGATTCTCAGTGGGGTTAAGGCCTGGACTCTGTGGTGGCCAATCCATGTGTGAAAATGATGTCTCGTGTTCCCTGAAGCACTCTTTCACAATTTGAGTCTGTTTAATCCTGGCATTGTCATCTTGGAATATGAAGAAAAAATCCATTGATGGATGGAAAAACCTGGCCATTAAGTATACTCAGGTAGTCAGCTCACCTCATTTTTTGGGCATGCAAAATTGCTGAACCTGACCAGCTGAAGCAACCCCAGATCATAACACTAAGTTAAATGCAGGTGGTGACTTTTTTGGCTGGGCAGTGAATTTCAGGTCAATTGCTGACTAGAAATTTTCTAGCATGCATCTGTGTGTGGCTAACCTGTAATGACCAAGCGTCCCATCCAGGGTATACACCATCCTAGCCTTGTGTCCAGTGATACTGGGATGGGCTGTGGACTTTCATGACCCAAAGCAGTATAAGTGGTTAAAAAAAGAGGGATGGGTGGATTATTTCTATTTCGGAGAATTGTGGAAAAACATGTTGAGATTAATTTATACTCAAAAACAAATGTAATAATGTAAATCTGCAATTCTGGGAGTATACTGTGTGGGATTTACTGCTGAATATTGGAATGGAGTTAATGGCTGTATTGGGCAGAGGTTGAGGTCATGGGGCATGGAAGTTGAGGTTGGTGACCACTGATATCCCCAGCAGCCACTTACGAATAGTCCAGTCAGCTTCTGTCTTCAGGCATCCCTGCCCACATACACTTCAGGGCCTTGCTCTTGAGCATGTTGAACACTTGCAGAGGAGAAAAAGACAGTTTTCTGTCCCTGCAGCTGTCATCTTGAGGACGTTCCCTTGAGTTTTGTGGTCTTGGCAGGAATTTCAGGTCGATGTCTTAGCCATAAGCCACAGTGCCCCAACACGCCCCCCTACATCTGTCTCGTCCAGGTCAACCAGACTAAGAAAACCTGCTGTAATGTTTCCACAATCTCTCATGTTCCACAAGCGCACCGAATTGCATATCGATTCAAGATATTTCACAAATTATTCATGTACTGCTAATATAATAATAATGATTAGCAATTAATTTGATTTCACTTTGTTATACATATCTGTCATATGTTCAGGATGTAATGATCAGTAAATGGGCTCCAAGTACGTGCTAATTCTGCAAGGTATGGTAATGAGATTGAATTTGCAGCTATTTCATTTGGATGATAAATTTTAAGAGAATAATTGGTGCACTGACATTGTGGCAAGATGTGTTTTCTTTTTTCATGACATACTTTTTCCTGTCTGAGCAGAATTGTAATGACCCTCGCTTAATTTGAAAATCTATTGAATAATAGGGCTCCATATTGTGTCTAACAGTGTGTGACTTCCTTATTACACAAGAGGTACTGAATTCTCTTTTCGATGATTTGCAGGACATACAGGCTTTTGTCAGAACCAATGTCCTTGTTGAAAAATGACTTTCCAGGTTCACTTCAAAACTTGCAGTACCGCATGCAGGAAATGACGAGGACTGAACCTTAATTTTGCAACACAATGGCCAGCTTTATTAAGTTTAAAGGATTTGGTGACAGGCACTTTATGGAAAGCTCACATGTAGTGGGGGAGTTGTGTATGACTTAGTATCGCAGGCACAGGGCTAACTCGGGGTCCAGAATATTTGATACGACAGCTGGTTAGCGATCCTTTGATAAAGCGGGGGCTGTCGAAGCTTCACATGTCCTCTGCTAGCTATCCTTAATGTATTTTTTCATTTTGTCCAATTGAACTGCTGTATCTTTAAATCCACATTTATTAATGGGTCAGTTGTGAGACATTATTCTCCATTTTTTTGTACGTCCAAATAGATTGCATTGAGTTTAATTCTTTAGTCTCGATGTGCATCGCATGTTTTTAATACACATAATATCAATTTTAGAATATTTGCTGGTGCAATTTGCCTAAGATGTCCCTTTCATGTGCTTACATTACTGCACAGATAGCAAATGTTGTAAGTCTGAAGCTGACGTTTTGTGGTCATAGATTTTGAAAACACATCAGTTGACATTATTATTGGTATTACTTCCACACTTTTCATTTTGATTCTTGAAACACATGAATATGTGTATGTCTGTCGTCTTTGGTATGCTGGAGTTCACTGCGTTTGACTCGTCTGACCATCTTGAGGGTCTTTGTCTTGTAGCCTGTGATTTCTGTAAGCGTGTTCAGATCCTGTTGTCTTTAAGTGAATAAGTGGTTTGCCGGAAATGTGTACATACTGTATGTAGATTGTTAAAACCCTGTGTTTCAAATATCTGAGAATTATAAAAATCAGAAGCATATTGCGGTTTTTTTATCTTCTCTGCAGCAGGGAAGTGGGTCCAAATGTTAGGGTTTGTTTTTTTAGATTCTTCAGAGTGAATAGAATTAGTAGAGGTTAAACAAAGTGGCTTCCATCGAGCAAGGGATCTTGGATAGTCACGGTATCAGAGATGAGAGGAAGACTCTCCACAGTCCTAGTCAGTCAGCACGTGTGTGTGTGTGTGTGTGTGTGTGTGTGTGTGTGTGTGTGTGTGTGTGAGAGAGAGAGAAAGAGAGAGAGAGAGTAGACGATAAAGGGTTGTTACTGCTGTTGAAACCTGGTTTGTTCCCAACCCTGACCCAACTATAGCTGTGATTTGTCTTCTACTCTCTTTCTGGACCATGGCCTTTCATAAGCCCCCCATTCATAAGCTACACAAAAACACTCTACAGCCAGACAGGGAACAGTCAGTACACGTTGGAACCGAATCCTGGAGGCTGAGTACACAATTTGTAAAAAGCAATAATCCCTAAGCACGGATGCTGTATTATTGCCAGTGTAGATTCTGAGAGAGCTCATTTGGACACCAAGAGTGCCGTGTTTGCACACGTTTCGGCATCAGGCCGAACCACTCAGCCCTTTGTGTGTCAAAATTAATGAAAGTAATACTTTAGGACTACCAATCTTCTCCCTTGCTTCTGAGAGGGGTTATTGTAACAATTAAGTATTAACAATTTTCAGTAGATTTAACCTTGGCCATTTTACAGCAGACTGAATTGCATGTACATAATTAATATGCTATGATAAGTAACGATGTAATGACAGACCGAGAAGACAGACCGACCGACCGACCGACCGACCAACCGACCAAAGGAAATTGCTCAGTATTTTTGCATATGTACCTTTAATTGTAGACATTAATTTTTATACATATATTGACATCCACTGTGCTACATTCTCCACCTCTGAGAGCCTTTGGGACGGTTTCTCAGATCTTTTATAGTGCTTTGAAATCTAGCAGTGATTTTTGGATTGGCTCTGGACTGCTGTGACTCTGACCAGGAAAAAGCCACAGTCTCACACTACTCAGTGCCAAGTGATGTAGCCAGTATTAACTAAAAATAATATATATTTTTTTCTAGGATATGTGCTTTGTCTGTAGGTAGTGGGTGGTTGTGTTTGTGTGTACCGTACCTGTGAAAAGTTCAAATATCACTGCAAAGTCTGTGTAAGGGACAAACTGTACAGAAGAAGGAAACCAAAACAACCCACAAGTGTTCTACATCTCTTCAAAAAGCTGCAGAAGAGCTGCAAAGACATATTGATGCATTTCTTGCTCAGGCTTTTTAATCAAATGCCTTATGAAACAACTGCTTTCCAGTGTGTGTGCTCAAACTTTTGACTGGTATTTTATATGTGGAATTGGGGGGTGCTCAGCTTTCCTCCGTGTCCAAAGATGGCCAAATGTTGACAAGGATACAAAGCAAAACAGGGCATTGCTCCTCATTCATCACTGTCACCGAAACAGTTCCTGTTTTTCTCCCTCTTGGTGTCTTAACCACCTTCTACTGTTATCTTCTATCTACTCATTTATGCATAATATTTCTTTATCAGTGTTCAGTTCTTGTTTTTCTTCACTCTGTTCTTTACTCATTAAAAGTGGAAGAGACATTTAACTGTTATGCTTTCAAAAGTATATGGATTTCTTTTAGGAGAGTGACAGAAGCTGTATGAGGGGAAATATTAGCTCATCTTTCACTTGTGAAATAAGTGGGATTCTCAGAATACCAGACATAAGTATGAATCAATGCAATGTTCCTGAAGAGTGCTGCGTTGAGAACATGGATAATAAGATTCATAAAATGGCAGTTCTCCCACACAGTTAACACTCACGTGCTTAATACCTTTGCTGGACTCCTGTAAATTTAATGAAGAACAGATTGACTCTAAGGATAGCAAATGTTATACGCTGTAAAGATGGAACCTTGAGCTCCCTGGAGCTTCTGAGATGTTTTTTTTTTTCCATGAAGCAAGTATCATCAGCACAGAACCTCTTGAAAGCTTCCCTTCAATCAGCAGGACAACCTTCTTCTCAAAAAGGGCACGGTACAGAAAACAGCAAGCTGAGAAATCAACAAAAGCTGGAAATACTCTTTGAAAACTTGCCAGATTTGAAGTGTCATGTATTTGCAAGATGAATTTTTTTGTTTTTTTTTTCCTTCTTCAGCCTCTCCAGTGATTCTTCAAAGGAAATACCTTAGCCTTTCCTTCCTATCTATGCCCAAAAGGATGTACATGTTGTGGGTGACATCTAAGAGAATCTGTGAACTGCATTTTGTGTGTGTGTGTGTGTGTGTGTGTGTGTGCGCGCGTGTGTGTGTTAATATGGTGTTGGCTCAACAGCATTGGACCACAGTGTCTGAATGCTGTAGCCTTATGAAGCTCTTATTCAATGCTATAGCTTAATGACAGTAGCCATATTCATTGTGATCCTTAGCATGTATTTTCAAAGTTTTTCATCACCTGCACGTAGTTAAAATGGTCTCCAGCTGACCTCTCTGCTATCAGCACGGGAGGAGAAGATTATAGTTGACAGCATTCATTTTATCCTTCTTCACAAGAAGAATAAAGGTTCTTCTGCTATTTCTTTCTGAAACTTGCATACCAATTAATTCAGTCCACAGTCCACGTTCTTGTTCAGTGTGCTGCTGTCTGCTAACTGACCCTCAGAGCTTCTGTCAGTTCTGCATTCCCTGCAGTTCACGCTTAAAGATGTTTATCTTACTCTGTCATGGCTGATGTGCTGTGCCAAGCTGCAGGTCTGCAATGGCACTGTGGTGTGGCATATGTCAGGGTTCATGTTTTGCAGGACCTTCTCAAGATTTGAGAAGAAAATAGCGCTCTTGTTTTTTTATCCTTTCCCAGTCACACTGTTTCACTGATGATCCACTGCCATGTGTAGCAAACAATGTGACATTGCAGAAATCATCATCATCATCATCATCATCCAAATATGACCGAGCCGAGTTCTTCTATCTTGTGTCACTGGTGTTCCAGCAAAAGATTTGCTCAAATGCACATGTTCTTCCAAGCGTTTGTGCTGCCGTGCGGAATTCTTTTTGCTATTAATTGGCTCTGTTTATTTTTTTTCCATTTTTTAGCATTGTAGTGTTTACCTGGAGCACAGTCCCTAATTCCCAACCACTTGAGCTGAAAATAATTTTAGCTAAGAACCACACACACATACAAGCTCAAATTTGTTTGATTCCTGTGGGTTCTTTGGGATCCCAGTGGGTCTGAAAATGGGTGCACTACCCAGTACAGCACTCATGTTTTTGGGATTGTTTTACTGAAGGATTATAACATGAAACAGGATAAGCAGAAGTCAGAATGTTGTGCAGCTGCCAAGACTTCTGGATTATTGCATTTATATGTAGCATTTAGTCTTATTTTTAGGGCACCAGTTAATGAATTAACATTGGTACATTTAGATAAATAAATAGGAGAGTAGGAATGTGATTGCACAGGGTTTTGTTTTGTGCAGAAAAACCAGTTCATCGAGATGCACAGATGGCACAATTTATGAACCAGACTAATATCTACTGATAAATATTTCCGCTGACAAAATGTACAGTAAAAATTAAATTACTATGGAATGAAAATTGAAGGTTGAGACAATACCATGAGATTATTTGTGACACGTGCATTGTCAGAAACATTGAAGCTGTTCAGTTAAGCCGTTAAATAGCATTTCTTTTGCTATTGAGTCTGAAATTAAAATATATCTGTATCTAGGAATGGGATAACAATTGGTATCAGGGCTAAATCAGGTTGACTGTGCCTAGAATCAGACACGACCCAGGCCTCTCTAGATACAGGTGTGATGAAGATAGTTGGGATTGACCTGGCTGCAGTTTGACTTTGGTTGGTTTCACCTATAGTATCCAGCTCATCCATGAGTTGCACTGGGCAGAAGCTCTGTTTAATCTGCTGCTGACCTCTACCTGGGCTATATCTCCTGTCTGACCAGTGTTTGTACAATTTCAGGCTCCTAATTTGCCCGTATCTGGATATCATTTGACCTACCAGTGACATAAATACACTCCATTGTAAAACTGTGTCCTAGCTAAGGGGTCCGAGTATTGATATGTCTCTTCAGCATTGACAATCTTCCACTGTGGTGTCATAAATTATTATTACTACTATGTTTACTAGTTATGTTTTTTATAGGAAGTCCTGCGATGGCTTGGCATCCTATCTAGGGTGTAACTGTCGTGGTCTAACACCCAGTGAAAGTGAGTGAGTGAGTGAGGATTTTGAAATACTGCCCATCTTATTTTTTCATTTTTACTTTGTATTTATCTACCGCTCTGAGCCTGCCTTTTTATGAAAACTATTCAGTGAGAATCACGTTCACCAACATATGATTCAAAGGCCAAAGTAGAGATTCAGGTAGTGTTTGGACCAAAGTCCCACGGGCCCAGATGAAAGCTCAGAGTGAAGCAGCTGCAGCCTCTCAGACTTACTGAGGCACATAAAGGAAAAGGGGATTTATTTGGGTTTAAGTTCTTTCTTTTTCACTTGATGTATCCCATCACCCTGAATGACATTTTTAATGTACAGTTGCTGGACCTAATGAAAGCAACCACTAAGATTAGTGTTTGGATCCCCCCCCCACACTTTACGTAATCTTTCCAGAGATTTAGGGCATCTCTAGGCTGGCTATAAGGCTGACATTTACTGACTTTTCTGCACAAGCAGGGCCTTTACCATGATGTTAAAAATCTACCATAGTATGTCTCATAGAAAGACCCTGAAAGAAAAAGGAAGGATTTGGGGTAGACATAGGCAGACACTGACAGACAAAAAATGTTCATGATTTGTGATATACAATCCCCTCAGAATGCAGACCTCAAATCCTTCCCCTTTGTTTTTAAAGTGGTCTGCAGTAGAGTTTGGATGTGTTCCTAGCTGGTCAAGATCTAGACCTTACTGCAGTCTTTTTGATAAACACAAGGGTTACAGCATGTTACGTCTGTCAGGCACAAAAGGGTATTGACTCATGACTGACACTTTGTCATGTTTTTTTACAGGCACATAAAAATCTCACATGAGGAATGCTTTAGTGTTTACAGCAAGGTCTTGTGTCCCAGAGGTTCGCACATGCATGCGAGCTACGACCACCTGATGCAAACGTTTTGACGCAGAGCAGACAGCAGCACCTCGAAGGAGATGAGTAATGAACAGCACTCCCTGGAAAAAAGGGCCAATAAAATGGTTTGTGTCAGAAGAGTTTTTTCATTAGCATTAAGTATAGGGAGAGCTACAGAGAGCAAACTGATGTTGTTCATGAGCACCATCTTGGGGTAGGTTATTAGTTTCTGAGCATAGAAATGATAAGGTCCGGTATCTAAATCACTTTTATATGATGTGACTGCTGAGTTAATAATGTATGTTGAATTGGTGGTGATTCTGCAGTGTGTTGGAACCCAGGTGGGGGGCCTTGCAGTTTTTGGAGGAATTTGGGAGAAATAATGTATGACAGTATCATCTCAACTCTGCTGCTCCAGTTCACTCTCGGACTCTGTCGGCAGGTTTCATTCTCTACCCTTGGATCCAGCCATCTGTCCATTAATCTTCTTTGCCTGCCCCAGTGTCCCCCCATCCCTCGAGCACAGTCCTCCTGGCCAGAGATCCAGTCGAATCTTGTGTCCTAGCAGGGGTCCTGGAGAGTTAAAAACCTCCACAGAGCTGTGAGCTCTTTCACCTGCATGCATACAAGCTAATGGTTAATGCAGCCAAGGCTGCTTTGCTCATCGTAAAAGGCCCAGGTGTTTGTACACACGGAGCGCATGGTGTTGCGACTTAGTGTGTGAAAGAAGTGCTGTTGGTGCACTTCTTTCACACACTCACACCGCAGACAGTAAAACATATGACAGATTTTGTCTCAACATGCAGATATAAGTTGAATTTTGGAGGGAGTGAATCACCATTAACAATATTCTTATTTAGATCCGACAGCTATGGACTTAAAGTCTGAACGGTGTGTGAATGTGTGCAAATTAATACATTCAAAGTATTTACAGCCTTTTGTCTCTATGTTCAGATGTCATCCTGTTTTCATTCCAGTCAAATTAAATGTGTTATATTAAGGCTAGTGCATATGAAATATGTAGAATATATCCTGCTCCAAGATCTCCTTGACCCTGTGTCAACACCAAACGCTAAATATGAAGGATGGTTAGGCTCCTCTGAAGATAGCAGTGTGTCTCTGAACCCAGGTTTTGCTGCGCTGCCCCTTGCCACCAGCAGTAGTGTGCCTGACAGTCTTCTGTGGAAAATGCATTAAGAAAATTATACCTGTTCAAAGTTCTGCCAGAAGGAGATGGTATCTGCTTTACTGGTACATGTTGCAGGAGACATTGTGTAAACATCTTCTCAAGTCTGAAGGTCTTTCTTCAGGCATGTATGAATTGAGTGATAGTATGTGAATCCAGAACACAGGTCCTGTGATGGTCCACAGAAGATTTTAGAGGACCTCTTCTTGTGTAATGTATGCCAGGTCTGTAAAATGCATACTAACCTTTACGTTTTTAACATAGTAATCTCTCTTTAGTCTGTGTGGGATTTGCTTCAGTCACCTAATTCTGATTTAGTGAGCAGGTAGGACACTGGAGGGGTTTCCTGTGTTTCAAATTGCAGAGTTATTGAGACAGTGGCAGCAGTGTCTAGAAGACCCGAGGAAATGATCCACAGATGGGTCGCTGTTGTTCTACCAATAGTGGCGGCACAGGCGACCTCACTACTGACAGAAAGAACTGGCTGAAATGAAGTTTTGTTCTGGGTTGCAAGTCTCAGAGGCTTTGTCAATTTAAAGTTTCTCTTTTTCTGTCATTGCCTGTGTTGTAAGATTGCCTGGACATTTGTCATCTCCAGTGATGAGAATGACTGCTGCTCTGGAGTTTCTGCATCTCTGCATGCAGGCTGTGGCTTGACAAATGCCATGGTCTCACCCATAATGCAGACATGGCTGCTGATCTATATTTTATCACCACATTTCCAGGGTTGTCCCCTTTACTGTTACTGTATATAAGAGGAGATGGCTGGCCACAGTAATCACACCTTGACGTCTTTCTCTGCCTGTAAATCTATGTCATCATTAAGGCCTTTTTCGATTTCTCTGGTATCACCCTTGATCTGATGTTGCTTTTTCTTTTCCCTTCCATTTCATTTGTGGGTTGAATTATACATGAGCAGGAACATTACTAAGAAACATTTCATTCATTACCAGGTTGCTTGTGATTGCTAATGAGCCGCTCGGCTAAGCTCTAGGTCAATATTTTATGACTCGAGTCCTGTGCTGAGAGATGGGCTGTGGATGCCATTTCACTGCTTGCCTTGCTAATGACTTTTGCCTTTAAACAATGACTTAATCATTCATGTGCAACAAGAGCAATACAATGTCTTGATACATAAGGTTCAAAATACATGTATAAATGGTGCACTTTGAGATGGGATAGAAGCAGGAGAAGCTGTGGGGCGGATAGAGAGTCTGTGCTGTACATGTTGAAGCAGAGTTTCTACAACTGTGCACAGTGGCTTGTGGGGGAGACTGGTGAATTTTACCTTTGTTGAATAGAGAACAGAAACTTTCCCACGCCTGACAACTCCCCAGCTGAGCTTGTGTCAGATGTGATGCAGTCATCTGGTATCTCCAGTCCTTCCTGCTCCTCCCTCCCCCAACACTCCTCTGCGTGGGCACTTCCTCTGTCTCTGAGTGTCTCCTCAACCCTTTGCTACACATTCCATAGCAAGTGTTGAGCACTGTCAGTATGACCCACTCAGGGTGAGGATGACTGGGCAGGTTGTGGGGCTGGATGGGAGGAAGGTAAAAAAGAAGGATTTAGAATTTGAAAATGAAACCCTTCGATTCTGTGATGGTAGTATGAAAAAGATAGAATGCAACAGCTCTTGCAGTGACGGGAACTAAGGAAACAGTGTCTTGTTTGCAGTGGTTCACCTATACTAGGAGTCCCCTGCAGCGTGAGCAGGGCTCAGAATGCTTGTGAAAACAGAGGAGATAATGTGAAGTTAATGTGAAACTAGTGCTTATGAAGATATCATTTTAAACTTTACATCAGCACCACTAAAAGAAGAAAATGAAACTCCATTGTTTATTTATTTTCTTCTTTCATAACGCACAAGCAGGCAAGCGTTATCAAATAAGAGGATGAGTAAAAAATGCTGTGGTATCTTATTCATGAGTTGTGTATGGCCCCTTTGAACAGGCCCTGTGCTGGTCTCCCTGGCATTTGCTATGTTGCTAGGGGTGATGGAGACACATCCACATTTTTATTGAGGAAATTTTGTACTTTTGAGCAAATCTGATGAGATCCCATTCACTGCAGGTGTGGACAGGGGTACTGATCTAAATTCCTGCCACCCTCCTGGTTATCCTGAGTTACTCTGGTAGGAGACCTCGATGGTTAGGTTGGATCCAAACTGATAAAGCTACTATAAAACAGCATGCTTCTCAGTAGATATTATTTACTGGGTGTCTCTGTGAATTTCTCATTTGGACAGCTTTAGTTCCAATGGGGTGCTGAATAAACACCATAACAGGCTATGCTGAGCCTCATCAGTAAGTCTTGTCAGATGTGTAAAATTACATCTTTTGGGAAGAAAGCAGGAGGAAATGCGGACATGGTAATGGCTGTTGCCGCTGGATCATTTTTTTCCACTTGTTTTAGCACTTATACATGTTTCAGTAGTAACTATGTCAATATCTAGGATGGAGCGCAACAGTGTACACATTAGCATTACGCAACGCAAGCTGTTTTGCTGGCCCATGAGCTGCGAAGGCTTTTGGGGATGTAAAAGATTCATAAGGAAAAAAGCACATTCCATTATTCCAAAGAAAACTTCTGTTGTTTCCTGCTGTGCTGTCTCTCCAATGAGAGTAATCTTGATCGTCGATCACTTAAACGGTGTCCAATCAGAGCATGTTTAGTCAGAGTCCATTTAAACTCTCGTCCAATCAGAGTGTAGAATGCCGAGGTAGTGTCTTTCCGATGCAGGGTGCAGGTTTGTATGTAGCTGAGCTTCGGAAGTTCTCTTCAGAAGTTGAATAATTAAAGAGACACAAATATAGGGCTGTTTGTGGGTAAATGAAATGTATGTGTGTTTTTCTCCTGGTAAAGTGGGCCTTTCTGTTAAGATGTTTTTTAAATTTTTTTTATGCTTCATTTCCCCTGATGAATAAGTTATATCCTGCACAGGATGTTCTTCAGTACATTCATGCTTTGTTCAAGCTCACAAACAATGAGTGGATGTGAAGTGGATATTGGTTCATAATTGCCCACCTGCTGTCTCTTTCAATGCTATAATAATAATAATGATAATAATAATAATAATAATAATAATAATAATTCAGTTGAAGCAGGATTTGATCTTGGGTCTTTTGAGTGCAAGAGGGCAGCTGTAACCTGATTCTTTGCTGTATTGTCAAACTATGGATCATTATGGTACATTATAGATCATTTTATGAGATTTGGCTTCATTTTTTTCTGTTTTGTAGTTTCTTGATGATGAGAATCTGGCTTGTTGCGTACGGTTTCAAGTTCAGCATTAATACTCCTGCAGAGAAGGAGAGCAAGTGCACAGCAGCCAAGGCAGTATGCTGTCTCCTTCCTGACCCTTTGTACCACCAGAAGCTCGGTATTATAATTCACTCGAAAGCATCTGAAAGTTTAGCAGCTGCTTTCATGCAAAGCCTTTTATGCAGTTCACAGTTTAGCACCTTAGTGGTTTGTACAGCTGCACATTTCACAACGCTGCCTGTTCAGCTTACAGCTAGTAGGGCTTCAGGCAGGTTCTCTGGTATCTGGAGGGTCACAGGGTTACGTAGACACACCTGTTCAGTAGAAATCCTTAGTCAGGTAACCTCAGGCCTCACAGTGCTAGAGCCATGATGGAATGCTTCAACTTGGTTGTCACTCACAACTTCTCAACACCATCTTTTGGTCTTGACCCTAACTGAGAAACATCTGCGTCAGCTTGGCTGCTCTTCCTGCTTGGCTGAATCTGTCAGGCCTTATGCTTCATGGTGAAAGAGAGAAGCTCACAGAAGATGGACACTGATCGCTAGCTTGCAGTTCTCTGAGGGTCTTCTGTAGACATTACTTTTAATTACGTTTTTTAGACATTTATTTTTATTAACTTGAATTACTTTGCAAATCACCCACTCTGCATTTTTCCACAGATTCCAGTATGCAAACACATGCACACAGATAGATACTCGCGCACATACCGCTGTTGTTCTGTCCTTCCTGTCACTTTACCTTAAACTCAAGGCTGTTTTTCATTCAGATTTACGTTCTCCAATCTGGATATTCGGTTTACATTACCAAGGCTTATGTGGCCAGTTGGGGCTCGCAATTCAGGCCATACATGAAATACATGCATATGAATTACTGTTTTTTCCTAACGTACTCGGACATTTCTATAATTGTTTCAGAGCACTGTATATAAAATTTTAATTGAATAGGCAGTACTGTTTATGGTGAGGGGTGCCATGGTGGTGCAGCAAGAGTCATTCTGGCTCTGGTTTCCTCCCACAGTCCAAAGACATGTATTGAGTTAATTATCGCTATAAATTGCCCATACTGTGCGCATGTGTGGCCACCCTGTGACAGATTAGCATCGCATCTATGTCGTAGTCTCCCAGCCTCAAGGATTAAGTGACCCGGACAAGCGGTTAAGGGTAACGGCTGGCTGGGCGGATGGACGGATGGACAGATGGATGGATATTTATGTTGAAATCATGGCTATTGAAGATAGAGATAAAAAGTTAATAATATAACACATATCTGTGGCATACGGTATGTAATATGTAATTTTCTAGGTATGCATTCACTTACATGCAGCATTTTTGAATCCTTCTGTAGCTCCATGGACATAAACAGAAACATGAAAGTCATTTTATAGTTTTAAAAAGTAATTTTTGCACTCAGCAAACCACAGTTAGTAATACATGGTGTACAAAGGCAAACACCCACGCAACGTGAACACATTATATAGAGTCGCGTTCACCCGAGGGCTTCATCGCAAAGGAAACTGCCACATGCAAATGGAGAACTGACCATTGCTTTTGATCAGCAGCAACAGCATTGCAGGCATTACTCCTTTTTAATGTAGTTTGAGTCTTCAATAACAAAGATTAGCAACCTAAGCACTTTATGCAGAGAAGTGCAGGAGATGGTTGATGAAGGACAAGTGTCCAGCAAAAGAAATTGCTTAAAGAAGGTGTTGGGCCCCTGCTGGCATGGTTAAAAATGCAGTGGAAGAGGTACACGGGCTTGTGTAACACCCAGGCAAAGTAGTGTTGGTGCAGGATGAGTGGAGGAGAACGATGGGAAAAAAAATTGCTTGCAGCTATCAGGTTCCATGCTGGTCCAATCACAGGATTCATCTAATGGTTGCTGGTTCAAGTCCTGCCAGGGTTCCTGCAGAAGTATCCTGGAGTATGAAACTTAACTGAAATTGTACCAGTAGGCTAACAGGATCTATAAATGTGTAGAATGAAAATGGAATGGTCTGGGCAAAATTGTCAGATAAGCAAATAAAAATAATAATGATCCTCCCTTGCACTCATTTATAATGTGTAGCAATTCTATTATAGTTATTCTACACATTAAATCATTAAGACTTACTGTTGTGTATGTTGATAAAAGAAACAATACATAAACTCTGCATTAAAATTGCATTGTTATAAACAATGTTGTGTACCTTTAAGAGTAAACAATGCATTGTGGCCAGCATACAAGTCTTATTGTTCAGCTGTGCATATGTTATTGCGTTTGTGAATACTGAAATCCGAAAGGGGGGTGCTAACCAAAACCATGCTGTTGCCATGGAGATGTGGTCCAAACTGTTGTGTATGTGCCAGGAGTGCCACCCAGTGTTCCCAATAGGGATGGCCACATTTTGTGAACAAGTACTGTACATTTGATTTATGTGGAATTGTGAGCAAAAAAACTGAGTACGAAACAGCTCAGACCTTGCAGGTTCAAGCCCCTGGACTCAGGATCCTGGAGTTGAATCCTTTGGCAAGGTGTTTCAGCTATTAACCTGTTAATATCAGGCATGAAGATGGAGAGGAAAGTCTGCAAAAAGGCAAGCTTTTAATGCTAATAATTAAAGCCTAACATGCAAAAGTGGTGGCAGAAATGGCCCGTGACTGGCTGCCAGCAACTTTTCAGCACAGCAATGGTCTGGAATACCCACATCCTGAGGAAGCAGCAGTAGCTTCCTGTACAAACAGGGTGGAAACTCTACTGCTCTGTGTCTGGAAACAGAGCCCTTTTGCCCTGCCCCTCCAATTTTTTGCGCCACATAGCTCTTGCCTACTATCTCTCACACTTGTATCTGTCGACAGCCAGCGTCCATGTGTACATGTTTGCATGTGAGTGTGCGAGTGTAGGAGAAAGAAGGAATACAGCAACCATATTTTTCAAGATGGAACCCTCACTGCAGCTCCTACTTTTCTTTTCCTCCTTCTCCATCTGTGAGGATTCTATTAGCTTCTCCACACATTCATCTCAATTAATTGCAGTAAATGAAAGCTCTTCACCTACTGATCTGTGATTTTTCGCCATTCTGTCTCTGCCACCCAGGTGCAAGACCAGTCTTCGGTGACCAGACAGGTAAGTAACAGAAATGGTCGCAGGAAAGAAGGAAGTTATGCCTCTGCTGGTAACTGAGATTCCTAACTGACCCTTGTTTTAATACTATGCTGCCACTTATTTTGAGACTTTTTCATGTGTACTTTATGTCTGCCTTGAACCCAGGACATAGCTGTCAGTTTAACTGACCTACAGTTTCAGTGCTTAAGTGTGATTTAGTTTACTCTTTCTTTTCACTGGTTATTACTACATCCATCGGTCAGACCCTTTTATAGATATGTAAACATTGTAATTCCACTCCAAGTAAAGTAGCTTAAGGAGCAATGGGAGGATTAGGTGATTTCTTGTGTTACAACCTTTGAAATAGATGTTGAGCCCAATGAAAATGACATCACAGGGCAGGATGGGACTGGTCCCGATGTCCTGGAAGCAGCAGTCCGTAGTGATTGTAGTTTTCCTAATACTACGCAAAACTCAGACACTTCCGTAGATTTTAGAGAGCAGAGGTAAGCTGTGGAACAACACCTCTTGTTACTTGTTCTGTTTTGTGGAAGTGAAGCACCATGGTTAGCCTAACCTTAACCTGCTTTCCTCGTCTGGTTGCGGGGTGAGCAATTTAGTTTTGATTTGGAAGTTTTTTTCTGGGCTACGGAAATTGCAGAACTGATGCTATCTATAACAGGATGCCTGTCTGGTACTTCAGGATGTACGTACTGGGCAGACTAACGTAAAGAAAAGCAGAACTACGAACCAAATTGTCAACATATCTTATTTACTACTTTGAGACCACTTCCATCGCAGTTGAGGCTGTAAGGTCAGCTAAGATACGTGATTTATTTTGAGCTGTGCTGTTTAACCCCAATGCGACACTTGTTTCTGCTGAAGCATCCATCTCGTTTGTCCTTTTGAGTTATACGGGAGGAACGTGTTTGCCCACGCCAAGGAGTTTCCTTCCTGTCACTGTCCATGTTCATGCTTCACTTGTTCCATGACCTTAACCATCAGCCCCGGGGACCCAGGCCTCCCCTGGAAGCCCTGTCTCTCCTGAGGTTACTTGATGATAATCTGAATGCTGCATTTTGGAAAACCCAAGTTGAAGCCAAGTCAAGAAGATGTTGAAAATTGTGTCTAGTGTTTGTAGTCAAAGAGCAACTAACGAAAAGTCAATAGCTATATATATTTTTTCCTCATAGCTCTTTTTAAATGGTATTTGTAGGACAGGCTGCTGTTTTAACTGTTTCACAGTTTTAGCAGTTTTATAATTTTGATCTTGTACAATCATGGAATGGGAATTTGGAATGAGCTTTTCCATATATATCTGGCTCCATGTTTGTTTCCCCATATCAAGGGTGCTCTTCCATGCTTTGTATTGCAGTGTTCACCATAAACAGCGTTCAGCTGAAGGTTTTTCCAGGCACGGAGGTGGAAAGCGGGACCAACGTGACCCTGCACTGTGAAGCTGATGTCAGCCAAGGAGGGGGCCAGCCCCTCACCTACCAGTTTAGCTTCTTCAGGGATCAAGACCCTGTGTACTCAGAAAACGTCACCGACCCACACGTGTCCTACCTGCTGATGCCAGCCAGGGCAGTTCATTCTGGAGATTACCTGTGTTCCATCAAAATCCTGCTCAAGGAAAAGAAAAGCAACTTGAAAACAATCAATGTCTTAGGTGTGTCTCTTTCATCTTGAGTTTTACATACCCAATAATTTAATTTAATAAGAAAATGTATTTAAAAGTATCTTTAATGGTAATTATAACAACACAGCATCTATGAGGAATAATTTTTGTGTAAAGTGGTTATCAATGTGATAAGCTTAGTTGCCAGTGACTCCCAGCTTCAGCCATTCCTGCCACATTTTTTGGGTGTGTGTGCACCCAGGTCTGCAGACTCCGGTCCTCATCTTGAATAAACCCAGTGTCATGGAGGGAGAAGAGCTGACTGCTTGGTGCAACGTGCCCAAGGAATCCGGGAAGTTGTGCTTCTACTTTTATGCAAACTCTACAGAAGTCCAACGGCAGTGCATCACTAACAACTCGGCGCAGGTTCAGCTGATGCTTCAAGGTGGGGGATTGCAGTACCTCCAATGTAACGTGCATCTGTACCGGACCCGGATGAAGTCAAACAACAGCAACACGGAGAAAGTGCTTGTGACAGGTGAGTAGATGTCCTGGGACAGTGGTGTAGCTGATACTGGTCCAACCCTTTTCTAATGCACTTTCTTCCAACTATTTTTTTATTTGCAGAGCTGTACACTAAACCCACAGTTAGCATTTTGCCATCAAGCAGAATTATTGAAGGCGACAGGTTGGAAGTTCAATGTGACGTGAAGCTACTCCCAATATCTCTTCCAAAACTACAAGTCTTCCTGAGCAAGGCCTCCATCGTTTTGGGCAGTGGACACAGAAATGCCTCATGGGAAACTGAGAGTGCACTGGCAGAGCATTCTGGGAATTATACTTGCAAATCAGAGATCAACGATGTGCAGAAGTCGATCTCGGTCACAGTGGATGTAGCAGGTGAGGGTGCTCTGTGGGATCCAACAACAAAATAATTAATCTGACATGGCCTTTTGGAATCTTTTTTTAAAACTTCTAAAATTATTCATGTTTGGAACATTTTACAGTAAAAAGGCTTAGCATTGGTATTATTGGCAATAATGACCGTCCACCAGAATCTCATTCCTAATTAGCATTATGAGTCTTTCCTTTCCTTCTGTCTCACATCCACAGAGCTGTTTTCAAAGCCTGTCTTGACCATATATCCTCCAGAAGTGTTTGAAGGACAGAAGTTCAATCTGTCTTGCCAGAGTGCCAATTTTTCCTTGGAAAGAATAACTAAGAATGATGTAATATACAGTATTTATAAGGACAATGAAGTTCTATCAGACTGGAAAAGGACTGCAAAACTGTCTCACAGTGGACACTACGCTTGTGAAGCTGTGGCCAAAACCATTCGCAAACATAGCTCAATGATTGCTCTAAAAGTGAAAGGTAATTCTACTAATATTCTCATTTCTCGTACAACACTCATCAGCCTTTAAAAATCATAGAATTTGAATCCTTTTTGGTTTTCATTTCTGCTGTACTGTTTTTGCATATGCACTTCTCTTCAGTGTCTTGTTTTTGTTGGGATCCTTTTCTCCAGAGCTGGTCTCAAGCCCTCTCATCATGGTGCAAGGCAATGTGATACTGGATAGAACCTTCGTAATCATTTGCAGAAGTGAAAAAGGCAGCTTGCCCATCAGCTACACGCTGCTGAAAGGGCACCAGCCCCTAGGAGTATACATAGTGCGCTCACCCAGTGACCAGGCAGTCTTCAATGTGTCTATCCAGAAAAATGAGGAGATCAGAGATTTTGCATGTGAGGCTGAAAACAATGGGCACGAATCCAAGAAGCTTGGCCCAACACTCAATGCAGTAGTGATAGGTGAGTGGCTTTTCTTTAGATATGGTATCTTATGTGAACTAAAAGAGTAAAGTGTGGACAGCTGTGCCACTTTGCCTCTACCACTGCTTGGAAGGCAGTAGTGCAGCCCAACGATATCCCCTGCTTCCCCTGCAGAGTCTGTATCCAAGCCAGAACTGCACACCACTTCTTACATCGAGGAAGGGAGTGATCTGCTCCTCAAGTGTAGTGTTGAAAAAGGCTCAAGTCCCATCACATTCACATGGTACCGTGACAAGACAATGCTGCACACCCAACCTACAAATCAGTGGACAAAAGTGTACACAGTACAGAATGTCATACAGGCCAGCAGCTACCACTGTGAAGCTGTCAACTTAGCCGGTGAGAGGATGCAAAGCTCATCACAAACTGTCAAAGGTGAGTCTCCGGCCTCAACATAGAGTATCACTCAAATATACTGTACTTCCTGGAAATCTTTGTTTTTTTCCCCAGAATTGACAACATTTTACATCAGGATCATTAGTTTGAGTCATCCCCCCCCCCCCTTTTCCTTTTTCACCAGATAGTTGTCACACAGTATGACTTGTTTTGAGTGACTATCTTCTGAAGAATAAAGGACTGCCCAACTACCTGTAATCCTAAAAAAATTGTATACAGATGAAATATGATATGATAGTCTTGCTGGTTGAGATTGCCATGGACTTGGTAAAGATTAACAAAAAATTTCACCAGTAAAGCAAACCCAGACTACCCAGGCTCTGATTCCTCCATGGTGGATGGTGGGAATCACACAGGTACCCTTTCAGCATTTAACATACTCAGTGGATGAAACCAGATATATCCACATTTTTGACTCACTGGCTTATAAAGCAATCTTTCACTCACCAGACATACAGTGTCTTGAATTTTTAGGCCTAGACACGTCTGGTATAAAGCAGATGTACTCAACTTTTTGACTGATACAGCACATACATCCATACATTCATGCACCAGTACACAGTAATAAATGTCTCACAGAGTCCCACTGAGTTATACTGTCACAATCATTGTCATACATTTTCAAGCAAACAGTTTCCAATTTTTTCAAGTTTACAAATGTTTGTTTTCTTGTCCGTATGCAGAACATGACTATTGCCCTCTTTTAAGTTATTTTGGACTTAGGTTATTATCCCCGTGCCGGTGAAACTTAAAACGTGTTGAAATTTACTTTAAAAATGGCAAATTTCACCGGCATGGGGTTTTCAGGTTTGTATTATTTTCAAAAGTGGAAAAATATTTTAAAGGAATGAATTACCTCTTCATTGTCTGCTTTTCTCAAAAATCCATCCTCAGATTTTATAAAAGTTATGTGCTCAGGAAAGAATGTGAGCAGAGCCTCGTGCTATGTTACACAGTGCTATCTTATCCAAGTCCAGAAATTTGTACTTATATCTACAGTTTTTCCCACATATTTTACATATTCTGTGTCCACTAGCACACAGTATTTTATGAAGTTATTTGTACTGCACATATAAAAAGAAAATGACTAACCTTTCCTTGCTTTACAGTCTTCTTCTTCTTTCGGCCGCTCCCGTTAGGGGTCGCCACAGCAGATCAAAAGCTTCCACTTCCTCCTGTCCTCTGCATCTCTCTCCGTCACCCCCACCACCTGCATGTCCTCCTTCACCACATCCATAAATCTCCTCTTGGGCCTTCCTCTCTTCCTCTTGCCTGGCAGCTCCATCCCTAGCATCCTTCTCCCGATATATCCAGAATCTCTCCTCTGCACATGTCCAAACCAACGCAATCTTGCCTCTCTGACTTTGACTTTCCTTGCTTTACAGTAATGCAGGCAAAATGGAAGAAGGTCCTGATCGGTATCTTCATTCTGCTATCACTCATCGGGATTATTGCTGGGGTTCTCCTGTGCAGACATATGCGAGGTACAGACATATACTATGTTCTTCCGTTTTTCCTTGCATTGTCCATCATCGTTTACTTGGGGTCCTTGTGAAATTCAGTGTGAACATTCTAATTTTGTCTTTCACACAGGAAAAAAGTCAGCTATAAAACTGCCCACGTGAGTTGACCACTACTACCATTTTTGTTTCATTTCACTTTGCAAAATGGTAATGGAGAGACAGGGTGAGCACAAACCAAGTACAAACCCAGTGGTTTCATTTCCTGTCCTGAAACATTCTGGTTTTTTCTGGCCTTTCTCAGAAAAGCTACAAGCCCAAAATTGGAATCTGACTCTGTAACAGTGAGAGTTGTCCCCGGGGCTGACAGCTACAGTCAAGGTAGGACCTCCAATTTTACGTCACCGTTGATATAATTTGTGGATGACGAGTCATGCTAAGGAATGATGGGTTGCTGTTGCCAGCAATGTGAGGTCTCTTTGAGCTTGTCACGCTGTGAGCTTGGATGGGGAATGCCACAGTGGTCCATGACTCATTCTTGCTCTCTTGTCTTACAGTCAATGGCGATGACATGAGGAAAACCGTGTGGAGTGAGAGCACATCGGATTCCAGTGAGTCTTTCTTTGAGCAAAGAACTGAATGCTAGCGTCTCGCTGGGTTAAAACTTGAACTACATAAGGTTGCTGGTTGCAGGTCAAGGACAGGTCCTGTTCGTGTACCCTAGAGCAAGGTGCTCACGTAAAAGTATTTACCTTTCTAAACAAAAAATTATAAGTCTTTCCAATAAAAGCAGCCACTAGGCACATCAGTAATTAACAGAATATGGTCAGCTATAGAAATATATGATCATTTATGTATAGTTGACAAAAAAATTGTCTTAGTTTTGTTAGTTATGAAGATATTCCTCACTCAGCAGAAGGGTCATGTTTTTGCAAAAAACTGAAAATAAGGCACACTGTACTCAAGCTAGCTGGGCAAAACCTCAATGCACAGTACTTACTCTTAATAGTTGTATTAAAAATAACCAGCTGTACAAAAATTAAATCGTTGGGATATCCAGGAAGTCTTTGTTAATTGAATTTAGAACGATAATATGGAAATATGTCCGTGTGTAATATTTGTACTTCAGACTCAGAAGAACAGAGCAGTGAGGACGCTGCGGACAAGCCGGACTTGGAATATGCTGAACATATCCAACTGGAGCCTATGGTTGCATCAGAAGGTTAGAGCAGAGTGTAATGTTTAAGAAATTGGGCTGCTGGATGGATTGCATGCCGCAGGATAATACCAACTCTGGGTGTATGGGGTTAGTATGTATTTCCTATGTTTGCAACCCAAAGACATGCCTAATGGTAAACTACTTTCTTACCCTCCCTTCCCAAGAAACTCAGTGAGAGTGATCACTTTGAGGCAAATATTGCTTGACAGCACTTACTGTTATATTAGGGTAGGTGCTCTGCTCAAAGACACTATAGGAGGTGGGACAGTTTGAACCAGGGACCTGCAGCTTGGAAGGTGATAGCCGTAACCAGTAACCTACCTACAGACTCAGCTGGGATGCGATTTAGTGCTTTGCGATGCTATCAGTTCTGTCATTGTGTGCTGACATCTTTATGTGTTTCTTTTATAGCGCCACTCAAAAAAGGCACAGATACGGTGTACAGCGAGGTCCAGAGCTCTACCGAAGGTCAGCAGAAATCCTAAGACTGCATAGATCACGTCTTCTCATACCAATAAGAGGCAGCCTTTTGCCATGTTTAAATAATTCCATGGCAATATTGGCTTTGGCTGAGAGCACACATGACTACTTGCCTGGTGCAAATGAAAAATAGAATGAAAAACATGCTGCCAGGTGTCCATTTCCAACAGCAGTTTCAGGGAAATTCCTGTTATTACAATGACGCTGAAACCCTCATTACCTCAAACGGCCTGTAAACATTGTTCCATTGTTCTTAAAGACAAATGAGCCAACAGTCATGCTTCCCTCCTTTGTCTATAGTGAAAAGTTTTTCCAAGGGTACCAGACACCATTTAGCACTTGGAAGAGGCGTGTATACTATTAAATAAGGCATTAATAACAAATATATTGGTACCAGCAATGAATGTCCGCACTACTTGCACACAGTAATAATTGTGGAATTTGTCTGTGATCGCTTTTAGTGAACAGGAAGTGATTCCCCCTTCCTAACTGTCTGTTCTCCCACAAGGAGAAGGAAACGGGTTTTCTGCGGTCCCTTTAACAAACAGGAGGACAATATTCCTTCCTGAACAAAATGTTTGTTGTTTTCACAGATGCTGTCAGCCACACCGATGCTGTAAGTAAAGAGCACTGTTGGTTCTTTAGATAGAGTATTCTTGAGAGCAGGAAGTATTACAAGAATCCCCCCAGTCACTTAAGTGGTTCACTCCTGGAAGCACCTGGCTTGCACAGATAAGGAAACTCGATTTTGCAGCTGAGGGTTGATTCATTAATTTTATTCTTCACCGCAAGTGTTTAAAGTAGTGTTTAAACGTTGAAAGATAGGGACATTTGCAAGATAAGAATAATTACATTTCAAAAGATCTATTTTAGTAATTTCCTTATTTAATATTTTGGCATGTTTGTCCAGATTTATTCTCCCATAAATCTTCAAATTTGACAAAGAAGGCTATGAAAGTGTCTGCAATTTGCTTTTCTCACCAGGGATCTGTGGAGTATGCCCAGCTCAACCATGCTGATCTGGAGCCTGTGTAGATGTCTAATGAAACCTGGAGTTTCTGCAGAAAACTTATGCCAATCTGAAACGCGTGTGACTTTTCTGTAGCCAGCCAGCAAAGGACTTGTGTAGCCGTTGGGTTACTTGTCCTTGACCTGTTTAGAATAAACTTATAATTCATATTTATGAGTTTAGTTTCCCCCACCGAAGTTTTTTAAACTGGAAATAACTTGTTTGGTTTTTACTAACCTGTACAGTATTGATTTTTTAAAAGTCTGCGTGTAAATTGCAAATAAAAAATGATTTCAGGTGTAGAAAGTCTAATGCTGGGAATCAATGTGCTGCCTTTTCTGTGCTGTACTGCGATGTGGGTTTTCCTCAAAGAAAACTTTTGCGGGCTTCTTTCAAGATTGGTATTTGGATGTCGTGTACATTTGCAATGTAGATTCATTTTCACATGAACTAATTCATCTTATTTTAGTTGGTTATTATTCTCAGTCCAAACCTCATAAAGCTGTCAGAAAGGCAAATTCCACAGACATAAAGAAATATCTGCAAAATGTGAATGTTTATTCGGTGCTAAATTGTTACTCAGCACTCCCGTAACCCTTTTTGTTTAAAGCTATGTTAGCTGTCGCCTTACACATATAATTTGTTTTACAAGGCAAATATCTTATATCTGTTCAAACCTTTGGTTGACCCATCATGGCATTTTAGGCAGGAATAACCCATTGTGTTATTTTTATTTCACAGTGCCTTTGTCACGTACCACAATTTGACCCCTGTTCTGTCTCAAGCAGGCCTCACTGTCTAAAACTGTCATGCTGACCCCACTGAAATGCATTCTGGGAATATTCTGTCCCTGAATTTGGGATACGTAATCAGCCCTGGATGTTTGGTTGTGAAGACTGAGGTCAGTGATGTAAGATGATATTTCACGAGATGTTTGCCATGTAATGTTTAGAATTATGTTGCCAGCCTTTGACAGTAATTGTCAGGGCCCAGCCCATAATACCCCTGTCTCTTCATTACCATTTGGCTTTTTTCCTGTATGAAAGACAAGAGTTGTTTAGTCACTGTAGCTCAGTGTCGTTTAGTGCCATTTAGTCTGATCTTTTAGTCACTCATTTCAATTTTTACACTTTTACAAACCTCATATAAAAGATTCTGATGAATTCACATTTGATTGCTTACAATTGCTCATTTTGCAGATACTTCTCTAAAATGACATACAGCGACTCTATTATGATGTTATCTTTAGCTTTTACCTTTATCCAAGGTGAGTGACAGTGGTAGATGCACTGTATTAAACTCCATATAATGTTCATTGTACTATATGCACATTAAAGTAATGCAACAAACACACACACACACACACACACACAATATACACAATGGGCAATTTAGAGTAGTCCACTCACCTGCAATGTATGTCTTCTGACCTTGGGAGGAAACTGGAACACTCAGAGGAAACCCACACAAAACTTACAAATTCAACTCAAGTCTTATCAGGGCTGAACCCATGTCAAAACACCAGGCAGACACTGTGGGACACCAGCACTATCTGATGCACCCTGTACCACCCAAAGGAAAGCATAATGCGGTAGCAGGCCAGTAACTGTAACGGTTTTACAGGAGTCGCAGGTGAAAAACTCCCTGTTACAGTGGCAGAATGGCTGGCACTGGTGCCGGTCAGCTGCTGGGTTGTGGCTGTTGATCTGGGATTGAGTCCAGCTCTATCTGTGCAGAGTTTGTATATCCTCCCTGTTTTAAGTGGATTTCCTTCCACGGTCCAAAGACATTCATGAAAGAAGGCAAAGGCAAACCTCCTCTGTTCCTGTGCTACTGCAAGTGGTTTCTAGCAGTCAGCGCTACCGGTGTTCTTTATCTGGTTAAAATTAAGAAAATAGTGCAGAATAGATACAGTTTCAGATTTAAGTGTTGTAGGGTGGGGTGTGTTAGAAATTACACATTTCCCTAAAATTTTCAGGAAATGTTAAAATAAAAGTGATAAAATTAGCAAGGCTGTTCATGCTTTACTGATGTTTATATTTTTCATTAGCTGTTCTTCATAGTGTTGTATAAATGTTTCCCTGCTCATGTTAATTGATGTGTTATTTAAACTGAAATTTTACAGGTTAATGGTTAGACATTTTGTGTCAGAAAATACATTTAATTGCATTTCATTGCACTTATTTGAGTATTTTTACATAACCTCTCTCCTAGTAGATTTAATATTACTTTTTGTTTTAGTACTGCCGCACACGTGAAGCAAGTCGTTCTGAATTTCTTTAAACTTTGTGTTATATCAGAAGCTCTCCTGATACCCTGTGAAGTGCTGGTCTGTGTTGCTGTCACGTGTGGTGGTTTCATTCTCCATTCACTGATTCTCTAAGTAATTAAAACGGAGATGCAATGTACAAAGATGTAAGAATCTGCTCAAAGGTCTAGATTCGTATTACACTGAATGAATACTATTGGAGGCCCCGATGTAAAGTATTGATGCGAGTTAGTTTTATGCATTGTGAGCTTCCAAGAAGAGTGAAGTTAGCAGACACTGGGCTGCAGGCAAGCCACCCTAACAGGTGTGTCTGAATGGGTCAGAGCCCATGTGGCAATCCTATTAATGTGTAATCTAACTGGGTCACAACTTTATTCCAAACCTGTTCCCCATTTTTCAGTATCAAATTCATTTCTGACACATACTGTAAATGTTCACGATTAAGTGACACTCAGCATGATTTGCCATAAGCCAGAGAACAAGCTATTAACTTTAGGGTTGCACAGCATGTGTGGTCCTTACGCTGAAATAATAGGGAAGCACTTAGCTTTTAAAAAACAGACCACTCAAATTGCATAACCCACAGAATGCAATGCAAGGGTCCTAAATTAAAAAGAAAACATATTTATAGCTTTGATCACTGTGTATTTATATTCATGACACCTCTGTTTATCATACGTATGTTCAGGTTTTAGTTATTCTGTCTTTTTTAGGTTACGTCTTTAATCCTATCAATAGGGTATAACAGAGGCCACAATGAAGTTGTTTTCACATTCGGAGTTAAAAGTGCTAAGGCCTATTAAGTATCAGTCGTGAAAATGTGTAAGGAGCCGGGTGTACAGTATTGTTCTCTTTCAAAGAGTGGCTACACCTATTGAGGAGAGCTCATCAGGGAAGTTGTGAAAACGTGGCCGTATGCAGCAGACAAGTCTACTGTGAGCTGGGATGAATGGGACTGGACAGACTAGCCAGAAAATAGCAATTGTTATACAGCTTTGTGGCACAAAGAATCTCACGCTCTAGAGAGTCACGGGAAAGGGTTTGAAATAAAGCGTGTTTCGTTCAATTTTGTGTTAGCTACTGCAGTCCTGCTGAAGCAGAGATGCTGTTTTTTTAATACTGAAGGAGCAGCTGAAGGTAGAAGGAGAACCAGTAAATGTGATTAGTATTAAAGTGGAAAGCAGAACTGTTCACAGGATACAGTCTGCAGATTCACTGGGCCCTCTATCGTCCTTTAATGCTTCCAGGGTGTGCAGTATATGCTGCTGTAAGCACTGCAGTTCAGCTTTCATAACCCCCAGGGGAGGCTGCAAGATACGAACACCTCAGGCTCCATCCGGAGTGTCGATAGCACAAATTGGAGCGCGGTGCTCAGGAAATGGAAGACAGCCTCATAAACTTAACATACAGGGTGAGAGGCTGGCACTACAGCAGGTTAGGCTTAACTGAACTCCGAAGGTTATGATATAATTGTGTTGTAAAATTTTTCACCCACTGCAAATCTGTGTTGTTTTGCCAGAAGTGATTGGCACTGATGCAAAACGATTAGATTTTTTTGCACAGATATGGCAGAGATCATGTTTGTCTGATCGGTTGTTCTTAAACATGGCTTGATTTTCAAGCCACAGAGTTGAAATTTGGCACATGTATTTATCACCATAAGTTAGGTTTTTGCATAATCAAGTTTATTAAAATCCAAAAAAGCTGCTTGCCATTTTGAAAATTAAAAATTTGGTCTACGACAAGGCTTGGATTAGCAGGAGTAGTGAAGTCACACATGCAGCATTGACGACACTTACGAAATTTCTCAAACGCAAGGAAATTGGTAGATAATAAAGTTTATTGATATATAATTTGTTCTTATTGTCTGCACATCAATCCACAAATGCTCTTCATTCTCTACACACACCAATCCTGATGCACAATTTCTCGTTCTTGCTTTCTCAAACTCAGACATGCACTAAATTCAGTAAGTTTAATAATAAAAATGTTTGGTCACTATGGCATGCATGTTGCTGTTAGTGCCATCCATGTGTTTCGCCATAGTAGCTGTTATATGTGAGCAAATGAAAATGTAAACATTAATAAATTATATGTGACACACAGATATTATTAGTTATGTAAGTGCTATAAAGTTTTGCATCACTGTCTGTGGAATTTGCCTTTCTGACAGCATTAATAATGCTTATGCACTAAATGCAACCACTTAATGGTAAAACAGTTTGGTGATTATAAAATGTATTATTTCTTTTACCTTTTCTGATCTTGTTGACCTGGTCAGTCAGGTAGGTAACACTAGTTTGAATAGAAGCAAAGTTTGTGTAATACTTTACATAGAAAAAGACTGATGTAGTTCTTTTTTAAGAGTATTACGCTCCTTTGACTGCCTTTGGTACATTTCCATAAGAAGCAGCAGTGAAGTCCTTTTACAGTTCACATGTGATGGTGTTAGGGACTATTGATTAACAATTGAGTGAAAATGGAAGGTAACTTTTCAAATGTATGTTGGTATTGTTCCTTATAAGGGAGTGGATACAATTACTGAGGAAACAATTGGAGAAGGTGTGAAAACATGGTCAAATGTAACAAATGGTTTGTTTACTCTTTGCAGGGGCAAATAGTGCCCAACAATAAAGCCACTAGGACATGCCTGTGGTGCACAAAGTAGCTCATACCATACATTTTCACAAGAAGAAGATTAAAAACAGGTAAAACTGTTACCAAATCTCCTGCAGCTGTGCTTAATGTTGGTCTTCTGAATTTACTTTGTATGGGAATGACCATTTCCCTTTTAATACTGCACTGTAGAATGCCCTTATATTATAAGTGAAATGTACTATAGTATTTCACCTGTACAGCGCATACTTTTTGATAAACAGGAGGTCATCATTTGATAGATTTTTCCAGAGAATAATTGACTTTAAGTTTATATATTTTTGATGAAGGAAGCCTATCCTATCAAATATCTTCAAAAAGTATATTAAGGTCATGAAGTATTTGGGTTTCATAGTTATTGTACTGAAACTGGTGTTTGTGGGGTCCAGTAGCTGAGGACTGGTAACGTCAGCTGCTAGCACCTTCCTGAACAGAGGTCTTTGCTGTCAGCCAAACTCAGATTAGACAAACCACTGACTGACCTCACATTATGTTCTTTTATAATGTGTCAGATGGCGGTCTTCACCTTTCTCTATTGCCTTTGATGCTTTAATCTGCGGTTTGAAGGCTCTACTAAACCAGTTTTCTCTGCCATTTTGGCGCCTCTGATTTCCATTTCCTGTACCAAGAGCAGAAATGCAGTGAGGAAAAGATGATCTTTTAATGTTTTGCCAGCATCCTTAAATTTTGTGAAGAGGTCAGAGTTTAAAGAAACTACCTTAAACAAGAAGACCTTAGAAACCAACATCCTCCCTACCCACATTTCAAGAACAATATGAATGTATTATTTCTTATAAATTTGTGTGTTTATATGCTACATGAAAATGATCTGCGTACGTGTGTGTCTGTTCTTCTATCTGTTGTCCTGAAATCTTTCTCAAGCCTGCATAACAGAAAAAGGTCTGCATAACTGCCAGTGACCCTCATTACCACCATAACCATATTTAAGAACCAAATTAAAAGACACCCTTCAGAAGTCATAATGGGACATGGATAATGGTCCTTCTGTGGCATGCTCTAGTCATGTGTAGGCTATTTATCCTTACGTAATTGTCATTTTTGCACATGCTAAGCTGTTAAATTTGCTTGACTAATAGGATGCAGTAGCTTCTGTTATTTCAGAATGTACATAATTTTTATAACAGTATTGTATCTTCACAATACAGTATATGACTAAAAGTATGTGGGCATCTGAGCATCACACATATATGTGTTTGTTGAACATTCCATTTCAAACCCATGAGCATTAATATGGAGTTGTCCTCAATCATTAGATAGGGGGTGCGCATACTTTTGGCCGTATTGTGTATAATTGGAGATTATTTTACAAGTTACATTTTTCTTAATATTCTTACACTAAATACACAGTTCAAAAATGCTGCTAAACATGTTTGCCGAGGGAGAGGTGACACCTCACTTCACCGGGGAGGCATTACTGGTTGTAATAATAACGTTTTAAATATGTACACGTTCTCCTCTACCATAGAGAATGGTCTCTGATGTATCCCCTAACTGCAGCTGCTGCTTCATCTTATAGCTTTCAATTCTTAAACCCCACTAGCGTTCACCAACAACATTCCCAATACCACGTGTTCATACATGTGTAATTCTATCACAACGTAAACAGTTCATGCCCTATGGTTATGGTGTCCTGACGATTATAGTTGTTTTTCAGTTAGCAGCAGCTGGTCCTGCTGGTGAGTAACCCACTGGCCCCCACCACCTTCTGTGCTCGGTCACACGGTCGTGCTCCTGATCCTTGGTCACTCTCTCCAGGTGCCTCTGCACTTGTTGACAGGGAAACACACCGTTTTAAATCCACAGTGACCCTCAGCCCGAGAGTTGTCCTGCAATCTCTTCCTTCTGGCACAGATGACTTCTGTCTTGTCTATGCATTCTCCCCCACTGGGTGACCTTGCCAGCAACTCTGCAGCGTGACTCAAATATAGTCATTCTGTGCATTATCAATGTCAAAGAATGGGAGTCTCAGCTATGTAATGTCAACAGAAATGCACACAACCATCAATGCTCTAAACACAAGGAGTCAGATCTTCCGTAACGTTAGAGTTATTTATGTTTCCAAGGCAACCACTTCTTTATACATCTGCTAACCATTTTGGAAGTAACAGGTTACTGTGTTGATATAGGTAAGAAAACACAGAAGTTATGCTTCACCTTTGCCCAACCCATACTAGTGTCCAAGTTGAGCAGACCTACCGAAAACCCTGTGGTTCAAAATCCACCGTCACTTCTCTCCTTGCTTCTCAGCCTTGCTTCCACTGAGTCATCTATGAGCAGGCTTCCCCTGTCTAAACTAATCACTGAATGTTTAAATGCTATTAAATTAGCAGTAGAATTAACAAAGGTCATTTTCCCATTAGATCACAAATCTCAAGATTTCTGTCAGCTTGAGCAAATCATACACCATTCTCTCATGTGTTTGCTCAGACTAATACGTTTGATTTTCAGGTGGAAAAAACAATAGTATGTTCCAGTTAGGGACTACATACAAGCAAACAGTTGTGCCCTCTGCATTAGCAGTTATCCGGAGATGACCTCTGTGACCAGAAGAACTTCTTATTGAGGAGGTGTAGTGCAGATGCTGGTAGAGATCCAAGCAGCTTTACTGGTCTCCAAACTGTATTTGTGCTGACGATGTGCATATTTAAATTCATATTCTTGGAATCACCTCTGGCTTCTTCTCAGCACCAAGTCAAGTTCCTTGACCGCTGCACTGTCAGATGTGCCCTACCTGACCAAAGGCAGTAGTCTTTGCTTTTGATCTTGTATAGATGGAATCAGAAGGATTCTCTCTTGCTGAATGAGAGTGAATTTTCGCTGCTGAAATCATGCAGGCTATTCCGTGCATGCTGGGTCAGATGGTGTGTGTCTCATTTTGCAGACCAGATTTAGTTAGAGGGAGCCCAATGTGAGCCTGAAGAAGTGAGTCTGGGAGGTCTCTGCTGGCTATTCTGGGACTCTTAACTTCTGCTAGTAAAAGGATTCAAAAGGGAGTATGCAAATGGCGGCGCATCACAGAGAGTAGGAGAGCCAGTCACTTAAATCGCAAATTGGCAAATTCAGGAGGTCTGAATTGCACTATATGGCCACAAGTATGTAGACACCTCACCATCACATCTATATGTGATTACTAAAATCTCATTCCAAGTGTGGCTGAAACTGCTCAACTCAAGCATTAGAAGGGGGGGGGGGGGCTCCACATACTTTTGGCATACTTTATAGTGTATATCCAGAAGAGGGTTGCAGATGGACACATCCCATAGTAAAAAAAACTTAAAGCACACTGCAAATTGACATGCTTTCTCTGATTCTACCTTGGTGTTGCCATCCTTATAGGTACAGGAACATCTGCTAGTACCTGCTAACCCACACTGGATGGGTGTTGGTAACTTTAGCCTGCCCTCAGATCATGAAGAAGAGCAGTTGCAGCTGTTATTTGATTATTAAGCTAGACTGAAGTGAAATAATTTAAAAAAAAAGTTTTGTTTTGTCTTCACACAAATGATTACATATGCTAAGATGAAACAAGTTATACTGGTTACTTGTTTGCCAATAAAAAACAAAAAAGTTAAATATTTATTTAAATTACCGATTACGTACACATGTTCAAGATATATGTGCTCATACATTCATTTTTGATGTACATAATTTTTACCTTCCATGGTGGACACCTGTTTTTTTTTTTTTTTTTTTTAAATCTTTGTTCAGTTTTAGACATCAATGTGTCCTGTGGTCTCATGACATTTTGCCCTTTGGTGCATACGTGACAGCAACTGTGCCTATGTATAGACTCCTGTGTGTCCTGAGCTTTTGACTCTCAGCCCTTTACGACGGGTGAGTGATCACATCTCCCTGGCTCATTTCCAAAGGTGACATCCATGGCAACAAACATCCCATTGGCCCCCTACCGCTCCTTCTTCAAAAGTACTCCCTTATAAGAACCTACAGTACATCCCTGCGTATCCAACCCAAAGGAAATCATTTTTTATCATAACTAACTTTTCTAAGTGGTCTGGCTGTTAGGTGTATAAAGAGAGAAAATGTACTGCAGTCCTCCCCCCAGCCAGCCAGCTTATGATTATCTTCGGCCTATCTATAGTTTTCAGATACAGAATATGTCCTGTCTTGATTCCTAAATGGTTTGTGGGGATTTAAACTGTTAAGTAGTTTCTTTACACCTTTGAAATGAGCCTCATCTCACTGTCTCCTCACTGTGTCCAGCAGACAGTAGTTGTGCACCTGAGCTTGTCAGAGTCATAATCCACCACCACGAGATGCTCCGCTCTTGCTTGGAACTGGACACACTGAGCTGACTGAGCAGTCCAAGACCTGGGGAAATCAGGCTCGCGCCGGCTTCTCCTGGCTCAGAAAGGTCCAGTTACAGTGCAGCGTAGGCTCAGCTGCCAGCTATGTACTCTGTTCTCAAGATGCTATCTGACTGTTATTTGAGGAGTAATATCATAAACAGCTAATGTCCTCATTTTTAATAATCTGTTTAGAATCACAGAAGAGAAAAGGTGAATATTTGGTGTGGGAAAAAAAAAACAATGGTAACCTATCGTATAAACTGAACAGACCGAGGAAAATAGGGACTGTAGCTAACACATAATTTTTAAACTTTAGTTCTGTGCTGTTGAGTGAATGGTTTCTTCAGTAATCAAATGCAAATGTACTGGTCAAGTACAAACGTAAATGCTGAATTGTTAAATTTTGAACAGGACCTTAGAGAAGTAGTTGAGATGTGGGCTGAGTTAGGATATTTTTCAAAATGTTGTCCTTACAAATAACGGCGTCACACTGTTAGGCTTGCCCAGGTTGCAGCTGAAAATTCTTGATTCATTCGTGTTGGACCCAACATTCAGAACATTGCTTATTCTCGAAATTCATTTACCGTCCTGCATCCCAGAGCACTGAAAGGTGTTGACTTGAAAATGACTTCCCAAAGCTTGACCCACCATGCGCGTGTTCAAAGATGAGCTAGGGGGTCATTTATTGTAAACTGATACCCGCTGACCTTCTGAACAGTGTGTGAAGCGAAGAGTTAAATTTAGCCGCTATCACAACAGTTGGCAAAGTCTAATGCAGAACAGATATTACGGTACATTTATTCAAATGAAAAGATTAAAATAATGACCATCAAAATATTTTGCTTTTGCATCAGGGAAATGGGGAAGATTGATTGAGCTCTGTGACACTCAAGAGACTGTGTGAGCACAAGCTGGGACTTGACTGAGACCGCAGCCTTGAAGAAGGTGCAGGAACTGAGCTGCATCTTCACTGCATCACAAGCCCTGTTCCTTAGCCACTGCACCAATGGCTGCTTTCAGGACTGTGGATCTGCACAGTGAAGGCCTGAAAAAGGTTTTAATCTTTTAAAGAGGATACACTGAAGGTCTTACTGGGATGTAATGAACAAATACTCATCCTGTTCTGTACTCATCCCTGGATTTTTTGGGCTATTATGAGTTGTAAGGGGTGGAGTGGCTTGTGACTTGGGGGTGGGTGGGAACAGTCAGCAGCCACTCGTTTAGCCTCCAAAGGTACTTAATATGTGAGGTGATGGCCCCTAAAATAGCCTCTGAAGGGATATATAGAGGACTGTTAAGCACATGACCATCAGAGGGCTTTTCCCACTTGCTGACTGTAATTTGGGAACAGTTACAGGACCCGCAGAGAGGGTAATGGTGGCACACAAGACAGCGAAAAGAGGACACGTAAAGGCAACATATCAAACAGAGTTCTGAAGAAAGTGCGCCGAGGTGCAGAGGATATTTTCTGTTTTGCCTTAACTGGATTGTACAGTTTGCCTGGACTTTTCATTCTTGTTCGTTTTCCTAAACTGTTCAAAGCGGGAGAGTGAGGCAGCGGGACCCATTGCGATCATGAAGGACAATTTCCGTTACTCTATGCTGACCACTATGCAGGCCAGTCACTACACACCAACACAGTACACAGCTCCACTTTACACACCTATGCACTACACACCACGGCGTTACACATCTTCACAATCCACCTCCACGCAATACACTCCGAGGCAGGACACCAGCACTCTTTGCAGCTCTGCGCATTACGGCACAGCACATCGTAAACCTTCCTCAGTGTCGGTTAAGCCAATGCGCACTGTCCACTTTCCCAACGACATTGTCTTCCAAGACCACATTCGGCAGGGCGACCTGGTGCAGATTGGCCGTTTCATCAGGGCTAGGAAAGTGCGGCTGGACACCATCTACCTGTCTGGTAAGTTTTCCCATAAGCTGTCGAGGAGAAGTTGCAAAGGCTGCCAGGTTCAAACAATGTTCTGGGCCTCACTCTTAGTCCCCTTCCATTTTGCAGTGCCCATGAACACAACAGGGTTTGTTGCAAGCAGTAAACAAAGTGTTGTCTTTGAAGGACCTTTTAAATATTGGACTTGTTGAATACATAAAAATATCTGAATAAATCCTTCTGAACAAATAATGGGGGTAGATGTATTTCATTTATATGTCTTTTTTAAAGAAATTTCTAAATGACGGTTTGTGTACCCCCCGGCTGCAGAGTTGACCGCCCATATGATGTTTATATGGACTTTCTTTGTGTGCTCCATGTCCCTCAGGCATGGCAGCGCTGCATGAGGCTGTCCTCTCAGGGAACCTGGAGTGTGTGAAACTGCTAGTGAAGTATGGGGCTGACATACACCAGAGGGACGAGGATGGCTGGACGCCCCTGCACATGGCCTGCAGCGATGGCTTCCCAGACATTGCCCGGTGAGATGATGGCACAAACTCTCACTTCCACGTACACACACTCAGAAAAGCAAGGTCACATACGCACACACAGAGACATACTTGAATGTCATTTATGTAGGCCAACGCACCACACGCGCTCACACGCACCAGTGGCATAAAAAAGAAATCTTTACTGCTTGGGTGAGGACAAAATTTCAGGGTGTTACATTATGTTAATATAGACTCCATCTTTGACAGGTGTTGACCTGTGTTTTTCCATCTCTGCTAGGTTCCTGCTGTCTGAGGGGGCTAGCGTGGAGGCGGTGAACAAGAGTGGCGAAAAGCCGGTAGACCTCATTGACCCTGACTGCAAGGAGCTGGTGCAGCTGTTTAAAGTTGGCTGTGTCTGAATCTCTGACAGAGCCTGGACTGAGTCTAAAACCTTGGCTTACTGGGCACCATATAAAAAGAACCAGAACCTGGAATCAAATAACCACTAACTTGGTTTGATTCCTTGTTTTCTATTTAGAACTGGAAAGTAAATGTAGTTTGTCAGGTGGGAACTTTAACCTGATTTTAATAGCAATGTTTTGCTGTTTTCTCAGTTCCTTTATGATTATGTCTTAACTTATTATCTGTTACTTAAACAGTCATTCAAGTCTGTCTTTTCCACAGTTAGTGTGTTGCTACATTCTTAAATATTTGAAATGATGAAATCAGCTCTTAGAAAAATGACTGAATTTTGCAGTAGAACGGTGACTGATATTTTTAAGAAAGTGTCACATTCTACACAGCTATCAGCACATACAAGAAATGTGGCTGTATATAGGAAACTTGCATTTTTGAGGGAAATGTGGTGTGTTCTTTCCACAGTGCAGACAAGAAAAAGTGTAAATAGTCGAGGGCAGGTCTCAGGGGTATTATGATCAGCGGTTGTATCGCTGCATTATTGCTCCCTCACCTGCCTGTTTGTGAGAAGGCAACAGGGAATGGTAGCAATGGCACACTTTGTAGTACTTGTAATTAGGCAGCATATAAATACCCTTCCAACTTGCTGGAAAAATGTATGTTTATAGCCAAACTTGTGAAAAGCTCAGAATCTTGTAAAAGTCTGGAATGAGGAATTCGGGGAACTTCTATGCTTTGTTGGTTGATGGATTTTCATACCTTCTTTATTTACCTCACAACAACCCCTGTACTGGTTACAGAGTTCTTTGTTAAAAAAGAGAATTTAAATGAGACTTTCAGAACCACTGTGGACCCAAGAACACTGACATTTATATTTTCAAACATTGCTCTTGTCCAAAAATAGCAACGAGTTGTTGAACATTGTATTTTCAGCCATGAACTTGAAGTCTCTTGAAAAAGTCTTAAGTGTTTTTTTTTTTGTTTTTTTACAAAATGCCCTTTTTAATAAAGTTCTTAAAATGAACATTGTGTATGAAAGTATTTTGTGCCGGTCTGATCTTTATGATGTTTTCTTACTGTTATACACAAAATTATTAAAGCAATTACAGGAATAAAATCTACAAATTTGCTAGAAAACCAACAATGGTGACATTTTCTATGTAAATAAAATTGCAGTTTATTGTCTAAACACACTGAAATGAATATAGGCATCTTTTCAACTGGTGTGAATGCTGTTTTTGACTAAACGAAATAAAAAATACATACTGGGATTATAGCAAGAGTACTCTATAGAGTTCCACACAAATACTAGGGGACACAATAGATTTGACTGAAGGGGGAAAATATGCCAGCTGTCAAACATTATTTTTCTTAAATTATTCAGTCATAAATATGAACATTATACGCATTTTAATAGGTTACGCAACTCATAACATGCATTTAAGCAAGACTTCTCACAAGAGAATCACAAGAGAAATCTTACGGATAAACATTTATAGAGGTATTATTACCAGAATGCACAAAACCACGTTAAAAATGCCTGGTAAACATTTTTTTCCGTCGCACTGCCCCTAAACAGAGAATTTAAATTAAAGATCAAAGTTTGGTTTGAACATTTTAAAATGTTTAAAACTTAAAAATATGCACTTTTGGGGTTTTTTTTTTAATTAAGATTACATACAGAATAATTATATTTTAACGAGAAAACATTCACACAATGTAATAAAAAAGGGAGCTCTATGTCACAATTTCTAGTGCTTATCAGACGGGCGGAGGGAGGGGATATTTCCGTTTCCGGTTAGATACCCGGAAAGTGTTGGTTGGCATTGGCAACGTTACGGCCGACAGAGGCCTGCATCACAGCAAAGAGAAAAAACAAAGCAAAGGAAGCGAAAATAATAAATAATAAAAGTCTGTAAGTAGTTTAAGATACGATGGACAATGCTCAGTAGGTCTCGTTGTATTATCGAAAAGCAGAAACGACTGAAGGGACATTCAGTATAATGCCAACTCGACAGTATTGTTGCCGGAGGATGCCGTTCTACAGGGTTAGCTTGTCATAGATGGCTACTTAGCAATGGCTAGTTATTTGTTTGAGTCGAGCTATTGTTTTTAAATTACATGACTTTTGTGCACTTGTCGCTTTTCTCCCAAGTTACATATAAGAGTAAACAAAAGTGCTTTTCACAACAGGCGAAGAGCTTTAGATACGAACGGAATTGCTTGCCTCATACAATATAATGAGACGACAAGCATTCAGCCTTAATTTCGGAATTACATAAATGTAGGTAGATGTTTAGTTTTGAGATAAACGCTTTTTTTCCAAAAGTGGGCAGTGTTTGAAAATGATAGCGGGTTGAAACGCTGACTAGCCTTCTTTAAAGGGACAGGGGGCTCAAACGTAACTAGCTCATTTCAAAATGTTTAAAAACGAATTTCTATCAGGAGTGCGAAATTTGAAACACCGCATTGTGGCAACAATATGTTGGAAATGTAGCCAATCCAACTGTTACTTCTTCTGTATTGCTGTCTGTATCTTAAATTTTCTGGATGATTGTCTTAAAAACCTGGTGCACACCATCAGCTGGTTTTCACTGAGAATTCGAGGAGACTACTCTCCTTAACTTCTACATGAGATCACTCTTGAAAAATTATTTATTTTTGTGCAACTATTATTTTAAATGTTTATGCTGTGACAGTAGTCATTGCAATGTTTAACGCATGTCAATTGCCTGTGTATGTAGATGCCACACTCAGCACCTAAACTGGTTGAATAGCTACTGGGTGCCACACTTTTTGAGGCAGTGTTGCCCATGGTTTCTTTGATAAGTAACAATATTCAGTAAAATAAATGGGTGAATCTATATGAGTTCTTTATTTCATATTATGAGGCATCAGGTAAATCAATAATAATAGCTAGCTGCATCACATATTGTAAATCACAGTGCTGTTATATAATTTCTGTTGTAGCAGCCCACCACAATTTGACATCAACCAAAGGCCAAGCTGTGACCAACGTGAAGGGGGAAAAAGATGAACAAGTGAGTGATTAGTGTCTCAGTTGACTCCTTTGTATGCTTTACCAGTGTTATTCCTGTGATGTTGCAGTGCCTGTTTACTACTGAGCGGCCGTGGTTTTTCTTCTTTCAGTTCATCGACCCCTAGAATGGTTCTCAACTACAGGCGGACTTCAAGCCCTCGCTCACCACCAAACGCAAGCGAGCTTTTCACACCGGCACACGAGGAGAACGTGCGCTTTATTCATGACAGTGAGTAACTTCTTTTTATGCTGATTCAGAAGGCGGTCAGGCTGTCTCAACATATACTATTTGTTCTAATCATTTTTATATTATATGTTGTTTTATTAAAATATTTACATGGTAATGTGTTTTTTCACATGTTATAGAAACTTATTTGAGTACATTTTTCAAAAGGAAATGCATATAGTGGCCCATATGGTCTAAATATTAAATAGTAAAATATTAACTCAGATTCACAATCTCTTATCCGGAGTTCTGAAAATCAAAATGATTTTAAGTTTGGCCCAGTTTATTACAGTGTAAATAAATGGTAATACTATTTATAGTCTTTATTTATCCTACTTAGTGTGAGTATGCTTATGTTTCACAGCATAAATATTAATGCGTTTGATTACAGGGTGCTGCCCCAGATGCTGCTAGGAGTGTTGTGTAATATACGGTATATACACTATGATACCTTTATAAAATCTGAAAAATTATGAAACACTCAAGGGTTTCAGATAAATGACAGTGGACCTCTCCTAATTAGTTGCAGGGCTTGGCTTTGTACAGCAAAAACTGCCTAAGATGTTCAGTCATTAAGGTTATTATTTTTTTGATGTGTGTGTAATACGGAACACCGGGATGTGTACAACAATGTGTTTATAGTATTTGGTGTATGCAGTGCATATGTACTCTTGATGCTTTCTCATAGCTTGGCAGTGTGTGCTGAAGGACATTAAGTCTCCACAAAACAGCGAGCGAGGACCCCAGGAGTACGTGGAAAAGAAGCCCAACCCCTCTCTGCACTGTAAGCACTGTAATGGTAGAGGGTTCTCCTTCTACAAAGATAATTGTTCTTTTTATTTTGTTGCCTTTTTAAAATGGCCTCTTTCAGATCCATTTAGATTTAGTTTGTGTGTCCTCTGCACATGAAAGAAGAGACAAGGCGGGTGACACTTTTGTTTCCTTATAAGGATAAACATATAAAAAAATTGTGCGGATACATGATGATATCAAAATCACATCAGTATTGGCAGATTTTTTATTTTTTTGGCATTGTACCAATTCTTCTATTTGACCAATAATTCAAACTGATATTTGATGGCAAATTAATTGTGTTCTGGATGAGTCATTCTAAAAAAGAGCAGTGCACTTACAGAAAAATTACTGTTAAGTGATGTTGCTTATGTCTTTATCACTGTATTGTTTTTTCCATTTCATATTCATTGTTACATTTTTATTTAAAACTGGGCAAAACCATTGCTTATTTAAGGCAAATGTCATTCATCATTAATTTTAATGATTGTACATGTTCCTGAAATATTACAAAAAGAAATGTATTTTTCTGTCATTGTCATCTAGGCAGATCTAGTCCTATTTTAAATGTGTCTGTCGGCATTGGCAGATAGGTGATTTTCGTATATCAGCATCCGCACAGAATTCCCATACAAAGAGTACCTTTTCTTCTTGAGACAACTGCTGTACTCTTTTTTTTGTGATTTGGTTTTTATTATATTTTATCTTTTCACCCTCTCTACCCTTACAGCTTTCACACCAGTGGACTTAAATGACATCAAGAAAAGGAACACACAGAACTCTAAGAAGTCTTAGTCTTGTTGTTCATGGTCCAGCTACTTCTATCCCCCATCTTCCATAGGAACCGTATCTTCCAGCGGTTATCTTTGTTTCCTGTCAGACAGCCTGAGAACACTTACCAAGAATGGCTTCCTCCCCAGCCCTCCAGACTGACACCCTGACCCCTTTCCACCCCTCAAGATCATTGACCAGAGTCACTCTACTATTCATCACAGCCTTCTTTCAGTCTCTGCATTTTAACATTACCCTCAGTTGTGGAGGGTTAGGAGAGTATGAAAGTAGGAGTTTCATTTTCAGGGATTTTCTGCTTTCCTGAGTCCTGCTTTTTTTTATTTGGGGAGGGGAAGTTAAGTATACGTGCATATATATTTTTTCTTTTCAGGAAACTGTCAATAGGACCAAAGCTGTGAGAAAGTAGCACCGACCAGTTGAAAAAACAGTGAGTTTCAAAGTCTATTCCATGACACAGAAAGGATATTTGCATGCCATCTGTCTTTGGCTTCAAAACACACTTTTCACCTTAAAGGAAAACCCAGAAGTACATCATGTCTCAGCTGGACTTTTGGTATCATTTTGTAGTGTAGATGAGATGATAGGTAGATGTGGGTGGAACAAATTTGAGGGGAGAGGGTGTCCAAGTGTTGGTTTTAGAAGACTTTAATTCTTTCATGAAAATAATATTTAATAGAAAACAAAGATGTGGTCTATATCCATTCTGGAACCTGAACTTCAAAGATTCAAGCCTGTTTCTAAATGTGTTTTCATATGTCAGTTTCAAGCCTTGCATTTTATGAAAGAAGCTGTGAAGCAGTACATTTCAGCTAAATGTGAGACTGTTAAATTTGGATACACACATACTTGGAAATGTCCTTTGTGGCAGCAACAACTTAAAAACTGTGTTGTACCTTTCTAGAGACAGGCCATCCTTTATCAGTATGGATATTATTGCAGCACAGTCAAGAAACCGTTTTCTTGAAGGGTTCTGTTGAGAGCAATACTACAAGGACAGCACCTGATTTTTACCCAAACTAATTACAACTTAAAACAATTACAAATTTATATTTAAAAGATTCAGTTCATTTGAAAGTTAGTGGTGACTGAGGAGGCCATATACTCCTCAGTGTTAAAACCAAAAGCCGACATGTTTTTCTTATGCATACGATACACAAAGACAAACATTATATTTGCTGTCCCTCATAAATCCAAGCTGAGATATTCATAATCTCAGACAGTGCTACTAGTTCCTTCTCGGCAGAGGGGGAAATGGTTGTAATGAACAAAGTTTTCAGAAGACTGTTGTCACCTGGGTATGTGCTCTGTAAATAAAGCTTTCATACAAAATTCTTTTTAATGTCTTTTATCCAAATTAAGTTCACGGTGTACTCTTTAATAAAAAAAATAATGTAATCCAATTTAAGGCATATTTGTACAGTAACATATGTGTACGGTATATACACGTATAACTCATAAATGCATGACATTAAAATACTACACTGAACATTGTTGTGCGACCAGTTAAATTTAAGAATTTTGAAAAAACTATTGTTTATTTTTTAATTACATTTCTTATAAAGAGAAAAATTTGAAATATTTACTGTTAACCATTTATCGATTTATGGCAAACAAATGGTTTCATTTCGAGTCTTTTTTTTTATGAGTTGTATTGATCCTGTCGCTCTGTATCCCTCTGCCCTTCGACACAAAAGGTGGCATCAAGTAACCCGGTTGGCCTGCCTTTCTGTATTACAGGTGTGTCATGACGTAACTGTGACGTCGGTAAGATTATAAAAAGGAGCGCGGGCGGCGAGTGCAGTTGTATTTGATATATCGCGCAGCTAGGGGGCTGTTGGAGCTCTGAGGACCGTGTTCTCATTTTCGGATTAGCTTTAGCTGTAGTCGTAGTAACGCCAACATGGTCGATAAGATGGATATGTCCCTAGACGACATCATCAAACAGAACAAGCAGTCGCGACCTGCTGGTGGCCGCGGTGGCAGAGGCGGCCGTGGCCGGGGAGCCGCATTGGGCGGCGGGCGGGGAGGCGGCATCGGCCGCTTCGGCAGCAGCGGAGGCTTTGGGGGCCGCGGCGGTGCGACCGGCCCTATGCGGAGCCGACAGAACCTGAACCGGGGCAGAAGCAGACCAACGCCGTACAGCAGGGTAGGAGAAAGAGCACTGGGCGGAGAAGGAGAAATCGTGCCACCTGAGAATGCCTGAGTCTTCGGTCCTTTTCTCCACACATTAGCTAGCTGAAGTCATGTGCCCAGCGAGCCACTTTCGCTGGGATTTGGAGGGAATTGCTCGTGTGTCCTTATATGTTCCCTGTAAATGAGATGCCATTTCAGTTTCTGCCGTTAGCCAACAACTTGTGTAGCTTTTCTAGCCACTTCAGCCACCAGCGCCATCTTGAAGTGCGGATCTTCGAAACAAAACAGTGGAATTTTTGCCTCTATTTTTCTACTGTTTTTATTTTACTTTGCTACTCTTTTGCCAAGAGGAATATTAGAACTTTTTCCCCACGGTTCCTTGTTGAAAGAGGAAGAGTCCCCGGCCTAGAAGTTGAGCGAATGAGGAGTTCGGGGCCTTCAGTTCTCTAAAGGCCCACTCACACCGCCAATGTTTTCTAGGATGTTTGATTCACAATGGCTACAGAACCCCTTGTCCTCTCAAATTGCTGAAGACTTGTGGGACACTAAAAGGGCGTTTTACTGCTTTTTGGATGAAAAGTCATAAGGCACGGCGCTTCTGTTGGCGCACACAAAATGGCGCTGCAACAAAATGGACGCTGAGTCGCCCGCCATTAGCTCTCGGGACACAGAGCTCCCCGGAGTTCAGAGACTGCACGATCTGGCCTCCAAGGAACCGAAAGCCAGGACTCCACCTTTCCTCGCCGGGACGTCTTTGTCTGCCGTGATCGTCTGCGGAGGGAGGATTTTTTTAGCGGCTCCCACTTGGTCTCTGCAGCGTTGGTCTGTGTAAGCCGATCGGGCACAGCTGGCGCAGAGTCCCCATGAGTAAGGCTCCTGAGAACTAGTTCCTCCCGAGTTTACTGCATCCTCTGGTCTTGGACACCTTTTGAGCCTCTTTAAAGTGGGAGTGTATGGGTGAGATGAAAAGGAACTAGGGAAGCTTAATGGCAGGATTATCAGTCTCACTTGTATTGTTGTGCTCTATGCTTGTACTCTATGGCACTGATCCACTAAAATGTATGGATAAAGCAGAATCATTTTGTACTTGTAGCTGTACTTAGAAGTGGGCTGGGGCTGTCCTGTATCAGACAGGGATGTGTTTTGTCGTGTCTCCTGCTGATCAGTTCAGTTCCCGTGCCTGATCCTGGTCTATTTGTGGCTTATGAGCCTTTAGTTAGCAGGTTTTTCTGGTCCCTTGCAGCCTAAACAGCTCCCTGACAAATGGCAGCATGACCTGTTTGACAACGGCTTTGGCACCAATGCTGGCAGCATCACATCAGGAGCGGGTGTGGAGACTGGAGGGAAGTTACTGGTTTCTAACCTGGACTTTGGTGTCTCTGATGCAGACATTCAGGTAATTTTCACACAAGGTTTCTGGAGGGGATGATTGTTTCAAAATATAGTAAACGCATATAATTCAAAATCTTGCTGCAACCTGGCTTGTAACTGTTTTAGCAATACCTTAGCGTCAACTGACATACCTGTGTGCTTGGCATGAACTCTACACTGTCATTTACTTCCCCTCAGGGGTGTTTTTGTTTTGACAAGTTGTGATTCTTTTCAGGAGCTCTTTGCAGAATTTGGCGTATTGAAGAAGGCGGCGGTACACTATGACCGCTCAGGGCGCAGCCTGGGAACGGCAGATGTCCATTTTGAAAGAAAAGCAGATGCCCTGAAGGCCATGAAGCAGTACAATGGGGTCCCCCTTGATGGTTAGTGCATTTTACACTTTATAGCTTAAAATGCAAAGCAAATGTGTTCCACCAACTTTCTGTACATGAGATTCATAAATCTAATGTATAATTTCTTTGTAGGTCGCCCAATGAACATTCAGCTTGTCACATCGCAGATTGACACACAGAGAAGAGCCCCGATGCAAGGGTAAGGGCAACTGGTTTTGATCAGTTTTAGTGGCCAAGTGATTTTAAGGGTTTAAAGGTTAAAAGATGGAGATGCATGAAGTTTTCTGATTTGGATCTATAGGTTGAACCCTGGAGGTGGCAGCATGAACAGAAGCAGAGGTGGAGCATTTGGTGGTGCTCTGAAGCGGGGTGCACGTGGTGGTGCCAGGGGCCGTGGCAGAGGTGCAAGGAACAACTCCAGACAGCAGCTTTCAGCAGAGGAACTGGATGCTCAGCTAGATGCCTACAATGCCAGAGTAAGTAGATGGTGACACTTAAGATGGCTGTGAGATGTGACGGCTTTATCTTAGGAAGGTGTCCAGTACAATGTTGTGCAGAAATGTGGTGATTTAGAAACAGTTGAATTTTCTCCTCTCCCCCTTTTAGATGGACACCAGCTAAGAAGGTTCCGAGCTGGTCCTCGTGGAACATTCAGCCTCATCTGTGGAAAAGGGAGCGATTGTCCAGTTGGAGTTGGCCCTTTGTCATAGGATGTTTTATGACTTTTTTGCTTTTGATTTTAATTCATGTACCAGTTTCGTTTTAATTTTTTTGTATGCTTTTGAAGAAAAAAAAAAAAGCACTGGTTAAACTGTTGGTTTGATGTATAATAAACCTGCAGGCTGTGAACGACTGACTTGGCTTCTAATTGGTGTTTAGCAGGAATTTTCAATATGGCGTTTATGGTGCCCAGAACTTGAAGTTATTTCGACGCGCATTGGTCTGAAATGATGTGCTGGTTACCGTTTCATGGTTGGGTTGATCTGATTCAGAAGTTGGTGCTGGTGGCCGATATTTCAAGCCAGAATTTCTCGGACGTGTTCTGGCCACTAGATGTCGTCGTCACAGAAACTCCTTCACTGTATTTAATATTTCTCGCACTAAAATCTGTACTGAATTTGCACGTTCCTGGCTGTCCTTTAATTAAAACGGGACGGAATCGAGGGGCCACCGCTGCCCGGTGTTTGAACGTCTGCGGTGCAAAGTTGCTGCCCTGCGAGAGTCTCCGATGCCCCGATTTGCCTCTTGAGGACGGGACTCATTTGCTTGTTCATGAGCGCGCCTCCACCGGGCTGGCTGGCGCGCGCGCACCGCCGGTCCCGGAAGCGCGCGGGGTTTGCGGGCGGCTCCGCGAGCGCGTCGTCATTCTGTCTCGGCGGAGCGGAGGAGGCGAAGCGCGCATCTCGGGAAGCCACGCAACGGTAAGAACCCACCGCTCCCGCTGTTTTCTGTCGTGCCGGTAGGCGTGTTCCTGAAACAAAGATATTTTACCTCAGTGGGGTTAGCGGTGCAACTTTATTGTCGGCTATCGTGGAGAAATATTTTTGCCTTCCCCGGTTGGAAGGGCTGTGTCGCCAGTTTGCGCAGATGTGTCTGTGTTCCCGACCCGCTCGTGTCTTCTCCGTGGGACCAAACGGAACGCGGGTGGGGTGAGCGGTGGTCCGCCTGGCACACAATAGCCGTATGTTGTGCGTGGGAGCGAGCGTGCGTGTGATCTGCCGAGTCATCTACTAACAATACGCAGCTCGCCTGTCAAATATCAAACACGTCCCACCCGTGGATGAGACCGAGACCGAGATTTGTGGCCACAGGGTGCGATGCTCCGACGAAACCCGACCGTGCCGTGTGGACGGAAAAAAGTTGCGGGTGTTTCTGCCCCCGTGATCGCAATGTATGAATGGTGAACAAAGCCAGCAGTGTGTGTTCTGTGGGCTCCGTGTATTCAGGGTTCACAATGGCCGCCCTGTAGCCAGCTGTGACCATACACCCTCACGCAAGTTCAACGGCACCTCGATTGTGGCCACACACTCGATGTTATTTGTGCGTCCAGAAAAGACACCTGTGCTGTGTCCGATACGTTTAAGGTTTCGGTGCTTCAGCAGAACCCCGTTCTGGACCCCGGTCGATCCACTTGGTTTATATGCCTTTAAGTGGTCTGGGGGGTAAAGCAACATTTGGCCACTTTGGGTCCATCTTGGTGTATAAATGCAGCAGTCGGAGAAGTTTATCCAGATTGTTCTTCCATCAGCAGTTTGGTCTCTACCGGCTTGTTGCTCTGAGCTGAAGCTGCCCAGCAATGGACGGTATGCCTGGTTCGAGTCCCTCTGTCTGTGGTGTAAACTCTCTTCCAGATCTCAAGTCCGTCTTTGTGCTCTGTGTCCGGCACCAGTGTGTGTGGGGTTCTAGGTCCTTCCGCGAGGGGCGGCGTCCGGAGCTGCTGAACCAACACCACCCTAGCATCCATCTTCGTACCTTAACACACGGAACCCGGTTAGGAGGACCACCTTTTGCAACTTTATGATCCCCTGTCCGATTTCTTTGTCCAGGTTGCATTAAAATCTGAGCTCATCGCTTAGTTTCTGTTATTTCTTGCTATTCATTTGAATTGAGTCTGCTACCCAGTTTTACAGTTTATTACCTTGTTTTGACCTAGAAATTTTGCAAACGTAGACTAAAGGGGGGGCTTTTTTTGCTCAATTTGTAGCTGTAAGTGTAAATAAGCTACAGGGAAACTGGGGACAGCAGGTGGCGTAGTGGTTATGACAGTTGGTTCGACACTTCATGGTTTTGGGTGTGATGCCCAGCCCTGCTGTAAGAATGCATTGCGGCACAGATGACTTTGTGTGTGATTATCTAACACTTTATGTGGTGCTGGATAAAGGTGTCAGATAACTAGATTAATAATAACTTGATAATGGGTTTGTTTCCATTTACGGTGAAGCAGGTATCATGGAACCATGGTTATATAAGTAGTTTGCAGTGTGCTGTAGAGTTTTAAATCAGATTTTTTGCATTTGTATTACATTACAGTAGCGTTAAATTCACTTGAACAGTCTTGTTCTTAATCTACTATAGAATGATATTGTAGCATCAAATCCAAATATTTCTCACACCCGGAATTCCAACCAACAACCCTTATAAGCCCGATTCTTCTATCATAGTGATACCTGACTCAGTTTGCTGCATTTGGGATTTGGCCCAGTATGTAGTAAGTGAGTCGGTGGTCAGAAACCCACAGGGCTGTGTTTGTTACAGCAAGCTTTGCTGGTATCAAGTGCAGCCCTGGGGTGTTTTGGGGTCAGTGGCTGTATTGATCCAGGCCAAACTTGATGAGATCTCCCTTTCTTATTCCCTTTAACAATAAGTTCAGTGGCAGGTCTATGTTGCTGTTCTGTCAGTTGGGACCTTTTCTTGCTTACAGGCTACCAGGAGGTGATGCGGTTGCAGGGCAGCAGCAGAGTTGGTACAGCATGTTAGCCTTTTCTCCTCTTAGCTATTAGTCCCCATCTGTATCATTTCTTTGTTACTGTACTGGATGTTAATTTTAAAATGTAAAATGGAAGGTTCAAGTTTCAAATTTGTCATTTTGTCTCATACAGATGAGAATGAAATGTGGTTCCTAACGGAAGGGACTAGACAAGGAAAGTGACGTAGTTGGTACCTTGGGTATGTAAATAGATAATAAAATGAAGATATGTGGTATTTACAATAAGGAGGTGCAGCAGTGCAGACACAGTTTATGACCAAAAATATGTTGACACCTGAGCATCACACCCATACGTGCTTGTTGAACATCCCATTCCAAACCTATGGGCATTAATATGGAGTTGTCCCCCCCTTTCCTACGATAACAACCTCAACTCTTCTGTGAAGGCTTTCCACCAGACTTTGGAGCACAGCTGTGGGAATTTGGGCCCATTCAGCCACAAAAGCTTCAGTCAGGGCGGGTACCACTGTTGGGCAAGAAGGCATGGCTTGCAGTTGGCGTTCCAGTTCATTCCAAAGGCGTTCAGTGGAGCTGGGCTGGGGCTCTGTGCAGCCACTCGAGTTCTTCCACACCAACCTGGGCAAACCATGTGTTTATGGAGCACAGTCATGCTGGAGCAGGAAAGGAGCTTCTTCCCCAAACCGTGGCCACAAAGTTGCAAGCACACAAATGTCCAGAATGTGTTTGTATGCTCTATGGGTGTGGCTGAAACAGCTCAGCTTAATCATTAGAATTGGGGTCCACATACTTTTGGCCATGTAGTGTAGTAGTGGTGGTGGTAATGATACAGTGGGTGGTGGTCAGTGGTGGTGGTAGTGGGTACTGTCTGGAGTTTAGCTGCCTGAGAGTTGTGAGTCTGGTTGTGTTGACCTGGAGTAAGACATTAGGTAGTGCAGGAGTGATGTGTCAGTTCCTGTTTTGTACTGGTTTCCTTATATTTGGCTTCCCTCACTTGAAATGTCTGGCTGGAGTCTCAGTTTCTCAGGTTGTGTTCAGGAGGCCAGGGTGCTGGGAACCTACTCATAGTCCATACTGGAGACACATGTGAGAGGAACACACAACATCGCATTCTTCCTGTGCTCTAGATTGTTCTCCTGTAAGACACATCCAAGGCACAAAGTACACAGTCTTATGTTCCCAGCCTCTTGCTTGCCGTTTCGATATCTTCCAGTCCTTCGCCATACAGCTTGGATGTGCTTCAGGAGCCCATTTGAATAGAGATCCCGCAAAGATCCTGCACGTCTCTGATGCTGCGGCACAGCACGGGGGGCCGGCAGCAAGCAGACGGTTGCTAAGGTGGCTGCTGCTCCACTGTTGCCTGGAGACGCAGGCAGAGTGTGGACACTGGGGCGCTGTGACCTTTCAGCCGCAACCTCGGTGTACCTGCTCGCATCTGACTGAGCTCGCAGCATTTCTCGCTGGGGGTTCATGGTGATGTGCTTTTAGTCGCTTGGGCCCGAATTTCTGCAGATAATTGGTTTGATTTTGCTGCAGTTCTCAGACGAATGTTGCTTGTGGTTCTGCAACGTGGAGGTGGAGAGATGGCCACCATCGAATGTTGTTGGAAGGCAGGAGGGTGTTCCGCTGAAAAATAGCACAGGCACATTCAGGTTGGTTACACCAGATGGTGTAAATGTTTGTACCAGTAAATGCCGCTACATTTCAGCTGCGTTGAGAAAGCTCAGAGCTCTGTAAGAAGACGCTTCAGATGTATCAAACGGGGTGACTCATGTCGTGTGGCCTGTTTGCGGTGACGCAGCTGAATCGTGTGTTTTTTAACTTTCACGTTCGCTAGTTGCTTTTGGAGTTTGTTTCACCCTGTGTTTGCACCCCTTGTAAAATGAAAATAACGCACACAAAAAGGCAATGGAAACCCACACGTGTTCCTCCTTTGCCGTGGAAGATCTTCCGGTGGTCACTCGCCCACCTGGTGACGGTCATGGTGGTTTGAAGTCTTTCCAGGAATCACTGAACACTAAGCTAGAAGGGGAACACTTTTCACGAGACTCCTGTCCATCGCAGGGTGTGCACGGACATACTTTGGGCAATTTGGAGTCTCCGTTAATGTGAAAGGCGTGTCTTTGGATTGTGGGAGGAAGCCTCCACGGACACCGGGAGAACATGCATGTTCTACACAAACAAACTTGGATTTGAACCTACACCCACCTCACAGCACCTGAGCTGTTCAACGGCACTACCTGCTGTGTCATCGCCCCCCCCGTCTGTCATTTTTCCTTGCTGTATTCCCAGCTCTCCCTGCCTCATCATTACCCTAATAAAAACAGTAGGCAATATCCTTTTCAGTTTCTACAGGTTGCCATGTAACCTGCCTGCTTGTTTCAACAGGTAACCATGTGAGCATCTGCATGAGGGGATGCATTTAGGCTCTGTAATGTCTTTGTTATGATGTTAAGCTCCTGAATTGAATACTGATGCACCGCGGGTAATAGCCAAGAACCTCTGAGTGAACACTGATGCGCCTCTTCGCTCTCCGGCGACGACTGTTTACAGACAGTCTGAATCCCAAGCACTGGTTTGGGGCCACTGGTTATGTAACAGAGTTGTTCTCACCCCCCTCCCACCTCAGTACCGGGGATCTCATGATGAAAATGTTAATAGCAGGTTAGGAACTGCAGGTACTCTGTTTACTGAAACTAGAAGAGGTACAATTGAGCTGAATCAGTGTTTCTCTTGGGTACTTTCAAAATTCATGGACTGAGTAAAGTGTTAACTGACTTTTTCATTATTTTATTTATTTTAAATAAACTGATATGCTTATTATTTGTATTCTATTCATTTAGCAGGCAGCTTTTTTCACTGCAGGCTGCTATGTTATGTTTTGTACATTGAACTACTTACAATTATTTAACCTTTTGTAGATCTGGTTAATTTTTACTGGAGTAGTTCAAGGTAAGGACCTCGATCAAGGGCACTACAGCAGGAGCTGGGGCTCAAGCTGGGATTGTTCAGCTGCCAGGCGAGGCTCTGATCTGGAAAACAGCCAGCGTTGTGTTGCATGTCTTTGGATTTGTGTGTGATGGACAGTTACAGTGTGAGCTGTTTCACTGCGTCACTAGCGACTCTGCACCGACTCCGCTGCAGCACCTCGGTCTTATTCAGTGACTGCCCTGTTAAGAGGGCTTGTTTGTGTGGTTTGAGGCACACAGGTGGCTTTTCTCCTTCACTGACTGGGGTTTCAGTTGTGTGTCCTCTAAGTATGTGTGAGTTTGCTATGCAGTGCTTGAATTTCTGCAATCATATTAGTTTTTCTTTTGCTCCATGTAGTGTTCCACATCCATCACATCAAAGTAGCGGTGGAAGTTGGGATATAAATGCTTGGTCTTGTGCTGAAACCTTAAGACACAGAGCAGGTCAGAGTCAGCTGAGATGGGCAGATACAGGAATGTGTCCCTTTATTAGCTACACGGATGTAGTGTGTGGAATCTGCACCCCATGTACTGAAATGACCCCCCCTCGGGGATAACTTGGCAAAATGCGCTGCTGGCAGACATGGAATTTCTGCCTAAATAGGAACAGAGGGGTTGGGGGGAGGCCTTGAGGGTGGGGAGCTTTTCTGTGGAAAATGTGCACGATGTTTAGAGCTCCTTCCTGGTGCCCCGCCAGCCAGGAGGGGAAAGGCAAGGCAACTTCCTATGTTTAAACTAGCGTGACCATTGAACTGGCATCGCTGTCCATCATAAGGGAGAACCGTGTGTCTCTCGGCTTGCAGTCACCTGCTAAGAATCTAGATATTTTAAAGTAACAGTTAAAACCCTCCAAACCCTTGGCACACCGAAATAGAATCAAGCGTGGTGGTGCAACTTTGGCCGCATTCATGGCGCTCGCTAGACCAGGTCATTGTTCTGCTGGCTCTTCCCTCTTCCGTTTCTTTGTGAGGCTCTATAGCTGCGACTTGGCAGCAGCGAACCCTCCTCTAGTGCAACGCCGTGGGCCTTCGCTTGCCCCCTGCAGGTCGTGTGAATGGGCCAAGTGCCTCCAGGACACTGGTCCATGGGGCCTGACTGACCCTGAAACCAAAACCAGCTTAACGCAGCAGCCTCCAACCCAATGTTTCTCTCCAATATGAACAAGGGCCTATTTAATGGATTCTTCTTGGCTCTGAAGTCTCGTCTTTGTAGTGTTTAAACCCTAGTTGAGTTAATGTGTATGTTGTTCTGACACCAGAGAAATCATGCTAGTGTGTTTTTGTTGGCTGTAGTCCTAGTAACCACCGGGTATGGCATTCACTCCTACTCTGTGTAAACTTTTTTGAGCCATAGGTGACAAGAGAAAACCAGTAAATGTCTGTATCCATGTGCATTCCTTTTTTCGCTGTCCAACCCATAGTGAGTTTTTTCCTTCTTTTTGTTCTTTCGTAAGTGAAGGAAGGCAGCCAATTTAATCCTGATATAATGGAATCCCCAGGTGTCATTACTGCTTATCTCTCGATATCATGACAGCTACATGAATCTGTACTATCCCATTTCATATGATCTGTGTAGTTGCAGTTTATGTATTTCTGACTACCAACAAAATGGTGGTACTAGACAAACAATCGTGTCTCTGTATCTAAAGCTCTTCATCTGTTTCTGAATGCTGTTTTTACACCTGCATTACTCAGACCAAAGTATGTCGCTTTGAGGAAAGCATCTACAAAATTTATAAATGCAAGCCTAAATGTAAGTAAACGTGACAAAAAACATTGTTGCATCACAAAATATCAGACTATGTGTTTATATGCAGTTTACATTGTACCTATGATGAGGGGGTCCGTGTGTGTGTGTGTGTGTGTGGTTTTTTCCCTTCCTAGGAACATGGCGGAGCAGGAGCCCACTCTCGAGCAGCTGGCTGCCATCGCTGCCGAGAATGAGGAGTCAGAGACAGTAAACTACCGTGCTCCAGCCCAGAAGAGCCTGCAGGAGATCCATGAGATGGACAAGGACGACGAGAGCCTGCGCAAGTACAAGGAGGCCCTGCTGGGGTCGGTGTCCATGTCCGCGGGTACGCTAACCCCCCCTCACTGACGCCGTGCGGCTGCAGACTCAGGCTGGGGGGTTTCGCCTTCCTAGAGCATCGATGACCTGGATTCATATCTGTGGCTGGTGGAGGAGCAAAAACGCTTCACACCGGTCTTGCAGCCATGGTCCTTATAAAGGACAGGCTATTTAGACCCTGTGGGTCTGCACTGTTTTTCTGCACGTGGTCCACTATTTGTGTGAGGAAGTCCACTTGTCTTAATCCTGTTTACCAACAAGGCAAAAATGTTAGTTTTATGCAGTATTCTTTGTCATTTTGTGCATAGTTTCCAAGTGTTTTGGTCACAGTAGTACAGTGGAGCTCATCCCTTGTTATCAAATTGCAGCTTTATACTTATGTGCATTTTTTTAGCTCTGCACAACTCCTCACTTAATTTTTTTTTTAAAACCTGCAGATCCCTATGTGCCAAATGTCCAGGTGACACAGTTATCTCTGGTATGTGAGACAGCCCCAAACTTCCTCTGCCTTGACTTGAAGGGTGAGTTCTTTCTTTGATTTTAATTTATGATTTATTTATTTTTACAGTTGAGTTATTTTGGTTTTTTGAAGCTACAAAAGAATCAAAATTACAGAGGAGGGCTAATTTTCATGGCCAGGTTTACTCAGGCTCTGCTGCCATACCTGCCTTTACTTTGATTTTACTGGCATGTGTGCAAGAGGCAGCTGGAAAAAAAATTGCTGGCATGCAGGTTGAGCAACTTAAAATGTTTCCCAAAAATGTGGCCATCAGTTTCCAGAACTATTAAAACTACACAAAACGCATACGTAACACACATAGTGACGCTCGAACGTCTCCACTATATCTTTAACGGCACCTATAAATTAGACAGCGCCTCTGTAATTTTACAGAAGAAAATAGTAGAATGTAAATGTGAAATAAAAGTAAATGAGCTGCAGAGCGGAGTTTAATAAAATAAAATGCAATATCATGCCATTTGGTGGATATTTATAAATTAAATGCTGACAGCTCCTGCCTGGTCAATTGCACTCTACCTGTTTTTTGTAGGAGACTTGGATTCCTATAAGACGCAGTCTTTTGTGTTGAAGGAGGGAGTGGAGTATCGGATAAAGATCTGCTTTAAGGTAAGACCACTGAACGCAATTCCTCGAGAAGAGTAAAAAAGCAACGGGTTTGGAAAAGGGAGCTGTAGCTGTACAGCTCACTGCCCTTGTGGTGCATCTCTTTGCAGGTGAACAAGGAGATCGTGTCGGGCCTGAAGTATGTTCAGCAGACCTACAGGAAGGGAGTGAAAAGTGAGTTATCTTTTCATTTTTTCATCATGCAGTCGTTTTCACTAAACTGCCATGAGTGCTACTGAATTCTGTTGTTTTTATTTTGCCACCTTTCAAAAACCTTGCAGTTGATAAGTCCGACTATATGGTGGGCAGTTACGGACCACGGCCGGCAGAGTATGAGTTTCTGACCCCTCTGGAGGAGGCACCCAAGGGCATGATGGCTCGCGGCACTTACAACATTAAGTCCAAGTTTACGGATGATGACAAGCATGACCACCTCTCCTGGGAGTGGAACCTCAACATCAAGAAGGACTGGAAGGACTGAGCTCCCCTGCCCCATCCATCCTCCCCTCCCCATTGCTCCATTCTCAGACATCTGCAGTAATGCTATACATCGGTCAGCACCCTCTGTCTGACATCTGTCTGTCCTGTTGCCGTCCTTCTTCAAGTCCCTCCATCCTCTCTTTGTCTGCTTGTCCTGAGCCTCTGCAGATCAAACATTTGTGACTCCGTCAACACTGTTCTGCTGTTAAGCAAAAACAGCAAAAACACAGCTCAGCAGATAGCATGGAAATGGATATATGAAAACAAATGAAAAGTGAAAACCTGCAGATTGATGTTTTAGGCTGTTTATACTTAAAAGTAAAAAGAAAAAAGTATCAGACATTCTCCTTGCTATGGCTCTTTTTGGTAATCTTTATCTGTTTGGAGCCCTATACCCTTTCTCCCTCATCTCTGTCTTTTTGTCTTTTCCTCTTCCACTTGTTTTCTACCGCTGCAGTGGTTTGAGAAATACTGCACTGGACATGACCCTGTCCCCTATGCTAAGTAGCTAAATAAGGAGAGGTCGGTGCACTGAGAGCACAGCGAGTGGGGTCCTCCTCCTTTTACTGTCTTAAGGTGTGTGACGGAGTGCCAGGAGACCTCAGAAACGTGTCAGTACCCCATGTCAGTCCCTCCCAAAGTCAAACCTCACCTTTGTTTAGCGCAATGATGCTGCTCGGATTTAAAGCTCCAAATCCGGATCAGTTTAGTATTCACTTTGTTCATCGTATGCCACACCCACTCCTTTCATACAGGCACAGCAGAGCCCTTATCTTTGTATTGCACATTATTTTTTAATTCTGATGCTGTCACAGAAGTGGTAAATAAGACAATTTTAATTTATCCCAACAAATTATATATTTTTGCCAGCTTTTTCTCTGTCAAAGTTCTGATGGTTTCTGTGTTTTGGTACACAATGAACCATCCCCATAGGTGCACAGCGAACTGACAACTGCTGCATTTAATGTTCCTCCTCCAACTTTTTCCCCAACTTTCACTTTAATGATCTGTGTTTACGATTGCTGCTTGTGAGACAGAGAGTTACTGGGATGAGGTTTTGGCATTAAACTTCAGTGCTAAGAGAGAGCCAGGCCTGCAGTCTGGGTGAATGCACACACAGCCTGAGGGTTGACAGACAAACTGCTGATTGTCTCTGCCACACCTACTAGAGTCCAGTGAGTCCAGTTTTGAGAAAAAGAATGCAAGAAAGGAGCTGGATTCACATAACCGTGGAAGAAGAAGCAGAAAAGGAATGTTTGTGTACCATGAAAGGTTGTTCACTGCAGTACAGTAGCACGCAAGTTCCGAGTGCTGCGTGGCGATAAGCAAAACCCCTTTAGACCTGGTTGTACAATGGCCCCTTTGCACAGATCCATTTCATTCTTGCTGCTTCACAATCAGATTCTCATTGGCTCTGTCTGCTGCAAAGCTGAACACAGTCATTTTTTTGCTCAATGCTTTTCATGCAGTATTTTGCTACTTTTATAACACTTTTATTTACAACATTATTCTATAGCTCATGTTATTTTTTATGTAATGACACCTGGGGATTCCATTATATCAGGATTAAATTGGTCAAACTGGGAAGTATTGTACTGTATTTTTGTTTTTTGTTTTTTTTAAATTTTAGTGGTAAGGGTTCACTGTGTTTATTTTTTTGTATTAAGTTATAGGTGAGTTGCCTTGGTAACATGTATGCCCACAACATGAAATGAAACTAGCAGTCCAACCTTTGATTTCATGTTATTGTAACCTTTTATGTTGGTGGTGTAGCACTTTAACTTGTGAAGTAGCCGTGCCCATCCACCTCATTGCAGCTCCAAGACTTGTATATGAGAGAGACACTGGATAATAAACGTTAGTATCTATAAAACTGACATACACACCACCCGGCCAAAAAAAAAAGCCACACACTCCAATATTTTCTTGGTTTCGATAAGCTTATGGAATGTCACAACATTTATTTCCATCCAGAGTTGCATTCATTTTTCGCCAACATCTTGTATCGATGATGGGAGAGTCGGACCACTGCGTTAAGTCTTCTCTGGCACATCCCAAAGATTCTCAACGGGGTTAAGGTCTGGACTCTGGTGGCCGATCCATGTGTGAAAATGAGGTCTCTCTCATGCTCCCTGAACCACTCTTTCACAATTTGAGCCCGATGAATCCTGGCGTTGCTACCTTGGAATATGAAGAAAAAATCCATTGATGGAAAAACCTGGTCATTCGGTATATTCAAATAGTCAGCTGAGCTCATTTTTTGGGGACATAATGTTGCTGAACCTAGACCTGACCAACTGAAGCAACCCCAGATCACAACACTAAGTTAAATCCAGGTGGTGACTTTTTTTGGCCAGGCAGTGTATCTTAAAAATTTCAACCTATGGCTGGTTAAGAACAAACTGGACTAGTCCATTTTTAACTACTTTTTTGTTGATTGTGATTATTATAAAGGATAACTTTTTCATTTGTTATAAAAATATACCATTCACTGGCCACATTACTTTCACAACATGTTGTTATATACAGCTACGTTTTTATGCCTGAGATACATACTTGGTGTCTCAAACCCAAAGAGATTTTGTCCTACAGAGATTTTCTGGCTGAATCCAGCATAACGTTCATTACCTTGGAAACATCAACCGCTGGTGTGCATGTAGAGTTTGAAAGGTGGTGGCTTCACTCCTCCTTTATAGGCACTGGGTCAAGAGGGATATTCCTTCTAGCACTTTATTAACACGGTTACAAGACTTCCACACCAAAGCCAATTAAATGCGTCCTACTTTTACTCTTCGTCGCACCGACGATGTCAATGAGTCACAACTCCAGGTTAAGGTAATTAAATGAACAATAAAATAATGGGTTCAGTAACTGTGTGAATTCATGTAGTCGATGCTTTTCCCCAACGCAATTCACAGCATTAACTGCTACTTACAGTGGTTTACCCATCAGTACAGCTCTGGGTGCTGTTCACTGGGGCAATTCATGGTAAGTACCGCAAACGGGTAGTGGAGCAGGGATTTGAGCACAAGTCACAATTGCAGTGCGATTGCTTCAACTGCACTAAATTCTGTCCCTTAAGCGTAGTTTTAGATGTTCATTCTGTAAATAAATATGCAACTGTTATTTCATTAAATTACATATATTGCTTCTGTAACCTGGATACCTTACACTTGGCCCAAAAAAGCCTTAATCTAGAAATCAGAAACTACGCTGAGCCTCCAATGAGTGTCCCTGTGCTCTGGAGAGTGAACATCTGCACCTTGGACCGTCTCCTCACTACTGCCATTCTGCATGAACAGGTGGTTATCAATAACGCAAGGAATATATAATATTAAAATCCATCCAACCATTTTTGTAATTCACAGCTAATTCTGAGCAGGGTCACGGGGCTCCAGTCCAGTATATTAAAATCCAGTGTAAAATTAATACTTTTACTAAAAGTATTGTGAAATATAATGGTGTCACTGTCATGCATAAATAACCAGGTCATTCTGGTATTGTATTGCATTTTAGGTGACGTTTTTTATTCAGAAAAAGTTTGTTTTTCTCCTCAGGATGTGATGGTAATTGGATCATCTCCCAGTGGGAATTCGCCAAACGGGGTGACTTCTACTTCTTAACCTCATTGAGAGACTCCTGTAGCAAAATAAATACGGCAGTTGGTTTCTCCGCTACCCGCAGTACTAACGTTTCGCCACAAGGGGGCAGAATGTGACGCGAAAACTGCAAGTTCCTGAAAGCCGCCGTCTCAGTTTTCTGACATCTTGTGGTTGAAAAAGTTATTGGGTTTTTTAATGTAATTTTACAACAGGTTGTTGAATTTTTGTCCACAAGGCGGCGTAAGGCCGGTGGAAAAAAAAGCTCCTATCAAATTAGGGCATTTTTGTACTACATTTGTGTCAATTTTTCAGTTAACTGCAGTATTGAGTCTTTTAGACTGAATGACCAGACATCTATTAATGAGCTCAGATAAGTGACCCCACCTGCTCTTTGTTTAAGATGATGCTGGTAGTCGCCCCGATGCCAGCGGAGTGGTGAACACCAACGAGGCTTTCTGTACCGTAATTCGGACACAACTCGGGACGCACAAGCTGCTGTTTTCGGGTGAGGTGGACTGTCGGGATCCGGACCCACATGCCCCCCTCCTGCTATATGGAGTTTGTCTCCTCTGCTTCATGCAGACCACTGATGGGAACTAGTAATGTACCTACTACTGCCTTTAAACACAAGGCCCTCTTTTGCAAGGCTGAGTACCTTAACCACAGGACCATACAAATGGCACCACCTGCTGCAGTACTGAATGTTGATATTGTGGCAGTTAAACTGATCAGCGTCGAACTGTGGTGAAGTGGTCTACATGACGCTGAGACAGTGAGTGAGCAGTGGGGCTGTGGGTCAGCAATCACTTTGGTGGTTAATGTAAGAGCTTTTTGCTGCCTTTTCATGTAGCTCACCTGGTTAAACCCTGTAACATGTGATCTAGAAGGTTGTAAGTTCAAGTCCGGTATGTTCTTTGGTTAATAATGGTTAGTTGACACTCCAAATTGAAAGATATGAGATTCGTGCAGTTTATGCTGCATTCTTTGCTGAAAGATTCAAGGTTCTAAATATAATGTAAAGGTAGATGTTTTAGTTTCACAATTATTTAATAAGTGTATGTCAACTTTTTTTTTTTCTGGGGACTTGTTTAGCTCACCTTTTAAAGACATGCACCGATGCTCTCGAGGTTCTAAGTTCGATCCCACAGAGCCCCAAAGAAGTAACTCTACATGCTGAAACACTGATATTTTCCAAAATCACTTTGGATCTTTTAAGGAGTTTTGTGGTGCTGTGAGATAGCTCAGTGGTTAAATCTCTGCTCTACTATGGTAACACTCTGGGGTTCAAACCTCCCTAGTACCTTTACTTTTTGCATAAGGTGATCTGAAAACTTAAAGACTTCAGGTCTGATCAGAAGGCTACAGCTGAGTGATACTATAGCTCACCTGATAAGGTGAGTGGTACTTGTGTAGGAAGTTTGGGGTTCAATTCCTCTTGCTTGCAAAAAGTGACCTTTTGCCCAAACACACTGTTTCCGGTTTAAACTTAAGCTTTAAGCAGAACTAAGACGCTTAAGTGAAAGAGTAAAAGCCAGAGGTACTAGGATTTGAACCACCAACCCCAAGGTCAGGTACCTAACTGCCTTGCTCACTGAGCCACTCACTGGAGGAAAACTGTTTCCGGTTTAAACTTAAGCTTTAAGCAGAACTAAGATGCTTAAGTGAAAGAGTAAAAGCCAGAGATACTAGGATTTGAACCACCAACCCCAAGGTCAGGTACCTAACTGCCTTGCTCACTGAGCCACTCACTCACCTGAGTAAAACTGTTTCCGGTTTAAACTTAAGCTTTAAGCAGAACTAAGATGCTTAAGTGAAAGCCAGAGACATTAAGATTTGAACCACCCACCCCACAGTCAGGTATTCAACCTCCTCACTGGCTGAGCCACCCACTCACCTGCAAGAAGGTGTTTCCGGTTTCCACTTATGCTTCAATCAGAATTTGCATGGTTAAGCCAAAGAGTAAAAACTGAAGCCACCTAACACAGTTTAAAAAAAAAAAGTACGCCAGTTAAACAAACTATAGATATTTACATTTTTCCCAAATTTATTGCAGCTAAGATGTCCTTGCAACCTTTGAGCTGCTCAGCTTCTCCAGTCACACTGATCCAAGTTCCAGCCAAGACAAATTCTGCGTGCAGAACCAAAGCGATCGACGCATCAAGGAAGCGGCAGCCACGCTCTTAAAGGGCCAGTGCATCTCGCCTAGTAGCTGTTTTGGGGGTTGAGGTCAGGTGGGTAATGTTGACATGGCAGAAATACAGGCTCAGTCTTGATAGTGTTACACGTTGAGTGCCCCCAGCTGCTGTGTGGGTTCGATGCCTTCCTTGCAACATTTAAACACTTAATGTTTTCTGCCTCCTTGTGGACAGACAATGTCAGTGCAGTTTTATTGGAAAAATGACTGCAGAAGGTGATGTTGGAGGATGGACAGGCAAGATGGTGTGGACAGAAACAGAACAATATGGATTATGTAAAACAAAAAATGTTGCATTAAAAACTTTATAAAAACCCGCCACTGGGCAGTTTGTTTCCACACATTTCGAAATACTCATACCACCACATCCTCAATGCATCCCTAGCCATTCAGTCCATACTTACCTGAGATTGAACAAACTTTCAATCAAAAACTCCTTACTCGTTACACTACACCACTGCCTAAAAGTACCTTTAAAAAACCTCTGCTGTTCTTCTACAGCTTCATGTATCAACCTGAAATAAGTTATTCAAGAGCACAACCAGTAAGTGAGATTTGAACCTGGACCCACAAAACCATATGCAAATTCACTTACACACTTCTCTGTGCAGTTATCGTCACACCGTGTACCTACAGATCTACATTACTGGAAAAATTAACCTTTCCTGAAGTGATACAGAGCTGGAATTCTGAGTGGGACTAGCAAACCTAGAACCATGAACCTGGGCCCATACCTACTGCGCCAAAGATCTGTAAGATACAAACCTTTACAAGCTTAACACTTTCATTCAACAGTAGGAGCCAAGTTACTCGGAAACAACTCCAGCCTTACGGATTCAGACCCTCGGCGTAACAGTTTGATTTCGATCAATTTAACCGCCACAATATCAACACTCAGAACTGCAGTCCTGCAACAGCGGCATGCATTACAGCCATAAAAAAATCTAAATTAACAGAAGACTTTGGTTAAAAGAAAGGGCTTGGAACTCAACACCTATCTGTTACCAAATGCATGCTTTAACTATCAGACCACTAATGAATGAGCCCTCAAAACTTACCTGTCAGTCTAATGAAGAAGCTGCAGAAACACTGACTTGGGGTCAGAAAGGAGGCGCAAACAGCAGTACTGGACACAGTGGAGAGGAAGGCACTCTTGCATCAATGCGAACACAACACCTACTGGGGGAAACGTTCCAATTACAATAAAACTCAAAACTGGCAAAAACACCAGACTTAACAACAATTCAAAACACATCAGCACCAACCATTCAGAATACATCTCTTGACAACCAATCTTCAAAACTCACAACCAACTGCAAAAAAATAAATAAATAAATAACCAAGCATGGGTTAACCCAAGGGCAAACAACAAACTTCATAAAAGAACCCAAACATAAAACTTAAAAAAATAAGAAGCTGCCCCAAATTGGTGCAGATTTCCCCTGACTCTGCTGAAACACATTAAAAGTGAATGAAACAAAATGCATTTTAAAGTATTTATATACAATAAAAACACAAGAAAATCAGCAAGTCTCTAGAAATCTTGTGTGTGAATGGGGCTCCTCATCACCATTCAAAACCTGCTGAGCAGACCCCACAAAATCCATCAGTACAGGACCTACTATATCAGAGACCACAGGGGAGGAGGAACTTGCTTCCCAGCCATTCTGCAAGGGACCAAGTCGATTCAATTTTATTTTTATATAGCGCTCTTCTCACTGCAGTGACACAGAGCGCTGAACAGACATGTAAAGGGTAGTATTCATGTACAGTTGGCATCTGGCAACTAAATCAGCATAGCCTGGTTCCCTCTTTTTCCTCCAGGTCATGACAACAAAGTTCAGTCCATTATCCATGATGTGACTGGGAGACCCAAACTCTTTGTCAGCCAGGGATCCAGCCAAAGAGGCTCCCAGTCACAGTTGGCCCATCAACAGATGTCGCATTTCCTGCTGCCGAACCTGGCTGCTTCTCAGTGACATCAGGCAAAGTCCCTTCTTTCGTTGCTATTACAGCACTGCCTTGCGCCGCTCCAGCATACGAAAGCCTCTTTAGGATGCAGCCATGGGCAAGGTGGTCCACTTTGACCACGTGACCTTTCTCTAGGCACCGCTGACACTTCATTGCTGTAGACCTCTGGCTGGTATGTCCCTGGCCAAAACACAAAGAGCATGAGGGAGGCTGCCCAGAATAAAATAGATAGCCTCTAGCCTTACGCAGTACAAACTGTGCAAAGGGGCTCGCAAAACCCCTCAAACCCCGCAGGGTCCGGACGCAGAGAGATTCAATGAGTCGGGCAAATCTGGATAAAAACAGTAAAAACACAAAAATCACTACAAACAGAAAAAAAACACAAAAAGCGTGAAAATCTCTAAGACCTCTAAAAACACAAAAGTCCTGCTTTACCCTGCGGGGACGGCAGTCATGCCACCAAAACCCTGCATATTAGGCTAAGCAGGGCTACCAAAATGAAACAAAACAGGAACAGAGCTTCACCCACTAGCATGGAGCAGTCAGGCCACCAACATGTCAGCATTAGGAGCCACTCTACCCACAAGCTAAAACCTCCAGCGCTACCTTTCAAATGTAGCCAAAAGACTGAAAGCATAACATACACAGTGAAAGAAAAGCAGCACCTTTAGTGTTTGTACCAGTATGAGGGACATCAAATTTTCACTCATGGGAGGTTTTTTCTGTGTTTTTTAAATCATTTGCTTCAAACAATTTTTCTTTGTACTACCTTCTGAACATTTATTCATCAGCATGGATGCAAATTTTAAGAAAGTGTAACCGTCAAATATATTTTCTAATATCGCCCAGAGGATTCTGGGAAAATACAGTGGTAAACAGTAGCTTGTTAGTTCGTGACCCGAACGCAATCACTGCAGCAAATTCAGTCTTGAAGAAAAACAGACAGATTTGGCAATAAGCGTTTTCGCTTCTTTCTGCCACCTTGTGGACACGACGAATACTGCAGCTCGACGGGAATTGCTGACAAACTGCAGTGACTTCTTGCAGCCACACGGTGGCACAAAACTGAGGGACGCTTGTTTTCCCAACGAGGTCTGTACTGCACAACAAATGACCTGACCTGTCAGACATTTATACACAACATGTTGTGTAAACTAATTTCGGGTAACGTCACTCCACGGAAAGATCCAGAACAAACACTTAGCACATCACTGATCCAAAGGTGCTGGTGACACAAATTAATTAAAGTTTAACTGTTTGAAAATCAGCGACACAAAGGCAGGATGCAGGATAAACTGCAATGTTCAATGTGACCCCTTCGTGAGCAGAAATGCTGAGTTAATGTAAACGTCACAAAAACAGCGCAAGGTAATGCATCACGTGCATTTTTATTTTGGAAATATTTGTTTTCTTTTGAAGGACAAACAACAGTTAGCAGAGGATGGTTTCGATCCATCGACCTCTGCGCCACTCTGCTGCTAACAGAAGGGTTTTCTCATAAAGAACTTTTAAAGGTGACGGTGTGGCTGGCGCTGCACACAGAAACTAAGCTGTGTGGTTTAGTAGCATTGTTTCCTGGATGCAGCGGTCTTGTTTTAAATTTGGTGAAATGAGTGTTGGAATGAAGAAAAGATGCCACCCCAGATGGGACTCGAACCCACAATCCCTGGCTTAGGAGGCCAGTGCCTTATCCATTAGGCCACTGGGGCTGGATGCTGGAACCCCCTGAAACTTTTTTCCTTACTTTAATAAATGCACACATTGTGCTATCAGCTCAGGATTGAAACAGTGAGGAGTTGCTGATATCCAACTTCAAAAATTGTGTGGCTGGTGCTGCATGCAGAGACCCTGCTTGCTGGTTTTATTATATTTTTTCATAGATGCAATTGTTTTGTATTACAGTCTATTAAAAATTAAAGTTGTGTGTACTGTATAAACCAACTTTTGGCCAGGCAGGGCAGTTGTATGTACTGTATATTAAACATAATTTATATTTTCTACTGAAAATACTTGTTTCATTTTTTTATAGAAAAAAAATGGATCTATTGACCTGCAGATTATGAGTCCAGCACAGTCCCACCACAGTTCTGTAGCTATTACATTCTAGCAACTTTGGGGATAATGTCCACAGTGTGGTCCAGAAGTGCTAGATTGAAATCTGTGGAACATCCAGTTTTTCCAGTGGATAAAGAGCAGAAGTTACATGCTAAAGCAAGCAGAGTCTTGTGCAGTATGTAGTGAAACACTTTTAGAGTTACAAATATATTCACATTGGTGTGGGAACAGACCATGATTTATTTAACTCATGTTGCTCACAGAGATTCAATCTACTAACCAAAAATAGCACTATTTTTTCTAACCTTACTGTTTTAATCTAACCAGTTTAAGCTTCCAATTTCAAACCTATACAGATGAATTCAGAAAGGTTAATTTTATGGTTTTTATTATTAACAACAATAATAAATCAAGTGAAATTTTAAAAAATTGTTAAAAAAAACACATACAGCCTTCTGTACATATGCCTGATCTTCCAAGTAAATGGCACCAAAACAACCAGCTGGGGATTTTGACTGCAGAAGTTTTTGTGATAAAGAAAGGAATCCAGCAGTTTGTACAAGAAGAGAGCAGAGTGCAGCACTTACACTCCACGGCATTAGGCGGCGCCAGACTTAAGGCAAGCGTCGCAGACGAAGCAGGAAACGCATTACGGTTAAGGCTTTCTTGTCTAATTTCATCTTTATTTTACTATTCAAGATTTACTTAAAACGATCAACTTAAAATAACTATTAATAAAAATATATGTCCAGTGAGCAGCAAACAGAAACGTGCGTTTGTTGTACATTTGAAACCGCTATACGCAGTTGTATATCAACTTTGTTTATCTTTGTGATTTTGCCATTCCACCTCATTTTTATCTTGCTTCGTCCTGCAGTTTAGTTGCTCTATAACATTCGTTTTTAGAAAATGCGTTCTCCTACGTTATTTCACGTCTAGACGGGTTTATTTTCGTTTTTGAGCGGTCCTTGCCTTCATAAAAAGAACAGACATGGAGCTTCAGGGCCCAAGCCACGGTCGCGAAACAACCAAGAGACTCGCCGAGACGGCGGAGGCTGAGCGGCAGAAACGCGCGCGGCCCATGGGCGCACTGCCCTCGCCACCACGGCCACTCAGCACTCGGGCCGCGCTCTACGAGAGAGACTTCCCGATGTACAGGCAGCCCGTGGAGGTGGGCTGCTTCTCGCTGGACTCCCGCCGCACATTTTCTAACGACGCTCGGCAGCTGCGCTACTACGTGCAGCCCGAAGGGAGGCGGCGGCTGGACCTGCGCGACGGCTTCCGAGAGCGCTACGTGCGGAGGGACGAGGCTGTTAAAGAAAACCTGAATCACATCCTCACGTGGATCCTGGCAAACCGAGCTAAACTCCCGAAGCGACCTTCTGCTGGTTCATCCTCACTGTGGGTGCCATGAAAACATAACTTACAGCTTGAAAAAGGTTACCATGGTCTAGAGTATATTAGTAAACATTTAGGCTCGCTTTGCACTTATGGCGAACAGTAATAGTAAGGATTGGGGACTTGAACCAACAGCATGTAGGAGTCCAGTCCGTGCCCATGACACTATCCACATTGCATGCCACATGGCAGAACAGCACTGTCAGTTTTGATTCTGAACGATGTGACTCATTTCTTGAACTGTACTCCTTTCCAGTGAACTCGATGTGGACATCATCACTTGGAGGGGACACCTGACCAAGTTACTGACCACACCCTACGAGACTCAGGAGGGCTGGCAGCTGGCTGTGACAAAGTTTGGCAGTACGCTGTATGTCAGCGAGGTGGAGACTGAGGCTGCCCGTCAGAGCCGGGAAAGCCGCACTCAAAGACACGAAGAGATGATGTACTGGGGCTACAAGTTTGAGCAGTACACCTGCGCAGGTAGACGACCCCCGCCACCTTGCAGCGGTGCTTCTAGAGGGGGCAGTGACCAGACATCTTATTAATGAGCTCAGATAAGTGACCCCACCTGCTCTTTGTTTAAGATGATGCTGGTAGTCGCCCCGATGCCAGCGGAGTGGTGAACACCAACGAGGCTTTCTGTACCGTAATTCGGACACAACTCGGGACGCACAAGCTGCTGTTTTCGGGTGAGGTGGACTGTCGGGATCCAGACCCACACGCCCCACCTCCACCCTCCTGCTACGTGGAGTTGAAGACTTCAGCGGAGATCTGCACCCCAAAGCAGCACAGGAATTTCCTCAGGTCTGTACTGAATGACAAATAACCTGACGTGTGTGTGTGTGTTACATTACATTTTTTAATATATATATATATATATATATATATATATATATATATATATATATATAAAAATCTTTTCTCTACTAATTTCCGGTCCACACACAGATAATTAGACAACACCCAACTGTAGCTCATTGGAAAGACTGTAGTAGCAGATCTGGTTGTGTAACATCCTGCTGCTACACGATTCAGTTGGGCTTTTCATGTTGAAATGTATATATAATTAACGTATGTATGATCCTGTACAGCCAGATTTATTTGAAATAATAATCCAATCAGTCAAGTTTGGTGAAACAGTTGTTGCAAACTTGCATTTTCTGTTATTAAGGTACAAGCTGCTGAAATGGTGGGCTCAGTCCTTCCTTCCTGGGGTCCCCAGAATCATTGCTGGTTTCCGTGACAACGATGGCATCGTGGTTTCTATGGAAACTTTTTACACTTCTAAAATATCTCAACTTATAAAGGTGCGTGCACAGAATCTGTAATTTCCCCATAGTAGGGGTAGCCAGCAGGTCCATTAAAGGGATGCTGTTTTGTGGCATGAACTCTGAGCTGCTGTTAGTGGACATAATGGTCACACTGTCTCTTTGGAGAGACTGGCCAAAACGGTTATTCCTGTTGTCTTGTAGAGCGAGTACAACAGCTGGAAGCCCACCGTGTGCATGAACTTCTGCAATGACTTCCTGTCATTTGTAAAGATGGTGGCAACAGAAGATAATCCTCGGTAAGTAATTTAAATCAGTCATTTTAAAACTGCAGAGAAAATACAACTCTGATAAACAGTAAAAATGGCAACACAGGAACATGATTTTAAAAAGACAATGAGTGTTTCCCTCTGCCCCCCAGGGTAGTATACCTGTTCTCATGGGAGCCGAACATGGACGTTACCTACACCATCCACAGGGACTCCCGGTACACCTTTCTCCCAGACTGGTATGTGAGGCAGATGACATCCTTGCCCACTTGACTCACTGCCATCCCCTCCAAACCCCTTGAATTTCAGCAGGAACAACAACCTGCAGCACCAAGCAAAGCAGATCTGAAGGACTAACTTGACTGACTGGTATCACTGCTAAAATCTGTTGCATTAATTTTATAAACATGTTATAGCAATATCATACAGATGCAAAATCAAAGCCATGATACACTAATCTCAAGTTGTACATTGTATAGTTTTTTTTTTTTTGTTTGACACAGACAACTCCATAGTGGATGAACAATACATCTACAGGTATAGTGAAGACAAAGTATTTTAAAATACTAGTGTATTTGTATAATTCTTTGTCAGACAAACTTTATATTTGGTATTGGCACCTCTGTAATAAGGGACATAGTATGTGCTCACATTACTATAAAGTTTAAAGTATAATTTTCAAGGAATGAATGTTATTATGAACATTATGTTCAGTCTGACTGTAAGATGTTTGAGGTTGGGGAAAACAAACGCGAGTTTCTGTAACGCTTTACACTTTGATTTATCAAAATCTTCTCAATTGTTTCCCCAACTCCATAATGGTAAACAGTCACATCTGAGTGTTTTCCACCCATACTACGTTTTGTTCTTTGAAATAAAATTAATATTTAACTAAGGGAATGCAGAATATGTACTTTACTGAGAATACTATATGCACTTTTAAAACCCTTTATCGGGCAAATAACCACATTTGGTAACTTCAACGGACATCCAAAATGCCCCCCCATGCCTCTCCGTGAAGTCATAGAACCACATGGATTTCTCCCAGCCAATCAGCGAAGATCAGGCTAGGAGAAATCCAAAGATTGCTTATACAGTGTTGGCGCGCATATATATATATATATATATATATATATATATATATATATTTGCAAGATAAAATGAAAAAAATTGAAAAAAGTCACAATAGTAAAAATGTCTTGTAATATCCTCCAATAATACTCTAGGGTTGAAATTTTGAATTTCCAAATATTTCAATTAGTGCCCTATAAGAACTTTTGCGGGATTTGAAACTGAATCCTGCTTAATGTGAGTCTAATGCGTTCAAAAAACACAATGCAAGTGCTCAAATTAGCTGTGTTACCTGTCCCATTGTTCTTCTCACATTCCCAAGAACTCCAACAATCTCAACATAAATGAATATCTGTGATGAATGACTACTTATCCAGTGCAGGTTGCAGTATTCTGGAGTTCAACCTGGAAGCACAGGGTGTGAGGCAAGGGACAACTCCACTGCCAATCACACACCCAGTCACATACACACAATTTTGAGTGTGATCCAAAACATACATCTTTGGACTGTTGGAAGCATCCAGAGCATGGCTCAAAAATACAGGGAGAAAGCATGAAATCCACACAGATGGGGCCAGATTCAATCCACGTTCCAAACTCACAGCTGTGAAGTTCCAGTGCTATCATCATAAATAAATACTCTACAACCAAAATAATCTAGTTTTACAGAAACCCCCATCTTAAAGTCTATTCCAATCTCTGAACTCAGTCTCAGTTCCTAAGCATTTATACATGAGGAAAAAAGCAGATTCTCAAAACCATGTTAAAGCAAAGAATCAGAAAATTTAAAACAAACATGGAGACTAAATTCTACATTTATGAATATAATGCAGCAGGTCAGTACTGCTGCTTGATCTAAAACACGGAACATTTCTTCCTCAATTCTGGAGGTGCAGAAAGTAGCCAACATGTTGGTGACTGCTGCATTTCACAGCATTAATGGACGTGAAAGAAAACAATCGCTATTAACCTCTTTTCCAAGGTAACTCGATTTGAGGCTTCCGCTTATGTGGTGCTTTCATTAAATGTCTGCCTTTGCAAACAACATTTTCAACCGCTGCTGCTACAGACGACAGAGCAGGGATGCAGCGTAAGCTACATCCCCATTCAGACTTTGTCAACATAATAATTGAGATTTGAACTCCATTTGGTGACCAAAGCAAAAAGGTGAGTCCACATTTTCTGAGCCCGAATATCCAGGCAGTTAAATAATTCCCCACATAGCGGGTAAAGAACCAGACATTTTATCTGTGTATCTCGCATTAATATCGTGCTCCATTTTGGGAGTAGCATATGACAGTTAAGTGCAAGTTTTTAAACATCGCCGCTTGAACACAGGACCGCAACTATTAAGTGTAGTTACAGTAGTGGTAGAATATTAAATGAACTTTACATCTCATCTGGCATAAACATATTATGGTCAGGTAAACCCAGGTAAAGCACTTAAAACTGAACTTCACCTTCACCTTCACAGGCCAGGGACTGGCACCTCTGGGACCGGGAAGGCGAACCTCAATTTCCTTTTTAACTATTTTGTCATATTTTCGTAGCTATTTAAATATTTCGGATTGTTTGGTAGTAAGTTCAGAACATAAAATAACATTCCAACATGAAACAACGACAAAGGACAACCTTGCTTTGTGTTCAACTGGACTTCGCGGCGATGAAATGCGACTTTCTGAGGACAATCGGCTGACGTCACCACACAGAAAGATCCAGAACAAACACTTGGCACGTCACTGATTCCCAGATGCTGGTGATAAAGATTAAACTTTAAGTTTGTGCGAAAATCGTCGACACAAAAGCAGGATGGTAGGTTAAACTGTTCAATGTGACCCGTTCGTGAGCAGAAATGCTGAGTTAATGTCACAAAAACAGCGCAAGGTGCCGGTGTTTACGTTCACATTAATATAGTCCTGTATTTTTAATATAATCACGTGGAGCTGAAACAACACCTTAAAATGTAAGCAGACTGCGGTTTAGAGGGACATTAAGATATTAGAAGCGGCAGCTAATGGCAGTTTCTTCTTGGTGGTGCTGAAATATAGGCAATAATAGCAAAAAGAAAAAGCCTGCTATTGTTTTATTCTAAAGGATAAAAAGCGGTTAGCAGAGGATGGTTTCGATCCATCGACCTCTGGGTTATGGGCCCAGCACGCTTCCGCTGCGCCACTCTGCTGCGAATCGAAGGGTCTTCGCATAAAGAACTTTTAAAGGTGACGGTGTGGCTGGCGCTGCGCACAGAAACTAAGCTGTGTGGTTTAGTAGCATTGTTTCCTGGATGCAGCGGTCTTGTTTTAAATATGGTGAAATGAGTGTTAGAATGAAGAAAAGATGCCACCCCAGATGGGACTCGAACCCACAATCCCTGGCTTAGGAGGCCAGTGCCTTATCCATTAGGCCACTGGGGCTAGATATGGGTCTAGGGTGAAAATTGTCGCCTTATTCCCCCACCTTTCCAGATCGTGACATTTTTTCAGGATTAAAACGGCGAGTTGTTGAAGCTGCGGTTTTGCTGTGGACATAACGGTACCCGCAACGGCAGTTTTCTTCCTTGTCCAACCGCTTCGTGGTAACCACGTCGTTCACGCATCTTCATTGCTTCTATCGAATGAGCTTCAACGCCCGAAGGTTAGCAGAGGGTTTGAATAAATGTCGAGATCAAAACGAATCCCTTCACCTTAAAAAACAAAAAAACAACGACCACGAAGGGACTCGAACCCTCAATCTTCTGATCCGAAGTCAGACGCCTTATCCATTAGGCCACGCGGTCTGGCTCTGTTTTACACTCCTTACTGTTTATTTTTGTATCAAATGAAATAAGTTAACAATGAAATAAATACAATTGTTCTCAGTAAATAAGTAATTGGATTATATTGCTTGGTGTTGCTTTAATGATTTTAATTTGATCCTTACAATTTTTCTTGCGTCATACGAGCGGAAGTGAACATCTAAATGTTTAAGGCGGCCGGCGGCCGACGGACAATAACAGCAGATTAGTTTATTATATTGGAAAGAGCGTCACTTGCTGCGTGGAGACAGCGGCTGCTTAGGGCTCTAAGCTCAATATTTCAACGTAAACAAAAGAAGAAAGATTTAAAGTAATAATCCTGTAATTAATTGGTGTTGAAGTTATTAGTCCGCCTTTTAACAAAAAAATAAATCACAGAATCCAGCAAGCAATCATATTTATTGCCATTTTACTGTTAGTTCACCTGTTTTTTATTTCCCATTACTGCCTCTTTATACACACAAGATGGCCATAAAGCAAAACACCCACGGACAGAGTTTCAATTCACTTTAGACTTATTTTACTCAGCCACACAGAATATCCAATGAGGTCAGTTCTACACACAACGTGGCCAGAAACACACATTTCTCAGCAGTGTGTTCATAAAGCAGACATTCAAGAACTATTAACTCTTATTAAGATACATATCAGTAAGTCATAATCGACATGGCTAATGAGTTTTGTATTTCTGTTTGTATTTTTGCATATCCTTACATTCTTCTGACCGGGAGCAGTGAATACAGAAGAATCTGACAGGTTTCCAGAAACTGTAACTGGAAAAGAAGAAATGTCATTTTTTGCCTTTTCTGCTTTTGGAAGACTTCCCTTCAACCTTTGTTTTCTGGATGTGGGAGAAGATCTCCTTGAAGAGTGCCTTGTACTCGGGGGTGTGGTGACCTGTGCAACTGTCCTCAGTTTCTGGTCCTTCGTCACCATCTAGAGCCTCTGGGGAGACTAGGGTTGGCACAGCGTTGGAAGGAGGGATGAGGGATGTGCAATCTCGAGTTGAGGAGTCACGGGAGACGGGCCGGGAGGTCTGCACCTCAGCGTGGTGCAGGGAGTCCTCACGGCGCCGGCACTTCCCCAGCAGCTCTTCGTACCGCTCCAGCAGGGCATGGTACTGCTCGTCCACCTCACGGAGGATGGACATGCCCTGGCCCGGCATGCCGTTGGCTCGTGGCCCGTAACCGGCTGGCTTGCGACCCGGTGCATCACGCCCACCGATAGAGTTTAGTGCTGTATCACTGCAGCTCTTGTGCACTGAGGTCGAATCAGGTGGCACCAGCCCGGTCCCACCAACTTTGCCCTTTGATTCTGCCCCCTCCTCCCTAGCCTGCCCCTCTGCCACAGCCGTGGGGGTGTCTGGGACACCGTCGGGCCTATCTGCTCCACGTATGCCCCCCAATTGCTGCAGCTCGCGCATCTCTGCCTCTAACTCCAGGACATGTTGTTGGCAACCCTCTGCCACCAGGAGACGCTCCTCCAGGCAAGCAGACTGCTGTAGCATGCGTGCACATTCCTGCTGCACCCCCTCACGCCGGCTCCGCTCTGAGCTCATGGCAGCTTGCAGACTGGCAACTACCTCACGCAGGCCCTCATTCTCCTCCTCCAGGGAACTCTGCTCCATTTCCAGGTTTCTCACAGTGCCTTCTTCGCACCTGGAACATCGATTCCAAATGCGCTTAAAAACAAGGATTGCGGCAGCAAGTGGTGTATTGGCTAAAAACATGAAGCTAAGTCAAAACTTTTTCCTTTACCCTAAGCCAAATCTGTTACACATCCATCTATGTCACTGGCTAAAATATAAAACACTGTAACTTTTATTAAAAAACATTTTCTGAGCCATTCAATAATGTGACTCTGTGTAAATGTTGCACCTGTATGTCCCCTACCTGCCCATCGCACACAGCTCCTGGAAGCAGGGGAAGGAGTGGACAGTCTTGTGTTTGGCCCTCAGCTCAGTACGCGCTCTCAACTGCTCCAGGGCACGGAGCTCCTCCACTCGTGCTGTCAGGGAGTCCACCTGGTTCTGCAGGGCTTCCATGGTCCCTGTCAGCCTGGCCAACACACACAGCACAAGAATTCACAGATACAACAAACACACCTATGTGCATGCGGGCGGGCGCACATGCACACACACTGACCAACGCATACACGCCCATTATCATTTAGTTACATAGGACAGTTACCGAACCTGTATGTGCGCATTTGTTTTGCATGTTATCCCACCTTTCAATTTTCTGCTGCGACTCCTTGCTTTCCTCAACAAGCTTTTGGTTGGTGAGCTCCAGTTTATGTGCGCTCACATCCAGCTGCTCGTACACCTTGGCATGTTGTTCATTCATTTCCCGCAGCATCTCCAGCTGCTTGGACAGATACTGTAGGCAGTACCGCAGAACAAGAAAGACATAGCTTCTACTTATTTGAATTGAACAACAGCCTTTTTCTTGTACTCTGAATGTGTTTTTATGTCATTCTCAGTCCCACATAATAAACCAAGAGCTTTCTGAAATGCATCATTGATCACGGTGGTCCAAACCCTATTCCAAAATCACTGGGCAAAAGGAAACGAGGAGGTGCACCCAAAATGAGAGACCGATCCATCGCAGGTACATAATGCATGATTAGGGCATACTGTATATGTATTTATTTTTATTTGTTGCTCAGACTTTGTTTGAGGCCAATCAAGATGCGTACATTTTTATAAAATTTTACACTATCTTCACACTACTATATTGTGACAGTGCCAGGGGATCACGGTAAATAACTTAGTTCATACCTCTACATAGTTATGTGATGTACATGATGTTCACTGGCTGTACGTAGACCTCATTCAGGTGTCACCTCACAAGGAATTATGGGATGCCCTGCTGGAGGTCACATGAGCAGGGTTTGCTTTTGGTTTTTGATCCCAACTGCATCTTTTTCAAGCTTGGAAATTTATGGTACTATTAAAGCCCATATCCAGATTCTCATCTCCTGACTCTGTTTGTAGTAGTACCACAGGAGGGGAGGGGGGGGGGGTCACTAGAATTCCCGCATTCCCTTTTCCCATTAATGCAGCTAAATGATAACATACATGTTCAGCCAAAACTAAAATTGCTAACAGCTCCATAGAAACAAATGCAATAAAATATATCGTGCAGCACAGGAACATCTCGTCTGGACCTTGGACTGTTAGCATTTCACCCCAGCTCCTTAACCACTTCCTTGCTGCCTTGATCCTACCTCAATCTCCTGCACCTGCTCCTCGCTGGTGAGGTATAGCTCCTGCAGGGAGTCCTCCATCTCCCGATTTCTCTCCAGAAGAGTCTTCCCCAGCTCTGCAGCCAGGTACAGGTCTGACGGAAGGCAACCGAGAACAGGATCAGGAGAGAAGAGTGAGAACAAGAAAGAGCAGCGCTGCTGCTATTGTACTATTTTATTTAAGTTTACCTCCCAAACTGTACATGCCTCAATGCAGAGTCACGGAGCACCATATGGAGGACATTCTGTCGACACCGACTTGACAGCACTTAAGAACAAAAACATGTTTGATAGTGGAGTTTGGACAACCCCCTTGAAATAACAGAATGGTAGAAACATAGAAATATATCCAAAATGTTCCTTTTGCTTGTTCTGAAAAAGACATTAAAAAATATCTTAACTGTACACAGTTTTCACATTTTATATTTTAAATAGTATAATAAGCTACAAAAATAATTTCAGATACCTTCATCTAGTCTACCTCCACTATGAATACTCTGCATTTGTGACAATATTTCTTGAACAGTATTAAGGGCCTTTCGGAGATAAACCATTTCAAGGCAGTTAGATTGAGGAAACTGTAATACACACATTAATGGAGTGTGTACTTTCTGTATGTTTAACCAAATTGGTGGACACTTTACTCAACAATGGTTTTTGAAATGTTAGCAACACTCCAGGAAATCAGCGAATAGGAGACACTGCAGTTGGTGTGTGTGTGTGAGAGAGAGAGAGAGCAAGAGAGTCAGTATGTGCGACCATAATGGGTCTCACACACAAGGATAACATACTTGGCACAACATACATCTCTTCCGATTTTATAAAAACAATGATAAAAATGTTAGCTGTAACTTCACTGACATTCAGAATTCCAAAGACACAGAAACAGGTTTTCTTTCTCCACGTAGAAAGAGTTAATTCTGCAGGTAGGTCTGATGGGCGCTGTTCCTTTACTGCTGCTAGTGCACACACAGGATGTCGGTAGCTGTCAGATGAGGCAGAATTCGCATCCTATAACACAAGCTGCCAAAGTAGTCTCCGCCGGAATGGATGTGGAAGCTGCTTGTACACCGAACAAAATGTGTTTTCTTACTCATTGTTTCCTCTGGATTCTGCACGTCTTTCCTGTTTCTAAAAACGATTAAAGTATTTCTAGTCCTCATATGACCCCGCCATTCTTCTCGGGGCGGCCCGGCATCTGTGCTTCGTACAGGGCGTGTTGAACAGCTCCTCCCCGACAGCCACACCTGATGTACCCCGATTTAAATATCATAATTTCAAGCTAATAGAAAGAAAACACTTTAAAAAAAAATATTTAAACCGTCAAACCTTATCGAAATTGCACAATATGATAAACACCGAGCATAACGGCCAACTGCTCAGATCTCCAGTCAGGGTCCGAAGGGCAGGAAGTGTTGGTGTCCGGGGTGCGGGTGGGCTGGATGACCGGTCCCCTGGCCCTCACCTTGCTCCAGGTCCTGCTTGTCGTACCGCGGTTCCTCTTCCCCCATATGCAGCCCCTCCATGGTGCCTGCAGCCGCCCCGCGATCACACGACAGAAATGTGGGCGAAAGCAGGAATCTCCCCGTTCTTCAGCGGTCGATTCTGCAATATGCAAGCTAAAGAGACAAACTAAAGATCGAGACTAAAAAAAATATTACTGGGGTGCTAATAAACAAGCTTTATTGCGTTTCAGTGGACTGAAGGTGTCCGGACTACAAGACGGGAGCGACTCCCTCCATCTTCCGCTCCATCCTCGGCTCCTTGGGCTGATCCCTCCGCCAAGAGCGAACCACGACTTTCGAGTTGCTGGTGCAGGCGCAGTCACACAAATTTGCCCCCTGTTTTATTTCTTCCAGATACTCTAATCCACGTGCTGCCGGGCTCAGCATCCTTATTTTCCGTGCCTTGCGCCGACATCGCCCTCCTCGCTCAACGGTCGCCATGGCAACGACATCTCTGCCTCTCCTTATTCAGCTTGCGAGTCGAGTGGGGTCAAACCCAGTCTACATCACCTAACACGACATTGCCAGCAAACTACGGCAGAGAATGGATTAAACATTCAGGTTTTATCATAATTAGGTTTATTGAAAACAACTGTTTTTACGGTTTAAGTAACAGCGTGTTTCATATGAAAGATTAATAGTTTTTCAGTAAACATTATATTCCAGCGACCACATATTGTGAAGAATGGGTCAGCCAGCAACATTAATGTTCACATAAAGGTTCCCACTGTTGTTATTCATGCTAATGCATTTGTTTGACTTTAATTTTAAAGAAAAAATAGCTAATAACACACATGAAACAGCAGTGTATTTTCTGCTGTTGCAGAAATATACAAGCTCCCTGAGAAAGCAATTGTAAAATTCTTCTAAATTGCTGAAAGACAAAAAAACATAAATAGTAAACAAAAATACACCAAATTTGTCATTCCCAGCCATATTTCATGCTTTCCATTTGTCAGTTTCAAATCCTGGAGGCCTACAAAAGCTAACCACTGTTTTTGGCTATAAAGGTGGGGGATCCTTCAATCTGTAGGGGCTAGCAGCTTGATGCAGTGAATTTATGAGAACTGCTGCACTGCATTAAGGCCCTGGGCTGATAGCAGTAGCAGCAGCTGCATTTTCCACAGCGCTCACAGCTCCGAATTGCCGATGACTGCGTGAAGGCTGATCTCCAGCTTTGGAGCACAGCTGCTAGAACTCTAAACAAAAAATCCCCCCTGCCTTTCTCAAGACTTTGTGGCTGAACAAGAAGAGCTGGAGGGAATATGGTCCGTGAGCTTGGCTCTGTCCCGTTTCCTGTCCACTCTCTCACTGTTGGTGCAGACGGACTTGCTCAGATGTAACCAGTCAGACTCACTCTTGCAGTGCTCGACTGTATTGAACAACTGCTCGATCATTCGCCCAGCTTCTGCTTTCACTAGGAGGTGGAAAAATGCATCCAGTGAAAAAAGCCTACAGACGTCATGAGATCTAAACATGAATTCAAGCACAATGACTGGTTCATCTGCAGTTTACTCATATTATCCAAAGCTCATCGGCCTATTTTATCTAGGATCTTCCCATAATTTTAATTTACCACCCATAATTCCCCTATGCTCACTGGGCACTTTTTAAGTGCACCTGCTTTTTAAAGCCCGATAATCCAAATGGCAAATCATGTGGCTGAAACTCGGTATATAAAACATACAGAAAGGGTCCAGAATTTCAGTTAGTGTTGAACTAAGCATAAAATATTTATACAATTCTGAATGAAGTACGATTGTTGACAGCAGATGTGGTGTCAGATATCCTTGGACTTTCAATCACTATTGTGTGATAAACAAAAAACATTTGGTCAGTTGCACCTCTGTGGGCAAATACACTTTGTTAATAGCAGTGGTCATAGGAGAACCACCAGACTCATTGCAGCTGACATGAGTCCAAAAATAACAGCTCAGTGTTAGAGGGGCGTGCAGAAAGGCATCAGCATCTACAGCAGCAGAAGACCTCACCAGATTCCACTTATGTCAGCTAAGAACAAGAAAAATATTGCCTGGTCTGTTAGGTGTTGTTGTGACATGGTGATCACAGGTTCAGAATTTGGTGTAAAAAAATTACTTCATAAAGCCATAGTGCCTGTGTGAGGAAACTATGAAAAGTTGTCAAACCAGCATGGGCCAAGAACCGAGATACATGTATTTGGCACCTTGATTTGGCGCCTACAGATTAAAGCCGGTTCCACCCAGTCCTACCCAGGGTATTTAACAAGTGGCCAGTGAGGGGGTTATCCACTGTGTAACATAAGTCATCTCTCTTTCCTTCACCCATTTCACAATAGATCCTCAAGTCAACTAACCTTGGTTCCTCCCACAGTTGCTTCTTTTTGTGAGCAGGTGGGATAGAAAGCGGGCAAATGACTTGAAAAGGTCCTGCAAGTGAGGAAATTTTGGCACACTGATTGCAAAAACTTGGATATTACAAGCATCAAACCATTTACAGTGAATCCTCAACTTAGAAACACCTTCAAATCCATAAGCCTGTTTGTAACTCATTTTGCTTGTAGTCTGTTTTATTTGCAACTTCGAGGACATTTTTATCCCTAAATCGCAATCAATAAAAGCTTAACATTTACATTACTCAGTTTTTTTTGTGTAATGCATATTGTTTTTAAGAAAACAATAATAAAGGTAGGTTCCCACTTGACAACCCTGATGAGATACTGCCCCATCATTTTGTCGTGTGTGGGTTTGTGTGTAAAATGTAAGAAATGTAAGAAAACAGATAAAATAGTATTTTTTTTAATGTGGAAAAAATATGTAAATAATTTTTAGAAATGCTTGTATCTTTGAGAATTTGCAATGCAACTGACTGTAATATGAGTTGCCAGAGTGCAGATTTTTTCGGCATTGCTGCCTTTTCCATTAATATTCCAATCCGTATGGGTATGGCAGTAATGAGAGTAAAAGAAATTAAGAAGATTAAGAAAACCCTCTGCCTCTTAGAAAGATCCTTACACACTGTTGTAAAAAAGAATATGATGAGTTGTATTATTTACATTTAATATACTATACGCTTGGCACATTGCTAGGCTGTCCTACATAAAATCAGCGCTGCTCTATATATCCTATGAACCTATAGCATCTTTATACTGAAGACCTGGCTTTTGTATCTTTACTGTGCTTGTGTTGTACTTTTCTGCAATCCTTTATGAATCTGCTAGATAAATATAGTTATACATAAGGTTACAAAATCAGGACAATGGTATTATCTTACCTTGTTGGCAAACTTGCCCTGAGCATACAGCGGATCCAGGCAGCGGACCACAATGTCGGCGACCTCCTTTAACAACACTTCTTTCTGGGGTGCTTTGGACACCAAAGAGCTCACTCTGCCTTGCCCATCTTCTTGACTCTTAAGGTCAAAGGTCACCCGCTTCCCACTGTCCTGCTGCTTTCGACTACGTTTGGCCTCTGGCGGATGCTCACTGTCTAAGTAGCATTTATTCTCCTGTGGCTATAATGGAAACAAATCTGAGGAAATCTCATAATACTGTTAACTGTTTAACATCTCTATCTGTAAAAGTCAACCTCGTTGTTTGTTCTTTATACATAGCTTTATTTTTCAACAAGGTGCTTGCCAAAATGTATTATAGTGTTAGTAATGTGTTATTACTTTTAACCTTTCCACTGCTATACACTATTCAATAAGGCAAGACTGGGTAACTCATCTAGTAAAACTTACAAGGATCAATAATTACTACCCTATGTACACAAATAACTGGTTTACTCACACATTAGTAATGTTTTCATGTTGCTAAAGTTACTGTACCTTCTGTAATGACTCCTTATCCAAGGCTTCATCTATTGCTTTAGCTTCACTGTAAAAAGACAATTAAAAAGATGAAGAAAATGACAATATGTTTAGAAATCTGAACTGTAAATCATTTGATAGCCTGGAATGGACAACATGCTACAACCCTACCCTGGATATCCTGTGCTTTTTTTTGCAATTGGCAGGTCCCCCTCTGCCTTGAGAGGGCTCTCAGTATTAGGGGTGCTATCCACAGAAACAGACTTTGGAGGTGGGGTTGTAGTCACTACTTCATCATCATTCTTGAGCCCCTGGTTCTCCTCCCCACCTTCTGGTTTCTTCTGGAAGTAGTGGGAGATGGAGCGAGAATTACGTGCTGCCTCAGCCAGCTTCAACTGTTTCTTGCTCGCAGCTTTGCCAGTCTTTCTGGTGGGGCTGCTCAGAGAACCAGAGATCCCAGTCTTGGCTGCAGAGGACACTGCTGCAGGTGTTTTTTTTGGTGACACTGCTTCCAGCTTTGTCTTTCTTGCCCCCTCACTTGCAGACCCATCAGAGCTGAATGGTAAGTTTGTTGCTGGAGCTTGGGAATTCCTGCTACTTGTGCCTTTCTGGGCTCCCACATTTGTATCAGATATCAAAAGCTCACTGGCTACCTGGAAGGGGTCAGAAGAACCACGAAGCCCTGCTCCAACTCGCTTACGCTTCATCTGTGGGGGAAAAATGGACACAGATGTGAACAGATGCAAACCAAATCACTGTAAAAACAACTGATAGATGGATGGATAGAAAGCAAGATATACAGATACACAGATAAATGGATTTAGACTTCCAGAAGTAAATACAGATGGTCCCCATCTTACAATGGGACTACATCTCGATAAACCCATGGTAAGTTAAAAATATCGCAAGTCAAAAAAGCATTTAATACACCTGAATTGACTTTGACAATAATGACCTCAAGTAGCAGAAGTTAGAAAATAAAAATCATTGGATAACAGTTTGTTGCTGAAGGTGCACTTTTGTTTAGCTGGGGTGACTGGAGTGAGTGGGAGACATTTTCCATCATTTTTAGAATCCTTTCCTTCTTAACATTCTGCAAAAATTTCAGCTTAATTCTCAGGACCAAAGCAGTCCTGTACTGGCATCAACTATAAAAATATCAATGACTGAGGATACAACTGCATAGACAACTGCACGCACTATTATGAACTGGTAGAAAGTCTACCATAGTGACCCCTACATTGCAAAAGTCCTCGTCAGGCAATAAAGGCAAAGTAAAGACCTTCTTGTGCAGAACATCAGTGTTACTAAACCTTTCCAGCCTATTGTCCAGGTACTTGTACATCCCTAGATCCTGCTTCCCCTCTATCAAAGGCTACTGATCACAGTGGTGCTTTAGAAACCTATCATATCTTTTCTTACAAAAAAATTAAGCTTGTATTATTCTTGGATTTCTTGAATGAAGTTTAGATTAGACATTAATTCATTTGGATGACAACTTTATGTGGACAAAGTGCCTGCAAAAAAAAAAAAAAAAAAAAAAAAAACAGGTCCTACCGAGTACATCTGGGAGGCTAGCGTGAAACCCACAGACTCTCCAGTTGAGGAGGATGGAGCAGAAGACATGTCACCACTGGAATGGGATTCTGATGTCCCCCCACCACTGTCACTGAGACTGCTGGCTCCTTTCATCTCCTTTACAGTGGTTGTCTCATCCCCACCATCAGCCTTTTTCATCTCTGACACCTGGAAAGGTTGATGCATGGCAGTCTAGGTGTTCACAAGTATTTGCAAAGCACAGGTACAATAAATGTCAGGTAATGAACGCTGGCAGCACACTTACAGGCTACCTTTATATAACTGATAAAACATTCAGACACACTGATGAACCCACCCTCTTCAGCACTGCTGCCTTGTACAAGTTTGCAGACTTGCTGGCCCTGAAGATCTCAAGCTCAATGTCCAAAGCCAAAGATCGAACATCAGAACTATCAGAGTAGGAAACCGTTAATAAAAAAGAGAAGCAAACTACACAAGACAGTACTGTTTGCCTTGATGGTATCACACTGTGAAAGTACCTGGTTGTGTCTGCTGTTTTTCTCTGGCAGCTATTCAAAGCACTTTCCAGTAGAGATAAGCAGTGTTCTCGAGCCTGAAACAAGAAAATATTGCACACACTTCCAGTGCAGTATGACCTGACAAGACTTTTCTGACCTAACTGAGCTGGAAAAAATATAACTTTGACAAAACTTCCTTAACACATATTTACCAAAATGCAATATTCTTAATAATTCTTTTGACATCTCCTTACAAGTATGGAAAGTAAAATCCAGGTGTAATTAAAAAGTGTATCACGGCAGCAGTGTGATTACCTTGACCGTAAGCCTGGGGATTCGCTGACTTCTAGCTTCCAGGAGAAGGCAGTCAGCATCTATTATGAGGGAGATACCATTATGAGCCGTATTTCCTTTTACCTCAGCCTGGTCAGTTAAACCCTCGTTGCGTTTCCTGCTATTTTTCACTGAAAACAAATGTAACGACCGAATACAATTAATACTATATTAACTGGCAAAGAAATGCTGCAATGTTGATCATAATAAAAATCCCAAAACCTGGATCAGCTGAACAAAGCATAAATTCTTCATGGCAGGGTACATGCATTGCATTTACTTATAAATAGCAGTGTGCTTAAAACCAATTTTCTGGTTTGTTGTCTTCTCAATGTTTGGTTGTTTGTTTTACTCGTGGAATGGAACCACACACAGTTTGCTGTTGAATCAGGGAACATTTCACTACATGGTATACTCAGTAACCATGTATGTGACAAATACCGGTAAATTCTTCTGATGTTTGATCTTTGAAATTAAGTTTAAAGAAGGGTATACAGTACAGCAGTGCAGGGCTGCAGTGTTCACACAGAGATGACTTGCCTGGTGGCTCAAATTTCTCCTTTGGCACATCAACACCCTGCAAACAAAGTAAAAATATATGAAAAATAATAACAAAATAAGAGAACAATAATCAGGAAAGAAAAATGCATGGATCACTCCCAAAGCAGCACACCCATACTGAGGTACCATTTCAATGCATCAGACATCACTATTCTGTAGGGCTAGATCTCCAAGTGTTGTATATTCAGAAAACTACATGCCTGTTTAGGTGGCTCAAGCAGAAGTCAGGAACCATGTGAATTATTCATAAGAGCTTACCTTGCGCAAGTTCATTTGCTTCTTGAAAAACTCCCCAAATTCCTTTCTGCGCTTCTCTCCATCGTCCTCTGCTTTGCCTTCCCATTCCTCATCATACCTGGAGTAGGGGAAAAGGAAACTAAGATCATGATGGACACATGAATTGGGATGGCAGTGAGATACTTGAACACCAGCAGACAAGGAGGGCACACTTTACTGATAAAACAGCTAAACACTTACCTAATGGATGGTGAACATCAGAACAGTAAACACAAGGGAAAAAGTGATAGGCCCTGAACCTGTAACGCTTTTGGTCATAACCATGGTCCCTTGACCAAAACAATACCTTGATTAACTTAGTTTGAACTGTAACAAACTGATGGAACTACAACCAAGACTCACCTCTCAAACCCATAACCCTTCCTTCCCCCAGCATACAACTCAGGGTCAAAGCCAAAAGGGCCCCTGGGCTCCTTGCTCTGTGCCGCTCTAGTTGTGGTGCTCAGGTGATTTGCAGCTTCCAGCTGGGCCCGAACTGTCTTCGGATCACGGCAGAAATCACAGGCTCCAGCACAGTTGGGCTTTTGGTCTCCAAAGTACTTGGAGATGGTTGCATGTCGACATCTGCAGAAAAACCAATTGCAGGTCAGAGAGGCACAGATATCAACCAAGGGGTTTGAAGCTACCAGCAATATGACACACAAGTGTGTGGACCTGGACCCTTACCCCTCCTGTTCACAAAAGGCCACCATGGCCTCAAAATCTGTCATGGCAACCTTATCCTGCTCCTTTTCCGAGCCACGCTTCTCCTGGAGGGAAAAAGAAGGAGCCATATGAAGTGTAGACAATAATTTCAGTCGGTCTTTCTGACTGAAATCTTCATTGTGATTCTTTAGCTTTTTGTTGGTGAATATACCATAAAATAGAGGTTGCACTCTTACCTGGGTACGAGCTACTTCCTTTTGGATCAAGAAGCTGATTTGGTTCCGGTCCTGTACTGAGTAGTAAACCCGGCACCAGGAGGGGAGACCATCACGTCCGGCACGGCCCGACTCCTGGTAGTAACTTGCCAGTGACTTGGCCAGGTTCCAATGTACAACAAATCTATCCAACAAAACCTGTCATCATTATTGTCCGTATTTAAAGCTAATCACCACAACTCATACCACAACTACACTTACCACACTAATGGGCTCAAGTCCAGTTACTTAAATGCTAGTCCCATACTGGCCACAACAGGAAGCATTTTGTCACCAATAACCACTCTGGCTCTCTGGACAGGCCTGGAACTCAGCAACCATTATGATCTTACAAGTTCTTAGTAGTCTTACCTGACATTAGCTTTGTCCACACCCATGCCAAAGCTGATTGTGGCCACAATCACAGGCACCTTCCCCTGCATCCAATCATTCTGAGCCTCTGTACGATCACCTGCTTTGAGCCCTGTATCAGAACAAATATTCATCAGTCTTGATCAGATTCCTCCAGCAGACAGATGCATGAGGCAACCGCAGGTTGTCTCCTGACATACAAAAACCATTTTCTTACAGATTTTGCTCCCATATTTCACAGTTCTTCACACATCTGCATATTTTACTGAAACATTTTACATCTGCCTCATTCAGGGGTACAACAGTAGTCCCTTGTGTGGAACTGAAATAAACTTTCTGTAACAAGCTCCTTAACCACTGTGCTCCTGGTTGTTCAAGGTACTTTGTATGTACCTGCATGGTAAGGCTTGGCTAAGACTCCATGCAATGTAAGCCGATGAGCCACCTCCTCACAGCTGTCTCTGGTGCGACAGTAAACAATTCCACAGCCCTGAGGAACAGACAAACCAACAATACATGATAACTATCAGAGGCACCATGAAGAATACAGAACCAACTATCTAAAACACAATTCCAGAAGAAGCTAATATCAGACACTCCTTTGGCATTTGTAAATGTAACATTGTAAATGTCCAGTTTTTCCAATACCAGCTTTAAGAAGAAGGAAAAGAAGTTTTGTTCCAAGAACCCCCAAAACCGCTAAAACATCCCCTGGGGTATCTTGACTTTATCTTCTCAAATGTTATTCACTTGCAAGACTTTATTTACAGACACAGAAACTCTATAACTCGCAGTGATGAAAGTGCACACACATATCCACACACCTTCCCAGCAGAGCTTCCACTCAAAGCTTCTACGATGAAGGCGTGCAGGTGTCCAAAGTGGTCTGGCAGCAACTCCCTGTAGATGACATCATAGTGCAGGTTGCTGCGGAAGACAGGTGTGGCGAAAGATAGAGGAGAACCGAGGCGCAGTGCATGGCAGATGTCCTCCCGAACCCTGGCAGGTGCTGTAGCAGTCAGTGCCAGACAGGGCACTCCAGGCAGAAGCGTACGCAGCCCACCCAATTTCAGGTAGTCTGGCCGGAAGTCATGTCCCCACTGTGACACGCAGTGAGCCTCATCCACCGCCAGGTATGACACCAGGCCACGGGAGCCCAGCCCCATCAGACATGGCTGGAAGGAAGCTGAGTTCAGCATCTCCGGAGTGACATACAGCAGTTTCAGGTGGGGGCTTTCACGCTGAAGGTCTGCAAAGATGAGGGCACGCTCACGGGCTGGCAGCTTGGAGTTCACGGAACAGGCTGGAATGTTCCGGGATCGCAGCTGCTCCACCTGGTCCTGTTGCAGGAGGGCCAAGCAGGTGGATTTAAACAGTATATCATTTTGTATTAGATATTAAATACTGTTTTACATTGCATCCTTCACCAAAAAAAAAATTAAACCATAATAACATTTTTGTGTCTGCTTTCAATAAGTGAAAAGGCTCTACTGTCATTATAGAAGAAGTAAAAATTTTCACTGATTCGCTGGTTAAACCAATTTACTAAGTAAAATCTAAGTTTAATTACACACTTCAGACAACATCAAAAATCATACAGTTTCAGGAAGAAGACAGTTTAAAATGTTTGACAGACCCACTGCCAGTGAAATGTATTATAAAATGCAATGCAGTTGCTGATGGCAGTAAGTGTGCATTGTCTAACCTGAATAAGAGCAATAAGTGGAGATATGACCAAGGTAATACCAGGAGCCAGCAAGGCAGGTAGCTGGTAGCACAGGGACTTCCCCGCCCCCGTGGGCATGCAGACAAACACATCCCGGTCACCTGCCATCAGACAAACCAAATAACACCCTGAAATGGTATAAAGATAAAATAAATTCTGAAACAGCACAGTCTTCCTCTGTATAAATGGCACTATTATGTGAACCTGTCTTAACATACACATATAAGCAGTTTATACCCTACAATTTGCTTCTTATGATAATGCCTTACGAAAAAGTTCAATTATCAAAAAATAAGGCTTAGTAACATCAAGTCCGGTGTCCCATCCAGGGCATACCTTGCCTTGCACCCTTTGTTTCTAGTAGAGGATGAAAATTCTGTGGCTCAAGAACAGATTGGTTTTTCTTCCCAATTAAATGTCATTATGAATTCTCCTTTTTAAGAACAAACTACACCTGTTACACAAGGAAAGCTTGTATATCATACACACTTATCTAAACAGACCTACAATGGCAATCAAAGCAAAAACTGGTTCCACAAAGTATTAGTTAAAACACATGGAAAATTATAGAAATAAAACATTTGAGACTTTTTATTTGTAATTATTTTCCCTAAAACTCATCTTCATCATATTTTTAATTGTTTCAAGATCTTATTAAAGGTGAAAAAGTCTGACATGATTTGTCTTGATTTCTTCTCTTTATATTAACAAAATCTGAAATTTTATTAAGGGTGTGCAACCTTTTGATACAGTTATTCAGTGTGTGCACGTGTCTATACACACACACACACACACACACACACACACACAAACATATAAATATATAAATAAAACATTGAAAAAGTAAAGACAGTGGGTGAGAGTGAGATTTTACAGTGTGTATATACACTGCCTGGCCAAAAAAAAAAAGTCACCACCTGGATTTAACTTAGTCTTATGATCTGGGGTTGCTTCAGTTGCCCAGGCCTAGGTTCAGCAATGCTATATGCCGAAAAATGAGGTCAGCTGACTACATGAATGTACTGAATGACCAGGTTTTTCACATCAATGGATTTTTTTTCTTCCCTGATGGCACAGGCATATTCCAAAATGACAATTCCAGGATTTATTGGGCTCAAATTGTGAAAGAGTGGTTCAGGGAGCATGAGAGAGACATCATTTTCACACATGGATTGGCCACCACAGAGTCCACACCTTAACCCCACTGAGAATCTTTGGGATGTGCTGGAGAAGACTTTACGCAGCGGTCCGACTCTCCCATCATCGATACAAGATCTTGGTGAAAAATGAATGCAACTCTGGATGGAAATAAATGTTGTGACATTGCATAAGCTTATCGAAGCGATGCCATGGCGAATGCATGCCGTAATGGAAGCTAAAAGCGAGCCAACGAAATATTAGAGCATGTGCCTTTTTTTTTGGCCGAGCAGTGTACATCTACACTATTAGCATATAAACATGTATGTACTGGTAGTGTGGACATATATGTATAAATACTGTTCCATTGTGTTTACACTGTTTATGTATACTGCTGTAATGCATATCAATGATTATCACTACTGTGCTCACATGTATACTTTTGAACTGTACAAGTATAGAGTGTATGTATACCACCCTCCAGGAGAGGACTGACCGGATTCCTCAGCCTCTGGGTTATGAGCCCACGCTTCTTCTGTTACAACATGTTTATGCATGTATGGTGTTAAGTATACTGTATACTTCTGTAATGTGGTTGTATATACACTATATGTATACTGCTGTCAATATTTTTAAAAATTACTCCTGAATTACAAATGAAAGACACATCTTTGTCCAGGATTTGGATTTCCAATGGAAATAACGAGCGGCCAAAGATGTGTCAGTCCCATTTATAATTCTGCAATATGTCCAATACTGCAAGATCTACAAGGTACTATACAGACACATAATGTCTTCTATTCGTCAAGTACACCATAAATACACCCAGTACGATAAGATTTAACTCTCAGAGCCACAGGGAGGGAGACTGAAGGTGTCACAAATGTCCAATATGTAAAGTACAAACGTTAATCTGCTTCAGCTCCACTGTTTCCAGCTGGATAGGAAGAGCATCACAGGAAGACCTTTAGTTGGCTTTTGATTACCTTTAACAATGGCTTTAACGGCATCTTCCTGCTGCTGCGATCGGAACCTGTCGAACCCGAAATGGGTTTTTAAGGCTTCGTGAACTGCAGCCATTGCAGCCTTCTTTGAGACTCCAACTCAGCAACAAACTCCAGCGACATTACCTCATCAGCACTCGACACGGTAAACCGGTCCGGGCTCTTTTCAATGACGTCACGGGTAGAAAACGAGTCCGACGGCAGTGCGAGTTCCTTCCCCCACACTATTTCCTTTCGGAAAAAAGTCAGTTCATTCACTAAGAACAGCATCTTTAAAGATTTTGCATTAATTCATAGAGGTGTTTTATTTGATTTTCATGAGTCTAGTCAACAAAAACAAATTTACTTCCTTACTAATCTTATATGGGCTATATATTGGCGTCTGAATATTGGCCAAATTTCATATACATAAATATAAATTCATGGCCAGTGTACACTTCTTTGTGTTGCAATTAGTATTGTATACTTTTATTTTTGTAACATAAATGTTTGAATATTAATTTAAAAAGTGCAAAGTCCTTGAGCAAAAATACTGTAAACACGTTTCCGTTTTCGTCTCTCATTTCATCTCAATGCCATCTGACACCTTGATCTGGAGCAGGTCGCTGTCACATAACATGGTTTAGGAAATAACAGTCTAAACACAAACACAGATAGAGATGCCGTAGTTGTCATGTGGGGCCTGTAGAGAGAGACTGTGTGTCCAGGACACAGCTCCTCTCTGAGGTTTGTACAAAATATATTTGGTTATTAAAAGTGTCACAACAGGTTGATGCATAATGGAGACAGCATTTTATAGAAACTCCTTCAAGGGCTCACATACTTTCAACAAGCATTAAGCCAAATTAGAAAACTGCATAGTCACCAAAACAGCAACAAGAAAAAAACATTTTGAAATACTTTTATTATTGACACAGTACTGACATAAAGTGCATTGTTACTGCAGGATTAAAGTTGTTCACAAGAACAGTTACATTTTTTAAATCTGTGATACTACACAGTGTAAGCTTTGAACAGTGTTGACACCTACAGCCAAGCAGGAGGGTGGACATAATGGCCTAGTTACTGAAAAGCACACTGGCTTTTATTGCAATGTGCAACCTTACTGCATGCTATAATGATATGGATTCTTACTGATACTTACTAGGCTGGGAATCACACTTCAAGCCCAGACACAAATGCCGGGGCAACAACCAGAACCTCGGGCTCCTGCCGACCTGATCACAAGGTCGTTCACAATCTCTACAGTGCCAAAAAGGGGGTACAACTTCTCGGTGAAAGCTTCATTGTATGTGTAGATGTGAGACTGGGTCTCTGCATTGTAGAAGGACAGCTGGCCTTCTTCGTAGTCAAGGTAGACCCCCACTCTACGGGGGATGAGGCTGGCAGGAAGTGCAGTGTAGGGCACAGTTAGTGCCTTCATTTCAGAGCCCCTCTCAAGCCGCAGGGTCAGGTAGCCAGAACCTGTATTGAGGGACTTGAAACCCTTGCGGAGGGCCCAAGCTTTGGCCACTCCCAACCGCCAGTCCCTCTCGCCCACCTCCACCTCCCAATAGCGCCGCCCTGACACGAAGCCCTCCGTGCCCACTGCACACCACCAGCCGTCAAAGCGCTGGTGGTAGTTTTGCACATCCTTCCTCTCAAAGCCACAGCGCATCCTCCTCTCATCGGGAGACAGCACCAGATCAGGGTTGGCCGTGTCTGGATCCAGGGTCACCTCGACTGAAGGAAGAGTGAAGATGACAAATGAGTACAATGTAATGATGGAGACAACGAATCAAAACTATAGTTCCTGATCACTGTATCTAAATTTCCTTAGTTAGTGGAACACCACTAGAAGCCACCTTGCATTTAAACAACAGTATTAAAGAGTATATGTATGTACCTGCAGCTTCACGAATCCAGGTCCACACTGCAAAAGGAATGAAAAAAAGTTTGTTTTTTTAACACAATGCAGCCATAAAATATTTACTGCAAGTCTGTCTACACCCTGACATTGACTAGCATCCCATCTGGGGTGTAGCTACAGCCTAGTGCCGAGGGATTCCAGGATAGGATCTGGGCTGCTACAACCATGACCAGGATAAAATATTAATGATAATGGGTGGATGGACGAAGTTTTATTTCATAAAGGGACATCAACGTTGATGTACCCCATTATATTTAAAGTAGTTTGCCCACTCCCCTTCATAAACACAGAATTTACAACTTTTTCAACACTGAAACAAAGAGGAGAATCAAAACTGTTCACCTGTCTGTGGAATGTACTGGACAGCATCTGAAAGAAAGAAAGAAACCAATACAATCAGTTTTAAATATTTTAGAATATTGAATATGCTTGATTTCTAATTCTGAAAAGATTCAAACACACCAGTGTTGTGAGTCCTTTGTTTCCTGATAAGCCACTTGTGGGGAATGGCTTCCTGTAGACACATAAATCAGTGTGAGTGCTTTTTAACTGGGAAAAATTAAGAACATTTTGACTCAGTTGTTGAAAAAAAAAAACAGGTCACCTTGTCCAAGCCCTCAGTCAACAAGGCCCACATGACAAGCTCCATTGCTGTCAACAAACTGGATACTTGGCCCTTCTTCCAGCTGTTCTCAACATCGATCAGCATCGTGACCACAGATTCTCCTGGCCACACGCTGTCCTGCAGGGGGATAAGAGAAAGGACGTAATAAACAATAAAAAACAATAAAAGATTCAAAATAACAGATGGCTTCATGTAAAACATGTCAACCAGCACAAGCTTGAGGAGGTAAAACAGGCCAGTGCTTGACAGTTAAAACCTAGACACATGCATAGACCAGAGTTAATCTAAGGAAGCAGATAGAAGAATACAGATGGCGGTCAAAATGCTGACGGACTTAGCTGTATACTGTAAGTGAATTAGTAAGTTTCCATGCTAACATTATTAAAAACAGCATAATTCCTTTTAGTTTGTAAGGAATTGTATGGTTTATAATTAATACGCAGCCAATAAGCAGCTACTTTGTCAAACTAATGAGAACCCAAAAGCCGAAGATACAGTAAGACATAAGCACAGGTGAGGAGTAAAACAAACAGGACTTGCCCTCTCCTTACTCTGGGCTCATCCACCCCTCACCTCAGGCTGTGCCTTCAGCTTCCTGGTCCAGGCCTGGATGACTTGCTTTGCAGTGTTCTCGTCTTGTTCGCTCCCGTTCTCTGGTGATTGAGATGGTTTCCCACTCTGAGCACGACCCTCCAACCAGCCACCCGTCTGTAGGGGTTTTTCCTGTGGGATACAAGTTTACTCTGCATCCCCTCTGCCCCAGAACAACTTAAATGATTGTCAGGAGTTAGAAACGCTAGTCAGCAGCCGTGGCTGGAAAAGAAATGTTATTCAGCTTTCATGTGGAGTCCTCCTGAATGTTCACACCTGCTGTCAGCACGTTTGACAGAAGAGGTGATAAAATGCTAGTGGGCTGCAGGTAGTGGTATATGCAGTAGTGTGCAGGAAGTTGGGAAGTGAAGAACTGTGAAGGATGGGTTATTTTCAGGTGGAGGGTCTTAAGAATCTCAGATTTCTGCATAGAAATTCATTAAGGGACAGGTGCGGAGCAAAATTTGTTTCAATAGTTGTATGAGAGAAAGGGCAGAAGCAAGTGATAATAAATACAAAAAGTAGGTTGGGGGGGACAGAGCACTCTGCCTACCATTATTTCATAAGGGATAGAATTATTAACCAATCTTTCATGTTTTACCTTGTTTTCCAGCACCAAGGCCCACTCTAGGATGAATGCTTGGCAGTCACCGGGGGTCCAAACATCCTCGCAGGTCCAGATGTGCTCCAGCATGTCTGCCTTCTGCAGAAAGAACAGAGGAGGCAAAAAAGAGGATGCCAGAAGTATAGCAGCAATCGTGAGCAATGACCACAGAAAGTGTCACTACTCAAAGGTGAGAATCCGTTGACCCTAATCCAACATGTACCTGACACACTCGGTGGAGGTCTTTAGCCAACTCCATGATGAACACCTGACTGTCAACCAGAGGTTCCAGCCTCACATCCCGCGGCTTGTTGCGAGACTCCTGTCAGAGACAAGAGGGAGAGAATTGAGCGGAAAAATGAGCAGTAAAATGAACAAAATGAGTCGAGGCAGAGGAAAGGAGGAGAAAATAAAGGAATAAGCAAAGCAGCAAGTGAAGCATTATTTACCCCACTTTGCAGGCATTAAAGAAACCGTTTACATAAATGCAGTGTGGTGATGTTAGAACGCCGCTCTCTCGCTTTAGTCTCGGTCATTCGATAATTTTTTAGACTTTCTTTGAGCCAGAAAGGTCGCCGGGCTTTGCACCTTCATGCGGACAGCGAAGCTCTTGGCTGGTTCCACCAGGAAGTGCAGACACTCCATCATCCCGGGGTGTCAGCAAGGCACCTAAACAGTAACAACTGACACAGATGAAGAAGACGATGGTGACAATGACGAACAGTTGGGACACCAGGCCACCCCGGTCCGGGAAAGTGATGTAAAACCATTTTAGTGGACCTGAATACATAGGAGTTGAACAACACAAGTCAACTGTCCTAACCTCATTTTACTACACGTTCGTTGTCTCAAAAATAAGACAGCAGCAAAATAAACAAGAACCTCTGTACCTGACGTTACCGTTTTAACAACAGAGCATCTCTGCCTCATAAACACGTAGGCGAATAAAAGCAGCCCTAAAAGAGCACAAGACGACGCGCCCATAGACGCAAAATAGAGCCAATTCTTAAGGTTTTGTCCCATTTTCTAGAATCCACGACGCAGCACAAAATACCTACGCAGCTGAAAAAAGGAACACAGACGTACGTCGTGGGTGCAGACCGAGACGGACGCGCACTTCGCAGTTCTGTACTGATGTCCGCTCGCAGCCCTGAAACTGAACATTAATATTTACGCTAATATTTGCATTTTGGAAATATTAGCGTCAATAGTCTGATGCCAAGCAAGAAGGGTGCGTGCGTTCTCCTTCTCTCCCTCTCTCCCTCTCTCTCTCTCTCTCGCTGCTGCACTTCGTCATCACCCTGAAAACACCGCAATACGACCGATTTCTTGATCGCGTCGTCCTGTCGACATTTAGAAGGTAAAACAGGGTAAAGTATGAGAAAAATGGACATATTCACCCAGAGTGCTGCTGCCACGCAGCTTCGGCTCAGTGTGTCGACGTTTCGCTGCGGTTGCTGTGACCTTGTTCGTTCTCCAGGACCGCGGACACCGGCATGTGCGGCGCGTCGCCGCCTTTCGCCCCTCTTCCCACCGTCACTGCGCTTTGACAAACATTGCCCCTCGAAATGAGAGTGCCGGGGTTTATTTGGGGTTTTATTGCATTGTTCTATCAAAAACCAAGAGAATACAACCGGTAATAGAGCAAAGAGAGAAATAACCTTTGACCAGAATTTATCAGGGAATGCGTTAATACTTTTAGCTCCTCTACTGTTCTGTATGTCAACTTTTTATTATTTAAATGTTGAAAAGTTGCTATGGATCTCTTAGCTGGTTCATGGAATTCAATCTAACACTTTCACGCTCCCAGCAATGCCCTGGATTTTGTATTTATATACACAATTATGAATAGAAATATATATTTCTACATAATTTCTGATATTGTAACAGAGATTCTGATAGCATTGGGTAGGAAAGAGAGCATTTGGGTGCAGTGCAGTATGCAGGCTTCTGGGTACATGAATGGCAGAGTGTACCATCTGATCAGAAATCACACACACACACACACACACACACACACACACAGATGTGGTTACTCAAAGGAACTTTAATACAAAGACTTTTGTGACAGGAACACCTCTGTAAAATTGTAGCTGCCAAAGTTTACACTGGAATTAAAAAACTTTCAAAAATAAAAACAACAAAAATACAGCCACAGTACCCAAGAGGTCTGTATTCTTCCACTACAAATGACATTAAACAAAAAGAACCCAGTTTGACAGCATATGAAATATCCTGCACGAGTACAGGGGAGGCCGGATAATGGCGGGCCGGGCCAGGATTATTGCAAGACTGGCTTGGCTAGAATGACAAAAGAAGGAGCTCAAACCAATCTTCAGAACCGACCCGTAGCCTCATCTGCACCCTGCAGCTGCTTCCATTGCAGAGTAGAGGGCTACTTATCTTGGGGAACTTTCCATCTCCCATCCAAGCTGAGAACTATAGTTTAGAATACAAAACAAAAAGTTTTTATGAGTTACCCCACCACCCAACCACATGCAAAAAAAAAACAAAAAAAACATAAGAGGTGTGAAGCAGCTGGCAAGCACCGCACTGAGCCAAATGTGAAAACCAGCTGCAAGCTACCCAGAGGTCTCTGGCTGATTATGAAAACAGGTGTAGATGACAGTTAACACAAGAAAGGGAAGCACATGGGTCAACAATAAGTACAATGCACATTTTTGGTTCTGTGCCTCCACTGGAAGTGCCCACCCCCCCCCCCCAAAGAAACCAAATATCCCAGTTTGTTTAGGCCCTCTCCCCCCTGATTCTGCGGGCAAGCTGGATGTCCTTGGGCATGATGGTCACTCTCTTGGCATGGATAGCACAGAGATTGGTGTCCTCAAAAAGCCCAACCAGGTAAGCCTCACTAGCCTCCTACAAAATTAAAGTTAAAAACAGAAAAACAGTTACGTGATGTAGATGGCGCAAATCTGAAACTCCAGCTATGCCCAACCATGTACCTGAAGAGCTCCGATAGCGGCGCTCTGGAAACGCAGGTCAGTCTTGAAGTCTTGGGCAATCTCCCTCACCAGCCGTTGGAAGGGTAGCTTGCGGATCAGCAATTCCGTGGACTTTTGGTAGCGCCTGATCTCTCTAAGCGCCACGGTACCAGGCCTACGAGACAATATTACAATCAATTTAAAAAACACCCTTATGCAGCAAGTATACAACGGAGAAAGGAGGAAAAAAGTATAACCACAAACATATAGATATACAAGTAAACATACACAAATTATATACAAACAAAGAAAGACAAAAGAATTTATTTGTCACGTACATTTCACACCATGTAGTGACATGTGTTCTGATCCCGGATAGACTGTGCATGAAAATTTACTATGAAAAAATAAAAAAAAAAATAAAACAAACAACCGACCGAACACCAAGAAGAATAGAAACAAACAGCAAATACACTAGGGCTAATAAAAAAAAAATATACTATCAATTCTTTGTTGTGAGAAGGGAGTAAAAATTTTGTTGGATCCTTGTATATACACACACAAAGTGGGTACAGTTACTTATCCAACTGAAAATTAATTTTAGTTAAACATATTTAGATATCACGCTGAAACGTTTAATCTTCGTGTTTAAGACACCTGTAACGATGGGGCTTCTTGACGCCGCCAGTAGAGGGCGCGCTCTTCCGCGCAGCTTTGGTTGCGAGCTGCTTCCTCGGGGCTTTCCCTCCAGTGGATTTGCGAGCCGTTTGCTTGGTACGAGCCATCTCTTACCCTAAAAAAACCACAAAAAGAAAGATTTTTTTTAAATCGCGTACTGCAGACGTTTTAAACAGATAAAATCTTGCACGACATCAAACCGTCGACACTCATCCGCCCGACTCGTGGCCACAGTCAAAATGCGGATCAGTTTTCGCGGCGATGCGCCGAGCTAAACAGCGGCTGCCATTTCTGTGCATCTCCAAATAAAGCCACCATATTGATCTAAAACACACGGTCCTCGTACGCCCTCCGTTCGAGAGCAACGGACAGCGCGTCGTGTGGGAAAACAAACTGTTTGTGGCTCGACTGTGGATCCCGTAAGCTTTCACGGAGCCGCTTAGACGCGGGCTCCGCGCAAAGGGCTTAAGCGCTCATTAAACGCTCGGCAAAAACAACAACAACGTCAGCCATGTCTGAACGGCCCCTCCGCTTCCACTTCCGCTCCATTTCTCCAAATGGGCACAGACAACGCTCAGCCAGCGCCAGTTCAAACGCAACCAGTTGGGATCTACAGCTGGTGTACGACCAGTTTGCGTGGTCATCTCTGAGAATCCTCCGCCGAAATGTCGGTTAAACAAACGCATCGTGAGCGCACGCTAAACGGGGAAACTCGTCTTTCAACCAGCGTGCTCTTCTTCAGAACCTCGTCGTATTTGGGTACGTATCGACTACCGCCTGATCCGCTCATAAAGTTAAACAGATTTGGCTATAATCGATTTTAGGCTGTAAGAACCGAACTTATAACCGATTCCAAAATATGACTTACTGTCGAAGTTACTTTCCGTTGTCCCTCGGTGTCCGTTTGGTGTGGAGTGACGTTGTGAATGATTCCCTGGACCCGCCCCCTGGATCCGCCTATTGGATCCACCCTCTGAACCCGCCCACAATACTCGCGGCTCGTGCGGCGCGTCACGATGTCCCACGTGACGTTGGAGTGACGCGATGAACGAACGCTCCGCTTTCGCCTTTAAAGTTCGTCACAAATTCGGAGCTGTTGTGTCAGAAAGGCATAGCTGCTATCATGAGACATGTACTGTAGACCACAGCTAAAACAAAACATCAAAAACAACACATCTTTAAAAAACATTTTATTTACAAAAGCTTAATTAAAATTTTTTTGTCTAATCCAGTTAAATGTCCTATTAATACAACATTTTTGCAGAAATTGTGGGATAGACAAAGTAAAAACTACAAAACGTGCTGCTAATCTATACTTAAAACACTGTTTACTATAAATATTCAGTAGTTTGCTGGTAAGGTCAATTCCTTCCAGTCTCAAGTGAAAACTGCACCTGACGTTGACAAAATGATTCATTTAATCTCTCTTCACTGATAGATGTGAATTTAAAAAATCTATCATGAATCTGCAAAAATCTAGAATTTTTTAACCTGTAAATCTTCTGAACTAACACCTTTGCACTATTACCATTGCTGATGAAAAAGTGATCCAGTTTTCAATGCATTTGATTTGCAGCATCCCTGATGAAATTGACATCTGAGCAGCCTTCCCTTGACACAGGGCTGAATCGAGTCAAATATAACTGAAATACCTTAAAGTGAGGTGTTAAGAAAATCTTTTTAACTTTATAATAAGTAATGTATTTAAACAACATTACTTAGAGGTCTGCTAAGTTGTTCATAAAGAGCACCAAGTAGCTGCCGAAATAGAATTGGCCGTTGCATATTGCAGCAGGGTAACTTTGTGCTTCAAGGCTTCTTTCTGAAGTCCTCCCACTGCCCCAGCTGGGCTTGGCAGAAGACTCTCACACTTGGTCTAAGGCACTGTGGCTTTCTTGAGTCAGGTGCGGTGGTATGAAGCACTGAGGACTGAAGGTGTGAGCTCTGTCAGGTGGGGTGTGCGTGACAGGTGGCAAGGAGGCATCAGCAATCTCCGGACTATCCCATGTGACTGCGACAGAGTGACGGACAGATTCCTCATAGGTTGGAGGCGGCTGCAAGAAACACCAATAAGCACTGTGTTTACACTCGACTGTATTTCGCATTCCATATATAATGCAAACTTTCAAATACGCAGACACGACACTCCTTAATTTATTAGCAGATGCCTTTAGCTCTGTGAGTGGGTGCTGGGTTCTGTTGGAAAGTGAAGCAGTTTTATTAAAAGCTTCTGATGAGCTGTGCTGATCCCAGATTTCACACCATATTGTTTACACTACATCTCAGGATTTTTAACAGTTCTGAACGTCAAAGCGCCTGCTTTTTGTGTGAGGAGAAAACTAAACATCTAAAGGAATGTGCTGGTATATGCACAAGCTCTCCGAGCTGTTCAGACTTTGGCAGACTCTGCAGCTGGCAAATAAAGGGATAAATCTTTCTCACTCTCCCCTTGAGGTCTTGAAAGTCTTATTTACTTCCAAACATGCAGGCAAATCTCCTTTAGTATAATTTTTTTAGTTTTGTCTTCAGTAGCTTTTCTCAAATCTGTTTTTTTTAGAAATACTGTGCATCATCTTTATTAAAATAACCTTGAAAGAAGCGAAAGACACTTGGACAAATCTCAAGATGGGTGTTTGCTTGATGGAGCTGCCCAATGTGGAGCCTACAATAACCAGGCAGTAACCTCACTCACTCACTCACTCACTCACTCACTCACTCACTCACTATCATCTCTTGCCTTTTAATTGATTACATGGCCCTGGGGGGTGGATGGTACCCCTGTCCCTTCTGTGCCTAAGGGTGTGTTTCACGTCATAGTGACAGGCCAGTTGGCCACCAGCAAACTCGCGAATGCCTAATGGAGGTTATTTAAACGGTGAGGCAGGGGCCAAAGGACACACAGATGTGGAGAAAAACATGAAGGAACAGAAAAGCTGAAATAGTTGTATTCCAGTGGTCTGTGTACCATTTGTCGGAAAGCTAACAAACCTTTTTTTTTCTTTTCACCTTGTTTATTGAAGCGTTAAGCTCATTAAATTTCGGTAAACATTCAGCAAACATCAAAGCGGCAACCTTGGAAGACTGCAATGACTGTACTTGCAGCAATAAAACTGCAAAGGGAAAGAAAGTGAAGACTAAAAAAACGGTGGTGCTGTGGTTCTCTTGTGCATTTCACTGAAAATAAAATCCGTTAATGGGTATTCATTAAAATCTGTGACTGCATTACTTAAAGTAGCTGCTGACTTTTCAAAGTTTGTGACAGCAGGCAGCCTTCTGGGGATTAGATCTGCAGGCATTTTTTAACCAAAACACCACCTACTGCACAAAGAACTCCAGTTGGAAATAAGCTCCTAACTTACTGTATATACAGGACAGCTGGCTGCGGTGAAGGACCAGTGTGTCCTTCAGAAATGCAGCAACCTGCAGCAGGAGATCACTCACCTCTGTCAGAACGGAGGTGTTTAGGCCAAACCGGTCAGCAATCATCATGTGGATCTGTCGCTGGCGGTCCTTCTTGCGCACGCTCTCGTAGGAAGGCAGGCGTGGAGGTGGCATCCCTTCAGGTGACAGGTGGTAGCTGCTTGGCAGCCCAATAACAAACAGCTGCCCAGACTGCTGTCGGTTCGCAACCAACCAATGAATGAAGGAGCAGAAAAATCAGAGCGACAAGTCTCACACAGTCTAACTCTTATTTTAACAAGGTTTTCTATCAGCCGTTAGGATATGTATCATTTTACATGTGCAGTAGTTTTTTTAGGGAAGGCACATATCTGCCTAAACAGTTGAATATTTTTAGTGACATAATTCATAATAGATGGACCTCTACTGAGTCCTGCAGTCTTCTTGATCACAAACTCAGTTCTTTAAATATGTGAAGCATTATATAGTATAGTTGAATCTTTCCACATTGCATCCTGTTTCTTGTGCTAAATTGGAGCCACTCCAGCTGCGGAAAGAGAATATGGAATTATAGAGGAAAAGGTGTGCCAGAAACCAACCTGGGCCTCGCGGTCATCATGGATCATCTCCAGATTTTGTTCATTACATGATGAGCCCACCAGCATTTGCCTGCTACTGTAATACTGTGGAGGGGCCTCCTGCAGAAAAAGATCATTATTCGTTTACTCTCTTAGCAGACATTTCTGTGCAAATCAAGTCATAGATATGAGATTCAAAGAGATTCAAAGATTCAAAGAGATTTATTTGTCACATACATGGTAACCAGGTATGCCATACAGTGAAATGCGCACTGAATCGACAAGAGACGCGGTGACACTCAAAGGAAATTTAAGTCACACAGCAAATTTAGACCAACTTTACTGATCAGCAGTTTAATGCATATTTTAGACTGAGGTTCTAAAACACCAGGCTTATTTAATGTGAACTCTTTTATATTTATTTCTCAGTGATTTAACTGCTGCCTTCTGTACCTTTATGGAGGGCCTAAGATCCCAGGATGAGCTGAGACACTGACAGAAAGTAAACTCCTAATAGGAATCAGCTTTTGTAATTTCCATCAAGCAGACACTATTAGCTTGTGGGTCAGATGTTTCAAAACTTAAGAACTACTATTGCATTTTCTAATCACTGTTTCTCCCAGGTCTTTTGTCTGTGACTGGGGGGGAGCGAGTGCACCTGTACATTTTCTTATCTTTTTTCTGTGCAGCTGCCTGGGAACTGAGGATCACAGCACGATTACGTTTGCCCACAATCCTTCCCCCATAGCTGCAGACACCTTCATTTCACAATTATTTTTGCATCTCAAACAACGTATAAATGAATGCTATTTGTATGTTCATCTCTGGAATATTCATGACTCTACAAAGTGACACTTAAATCAAAGCTTCCATTACAGCTACAAGCCTGTATTGTCATTTTAATAAAGTTTGCAGTCGTTCAGTTTTAAAATAATGCCCTTTCCTAAAGGAAGTCACTTGGGATTTTAACCTCCTAGCAGTTGAGTTAAAGTTCTGTGCTTTAATTACTACGCTACCTGCTGTCTCTGCATGGGCGCAACAGCCTTTGTATTTGTAAAAAACATTATTTTGGAAGCACATTGATTATTTTAACAATCTTGTGCAATGATTTTATTTTAAAGAGATGTGAATATATTATGTGTAGGAATGCAGATTAAACAGGGCTTTGCCAGTAAAAAGACATTTTTTCTGTGAGGTAACAAATGCAACCTTCTTTTTCAGCCCACCACTATTGTGCCATTAATGAAAGGAAGGCACCATCCTTCAGTCATTCTGATTTTTCTGACAACCCACCCTCATGTCCACCCCCAACACAGACTCGTTGCCCAGACAAGATTAATCTCACTGTATGTGATTTAGAAATTCCTGAGAGCCGAGCTGAAAGCAAAGTGAAACAAAGTGACTGCACTCGGTGTAAATGAGGCCCTTTGTATGGGAAGACAATGCAAGTGTCTTCCTGCTCCAGTGGGGGCCCTTGAAATAGACAACAATATGACCCATTGACTTGCTTTCCTTCTGCGGTGGCAGGTATCTCCTAATGAGTAAATTTTACTACATGTAACAATTTTGTGTGTTACATACCATCACCACACCTTTGGCATTTGTCAACTTGGGTACTTCCGTCAACCCTAATTCCATGTCCTGGTCAAGGTTAGGATGGTCCAGCGCATATTCCGGAATCACTGGAAGCTTTGCAAGGATATCATACCCACCCTGCTAGTGCATCACAGTAGATACTTTCAGCTTGAAATAAGACTTGCAGTTGCGGTTAAAAATACTACACATCATTAATAGTGTAGTATACTGTACATACAGTATATCCTTCCGAGATCCAGCAATAATTTTTGTCCATTCTGGAACATTCATTCTAATGAATGTTAGCAAGGATATTCTGTCATTTTAAATGATACCACATGTTTGAGGGTGGAACTTGGACAGTTTCCTAGAAATCCCAGAAACACATTCAAAACTATTTTTACTGGGTCCCAGGAGCAAAGAGCTGGGATATCATTAAGCTATGATGACCACAAGAAAGGACTAAATAGACACCTACAGATTTCTGCTGCCAATAGTGCCTGCCGGGAGCGTGACATCACTCAGCACCGACACACTTCGACCTCTGTGATCTCCCAGCATGCGACACAGACACCCTGAAGAAAAGTAAGTGTCAAAGGTCGGCCTCCCTTGCTGGTCCTCACTTTCAAGCAGCAGAAAAGGCTTCAGAAAAAGAGATGCCCTTTCCTTTTTTGCAGAAATTCCGCCTATGTTAAAAAGCGCGGCCGTGTAAAATCAGAATTTAAACCAGTGAACACCCCTTTTTAACGATGTGGCTTTTTCAGCAGTGAGATGCGAAGCAAACGCATCCATTGTCTTTCCTGGGCCAAACGCAATGCGGAATTTTAAAGAGAAAAAGCTATTATAGTCAACCGCAGCCTAAGCCCTGAGAGATGGAAATAAAAATTTAATTTTAAACAATGGCACATTTCTCTTCAAAAATACTACCCTTTGGTCTGGCTTCATTTCTGGTATATGCGCTTGTGGTAAAAGCACTGACTGAAACCCAGAACTGTGGCATATATGCATGTGAAGTCATTTTAAGCAGTTACCCTAAGTGTGTAAATATCTGTGACATTGTGCTGCTGTATAAAGGCATACATTTATTAACTAAGAATGGATTGCAGGAAATTTAATGTATCATATTTTGCATTACAAGACATCTTAGATGAAAATGTCAGCTAAATATTTTGCAATCATTATATGCTGCTTTGGAAAAAAGTATCCGATAAATGAATAAATGTAAATGCTAACATACATTTAATTTCTCTATATGGAACATTTGTCTAAAGCCTAGGGGTTAGAAGGCCACACTTTCTTTCTCAGACACAGCAGTTTTTTTTTCAGTCAAATACAGATTTAGTGCGCTAGGCGCAGTAGGGCCCTTGGAAAAGAAGGAAGTAAAGGATTGCATGATGTTAACTGGAAAACTGAAATTACATTCTGAGGAAACTAACTCCTCATGGAGCCATTTCCTGTTTCACTTCCTTTGTGATTCTTGGACACAAACAACTTTCCTAGCGTTGTAACCTCAAACTTTGGCCTGCCCCCACTCCAAAGAACCAGCACCCTTCTAGGGCTATGTAAAGTGTTTCACACAGGAAATGGGCTACATGATCTATAGCACTAAGCACACCAGTTTGGATCTGCTGAGAAGCTTGGGTGTCAGACGCGCAGCAGCGGCAAACATCCTACTGAGTTGCTTTCTACATCAAGAGAATTCCACGTGGCTTCCTGGCACCACTGCAGATATCCACACTCTACATCTGACTGTAAGACTGCATCGCTGTGTGCTGCCTAGCCAAGACGATCTTTTTATTGGATGTCCAGGGGAACAACACCAAAAACAATTTCTCTTAAGACACTGTTATGAACTCATTTCTTTAGAAGGATTTTTCTGAATAAATTATTCGGAAATTCATTGTTATACTGGGATCAAATTCATGACTCATATTATTATGCAATAACTGAATATTAGAACTGCATGCACTAACTCAGGCAGTATTAAGGTTATTATTTCCCATATAATACTGCATATATAGTAAACTGATTTTCTATCAAAGTATTTTTTCCTGATGATCTGACAGTTGTAGTTGATTGAGTTTGAGAGTCCTTACCAGGTATGGCTGAGGTTCTTGATAAGACCTGGCTTTACAGCAGTGTGGGTCCCTGCGATAAAGGACTGCCAGTAGAATCAAGATCACCAAGAAGAACACGAGGGAAGAGACTGAATGGAATGAAAACAGATGCACAGACACTCCATTAGGTGGGATACAAACTGCAGGACAAAAAGTAGTATCAGTAGGACAGCATATCTTGGTCATCCTTAAGTAAAACATTCAGCAGAACAGATGTGAAGTATCATTTCATCCAGAGAGGGTTAAATCTCAAAAAAGATGTGCCGAGCACGGACTTAGATCCAAGAAATGTTTGGTAAGGTGCTCAAACTCTTCCACAGCTGAAAAAGTTTTACTCTCCAAGTTACACTGCAGTCCAGAAGGGCAACGTGATAAGATCACAATTTGGAAAACACATTGGCTCAACTTATCAAGGCTCATATGATGTTGATTGTTCATTATAAAAAATGCATGACATAAAAAATGTGTTTGTCAGGAAGTTTCACATCTCTTTACATTTACATGTAAAACATCTGCTTTTATATACTGTAACGAGCGCATTTTACATTTACATTTTACAAAAGCTATACAAAGGATTATTCGTTGAAATATTCCTTTAACCCATCTTATTTTAAATATACTGACTTTTAGAGGTCACACTTTTAAACTATGATTGTGTACTTTTCACTTTCGATGGGCGAAGTTGAATGTTCCAGGTTTGCAGACATTTCGAGCAGGTGTTTTATAAAAATGTCACCGTGCTGGTTAATTTCCCAGACGACGCCCAAAGTGAACAGATGTCCACTTACTGGAAGCCACGGTGACGGTGAGCTGCTCCGATGTGAGCTGGGCGGCCGGGTCGCTCGGGGTGGACATCTGTGTGGAGGCGGACACGGCGTGCAGAGTCCTGTTCATGGCGCCCCGACCGCTGCCGCATCTCCGTGCGGGCCAGCCGTGCGAGCGACGGTGCGGGATGGAACCGCGCGTTTCGAGGAAACGAGCCGCTGCGCTGAGCGCGAGTCGTGGCCGCAGCGCCGCGTCCGGAGGAAACTCCGTGACGTCACACGCTGACCACCGGCACCTTGTACTGGACGCGCGGGGTCCGCCCTGGCCCCGCTCTTCCGAGCTCTTAACGCCACTCAGTCGCACAAACTACTACACAGTTCCAAGACTTTGCCTTGTCTTTCCTTTTGGGAAATGCATGTTTAGAAGGAATCGAAATCCTCACAGTGCATGCACACAAACATCACTGTTTTCTGGTACACGGACACACATCATCTAAAGGCGTGATTTCATCCGCGATTTGCACTCCATGTTGTGTCTTATCAGGCGCAGACCCGGGTTTTGCTAAAACAACATTCTGTTTTTCACAGTTAACCCTCAGCAGGCGAATAAAAAAATCACCCAGGGTTTACTAAGGAATATTCCTCACTAAACGTAGTCCTTGCCTGTGTTTTCTGTGTTCCAAAGACAAACCCCCAAGCTCGGCTGATAACACTCTTGGAGAAGTTTGGGAGCCGGCATTCCGGTGTGGGAGTCGCTGGTTGCTAAGGAGACGCTGGAGGTGCCGCTCTCCTGCTCTTCCTCTGCTTAGTCGGGGTTGTGCTGATTTAACCCGGTTAGTAAAACAGAGAGAGTTATCTTACAGAGGAGGGTCGTGAGCAGGGGCATAGCATCGTGTCTGGGACTGCGATAACAAAAATGTCAGGAAAAAGTGCTCTGAAGAGTTATCCACAAATACTGGGGGGGGGGGGGGGGTATTATGCTTGACTAAACCTGGGGGGGACCCCACCACCACCCCTCTTGTTATGCCTATCCACAGCGGGCCATGTCTTTGTCGATGTTCTTGGCTGTCATTGCTCCTAATCGCGTTGGGTAAAGGCGCGTGTAGTGATGGTACGTGCAACGCGGCGTGTAGGGGGCAGCTCGACTTGCGGGAATGACGCGTGGCAGAAGGGGAGGGGAATAAATATATTTAGTCTCTTATCCCCCCTCCCCCCCGCAACCCCCGCCACCTCACGGTTGGTCACTGTCATGTTTTGCATGTCGCTGCGTGTGCGATCCACGCTCCCTTGCGTTCACGCCTGCGGATTCCGTGCTGGCAAGAAGGAAACATGGTGGCGGGCGGGCGAGCTCGGAAGCTCCCGCGGCGGTACAAGCTGGCGATCGCCGCTGCGTTGACGATCCTGCTCATCCAGGGGCTGGTGGTGTGGAGCCTACGGAGCCTCGAGGACGGGCAGCTGGAGGTGGGTGCCGTGAACACCCTCGCCGTTTGCTTCTTGTCACCGCTACGCCGTTACTTGTCACCGTGTGGTTGACAGCCGCTCGCTGGGTCAGTATTGGCCACGTTTCTGCAAAGGATTGTGCCCGATCGTCATTTATGCATGCAGGAAGGTGTAATTCAACAGCCTAACGGGTGGCAACTTCCAAATGTCATGTAAAGGCATCCCGATCGCAGGTTGCGAATGTCTAGACGCCGCTTTCCGCCGTGGGAACCCTCTCGCTGCTTAGCTGGACGTACGTCGTTTAAGCAGACCTGTGGTAAAGAACGTATTGCTTTTTCGGATTCTGTGGCTGTGTTTAACCGCGCACTTATACAACAACCGCAGACTTGTTGGAGAAGCGCCTGTTCAGCTCGGGGTCCTGCGGTCTGCTTCTTGTTGGACAGTTATTGCCAGCAGTTTAACGGAGAAGCGTCGGGGAAGTTAGCCTAATAAGGGCTTTGGACATCGGTGTGGACAGTGTGTCCTCCTGCAACATTGAACCCCTCCTCGGGTATTCACCTGCCCCAGACTGCCCCTCCTTAGCTCAGCTGCCTAAGAGGAGGCTGTTAATCTTGCTGTCATTCGTCCAGTTGCAGCTGTGAATGTTGACACAGCAACTGTCAGACCCCAGGCAGCTTTGAAAGTGTCACATTTGTAACCCTTCACACATTTTTTTAACATATCATTATTAAATCATTTCAGCATTTGTAGCAGTACTGTTATTACAAATCCTTTCCCTTTTCTTAACCTTTTGCTACATACTATTTTCATAAAAGTCGGCATGTACAGCATTGTTTTTTTAATTTGTTGTTCATTGCGGTGCCTACAGAGCGCCTTTTTTGTCCAGTTGGGGTTATTTGTTAGGGGGGTGATATCTGTTTCATAATGAAGTGGCTGTAACGTGAGAACCGGGCACCTGAATTCCAACATTATGCCTCTGCCAACCACCTTGGGTGAGGGCACTCCTGACTGAAATGAGCATTGCAGGCCCTCGTCCTTTACAACTTCCCTTTTAAAGTGCGCACTCAAAACTGCGTCTGTGTGCCCATGCTCCTCATATTCCCACAGCCAGGCTCTGATAATCTCCTCATAGCACTGCTCCCATTTAGCCTCAGTTGGTTTCTGCAAAAAGCCTATAAACAATTTTAAATGTGCATTTCAGAAAATCCTTTCCTCCATATTCTGGGACTATCAATAAAGACTTAATTTTCAGAAACTGTAAACACCCATTCACAATTTAAGGTTTTTTCACCAAATAACTATTTTCAAACAGAATGCAGCTCAGCCGCCACCTTCTTCAGTCGTGACACCGCAACAGGCTTTCTGTGAGAATATCGTCTGTGCTGGTACTAAAAAAAAATCCAGGGTCATTACTTGGGATGAGAAAAAAGTTGCTGAGGAAAAGTTGTCATTTTTAGACTGTAGTTTGCTTTGTTGGAACAAGCTGAAGCTTGTCTCAGGAGGCCAGAAAAATCAGGGTGGAGCCAGCTGGAGAAACATGCTGGTGTGAAACTGTAGGGCTAAGCAGAACTCAAGGATGGTGGTGCCAGCAGGCATTTCAAGTCAGAATGGGCCCTCGCACAGACAAATGCACATTGAATTATTCATGATCCATGAACACTACCTGACAGTAGCCATACCTTCTACAATGGTATCCTTCACTGTACATGAGGACTATACATCTAGATAAGGTCAGGATCTTCTGTTTCGATGACACTGCCAAATCACAGCACAAAGGAGGGGCAGTTGAAACGTCCGTTTATCTACCCATAAACCCATCCTACATTCCATCCATCATTACCCAGTCCTTAGCCCATCTCAGACACACCGGACACAAAGGTAGAATCGAAACATACAACTAATGTTTGAACATGGCTTATTCAGTAAACGTTATTTTGCCTGTATTGTGATCTTCTGATTAACGTTATGCCGGAACTTAGCTTATAATAGCACCCAGAGCAGGTGCAGGAAGGTACCGCATTTACTCCGTACCGAAAAAGGAAGTCCAGTCCTACGTTCTGAGCAACTTGATAGGTTTGCTGTGTCACATATTTGTGTTGTTCGGAGGTGGAACCAAACCCTGTAATTACCATTCCATTGTCCCCTTTACTGTGGAAACACACTGGTGCACAGCTGCTTGTGGTGTGCTGTTTGTTCTTCAGATGGCAATGGGGGACATGGTGCTAATGTTATATTTTGGGATGGAGGTTATTGGTTTCCTTCAAATTTTGTTGTTTTTTTATATGGTACTTGGTATTCCAGATGCTTGGTTATATTTCCATGGTTTAAAGTATAACCAGAGCAGAAATGGGAAGTTTTAAGCAAGGGGGAATAAAACACTTGAAAAAATATATATATAGGAGAATTAAGGAAAAGTGGAATCATGAAATTGATGTCTGGGTGCAATTTCTGGTAATAAAATCCAATATTATGCCTGAGTAAGAAGTGCTGAATCAAAATTAGGTGAATTAGCAACAACTGAGACACCAAAGTAAATAGAATGAAAGCGTTCTAAATTGAGCAGGGGTGTGGGGGTGAATCTGAGCAAACTTTTCCTATCAGTAAAAGGGGTAATTAATGGCTTAGTGTTCCAGGGACGGCTGGGATGGATGCTGATGAGGCCGTTTCACCCCGGCACCCAACAGCCATCTAACTGGAGAGCATGGCAGCCCTCCAGCTCCACTTGCTGCCTACTTCAGAGTTAGCAGCAATTGCTTTGTTGAGAGGTCACCGGGCACAATGTCCTGTATGTACATCTGGGTTGTTATTTAATCTCTGTGTATATTTACCGGTCTATCTGCTCTCTATGCCTTTCCTTCTGCATACGTGTCTGACCCCTCTTTGGTCATGTTTGTGTTACCATGGAGGGATTGGGGTTTCTTAAGGTCTCCCCACAATGAATCATTTGCAGTCATTATGCATCTTTCTGTTTTTATTCACTGGACTGTGTCCTTCCCAGCTTAATTCACAGGGATTTTTCCCCTCTCAGAAGCTGCTAAAAATAGCTTAAACAGGATGAAAAGAGTAAACATAGTAAACAAAATTTTGCCTTTTGGTTCCTATGCAGGATATTTGTTTAAAAAAAACAAACAAATGAATCACCGTAATACGTCAAGATGGCCATTTCATATATTTCCGTTAAAAGCCTATGTTCATTGTCAGAAGAAGAGAATTTGAGTTTTTTTTTTTTGTGTTCCCCCTTTCCTTCCTCCACCCAACACCAGAGGAAACACCGGCGGTCAAAACTCCCAGACAGCAACAGTCAAGATCCAAAGAAGGATACAGGACCGACAACAGCCAACACCCTGAGACGGGGTACAAAGCGCCGCAATCAGCCATCTCCAAGGCCAAGGGGTCCTCAAGGGGGTGGAGCTTCAGAAGGAGGAACTCTTTATGTCCCCTCTAGCAGACACAATTACACTAAGGAGAAGGGAGGGGAGCGGTTGGGCAGGGTGCTGCCTGCGATTTTGGGTGAGGTAGGCAGCGTAGGAGATGCGCCAGTAGCCCGTGGCCCCGATGGTGACTACATGCCCAAGTGCGAGATCAAAGGCAAAGATGCACTTTCGGCTTTGCACCGTGCTCGCTCACTCCAGTGCCGGCAAGAGATCGCCAACATCGTCTGTCTGCACCAGGCCAACCGGCTCATGCCGCAGTCACTCCCCCAGTTCTGCCAGCATCATGGTATGTGTGATGTGGCCTGTGGACAGGGGGCTTTTATGGGACTGAAACAGCTGTAGCATCACACCTTACAACACTGTCATGCTGTAACAGGAAGTAAACCAGAAGAACAGGTTTAAAAGTGTGCTCTGTACTGGACAGATGCTGCAGGCTTGTCAGATGCTGCTCTGCTGGGAGAAGGTCTTGATGGAGACCTGGGAGGTGGGTCTGACCTGTCCAAGGTGAAAAACCCAGTGCGCGTGGCTTTTATGCTGGTGGTCCATGGCCGTGCCATCCGGCAGCTAAAACGCCTCATTAAAGCCATTTACCACCGGGACCACTACTACTATATTCATGTTGACAAGGTGGGCAATGCAACCAGGTGCTTAATCCCATTAGTCTCATGTTTGCATGTCATGCTGTGCATTGTAAATACAAGCCCAAGAGGACTTCCTTCCTGTACATCTACTCGTGGAAAAGTTGTCCTCTTGCCTCTACATCTAAATTTCAGTCGGTTTTTAAACTGATCCTAATCACTGTTCTTAAATAACTCCCCTTATAATGGCAGCGCTCCAACTACTTGCATCATGAAGTACAAGAGATTGCTCGGCAGTACAGCAACATGCGTGTGACCCCCTGGCGCATGGTGACCATTTGGGGTGGTGTCAGTCTGCTGAAGACTTACCTGTGTAGCATGCAGGACCTCCTCTCCATGGTGGAATGGAAGTGGGACTTCTTTATCAATCTCAGCGCCACAGACTTCCCCACCAGGTGCCTAGCTCCGCCTCCCATGGACAGGTGCAAATAGCCATCAGTTAGCCTTTCTTAGTCTGGAAAGTAACAAAGCTAAGCAAAGGAAGTCTTGTTTCTGTCTGTTACTGCAGTAATAGGTACTCCTTTTCATGTAAGTAATTAGCTTCATCTTGGTCATGCATTTCTCAGACAAGTTTGTTTCTTATTTGTCATTTGTTTAGCTACACTTTTTTTAACACTTATAAAATTGTGTGATAATGGTTTTTGTAGATTGAGCCTAGTCCTTGAACAATTCTGAGGTGAAAATTGAATAACCCACTCCTGATGATAGTTGATGTCAATTCTGGCCATGGGAAGATGGCTTATTAGCACTATATAATTTCCTTTTGTTTCTAATGTGATTGCAAATTTGGCTCATTTGGCTGCTTTTTCTTCTCTGAGCAGGACCAATGAGGAACTGGTGGAATTTCTCTCCCAGCAAAGAGATAAAAATTTCCTTAAGTCTCATGGAAGGGAAAATACAAGGTAGTGAACATTCTTACTTTCATATCCTTTATACAGAGAAATTTAAATTATTAATGTTATGAAAAAACTGAAGTTTTTGTATAAGACAATAGCTGTGTTCCCATAGAAACACTACTTGCTCACATGGTAAAACTGTTTTTATTCCCATACTGAAAATAGCAATGTCAGTGTAAAAAATGGGATTGGGATACAGCACATAACGTACACCAAAAAAAGCGCTGGAATGCAATAACAAACCGACCAAAAACAATCTACTGCAAATAAATGATAAAACACAGCAAAATATAGTGTCTCTTTCAGAAGCACTTCATAACATCCAACTTCTGTTACAATATTATAACCATTCTTTCCCATTTTCTGCTTGGATCAGCAGAATGCTTTACACTCTTATCATTTTGCCTAATCCTGTTTTATACAGTAGATTAAAACTGAACACAAAATGCAGAAAATTAAAACCACGTCAGACAAACATTGATTAAAGCTATACACGAGGCATGGACTGAGCATCCCAAACAGTGGATATACGTCTTCATCTAAAACTGGGCTGGAATTAATTTATCTATAGCGCTGCTAAAAAAAAAATGGGGGGGGGGAGTGGTTTCCAGCTCTGATGCCCCCCGCCTCACTGTGTTGTCTTTCTTCTCCTGGGCCAGATTCATAAAGAAACAGGGCCTGGACCGCCTTTTCCATGAGTGCGACTCCCACATGTGGCGGTTAGGTGAGCGAAAAATCCCTCCGGGGCTGGAAGTGTCAGGAGGATCTGACTGGTTTGCCCTCTCACGCCGCTTTGTGGAGTATGTGGTCCACTCACAGGACCCCCTCATGTCCGGGCTGAAGCAGTTCTACAGCTACGCTCTGCTACCAGCTGAGGTACACCAGGCACTTCTCAAACAGATGTGCAATGAAATTTGAAACCTCCTAGTTTTACAATTCATTCATCTCAATCTTTTCTCACAAGCTATCCAGAAGTGAAACTAACATTCCTCCCCTCAGTCATTCTTCCACACTGTCCTGGGGAACAGCCACCTGTGTGATACGCTGGTGGACAACAACCTGCGCGTCACCAACTGGAACCGCAAGCTTGGGTGCAAGTGCCAGTACAAGCACATTGTGGACTGGTGTGGCTGCTCGCCTAATGACTTCAAGCCTGCTGACCTGGTGCGCATCCAGGTGAGGCAGGGGGCAGTCAGGTTGTACTACTTTTGAGCTTGGATTTTAGGAATTAGTAGTCTGTCAATACAATGGCTTATTTTTGTGTAGAAAAAGAAATGTCATTCTACAAAGCAACTCCAGTTCTGTTTTCATCCTCTTTGTTTTAGCAACTGACCCGGCCCACCTTCTTTGCCCGCAAATTTGAGTCCACAGTTAACCAGGAGGCCATCAACATCCTGGATACCCACCTCTATGGGCACTATCCCCCTGGGACCCCCGCGCTTAAGGCCTACTGGGAGAGCCTGTTTGAGCAGGCAGATGATATGAACTCTCTAAGTGATGTTGCACTCACTGCTTATGCCTCCTTCTTCCGCCTGGGCCTCCGGAGCCTGGAGGCAGCCCAGGGCAGCAGCAATAGTTGCAGGTTGGGCACCTAGACTGGATTAGTTGCTTCAAGTAAGGTCTCAGGAAGTACAACAGTCTTAGGAACGAAGGACTAAAGGCTTAAATCTGAGAAGATACTCATATTCTGGTATAATTATTAACTTGAATATTTTACTGAAACAAGTTATGTACTCGAGAGAGCAGTACCATACCAGGGGATGCTTTTCTCCAAAGCAACCTACTGATCACCTGCTGCTAGAACAAAATTAGATTTTATTCTAGATTAACAGCATCAGGTTCTGAATTTCACTCAAATTTTTCAAATGCTGACTGCAGGCTGAAATGCCACTTGCTGTTACAGGTACGAGCCCATTGGCCATCCGGTGTCCGTGCATCTCTATTTCTATGATGACCGTTTCCAGGGGTACCTGGTAAGGCAAGAGGTACAGGCCACAGAGACAGGGGCACGGGAGACACTGGAGGTGTGGGCAGTGCCCCAGGTCACACTGCAGCTGGAGAACAACATGAGAGAGTTTGAACGTCTGAAAAACCTGGAGGTGCGATGCTTGGGCAGTGAAGGGCAATGTAGTCAGTCCATGATAAAACACTTGACTAAAAGTCTGTTGCTGCAAGTGACAGGTGGTAAGGTCTACCGTCATATACATTTTGTTGTATTTGTATGCCATTATTCAACTTATATGCTTCTGCTACTCTTGTACAAAAGGCTCTTTTGACAAAAGTATCTGCTAAACAAATGAATTTAGACTGAAACAAATTTACTCTATCCAGCTGATGCTTTTCTTCAAAGCAACTTACAGTGATTTACCCATTTATACAACTGGGTAATGTTTACTGTATCAGCTCAGGGCAATTATGCTGCTCTGGGGTACTAAAGGAGCATGCAAAATTCAAATCTAGGTGCGTTGAGTGCACGGTGGGAAGTCACCTGCTGTCCCAATCTGAGTCACTAATTACACAATAAATGTATATGGCCAAGTTATAGTGTTTGGGTAAAATATACATTTTAAATACAACAACATGTGTTTCTAAAATGAAGCAAGCCTGGCAATAAAGCCTATATTTGTCTTTCTGGTGTCAGGTGGGGACAGAATGGGACCCAAAGGAAAGAATATTCAGGAACTTTGGTGGCATCTTGGGGCCTCTGGATGAGCCGATAGCAATGCAGAAATGGGCAAGGGGGCCCAATTTGACTGCAACTGTTGTTTGGCTCGATCCATCACATACGGTGGTGGCCTCTTATGACATCAATGTGGACCATGAAGCAGAGTTCACGCACTACAAGCCAGTTCTGCAGCACCCCTTGCAGCCTGGAGGTTGGACAGTGCAGCTGCTGCGACAACAGGAGCGTGTGGCTGAAGTCCGGTTCCTTGTTGTGCCACTGGCGTTCATGAGGAGACAAGCGCTGCACAAAGGTGAGTTTAGACCCCAGCTCACAATTATCTGGCAGTCACCAGCAGTGTTTATCAGATGTATTTTACTCAATCTAAATGTATGGCATTAACCCCCCCTGACTTTCTTGGATTCTCATCCCCAGAAGACAACGGCTGGCTACTTCTTGGCACGTCTGGAAACCCAAACCTGGAGGGACAGGGTCTCCAGCAGGTCCCCCAGGGAGAGTTTGTTTTGAAGGAGGCCCAAAGGAGACTGCATCAGGCAGGGAGGCCAGCGGAAGACTGGGTGGACAGTGTTGTTGGAGTTTTCTGGGTGACTGGTGACATCTGTGCCACAAAGCCCTCACCCTGCCCAACCCTGGGACCCTGTTCCCAGTCCACTTGGAGCTCCCTGTCTCCTGACCCCAAATCTGAACTTGGACCTGTCAAGAGCAATGGGCGGATTAGGTAGCGCCCATTATAAATAGAATGCCTTTGTTTGAAAAAGTGGAGATGAATCTTTCACCTTAAAGTGGCTCCAGGGAAAAGGAGGTTAAATTCTCTTCAGGCCTACATGCTGACAGACATCCCATTTACCAAGGAACATGGAACTCTACTGCCAAAACTCTGCCACTAAGATCCAGTTTTGCACAGATTTAGAGATATTTTTTCCTAAGTTAACTTGTGTTTCATTGTTTACTATGCATGGGTCTGAAGTTTAAACTTGAACTGAGCAAACTTATAAAGTCATGCAATGTTGTTTTATTATAAATAAGGAGGTTCCAAATTTGGCCTTTAAGTGTACCAGTGCAGTGAATTGAACAACGTACAAGTGGGTTTCCCCTGGGTACTTTATTCTGTTTTTTTAAATGTGAAAGTACAGTTATTTGCCAGAACTTAATTTGAATGTTTTGCAGCAAAATCCCTTGCGGTTTGCTATGTGCATCAGCAAACGAAGAAAAGTAACCTTTATCTCCTTGGGTGGTTGCTTCAGTGAAGCATTTATTAGTACAATGCATACATGTGTCTGTATGTATATCACAGGTTTTCGTAATGAATATGGATATTTTTGTATTTATAGCATGGAACAAAAAACATCCTTCAATGGGTAAAAAAAGAAGACCCTCAGTCAGTCTGTCCCGAGAAATTCATCTTCTTGTTTAATCCAGCATATAAAAGCTCAGTGTGAAATTACATAAGCGTTGTAGTCATGCGAGACTGAACAAACAGATGCATTAATGAAACTTAATGCTAAACTGGCGCGAGAAGGCACAGTGTATTTCAATGAAAGTGAAACAAGATCCCTGCTGACATAATAAAACACCAAGTAATGACAAAAGACAACATTTCGTAGCACCTGTTTTTCTCCCCCAGTTTACCTAAAGGCACAATTTGGCCTGTATTTCCATTCATTAACGTGGATCTGTATTCATGGCTTAATATCCTTTAAGGCGTTCATTCTGTGAAATATTTGAGACTCAGCTGTACTAACAGCCCAAGCGGCCTTTTTTTGTGCTCCGTACAGGATGTGATCACAAAGTAAATTAAAAAAACTGATATGTTTACAGGCCAGAGAAAACAACAGGAGAGAGAGAGAGAGAGAGAGAGAGAGAGAGACGTGCTCGGCCGATGTACACAGCGAGAACCTGCATGAGAATGTCTTTTTTTTTTTCTTTTACAAACGTAATAGTGTTATAAAACTGACTGTTCCGCGCAATAGGTTTAAACATAAGTTTACTTTGTCTGCTTTTGGAATATGCCTGACTGCTATGTTTAATGCGCTTTTTTGTATTGAAGTATATTTTCTAACGGTCCCTCCAGCCGCGTTATCCCAGCGAAGGTCGCAATAGCTGACCGTTAGCATGAAACAACACTCAGAATGGAACGCCAATCCATCACGGCAGGAATTTCTCATGGTTTAGCATATAGTTTAATAACTTGTCTATACTGCGTAACTTTTTAAATAGAAATGCCAGAAAAAAAACAAGTGTTGCTTACTTACAACTTTGTCGCCTACCCTCGAGGTTTCCTTCTGACAGGGAAAAAACTTCCTTCCTCAAAATTTGGTGCCACTTCACATCCATCGTCATTACACCACATTAAAACTGTTGTTTGTCTGACGTGTGGTTTAATGGTGTTAGGCCCTCGGGTTCTGGAGTGAGGAATCGCGAAAGCTGCTCCTTATTCGCGCCATGTTTGTCCCATGCGTTGCCTTCACTAACACGGGCACTGGGTCGAGCGTCGCAGCACGATCGTTGACTAATTACACAGCGCGGACCCTGAGTCGCGGTGGCACTCTGGCATTTTCCCAGAATCCTCTTAGCTGTGCATTTACATAAACTGGCGCAACAACGAATCATACACAAACATTAAAACTTAAGCGTAACCAAACAATATACACAACATGACTATTATATTACATTAGCGTGAGAGCGCCGTTAAACATCATAAAAAGAGAAGAGCTCCGCCTACTAACAACTGTTCTTCTTTCGTGTGCGTATGAACCTATACCCAGTGTCCATTTTACCGTTACGCCGACAGCTGCTGTTAATACTGAAGCAGGCTGGATTTTAAGCGGTGCTTCGTGGCAGCTCGATCCATTTTCGTGGCTCTGAGGCTGACAGTCACAGCCAAGGTTAAAACCAAGACTCCAGTTTCTCGCAGGACCACAAGATGGCAGGATCACCACATATTCTGGGGGGCGAGGGGCTGAAATCAGTCGAGTTCACCTTCGGATGTCGTCGTTTATTTCTGAATAATAGGTTGAGAACACTGGACGCTAACAGGGCATCTTTGTGTGGTAGATGGGGATTGTTTTTTGTATTTTATGCTTAAAAACAATACGACCTCTATTGTCTATACCCGGGATAGGTAAGTAGAGGGGATTTAAATGAGCGCAGTACGCGCTATAAAGTCATTTCATTTGTCGTCTCCAATCTCAGCAAGACCTTTCAAGGTAAGATGGAAAACATTGTGCCACGTATTAAAAAAGTGTGACCGATTGTTTCCCCAGAACTGTCACTGTAAATGAAAGAATCTTCCAAATGCTCTTTTCTTCCCCCATGTACCTTGCATGCTTTAGTTGAAGCAATTATTTCATCACTTCGGTCCTGAATCCGCCCTGCACTTTTACAGAATTATTACTCTTCGGACACAATGAGGAAGCGGTTTCACTACAGCTATTATTCCTACGGTTAAAATGTAGCGAATACTAGGGAAAAAGCAACAACCGGGCACCGGCCTGTTGTGAGTCCTGTTTCCATTTTTCATTCCGTTATGTTTAGCTGCAGTTTTTTTGGTGAAAATGTTTTATCTTGGACTTGCGCGGGCCCAGGGAGGGGGGCGTGGGCGGGGCTTCGCTCAGCCCCTCAGCCCCGTGCTTCGCGGCACAAAGTGACAGCGAAGCCCAGCCAAGTCGCCCGCTGCTGCGCAAGAAAGGGACGCGCCAGCTGCAGCACTTTTAAACAGCACTTCTCTGGCGAAGAACATCAGCTCTGCCATTAAGTTTCTCTCTGGCATCCTCCCCTCGAAAGAAGAGTTGGGCAGCTGGGAGCAGAGCGCGGAGAACATGAGCGTGTCCGTCGGCAGCGGCAGCGGAGACGAGCTCCGGCCCAGGCTCTGTGTTCTGGAGAAGGGCTCCAACGGCTATGGCTTCCATCTCCATGGGGAGAAGGGCAAGGCGGGACAGTTCATCCGGCTGGTGGAGCCCGAGTCTCCCGCGGAAGCGTCGGGACTCCGCGCCGGGGACCGTCTGGTGTTCGTGAACGACGAGTGCGTGGAGTACGACGGCCACCAGCACGTCGTGTCGCGGATACGAGCCACGGCGGGTCCGCTGGAGCTCATCGTCGTGGACCCGGAGACGGACGAGCTGCTGCGGAGCCGCGGCATCACATGCCTCAAGGAGTTTGTGACAGAGGGCATCCCTCCTCCGAGCGAAGAGCCCGGCGATACTGCGGCCAGAGAAAGTCCGAGGGAGGCGAGTCCGGTCCTGGAGGAAAGCATGGGGATCCCTCTGGAGAAGAAACTGAGTGCCGGCTCTGACGAGGTGAGTGGGGTCCACAGACACGTGCTTTCAAAGTGTTCTTATACTTTATATTCATGTTTATAGACGTGCCCACGACGTGCGCCTCCAGTGTTCAAGTGCGTCTAGATTGTTGCGCCAGTATTAATACACGATTTAGCTGAACCGTTGGTAAAATATTTTTGGCTCCCCTGACAAGTTGTTAGGCCACCGGTTAGATTCACCAACTCCCTTTTCAGTGGCGCATCGAGGTCAAGATGAGAGGAGAGGATTAGTTTTCAGCGAAAAGATGACTGCAAATGAAACCAAGTGAAGCAGTTACGGCCTTTTTTTCCTGTTTCACAGGTGTCACACCTCGCAAACGTATTTTTGTTTGGTTTGAGAAGCTTCCATCAGCTCTTGTTGCTGCCTGTTACTCACCCTTTCGCAACAGAAAGTTCCTATGACGGAGTTTGGAGATCAGCTGCACGGCACCCTGGGTTTCAGGGAATTCTCAAGCGCTGAGCTTACAGGAGTCTACAGTGTACAGTGGGGCTACAGAAGGGAAGGAAAACTGACACTGGGTTAAGCTGCACACTGTTTATGAAGATTATTTTGTGCGGTGGGGAAACAGTGGCAGAGCAAGTAGCACTGCCATTTTGCAGCATCTGGGTTATTTGGGCAAGGCTTCCAATTCAAGTCAGTTTATGTGAAGTCTGCAGATTCTCACCATATCTGTGTGTTTCCTGCTCTCGTTTCCTCATACAGTCCAAAGACATGCATTTCAGGGTAACTGGTTTCTCACAAATAGCATAGGTGTGTGTGTGTGTGTGTGTGTGTGTGTGTGTGTGTGTGTGTGTGTAGCCACTCTGCTTTGGACTGGTGTCCTATCCAGGGTGTGGTTTCATAGCCCAGCCCAAGGTCTTCTGTGATAGGCTCTGGACTGCCATGGTCCTAACCAGGATACTGAGGTTAATAATAATGAATGGATGGGTAGTTTGCATAGCCATTATAAGAGGAATGTGGTCACTCAAACTGTACATTAATATATGTGATTCATAAATGACAATTAACTAAGGAACTTTACCAAGGCTGCTATCAATAGCATCTGCAGTTAGGGCAATATATTATATAAAATAGGATTAGTGTAATACAGGACACAAAAAATGTGTTGTTGAGAACTCCTAACCACTGACATTTCTGAGGTTGTTGAATCTCATTCCTGGCTGCTTCTTGTTTCAGCAATCCTGTTGCTCCATTCTGATTTCCCTTGATCCCAAAATTATAAAACCCTTTTCACTTCTCCAGAGTTTCATAATCCCATCCGATAATATTTCTCACTCCTCAGATTTTACTCTGAGGCACAAAGATGCTCATGTACAACCCTTTGGAGGAAAGTGGACAAATTAACTCTTGAAAATGAAAGTAAGTCTCATAAAAAGGCCAGTATAATACAACTATAAATGTATAAATGTTCTATTTGGTTTAGTTGTGATATGTTTTGTAATACTTCAGTTTTCTAAGTGAAGTTAGAGGGAGAATTAACATATTTCAGGAAAGGCATGTGAAATTTTCGAAAGTGAGCAGCATTCAAATAATAGAATACACCACATTAAATAGCAATAAGCTGTTGTGCATTAGAGGAGAAGATGCTCAGCCTCGTAGGACGCCTTATTGAGGCTGCGGTATTGGATTCAATGTTTCTCACTGTTGTGTAACATTTCAGTCCCACATTTGTTGTTTGGTCTGACTGAGCTGTCAAAGGGAGGAAGCTGTTTCTTATTCCCTTATGTTTAACAATGTACTCTTATCCCTGAAATGCATAACAATCTAACCACGCTTATCTCAATGCTGGCCTGACGAATGTGTTACCGGGGACTTTGGCTCTCCCAGCCAGGTCCCCAGAGACATTTTGAGCACATCTAAGAAGTTTGTCCTGCTAAACCCTTCATTTCCCTATCTTTTCTGGGCAAAGCTTTTGTGTTTACATCCTGTTTAGTCATGTGAAGCCTCAGAATGAGGCCCTGGGGCAGCCGAAAACAACCTTATAGTACGCAAGTTGAGGTGCTTCTCTAGATCTTGATGAAACAGGCTGTTTGCTGCAGCTCTTGTAGATGTTAACAAGCCCAAGGCCAACACATGTGCAGACAACTTGTCAGACAGAAATTTGTTTCATGTCTCTTGCAAGCAAGCAGGAAGTCTTGTCCCTACACTTGTTTGTCATTAGGCAACATTTACGATTAATAGACTTCCCTGTAACTCAGTTCACAAACATGTGGACAGCAGCAGTCAGCCTTTTCCTCTGAAGACAGTGAGTTTTTTGGGAATTGGGACCGCCTACCCTCACATTTGACTTTAAGCCCCACCTGGATGCAATTCTTGCAGTTAATTTGCACTTCATGCATTATATAACCTGGGCTTGGGATTTAAACACTATGCCACCTGCTGAGCTAAGCGGAGGTAACACGTTGTAGTGAAGAAACAAATCATTAACAGCACTGAAATATGAAAAACCGCCTGTAATTTTTCCCCACACTGCTTTGTCTGTTCTTAAGCGTATTCCAGGATAACAGCAGCTCTGCTTTTTCCTCTGCCCACTGTGTCTGGCTTCATCCCAGGAAGGGCGTAATCGTAACTACTACAGTTTTTGCACAGAAAGTTGGGAGCCTAAACAGCCTTCCGCAGTTCTGGTGATTTTTTTTTTAAAAAACACAGACGTCAGAAGGGAAGACAGAACAAAAAAAGGTCCTTTTACAAGTTAATTTTGTAGGTTTTGTTATACAGGTACAGCACTGTACAGTCTTTCTGAGCTTTGAAGTGAAGCGCAGTACGTTATGATCACATTTAATTGGTGGAGAAGGCTTGCGATGGCTTCATTTTATGATGGTTAGGTTTTATGAGAGGCGCATTCTTCTGGTACAGCACTAGCCAGCAAATAGTAGCAATAATCTTCCTCAGCTCCAGGCCGAAGTATAGGATGACGATGTGAATGCTGATGTTTGTAATCCATTCTGAACGAATCCCTGTGTTCATGACTGCGTTTATAATGGAACGCAAGTCTTTTCTGTGAAACGGGATCCTTCACAGCCCAGTAAGTTAATGTTGGGGTTGAAACCGAAGTGGGCTTCCTGTCTCAGGTGGCAGCATGCTGGAGGTAGAAGCCAGAGCAACTAAGACACGGATGAAACCTCTCAGAATGTTCCAGCAGATTTGAAACATTCAAATCAAATTCCACTGATATCTAAATGATGAAAGGCGTAGCCATCCCGAAGTCTGTTGCCGGCAGTGGAGCATGCAGTGCAGTCTGTTCATAAGGGTTATTGTTTTTTAATGAGTTACCACATGCCTGGGCCTTTCGTCAGTGTTTCAATGTCTTCAGGCACTTACTACACAATGAGACAGATAAGACACTGTGTCCAAATTGCTCCAGCTGCACAAATGGGTAAAAAAAACCATTAAAAGTTCTGATAAAAGCCTCTCTAAGAAACAAAGTCATGTAGTGCTGCAAGAAAGCAACACTAAATGTGAGATTTTACATGAAAGTCACATGTCTGGTGTCTCCACTTGGTCTTCTGTGCCTCCAGACAGCTTCCAGGCTTTCCAATCCAAAGGCTGATAGCATGGAGGTTGTTTCCTCATACTGCAGTACATTAAAAAAGGCCACTTTCTTACAACATCTTCCTGCCTTTGTCTGTTTAGCTAGTTACAGAGGCTACATTCGGCCAAACCACCACCCCTACTGAGAGACACTGATGCAGCCTAACGCTGGAGGACATAGAGCCATGGGGCAAAGGTGACAACGATCTTAGTGATCCTCGGGAAAATCTGGCTCCGTTCTTTCAGCACCTTCGCCATATTTAAATTTAACAGTAATTTAAAAGCTGAATTAAAACTGGAAAATATAACTGTAGAAATTCATAGGAAAACCCCAACTCTGGATTTACACAAAGGTTTTTAGAAAACCTTGAAGAGCCGAAGAAGTGACATTTTGTTTTCTTATTTTAAATTTAAAATTTCTACTTCTAATCATTCAGAAGTGATCACAGTAAATTAACACCCAGGTTTTTAAAATGCTGCTCAATGGTGCTGCGGTTGTTTGTGACAGAAATAAAATCCTATTGCCCTGTACAGTTGTGATTTTGAAAAAGAAGTAGACTGACAGAGGTTACGGTCTTTATACCTTCTGCCATGTTTAAGCAGAAAAAGCTGAGCACAGTTGAGTGAGGAAAGGGATTTTTAAGCTATTTTCTAATTTTATTACCAGGTTTTACTGTGTTTTTGTGCACATGTGTACGCGATAGAGAGGGAGAGAGAAAGAAGTAGAGACAAACACAGAAAGTTTGGGAATCGCCCTTTCCTCTGTTCTCTGTTTTTTGGAGCTTTGTGTTCTAGAGGAAGTAGTCTACATAAGAAGGCGGAGGTGTGTCGAGTCAGACTGAGAAGGCGCAAGCATGTGACTGGTTTTATTGTATTTAAATTTGGGGTCCTGGACGCATGTTCTGTGTGGTGTGCATCTGCATGGATCTATATCTGTAAGAAGTCATCTCAGGTGATAGGTGAGCAGCAATTATAGTGAGCTGGAGGTGGTCTAGACTCGTTGGGCTTTGTCTAAATCCAGCTTTGGCTGCATTTAGAATGCCTTGAAGCAGTGCAAAAAAGTGAAACAAACAGGCCAGCTACAGAAAAAGAAAGCAAAATTTGACCTAATAAAACCTTATTACTCCATTTGAACTGTGATACTTGTTTCACAGTGAGTTTAAATGGGGCTTAAACTGGGGTGTGGAGTTAGGTAGCGCTATAGTCAAGGCTCTCAAATTTTAAATATGAAACATGAAGACAAACTGAGTGGGCAGGCAAATAAAAAGGAGGGTGAGACTTCTGGCCTTCTGCAGAGCAGCACAGGTCTGTGCTGCAATGAGGAAAAGCTTGGGGTGGGGTTCATAGGCCAACTTCCTGACCTGTCAGGTCCTTGTCTATGCTGAGCTGAAGAGGATGGACCATCGGTTTATCTTAAAGTCGAAACTGAAGTGAGGATGAAGTCTTACAACGTAACATGTTCCAGTTAGATTATTATTTTAGTGTTGTTCTACTATGTTATGTGTGTCTGAATGGGTTGCTTTCGTGTTGAATTTCCTGTATGTAAACATACTTGGGCAATAAAATGTTGCCTTGTCTTTTTTTTATCCTATCATCTCCACCAGAAGTGTGCACAATCCCTTGCTGTTAATGACGAAATTATGCTTCGGAAGTCTTAATGCCTGACTGAGCCTGAGTTAGCAGCATGCCATCGTCCTTATTACGTAAGAGTAAGATCTGGAGATTAAAGTTCATACTGACTGCAGAAGTTGCTTGATAGGTAAAAAGAAGCGAGCTGGAGTTGGAGGGTGCTGAGGCTAGCTGTGGTTTTCCGGCCTTGTCAACTAGCTTGCCGCTTTCAAATTCTGTTACTATGGAAACAACAATAAGTTTCAAGGGGAAGGAAGTGGTGCAAAGGGGGGGAGGTTTGTTGCTGAAGGCAGCATGCACGTTTCTATTATGAGAATTACGCATCTCCTCAAAATGCATAGTTCAATTCTTGGTAGTACTTCATCGCACTGTAAATTTGTTTGCACAGGACAGTCACAGACTCACTCCACGAGGAAGTCAGTCTGCATGCTGACTTTGGATTTGTGCCACCCTATGAATCTGCTCACATCTTTCCCTTGGGTTTTTGCTTGGTCTTTATTTTAGCCAGTGTTTGGCTACCCTCTGAACTTTGTCTTCTTTCCTGCCCTCTTTACTCTTCAGAGAGAACTGTGACATGGTATACCCTTTTGCTGGAGCAGATGTGTCACGGGTGGATCTAAGAATTTCCAAAATGAGTAACAAAGCACTGGGAACATAAAAATGTTTCCTTATGAATAAGCAAATGAATAGCTAACTTTGTCTTGGGTCTGAAATAACTTGCGTTAATTAAACAAGTACATTTATAAGCAATATAAAAATGAATCATTTTAATTTTAACATTTTTTAATATCGTCTTTAATGGTAAAGTTAAATATCAAACCTAAATTTAGACTGAAATGCTTAGCTGGCCCGAGAAGGTCTGCTTATTTTGCCCATCCACAAAACTGAGATTTTTCTTAGGATCCTGGGGGCTTCTCCAAGATGCTAATGACTGCGAACAAGGCTGAGTGCTGGGATGCTGGGGTCTTAGTGCTGGTGTTGACAAACCCTGTCCTCAGCAAACTGTGACAGTTTCATAGACTGGACTGCACATGACAAACTCATGGGCTGGGCTGCTATTTGTTTAGAGAAGGTACAACTCATGGAACTGAACCCGCAGTTCAGACAAGAGGAAATGGAATATTTGATTTATGGAATAAGACACAAAACCAAAAACAGATTATGTAATATGAGTAACACGGAATGGAAATAGCATTGAATGGAAAACAGGGAAGAGAGCATAGAATTTAGGGAATTTTGTGAAAGAGCACAGAACACAGAAAGCAGACTAGAGCAGAGCCTAGGATGCATGGAAGACCAAAAGGTTTGAACACAGTACTAAAACAAATATGGCTGATATTAGCAGGACAAAATACCACTGGAAAAAAAACAAAACAGATTCGCAAATGTTTCTGTGCTGCACAGTTTAGGTATTGGTTCAACATTGTGGATAAATTGGGCAGCTATTTCTGATGGTGCCTCTGTGGGACGGAAACAGAGCCACTGTCCTGTCCTGTCCTCTAAGGGTACTTTGCAGGAGGTCTCTGAGAATTTCCTCCCCTGGAAGTGCCATTTCCTTCAAATGTGACTGTTTCCTGCTTTTGGGACCCTGAATGAATGATGATCAGGTGACGAGGACAACGTTTTTACTGCAGCATGCATCAGCATAATGCTGACAAGGTAGGGCAGGTATGTGTGACTGCCAGTGTCATGTTTGTGGGGATAGCAAAACGCATGCTCGTGTCGAAGGGGTGAGAACGCAGCTGTCACTGTACTGCTAGACCTGTCACTATGAGCTAAGGCTGCCACCTATCTGGTGTAAACATTGGTGCTAAAATTTTGTTTTCACTTCTCTTTTGTATCTTCTGTTGTTATTTTGCTTGTGGGACACACCCACATGTGCTGCAAAACTTTGCTAAATCTGTGAACAGCACTGAAGCAACTGCAGCCACAGGCAAGTAGGTTCTCTCAATAATAATAATGATAATAATAATAAATGTATTACTATTATGCTTTTACATTCACTTGTGCCCAAAAGTTACAAAGACAGAGCAAAGTCTGGTGATTGACAGCTATGTAGACAGGGTTTTCACCATATTTTCAATACTTGGTAAATAACCTTTATGCCTGGAAAATTCAAACTAGTTATTATGAAGTACAAGACTGTGATTCCACATCTTGACTTTGTTTTATGTTGGTTTTCACCGCTTTTGAGTTTGTAGAACATCAAACCACAATTTGTGAGATTAAACAAGTCTAAACAAAAACAAAAAAAAGTCTAAAAGTTTGTGCAATCCATTCCGCAATGACATTAGTGAAGTCCCATTAAAGTTACACATTAACCACCTGCTATAATGAGGATTTTTGCATCTTCTTTGCTGCCCACTGCACTTTATGTGGCTGGAAAAACAGGTTTTGATGGTGCTGAATGTCAGCTACTCTGCATTGAGTTGTGTTCTCCACATAAAAAGACAATAATTGTCATTTTACCTGGGACAAACTGGCCAGTTTGCACCTCGTTCTTGTGCTGGGACCTCATCTGTTCCAGTTATGCAGGTCAGCAGGCCAGTCAATCCTAGGGGTCCCACGCATACGGGTAGGGTGGTCCTGGGTAGCTGGAGCTGCGTGAATGGCAACAGAAACAAGGAGTCTAGTTCTGATGCATGAGATGGTACGCAGCCTGGTTGGTTCACAGATGGTTCACAAGAAATTCCTATTTACTTTCACACTGTTGGAGTTCATCACCTTTCAGTCATGAGGAGATCAAAATAAACCCTCAGGATCTTGCTTTAAGTTTCTTTAGGCAAGAACCAGAAGGAGCAAGGGGCCCACCTTGAGACTAGGGACACAGCACACTATTTTATCTAAATCTGAAGCAGTTGGAAGAACAATTCTTTTGGTAGCAAATATTTCAGTGGCTCTGAGGTACTCATGCTAAACAATGAATCAGGAAGAGTCTGAGAGCTTGCATGCAAGAGGGCAAGAATAGGAAGGTACGGGAATGAAATGCAGACGGAAGTGGTGGGTGCTTAAGAAATAAACTGGGCTCACTTCTTTACTTATAAACAAATGGCTCCAAGTTTCCCCTTGTTTGTGATTACAAGAACTTTGAATTTCAAGTTTACATGGCTGAGCAAAGAGCTATTAAAAACAAGGCAAAGAAATTGCCAAAATGGATTTTATTTTCACACAAAGCTCTAATATGATGTGCATTAAACATAAGGTTCTTTGTACCCTTTTTACAGAACCTAGAAGATTTGGATGTTTTTTTTCTGAAGTCATGCTGTTTTTCAACAGTGAAACACTACATGAACATAAACACCACAGTACTAAACTCCCCTTCCTACGTAAACGTTAACTGAGTGGACCACTAGCATGCACCGCTTGCAAAAAAATGTTTTCAAGTTCCAGCCAATAACCGCAAGATGCAAAAATTGAAAAATTAAAGCTGCACAAAATTACACCTCTGTGGAATAATACAGGCTGCTGTGAAATAAAAATTTTGATACGGTGAAAATTTTTCTGCCGTTGTGGTGTGAAGGGATCAAAAGGTTCAGAGATTGAGGTTTCCTGACTGCTCTTTTCCTCCTCGTGCAGGAGAACAGGACTGAGCTACGACCTCGACTTTGCATCATCAGAAAAGGTCCTGGTGGCTATGGATTCAACCTGCACAGCGAGAGGTCCAAACCGGGCCAGTATATCAGGGCTGTGGATGAAGACTCCCCAGCCCAGAGGGCAGGACTGCAACCCAAAGACAGGATTATACAGGTAAATGTCTCCAAAGCTACTGATCTCACTGTAAATTAAAACTTCTGCTAACATAATAAATACTTTTGGGATTCAGTTTGTGCTTCTGCTGATGATGTGGTGCACTCCACGGTGGTGAAGGAACGTACAGAAGAGGAAGTGGTTGTTAGTGTTGTTGTAACAAGTCCATGAACTCGGTGCAACCTAAGTGTGTCTGAGTGGATGGAGATAACCCAGCATAAGAAAACAACACATAACTACTCGGAGTGGGATGCTGGGCAGATGTGTGTGCTGGGCATGGTGTGAACTGCACGGCCCCGAATGTTGTTTATAATTTGGATGTTTCACTGCAGAAAATGGTCATTTGCTTGTTCTGAGGTAGAAACCTGTGTCTAGCGAGGCCAGGTGTGTTGAGGTGGCTTTAAGGTTGGTACTGGAAAAGAAACAAACCTGGCCAAGATACTGTGTAAAGCACCAGGCAAGAGGGACTGATACGCTAGATGATCACTACGTGGTCACAGCACTTAACAGGGGATTTAGAGAAGCAGAGTTCCAGTGTAGGTGGGACACTTTTCTGAGAACTAAACTGGCTGGCGGAAGGGTGTGTATTGTGTGTGTGAGCGTGTGTGTGGCTGTGTGTGTGTTGTGAACAGACACAGGATTTCCTTCTTGGAGCTGCAGGAAGACACATTGATAATGCAGAGGAATAAATACGGCAGAGATGAACCTCTTATCCATTTTATGGATAGGAACAATGAAGATTAAAGATAAAACCTTTCTCACAGAGAGGCTGGAGCCAATTGTTTTGGGCTGCACTGTCAGGCAGCATTAGACGTTCGCATGAAACCGCTGATGTGTTTGTTTAAAAATAATATCAAGGCCTTACTTCGCTATAAATATATACAGGCATAGAGTGCTGTAAAATAGTAATTGCCACCTTCCCTATTTCCCCTGTTATTGTATATTTGTCAGGCTGAATAGTTTCAGATGTTTAGACTAAATATAATATTAAACAAAGAGAAACAGAGTGAACAGTTAACTATTTCATTTAAGGAATCAGAATAGAGACAACTGTGCTGCATGCTAAAAAAGCAAAACCAAAATGAGAAAATGTAGAGTTAGTTATATATTCATTATTTGAAAATAATTCCCAGGAGAAAAAAAATTAATTTTTAAAATAAAATATAGATTGTTTGGTCTACATTTGCTCATTTATGTATGTGTTTAAGGATATCAGTGTTACGTGCGCATTTGTGCTCCAGGTGAATGGCGAGTCGGTAGAGGGAATGCAGCACGCAGAAGTGGTGGAGGCCATTAGGGCTGGGGGCGAGGAGACGGCCCTGTTGGTGGTTGACCCTGACACGGACACCTTCTTCAAGAAGTGCCAGATCTGCCCCACAGAGCAGCACGTCACAGGTAAGGCATGTGCTCCTCAGAGAAATGATAAAGAGTTCTTTTTTCCTAAAGCAGCAGGTAATGGTATCCAGGTTCTCCTTTTACATTTTCGATCCTTGAGAGTTTACTTTCTGCACTCAGCCCTCATGACTGGCAAATTCTGGACTTAATCAACAGGAGCAAAATTCCTCCTTGTTTGTTTCCAGGTAACACAGCCCTGTGTGGTTTCTTATCGGACACCTGCTTGCAAATCCGCGCACACAGAAATACACACAAACCAACAAAGTTGGGCACACGCACACAAGCACACACCCTTAATCGCTGATACCCGTACGCCTCCGGGGCCAAACTTTTGTTTGGTTGCTATGGCTTCAGCCCCAGGTGGCTCCTGAGCCTGGAGTCGCACCATTCGACCTGGTGCCAGCAGGCAGCACACAGACCAGAAAGTTTCAGCATAACCCAGCTCCTGCATGTCGTACTGCTGCTGCTGCTATACGGGGAGCACAAAAATGGACGGTGAGCAGTGGGTGGATTCGGATTTCGTACAATTGAACATTGCTTCTGTTATCTGTAAAATGAGGCTTTTTTGCTGGTTGAGCTTTGGCCAGTGAATATAAACCATTTTCATGGCATTACAGTTTAGGGAGAAACATGAGTGATGGGTGTTCAGCTCCTCACTTTATCGGGGTCTTTTCAGACAAACCACTCTGGGTTGTAGAGAGTTGTGAGTTTTTGGTTTGCATCCTGCAAGAAGCTCCTGCTCTTCAATCCTTCTCCACTTCCAGTACACAACTACCCCCTGTATCAGCAGGGTCACAGAACATAGCAAGGCTGCGTGCAAACTGTGTATCTCATAGTTCACGATCAACCGGGTGTTAATATGTCTTTTTGTTTGCTTTTAAGGACCTCTGCCTGAGCCTATCGCCAATGGAAATGTAGAGCAGAAGGTAAGTGGTCAATACCTAGAGTACAGTAGCAGCAGCAACACATTTTTCTGTGCTCCCTCTGTAAATACAATACCAGACTGTCACATTAAAGTCCAGGCTGCAGCATGTGGCATCTACAGCTTACACAGACAAATACGTTATCCATATTAATTCTGAGCAATGTTTAAACTTTAAAAAGTTCAAAGTAAAAAGTTTGTTAGATGTTGAGGCACTAACATTAGGATACGATTACAGCGACAAACATTTTTGTACTGAAAGCATTGCATTGCGTGCTCCCTAGTGGTGAGGCTAAACCGCACAAATCAGTTTTTGCTTCTTAAAACCTTCTGCAGTTCCTGTAGACATTTCTGGCTTGATTTTAAACCCTGGTTCATTATTACTTTTAAACAAACTTGGAAGCGTTTGCATAAACTTTGTTCAAGTATGAATATTAGAACATTTCCTACCTTCTCAGACTCTTGTTTTTCCTCCTCCTTTTTTCCTTCAGATCAATGGCGACGTCCTCAAGGAGGCAGAGACAAAGGAGATCGAGGTGTCGGTCAGTCCCACTTTGTCCAATGCCTCCTCCAGCGCCTCCTTCACAGCTCCACGCAGTACAACTCCACCCCCAGAGGTAGGCATCTTCATATTATTGTTACTGGTGTAATTTAGTTGCTTTTACTGTGTTTCACTGGGATTCCTGTTGGGAACCTTCAGTTTGGAAGGAATTACACTGCATGCAGCCCTTCAACTGTGTACACAGTGGCAGCAGTGCTGTACTGTATTTTACACTTTAAATAACAGTTGTACCCTGCCAGGTCACAAAGACAGTGTGAGTATTGAATCTGAGCATAATGTAGCATCAGGGTAATTAATGTTGCTTTTATATTCCTTTACACTCCTGTGAAATAATTTACTTAAGACACTGCAGAACAGAGTGGACTGGAAACATCTCATGCTCTCTTTCTCAATTATCCTTCTACCTCTGCCTCATCCTTTGTTCGTCTCCTGGGTCAGGAGCCGGTAGAGAAGGTTGATGCCTTGAACCTGACCTTAAGCCTTCAGCAGGCCAAGGAACGTGCCCACCAGAAGCGCTCCAACAAGAGGGCTCCCCCCATGGACTGGAGCAAGAAGAATGAGCTCTTCAGCAACCTATGAACCTCCTCCCTCCATTTTGCTCTCACAAACACACACAAACTCACAGACGGGCTGGCAGGAACGTGCAAGGCTGAGTTGTTCGTTTTCGCTTTGTGATTTACAGTTGCAGTCCTTATTTGTGTATCGATAAGGTTCTCGACTGATTAATAAATAAGTTACTAGGTGCTGCCCAAAGGACTGAATTTCACAGAAATCTCACATTGTGTTTTCAAGAGAACAGAATGTAGTTCTGACAGCAGCACATGTTCTGTGGGATGACCTATATTGTGGGATGTATGAGCCTGAAGTAGATTCCAATATGTTGCCAAACACCATCATCTCTTTTTTTTTATATTTGTTGCTTTTAAAGACTTTTCTTATTCATTTTGAAGTGTTGCTATATATGTACTCAGTGAAAAGTATAAATGAATATATTTTCACTGAATGCCTGTTTTTACAAACTTTCTTCTACTGTCGTACCGACACATTTATATAGTTGTGAAATAAGTGAAAGGAAATTATGGCAATATTTAAGTCTTTGTGTGAGGAACATAAAGGAGTCAGATCATGTTTCACTGGAATGTTTCTACTGTGTGTGTTTGTGTGTGTGGGTGTGAGGGTGTGACGCATATAGTAATGGTCTTTATGGATGTGAATGCATTTGTGGGTCTATATCACTTTTGCTCAGAGAACTTTGTATAGGATGTAAGAGGGAAATTTCATGGGTCACCAAAATGGTGTGATAAAACTATTAAAGCTCACTCTAACTTGGATACTTGTAACTGGCAGAAATGTGCATTGGTTGCCCTTTGTGTCTACTGACAAATAACTTTTTTGGGAAAGGTTTTATGGGTTCTTGAAAATAAACCCCATATTACCCAGAGTAAACTATTAAAAAAAACTCAGGCCTTGTTGAAATGATCAGTTCCAGAACTGTATACTTATGGGTTTTCATGTTATTGTTTTTCCTTACATTTATATCCTTTTCTGTTATTTTGAACCATTTCCTAAAAGGCAATTTACTGTACAATTTACATTTTCTTCTCTTGTTTTTATTTGCCCTGTATGTATACATTATATGTTGTTTTTAGACGTACACAATTTGGTAGGCAAAATTTTATGTCTTTATTAGACAGATTCTTCAGTTTGATACTTTTTAAAGATTTTTCTGCCGCGTGAATTTGATTCCCAGCACCGATAACAATTAATGGAGCCTCCTTCTGTTATTGGTGCTAGGCCCCCTCTTTTGTGTTTTAGAAATACTCTTCTTTTGTGCTTCATAAATTAATTTGTAGCAGCAATAACATTTTAATGTAAAAGTATAAGAGCTTATTTTGAATGTGCCATTCAGCATGTGCCTACTAACATAAAAATTACCAGTGAAGAAGTGGACCAAATCTACATGGACATGCTTCAAATGAAAATCTTTAAAGCCCAATAACTTTTTACTTAAACATTCTAAACCGCTGGCATTTTTGCACTTTCAAACACCAAGCTCTAATTTAGATTTGTCTCATATACGAAATGCATTGCATCACATGTACCATAACTATACGGCTAACCAACAGATGTACTCAAAAAGCAGGTAAAATATAAAAGCAATTGCTAAGACTTTACTATGATGGGTCTCGTGTTACCATGAGGAGGCGCAAGGAGCCCTTTTCTTAATAGTGATGCAAGAGGTGGTGGCTTGTAAAGGCTGCTTTGGGACAAGCGGAAACTAAACCCAGAGTAGAAACGTTCTTTCTCCAGCTTCTCACTCTGAAAACAAATAGCTTTTGTTCTTACTGACGTGATCATGTAGTGGAGCTGTAAAAACTGCTTGTTCTCCTCCTCTGCTGAAGAAAAGACCTTTGTTGTACAGGAGCTAAAAGCAGTTTTCAAGGGATAAGCAACACACCCAAATTTGGTCAATCATATTCAGTTTCCACTAAAGAAGAGAGTCATAAGTATAGAAGTACAATATAATACAAAACTTTAAATATTTATTTTATTTTAGTTAGAAAATAATTTGCTGAAAAGGTGTATTATGTTCATACAGTGTAACTGTGATACATTATAAAGTTGACCATACAGTTTCTTTAAATTTGCCTTTAAATATTCTATTTATTTTTTTTAATTTCAAGTAAATAAATACTTTTCTGTTGTATGACTATCATGGTCTCAATGTACACATGTCACTGAACAATCACTCACATATAGACCCTCCCATTCAAAGAACCAAGCAGGGGCATTCATTCCTTCTTACTGATGACATGGTTCACAATTTAACTATTTTGAGAGTAATCCAGCATTTAAACTGTAACCCGTCAAGTCCAGTTCATTAAGCAGTTCAGAACATTACACCACAGTATATGCTCTTGGATAATTTCACTTTTACCTGCACCTCGAGGAACTGTGGGCTCTCCTCATCTCTATCCTCGGCCTCTTCCTCTTTCTCTGATTCACACACTGACCACTGAGCACCATTGAAGGAACTGTTCAATAACTGTACACAGGAAAAGAATCACTGATAGTAAAGTGGTCAGCAAACTGTCTAGTCACACAGTGACGATACAAATACCATGTGGATTGGTGGTTTTGGTCTTAGTGAGAGGCACCATATTACAATCCTGTCTCATTTTAATACTCGGTTGCTGTTCTACTAACGCATATAGATGGGTGCAAGTCCAGAAACGCAGAAGCAGAAGCACAGCCTCCAGGGCCAAAGTGCTTGTATTGAAGGGCACTAACACGCCTGACAACACCGCACTGATGTAATGGGTCTTTTGTCTGTTTTCTTTTCAAAATTCAGTCCTTGTTATGCGAGGAGTTCATTTTCCTTCCCAAAGGGGGCACCACTGCACACCTGAAACATGGGCCACAGGTTCAGATTCAGTTTAGCATAGCGTCTAGTTGGTCAGCCAGGTCATCAAACATGTTTCCGATGTTGTCCAGGATGATGCCAGCAGACTCCACAGCATCGGTCCCACTGTACAGGCAAACAAGAGCATGCATTTAGCGTCAACCATTTGTGTGTATGTTTGTGTATGAAAATCTCCATCAATTATCCATCCCTAAGAATGTGTGTGTGAGAATATGCTGTGCATGTATGCAAGTTGTACAAGTAGGTGTGGGTGAACTGACACGAGGCTCCTACCCATCAGCGTTCTCCAGAGTTAGTTTCCTCTCAACAGCTTTCAGTGCTTCTTCTAAGGACGTGCTTGTTTGCTCAAGCCTCATTTGCACCAGAGCTGGGCCTTGGCCTGCTTTGGGTGCACTGGCCTGGGGTTTTGCTGCTCCCACTGGCTGGTTCTGAACTCCAGGGTGTGAGTGGCACAGAGCTGCTTTCACTGGAGCTGAAAAGGGGACACTATGCACCCCTCTGACAGTCACACTAGCTTCACCTGATTGGGAGACATGTGCTCATTTACCTGGTGGAAATCATCAAAAAACTTGAGCCATGTTAACATTTTCAATTGATAATTTTGTTATTTATGTTTGAGATGAGCAACGTTACCATGTGGCCAGCACTGCACTGGCTTGACGGCATTCAGGTGCACCTGGAGGGGATTTTCAGGATTTGAGGGCTTCACCGGCATCCGGACGCCTTCCCCACCTTCTGTGATTTGCAGAGTCACATCTTCATCATCACTCTGGCAGCCACCTGGTTTGTTCTTGGTGTTGTGGACACCACCACCCTGGACTGACAGCAAGTCCTCACTCTGTACAGTGGACGGGTCTTTGTCTTTGGCTTTGTGCCGACGCTTTACTGTGTCTGACTCCTTGAGGTTGAACTCCGGGGTCTTGATGTGTGTGGTCTTCCCAGTAGTTTCACAAAATGTAATGGCATTGTCTGCTTTGTGCCCCCCCCCAGTCTTAGGCCGCTGCTTGATGGTTAGGTTACCCTCCTCAGCAAATGGGATACACTCGCTGGAGCTGCTCTGTGGTGACGAGGAGCCATCCATGCTTTGTCTGCTTTTCCTGTCCTCCTCGGTGTCTGAGATTGCCTCCCCATCCGCTCTGTCTGCATCCTGTTCATGAGTTCCTTGCTCACTTGCTGTCCTCCTCCTTCCTGCAGTGGGCTCCCACGACTGAAGAGACAGCGCTGGTTTTATCGGAAACAACGGGGAGAGGGTCTCAGCAGAGTGTGATGTCTCCAGGTGGCGGCCGGGCTTATCCCACTTGTATTTCAACTTGCTGTTTCCCTCAGAGAAATCCTCAATGCTGCCGTCAGTCCTGGTGAGGAGGTGTCTCTCGCTGTCCACGTACTCTACCCCAAGTGATGATGTGACATCTAAAGACTCGGGACTGGAGCTGCCGCTCATTGAGCTGAGACGCTTGGGTGGCGGTGGAGGTGGTCCCTTCTTGCGGGTACGGACAACAAAAGATGGACTACGACCAACAGTGCGCTCTGGGGTCCTGTGTGGCAGTTGAGCCAACTGTTTGCAGCCAGGCCGGCGGGTCAGGGTTGCATACGAGCCCAGAGACCCCGAAGGTACAACAAACATCTCGTCATCATCTGGTTCCCCATCTGATAGGGCATAGCGGGTCAGGCTCTGTGAGCACTTCTGTCTCTGGAAAGTATGGTCCAAATCTGTGCTACCACATTGGAAGTGCAGATAGCTGAAAGCTCTCTGTGCCAAAGAGCCCTGGGGGCATCTGGGCTGAGGCAGTGCTGTAGAGACGCTGGACCTAACTTTAGCTGAAGGAGTTGCACTACTGAGCACCATTAACTTGGTGGAGGTGTGTGAACCAGGGAGGCTCAACTGGCGTGGGGTTGGTTTACCTTCTGGAATATCTTGCTCCTTCCCTGGGCTGGATAAACCTGTGCCATTTGTCCTACTTACAAACAGTGAGCCTACATTGTCCTGGTTGAGGGATGCCCCAGGTGCACACTTGACAGGCAGCAGCCCCTCTTGAGCCACACAGTAGCCACTAGATGAGGCTGTCTGAAGCTGAGTGCTGACCTCACCATCCTGGATGGCCGTTTCCTTTCTGAGGGAAGATTTAGGGGACAGGTTTTCACAATCAGGGGTTACAGTGGAGGCAATACCCTTGGCATCAGATGGTTTATGAAGCAGGGTGTTGAGCCCAGCCTCTGCCTGGACCAGGGCTCTCTGGAGGTCACACAGCTTTTTTACTGCCAGCATCATCTTCTTCTGGTGGCCTTGAAAGGAAAAGTAGACATCAGACTGCAGGACTATAGCGGTGTTCCTTGTGGTTTCTTGTGGAAAATAATTTCTAAAGCAGAGTTGATGTCAAGGCAAATGGCTTTGTTCTTAAAAACATCAGCATTAAGACAGAATCTCACACAGGGAGCGTATTTCTTCAATAATATATGCAGCAGTATGAAAAAGAACTCATGGGCAATGTGTGGAAAAAATGTTCTAGATGGAGCATTAAATAAACAGTGGTACTGTAGCCAAAACTCACCCAGCTTAGTGATACCGATCTCCTGCAAGTCCTCCCAGGTGAGGTCGCGTACGATGGAGATGGCATCGTAACCATTATCTGAAAGTTTCTTGTGGTACTGAGACAACCCAATGGCACCGAGCCACTCAGCCAGGTTAGACTGGGAGCAGGGAAGAACAGAAAATGTAAGCAAAGCATAACTATGGTATGGTCACACAAATGCTTCAGACAGTACTACACTGAGAACATTTTTTTAGCAAAGGCCAAAAATTTTAAATGCATAAAAAATTAGCAATGCTCTTCTCATCATTCTAGTTTGGAGCTGTTAACGTGGCCACTTTTTCTTGGGTCTCACTTTTAATGCTTAAAAACTTACAATATAAGCATTAAGTGTTCACATCAGCCAGCTGTGTAACACCCAGAGACTCACAGGGATGTAGTCGGGCAGCCAGTCAGGGATGCTGAGGTTGCCGATCTCCATGGAGATTTTCTTTCGATGCCCAGGCTTGGTCACGCCAATGGCTGTCAGGTCCTGATGAGAAGACATACAGATGATCTTACCAGCATTTTACACCAAATAAAATCTGCATATGTTAAATCGTGATACTATTCATTACATCCATGTGTTTATCATATTGTGGGATGAACTAAGGGTGATGGAAATGGAAAACATTAAATGACAGTCATTTTCAGAAACAGTAGTTTATGTGGACAGCTTTAAGCCATAAGCTGTACAAAACATTTAATAAAGCAAAATATCACATATCCAGAGGGTCATACTTTACCTCAGGAGTCATTCTGCTGATAGTGGGCACATCATAGCCAGCACTAAGGAAGTTGGCCGTGTACTGCTCCAGCTGGAACTCGCTCAACCACTGATGGATGGCCTCAGCATCCTGAAGGGGGAAGAAGCAAGATGGAACACTGTGCGGGTAACAGAGCAGTTATGAGGGACACTTGGGTTTGGGTGGACAATTTAAATGAGCCTGTCAATGTCCCTGGTTCCTCATCAGACCATAAGATCCACAAGGGTTGTCAGGAGGAAACACAAACATCATAAACAGCTGATACATGCTGGATTTTTGTTCTGTAGATATATTCATACTGACTTTTGTGTTGGGTGAATGCAAATATATTCATATTTCTCTTTTTTTGTGAGGTGATTGTCTAGAGAGTGCTGGGGAAATCTGCCAGCTGAATCTCCATGTTGGATATGGCTGCCACCCCCACCTTGCCCTCCAGCAGCTGCTCTGGACGGACAAAGATGGTGGAGTAGCCTTGTTCCCCAGGCCGTATAGTGCTTGAACCTTGCTGTAGAAGTCCTGCTACAATAATAAAACAGTAAATTAATTCACACTACAAATATACAACTACGAGAAATATACTGACAGTCAGAGAATACCAGTAGGATATTAATTTCAGTTTTCTGAAAAAGTAATGAATGTATCATTTAATTAACTACAGTATCAGTATATTTCTCATACTGACAAAAGCTTTTAAAAATAAAAATAGAGAGGAGAGAGTAGAGAAAAGAGAGAAGTAGAAAGAACATTAAGTAGGAGATGAGGGAGCAGAACTCTCACCAGGAGGACGGTCTGAGGGTTTGTTGTCACTCAAGTCACCAACAGGGGGCACTGGCTGCATTGGGAAAGGGCAAATACTAAATTAATAAAATTAAACTATTTTATACAATGCCCTTCAGAAAAGGCTATCTAAAAGTACTTAACATATTAACAATGAAAAAATAATATTAATAACTGGCACAGACATCATACAATGTTTAAGGATAAAAATGAGAAAAGTAAAACCACAACAGACATGAAAAAACAAACCTACTTAGATGTGTGCTGCAGGATGTTCTCCCTTTGTGTTTAATACTACCTGCTTGTTTTGTGAATAGAACGTTTGGTGACATGTGCTCAAAGTACGGTGCAGGCCCTGAAAGTATTGCAGGGGTGACGACCTCAGTTACCATACCTTACTGTCGTCAGAAGGTCCGCTGAGCCGGATAGGTGTACTGTGGGCCATGTTGCTTTCTGTGCTCTGTCCACTGCCGGCGCTACGGGAGCTGCCCACACTGCCCGTGCTGCTCACACTGCTCCTGTCGCCTGCTAGCCATGAAAATAAGTGCATAAACAAAGGAAAAGAAGCCGTGGGTGACCCTAGTATTAACAACCTTGACATAACTCAGAGCAGGGTTGGACAGAAAAGGTGTGTAGGCCTTTACCTGTGAGCGAGTTCCTGAGGACCCAGACCTCTTCACTGGGGCTTGTAGCCAGAGAGTGGCTGTCCAGTGGCACACCTAACAGACACAGAAATACTGCATGGACCAGGAGCTCTAACTGAATCCTGGGGTCTCATGAACAACCATGGTTTCCAGAAATATGTACATATAAACTATGCATACCTTTGTGTGTGCATGTATGTATGTGTGTTTGTTTCAGAAGATGGTTCATCTACGTAAATGTGTGCAGAAGAATGTGAGTAAAAGTGCTCACCCGTGCCTGTGCTGTCACTTTGGCTACCTGTGCAGGTAAGGCCGAGGCTGGGAGGCGGTGCATACAGCGTGTAGCAGTCATCTGTCTTCGGGGCAGAGGCTGGGCCAAATCTGTTTTGCACTCGGGAAAGAAACTGCTGCCGCTGGGTAGGCAGGGAGGAATGACGTGACAGGGTACCCCCTGCAGGTAGGAGAAGGAAGTGAATCAGATTAATCCACAGATACAATATGTTGAACGTGCTACTGCTAGTAGGCAAACACCTTGAGTAATGTTAAGAAAGTGTAAATCTGAACAACGGTTTGAACATTCCAAAAAGCGTAAGGCAGAACTGCTCTTTTAACCTTATTACTTTTTAGATTAATCAGAGTTGCTTCTGAAAATGATAAATGTAAACCTTATGAGTTGCTTCAGTTATGTACAGTATGAGATTCAAACTATAGCAGGTATGCAGAGTACAGTTGGCTCTGTAACCATGAATCCTACAGCCTGTGTTAGACATGACAAAGTGAGGGACTAAACAACCCTAGACATGCCTAACATCACACCATGACTGACCAGATCGTCGGCTGATGACTTCCACGATGGATGGGGGGAAGTAGCCCACACGGTCAGTGCCCTGCTGGCTGTCGTGAATGTGACCTTTCCATCGCCCATCCAAATGCTGCTCCAGAACCTAAGGCCAAACCATTGTTACAGCCTTCAACAGCTTCCTTCACTTTGGTCAGTGACTGAACATTCAGTTGCGTTCAGAGTAACTCAACCTGACATTTTGACTGATTGTAATCTGGCCAAGCCAGTGGAGACTGCTGTCTTGCCCTCATTCATTTTTCTGCGCTCTCTGCCTACCATGATGATATCCCCAGCACGGATGTTCAGGGCTGTGGGGTCATGGATGTTCCAGTAATCCTTCAGTGCTCGTACCTGCATGACCCCGGTGGCATCTGGGTCATCGCACAAAACAGAACAAGCAGGAAGGAGGGACAGAAAGAGAGGTGTTATGAGCAAAACATTCCTGACAAAATTCTCTGAAGACTAATGTTGAATAACTTTTGTGACTGCTGCTATGGAAGTAGACAAATACTGGGAATGATTTATAAAAGTTTCCCTCAATTTTCCATTTAAAAATGTAGCCATGAGGCCAAAACTAATATGACTCTTAATAGATTCATCTATCCAATATCATTAGCCGCATTATCCTAGTCAGGGTTGTGGGGCTTTGGAGCTTGTCTCAGAATCAGTGGGCACCAGCCTATGATGCTACACCCCTGGACGGAAAATCAGTCTATTGTATAGTGACCAAACATGCACACAGTCACATCCACAAGCACACATGCAATTTGGAGTGACCCATTAACAGGGAACCACATGTCTTTAACTGTGGGTGGAAACTTGAGCAACCAGAGGAAACCCATGCAGACAAGGAGGGAATATGTAAACTCCACACAAAATGATCTGGATTCAAACCCACATCCAAGCAGCCCAGGCACAGTGAGTTGATAGCTCTACTTTATGCAGCACCCTTAATCAAATACAATAAAAAACAATGAATTGATAAACTAACAGACAAACAGAAACACAAATAAATGTAAATTAGACTGTTTCTCTTCCTGATATGTGGGGTCCAAAGTCAAAGAGTCAAAGAGATTTATTTGTCACATACATGGTAACCAGGTATGCCATACAGTGAAATGCTAACTGAATCGACAGGACACTGTGCGTGATTTTGAGGATAGTGGTAGGTTCAAGAGCCTTATGGCCTGTGGATAGAAGCTCCTCTTAAGTCTCTCCGTTTTGGCCATGATGCCCCCGAATCGTTTGCCTGTTTTCAGCAGGTTGAACAGATGATTGCTGGTGTGAGACAGGTCACTGATGATCCTAGTCGCTCTGGTCCTGCATCTACTGGTGTAGATGTCCTGTAGTGATGGCAGATCAGATCTGGTGCAGCGTTCTGCTGCCCGGATCACTCTATGCAGTGCCTTGATGTCACGAGCACAGCTAGTGGTCCCCCTCCATGCAAGTTCTAGCATATGAGAGGATTATTCACTGCATGTCACACAGGAATGGGTGGACGTCAAAGACAACCAGCCGGCTGGATTAGAGAGGATGCTGTGCAAACCACAGAGCCCATTGTACCAAAACATACACTGGCACAAAGACACCGTCTATCGTTTCCCGCCAAGCCGTAGGAGAAGGGGGGCATGTTACATAACTGTGGGCTTGAAACAGCTGCTTTTCAAATTACAGTTCCACAACCATCCACTGCTATTCCCTCTCTCTTTCCAGTGTCATGGTGACAAAGGCACCCAGCAAGCAAATCCCAGCCCTGGGCCCCATCCCATACAAACTCTGGGACTGTATGCAGAGGGGAACCAAGACAGGATATAGCTGGCAAGAGACACAGAACAGCAGGATTTAGTTAAATAGGTAGGGTACAGTTTTAAATAACATAAATTGTTGCACCCTTGACCAAGATTCTAACAATGGTATATAAGGGCAGAGGTGTACAAATGGGAAGGTAAGCCATGGAAATGGCATTGTGTAAAGGCTCTGTGAAGGAAGAAAGACAAAGTAAAATGTTACCATGTAATTTCAGTAATCACTGTAATCACAGTTTGGAAGTTCACCAGGAACAGTTACATCTGCTTTCCCCTCTCAGGCTGGGTGGCTCCTCACCTCGCAAAAGCTGTTTGATGTCCCTGCTAGCATGAGAGGCGGTGAACTGGTTGACAATGTCCAGCGCTGTCTGATTGTAAGTGTTACGGATGTTCACGTCCACCCCGCCCTGTCGGAAAATGTCATCACTTTTTCTTTTCTTTTTTTTTTTTTTTTACAGAGAAACTTGATGGTGGAACATAAATTGGAGGACAAGCACATTTGAACCCTTGCACCACCGTCATCATAATCCTTACTTACGTCCAGCAATAGTCGTACCACTTCTGTCTTCCCATAGAGGGCGGCCTCGTGTAGCGCCGTGCCCGCCTTTGTCGTCCTGTTGACATCGATGCCCGCCTTCAGCAGCAACCTGCGCGCCAGAGAAAATCTTACTTATGTGCGTAATAAATCGTACTCCAAACTCAAAGGTGCTGTGAACTCATGTATACACAGAAAAGTTAACTCGATTACATAAACAAGCATGAAAAAACCATGGTAATTCATTAAGTAGCAGGGCGTGGAATATAGGGTGTTAGTTCCTGTTGCTACATTTGATTTATACAGCTGTGCCAAAGTGGCATCTCAGCAATCCATTCAGCTGTTTCAACGATGGGACTGACTGTCACGTAGGGTTGGGTGGAGTTATATTGATTCCAGTTTTATTTTTACTCAAATGCCCACTTTGGCGCCAGAGCTCTAGCAGCACCTGTATCATTCCCAGTCCAGTTTTTCAACCAAAGTACGTCTACTAGTTGATGAGACAAAACACTCTTCACTTGAGTAAGTCCGGGGAATGTAACGCTCTTTAAACACAACCAGTGTGATCTCTGTTAACAATGGTCTAGGACTGCTTCCGGATGGTTTGTGTTGGAGGGCAAGGATACACACTGCTGCGTTGCCTAGGACGTGTCAGAGAGCTACAGCCTGCGAGCTGGCTTCAAACAAAAAGATATGCATGACTGGAAGACTCAGAACAGCATAAACCTCACTCAAACTCAATTACTTAAATCCCCTTGGAAATCCATTCACATGAGCTTTTTCACAATTTTGCCTTTGCAACTGCTCTTAAGCCCAAAAGATAGTCATTTCCTTTCACCCAGCAGCAAAAAGTGTTTCGTTTTGTGGGCGCAAGATCCCTGGATTGCTTCACTCCCTAAAGAGACATCAGATGTTGCGTGACTTTGAATGACTTATTTCTAAATGCACTGTGGTTCCACGCCAAGCTTTACAGCAATAATCAGGTAACCCTTTACACAGTAGTGCCTGCATGAGTATCACAGGAACAACCAAAACACCAGTGACCCCAAAAAGGAGGTGCATATGCCAGTCCATCTGGCACCACTCCATGGTGAGAACCCCTTGCTCCCAGTGACAGACAACTGCAGCTGAGAGCACGAAGAACTCTTCCACCCACCCAACCACCCACTTGGCTCACTGCCCATTGCTGCCCCAGTTCCTCATCTGCTAAGTGTTTACTGGGGTCCACAAATTCAGACACCATCACAATGCCAGGACATGTAATATTCTCACTTCCTAGACCAGGCATTGCAAAGCTGGCATTTATGGACCAGTTAAGAGTCTGTACATGGGCTTTATGTGGTCTGTGAAGCATATGCTTGCTTTGAAAAAAATACTGTCTAAATAAGTAAAAGTTAAAAATAAAAAATATATATATTACTGTGCTAGTAGTATTTATGGAGCAGCACCTGTAGTGCATCAGATGTCATACAGCACCTTAACTGGTTGGGTTTAGGCTGGAATCTGACTTACTCTGTGTAGAGTTCACAGGTTCTCGCCATGTTCATGTGAGTGTACTCTGGGTGCTCCAGTTCTTTGCCACACTGCAAAGTTCTGAATCCTTTTTGCTTAAAAACATGAACACAGATCAAAAACGCAACTCACTCACCTGATGATGTCCTTGTGCCCATTGCGGGCAGCCAAGTGCAGTGGAGTGTTGGAGCCACAGTCTGAATCCAGCTCTCCCTCCAGAAGTGCCCCAGCCAGGTTACTGCTTAGAAGAAGCTGAGCTACCTGGGAGGGAGAGAGGGAAGAAGGGAGGGAGAAATGGAGGGAAGGAGTCTGGGAATGAGAACCACATACCAATACTTCAACGAATGGATGGCCCCGCCCAGCACCTGCACAGATGTCATTCCGCCCCACATACCCCAGTGAAAAACCAAAATCAGATGGGTTCTTATCCACCATAACATCTAGAAATTACTGATGAAGATCACAGCAAATAAAAGAAAAGAGAAATCAATGCACTTGTGTTTGGCCATTAAAGAGTTTGAGCGACTAAAATGTTATTTTTATGTACTTCTTGTAGCATTTGATGTGTACTATGAGACATCATTGTGTAGAGCCAAAGAACAATACATCTGTGTGTGCTTGTATGTATAATTGTCTGTTCCTGTATTTACGCACGAGTGTATGAGTGTGTGTGAGTGCGCATTTCTGTGTGGTGGGGAGAGAGGGAGAGAAAAAAACAATGCCGCGTGGCAGTGTTTGCTGCGGCCTGTGGTCTGGGGGTGAGTGTGGAACACCACAGCCCATCCCAGGACTGGCGGAGGGGGGAGTGTTTGCACAACTGCCAGCCACATCAAGGCCACGGAAAGGTCAACAGGGAAGGCTGTGGCCCAAAACCCAAAACCTCCTCAGATCCACTTGGGAATATGAACTAAGATTTTTGTGATTTGTATGTATGTCTATACCAGTGTCTCACCTTATGCCTTCCAAATTCACAGGCCAAGTCAAGTGGTGTCTTCTTGGCTTTGTTCACCAAACATGGGTTTGACTGATGTTGCAGCAACATTTCAGACTGGCAGACAGAAGTTGAGAGAGTAACACTCAAACACTACATCATACAGAAATGTACATCTAAAATTTGACTGTGTTGGCTTTACTCACCACCTCATAGTGGCCATACTGGGCAGCCAAGTGCAGGGGGATGTGGCCATCCTGGGAGGGGCTATTGGGAGAAGCACCGGCTCGCAGCAGCATCTGAACTAAGTCAGCCCTACCCCGCCAGGCAGCATAGTGCAATGGCCGCATCCCTACGGTGGTCAGCAGACAGGGAGAAAGAGAGACAGGTAGATAATGTAATAAGGGTAGAGTGAATGCATGGTAATCCATGCAGACAGTAATACTAAGGAAATATTTAATTTGTCAGGCTTGGGTAAAGTGTGGGGTGGTTTAGCACATGCACTTGGGTATACAACCTTGATTCTTACCATTGCGATCTCTGATGTCGACTGTGGCCTGAGCCTCCAGCAGAATGGAGAGGAAATCTGTGTTACCTCCTAATGCTGCATGGTGCAGGGCTGAAAATCTGCAGGGAAAAGGGAGAAAGTGGGCGGTTAGGGCGAGGGTGGCCCATCCAGTGGCAGCTGTTACTGCTAGAGTTTGACTCTTAGACAGTTTTATCTAATCCTTGGCACACTGTGTTGTGTGAGGGGAAAATAGAACTATGTGCCTTGCAAGTATTTTATGTTATTCAAACCAAAGCACTATGAAAACAGTCTTGTCACTCTTGGGGATCTTCTGAGGCAGAGCATGTATAAAAATAATCTGTAATAAACCTCCTCCTCTGAATTTCCAGGGGCCCTTTCTAGGCACAGGGTCCACACCCTCTCAGTCAAAAGGGGGTTTGAGGTCACCCATATTTTTAAAATCTTCAAAAAGGGACAAATCTGTATATTTGGTGAAATGATGTTTATACTAGGTAATTCAGCAGAAAGTTGTGTTTTTCAAATCTTTTTGGTTGAGCTTTAATCAGAAGTTTTGGCAAAACAGTACTATGAATGGACTTCTGACTAAAGAATACAGTTGCATGATAGGACTATCAAAGACACACAGTTGCAAAAAAACTGCAGAATCTGTCAGTGAGTGATAATGATCTGAAATAAATCACAGTCGTCACAAAGGACCAACCTGAAAGACACAACAGCTATGCAAATGGTGTGATCTTCCTTATGGATCCAGCACATACTCCATAACTTGTTGATTAAGCTAAATGTTTTACAAGAGCATGTAAAGTATTAAATACTTTGTTCAAAGGATTAAATCCTGTAACTTTGTGGTGAAAAGTCTCAGTTCTTGCAGCAGACCACCTGCAAAAGCATGTGATGGCCAGCCCCCTCTTGCTGAGATAACTGCTTCCACCTGGCACTCCGCTACAGGTCCCGTCTATAAACCCAGGTGGTGGCAAGATGTGAGGGCGATGAGTCAGTGTAGCATATAGCTGACTCAGGTGCAGACAAGTTGTCACGTGATGTGAGCACATCAGGAGACCAACCACCCAATTCCTTCAACACTTCTTCCGGCTGATTATAGGCAAACTGCCTGGCCACACCTGAAGCATCCTCATGGCAATGTACCTTCTTACTCAAAAATCCTAATGTCCAACGCTATCAAACCATTTCTGAGCACTTTAAAATTTAAAGCGCTTCATAAACATATAGTACTGAACAAGCAATGATTTACTGGCTGCAGACTGTCCTTATCTGACATTTTACCCACTGTAATGTTTTCAAAAATTGTTTTGTCAGTGTGACGTTCCAACAAACTGACAAAGACATAGTTTGGATACAGTGCTCTTGAGTTTTGTGCTTTACTATTCTACTGCACAAATGTTTTCAGCATTAAGGTCTTCACAGATATAATAACCTCCCAGCTCATGCCAACAAAACAGGCCCTAGTCAGTTCAAGCCAGAGATACACATGTGTCAGGACAACCTTGCCAAATGCAAACTGATGTATGACAAGTCACAAGTTTAACACCATGTCATGGACCATTATTTTCTAAAAGGGCAGTTGGGGGCTGGCTTGATGGCAGACATAGTGTGGTAATGTTATCATCCATCAGTCAGACAATACCTGTTAGAAACACTAAATATACCAACAAAAGCCTGAAGTCACTTACCCATCACAGTCCTGGTAATTGACATTCAGCTTCTTTGCGGAGCCCAACAACTCTGAAAGGACATGGCAGAAAAACAGGGCAATCATCATTGGAGTTATCTGACGGCAAATACATCCAGAAATGGATGCTTCATCACAAATGTCTGAACCAAAACCCAAAAGAGCAAAGATTTGGGCTGTTATGACTATGCTATTACTACTAGCTTAAATTTAGCTTACTAAGTAACATTTGTCATTTTGTTTACTTATTCATTTTTTTCTTAATGTCCATTATATATGAAAGTTACCATTCTGCACCTTTTCTTCTATTTACCCTTAAAATTAAGTGACTGGCTCATAAGTCCAGCAGCAGGGCCTCTCCTGGGTGCATGTAGCTTTGGAGAAAAGTATCTATTACAGGAATAAATGTCAAGTTATATTGATCTATAGCTTTCCGACACCAGATGATCTTCACCACCTTTGCACCTCAGAGCCCCAGTTTTTCAACTGCAGGAAAACTGAGCTTCATTCTGATCTTCATCAAACAGCAAAACAAGAAGACTTTCTCCAGCAGTTTCAGAAAACTGCTCTCTCCCCTTCCCCCAGCACCTAGAAGATGTTAAAGCCCCTAAAAGTGGGGGTTGTGACCCTGTCAACTAAGGACAGCTAACTATAGCACCAAGGCAAAGACAGTCCTGCCCCCCAAAAACAAACCCAAAGCCAAAGAGCCCCCTCACTGTCACCAAAGGACAAGCTTGGTTTAACATATTTACAAAGCAAGGAAGTCCTCACCCCCCACCCCACCTAAGGAAGTCCAAGTGTTCAAATAGCTCCTTTAAGACCTTTCAGTGTGGCATGAATACCATGGTCTGTGCTCCGCAGGATGACTGAACAAAGGAGCCTTCACGCGTCTTGGCAGCGCTCATTAAAGGAACATTTACAACGGAAGCAAACTAATTTGGTCCGGACAACGTGTCACCGTGCAACTTAAATCATTATTCCTCAGAACCAAAACAGCTTACAGGCACTGGCGTATCATCACCACCACTTATCATTTCCACAACCCAGCACTGGCCCCATGCCTTCTCCCTGCTATCTGCAGTCATAAATCCTTCCCTTCCTCTCCCTGTCTGAAAGCATCTCTAAACGCAGTTCATCAAACTGCCAACCTGGAGTGACCCCTTTAATTAGCCCAGGGGGCTTTAATGTGAAATTAAAGGACAGCAGCGTGAAAGGTTGGGTCACCGAGTCTGTTGCTGGTCTGCTGTCATGGAACCTGAGGGATTCCCACCTCCAAAGCACTGTCTCCCCTGGTTTACATATACTGTATATTTATATATATTGGTATCAAGATTGTGTTCATTTCCATTTCCCCATCAACCTAGGCACAGACAGTCTGAGTCTTTAAGAGCAAACTAAGTGTACTTAGACCTCCTGCACGCAACTTGAGTTCTCAAAAGGTGCATTTCTTCATTCGTTTATTTGCATTCCATTCATTAGGTGTTTTTCGTTCATTTCCAATAAGCGGTAATGCTCAGTATTGCATATATCCTGACACTGTAAGTCACATTACACAAATACATAGATAAAAACAATAGCAACTAACATACATCTGAGGGGTATGACCGATGGGGGAACCGGTGTCAGTTTGCATTTTTTGTGCTTAGGAGCTACAGTTGGTGCTAAATACTGCAGCAAGTTGCAGGGGAGAAGGTTTTCTCTGCTGCGCATTTGCTCCAAGTTATTTTTAATGCTGTTTATGGAGCAAGGCAGGCAATGGCAGCTGGGCTTTAAATAAGAGTTTTTTAAAAAAGGAAAAAGTATAAATGTAGCGTGGTCTTCCAGCCACAGAAATGCACGGCAAATGTGAGGTTTTGTGCACATTTGAGAAGGCTCCCTTGGATCGCTCACATGTGTTCCAGCCAGGGCCGAAGATGCAGGAGCAGCCAGCCCAAACGGAGACTGATGAAATGTCTCAGACTAAAATTGGACGACCGCTCCAAGTATCAAGCTATGCAATTACACATCCATCCACAAAAGGAAAGGCAACGCCTCAGAAATCATGCTTGTCTTTGATTTTAGATTACTGTGCACTTAACGCCTCAGCAATAAAAATGTAAAAATGCAAGGCATCATTTTCCTTTGACTTTTTATTTGGTGGCGTAGTGAACAATAGGTTGTGTCACACAGTAGGACGATACCGCCGGTACTCTACATCTGAAGTTCATTTGTGCAAGCAGGCATATTTTTTTATCTGTACATGATGCCAAAAAAAATATACACATGCATACAGACACATATATATTTGTGTGTGTGTGTGTGTGTGGAAACCAGTGTGTAGACTATAAGCTTTTTGACACTAACAAATAACTAGAACTCTCCTACATTTGCTTTCCATTGCTTACCTGCTTATTAAAAACTTTTTAATTCAGATGTTTTGATCATACTTCTTGTCAGTTTGTTTCCTGACATAACACTGTACACAGTGTGATATTTGCTTCTCCTGTTCTGGTTTTTTTCCTGTCATGATCATCACACGAATGTCATCAGGATGTAAACTACATCAGCGAGGGCAGATTGCACACCTGAGCCCATCATGAACTTGGGTTATAGACAGTACTGCTATGTTTAAAGCAACTTTATGTCATTAAATCCTCTTCATCACTATGTAAAAATTCAAAGGTCACTTTGTAAGCCTGTAAAATAAACAACGGGACACATTTGGGCTCACTGAATACTAAAAAGTAGATGTAATATGAAGTCCCCTTTCATGTTTGGTGACTGGATACAATTCTACGTAGCCAGTGATTATACTTGCAAACTTCTTTTGGGTTCATGTCTTATCTGAACCTTGAAGAATTGTAGGTCAGGGATATAACTGTATACAATGTACACGGTATTCCTGGTGCTATCCATGTTTGCACAAGCCTATGGCGTCACTATGGCTGCAAACCAGAGTAAAGAAAAAGAAACTGTCGATTTGTCTTAGTACAGAGTTTATCCGTGCCTAAATCACTATGAGCTCCTTATTTTTTATTTTTTTGTGCAAAGCACTGTATGGCTTCCTCTCATTTGTACCGTGATTGATTCATTCATACAGTTTTTCTTATTTCACTCCCTCAGCTTCTTGTACAGTCTTTCCATAGCATCACCCACAACAAATGTTAGTCAGGAGATGAGCAAGGACAGATAAGAATGACGTCAAAGACCATCCTGTCTGCCCTTGGACATGAAAAGTATGTATGGACTAAATTAGATCATATAAATGTGTTACCACTGGCTAATGTCATTGGGAAGATCCAATGGCCATGTGACACACTTTTTGCGTGTTCTGAAAACAACTATCGCACACTTATAAGAGGAGACATAATTTACACTGCCAAGCGCTCCGGAAGAAACTATGAAGAGATTCACTTTTGAGTCAACAAATAAAGTAAAATGCCAGAACTCTCACAAAGGCATTTCCCATTCAGTTGTTTATCTGCTGTAAGGGCTCCCTTTGTGAACTCAAAGGTCTGTCTAATTGATTTCCAGTTTAACTAAGTTTTCTCTGCATTGGAGTGCATGTGCTGATCTTTTCAAAGTGAGGTCTCCGCAAGACAAGAGTTTTGTTTAAGGGCTCTTGACTGTAGTGAATTATATTATGATTTAACCGAGAATCGCAGACAGAAAGAGGTTCTGACTTGACCAGGAGAGATGAGTACTATGGTCTGGCTCAAAGTAACTTCTGTTGAAAGTCAAGCACCAAAATATGACCAGGACTGAGCAAATAATGACAGATCTTGGCAATAAACTGAAAGACAAAGAATCACTAGAACCACAGCTAAGAGCAGTGTATCCTGCATCATTCATTAATTTATTTCATTTCAGAGCTATGCTTGTTTCCATTTATTACAAAGTAATTTCTCACCTGTCTTATCACTTTGGTAAGATTCTAACACACCTCAATAAATGAGAAACAAATCCTGTGGAGTAGAAGAGTAGAGTCAAAGGAGGAACAGCCTTGCAGTGAGGGCAAGGAGCTCCATCTCTGCTCTCTGTGACTAGGAAAACTCCACACACATTCGTGCTGTTTTCCTTTCGAGAAACAAGTTCAAACTCAGCTCCACTACTGCAGACCCACTGGTGGGGAATTGTGTTTTTCGGCATGACTTACTTTCAATAGCATGACATATTTGTACCGCCTCAGTATTCGTGCAAAATCCTGTTGTAGGCATATATTTTGAACGCACAACAGATCTGCTTTCTTTAATGGCTTTGCAAAAAATTAACATTTTCCTTGGCGCTAAGAACACTGGAAACATTAAAAATTCAAGAAGCTGAAATTATACATGCTTAGAAGACACACTACCAAAATACCGCAGCTGAAAATCCTATGGGCAAATGGTAAGCAAGAGAAACCAATGAGGAAAAAAATATTTATACATCTCATAGCTTGCAGCTTAGCAAACCTTGGTGAGTTGGGTTTATCGCCATGTGTTTTTAACATCTCCACAAAGATATAATTTCAAAATTTTTATCGGAAATTCTGTACTCTTCCTATGCTTATTTATTACATAATAAAGAAAGATGCATCCCAAATCACAAAGAAGGAACAAACACATCACATGCTGATGAAAGCAACAATGTGCCAAAATCCCAAATCTTTATATCCTCATTGTACCCAGCAAAACTGACTTGTGGCCAGTACAAAGAAAAGAAAAACCTATGGAAGCTCCGGCCAAACCAAGACAGAGAAGGGGGTAATTTTCTCAGCCACATCCTATTTTGACTGAAAGGAATAACCAGTGGAGGAATCAAATGAATCTTAAAAGGAAACATATGTCCCCAGTGGGATGGGGCACGCTAGATCAGCCAATTAATGGGGAAAACAAAGTCAATAGACAGACCCCACCTCGGTTCAGGAGGCGCTATGCAAATTAAAAGTCCATATTATGTCAACAGTTTGCAGAGCCATCCCTGAAGATTTCAACCAATGCTCCAGTCAAAAAATTAAGTAGAGAATGGCTTTCAGTCAGAAAACCAACACACGACACACGACCTCAGACATTGCCATTTGGGTTCCATTAGCATTTTTGTGGTCACTCTTCAACAGAGAAAGGTTACGCAAGATTTTGTAAAAGCAAGAAGTGAAGGTCAAGGAGGAAAGACATTGGTATTATAGTTAGCAGCTGGGTAATCTTTTCGGTTGATGCGGTGCTCATTAAAAGCAGTACTAAACCCAAAACATTCATCATACATTCTTTGGAATATTTAAGCTCACAAACTTTCTGATCCATGAAACCAGGGCCGTAATCCTAGGTGGGGTATCGGTTTAATAACAGGACCTAGGTAGGGTATTGGTTAGTACAAGTTATTCAGTGGACAAAGCCAGAACAGAATGACTAAATGAGCTGGAAAATGCATAATATTTTGGCCAGTGGAAAAATATTTGGAAGAATATTCTAAGTGAAAACTGCAGCGGAGATTTACAGGAAACATATCAGCATATCTCATATCACCAAACAGGCAAATCTTTGGAGGTATAACAGTAAAGGTGACCTTTCCTTTTTGTCATGCACTGGCAACTTTTCAGTATATGGCACAAAGCAGTGGCTCCAGTAAGACACTCTTTTCCCCGTTTGAGAATATAGTCCAAAAAAGAAAGAATAAAAATAAGTGACTACATCTCATACGCAATGACGGTGAGGGTGGAGGATAGAAAACAGGTTAACTTTGATTTTGAAATGACAAATTGGAACTGATATGGTGCAAGGGTACAAGGAGAGGGATGTAACAAGTCTCCCAACTGAAAATAAAGGAAGCTGAAAGGAGGGGGTTGAAGAAACTAAACCCCTGTTTCTATCTTTTTAAACAATCACTTTGGTTAAACTTGAAAAACTGTCTCCCTTTAGCCCACATAACCTTTGCACCTGGGCCCCCCTTTCCAGATCCAGGTACATTTAGCAGGATGAAAGGAGTAGAGCAGAAATATGCAAGATACAACAGCCACTGTGAAACTCTGCTACACTGTCTGATCTTTCTATGTGGCCAGGACCTGTGTAATGCATGACAAAGCCAAGACTAGAGATTCTGCTTGAGTGATGATATTAGCAAATTATGTGGTAAAGCAACCCATTTTTTAAATTCCAGAATTCTCACTCCAACTGCATATGTTCTGTCAGCAAGTGCCTTTCAAGCACTGAGAGTACCAGTATCTTCCAAATGTATGAAAAACTACACAACTTCTCCACCAGACAGAGAGAGCATGTTATTGTTACTCTGAATTCAAATTCAGGTCTATGAATCTGAAAACCACAGAAAAATGATCTGAGTAAAATGCCTTTGTTTCAATGAAGTCCTAGCCTATTCCACGTTTTAGAGGAACACTCAGAACACACCCATGCCATCCTTAAGCCCTTATTAGACAACATTCACAGCAGTGATATAACCCTCTTGTCATCTCCTGAGTCTTCAGGGTGGCACACATGAGCCATGCTGACAGTATGTCTCTAGGAATGTGTCTACAGTAAAGCAGCATAGCATAGATGTCAAAATCCAACAAAGAAGAATTGAGTAACCCTGTAATGGATTCCACATAGCAGCACAAACTTACCAAACAAACACAAATGAACATGACAGCACAATGTCTCGGTAACCTGAGAGGAACCTACAACTACCCATTTATCAGCACAGAGGTGCTGACAGCTGCCGTTAGTCCATTTCAGTCTGCTCCCACTGTCTGAGTTGAGCCTCTTTTCTTGTTTGATCTCTGCAAATTGTAGTGCAAAAAATAAGAAGTCAAAAAGATTAAAACATTAAAGAAAAGGGAACAAATCATTGGAGGAATACAAAGTTCAGAGAGAGTTCAGCCATTCTCCTAAATCTGAGTAATCCTTGGTGGGGAGGAGGTTCTCCATCTTTGTACAGTGTTGCTACGCAGCCCATCGTTTAGGCCCAAAAAACAAACACACCGCCCTGACACTCAAGGAGAAGATGAGTAAAAGAAAATCTCCTTTGTTTTGAGGTAACTTGAAAGTTCAGATCAGGATCACACTAGATGTTAATCAACAACTATATAGCACTGGATCTTAAATTGCCAGCATTTTTTAAGGACATGTGGACTTGACATTTTGGTTTACTTTACATCATCATCAAGTGCATAGTATTTGTAATTCATTTTTAATGCAAAAATAAATGTCACTAATGCAAGGGCAAAACAGATTCCTCACCAAGCTCATAAAAATTCTTCAAATTGCTGAAAAATGTGTGGCCTTCCATCTAAATTGTGGCGTTATTTATCTTTAGGAAACAACCTGAGAATAAAGGTGACCCCGGGGTCCATCGGTACTGTTCTTCCACTAAGCCCACCAAGCATTTGTCACCTCATTGCTACAGCTGACACACAAACTTTAAAGTCCACAGTAGAGTCCCTAAGGGCCGTAGCAGCTTTTCTCCATCACATGTAGCTTAAAGAAAATTAAAAGTGGGGAATCATTAAAATTATTTTTACAGAATTGAGGGAAGCACTGCGCTAAAGTTTGTACTTTGAGTCTTGATGCTTCCTGAGCTGTGTGAGGAAACTCCACAGTGGAATGAACATCCAGAGTTGTCATTTTTGTGGTGACAACTGTAGGAGAAATCCACAATACTCCTAAATTCAATTCACAATATAATACGAAGACACACTTAGAGACTGCTTACTGCTTACTGCTTAGTGGAAGACAACACATCACCTTAGATACTCAACGGCTCTATCAAGCCTTTGACTTTCTATGTGTGAGTTTGAGTCTGGAGGTGTACAGTACTTCCAAGTATATTCTCATGGTCAGAAAATATTACACTGTTTAATTTTTATATCATCACTCCAAAATCTAACAGGCAAAAAGCAAAACATCAAGAAATGGCAGATGCCATCTGGAACTAAATTGAAAAGCGGATTTATTCTATATGATGGCCGGGGGCATTAATAAAAGGAGGAGTTATATTAGATCAAAAGAAGTGTTTAAAATGGATACATTAACACACATTTAAAGCCTCTATCAAATGTGTGAGCAGAATCCCACACAGGGATAGCCATCTGTTGTGGACTAAACAGGTCAAGTTAGCAGTATGAATGTGTATGTATTTTTCTCATGCACATACACTGGACATTTTGCATCGTGCTTAACTGAGGTAGAGTCAACTACAGGCAAATTAGTTGAGCACTGTTGGTTATGGCAAAAGTAGAAGTCAGTTTCAAAGCAGGAATATTTGGGGGTTACACACTGAAAGTAGCTCTTCGGCCCTTCTCAGGCTTTCCCCCTCCTCCTGAAGTCCAAAGACAGTAATTCTACTTAATCTGAATGACTGCCATCTGGGTCTTGCATTGATTTGGGGGTTGGGGTGGTGGGGTGGTGATGGGATGATCAAGATACCCAAGGTAGCACATCCCAAAGCAAAATGGAGCAGGGGGTCAGAGGGATAGTTCTCCAATAGGAGAGGGACATTGTCTGCTCCCAGAAGAAGATAACCCCCCCACACACACACCAGCCAAAGGGCTGGGTGGATTAGATGAAAAATTAAAGTCAGCAGAACCCAGCAAAGCAAAGCGGTAATCCGACAGGCAATGGGATTGCCTACAGCGGTCTTTACTCGAGGTATATATGGTTTCCTGGTTTAGGTGCTGGGATATTAGCACCAACACCAACCTTAAGAAAGAAAAATCATGGCATGTAGAAAACCTGAGTTGAGAACACACAGTTGGACACTACCAGTGTTTTCTGACCGCCCACTGGCATTACAATTTAAATAAATCATGCACATACTCTACCACTGAAGGGGAAAAATGTGGATTCTGATTAAAAGCTAATTGTTTCTGAATAAAAAGAAAAACTAGGTAGAAGGTATTCCAGGAATTAGGGCCATTGGCTGTACAAAGAATAAAAAATAGAAATCGAGGTAGTGGAATTTGTGGGTTCTGATTTTCTGATTCTGACCATAATGAATAGCACTCACTGTTTCGGTGGCATTTCAGTTTGGCCAGAAGCTTCTGCGTTGATGGCATATCTCCATTCTTCACAGCTTGCAAGAGGTCTTGTTCCTTGCCCATTTTCAGTAGAGATCAGTTTTCCAATGTAGCAACACTCCACAAATTCTAGTTACAAGCTCAGATGACTCCAGATTAGATCTCCAAAAAGTGTACTTCGGAGCGTCACACAGTTCAGACTGGCGGTTCCCGTCAACTGATTCTAGATTAACTCCTTTTGTGCTTCTTTCTTACAGACACAGAAGCTGATACATGAACGTGACTCTGCCATTTACCAAAGATGAGGAATAGCAGTTCTCCAAAAATTTGATGAACATCTAGCAGTAGCTCCATGAAATGAGTACAATGTACTAAACCTCTGTTTGGAACTCCATTTGTCAGGTGGAAAGCAATAAAATTTGAACCATTTTTTAAAAAAAATATGCTCCTTCCACAGTTCAGCTGGTGAGATGGTTATCATGAAGTTGACATGAACCTCAGTGGATTGTGATCCATCAGACCAAGGCTGCATCAGAGTCCCTGCACAAGCATTTTCACCATCTTGAGATCAGCCTGAATCTGAAGGTAGAGACAGATACCAAACAAAAAAATAAATAAATAAAATAAGCACTTAAAAGAGCTATGTATTAGTAAGTCAGAGTCTCAAATGCAGCATGCACTCACTCCAATATTTCTCACCAGCTACAGCATGTCCACCAGTTGCTAAATATTATATTGAAAAACACACATTCTAGGTTTCAGGTAGCAGCTGTTAAAATATTGGACTCATCTCTTTAAGCCCCAGTCCCTGCTAACATTTGAGCAAGACACTGACTGAGAATGACGCCACTAAACACCTACATTCACGAAACGATGATATCTTAGGGGCGTGGGTTGAACGTATTAGTCAATCGAAAAATTGGACAATGGTAGATAAAAATTTAAAAATACAGTCTTGTCATAAATTCCATACACGACAAAGAGCAGAGGGCAGGCAAGAAGCGCTCAGCTAAAAATGACTGTTTTTAAACCGGATTTTAAAGTTTTAAAGTTCATTACCACAGATTAGTCAGAAATGCGCGATGACGTCAGCATCCCCCCCCCAAAAAAAACTATATTTAAATTAATCTGCTATAAAGACGTCACCGAAAAACTGCTAAGTGCTCCTCTTAAAGTATAAAATACGGCACATTTATGATGTTTTCATACTGAGTTACTGTTGAAGTAAGGCATGTATCCAGTAATCGTCAGCTAAAAATATATTTAAATGCATCGTTTGGATGCAGGGAAAAAGTGCTACTGTGTTTGCTAACCAATGTAGTTGGCTGTCCGTCTTCGCGACAGACACCGCATAAGTGTTATGTAAAGTGCATTTTTGAGATATATTTCAAACACATCCTTCGTGCCAAATGTTCAACAACTTCGTCGTGTTACCCACCTACCCACAAACCTCAACAGACTCGGAGCTTTTCTTAAAAATTAGTAACTACTTGCTAACGTGCTGGTCATTCTTCTCACTGAACGGCATGTAAATAAATCGGGCATTTTGGCACACTTGACAGCGAATGAGTTTAAAGAAAGTTTTAGACGTTTCTTTGCAAATGTTTAGAAATTCGCCTCAGCAACGGAACGCTTACCCAGTTCGCGCGTTTACGAAACGCGGCTCCGCATCCCGACGAGGCGAATGACCCCGAAACAACGCGCCGCCGGTTCCTTACGACCGCTCCGAACGTGAGGGGCACCTCATCTCAAGGTGGCTGCAAGAACACCGAGAGGTGCGGCGGCTCCCGGTTCACTTCGAGCGCGTTTGCCTAAACCCAGGTCCGCACTCCCGATCGAACGCCGTCCCTGTCGATCTCCGCTCTGGCTCGGCATGCGGTCCAGCTGACGTGCGCGCCGCCGGTGTCCCGCTTACGGACTCGCTCCCTCCCGGGCTCTGCCCGTCACTTGCCCAAGCCTCGCTGCAGCCACACAGTGAGCGATCCCTCCCATTCCCAGCCCTCCTCTTTCTTTTGACTTCTTCCAGAACTACGAGATCCCTGAAAAGGTCTGCAAGAGTCTTCGCTTGAAAAATTCAGTATACATTCGACATAAACTTTTATTATTTGCTTATAATGCAAAGTTCACTATAAATCCCCGGTAGAGACTGCAAAAACTCCTAATGCTGGCTCTAAAACACACAAAAAACAGGGGACCTTGTTGTAAATAAAAGTCACAACTTACATAACGTATCGAAAGCTATAGAAGTGACCCATCCGTATAAATAACGTTTCCTGCGCTTCTAAAGTATCCAAATAAATAAGAATTCCCGCCTTGAAGCGTACACATCCAAATCACGGCATCCGCCTAGGAAAATTGTCTTTTACTTTTTCATTTTCGGTGCGTTTCAGATACCCACTGCGTTTTCTTGTATTTTCTGTACTTTTGCCTTTGCCATTTTGTTTCCGTAAAAACGTCTGACATTTGAATGCACCCCCCCCCCCATTTAGAACTTGCGCCGTCCCCCGGTGAGGCCAAAAACCGAGAACAGTTTAATATTACATTTGGAAAAACTAAATCATAAAGGTAAGCCTATTGACAACATCTTTCCGACAGTGTAGTGTATTGCGATTTCAAAGTGAACCTCTCAAATTCTAGCTTTGCTTATCCCCTCTAGAGGTAAAAGATGAAAATTACAGCACTTGTGAAAATTTGCTTTTCATTTGCACTAATAGTGTTTAAAAGGTTTACTCCAGTCTAAATCAGTGCAAGAAATGAAGTCCACAGTTGTGCCTCCTTGGCCCCATCTTTAAAAATGTGGAGAACTGCTTGTGACCGAAGGCAAGAGTGTCTTTTCCTAAAGGAACTACATAAACTGGTAAGGTAGGTAGGTGGGTGGGTGCACAGTAGGTAACATCACATCTCCAGCTGTAGGGTAACCAAAGTACTTGCCTTGAAATGCTGCAGTAAAAAGTTACCAGCTGTATAAATGGGTACATTTGTATACAAAGCTAACATTGTACACCACTTTGGAGGAAAGCAATACTTTAATGAATTAACAGCAGCAATGGAAGTTTAAAAATTGAGATTACCATTACTGACCCGCAGCTCAGTTCACCCTTTTAATTATCTGAAGGTTTCTCCAAAAACATACAGAGCATAACAAATCTAACAAACATTAGAAATTGTTAACTGAACAAACTTCATTGTAGTTTTTCCTTTTCAAAGAATTACTTCCCATACCCATCAGTTAAACTGAACAGACCTTCAATTTGCAATTATTAATACAAATAAATAAAAAGAAACAAAAAGAAATTTACAGCTGATTGACAATACTGACAATGTTAAAGTTCACTTAAGGTACAAAATTTGAAGGAAACACCAAACTTTTACCATATGTACTTTTACAAGAGTTACTAATATGTTTATTGCCCAAACAGTAGACAACTGGTTAATTTCTTACATTTCAAGAGACTAATCAGATTGTCGTATGGGTCTAACCTGTGATGTACACCTGGACCTCTATACTCCTTGCTCACTGGTGGGGTCTGAATTAAAATGCTTCACTGGGATCTATGCAAGTGGCCGGTCACCTGCACCGAGTGTGCTGCTTCTTCCGGTAGGAAAAAAATATGCACATCGAAGGGCTGAAGGGACGAAAACTTAATGTGGGCAAATTTCGGAAAAAATGGATTGTCATGCACCTCTCCCAGTCTGGTGACCTCCAAATGTTGTTCTTAAAATACAAACAAAGATCAGCGAAGGCAAAGATTCTGATCATCCATCCTGTTATGGCCTCTGGTACAGTGTCATAATTTTACTGGCATGGAGCTCTGACCATAATTTTTTCTCCATCTTCATGTCATGGTTGCCATAGAAGATAAGGGGCTTGTTATTCTTATCAAAGTAGTGGTCCGAAAAGTTTTGATGGTTTTCGGTAATGAAGCCATAGGCTGTGACCTGAGGGTGCAAAAGGCAGCAGAATGTAGTCTCACGAATTTCCAACACCATATGCAAATGCTAATCTATATCTTCTGCTCACCTGGTCACAGGTATGCAAGGCTGCAAAGAGCATCAGCGCACCCGTGGTGGGCCTGTACACCTTACTATGTATTGACTGCAACAGTGGAGACTTCAGAAACCTGCAGAAAAATTTGTTTTAGTAAAACTTTGTGCTTAAATTTCCAAATGAGACATTTACTCTATTATAAGGTGTTCACAATAGAGTCACCATTGCTAGCAATATCAGCTTCCCTATTAAATAATAATACACTCCCATGCTCTTACTTCTCTTTGACATAATTGATAAAATCTGGATGAAGCATCTTGAAGTTCTGGATGCTAGGAGTAGGTCCAAAATATGTAGATGGTCTGGGGGGAAAAACAAAACTTCTGACTTAGGGAAGAATGTATATCTATGTAATAATTATATAAAAGAAACATTAAACCATCAAGTAAACGTTCAAAAACTTCTGTTTACAGTCTCTTATTTCTAAAGGTATCTTATGTATTGGAAGCACAAACAAGCAGACTCTGTGACACACAGCTTAGTCAAGCTCTGCCCAATCAGTAATTTATGCACATGGTGGTATACAGATGGTCCCCATCGTACAATGGAGTTACGTTCCAATAAACCCATCATAAGTCAAAAATGCATTTAATACGCGTAAGCTACTGTCACGACTGTGGCCACTTCAGCAACGGAACGTAGGTGGTCTCTCCGTCCCCGTCTTCAGACTGAGCATTGATTGATGTACAGTGACACGCAAAAGTTTGGGCACCCCTGGTCAAAATTTTTTTTTACTGTGAATAGCTAAGCAAGTAAAAGAAGACCTGATTTCTAAAAGGCATTACATTAAAGGTGACACATTTCTGTAATGTTTTAAGCAAAATTACTTTTTTATTTCCATCTTTTACAGTTTCAAAATAACAAAAAAGGAAAAGGACTCAAAGCAAAAGTTTGGGCACCCTGCATTGTCAGTACTTAGTATTACCCCTTGTAAATGCTTTTAGTAGCCAGCTAAGAGTCTTTCAGTTCTTATTTGGGGAATTTCCACCCATGTTTCCTTGCAAAAAGCTTCTAGTTCCGTGAGATTCTTGGGCTGTCTTGCATGCACTATTCTTCTGAAGTCTATCCACAGATTTTGGATAATTTTTAGGTCGGGGGGATTGTGAGGACCATGCCAAAACCTCCACCTTGCGCCTCTTGAGGTAGTCTATTGTGGATTCTGAGGTGTTTCGGATATCATTATTCTCTTGTAGAAGCCATCCTCTTTCCATCTTCAGCTTTTTTACACACAGTGTGATGTTTGCTTCCTGAATTTGCTGGTATTTAATCGATGAAATGTTCCCCGTGCCACTGGCTGCAACACAAACCGAAAGCATGATCTATCCATGCCGTGCTTAAAAGTTGGAGAGGTGTTCTTTTCATGTAATTCGGTGCCCTTTTTTCTCCAAACATACGTTTGCACATTGCAGCCAAAAAGTTCTATTCTGACTTCATCGGTCCACAGGACTCGTTTCCAAAATGCATCAGGCTTGTTTAGATGTTTATTTGGAAACTTCTGATGCTGAATTTTGTGGTGAGAACACAGGAAAAGTTTTCTTCGGATGACTCTTCCATGAAGATCATACTTGCACAGGTGTCGCTACACAGTAGAACAGTGCACCGCCACTCCAGAGTCTGCTAAATCTTCCTAAAGGTCTCTTGCGGTCAAACTGGGGTTTTCATTTGCCTTTTCTGCAATCCTACGAGCAGTTCTCTCTGAAAGCTTTCTTGGTCTTCCAGATGTCGACTTGACCTCCACCGTTCCAGTTAACTGCCATTTCTCAATTTTGAATTGAGGAAACGGCTACCTGAAAATGCTTTTACATCTTCTTACAGCCTTCTCCTGCTTTTTGGGAATCAGCTACTTTAATTTTGAGAGTACTAAACAGTGGCTGAGGAGCCCATGGCTGCTGATTGCTGGGACAAAGTTTGAGGAGTCAGAATATTTATAAAGTTTTGAAATTTGCATCATCTCGCCTTTCCTAATAATAATTGCGAACAAGCCATATTCCTAATGAACTAATGTCTGAGACCTTAGTGAAAGTTATTTGAGACCTCAAATCTGTTAGGGTGCCCAAACTTTTGTATGGTGTTCCTTTCCTTTTTTCCACTCTAAAATTATACAAAACAACAATAACACACTAATTTTTCTTAAAATGCTGAAAAGAATGGTTCATCTCTAACTTTATGCCCTTTGGAGATCAGTTCATCTTCTACTCACTTAACTATTCACAGTAACAGGAATTTTGACCAGGGGTGTCCAAACTTTTGCATGCCACTGTAGGAACCAGTCGCGGACAGGATTTAGTTTCTATCCGGACTTTCTGTCAGTGCTCAGTCTTCAGCTGGCCTCAACCTGTTGTATACAGTAGCTACCCCGTGGCAGACCTGGAGGTGTGGATCGCTGCCACTGCCCAGTATCATCAGAGAGCATCATACCACATATCGCTTTCCCAGGAAAAAATCTAAATTTGAAGTACAGCTTCTACTGAATGTGTTTCACTATTGCACCGTTGTAAAGTCGAAAAATCACAAGTCGGACCATCGTAACCCGGAGACCATCTGTATAATGTGGATACATGAGTACAGATCTGCAAAGACTGCTGGGGCAGCGCAAACTGGGGTTACAACCGAATATTAGCAAGTGAAACGTCAAATAGCAACACCATGGGGTTGCACTTTAGTATGCAGGGTACCAAAAAATTTTTTATATATAGAAAAAAATCATTTGTGTGTGTGTGTGTGTGTGTGTGTGTGTGTGTGTATGAAAAAATATTTTTTTCCTTTTTTGGTAGGTGAAAAAAACTAGACATTCATTTTTTGGTCATCAGCTTGATCGTTCAAAGGGTACAGTACAGCACCATATGTGAAATAAGGTACACGATAGTAAACACGTGCAAGCCCCTGTTCTCCAGCTCCTCCTTCACAACACTCACTGGTCACCCTTGTCCTCTCCTGACACCACAGGGATGCGCTTGATCACAGCAGTTAACATCAGATAATCCCGAATACTTGTGGGAATGAACATATACTGAACATCCTAGAAAGAAAACCAGAGGCAAGTAAAACTTAGAGCCTCGAAAATATCTGAAGATAAAATATATCCAATAAAAAATAAACAAACATAATGTAACATAAAAATACAAATTCCACCTGTACCTGGCCCTTTGGCACCTGGATGAAGCCATCCGTATGATATAATCTGAGAGAGTTCTTCATAGTGTTGGTGGTGAAACAATAAAAGGTTGTTTTAGTGCCTACATCTTCCTCAAAGCCCTCTATCACTGCTCCATTGACCCTGTATCCAGAAAAAACACAATTAGCCCCTGCAACACTCACTAAGCTGCAACTGTGAACAGAAAGTTGTAAGGTCATGTCAAAGGAAATGAAATGTCTTATTTAAAAAAAAAAAAAAAAAAAAAGTGTGTAAAATGAAATCAGAAGCCATGCAACTCAGTTTTGGCCATCTTACTTGCTGACCACATAAAAATGTTAGATTAAACAAGAAAAGTGACTCATTTGGCATTTAAAGATTTTAATAAATGAAAATGGAATGTACCTGAATACAAAGTCATGGCTATCGATGGCCTTGCCTTGCCGAGAACCATTAAGGATGCCACCATTACCCACCACAGCACAACGTACACAAGGAAGTGACCCACGGTCGAACAGCTGTTCACTTGACTTGTTCAGAAGTGTCAGAGATCTGTTCACAACTACAGTGGGAAATATAAAGAATGGTAGCAAGCACTGCTAACATTTCATTAAATATTTACACAGCTTCCAGTAACACACAGACAAATGTCACACTGAAATTGTTTTCTGTGATGCTGGTGTAAGTCGCTGTGAATAAAAAGGTGTAAAGTAAATATTGCACAGTATTCAAAATCTTTGCAGAAATGTACCTGCTGAATGAATACTGCCTTACCCTGTTATCTCGACAAATTTGCATCCCGCTACATGATGGCAAAAGTAATTTCCTCAAAAAGCTGCCAACCTCACCTCTCGCTTCTGCCACCTACCGAATGTGTCCCATCTACGGAATTCTATCCCATTATGCCGCCACTTACAGCCAACATTGTCAAGACAGCTCATTGTGACTGCTCAACCCTACCCTGTGCTTGTGCTGAAGCCTCATTCAGTCACGTTGTCAATCCTCCTTCATGTTAAGTCTAAAAAAGCTGCATACTGGTAAACATTCAGAACAGCACTATAGTTATGGTTTGCAGAGCACTTGGATACATGACTGAACTCATGAGCTCATGAAAAAGACTATAAATGTACAGGGGGTTTACCATCTGAGGACAAGTTCTTCCATCCATAGGGGACCCTGCGGTCCGTCAACCGGCGCCACATTGAGGGACGGACATCTGCTGCCCACATTAGGACAGGCACAGAGAAATTGAAGCTGTTTCTGAAGGTCTCATTCACGTCCAAATTCCATCTGAGAGAGCACTGAGGCCTCTGTCAAAAGATAAAATGGGATTTGGCTGCTATGGGGGGGGGGGCAATGACAAAAACAGGAAATGTGACCGTAACGTCCCCCATAACTTCCGGCTGTGGTTTTATAGACTGTTCTTAATTTAATTGCTTGTAAAGGTGTGTTTCATAAATTGCTGCTGTGAGGTTTCTGCTTTGCACTTGAAAAATAATACTGTGCTCCTCAGCCAATTCCTTGGAACAAAGATACAACAAAGAGGTCATTTTTTAATGAATGGCCCACTGATCTTCTAGCCCCAATCCAAACATTTCACTGTTTAGTGGTCAGAGGGCAACATTTTCTGCAATGTTCTGGACCAGACCTACCTCCTGGTTCTGTTCCAAGATTTTCCTGTTGAGTTCCACAAACTTGAATCTTTCCTGCCTGCAAGAGAATGACCGATAGCCAAACTGGGTGCCAGTTACACACACAGCTGTTCAAAGAGTGCAAAATCAACCTTTTTCAGATGAAAATGTCCAGTAAGCGCACAGGGAAAATACAGTCATGGCCAAAAGTTTTGGCAGTGACATAAATGTTGTGTTGTGCAAACTTTGCTGCTTCAGCATTTTTAGATTATTTTTTCCATGTTTCTATGGTATACTGTAGAACAATTATAAACATTTCACAAGTTTAAAAGGCTTTTGTTGCCAAACAAATCAAATTTTTGAGAATTGACCACAGGTTCTCAATGGGATTAAGATCAGGAGAGTTTCCTGGCCATGGCTCCAAAATTTCAAGGTTATGATCTCTGAGCCACTTGGTTATCACATTTGCCTTGTGACGTGGTGCTCTATCTTGCTGGAGAATGTACAGATCATCACCAAATCGCGCCTGAATTTTTGGGAGAAGTTGCTCTTGGAGGACGTTTTGATACCATTCTTTATTCATGCCAGTGTTCTTGGGCAGAATTGTGAGTGACAACTCCCTTGAATGAGAAGCAACCCCACGCGTGGTCTGCTGTTCTGCTGTTAATGTTAAGGCAGGGAGACCCCTAGCGAACAATGCTCATTCAGTTCGGACACCGAGGTAGAATCGGACGGACGCGTTTTTCCCACTTCGTGTTGTATGGCCACAAAACGTTTGCCTGAAAGTATTTTTATGTTCCATGGGTTTACAATTGTATACGAGGAATATTTATGAGGCAAACCTCTGTTTATGGACAAAAGTTCGATCCGAATCTTTATTTAATTCGTATATGCTAATCGTTAGCATCGGTATAACGTTTCCTATATAACGTAGCCTTAAGTTAATGCGCTGGTTATGCTTCGTTTGAATGTACAATGTGACATGTATTTTGTACGTCCGCTTAAGTTTTACAGTGTTTTCCCAAGTAAAGTTGGAAAAGAAACGTCAGCTTCAGACCTTTCTTGGGAACCTGTTCGCTATCTGCCGCGCTTTCGTGAGACGCTGATTTGCACAAGCGGGGGCAGAATACATGGATTCCCTCAGAATGCTTCGCTGTCGGCACGACTCAGGACTCATGGTAGCGTTCACAATCGATTCATCCGAGAAAATATCTTCTGCTGTCCAATCCTTGTACTTCCTGCAGAATTTCAGTCTGTCCTTGATGTTCTTGGAAAGAAGTGGCTTCTTTGCTGCCCTTCTTGACATAAGGTCGTCGTCCACAAGTCTTCGCCTCACTGTGCGCGCAGTTGCACTCACACCCACCTGCTGCCAATACTGAGCAAAGCTCTGCAGTGGTGGCAACGCAATTCTGTAGCTGACTCCTCAGGAGGAGACGGTCCTGGCGCTTGCTGGACACTCTTGGATGTTCTGAAGCCTTCTTCACCGCAATTGAACCTCTCGCCTTGAAGCTCTTGACGATCCGGTAAATGGTTCTTTCAGGTGCAAAATGGATCCGATCGCTGTGCACAAAAATCTAAAAAAACAATGTGAATCGCCACCACAAAAACCGAAGCCGCAAATTTTGCAAAACACAACATATGTGTAACTGCCAAAACTTTTGACCACGACTGTACACGTCCCAGTTTTCCAGTGACTTAGCAGAACCCCTGAAACCTGACCTGGAGAATGCGCTTCAAAGCGACAAATCCCACTATACCGTGGAATTTCCAAACCATGTGACTATATCACGACACAAGACACTAGGAAACAGAGGATCACGCCCAGTCATGGTATTTTGGTCATAGGTTGCAGGAATATTTATGATACATTGTCAGTCTAACTTTTGTCCCCTGGGTATATGCCATTTCTACACGCTGGAAGGTAGCGGCAAAACATGCGCACAAATTCAGCGTGTAGCCATTGTTGTAATTTATGTTTTTGTGATTTTTTTTTTCCTTTGTTCAAAAAAAATCGCGGTGCTTTTTCGTTCGCGTTCACAAAACCCAAGAGAACTCAGTGTGACGTCAAGCGGTGCCAAACGAAAAACATTTGAGCAGGTGTCAGTCTGTCAGGGCGCCTACCTGTCCTCCAGTTTTTTGTTTTATTTTTAAATGTGCTTACTATTGTAGCAAATTTCTTGTCAAATGCAAGGATAACCTCATCCCAGAAAACATCACGCACGGCAATAAGTTCAGAACCAATGTTTTAAAGTAAGAGATGGTGAGCTGAATCAACGCGGTTCGTCCTGACAACAGGACGCCGAGGAGTCCTTCGTCACCAAGGAATCACTAAGAAATGGTTTGAACCACTAAAACGACCCTTTGAAAATGTTTTGACGCACTCGATGACTGGAATAAAATGTTTAAACACGGAGTTTTAAAGGTTTTGCTACGGTCCGCACAGTTGTACAGTTACTGTGACCCGACACTTTCGGGGAGAAACGGTTCGGACTTAAGATACGGTTTAAATCGTTTGCGACCACTGAAACGGTGTCGTCTTTTTGTTCTAATATTGTAAAAGGAAAAACAGGATTCACTCCACAGCCCCCTCCACGTTTTACGGGAACAAAACCAAATTTAACGGCATACTTACCTGTGGCGGATGGCGTCTGCATAACTGGATATGACATCGGATTCGTAGAAAGATTCGTAAAAAAGCATCAATGCGGTCAATATGCTCAAGACAAGGATGACTTTTTTCAGCAGCAAAGCTTTCATGTTTGCGGGATTTTTTAAAAAAAATAATAAAAATCCAACTCGGCAACGATGAGAAGCTCGCAGGGGAGCGGCGAATGGAGGTGACGACTGATCCGACCTGCGATTCTTATCCACTACCTGTTTGGCCGCAAGCGGAGGCGGTTGCTGTGTTATTCAATCCCAAATGCTTCCGGAACCCTAGAGGCACGTCAACGTGCAAATTATTTTTATTTGTTATTTATAATTTCAAAAAATATGAGCCCTTCCGCTTTATACTTTTATCTTGCAGCCTTAGGCTAAAAATCAGGCCACGCTCAATACACCAGAATGGCAAAAGTAAAGCAGGATTTTATCCGTTTTTGCGAATTACGCATATGAGGATTTCTGTGACTAAACATTAAGGGTTCCTCACTGCTTCTGTACCACACATCCTGTTGTTCCATGTGAATTTCAGGGGCTGCTAATGGTGACACGGAACCTGAAGACACTGAGGATGTGAAGTAAACCAAGGAAAATCAAAATATCTGCACCTTCAAGCAAGTGTTTCAAAATATTTACATTTTCACTTTAATATATATATATTTTCTGCCAGAATAAGATCAGCAGTGTGTTTGGTTCAAATGCTGGAAAAGAGGTTTGGAAAATGTACATTTCATCCTCCCAGGCAACACTGTTAGCCTGCTCACCAAGAGTGTTACCATCGAAGCAAAGGGTTGTGGGCCACTTTCACAACCAAGCATTGGACTGATAAAACCTTGCTAAATAATAGAGAGACGGGAGGAATTTCGGAGAAGAGCAAGGCCTTCTGCAGACATAAAAATAATTTTAAAAATGGCTTGTAAAGTGTCGTGGGAACAGGAATAACTTGCCTCTGAGGGACATTGGGTCTGAATCAATGTCCAACTCAAAGAAGCTTGCACAAACACACCACTGCAGTCTCATTATTCCAGACCCAGGAGCAAAGAAAGCTGATGACGGTTTAGGGATTTCTGTCAAGCAAGTACGCACAAACACACCATACCATAGCCATACATTTTATTTACGGAGCTGCGCAGGCAAAGAAAACAACAATAGATGCAAACAGTATTCAAATAATAGACAGCTAATCCCGTTTCAATTGAAATTCGTGGTGATGTATCCTCTTGTTACTGCCTTTGCAGACTAAATCTACCAATACCTGAACACAACTGGTCAGGATTCCTTTCTACAGTTTTCCTCCACAAAATAACATCCATATGAAAAAAGGAATTATGCAACTAATACAGTAGATACACAACTAAAATTTGGGCTACACCTACTGCTGTGGAGGCTACACCAGAAAAAATGAAATACATTTGCTCTTCAGAAATGCCTGCACTGCTTGCTCTGTGTTCCTGTCCTATCCACAAAAGAACGCAAATAAAGCAAGGCTATAAAAGAAAAGAAAAAAAAAAAAAAAAGAAAAAAAACCCCCACGTCAACACCTCTAAATTCACTTGCACATACAAGTGATCTACCGTCAGAATTCCTCACAGCATATGTGGGAAAGGTGGAGCCAATGCCGAACGACAGCAGTGTATCATCTTGTCCTAATGGCTTAGTACTGTCTATGGAAACAATTTGATGGGAATATTTTTAATTCCGTCAAACAGAAAGTCATCCAAATCACTGCCATATCCCCGTTAAACTGTTCGAATTCAGTCTCAGTCGAAAGGTAAATCGCCACTTCCGCTTACAATCTAGCTAATAATGTCGCTGTCCTTGAGTTGTTCTCTACACCATTTCCTTGCCCTTCCCTGTTACAGGAATGAGAAACGCCATTTAATTGCCCCTCTTCAGCAGCAACTACTGTAAGCCTGACCTTTGTGTGGAAAGTTATTCAGAATAAAGACTATAGAAACTGTGGTCAGGTGTACTGGTTAAATTCCACCTGTTCCCATGTGTAAGGGCTAAATAATCCTACTTCCCTATCGGGCTCTCGTTCTCAGCCACCTTATTAGGGAGAGAAATGTCAGGGTTTAGATGGAGTAGAGTTTAAGCTGCTCCTCCACGTCTGCCTCTGTCACCTCTCCGAAGGTGTCTTTGTTGTCCCTCAGTAGCTGAAAAATGGCAGCCAGCTGTTCCCGTTGTACCCTAGAATACAAAAACCATACAGAAGATCTGAGCAGAGCAGTCGTGTGATGCAAACCCCAAGCAGTCCAGACCACAGCCATTGCCACACAACAGCTTTGACTTCAGGGGTCACCACATATACATCTAAAACTCGCAGCATTCCTACCCTTTCAGCTGGATAAAAAGTGGGTAAGAAACTAAATTGTGATCAGTATTAGCTTTTCTACTGTCAAATTTTAGTGGCTTTCAACTGCTGCCTGAATATAATTTTTTTTTAAGGAAACACTTTGCTGATGTAATGTCTTGACGTAAACATCTACGTGTTCATAGTTGCTTAAACAAACAGATTACATTTAGACACCCTCTCTTTTAATGACTTGTATTCACCAAAGCCTACAAAAATTTAACCCATGAAAAAAAAACAACAAAAAAAAAACAAAAACTACACGCCATACTGGATTCATTGCGTCAAACCCTGAAATTTAGAAACAAAGAAAACCACATAAAGGAATACAGGTTTACAAAGTGAAAGCATTTCTTTTTATTTTTGTACATGACAACTTTAATAAGTCTTTCAATGTATTGCCACATATCTAGGCATGGCTGGGAATGAACCTTCTCTGGAATATGTTTCCTTATTATTTTATACTTTAACGTGAAGACCGAAAGTAACTCAGCCCACTACCCACACATCTTATTTTAGAGGCCCCCCCCTTTTCTGGTCAGCAGGATGAGCAAAAGTCAAGGACAACACAATCCAAATCAAATTGGAAATTATTACAGTGCAGGTGTTCCTTTGTAGAAGCTCAAGTGGGCTGCATTTGCTACGGTCGGGGGGGGGGGGAGAAAGAAAGAAAAAGAAAGAAAGAAAAAAACCCCTTTATTCCCCCTGACAATCTATCAACCAGGTGAAAAGGCGTTTGTCTCCCAGACGTTCTTCAGAAGGTGAGCTGGGCACCTGTCAGCCTACTCCTCCACTCTGGAAAAAACACACACAAAAAAAGGACATCATACATAAAGAGCCTCCACAGTATACTATATTTTTAATAATCTTATATGTTTATAATACCACTAATATAAAACTATGTTGCTGCTGATATACTGACAACTAAGAAAAATCACTGACAGTTACAACACTTACTAATTTTAGCACTAAAACAAGCTTCACCTAATATTTAATAGCAAAAAAATTACAAAAATAAATCACGCAAGTGATTTTACGTGATTTTAAAGATCATATCATGCAAGTTAGCATAAAATATCCAACTCACCATTGCCCTGTTTTCAGGTGCAGAGAAAAGCTGGTACGAAAACATGCAGCAATAATAAGCAAACAGAGCCCAACCCAAATCAGTGGTTAAGCTGAGCGTAACAAGGTGTGAAACATCTATAGTGAATATATCACAGCATTCTTGAAAAATTGTTGCAGGAATGCTTTACTGCCAGACCACTTAAAATATTTTAAGACTGACTGCGTTAGTCACATTACAAAACATGCACTGGCATCATGCAGCGGTGGCACAGGACAGAAAAGATGACAGAAACAAACCACTTGCCCCCCACAAACTATGGATAGCTTATAATTTAATATATAAATGCATGACTTGCAACAGCACTCCACTACTTCACTCAAAAGAAATACAAAATTACACTTTGATCTCTTCTCCACACACACACACACACACACGGGGGGGGGGGGGAGGAAAAACGGGGAAAACTCCAGTATGAAGGGTCTTCTTCATAAATAAATGTACATTTATATTATATATACACATACATATATATATTTTTTTAAATGTACTAACTAAATGGTGTACTCACAACCATGCCTGATTATTTGTAATACAGCCAACAGAAGGCGCCAACAGCACAGTTTTGTGATTACAGAAGGAAAAATTCTCCTCTTACAAATATGAAATGTCAAGTATGCACATAGTGCATGTTTTCAGCTCTGGTATTGGTATGGAGCTATAAGACAAGTCATGTATGTGAACTTGAGAATTTACCACCATATAACCAAACATTTAATGTAGGCTCACTTGAATTAAGTGTCCCAATGGCAGAGCTAGACTGACAGCAGACCCCTGACCCCCGCCCCCCCACACACGATCTGGTGCAAACATCTGTTTAACCTCAGCAAAATGTACTCATCATGGACTGCACTGTTAGAAACAAGCAACATCTTTCATTTCAGTTTCTTCAACACAGCTCTACACAAAGTTTCACGTGGATGCCTTAATCACAGTCACATTCACAACTACAGTATATTGTTGATGCTTTCAGACCAACTTTTCAGACTCATTTTCCAGGAACCATTAATCTTGTGCCACCATTCTGTAGTTCCTGTTTACAGGAACACATGAACAACAAAAAAACCAGTTTCACTGAATGCCATGTTAATATTTTAACCACATGATTGAACTCCCTGGGGGAATATATTGAGTTACAAACAGGTTGAGACCTTTAGTCCTACATCAGAATCCCTGTCCCTGCCCACTCTCTCCATCAGCACAGGACAAATATTAGAAAGACATACACAAAAAGCTCAATCTTTTTCCCCCTTATGCTGTCAAAGTTTAACTCGGGAAATCATAGCAAGGACCATTTATTGATTTTAAAAATAAAAAAACTAAAAAAACTAAAAAGTATATTTATAGCTATATACACTGCACATGATAAAGGCTGTTAAGCAAAGGACAACAAACTTATTCAAAAAAGCCATTTTTTCCAGTTACTTGTATCACGAGCTGTATGCCAGCTCTCTGAAGTCAAATGGCATCATTTATACCTCAGTGATGCAGCAATTACTGAAACTATTTCCCAAAGACAAATCACTCTTGTTGCAGTGACATTTATTCGCTTTAAAGAGAGCCATCCACGCAACCAGCCTACTTATTTTGTCCTCCTGATTTCCACCACAAACTTAAATGAATAAAAACATTCCACCATAAAATCCATTATACTGATTATCTCTGCTCCGAGTTACAGATACTAAAGTCTCAAGACTCACACTGTGTGTTGGAATAAGCACCCAATTTCTGAAGCATAGCAACATTCTTTGGCTCAGTGGCAAAATGGTGAAGACCCATAAATGATGGAATTGTGTGTAACCAGAAGTCTCGAAGGAGTGCTTTAGTCCCTTCATGGAGCACTGCTATATTTTATAAAATATAGAAGTCAGCAAGGGAGAAGGGGAGAGAAGGTGGGGAGGGGATCTTAAACAACTAATAAGTTAATTTGCACAAATGCCCCCTTGGAAGTAGATGAAGTGTTGTCTAATGGGTGAAGCATTAATCCTTAGTGAAAAATTACAGTACAGGTTGGGAGGGAGAGAAGTTAAGGCTTATTGCAGCACAGGCCAAGTTCTTTTGTATTGCTGACAAAGTTTTGCATTAAATAAACATTAGCTGCCATTAGGGACCCTTGACTGGGATACTAACTGTATGCTTTGGACAAATTAAGTCACATTAAACCCACTTTGTTACCGGGAAATCTCTGTTGTTCAGTTAAAATCAAGTGCAGTATTAAAGCAGCAGTAACCATCATAAACCATAATAAAAATTTCCAGTATTAAATTAGCCACAGGCTAATGATCAACTAAAATGGTAGTATTTTTTTTCTATGCAGCTTCAAGTTGACAAAACTGTTAGTATTTTGTATTTCAAGATGACTTTGGCTTCACGTGGCAGTGGATTCCGAAATGAATTCTGTCTTTGGAATTGACGACCAAGGCAGTCGGGTTAATGAGAAAGGCCAGCGAGGCCCAAAAGTACCACGAGTTGCCAAGCTGGGATTAAAGGGAAAGGAGATGGTGAGGAGACACATGATGACGCAAAGGATTCCACAAACCTTTGCTCCTCTTCCAGCTCCTCCTTGGTCATTAACTTCTCAAACTGGCTGGTCCTAAGCTTCCCAGGAACATATTTCAGGTCGTCTTCTTCCTCTTGTGAGGGAGGTGCTGCTACATCTGTGCGGAAGGAGAAGGTGGCCATGTCAGGTTCACCACTGAATGTTGCAGCCCATAATCCATTGTACAATTGCAGGTGGGGTCACTAACATTTGGAGGGGGGGGGTGTACTGGAAAAATTACCATAAACTGTACAACTGCAGACCCTGATCCTGCAATCTAAATCTATACCCATAGGTAATGACTTTACCACATCTCAAAGTACTGCACTCAGGTACCATACAGTAAGAGCACATGGCTCAGTTCACATTGCCTACCATCACTTCTCACAATTGATTCCTTCACAGGGCTGTTCTCCGCTGGGGTTTCTTGGAGGGGTAGCTGGGAAGACTTTGGGATCTGTTCAGGGCCAGGTTCAGACATGGACTTGGTGGTGTTCCCACTGAGGTTCTGTGAGTCAGGAGTGGCTGGACGTGTAGATTCAGAGCCAAACTCAGGTTCAGGACCAGCTGTAGGGATGGATTGGGTGTTGACTTCCTTTTCTGGCTCAGGAGGAGATGAGCTCTCCGGGACAGGTGCCAGCATGGGTTCTGGAGCGGGTTCCTCCTTGGGTGCAGGGGCAGACACTGGTTTCTCGACAATGTCCTGTGATGGGGGGGAGGGAGGGAGGGAGGGGGAGAGAGAGAGAGAGAGAGAGAGAGAGAGAGAGAGAGAGAGAGAGAATGACTTAGAAACTCCATGGCTCTCACGTTCACACCGGAACATCCCTGACCCAGGTCTATTTTACTCCAACTCCGATACCCTTGGTCAAAAAAAGTACACGTAAAGCAAACCAGCGCAATGAGGCTCCCTCAGAACAATGGAAATCATGACAACTGCTGAATGTTTCAGTCTTCAAGCCTGCTGAAAAGGAAAAGGGCATCAATCGCCCATAAAGGTTCCACTCCTATTGTTTTAGCTGAAGGCTATTCAGACCAGTGTTACTGGTACCTCCTTCTAAGCAGGATTTCACCTACTGTCTGGTAGTTCTGGGCACTCAAAAGAACTTCACATGCCACCCAGCCAGTTCTTGCTCTCACTTACAAAAAGACCCCAAGCTTGGTCATTTGCTTGTCAGTATGCAGTGGTTGAGGAACAGGACTTGCAAGACATCTTAAAAACGTCAAGTTTAAATACAAGGAAATTAACACGGTGAGTTAGAGTCAAGTTTATAAAATAAATAAATGCAAAAGCAAAATAAATGGATAAAATGTAGAACAAATTCCTTACTTATTTCAACTAAAATATTTAGAAAGGTTATTACACAAAAAAGGGTAAAAAAAAAATATATTAAAAAATGGAATTTCTCAGTTCTTCATACTACATTTGATAAGATGCCACATCTGACCACTTTCTGATCCAGATACACCCCTGGCTACAGTGACTTTCACACATTAACACCATTTTTCTGAACAGCTGGGTGAGAAGCGCTGTTCTTTGGAAGTATGACAGAAGCAACCACAGCCCAAACCCAAAACAGCCCCCACAGGCCCTGCAAGTGACTGGACTCAAAAAGCAGCAACAAATGAGCTTTGTGCTGGAGGAATATGGAGCTCGTGCAGAATGGAGGAAGGCCTGCTGGTTAAGTACACAGTTGTCTTCTCAGCTGTCACGGACAGAGCAACTACACTGGGCACTGAACAATCACTTAACCCTTTCTCCCCTGTCAGTGGTCCATACTCCATCGCACGTTCTATTGCTGAACAAAACTACAAATGCTAAGAGCATCCAAGCTGAAGTCTTTCCCATAGACATCTAAGCAATAAGAAATCAGGATGCGGGATTACAGTTACACCACTTACATTTACAGTGACCAATGTCTTCATTTTTGTCACCAACCACTATTAAGTTCTGAATTTCTGTATTGGCCTGGGCTGAGTGTTTTTTGGGTGTGGTTATCCATTCATTTTCCAAGGTGTTGCACCCTGGCTTTGGAAGCATGGATAGTTACTCCAGTTAGTGTGACAATATGGCCAGGAGGATATGGTGCAGAACCTTGTGATTACAGGGATTAACAGGGGCTTTTCGGGGATTTAGAATAAATGTCCCAGCCACAAACCACAGTATTTGTAGTAACTGTCAGCACTGGAGCAATCTGGCTAAATTTAAGAGTTTTAAAGCTTACACTGTTTTACAAAATGGCAAGGTAGGACTTTCCTGGCAGGAAAAACAATAAGTCATACAAATGCTTTAAATGTACCTGAAAACAGAAGACTGGGACTCCGGTGGGCTGGGAGCTTGGGGCTAGACATTGCATTACGAATAAAATATTATGGAGTCAAAAGATTGAATTTGGTCAACTTGCACTGATGCCAGGTACTATTATGGAGCAGTACTTTAAGAAATCTTACAGGACAGGATTTCAAAACATGCAAAGTCTCTTTTCACACCAAGCCACTCTTGCCACCAAACACCCTTCTGCTAACCATACCATTTTAGTGAACACAGAGCCACTGTTCTCCAGTCCCTGCTACCTTGGAGAGCTTTTTGGCAGATGGTTTGAGCCAGACGCACAAGAATCCCCATCTGTTGAACATTCAGCCGATTGGTGGCTCACCACTGATGTCACCAAAAGCCACACCAACACCCCAGTTCTTGCAACAGTTGTGGACCTACGATGTGCCAAATGGCCCATGACAAGGAGATGGCCCTCTGCGTAACATCTGTCAAGGAGACATGTTGCTCCTAAGCACTGCATTTGTGCGCCGTTTCTGTTCCAGTGCCGCTTGCTCCACCAAGAAGCTTAACCATGAAGTCTCTCAAGGGATGTGTTATACATGAGAGGAGCAATGCACTATGTTCTCTCTCTCTCACACACACACACACACACACACACACACACACAATGACTCATCTCTGTAAGACTGGCTAACTTGAGAATCAATGGCATCTCCTTCCCGCTCACATTCCAGTGCAGTGATCCATTACAACCACATTTAACACTAACCTAAAATGGCCAAAAAACCCTTAGCCACTGCTGGTGAGCTTGGAAAGTAATCAATAGGCATTTAAACAGATTCATTACACACACACACACACACACACACACACACCTTAAGTTTTTTTTTAATTGCAGAAAAGGAAACTATCAAAAGTTCTGCATTACAACTGCATATACAGATTTTGATGAGGCCCCCCTGTCAATGTTTTGTAAGCCAAGGACATGTGGACACGGCTCCAGGGCAATGCTCTCAAGGACCAGTTTCACCCCTCTCACACCCCCTCTTCCATCTCCTAGAGAACTGACATCAGGGAGCAAGAAAGTGGCTGAGCTCCAAAGAGAAATTCCTAACAGGCAAGGTCAGTAGAAGCTGGCCAATCTTAAGACCGCCTAACAGATTCCATTATGGGCTGCTTCTGGAGACTAACAAACACAGGGAAACAGGGAGCTGAAGAATGTTCCATAGAGCACACTCTGCCACAAAGTAATGGCCCGTCTTTCTTCTCAGCTTCTGTATGGTCACACCCCAGCCATGGCAATGGATTTGACTCAAATTATCCATCTCAAGAACAGAACAACACAAGTTTTGAGTGCTATTACTACAGCATAGACATCTGCATGGTCTCCCTTTGAGGTAAACCACTGAAAAGCTTTATAATACAGACAGGAATTTATACTTCAAATAGAACTATGCACATTGATAGGAAATGCCAAGCTCTGGGTTCTCAAAGTCCTTCTCTGCTTTCCCTTGAAGACATATTACCATTTATGGAAGGCCTTGAAACAAGAATGGAACAGAACCCTACAGGAAGTTGGTCATAATTCAAAAAAAGTATCTGGAGAAGTGATTTACAGTCAGTGTGAGGCCTTCTTTTATGAGACTGATAATCAGCGCAGACTTCAGACATCCTTACTGCTCTGAAGCTCAAGATCAAACTTTCTCCATAGCAGGATCAACTTAACACAATTTCAGTCAGCAAATAAAATCAAGATCTGCAGTAAGTGTTTTTCCAGAACATTCCCTGCAGGCAGATTTGGTGATGTACTGTCAGTGTGCACAAACATGCAAACATGCCACAAAACTGATGCAAAAATCATTGTCCTCAACAGCTGTGAATAACTAACAGAAGAATAACATAACTGTCCATCATCCCAAAGGTGGAAAAGCAACCATCTTGTTTTTCATAAGCTGTTCACCAAGGAAACAGTTGTCCAGTTGCTCCCTGAGGACATCTGCTGTGATACTGGGAGAAGGGAACCCTAGGAGATGCGTGCGTTGTTGTTGCAGAAGCAAAAACGGGCACTGTGACAAACACTGAAAACAAAGTTCACAGCAACACCTGAAACGACCACGATTTTGCTGATGCTGTCACATTTCTAACAATTATCTCTCAAGGGTAGCAGAGGAAGTCCAAAAAGGTGTCAGAATATTTACACACAAAAACAGGGTTCAAAACATGTTGGGGGGGGCACCACAGACACCATATATTTCTGGTAATGAAGCTATAAGAAGTGATGGTGGAGCACTAGTTTAGTTTGAACTAAGATGGTTGTGTGGATTTTTGTAGCCACTCAGCTATCCGCTAACCTCCACCAAAAACCATCTGTCCTCATTACAGCTTGTTAGTTTGGCAGGAACCCAGGACAGTAACAAAATGAGCCTCTCATAACACAGCCTGGGGTGCATAACAAGAGCAGCTCTGTCTCTAGGCCCTGGGTGTGGAAGTGCTGAGTTGTTTCTAGAACACAAAACCCGCCAGAAAGGCTGACCTGCTTCCGACACACAGAAGGCCAAACAAGACATAAAAATGGACAACGCAGAGGTTTAACGCACACCATGAGAAGTCCAAACAATGCTTGGGAGGGTATATCTAGCTCAGAGAAATAGGGATGCACAGCTACTGTATCCATAGTATCCACCTCCATCCATCCATTTACTTTTATTTAATTATTCCAAGAGGCTCAGGGTAGTTCCTTGTTTTCTTTACCTGCACCAGCAAAGGACCAAATCAGTGATTCAATGCATGTCAATATTTGCTTCGAGAAAGTTCACACAAGGTCCTACCTCTTGTATGTGCCTGAACCTCAACTCCTCGCCCCCGTACTTACACGTGGGTCAACCAACACAATAATTACTGACCAACTTCCACATACATTTTCCACTTCAATGGACTTTTTATCTCAGCAATAATTTTTGAACATAGCTTCCAAGGTGCCACATATGGCATAGTGATGCTGGGACCAAACCGGTGCACATCCCAGCTGCCCAAGATCTTGGCCAACAATTGTGACCAAATCCGAAGACCATGCGCTGGTACCAGCGATGACTTGACACTGAACAGGCTCAGGGGTCACCTGGGACATCCCAACAGCCAGGCCTGGTCAGAAACGCTCAAAGCGCTCCTCAACACCTCAGCCAGGCTGCAACAGGTGTCATTCCCACCTGCGTCACAGCCGCCCCACTGCCTTCTCCTTTGACAGCCACGCACACGGGTTTGGAACCAAATATAGACGGCGCTTATACAGCAGAAGTGCGACTCTGCGTCTTGTGCGGACACCTCTGGTTACAGCCACATTCTTTCTGCATTCTCAAGTTTTTAAAAGCCTTTTTTGGAAGCAGAACGAAAAAAGCGCACTGTAGGCTAGGGTCTGTGCGTCTGGACGCGAGAGCCGAGTCCGGCGCGCTGAAACGCCTCAGTCCGCCGGACTTTACAGCCATTAAAGCGCGTTCGAAGGATAAACAGCATTTTAAAATCACAATATTTTCATGTTGCTTATTTTTCTGGCCCCAATAGTGGCCTGAAGACCACACGAGCTCAAACTTAGACGATTAACGGGGAAACAGTAACCCAACAACCACTTTTAGGAACGCCCACTCCCATTCTGGGATGCTAATGCGAAATCAATCTTAAGAAATAAGCTTATCGTTCGTTTTTACAAGACGCCAAGTGTCAGACTAAAGTTAGTTTTATTACAGTTTGCTTCAGAAAGGACGCTCGGTGCTCAGTCAGGCTGCAGAAGCGCTTGCGGGTCTGGAACGCGTTCAGGACTTGACTCCATTTTTAAACCAATTACATGGGCTTTGTAAATTAAAATGTTATATAAAGATTTAGTGTTGTTTGGAAAGCAGGGCAGTAATACAAGGACGGGCAAACACGCATCTTTTGATGCTTTACCGAAAATACTATTTATTCAGTTTTTTTTCCCCTTTAAATAAACTTCCCCCTTGCTTACCTGTGCGGGGAAGACGTCCGGCGGCTGCTGGATCTCAGCTTCACCGAGGGGTTCCTCCTCGACGGCTCCCACGTCCTCCACCACCGGGGCCCCCAGCTGCTCTCCTGGATCCCTTCTGGCGACAGCTGGCGCCTTCACGTCTTCAGCAGCCTGCGACCCTTCCTCGTGTGGCGGGACGCCCTCCTGTCCTGTCCGCTCCTCAGCCGGACATTCGTCCGCAGATTCGGCTTGGCGCCTCGGAGCGCGCTTCCTGCTCAGGAGCGAAGAGGCCAAAATCACGGCAAGAAATGTGAATAAAAGTGCGGGCAACACAAAGGAGGCGTCCAACGTCACGTCCATGGTCAAAAGCGTTTACTGGACTGACCACACTCTCTCTTCTACCGTTTAGTATTAATGCTATTATTATTAGCGCCGCCAACGTTCATGTAGAGCAACAACCCTCTCCTCCGACTCCTCGTCGCGCAGCGGAGCATCTCAAGTCGCTCAGATAAAACCTGAGGTTTAACAGCGGATCAGCCTTCCAGTCGGAGCGTCATTTCCTATCAACCTGCCCATCGGGCAGCGGTCCTTCCTTTTTAAAGGGATATTTGCCCACTCCGTTATGCACACAGCGGTCATCGGAAATGCGTATTTCTGCACAGATACGTATAAGATAGCAAGGGCTGTGGTTTCACAACTGTGGGGCAAGTTATGAATTTCAAAAGTCAAAAATATTTATGCAGATATGCAGTATAGGGCGCGATGGGTTAGGGTCAGACTTTATTCTTCCTGCAGAGACATTGGGCGTCCAGCAGTTGAACACAACAGACAGAAAACAGAGACAAACACGAGAAATAATGAGAAATGAATCACGAAAGCTCAGACAAAAGTAATGAAATTGCCAGTAAATAACGGTGATAAATAACGGTTCATGTATGGCATTATGCAGACAAAGGGCCCCCAGCTACTGTTAAGTACTGAAATTTGTACAAATATTTTATTAAGCTGGACCGCCGGCATGCAAAGATGCAACTACTGTGGAAACATAATTTGAGAATTAAAAATAGCATTCATTGAGGTTACCTAACACTGGACAACAGATGATGCTTTTCACAGCTGGAGTCTCATGGGGAATTAAAGGTTCCAGTTCCAGGAAGGAGGTTTGAGGTGTGAGAGCAGATGCACAGTCACACCATCTGTGTTTTAAATTAGTTTTTTGCTTACTAGCTACTCAGTATTATGTTGTGCTTTTCACATTTCTGTAAGTAATTTGAATAAACTTTGGGGGAAAGAGGTTAAAAACAGTTTGTCAGCAGTACGAAGAGTAATAGCCTCTAGATGTAAACACATTCCCAAATCCACACGCAGACATGCACACACGCAGAACTTCTACATGGTGGTTGTGGTTGAGGGAGCACATGACTTTTCATGTTCTCAATCCAATGACATGTGGAGCAGAAGGTGCTGGCAAACCACCACAAAAACCAAACATGGTCACCACGAATTGAACGTGACTCAGCTGCACTTCCCTCTCCACCCTCCATAGCGGTTATGGACATACTGACATGTGCACGAGATCCATTTTCTCCCCTTGGGACAGTAACATATGGTTGCAGTTGTGTTTCTACTCACTGTCGCCAGATGATGTTGCAAAAAGTTCAGATTAGCAAACACTTGCAAGTCAGCACTAATATCCTTTTTACTAGGGAAAAGTTTTGGATCCTGGCCATAGCATATTCTTATCTGGGGGTGCAGCTCACCTGCACCATTACTTTCTGCCCTCTTTGATAAGACAAACTGGTAAAACACAAACAATTGGTACAGATCAGTAAAATAGGTGTTGCACATCTCCTGCAGGTGAGGGCCATGCCTACCTTTCACCTTTTAGAGCCACAGAAGTAGCAGAAAACAACAACCACAGATATTCAAATTGCTGTGCAACCACAGCAGTGTTGTACTTCTGTCAGTTCAGCTCAAAAGGCTGATTTTCCTGTCTAATATGGTCTAACGTTTTGCTTATCATTCGTAACCCTATGCCCACTACGTGACTGGTGTTGCTTGTGACAGGCAGGGTACATGCTGGATGCGAAACCAGTCCGTTGCAGGGCAACTGCATCTGTTCACGCAGAAAAAAACAATTTAGGGTCAAAATGTATCTGAAACAAGTATCTTTGGACTGTGGGAGGGATCCAGAGCACCCAGAGTAAAACAATACAAATATGGGAAGAAAATTCAAACTGCAGAGCCAGATTTGGCCCCCTGACTGAACCCAATGCCCAGAAGCTATAAGGCACCAGTGCTACCCTCTACGTTCCTGATCTGCCCACAAAAACCAGTACAGAAGTCTTAAAATTATAACAAAACAACCAAATTATAACAGCATATCCATGTGAAAGTAGTTAAGAAGTACAAGTGATTCATTCCAAAAACACAAAAAAAGGAAACAAATAATAAATTACTTCCATTGTCCCCAGAAAACATAAGCAAAAAAAAAGAGATTCGTTCACAGAATCAAGCTGACTACATCTTTTTCAGGAATAAGAATTTGAGATGAAAGATTCTATGTCCGTTTTGGTGTTTTTTGTTTGCGACTGTTTATACATTTCCGAAGTAACGGTTGATGAACAAACGCAAGCATACAATTTAAGTAGCTTTGGCTACCACCTGCGATAAAACAAGTGTGGGACTTTTACTTGCGGTAAATGAAATACAGTACAAAGTTATCTGATCACTTGTATTTTATACATAAGTGAAAAGTTAAATTACAAATAAAGACACGGTCAATTTCGCAAATAGCAAGCTCCTGTCAGACTCTTAATCTTAACACCTTTGGCTGGCAGTTTAATCTGTCTACTTCCCTCAGTCTATGCAGGTGGAAATCATACAAATTAGGCCAGAGGTGATGTAACTTGCTGTGTCGGGGCCCACCTGTAAATGCACTGAAGTGCCTGGATTCATCATTTCGGGGCCTCCCGGTTCAACGGCGCCACTTTTTTCCTCACACCCTGTTGTACAGCATCTGATTCCCATGCAACACAAACAGTTTAATGCAGAAATGTAGTTGTTTATTCACAGAGGGCCTTGTAGGTATTTAATTCACCTGTTGAGGTTTATATCAGCAGCCCTGTGCAATATTCAGTGTTCTCAGAATATATTCTTAAAATTATATTAAATGTACAGTTGAGAACTCAATGTCTGCTTGACATTCCTCTTCATGTTTAACCCAAGAACACTGCAGAATAATTTGTATTATTTTGAGTAGTTTTTACTGGAAAAAAAAACCTTTATGGTGTCTGGTGAAGCTTTTATTGAGGATTAACGAAACAAAAATCGCAGTTATTAAATACAGGACTATGTGGTGATACAAAACTGGATTGAAAGGTACAATTTTAGCATCAAAAGTAGGAGAAAAGTGACCATTTTGTTCTAAAAAAAATGCTTGATGTGGCAAATTACTGAGTACTTTGCGTAAACTCGATGAAGCGCCAACAAAATCCATTCAGTCTGGATCTTCATTCTGATGCGTTGACTGTTCTACAGGAAATACGTCACGTCCTCCTTTAGAGCCATAATGGCGGCAGGAAGGAGCGATTGCCTTAAATGTTTTCTAAGCAGTCTTACCATGAAAAGTCGTTATTTTTAAGCGGACTAAATTTTATCAGGGTTTGGGTCGGAAAAAAGGCATGGATCTTAAGGAAGAGGATGAGAGTAACATCGTTGTCAAGTCGTTTCGGTTTGAAGAGAAGCATGAAGGCGCATCACTGACTGTTTCAGTCCCCGAGGTTTTCACATTTTTCTTTATTTCTGTGCGCTGCTTATGAACAAAGATTTTGTTTGCGCCACAGTGAAGCGATTGCCCATATCTAACGAAATTTTAATTCGGAATCATTTATGCGGTGAAATGTATTTCCAAAACAAAACTGCACGTTACTGTCAATAGTGCAAATGAGCAATATCGCATTTCCACGTGAACAAGGCCGAGTAAGAGTACCGGTTGGTGCTTTGTTCTCAACATGTTCCACCGCGTTGTAGGTTCTTGACCCGCAGTTCGGCATGTACGTGTGGCCCTGCGCCGTGGTGCTCGCCCAGTACGTGTGGTCGCGCAGGGACCACGTTTGCGACAAGACCGTCCTCGAGGTGAGTGTCGCACACCGACATCTCGAATGGCTACACTTGGTCACCTTAAGTTTTCTGTTTCAAGATCTGAGAGAGCGATTAAACGGGCACCCTAAGGAATTAATAAATAGGCAATAAATCCTTTTTTGTGTGCATTTCAGCTCGGAGCTGGGGTGAGTTTGCCTGGAACAGTGGCTGCAAAGTGTGGCGCAAACGTGATTCTTTCGGACAGCGCAGAACTCCCGCACTGCCTGCGCAACTGCCGCAGAACCTGTGAGGCCAACGCGCTGCGCAGTGTGCCAGTGGTGGGCATCACATGGGGTCAGGTGTCACCTGAACTGCTACGTCTTCCCCCACTGGACCTTATTTTGGGATCAGATGTTTTCTACGAGCCTAAAGGTGAGACACCCTCTCTTAGGAGGAAAAGTTTAATAAAAAAAAAAAGGGCGCTGGCAAGAGCTAAGATATACTCATTTAAATTTGCTCAGTAAAAGGAAGAAGATGGTCACTGACATCCTGGATAAAAATTTGCTTTCGTTTCAGATTTTGAAAACATCTTAGTGACAGTTTCGTTCCTCTTAAGAAGAAACCCTGAAGCTCAATTTTGGACAGCTTATCAAGAGAGAAGGTGGGTATTGCTGAAGCATCTGCCCCTCAATGCAACTCGAAGAAAATTAGGGATTAAGACACTTTTAACGTTTTCTCTACACTTTTTTTTCAGTGCTGACTGGTCAATAGAAGCTTTGCTGCATAAATGGAGCCTAAAGTGTGTGGATGTGCCTTTGGAACACTTTCAAGCTGATAAGCAGCATCTGGCAGGTTCTACACTCCCTGGGAGTCACACAATACAAATGATGATTATATATTTAAAGGACACAGAGAGCAAGTGAAGGAACTGGTTGAAAAAGTGCAAGTCCTGCTGCAGGAGCACAGCGAATGATGCTGTCGTCCTCATGGCTGTCTGGGATTGAATGTGGCTTGGCCTGCGTTTTAGGGCAATTAATCACTCCAGGACACTGGTATCCCATTCAGTGGTTATTATAACTGCTTCCCAGTAAGACCACTGCGATAAACCGGTTCATGATAGCGGGATGGACATCTTGCTTTAGTGGCAATTAAAATGAAAACCACAATCTTTTCATCTGCAGTTGATCATAAACCATAAAAATGATCAGTCATAAACTGGTCCCCACCATCTCTAGAACAATGTTCTATCTGCCTTGGAAGATGACTATCAGTAATCCTAAGCAGTTCAGCTTATGTCAATAAGAAAACTGCAGACTTAATATGAATAATATTTACAAACTTATTCACACTGATAGGTGTATTTCAGTTTATTAGAAGTGAAAAGAATTCACCAAAATCAAGCCATGGATCTCACCTGTGCATGACAATCCAAAAGGAAACGTGCAAGATGTTTTCACAATTCACTTTATTAAAAAAAAAAAAGGTTATTAAAATATATAACAGAAAAAGATGAACATTTACCAAAGGGAAGGATTCCAGCCATGTTTACACACTGCCACGGTGCAGCAAGGTTACCGAGGAGAGGTAAGCAGGAGAAAACAGGAAACGGCCAAGGAAACTGCACTGCAACACGCCACCTTAACAGCTAACCAGCATTACTGAACTGCTACACAACTGCGCCTAGTTCACAAAAATACAAGAGAGAAAATTAGAATCAGTACAATGAAAATGATGTCTACAAAGCAAAGCTGCATGCAAATCAATAAGTGGTTGTATCATTAAGCCTCTTAAAACTGAAGGGATGCAATTTATCTGATCTTAAACTATACTTCAGCTTTAAAAAAAAAAAAGTTAGACTTGGGCATATAATGCAATCCAAGTAATTACTGTGCACAAAAAAAAAAAAAAAAAAAAATACAACCAAATTGAACCTTCATTGCTAATACAAATAAACAAGTGGGTCAAATTATTAAAGCAAAACTTTTTCTTGTAGACATTACTGCCTAAAACGATGAATCGGCTTCTCTTAACTTCTGACTGTAATTTACATCAAATGCAAACCAAAATTGTCGGATCACACCTCAGCAACTTCGTCACGCTCTTTGTCATTAACTATCATTTATGTTCATCCTTTTCAGAGAATAACGTCACAAAATAAAGCCTTTTAAGCAGACAACTGCACATAAAATGTGAATCTTCAAACTAGATTTCTGTAATAACCTTTTTAGTTAGAAATAATGTGGAAATGGAAGTCATCGGGTCTTAGATCTTTACTTCCAACAAGATGTCCTGAATCCATCTGAAAAATCTGGAGGAGGAAAAAACAGCAGAGTAAGTAAAATGGGACTTTTAAAAAGTACTTTGCATATAGATGTTAGAAGCAGACTAGCAATACCTAGTCCAACCTAGGCATCTAGTCAGTATTGTTCTTAAGAGTAACACTACATTTTAATATCAAATATTTTACCTCCTAACAATAAAAAGATGCCTTTAGAGGGAATTTCTGCAATTTATCAACACTACTGGGGAATTTATTCAGTTCCAAAAAGGTAATATAGTGAATTTTACATACAGGCAAGCATTCCCCCTGTCAAACTACATAATTTGGATAAGCGCCCATAAATACCGAACAAAACAAACAAAGAGCTTGAGGCTTTCAGCAGTTCTCCCTGTGCAGTCTGTGTCTCCCAGTGGCCCGAGTGACCGGCTGGGAGGGCAGCGCCGGGCCTCAGTACGTTGTCCTTCAGACCTACCTGAGCACCACCCCAACACTGACACACCGACCTGCTCCATAGCCACCCCCAGCAGCAGCACCAGGGCCCTGGCCGGATCACACCCCCTCTAACTGCTCATACTGCCCCAAACTCCTCTTTTGCAAACAGGAATCAGCAGCTTGGAGGAGAGAATTCCACAATTTTGGTAAACATTGAGTCCGAAATAAGTTCAAATAAAAAATTAAAAACCTATTTTTTTTTTTTTTGCATTCATCTTTACCAGTCCCACCTCCCAAAAAATTGAATTAACGTCCAGCACACATGGCTTGACATCAGGTTTACAATCACTTTGCTGACATGTTTTGATCCCAAAAGCCCACACACGTGTACAGCATCAGACTGATGTAAAGATGCCTGACACGCAGTTCGATGTCTCCCCAGATGTGACTGGACGTTAACCACGACTCAAATACACATTTTCACAAGCATTACAAGCAACAGCTTCTTTTACATTTTAGCAGCTTCTCTACGCCTCTACTGCGGTCATTAAGCTGCAAACTCACAGTTAAAGGATGCTCTGTAAAGCAGCCAAAAGACACCCCGTCAGCGCCCCCCCACCCCCACGCCACCGCCGCTTACCTGTGGCTCACGAAGACCCCGCCGCGTCCTCCTCCGGCGACTTGGGCGCGCTTTTCGACCTCGACCGGGACTTGGAGTTCCTGTTGGACGGCGGCGTGCGGCTCCTCGACGGCGACTTGGACTTGGACTTTGATTTGGACCTGGACCGCGATCTGGACTTAGACTTGGACTTGGATATGGACTTGGACTTAGACTTGGACTTGCTCCTGCGCGGCGTGCGGGACTTGGAACGCGACCGCGAGTAGGAGCGCGATCTGGAGCGGCTGTAGCGGGAGCGGCTGCGGGAGCGGCTCCTGCTTCTGGAGCGGCTGCGCCTGCGGCGCCGCGGGCTGTGGGAGGAGAAGCCAAGAGGTTCGCTAAGCTGGTCGCCTCGCAGTGAGCAACGCCATTCAATAAAAAATAAAAATAAGGTAAAGCGACTCAGTGCCGGGAACCCACCATTAAACCCAGTGCCTCACAACCAACTGCGTGACACCTGTTGGGGCGCCTCAGCAACTGACAGTTTGAGCCACTTTTTTTTTTTTTAAACATAAAACCGAAATCACGTGGGAAACTGTACTACATTACTTTCAAAATAAGTGCCCATTTTTCATCTTACCTTCTGCTCCGCCGGTCGTATCCACCGTACCTCCGTGGGGCTCCTCCTCTGCGGCCGTACAGGGAGTCCGGGGGCCGCCCGTACCGCGCCATCTGTACGCGCAGCTCGCGGCCGTCCAGCAGCGCCCCGTCCATCGCGTCCATCGCGTCCTCGGCGTCGCGCTTGTCGTGAAACCGGACGAAGGCGAAGCCCCGGCTCTCCTTCGTGTATCGGTCTCGGGGGATGTAGACGTCTCCTACCCGACCGTACTTCTCGAAGACGCGGCGTAGAGTCTCCGGCGAGGTGCGGTACGTCAGGTTGTCTACTTTGAGGGAAGTCATACCCTCGACATCGGGGGGCGGCCTGCCGTAGCTCATCGTCCTCCGCGGAGGGAAGCCAGCGATCGAACCAAAAGCAGCGAAAATGCGCGGCCCCAACGAAACGTAGACGCTTCACAAGGAGAACTGCTGTGATCGTCGGTGTTTTGTTGCTCGCCCTAATTTGGTGAAACCCGAATCACGCCAGCGACAACTTTCCACAAAGAGACGCACACGGACGTCCAACACACGCAGGCTACTTCCCATATAAAATGGCAGTTGTAGTTTCACTGACTTGAATGGCAAAGTGATAATGAATTATTTTATCACTATCATTATTTTCTGTACATCATTCAACATAGCAATACTTTTAAAGCCAGTTTGCTTTTATTATTACAAGGAAATCAAAATATTAAATATATATATAAAGGCAAAATTATATCGACCCGGAAGGTAAACTACGCACTGCTACGCTCTAAGCGTAACCGACACATTTTACCCGGCGCGGCACTACAACTTCCTGCAGGCTTTGCGGCGTGTGACGACTGCGTTGGTCAGCTGACCGTCTCACATGATGCGATTGCAAAAATTACAGTCATACTTCGTGTGCCGGGGATGCCTCGGGAAGTAGAATATTTAAAGGGTGGACGCAAAAAGACTGGGCACTTCCTCATTTGTCATATGACTGTTCATTGCTGGTTTCTTTTCGGAACGGTGCGCTTGTTTGGAGGAATGGTAATTTGCTGTGCAACGAGACATTGACCCTCTCACCGCCACCGCGCCCATAACACCTGACTTACGGTAAGACGTGCCCTGCGCAACTTATAAGTACGTGCAAAAACAACAAAATGTGTACAAACTAAAAACAAACGACCCAGTGTAAGGTGTCGTCTGTGCGCTCAGGTATAGTTTGTAATGTGTTTTCGCTCCTTCAGCATTTCGGAATCGCTTACTCGCTTTTGTTTTGTTTGACTCTTATTTTACTAAAAATGTAAGCTTGCTCGCTAACCCAATATCAAATAAACAGCAAGTAAAGCGTGCACGTTATTTTTGACTCGACTCTAAAACGGTAAAATGTTTGTTTTTTTAGATTTCCTTTAAGGCTTTTTGGACCCTAACAGGTGGAGCAGGTTTTCTGACCAAAATGAGTCCTGCGGGAAAATCGCTCCTCAACATCATTGTCCTGGGCTTTGGCTTCATGTTCATTTTCACTGCCTTTCAGACCTGTGGCAACGTAGAGGTAAGAATAACCATTGGTTAAGCATTGGTATGTCTTTTGGACATTGATGATCAGCCCGGGCAGCTCACAATGTGAGTCAGAGTTATACACAGCCTGATGTTTTTTGGAAAGTGATTGTTCAGGAAGTTTTCTATAAATTTGAGTCTTAGCTAAAATACCTTCACAAGTGCCAGTTAATGGTGAAGTGCTGAGGGGGAAATGGCATGGTGTGCTCACATGACTACGATGAACTGCGGGCAAGAATTTCCATGAGCCATACAGTTCCTTGGTGGCTCCAGTCATTGTTGACTTAGTTTTCCATCAAAAATCAACAACAGCTGTGTTTCCTTTGATGCGGAGTTCCTTGTGCAAAATATTTTCTTCATATATCCCAAGCAGGTGTAATAGAGCAAGGCTGAAAATTGTAAACCGTGCCTTATCGTTCGATTCTGCCTTCTTTTCAGCAAACTGTGATAAAGAGTTTCAACAGTTCCGAATTCCATGGGAGTGGATATACAAGGTATTTATCTCTTCCTTATGAAGAAGCAGCAGAGGTGTCTTGTATGGTACTTTGATCCCTCTAGGCAAATCTCGATAAAGGTTGAGTGACTTTTTATGACATTACATATGGCAAAGGATGGGTAGCATCAAGTTCTGGGGAAATTCTGACAGCGAAGACGAACTGGACCTCCATAGCCCTGCAATGAAGAAGCAGTTTTTGATAAGTGACTTTCTGAGTATGTGAGAAACACTGAGTATTATTAGCCACTGCCCTGTTTGTCATCAGAAGCTCCTCGTGCAAGGGAGGAAATGCAGTTTGCTTTGTTATCTTCAGGTTTTGCGTTTTTATATTTTTAACTTAAACATTCAAATTGTTTTCAAACATGTTTTGACTATTAAATTTGCTCAGATGATGTAGTAAAACATGTAGTTTTAGGTTTTCAAAACATGCAGGAGTGATAATAGGGAAACTAAGTGTCTCTGTGTGTGTGTGTGTGTGTGTGTGTGTGTGTGTGTGTGTGTGTGTGTATTTCATTCATTCATTCATTCTTTTTTGTCTTCAGCATGGCCATTATTTATGGAGTTTTCTCTGCATCAAATTTGATCGCTCCCTCTGTGGTAGCTGTCATAGGGCCCCAACTCTCCTTGTTCATCAGTGGACTCTTATACAGGTAAACATTTTTTAATGTACTTTATTGCGCACATTTTAGCAACTAATACCAGTTGTACAAAATTACTCTAACACAAATCTATGGCAGCTACAGAATGCATGTAATAGTTGGAATAAGTGAAGCTAGATGTTTGGCTTGTCAGTTTCTGAGCAACGCATCTCACACTTCTCCAGACTTTTGGAAAAGTCCTTGTAGTAATTTGTATTTTCGGGTATATTTTGGTTTCAAGATTACATCTTAATTATTGCATTGAGGATTTTTGTTGCGCACATTATCAGCAAAGTAGGTCTGCGGTGACAGCAGTTGCGGGGACAGTAGATTGCATAGTGGTTAGATCCATTCCCTTGCTGTCCAAAGCACCCATGCTTGAATTCTTACCCTGTTGTTGTACTGTTGAACAAGAGTACTTATCCTGAATTTGCTCAGTGTAAGTTACACAGCAATAAAAATTGATTCATAATTGTAATAAGCTTACTGTAACAACCTAAATTGTTTTATGCAAACCCACCAGCTAAGTTTTTAATAATAATTTTTAATCAATCCAGTCTCACACTAAATTAGTGTTTTTTAACATAAGAAACCCGTATGATCCCACATACTGCAAAATGAAAATAATAGAAAAGCACTTTGCAACCACGAATGTATTAATGTAATCATATGCCTCTGCCTTTTTTTTTTCCTTCACATAGCTCCATGATGCTGAGTCCTTTACATGATGTTTACTGATGTTTCTTTCCCTAGTGCCTATATTGCTGTGTTCATCCATCCTTTTACCTGGTCCTTCTACACAGCTTCTGTTGTGGTTGGAATTGCAGCTGCAGGTGAGATACTAAGTCACTATTAAAACTAATCTCATAATTATAGTGCTGGTGATTGTCTTTAGAGCTTCCAGGAAATGTAGAATTAACATTACTACCTGAAAAGACTTGTCCTTTCTGTCTCCTTACTTTTACTTTCCTGTTTTTCCTCTTACTCTTTATCTCTGTCTGCACAACTGCTTCTCCTCCTTGTGTTCTTGGCCCAGTGTTGTGGACGGCACAGGGGAACTTGCTTACCATAAACTCAACAGATGCCACTATTGGCCGAAACAGTGGCATCTTCTGGGCCTTGCTGCAGTGCAGGTATTTAGTTTTTTTTTTTTTTTGGAATATGTATTTGCTCAACACGTTTTCATTCCTTAAAAAGATGAGATGAGAAATCTGACTCTGGTCCTTTTTTGCAGTTTATTTTTTGGAAACCTTTATATATATTTTGCTTGGCATCGCAAAGTCCACATATTAGGTATGTATCTGAATTTATTTATTCCTAAAATATATTAATTGTATAAATTTCAAGTACGATAGTGCAAACTATGTTTAAAAAAGGTTTTGCAAGACTTTGAGCTTAAAAGGAGAGGCTGAATCTGTGCCAAGGCTTATTGACCGTGAAGATAAATGCAAGTGCTGTGTTTCCCAGACAAGGACCGTCAGACGGTGTTTATTTCGCTCACTATCATCAGCCTGGTTGGTACCTTCCTGTTCTTCCTGATCCAGCGACTAGACTCTGAAACCACTTCCTCGGAATCTTCATCCTCGGAAGCTTCAGAGTCCCTGTTACCAGCAGACTCCAGTGAAACCACCTTGGTCACAACGTCAGTAACATCATATTATTTCACACATATTTATTAGGAAACGGTTTTTACTTTTATATAAACCAAAGATTGTAGAGTTAATTTGTATGAATAATCCTTCTGTCTTGCTATGTTTGTCTGAACTGTAATTTTCTCCTTTGTTTGCAGATCACCCCAAGGCCTTTGGTCCCAGGTGCTAGATGCCTTTAGTAAGTCCCTGGTTTAGAACTTGCAGCCTATGTGGTATGACCCTAACCCATTGTTGCTGCTCAGTCTGAGACATCTAATGTATACCTTTTACTCTGTGTTCACAGAGAAAGCTCTCAGGTTGTCCGTTACTCAGGAAATGCTTTTGCTGAGTACCTCCATAGCCTACACAGGTATGAAATTCATCGTGTGTGGACACATTTGGTAAAACCAGCAAAAACAAACATTTAGCAAACACATGTAGTTAACTTTTTTTGTAATAACATGAATTAACTAGTGGTCCAATGATATTGCATAGATGCACATGTTACAATTCCATGAAGATGAGTGAAACCTTCGGTGGTTTCCTGTCTTGTTTTCATAGGCCTGGAGCTCACTTTTTACAGTGGTGTGTATGGGACCTGTATCGGGGCAATGACGCAGTTTGGGGACGATGCCAAGAGCCTTATTGGTCTCTCTGGCATCTTCATCGGCCTAGGTGAAATTTTGGGTGAGTTTCTGAGGACACCAGGGAAAATGATGTGCAGTGCAGCTATCTCAGCAGGTTACTTGTAATGTTCGGAACTTCAGCATAATTGTGGCTCTTGTGTCCAGGAGGCGGTGTGTTTGGGATGATGAACAAGTGCAACAAATATGGTAGGAACCCGGTGGTTTTGCTGGGGCTCTTCACACACTTCCTGGCGTTCTATCTTGTCTTCCTCAATATCGCCAGAGATGCGCCCATCGCCCCTGAGGAGGGCACCCAATTGCAGGCCTACATTACACCCAGGTATGTAGAGAAGGAGAGATGGAGATGACTGTATATTTTTTTGGTTGAATACAACTAAGTCCATTTAAGTAAATACCAAATAGATGCATCACTTAAGTGGAGTTTTTTGTTTTCATTTGCTACATGAATTCAATCTCAGACTGGCAATGATAATGACCATGAACTATACAACATAAACCACCGACTGCAAAGTGGCTACAAACTGTTAGTAGCTACAAAGAAATTGCAATCTATGCACTTGAAGATACATAAGCAATACTTAACATTTTTGTATAACTGTGTATGTGAACCTTTTTTTTTTTTTTTTTTTTTTTTTGGCTAATTTCTGACATGTTAAACACAGCCATGGTTAAGTGAATATTCTATGTAACTTGACACTGTAGGTCCAGTGCCAAGGCTATCCATTGTCATGTAAAAATAGAGGCATGGGGAGTGTAACAGTTAGAATGGAAGACGCCCAGGATAAATCCCTGTTCATGCCCTAGTACTTTTGGTTAAGGTACTTACTAATGTTCCATCTTGGGTGCGAGCTGTCTTAAATCCCGTGTTTCTGAGGTAGACTCCAGGTTATCCTGAACTGAACAGTTACTGAGAATGAATAATTTTAAAGTTACGAAATGCTTTAATTGAAATAGAAAACAAGTTGTTCACCAAAGAACACCCCCCCCCCCCTTCGGTGAAGTTTATTTCATCGTCAAAATGGTATTTAAGGTGACTTTTAGGAACATAAGCCGACTGTTGTTTGCTTTGTTCAGTTTTAGTGGCACCCTGACTCACTTTTTTTGTCTTAATTCCCCATCAGCGTTGAGGTGGCACTCCTGTGTAGCTTTTTGCTAGGACTGGGTGACAGCTGCTTCAACACCCAACTGCTGAGCATTGTGGGATATATGTTCCGCGAAGATAGCGCCCCTGCTTTTGCTGTCTTCAAGTTTACACAGGTAGGTCAAGGACCACAGCAGCAACAGAAGCATTTTGTTTCCAGGTGGTGACAATGGAATTGTAAAATTATTATAGTAGTCCATCCTCTATTTTCCAGTCCTCAGGCTTTAGATTGTTGCAAAGATATTCTAGAAAAAAATTATAACTATTGAAAAGCTATTGTTATGTACAGGTGGTCTCTGACTAATGATGGGGTTACGTTCTGATAAATTCATCATCATTTGAAAATGCATTGTCACCTTATGACGGGGATAATTTCTGAGAAATTGTCGTTGTGCAAACATCATCAAGTGTACATGCGCTGCATCACGTCCATTTTGACTTAAGTACAGTATAACCTATTGCTCCTAGGCTAAAAACCACTATCATATCTGTGGTCCGTTGTTGACCGATACAGCATTAGACCTTCTATTTTGTTGATTTTGAATTGTAGCATCTTCCCTTTTTGTTTGCTGCCAGTCGCTAATCTTTAGTGCTAGCTCTCGGCTAACGGCAACACTCAGCAAAGAGTTTAATAGCACTTAAACTTATTACTGTGGTGTCTTGCGATAGCTTCCACCCATGCCATAACACCTACCGAACATTCTAACTTAGCCTACCTTAAAAGGCATTACGGGCTTGCTGCTTTCAGGAGACACAGACGGGGGTTTCGTAGATGCAATGCATGCACAAAACACAACGTAGATATGGTGGGGGAGGGAATCCAAAAAAACACTAACAGAACACTGAACAGCATTGGTTGTATACACTAGCAACCGTGTGGCGGATTGCCCAGCATCAAAAGAAGAGTATCATAAGATGAAACTATTGATCCCTAGGGAAATTCTTATGTCAACATCATGCTCAATGCCACAATACAAGAAAGACATAGTCAATAAATAATGAAATTATATAAGTATCTACAAGAAAAAAAAAAAGTAAGGGGAAAGTTGAAGTGAAATCAGGTGCCCTTCCGACAGAAAGGGTAGTAGTTATAAAGTCTAATAACTATTGTACCATATATCGCTTGCCTGGGAATAATTCAAAATTTGAAGTAGGGTTTCTAGTGAACATGCATCGCATTGGAGTCAAAAATCCCCAGTCGGACCGTTGTAAGTCGAAGACCATCTGTATCACATAAGGAAAATGGAAATATTTAACAGATTTGTAGCTTTTGTGACAAAAGTACATTTATTGATGTATAAAATGTTTTAAACAGTTTGATCCAATGTTTTAAAAAAAAAAAAAAAAAAAAAAAAAACCCCAAACTGTCTCCATTGTTACTTCCATGAAGTTGAAAAAGGTCCAGACGATCCCCTCTTGGTCCTGTTTTGATCAAGCTGTATAAGTGCATTTTTCACTGCTTTTTGCAGTTTGTCATACCCCAGTTAACATCTTCCTTATTTACACCCTGCCGATAGAACTTTTTTTTTTTTGTCTATCCATGTATAAAAGCCCATTTATTTTACAAATGCTTTATGCAATATTTTGCTTCTGATTCATGTAATAAAACACTCCACATCTGTAAGACATTGTTTTGATTATGCTTTTTGCTGGGTGCCTGTAACGTCTGGTCTGCAATAACTGACCTGTGTCCATATCATGGAATTCATTACACCATTGATGTTAAGAGAACTAGTAACGTCTGAACCGCAAGCCCTGTGTCCAGTCAGCTGTGCAAAGTGGGTTTGAACTTTTCTGCAATGCACTGGTATTGCTGAATGTCTGTTGCTATACAGGGAAAAGAGAATGAGCGACTGAGTGTGATGATGGGGTGGAGTTTTTTTTTTTTTTTTGATATATGGGTATCTAACAGTATTTTAGTGGTATTAAATTGGTTGTGTTTATTTTTTGTACATCATACACCCCCCCCCCTTTTTTTAAATAATAGGAAATGGATTCCCGATTTATATTTTCCCAGTTTGTTTGATTTTCAGAAATGAAATGGGAATGTAATCTGGGGAATGACTATAATTCACTGTGCTCTATGTATGTTTCAGTCACAGTACTGGTTTTAATTTTGTTAGGCACATTACCTGTTTATTTCACATAACATTAGTTTCTACAAGTGTTACTGTAGTACACAGCAGTACTATACTGCCTTACACTTGGATTATGCTTTCAGTTCTCCAGACAGTTGATGATGGACTGTTAGCATAGTTCACTGTTTTGGGTGAGTGCGTAAATGATGGCTATACTACAGGCACAAAACTGTTCAGTTTTATTTTTTGTATTCAGTTGTAGCTTCTCATAGTTCATATTTATTATTTATTTGATATTTTGCCATAGTAACCTGCAATGATAAGTGTTTATATGTCTTAGGGATTTATTTGTAGAGGCAACATGGTTATTTGTGAATGTAAGTTTACATTTTTATTTAGCAAATTCCTGTGTTGGAGGTGTGACCACAGAAGTACTGCAGTGTAACTGATTCACATGTCTGTGCTTTCAGTCCATTGCTGCAGCCTTGGCCTTCTTCTACAGCAACATTCTGCTGCTGCACTGGCAGCTGCTCATCATGGTGGTCGTGGGATTCCTGGGCACGATTACCTTCTTTGCAGCTGAGCGGCTGGTTGTTGCAGGTCGGAGAGACACTGACTATGGCAGCATCTGATGGCTGCAAAGGAGCAAAGCTGGAACTGGACCCACCCCAGCCTCTGTGACTGGCAAAACTACAGATGACTGCAGATTCAGCGCATGTTTGACACTCATCTGCTGCCATTAAGACTTGAAAGAAGAGACATTTGCTATAGTACCTTGTTATTTTTATTTCTAAGGGACATATAATGTACATAGCAGCTCATGTTCAATTTCTATGAGAGTACAATCAGGGTAAATTGATGATTGGTTTGCTTTAATTGATCACAAACTGCCTGTAATCTCAACAATGGAAGAGCTAGCAAAGTACAGAATGTGGTGTGGATGCAAGCACCTGAAAGAAACTGTGTCCAGCTGTTTATTTTTCTGTGTTGAAGTACCATAAAGGGAGAAATACAGGTAAATGTAGTTTTACACTTTAACTACATTGTACTTGAAGTTCAGTGGGCATTTTCTTTCTTTTTTTTTTTTCTTTTCTTGACTTATTCAGTTTATGTGATGCACGAACTGAATCTTGCACAGACCATAATTGCAACACCATACTGACTGAGACTTGTCATTTTACAAAACTGAATCCAAGTAAAATCTAATTTTTATGGACGAACACATAAATGAAGATTATGTACAAGTAGCTTAACAGGCTCGTTCTGATATGTTAGATATAAGCATTTTAACCAAAAACATGTAGGACTCTCGCACCCATGTGTTCTTCCTTTCTCCTTATCAGTATGTCACTAGTAGTTAACATGAAGATAGAGGATCAGTGGGAAGCACTTTTTTTTTTTCTTATGTGGTCACAGGCTGATCAATAGGTTACTTAATAGTTCAACAGTTCTAGATGTTGGCCATGCTTTTGGGACGTGTGTGCCCTAATATTAAACCCACACAAGTACAGAGTACAAGAGGTAATGTATGCTTTTCCTTTTGCCTGCACATCGTTGTAGGTGCATTTTGATGCAGAGTTGCAGAGAAAGCCAAGAGCGTTTCTTTTCTCTGCTGAATATGCCGTTAAAAACAGTGTGGACATTTCAGTCTTGAGGTTTCACAGCCTAAAAAGATTCTTTTAAAAACTACTCAAGCAGTGTAATGAGTGGCTCTTCACAAGAAAAGGATTTTCTTGTCACTTATCCTGCAGGTAAACATGTCCAATTTTTAATTTCAATCTCTTGTTTTGACTGTAAATGCAAAGCAGTCAAGACAATTGATTTCAGAATGAACTTATGCCTTTAGTATTAGATGGAGTTTTGTACGTTATATTTGCAATGTTTTTGAATGTAGATGTCTTTAGAGCCGGTTTAAGTGAATGGCCAGTTGTTCGTTCTGTGTGTTCTGTCCAGATAAACAAGTGCTGGACTGTTGTGTAGGACACAGTTCATGCTGGAAGTCCAGTGTTGGCTGTAGGGGCCTGTTGTGTTTCCCTGCTGACTGCAGCCATGTCCCCCGGAGGAGCTGAGGAGTGATGGCTATCATGTTATGCTGCAGATGACCTTCTGGTTTATGACTGCTGAAAATTCCCAGGATTCATTCTAACTACAACTGTAAGACCAAGGCTATTGCAGAGATGGAGCCCTTCATGCAGAGCAGACAGCTCATGTATTGATGATTTAAAATGTTTGCACTCTGTCTTGTTAAATGTTTATTTCAACGTTGTTCTATTACAAAGTACAACATAACAATTGTTTTTTTGTTTATTTCCTATACAAATTAGAATGTACTGTTTTCTCAAGGTAAAATAAGCATTTAAACAAAGTTCTTTAACTCTGTAATAAGATCTGATGTTAAGTAAATGCACGTACTTTTTATTTAGACATAAGTTTTATTCCCTTGTAGGATTTTCGCCCCACTCGGTCAGAACGGACATACCAGAACACCAATGTGTCTGCTGTTGCCAACTGTCCAGAATTGGACCGTTATAAACTCTCCTCCCATCCTACCCGTCTGTAGTTTAAATCTCTTTATAGCACTACAATCATTTTCTGAAACCGTCACGCTTACACAAAAATCCAAGTGATCCAGCTGAACCAAGGATAACGGCGTTGCCAGCTGCTTAGCAACCGCGCAGTGTCACGGTGCCGGGCGGGAGCCTTTACACACGGACGGGAGGGTTTGTTTGCCCAAAAAAAGCTGTCGTACACTGTGGCTGGCATTACACAGTGTGGAACATCGCTGCAAAAACAGTTATGCATCGTCTTGTTATTTCACTTTCAAACAAGTTATCTCAGCAAATGGCTGTAGCTGAGGATGCTGGGATGCGACACCGCCTCCTTTGAACTCCCCGCTGTTATCTTCTGCATGTGCTTGTTTTTGATGGGCTGTAACGGGCATTTTTGTTGGGGAAGGAGCTAAATAAAAGTATTATAAATGAAAGGCCCTATAAAAAACAATAGGTAATTTCCCGGATGGGGTTGTCGCCATGCAGTTTATGCGACACAGTAAACCAAATAGTTACAGTAAAATAAGCTGTATACATGGGTTATTAATTAAAAGTTATTAAATGTTACATAATCTACAAATCTAATTTTAAGGCTCTTTGGACAAGGGTACAAACTAAATAAAACATATTGAACGCACGTTATGCAGAGAAACAAATCCAAGACAATAGATGTAGCCCACGCTATGAATTGCGATCAAAACTGTTATTTATAAGGCGCTGCAAAGTCCTCATTCTGTTAATGGATTGTTTTCGATCATTTTTGAGCGAGCAAATAATGGGTGGGGAACGGGTGGAGCAGTTAGTAGAATTGATACCTCACAGCCCCTGGGTTTTAGCTTTCGTACGTGGGTTTTACGAAGTTTTTTTATGTTCTGCGTTGCAGTGGGTTTCCCTCCACAGTCCAAAGATGCGTGCCAGGTCCGCTGGTGCCTCTCAATCTCTTCTACCGAGTGTACGTGTTTATTCTGTCATGTTTCGGTGTCCTGTCCACAGTGTGCAGACGATGTTATTAATAATAAGTGATGGGGATCTTCCGATTTGGACAAGTTTGCTAATAACTTTGACTTCTTTAATGTGTCCGTGGGCACAGTGTTTAGGCTTATTGGGTTGAACGGAGTGCAGTAAAAGACACGAGTTTAGAAAAGACAGGAGGGTTTCTGTTAGTCTCCATCTTATCAGGCAAATAAAAAGAAACATGGACACCACACGAAAAGGTGAAAAGCATCGGCCGCTCATCCATCCATCCATCCATCCATCATCAATATCCTCCCGTCCAGCGCTGTAGAGAAAAGCATCACCTAGGCAGAGTCATGGTACTGTCTGTTTCGTTGCCGACAGCACTAGTAAAGTGGGCAGCTGTGTTCACTTTTCAGCTCCAGTAAACCTTTTGCAGCCATATTTTTCCCTGAGCTGATTGTCCATCACGGCGTTTTATGTAAGAACCTAACAACCTGTGTATGTCGATCGGACGATCTGCGAGCATCAGTCCGACGCAGCGCTTCACGCCACTGTATGCTGTGCGTGAAAGGAGCGCGACCGCAGGGAGATATGCACGTTTAGCGAACGGACACATCGGGCAACAAAGTTTTCCTGTTTCAGATGTTCTCAGATCTTCTCGTAGCTTCATTGTGATGCAAATCTACTGACAGTTGGCCCTTTCTGAACCGTACAATTTTCCTATTTTGGTCATAACTGCAGTACGGCTACAACTCCAGGTGTGAATGGTGCAGTTTGGACAAAGGTTATTTTATTTTTGTTGATGTCTGTTAATTTTCAACGTTAATTTTTGATGTCATAATTTTCAATGTATCCGTAAATACAGACGCGCTTTTCATTAATTTGAAAGAGCGAGTAGAAGGTCCGGAGAACGTTTCCCGAACACGTTCCGAAGGTGGTATTGTTTTACTCTTTTTAATGCACATGGCAACGCGCACCTTCTCAAAATGTTGCTCCTTCCCTGATAAAATCTGATCAAAAGTTTAAGGCACAGAATTTGTACCCGGACACAGCGGCGGCGACCATTGCTTAGCAACCATAAATCCTCGCGGAGGCAACCCGATTGTCCAATGAGAATCCCGAAAACTGTGACGCCATTTCTGGCGTTGTGTGAAGTCATGCAAAGTACTGTAGTGCCGTTCATTTTTTCTCCGTTTATTTTCACAGAAGGGGACGACACAGTTCTGAGCGCCATGTCAGAAGAGTCGGGTTTGTTCCACCTGCTGGATTTGTCTATCGACGCGCCGCAGTTCAGCACCGTGAACTACTGCGCTCTGCATTCTCTTCTCAGTGAAATCCTGCGACGCATGAGCCTCAAGCGAAAAGAGGCGGGAGAGCTGGACGGTGTGCCTCAGGTGAGCCTTGCCGCCCTCCGTCCTACCCAGCGGTGGTAACTAAAGCCGGTTTTTGGGCGGCACCAGGGGGCGTGGTGTTTACAAGCCGTCCACGGGTTCGAATCCCTGCCTTAGTATCTACGGTATGTGCCAAGTATTTAGCCTCAGCTACTGGCGTACAAATGACCGCGCTGGATAAATGGATTACGTATTGTTAGTAACTATAGATGTCTTTTTTTGTATTAAAGACCGTGTTAGCTGTTTAAAAAGTGATGTCATAAAGAATATTTGCGGTGCCTTAATTCTTTCAGCACAGTTATGAACTTTTTATCAGTTGGGTTCATGGAATTGACTGAGGCGACGACTGAGTGATCGTATAGCGCTCTCTGCTGCCACCTAGAGGTCGGAGGCTTTTCGCGGTGGCTTCGTTGGGACACCCTTGGTCGAGGGCCGCTTGACGGGCCGATAATGGCATGTGTTTTTGCTTGCAAGTCACTCTACATGTGCCTAGGTCCATAGTATGAGCTTTAAAATAAGTTGAAATGAACCGAGCGCTGGGCTCCGCGCTACACCATTATTCTAGTTGATCACCTAGTTACAAATAACCTTTTGAACCTTTATAGTCTAGTTTCAGAAAACTAGTACAAAAATACCATATGACAGTTGACTAATGACATATTGATGGCGATAGACTCTGATCCGCTTTTTTCTGGTGGTTCTCGACCTCAGCACCTCTTTTAACACAGTAAATTACTACATTTTACTGTCCTGTCATGGAACCATCTTTGGAATTTTGAATACTGCGCTGAAATGGATGTATTTTCATTTCACTCACTGCCATTTCCATGTTTGGCTGAATATTTTTAGTTTTGAAGTTAGAGCTGTAAAGTCTGGTGTTCCTCCTTTGCCCTCTGCTTTTTTATCTGTACATGCTTTTTGTTATTCTGTTCTTCACCTTTAACTCAGCACAATTCTGTGGAAGACATGACTTTTCTCCCACTTCCCCCCCAGGCTGGAATTCCCTTCCAAGCATCAGTGATTCTTCTTCTCTAAGCACCTTTAAATCAAAGCTTAGAATGTACTGTACGTCTTTGGAACATCCTTCGTATGACACATTTCTGTGCAAATTTTTTTCCTTTCTTTCATAATTTATTTTGCTGTTATTTTTTCTTAATATCATCTTCTGATGATGTCTTATTGTATACATTTTCTGTTGTTTTATTGTGTTATACATATATTCAGTTAAAGTTGTCTTTTTACATGTGTTCAGAGCTGGGAAGAGTAACCGGAAAAAATAAAAGTAAAATTTATTGTCCAAATAGCAGAGTTTAAATACTCTTAATAAACATAACAAATTTTAGTAATCAGTTTAATACAAAATAAATAAAAGGCCAGACTTATAGTTAACCAGCTGGTTAGTTATATTTTATGACCTTGCTTTGCTCATTCAGTTTACCTAATCTGATAGCTGGATAGTTACGGAGGTTTATAAGGACATCAAAAATAGATCATAATTGGCATCAGCTTACAAATTCATTATTACTAGTAACTGAATGGCTGCTGTAGGTATTTAAGTGATATTCAGTAGAAATGTTGACATTGAAGTTCATGTTAGAGAGCAATTAGAAATTGTTACCTAGATAGTAATTAGTTAGCATGGTAACTACACAAAAGTAGAGGAGCAACAATTTATAGCAGCATGTTTTCTTAGATTGGATGTGGAGTACATTTACGCTGAGATGACATCCTTTGGCAGACAAAGATGACAACGTGACAAGCGTGACATGTAGGTGGTATGTAATCAATATACATTTTAGGGTTAGGATGGATGTGTAGGGTTTGGGAGGTAATGGTGGGCGAATAAAAGCAAAAAATAGGAATAAAGTGGAAAGTCTTCCCTATTTCAATACAAAATTAGGAACATGTTTACTGTATTCTAAAGTTAAATTCAATATAGAATTACAATAAATGGTAAATAAGCTCATAGAATCAGTACTCAAACATTTGTTACGACATCATCATGGGTAAAACTTTTGTCATAGTATTGCCCCGGGGCTGCCTTTTTTTAACAAAAGGAAATAGACAGTTCATCAAAATCAATGTTAACATCTGTGTACATCCAGTGTTGACAGTTACGGTTTCATTTATAAGGATTGTTCAATTATCACGTGAACTAGTATCATTAACACATTAATAAAAAATTAATAAGCATTCATTGGCAAATTTTCTAGAACTCATCTCTTAAATTACATGGCTCATGCCAAACAATAAAAAATTAAACCCACAATACAGAAAAAATATTAACTTTTTAAATCCCTAACTGCCCCCTTATTTTGCATCACACACATCACCTTCTGTCCTTTAGGCAGCTGTTCTTGTTAATGTGTTCCCGCAAAAACAGAACCCTACAAACTAACTGTGCTTCTGTATCTAATGCTGTTTGCATGTTTTGAAAAGCACTTTAGCTGACTTGATTTGTACATTGCTTGAGAGAAATACCTAATTAAGGAATACCTGTGTTTTTCCTTAGCTTTCCAGTTCATCTGCCCTTATGTGCCTCTTTGTCAGTTAAGGCTGGACAAAAGTCATCAGTAAACTTGGTTTGTTTCATTGCACCGAGGAACATAAATGGAATAAAGATGGGTGGCATAGTTGCGCAGCTCGTAGTCCCTTTGGCTGTGTAGTTGGATGCGAGTTTGAATGTGGCTTGGGCTGTATGGCGTTCACATCTTCTCCCTTTGTTTAGATGGGTTTCATCCAGTGGAATAAAGGCATGCATTTTAGGTGAATCCTAGACTCTTTCACGAGTGCGATTGCCCTACGTCGGAATTGTGTCCCAAGAGAGGATGTATCCTGCCTTGTCCCCTGTGTAAGCTTCAGCTCTCTGTGACCCAGGACAAGAAAATCAGTTTGTGAAAATTATTAAAAAAGGTATTAACAAGATGATTATAAAGAGGTGTCTGTATTGGTTTGCAATAAAAGTGACCGTGTTTTAAAAGAGGAGAAATTAAAATATTAAATTGCAAAAATCAAAAGTAATGACAAGTGACAGAAATGTAAGACTGTAAAAGAACATTTCTATCTTTATTGGTGTACTTGGTTAAAGTATAATAGTGATAGCACAACCTATTTTGAAAAGTATACTTTCTCCTGAAATTTACTTAAGTGCAAGTCAAGGAATAACTAACTCATACCCACCCGCGTGCAACTAAAACGATGACATATACAAAACAAGGTGTTTTTTAACCAACCTGTCTTCCTCTTGTTTTTTCTTTTCTGTTCAACCCATGGCTTCATTCAGGACCATCTGACAGATATCCTGGAGCTGAAGCAGTCCGTGGAGGCTCTTCAGCACGAGTTTACAGGGGTTCAAGAGCAGCTCTCTCAGGTGAGTATAAAGTGGGTTGTTGCAAGTTACGCAATAACCTACACTGTATTGTGCATTCATGTGTCTATAAATTCATTCATTCATTCATTTTGCCCCTATGATGGACTGGCATCCTGTCCGAGGACAATTTCATAGCGTTGTGCCTGTTGCTTCGGGGATTGGCTCCAGAGTGCCGCACCAGGCTTAGGATCAGTGGTTCATGAAAATGAATAGATGAACAGATGGATAATATATTGCTTGATCGGTTTTATACTTAATTATACATTTTTCTCTGTAGTCCATAGCTCCAATACAGGACCAGCTTAAAGAAATCCACGAGCTGAAGGAGTCCCAAGGTGACCTTCAGAGTGAGTTGAAGGGGTTACAGGAGCAGGTTTCCCAGGTGAGCTGGTTATGACCAGACAGAACAAACTACAATGTACTGTATTTTTTGACTGACCTGTTCTACTTTTTTTTCCTTTTCAATTCAGACAATGGTTCCAATCCAAGACAATCTAAAAGATATCCTTGAGCTGAAGGAGTACCGGAATATTCTTCAGAATGAGCTAAAAGGGCTGCAAGATCAGCTGTCCCAGGTAAGCAGAGAGCAAGTTATGGCCAAATTAATTGTATTACGGGCCTCCACTACCTAAAAGATACTTTTCAAACTTTTAAACAGTAAATTACTGTAATTATTACTTATTCATTTAGTTTTTCTCCATAGTGGTGTAGCGAGGTTTGTAAAAGTTACTATTATTTATATAAATAGCAGGGGCTGTCTTGACAAGAGTAATTCAGGGTAAGTACAGTAATCAAGGGTATTGCAGCAAGAGGTTGGATTTTACAGTGGAGTTTCTAATTTCTTGGTGATAGCTTTAACACTTATACTTCTGCTCCACGATATAAATCAACCAGTAAAATGATTTCAGATTAACCTGTCAACAAGTGAGCTGGCATCACAAACAACAGTAGAAATCAAAGTCATTAAAGGCAAAGATTTCTGGCACTACATAACTTTCTGTTTCGCAGGATATAATGTGATCCAGCTAGCGTAAAACAAACTCATTTTTTCTGAACACGGTTCAGTTCTGTAGCGAAACTAACCCCCCAGTACAGAAATCTAACACTGCTTACGGTGCTTTAGGCAAAAGAAGCCACTAAATCATAGTTAACAGCAATAGTAGTAGTACTCATACTTTTACTGTTTTTCGGGGGGCATAATAAATTATTTGCTGAAAGTATTTTTAGTTGAGTACTCTGTTTGCGGACCTCTACTTCTGTTACACTTTATGAAGAGCGATCAGCTGGCAAGGGCTAGAAGGAAAAAATCAATAGAAAATGAGTAGTAAAATATATTGGGTCAAATAAAAACAAAAAAACAAAAAAAAAAACAACTGCTACATGAAAAGATAGCAAGCCAGGGAAGGCTGTATTTTTCAACTGATCTATTTCACTTTTTTCCTGTTTTATTTAATCCATGGTTGCAATCCAGGACCATTTCACAGATATCCATAACCTGAAGGAGTCCCAGAATGCCCTTCAGAGTGAGTTGAAAGACCTGCAGGAGCAGCTGTCGCAGGTGAGTATAAAGGGAGTTATGGCAGAACAAAAAAGTCCGGTCCATTTTATTATATTTTAAAATGCACCTGTTTATTTCTCCCCCTTTTCTATTCAATTCATGGATCCGATCAAGGACCATTTCAAAGATATCCACGAGTTAAAGGAGTCCCGGGATGCCCTTCAGACCGAGTTGAAGGGCCTACAGGAGCAGCTGTCCCAGGTGAGTATGAAGCAGGTCATTGCTAGATGTACACGGAACTACTTTGGATTGCCTTCTATTATTTTGCATTCATGCATTTTACAAATAACTATGAGTCACATTTAGCAATGGCAGCATGAAGCAACATTGTGTGATTGTGTATAAAGGCTTACAAGTTATTCTGGTTCTGTAGCTCTGAGTTCTACGTTAATTTAGTTGCTTGACTATTATGTCCTAATGTTAAATATTTCACCTTAAAGTTCCCTTCGTTGGCTTGCTTGTCAACTTTTCCCAGTATAGGAGTTGTTTAATTTTGGTCAGTCGATTTGTAAATACTGAGTAGGTGATTGATTGCTGGGTCATTTCAAAAGGTTGAACTATTTTATTATTTTGTATTTTTGTCTTCAGTTTATGGCTCAAATTCAGGACCAGAAGAATGAAATTGTTGAGCTAAAGGGGTACCGGGATGCTCTGCACGGTGAGATAAAGAGCCTGAAGGAGAAGTTGTCCCAGGTGAGCAGAGAGACAAGCAGTGAAGTCAGTTGATTATTATTAAATGACCTATGTGTTATCTTGTGATTGACTTTTTTTAATTTTGAAAACTGTGCAGAGACGGGACCTAGAGGTGGAGCCAAGGCGAAAGGCCACCACCCCCCCTTCTTCTGTAGACATTAGTAAGAGGGTTAGCCAGCAATTTGAGCCCCAGGAGCAGCATCGGGGCCTGATGATGGAGGGCAACGGCAGGACAGTGGAGGGCTCAGAAGTGCAGGTGAGCACTATTCAGGGAGTAAGGCAGCTGGCAGGGAACAAGTTAACTTCTAAAGTTGTACAAATTAATCATCGCACCAGGAAGGTGACTTTAAAATCAGGATGAACCTCAGTGTATGCAGATATGAATCACTTCAGACAGCATTGCTTTCTAAGCAACCTAATAATGTCAACAGTGAAAACCTAATTCTTGCACAGTTGTTGGTTCGTATTAAACACAGTGGCAAAAAAAAGAGCTTGGATTATAAAGGGGATCCCGTTACCCATCTAACCCCGTCCTAACCCCCACGGCAATCCCACAGCACGCCTACAAAGCCGCTACACAATGGCTAACATATCAAAACTAGCGCCAACTAACTATAATTCCAAACATAGCGTGGCGCAGCAACGGCACGGTATCTCATCGGGTTTATCAAGTGGGAAGATTGTAGCCATTCTTGGAGGCAAAATGACATTGGCATTATGTGAAAACTCTCTGTGCTATCACAGCAGCTTTTGAAGCCCAGGTCTGACCTGGCGAGCATTATGGCATTATTCAGTTTTGTGTTGTTACAGAGCTTGTCAGGGGAGGATGATTTGGAGCGAGGGCAGAGGGACAGCAGGTTACAGCACGAGGGCATCAGCCCTTCCTCCTCTCTGGACAACAGTAAGAGGGATAGCCAGCAGTTCCAGGGCTATGAGGAGCTTGAACTGACAATGGAGGACATTGGCAGGACAGTGGAGGGTTCAGAGATGCAGGTATGCAGCAATTAGGGACGGAAGTAATTGTTGGAGAACATGCAAAGTGTTTTGTAGCTCTATCATCCCAAGGTAGGAATGTCAAGTCCGAATGAATCCTTTATCTTTTTGGCATGGTTCTAGTAGAGGACAGGCCAGTAAAAGTAGTTGTTTCTGAGATAATGGAATCATCTATAATACCCTGTTCAGAAGCACTTTGATGACTCATATTGACCATTGTGAGGCTCATTTTAAGAATAACTGCACATTTTGACCATGTGTGCATACTTTATGTAAGCTAACACATTCTGGCTGCATAGAGGCGCAGTCTACTCGCACTTATGAGCAGGTGTACCTAATAAAGTGGTGCCTAGTTGTGGTATCTCAGGGTAAATTGCCTCCTTTTGAGGTGTTTATGTGTGTCATTTTTATGTGTGGTATGAACATTCCAGACCAAGGAGCTGCTTAGCGAGCATCCTGGACAAGCAAGCATCCTCCAGCTCCAGAGACAATGCGAGAAGCTCTATGACACCACACGTCTGCTGTTGGAGGGCCAAAGCCAGCAACAGAAACAAATTGATGTGAGTATGGCCAGCTTTGGACAGTACAATAGTTAGCAAAGTGGGAATGTGTTTAAGTAGCATGTAAGGTTGTGAATTGTTTGAGTTTGACTTGGACCCTAAAGTGTAATTATTTCTATTTCACAACCCAGCATAACAACAGCATGCTCCAAGCACTGCTTATCAAGATTGATAGCCAGGACCAAGAGTGGCCCAGGACCACTGATAAATTCTACGACGAAACAGACAGAAGGGTAAGGTTAACTGTGGGTGTTGTCTTGATCACCCTACCGCACTAAATATCCAGTGGCAGATTAGATGGGTTTAAGGTATAAGACTCTACAAACTATAGCTACTACTGACTTAGGTTACTGACCTATTCTTGCTAAGTGTCTGTGTGCTGACTCATGTCCATACCTGGCACTACAAAGCTCAATCCTGACTGAGAAACAAGCCCGTGCTCCCATCCCATAGGTAATTCGCAAAGAGTTGGAACTGATGAAGAAAAAGCTGGACAATTGCTGGGAAGTCGTATCAAAAGGGCCGCAGGCTCATCCCGAGTCAGAGGTGGACCATGCTGCTGCCATCAGGAAGTTAGTGAGATGTCCCATTTTAACATTTTATTAAGCTGCTTAACAAATTCTTTTTCTGCAGAGCTGTTTTGTGTTTCATTATTTTATCAGTTTATCCAGTTATATTTCATCCCAGCACCTCAGGGTATCTGTTTGGTCCACAAATCCAGGATTCAACCCACTATGCTTTCTTCTGTCACAACCTTATTCTGACAATCCACTAACAGCTATAACAAAACATACACGCTGGACAGTTTTGCTTATAGGTGTTTCACTCTTTGCAGCCTTAGAACCTACTTTAAAGTGTTGTGGATTTCTGCAAACATAGCATAGTCAAAGAAGAAAACCAACCCGTAATTTATTTGTAAAGTCACCCCCTTTGTCCCCAATTTCCTCCCTCAGGCCACTCCCGTCTCGTTTTCACTGCTTATCCTGCAACCGACGTGTCGACATGGGCCCCGGACCGTAAGTAAATGTTCAGCATTACAAGATGAATTTTTACAGTCACATTAATTACTAATATTCAAAAAATAGCAACAGTTCTGTTACCATTAAAATACAATTTCTGAATGCCAGAGTTTTTCTAATAATAAGCTAACTATAGATAACTATAGCTATCTAATAGTTCCTCAGACTAATTTCAACATTCCTAAAACTGATGTTTTTACTTATAGGAAACCACCAACTTTGCCTGTAGCATCAAGTCTGCCACCCCACAGACCCTTCCCTTTGAAGAAAGTGGAAGAGGTCCACCAGCATTCCCAAAGGTGAGCGATCTGTCTTATTTGCAGTTTCCCATGTAGTCTACTAAGGAGAATCACAATAGAGTCACAATCACAATCACATACAGGAATCACAGGTTTGGCTTGAAGATTGCAAAAGATATGAAATTTCATTTAATAATATTGGGCTAATAATTGCTAATTGTATCCTATTTGTGACATTTTTAAATATGGAAAAATTAGGAAATTTGATCATTTCAGAATATATCAGTACTTGTAATTTTAATTTTTTTAAGATCAAAAAACTGCTGTGGGCTGTCTTTGTTTAAATCAAAATGTAGCCAATAAAAAGTACTTTATCAGGTGCTGTCCAAAGGTGCTAGGGTTGTTTGAAGAAAACAATAACCACAAATATATTATTGCAATTATAGTACATAAATTGATGATGGCTGATGACTTTTTCTCCTGCCTGGTACCAATTCCATTAGGTCTAATAATTCTTTTTCCTTTTAACACTTAAGAGTTCTTCTGATAGATAAATACAAAAATAAAGAAATGCAAATTTGTACAATTATTCAACCAATATTTCCTTATCCTACACAGGCAGGTAGACTGTGTGCAGAGCCAAGAATATCCTTTGGACCAGGGCTACAGAAAGCGAGTGCAATCCCACTTCCCTCCCATCCAGGGCACTACCCATGGGACAGTACAGACTATTCCCCAGCAGTAAGTTAGAAGTGCAAGGGTCACCCATCAAGGCATGCTTAAAAAGTTGAAAACTCTTACTTGTTGTTTAGTCACTAGTCCAGCCAAAGGTCAGTTTTAGTAGAACACCCATTTCCATGTACACCTGGGGATTGTGAAGGTACAACGCACACTTCCCTTACTTATTTGGTTCTGTTTCTCTTTCATGCCCAGTGACCAAATCCTAGACATGTCAACATCCCAGAGTTGTGGAAGCAGCCAGATTTCGACCTACCTCAAGCACCGCTACACTCGTCTGCACCGAGCCTTGCACCATGATAAGGAGAACGTGGAGATCCTGGGAAAGGATGGACATATCTACAAGGGTTGCGGCAGCACGAGAAGCATGGAGCCCCGGCCACCCAACATCTCCAAAGAAGGTAAGAGTTCAGAATACTGGCATACTGGTTAAGTAACCGCTGTGGACAAAATACTGTAAGTGGTATGAATTGAGCTGGCTTAATACAGGACTGCAGATGCACAAATCACTGCTGGTGGGACGTGCACAGTCTGGGCTGCCCAGTCGAAACAGTAACCTTACACTTTCTTCTGTAGGTGTACCGATACTAATGCCAATTATTGGTATTCATAATCTAATACTTTAGGTCTTCTACAGCAGCGGTCTCCAACCTTTTTTGGACCACGGACCGGTTTCGCGTAAGACAGTTTTCCACGGACCGGCCATCGTACGCATAATAAAGTGCATAATAAATACAATTCACCATAACACAGAATCAGCGGGAGCCCTGAGCTTGTTTCCCTGCAACGAGACGGTCCCATCCTAGGGGTGATGGGAGACAGTGACACCCGAAGCGTGTTCCTTACGTCCAGTCTACTCCGTAATTTCGTTTCGGTTGCTGTCACTGCAGAAAACCCCGGTTCACGAAGATAGAATGTTGGAAATGGAAGCAGGGTTTTCAGTGCTTTTGTGGTGATCTCAGGATCTTCCGCCTTGATTTTAATTGATTTTTCAAAATAAAACACCCTGCAGATTCCGATAGTCCATAAAATGGAAATAAATAAAAATGAAAAGTTTTTTATTCTTTTTGTGCGGCCCGGTACCAAATGATCCACGGTCCGGTACCGGTCCGCGGCCTGGTGGTTGGGGACCGCTGTTCTACAGTATCTTCATAGAGAGGGGCTGTTTTGTTAGGACATTCCTATGACTTATTAATTCACTCCATGGAACGCCCATTACAATGGCATAAGAATACATGTAACCATGTAACTTATACATGTGTAATAATATGACAGTTACAAACAAAAGACAGCTCAGAAGATGAATTAGTGCATCATGCTGACTAGTGTATCACACAGCCATTTACCTTAGGGTGTGACATAGAATTGGCGTTGCTGAAGCCAGAACAACAAAACCAGAAATATTTACATTTAATACAGGTTTGCTTGGCAACAAAATACTTAATGAACTAGACTCAGTCCTCAATGCGTTCAATGTTAGCAGGACTGTTCTGAAATGCAAATAAGTGGGTAATAGCCTGCAGTAATAAATATGACACGATATGTGGACACTATTGTTTGCAGTGTCTTTATTTTGGTCGTTTAGTGACTTTCAGTTGCAGCGTTGTAGGACAGCAAACGCATTTTCAACCTTTTTGTGAAAAGAAAATGAATCCTGTTAAGCAAGGGAAACGTGTACTTGTTATATATGACATTGACTTTGATCAATCTGTCCTGCATCTGTTTCCCCAGCATATAGCCTATCGCTGAGAGGACACTGTCCTTAGTGAGTGAGCAGCTTGAATGAGATCACCAAAATCCATCCCTATTCTGAGCTGGACACTGCTGACTAGCATCTGTAGACTCAGGATGCAGAGACAGACTGCAGGAGGGTAAATCGGCAGGGATGTCACTGTTGGCAAAGACTAAGAGGAGGTCATTTATGTGATTAATAAACCACTAATAAATCAGTTTCAAAACATGACAGCATGAGGACTTTTTGTTTTACTGAGGCAAAAAATTTGTAGCAGCCTTTCTCTGTCAGATTATGACTTGGCTGACCTTAAATCTTCTTTGGTCATTACCTGACAGTTACTCTAGCTGGAGAAACAATGTAGACCTCCCTGAGAGTTGTGGCAGTCCTGTTCAGTGTGACCTGCCCATCTCCTGGGAGCCCCCTGCACCAGCCAGCCAGTCGATTTACCAGTGCTGTGGATCCACACAGTGAGCGCCGTGACAGGGACAGTGGCCGACTGTGAGGAAGGGGAAGTAGTTTCTGTTCAGAGGAACGGCATGCAGGACTTGAGGCTCCGAGTTATTATGGACAACCTGATCTGCAGGTGTACGAGGTGCAACAAGATGAAAAATAAAAAAGAAATTTTCTGCACCCATGCTGGTTTGAGGTCTATACCCAGAAACAGTATTAGTTATACAGATTTGTTAACCGACCTTTCATGTTTCACATTTCACAGCTTTGCACTGTAAACTAAATCTCATTTTGATACAGCAGATGTGTTGTGGTTACATCCATCAAGGAATTATTTTGCAAAGATTGCGTTATTGAACCATCCCTCGAAAAATATTACAAATTTTCACTAGGTTTTTTCCATAATAAACCGATTAAAGATTCCCAGCAGTACTTAGCGTGTACATTAATATAATATGAACAAATTTGCATCATCAGATTTGTTTCCTGATTGTAGGTTCTTATGAACTTTGAATCAGTATGCTAATAAACTTTCAGTCAAATACCAGAGTTATTAATAATGTATTGTCATTCTCTGATGCAAACAGATGTACTGTATTACTACTTCTAGACCATAGTGTTGCCATTGATAAAGCATATCACACTCTTAACATGGACTGTCCTACAGAGGCTTTGATCCAGACAAAACCGAAGTGTAAGTGGATTTCCTCAGTTATGTCCGGTGGAGTATATGCATTACCGTCTCTTTTTTAACATGGACAGGGTTTGGTATTGGGACTGATGCTCTTCCCTTTTCACATGTATATTCTCTCTTTCGCCTATATAGGCGCATAATATTTAAACCGAACTTCTAGAACCAGACCTTCAGACTTTGCAGGGCTCTGAAGGATTTAGAATTTACGAACGTATCAGAATCCCTTAGGACGTACAAGTCAGAATGTGTTTGTTTATAAAAAAAAGTCCAGAATTCCCCTGACTTTCAGCTATAGGGCCACTGAGGGACGAAATAGCCCATCAATGTTGATGATGCCCTTGCAGTCAGTATTTAATAGCTGCTACTTTTTCTCAGCAGATTGTAAGTAAAGTTGTTTGCTGCTGTGCAGTCTTCACTCTCACTCACTCTCATTTTTATTAGGTTTTGGCCCTAAGGAATATTTTTATCCCACTTATACAGACCTTTGAGCTCTTTTCTTTCTTGTATCACCTTCTGCCTATTTTTAGCATGTTTAAATGTTTATTGCTGTTGTTGTGGGTGTTACTTTGCTATTTTTTTCACTTTTTGTTAAATGCTGTAATACAAAATGTGAGGGAAGGCACTATTCAAAAATAAATTGAATTAAAAGGCTCAAATTGCTGATAATTCTTTAATGTTAAACATACTCCAAGCCCATGGAGCAGTCGACCTATCAGGTATTTTACACTTGTGTTACTTCGTTGTTTGAGAACTTGTATTTTACCCCTGCTTCCTGGGATTGACTGTATAATGGTTATATAGTTTCTGAAATAGTTTGAACAGATTGTGAAGTGCTTGCTTAAGAGAAGAAGCTGTTGCTAGGCCAAGGATCACAACTTGGGAGCATAAACACTGGAGTTGTTTTCCGATGACAACTCTCACACTGTTCATCTGAATCACTGTTGTAAGCCTTATGATTTAATGTTCTCTGTGATCCATCAGCCAGGTCCTGGCTGTTCATCGTTGGGATTCATTTGAGTCTGAATTTTTTGTGGATTCCTTCAAAGCCACCACAACCATTGTGTCCATAACAGTGTTTTTAATACCTGTTTATCAAAATATATCTTTACTTCTCTATGAAAAAGGGATTTCAGCATTTATTCATGTGAAATATTCTCTCCTGTGGGTATCTGAGCTGTCATTTTCTCTCTCTACCCTTTGCAGACCATTCCAGAGTGCTTTTCTCCTAGGATGCCTTCAGTAAGTTCCTGGTTTAGAACTTGAAGCTGCTGAGATGTGTCCATGACCTGCCTGTATTGCTCGGCATCAGATATCTAATGCGTGCCTTTTATTCTGTGTTTACACAGAAAGCTATCGGGCTGTCTGTCATGAAGGAAATACCTTTGTTGAGCACATCCACAGCCTACACAGGTATGAAAGTCATCACATGCATGCACACACGTGGGAAACTTAAAAAAGCACATTCAGGTAGGATAATATAATGAATGATAGGGAAATAATATTGTTGTTGATGATGGTGGCGATGATAAGAACAGTAATAGGCAATTAATCAATCCTATTAATTCAGTATTATTCCCATAGCAAAATTCTGTTTAGTTGCAGCATGCAGTGTACATGAAACATAAACATGATGTGTACATGGATACAGTGCTGTGAAGAAAATATTTGCTCCCTTCCTGATTTCCCCTATTAATTCATATTTGTCACTGTTAGTGGTTTACGAACTTTATACAAAGTGTAATATTAGGCAAAAGGAACCTGAGTAAATACAGTAAAACAGTTTTTAAATTATTAAGTATTATGGGAACAAAATTATCCATCACCCATATCACCAATGGGGAAAAAGTAATTGCCCCTTTATGTACTCAGTCAACCAACTGACCCACTTGCTAACTTACCAGTTTACTAAGTAAATGAATAAGTTAATAATAAATAGGCAGTCATATTCAAATTCAAGGAAAGGTAGGGTAAATTGAATTGTTGCAAAGAGGTTGTGATAAGGCCATTAAGAAGTCACCACCCTTGCCACCCTGACAGTTGTTGGTATAAATGACCTTTACTAGGGCTCCTTGGGACACTGTGGCTGGATCAGCCCAATGCTCCTTTGTGTAACTAAGGTTGCTTGCAGATGGCATGTATCATAGTCCATGGTGACTGTCTATGTCTGTGAGACTTCCACCAGGGAGTCCAGCCACATTCCTAAAATGGAGCCAACTTTTATGACTAACTTTTTCAGTATGTTGATATCACTTGTGGTAACGCTGCTGTCCCAATATTCCACAGCAAAAAAGACCAGTCGAGCTATGACTAACTGATAGAACATCTGTAACAGCAAACTTCATGCTTCAAAGGACCTGAGCCATCTCAAAAGGTAAAGGTGGCTGTGCCCTTTCTTGTACAGCATTTCAGTGTTGCAGGTCCACTGCAGTCTGTTGTCCAGATGCACCCCCAGGTACTTGCGTGTCCCCATTGCCTCCACTTTCACTATGACGGTTCTCACTGGAATGGAAGGCATTTTTAGTCTTTTTGGGCACGCCGAACACTTGGAACAAATTCTATCACCATTGTTGAGCTGTAGCTGGTTCAGTTTGCACTATTTGACAAAATTCCTCACTAGGTTATTGTGCTCATTCCCCTGTCCATCTCTGTGGCTTTATCTTGTGGAGATGACAGGACTTGGTGTTGTACCTACTGTCATGGGTGTCCCTTGACAGGGCCTCCCTGCTGCATGCTACCGTGTCTAACACAGCCAAGCAAGCTGATGATCTTTGCAGTCTGCCAGTCAGGTAGTTCAAATTCAGTAGATGGGTCTGTCTGCACAGGATGAACCTTCCCTCCCAACAGCCCAGGCCATATGGTGTTAAACATCCTGGAGAAATTAAAGAATAAAATCCAAACAGTGCTGACTGCCTCATCCATATTAACAAATGAAATGTTTACCAGACAAAACACGAAATATCTTGGGTTCATACTGTCTGCAATGAAATAAAAATCAAAATAAATGTAAGAATCACTGCTTTTTAAAAAATTATTATTATTATTATTTGCATTTTCCATACTGTCCTAACTTTTTCTGATTTGGGGTTGTAAGTTTGAAGGGAATTTCAGTTTTACTGGAGCAAATAAAGGTAGTCAGCCCTGTCCTTTCATTGTGGCATGACAGCTGGAACCACTATGCCACCTACTGGCACAAAGATGTTTCTCAGTTTACAAAAGCAGCATTGCTAGGTGCCTTGAACAAAAGCGTAAAGTAAATAAATAAATACTCAAAAGTGCTGAAACATATAAAGAGAAATAGTTATATAGTTGTCCAACTAACTGGTGTAACTGGTTTTCCTTCCAGTTTTAGTCTTGACTCCTCCAGACATTAATAAACGATGGCCAAGGTTCGTTTTGTTGCCTTTTGCTTTGAGTTCACCTTCTGTTTAAATGATGTCTACCTCGCTCCCTGTAAGCAGCTGAAAAACACAGAAAATGTAGTTCCTCCTATTTGAAAGCTACGCTGTTTATCTCCATCCAGCGAACTGCGAGCATCAGTCCGACGCGGCGCTGCACTTCTCCGTGTGCTGTGCGTGAAAGGAGCGCGGCCGCAGGGAGATACGCACGTTTAAGCGAACGCACACACCGGGCAACAAAGTTTTCCTGTTTCCGTCGTTTTCACATGTTCTTGTAGCTCAGCGATGCAGATCTCCTGAGAATCAGCCCCTTAAAGAGGTTGTAGTTCCACCGAAGAGCCAACAAAACAGGTCGTTTCCAACGCAGAATTCAGGGCCAAGACACCTAATAGGTATTTTATCCAGCTGCTGCACTGCGTACATATTTCTGCTGCTGTAATAGCACTTAAAATTCATTTAATCGAATAACTTTGTTGTCATTTAAATAAAATATATCTTATGGGTCTGTGTCGAGACCCATAAATTATATTTTATTTAAAGTCACGGCTATATCACGGCTTTTGATTAAAAATGGAAAACTGCGAATGTAGTATAATTTAATTTATGATGTCTGTTTGCGTAATATTCTTTGTATCCGTGAATGCAGATGCGCTTGTGGCACGTTTGAAAGTTGGTAGAATGTGCTTTAAACAGATTCTAGGGATGATATTTTTCGCTTATTTTTACTGCAGATTTTGACCTGGTTGTATTTACTCCTGCAAAGTGCTGTTCCGGGAATGTTTAATACGGCCCGATGTAAACGCACAGAATTTGTACCCGGGACGGGAATGGACACAGTTCCAGCGACCATTGCTTAGCAACCATAAATCCCTACGGAGCAACCCGATTGTCCAATGAAAATAAAGAAAATATTGACGTCATGTCCGGTGTGCCACAACGTTATGTATTGTGCCCATTGATTTGCCGTTTGCTGTCACTTAAGGGGGTAACGTGGTTTCAACAGCAATGTCGGCTAAAATGAGTTTATTCCGTTTGCTGGATTTGTCTATTGACGCACCGCAGTTTAGCACCGTAAACTACTCGGCTCTACACTCCCTTTTGCGCCAAATTCTGAAACTGCTGCAGAGTCAGGGTCTGATCCCCGAGGAGAAACAGCAGGTGGGCAGGAAAGGCGTGTCTCAGGTGAGCCCACCTGATCCGGACTTAAATTCAAGGGGTTTGTCTTTCTTCTTTAAACCTTAAATGGGAAGACCAGTATTTGAGTGTGAGTATAATTTTTTTTAGTATAGACCTCAAGAGTTCTTTCTGAAGTGACTTCATAGAGCTTAGAAGTAACTAAAGTAGTTTGCTGCTGGGACTCCTCAGGAGCAGGTGGCATAGCGGTTAGATTGATCACCTGGCAAAGGACCCAGCCTTGAATCCCCCTCCTGCTTACCCTAGTTTGTGCCTGTAAAAAGTTATAAAATGGGTAAACCATTCCAAGTCACATAGTATACATTAAATAACAGATGCCTGGAAGAAAGGCAATGGCTAAATGTACTAATTGTTTTATTGGGACACTTTTTGTCAGTGATAATTTTGGCTGCATGCCTCATGTATTGGAGTGTATTACAAATAAACTTCATGAAGCAATTTGGGGGGAAAAACAATTGCAGAAAACTTTGGCTTGGTTATGGAACTCTGTGCTGCAGCTTTAGGTTAATAATGCATAAATGGTCTATTATGCCGTATGTTGGTTTTTAACGATAGAAATACGATTGTTGGGTCAGTATTTGAGGGTGTTTCTTGACCAACTTGTCTTCCACTGTTACTTTGCTATTGAGTTCACGGTTCCAATCGAGGACCAGCAGGATGAAATCACTGAAACAAAGAAGTTCCAGGATGCCCTTCAAAGTGAAGAGTTGGAAGAGCAGCCATCCCAGGTGAGCAAAGTGCAGATCAGGCCAACTACACTCCCCAAATAAATAAATAAATAAACATCATGTAATAAATATTTGTCTTTCCTCTTAAGCCAATGGTTTCAGTGGAAGACCAGGAGAGTGAAGTCACTGAGCTGAAGGAGCCTTGGGATGACATTCAGACTGAACTGGACTACCAGCAAGATGAGCTGATCCAGGTGTGTTGAAAGCTGGTCATGGATGAACACACAATGAACTATATTTTATTTGTTACCTTTTTAAATGTATTTTTTACCTCTTTTACTATTATATATTGTGATGGACTGGTGTTACATCTATGGCATGAGCTACAATATTTAGTCATACACCAGTGGTTCTGGGATGAGCTCCAGACTGTGGTGACCCTGACCTGGACAAGTGGTTACGGATAGTGAGTGTGTTTTACTTTTATTTGTCCTTTATTATTGCAGGGTGAAATCACTGAGCCTACAGAGTCCATGGATGATCTTCAGAAGGAGTTGATGGGCCTGGAAGAGGAACTGTCCCAGGTGTGCAGACAGTAGATCATGGCTAAACTATGAACTTCATTGCTATTTTGATTGACCTGCTTTCTTTTTATCTTTCCTTTTCTGTGTTCCATGCATTACTGCAATCTAGGACCATGTGAAAGATGTCCTTGACCCAGAGGAGTCTAAAAATGCCCTTCAGGATGAGCTGAAGAGCATGCAAGGGCAACTATACCAGGTGAGTACAGAATAGGTCACAGTAAGCATCACTGTATCAAATTTTTTGGTTATCCCGTTTTGATCTTTATTTTTCCTTTTGTACTCACTCTATTTTGGCAACTCAGGAATGTCCTGAAGATATTCTCGAGCTAAAAGAGTCCCAGGATACCCTTCAGAAAGAGTTGATGAGACTGCAAGAAGAACTGTCCCAAGTAAGCATAGTGCAATTGGTAGTCAGTTACAGTGAACTATTTTACATTATTTTTGATGGGCCTATTTTGCTCTCATTCTTTAACTTTCTATTCAATCCATGGCGGAAATCTAGTGTCGTCTCATAGATATCCTGCAGTTAAAGGAATCCCATAATGCCCATCAGAGTGAGTTAAAAGGGCTGCAAGAGGAACTATTTGAGGTGAGAAAAAGGTAGCTCACAACCAAATACACAATTACATTGTTTTATTGTGTGAGATATGTTTTACTTCCATTTACTCTCTTTCTCTTTAGTTCATGCCTGTAATCCATGACCATCTCAAAGAGGTGCATGAGCTAAAGGAGTCCCAGGATGCACTTCAAAATGAGGTGAAAGGACTGCAAGAGCAGCAAGTACAGGTGAGAAAAAAGGTTATTGCCTAACACCCTGCAGACTGCGTTGTTTTACATACTTTCTATTCTTAGCACTCCTAACATTATATGGTGAGAGTGAAATACAAAACTTTTTGTTATGCAAAAAATATTTTCTCCATTCCTATTCATCAGCAACAACCAAAACACTACCTAAAAGCCACTTTTCAGGTATTTAAAAAGTAGCGGAGAATAATAAACCAATTATGTAATGATTTCACAGACTTTTCAACATACTGGGATCAATTTTGAAAATATGACACAGATATAACATCACCAATAATTAGGGAATTCAACTTAGAGTCAGCCCAAACCAGCTATGTCTAATGTTCAGGTCTTGGGGGGGGGGAAAGGGTTCAGAAGTCAGTTGTAAAATAAAGGCTGCTACTTTGAAACTCAAGCTGGGTGTGATAAAGCTTTTGGAATATAATGAAAGAACAGTGATATTTTTCACATGAAGCAGTGTTAGGGACTCTTAGTAGCAGTGTGATTACAGTTTTTTTTTCCCCCTCTTCTCATAATGCTGTTTTTTTTTTTTTTTTACTGCAAAGTATTTGTAAACCGTAAAAAAGAGTTGTAGCATTCAGTCCAATGGTCATAGTAACAGGAAAGTGTTTCGCAAGGGAAGCTGATCTCGTTTTTTTTTTTCCTTCCCCTGACCTATTTTACTTTTTTCTTTTCTGTTCAGTCCATGGCTGCAATTCAAGACCAACTCAGAGATATTCTTGAGATGAAGGTGTACCAGACTGAGTTGAAGGGCCTGCAAGAGCAAATGTCTGAGGTGAGTAAAGTATGTTTTGGCTGAACAGATAGGGAACTGCAATGCATTATTATATTTGCTGTATATAACAGTTATCAGTTAAGTTATAAAAGCATAGTTGTAAATAATTTGAAAAACCTAAGGCAATATGTATAAGATTTGTTCTGTTTGAGGCAGAAGCTTTTTAATATGACTGTTGCAATACAGATTAAGGTTTGCCCTTGCATTAATTAATTAATTAATTAATTTATTTATTTTTGACTGGCCTGTTCTACATTTATTTCATCTTTGGTCAACCCATATCTGCAAACTAGGACCATCTCAAATATATCCTGGAGCTACAGGAGTCCCAGGATGCTTTTCAGAATGAGATGAAGAGCCTACAAGAGCAGCTGTCCCAGGTATGCAGCAAGGAAGTCATGTATAGATGCCCATTGAACTGCATTTGGTACTTCATCTCAATGATTTGGTGAATTTATCAGTCATGAAAATTGTGTAGCAGGCAACTAATTCCCTCCACTGGACAGATAATGAAGCTTTCCCACGGGAATTGTTTTCATTTCAAATTTCTGTCCCGTCAGATTAATGAATATGTGGCTGGTCAATGCGGGAGGCATTGTTTTGGTTGAATTCCTTTATATTTTCGATCCTGTTTTCAGTTCATGGCTCAGGCTGAAGACCAGAATAATGAAATTGTTGAGCTAAAGGAATATCGCGACACGTTTCAGAGTGAGATGAAGAGCTTGAAGGAGAAGCTGTCCCAGGTAAGCAGAGAGCAATGGGTAGACAAACAGTGAAGGCAGAAACAACTGCCAACAGCTGCGTAGTGCTGACACATAACAGCCATCATTCCCGAGTCAAGACTGCTGCTATAACAAACAAAATTGCGCGATCACTGGCAGAGCAGATGTCTTATACACCATGGCAGATGGACAAGCGCAGGGCTGTCCGAGAGAGCATGATGGCACCACCTGGCTCGCTGCTGACCCGGAGCCGGATGCAGCAAGAGGCCTCTGCAGACATCAGCATGACTCTTGGCCCACAGTACCAGCCCCACGAAGATCTACAGGGTGTTGTCAGTGGCCTTGTGACAATGGAGGGAGATGGCAGAACTGTGGAGGGCTCTGAGATGCAGGTCAGTAGTAGTCTTGGAGTGAAGTAGCTTGTGGAGAGCAGGCTAACATCTAAAGGCTGTATAAATTAGTCATCTCAACATAGTTATTCGCAATCAAAATAAACCATTTGGTCCTCTAACATGAACTAGAATAACTCAGATAATGAGTAATACAGCTAATATTAGAATTTTTGTCTGGTCAAAAGGGCCTGCAAAGCTACTAAGTAAACCGAATAGTGAAAATCCAAGTGCTTGCATAGCAGTCAAACTTTATAGCTATGTTTGCATTGTGTGATCATTGGTAGTGACTATTCCTACCCAACCATATTCTTGCAGCAGGACAAGCCTAGAGCTATCTTTCAGACCTTAATGGTGTCATCTGCTTAGGTGCTGTCAAGGGAAGGGGAGGATGATTTAGACATGGAGCCAGGGCAGAGGGTTGGCTACATGTGGGAAGAATCCGATTTCCCCCTCTCCCCCATGGACAGCCAGGAATTCCAGCGCCATGAGCAGCTTGAGAGTCTGATGATGGAGGGAGATGGCAGAACAGTGGAGGGCTCAGAGATGCAGGTGAGTAGTGGTTAGGAAGTGAGGAAGATGGCAGAAAATGCCATCTTAGCTGACCTGTAAAGACTTGTTTATCTAAACATGCAAGTCACTTTGGATGAAACTGGCTGCTAAGCCTCTAAATAACAGTAGTAATAAAAACTGAACTTGTTGCACAGCGGTCAAACATTATAGCAAATTTTGTGGGTGAATCGCCGTAATGTAATTAGACAGCGTCACACGAAAACTGGTAGTTTTCGTGTGCACAGCAGCAGCTGGACCAGCCCATGTATGATGTTGAGAGCATCCAGTTTACTGCTGTTACAGAGCCTGTCTGGGGAGGTTGACCTGGATTTAGAGCCTGGACAGAGAGTCAGGTGGATGCAGCAGGAGGGAATCACTCCCCCTTTCTCTATGGACATGAGTAGGAGAGTTGGCCAGCAGATCCATGGTATGGTCAGTGGTCTTGTGATGAAGGAAGGCAGCAGTAGGATAACAAGGAGTGCAGACATGCAGGTGAGTGGTGCTCAGGGAAGAAGTTAATCAGTCTGAAAGGCCACCTCTGTATAGGAATGTTGAATCAGAATAAATCCTTAATTTTCTAGGATGAACAAGAGACTTTGGATTTGACTGTAAAGGAATAGTACTTGTAAAAATTTTAATTGTTGGTAGCTTTTTCTCCTAGTTAACATTTTGTATTTCAATAGTTTTTCTCTAAGGAATGGCAATTTGTCATCACAAGGAGTTCTATTTAATACTTCTACTCGGGCTTACAAGGCATGTGTTTGTATTTATGAGGATTTTGTATATTGAACAAGCTCAAGACCAGGGCCAGCATGTGGTCTTCTACACAGTTATATTCTGGGTCATCCTGTGTTATGTTCTCAAATTCTGTTACCTCTTGTTTTGCTGGTTCAATCTTGGAAACCATAGCCCCTGATTAGGCTGCCCAAAAGATGTCACCTTGATCTTTGATTTTGTCTTTTGTCATTTTTTGCTTTAGTTGACTTAATAAATAAACACTGAATATCAGGGTATATAATAGTGATGTAATGACTGAAAAGGTGCAGGTAGGCACATTAATAGGTCTCATTATTACAGTATAGTAATTATTGTGTCTGTTTTAACAGAACATGGGGATATTTTAGCCTACAAGGGTGTTGATTTTGGGTCTTACAAACACAAACTTTTTTAACCATTGAATCCAGTTTTTATAATCATAATGATTTATATGAATTGACTTTGTACCTTAATGCACTGTAAAACTATACTTGGAAATGCAAATATTTTACAAAATATGAGTATCAGACAAGTGTTTTTTGTGTAACTGAGTAAATTTGACCAATTTTTATTGCCTTGCATTCAGGAATGACAAGTTTGTCTGAAATATATAATTATGGACCCGTGCATGTTAATCGGCGATGAAAGGTTCATTTGTTAACTTACTAGTTAACTCGGACAACATCTACCATTTTTATAGTTACACCAGTGTTCTAACACCATGCTTGCACGTTTCAAACTGTAGATGAACAGGTTCATAGCAGCTATTTTCAAATATTAAAGAAGAGGACCTGGACATGGTTTTGCACAGCGCAAGTTGCATCTCAGAGTAAAATATGTTCTGCAAAGATTTGACTGTGTGTTTTGGTTATGACTATTACAGACCAAGGAGCTGTTCACCGAGTATCCTTCACAACCAAGCATCCTGGAGCTCCAGAGACAGTGTGACAAGCTCTCTGGCACCACTCTTCAGCTGGAAGAGAGCCAAAGCCAGCAGCAGAAACAAATTAATGTGAGTAAGGTCCTCCCTACCTGTGTGCAGGGGAGCGGTGAGGAAAGCGTAAGTGTTTTAAGTTTACTGAGGGTAATGTTGCCAGCCTACCCCAATGTTAGAATTGTCAAGCTCCTAAACCTGCGTTGACTTATGTCTGTGCCTGGCATTACAAAGCGTATTACTGACTGAGAAACTAGCTCATGCCCCTCAGCTGAACCGCAAAGAGTCAGAATTGATGAAGAAAAAGCTGCAGAATTGCTGGGAGGTCATCTGTAAGCTGGTGCAGGCTCAGGCTGACTCAGAGGTGGATAACGCTGCTGTCACCAGGAAGTTAGTGACATGTCCACTTTTATTAATTTATTGGTCCATTCAGTGCTTATAAACAATTTGATCCTGAACATCTTAGTATCTGGATTCATCTATATATGTGGCTGTTTTTCAATGAAGCAGCTCAGAGCTACAGCCTGGGCCACGGTGCTTCTTTCTGTCATGGTATTTAATGTTGTAGAAATGACACTTGTTTAGCAGCATCTTGCCCAACTTAGCAGTTAAGAATGGCCTTATGGATGCTGCAGGAATAGGGTATTTAATGTTATTGCATTTGTAAAGTCATCGTGTGTCTTCACTTCCTTCTTCCAGGCAGATCCCATCTCATCAGCACTGTTTGTCTTGCAATCGTCGCATTGACATAATAACTTCTGCAGTGTAAGTGAATGTTCACAGGCTTACACGATGAAGTGTCACGGAGCCACATTCGTACTCCTTTTAATATTGATAAACTATTAATAATTAAGGAGCAACAATTCTGTTATCGTTTCTGAGGACAAAATTTATCTAATTTGACTGTTTTGTCATCTAGCTCCTGCCATAGTGAGTGTTTGTTCATTAACTTGTGTTTTATTTGCAGGAAACCACCTTCGTCCATGGCTACGAGTCTGCCATCACAGAAACCCTTTCCTCTGAGGAAAGTGGAAGAGGTCCATTCCCAAAGGTGAGCTGTCAGTCTGCGGTTTAATCCTTCGCAGTTTTGCCTGCCTGGGAAATACTGGTTAGGCTTGACGTACGCAAAAGGCCTGAAACATAATTTAGGTTCATAATTTGAATCCCGTCAACATTTAAGACATTAGCGAAAATATGGAAATTGGTCATTTCAGAGTTCATGTCAGTACTTTCACGGCTGTATTTGAATTTGTATTTTATAGAAACAGAAATGCAAATACATGTGTTTGTGTTTGACTACAATTTTGTGTACCCTGTGCAGGCAGACAGAGAGTGTGCAGAGCCAGGTTGCTGGTCAAGAGCAGCCTTTGGACAGAAAGCAGGTGCAGTCACGCTTCCCACCCATCCAGAGCACGACACATGGGACTGGAATAACCATCTCCCAGCAGTAAGTTTGGAAAAGCTGCACAAGAAGACCGTATGGTCAAAATAAGTATTTCCTAGAAATATTTTGATGATCTGAGGCCACTATGGTGAAATGTTTGCGTTGAAGAAAATGCTGATCCCATTCACAGCCGTTGGTCCATTTCTAAGTACATCAGGGCCTGTAAAGTTATCACACAACCTTCTCATGCTTATTCTGTTCTCTTTCACACCTAGCGAGCAAACTCAGGAACTTCCAGCGTTCCAGAGCTGTGGAGGCCCCCAGACTTTGACCTTCCTCAAGCAGCGTTATACCCCCTTGCAGCGAGTCTCGGTCCTGGATAAGGAGAAGGTGGACATTCTAGGAAATGACGGGCACCTCTACAAAGGTTGTGCTATTGCCAGAGGAATTGAGCCAAGATCTCCCATCATCTCCAAAGAGGGTAGGAAACTATAAGGTTGGAATGAAGGGGTTTGGGGCAGTAGTGTGAGGAACAAGGATGAATTGAATGGAAATGTGGACAGCAGCTATATGTTTATGAAAAATGAAAAATGCAGGGGGCAAACATAACTTCCACTTCAGGCACAAGCTGACATCTCATACACCCAGGCAGGATGAAGCACATTGTGTTTAAGTGCCAGTCTGATATGCAGATACCTGCAAAGACAGAGGAGACCATTCCCAGTTCTAGAAATCCAGCGCTTTAGAATAACCCCTTAGAATTCAAACACTCTCCTAGTGTCACCACCCAACATTGCAGCTATGAGTTCTATAAAATGTTCTGGTTAACTCTGACACTCAGTCCCTGTCCTGCATGTGTTCCCACCAGGGTATAGCCTATCTCTGAGAGGACAGTCAATCCTTACTGGTTTACCTGAGTGAGATCAGCAGCCCTCATCCCTCTTACGAGCAGGACACTGCTGACCAGCTTCTACAGACTCAGACTGCTGAGAAAGACCAAAGGATGGGGACTTGACAGTGATGTCACTGCATGCTGAGACCAGGGGGACCAATTACTTGATAGATATAACTCTAATAAATCACTTTTAGAAGCATGACAGTGTGAGAACTTTGTATTTCTCTGAAGGTTAAGGTGGAGCCCTTCATTGTAGCCTTTTCTCCATCCCTTTTTTTGCTTTGAATCTGTTGAAATGTTTAGCTACAGCCAAGCTGTTGTGGTTGCTCGAGGCACAGCTGTAGATGTCCCTGGGAGTTGTGGTGGTTCAGTGTGACCTGCCCATCTCCTGGGAACCCCCTTGCATCAGCCAGCCAGTCAATTTACCAGTGCAGTGGATCCACATAGTGAGTGCCATGACAGGGACTGGGACAGTGACAGACTGTGAGGAAGTAGTTTCTCTTCAGAGAAGTGTCACGCAGGACTTGAGGCTCCCGGAGTTGTTACGGACAACCTGGTCTGCAGGTGTATGAGGTGGAAAAAGATTGAATTTAACACCCATGTTTGTATGAAGACTGTAGCTGGAAACCAAATTAGTTGTACAGATTCCTTAGCTGACTACACCTTCACATTTTACCCCTTTGGTATGTTTCTTCATTTTCCCCATCTTATTTTAAAAACTAAGATAACAGCATGCTAAGATGCAGCGGCCTCTCCCATGCATCTGCTTTTGCTTTTTTCCCCCCAACATCCACATCCATGTACACCAGACAAGCTGTTCTGGGTCAGGAGGAGCTCCTGCATGTTCAAGTAAGAGGTGAGAGTCCTCTGTCTCAGTTCCCTGGAGTGCAAAAGCGTTGCACCTACGTGAGCTCGTCATATGACCTGGAGCTCACATATCCAGCACCAACACATCCCTCAGCAGGGATATTCACTGATGGAGGTGATGCAAGTGTGCAAAAAGGAAAGTTGGTATCACTTGGAGCCCAGAAGATGGAGTACGAAGAGTCATGCTATACAAAGGGAAATGCATATCAATGGTCTCACCATCACTCCCTCACAGAAGGTCCCAGAAGATGAGTGCTACCATATATGTATCTGTATCCTTTTTCAATATCTTTTTTTATACTTTTTTTGTTATGTTTGTCAATATATCAAATATATTGTGTACCAGCTGCAGGAGAAATGATGTTTTGTTCTCTGCGTCCCATCAGTACAACCACAGAATGAATGTCATCTGGAATTTTAATTGTTGCTGTGATCCGACGACAAATCTAAGAAATAATTTTTCAGATTGAGCCAGTATTTAAACATTTGTGTTGAACCGATGTTATATTTCAGTTTCTAATGTTGCATAATCAAAACCATCATGCATTATTGTAATAGGAATGCTCATGTTTTGCTTAGTATATATTACGTTTGTATTTAATAATTGTTGTAAAACCTGTGTTCAAGGGTTACTGGACCCATACTTGCATAATCAATCACATGGCTCGATGCCTCAACTGTTTTACAGAAAGTATTACAAGTATCAGGTTATTATTTTCACCTTTAAACTGTACTGACAGTATAGATGCCTGCAATGTGAAGTGTTGTCAGCTGAAATGAGCTTGGTCCAGGTTGATTTGGATGCTTTACTCTGGAGTTACATGTTGCTTTGTAGAAATACTTTTGCTGAATGAACAAATGAAAGTGTTTGCATTGGTATGCACATCTGCTGAGGCACTTTCAATGGCTATGGATAAGATCTAGATGAGCTTGCATGAACATTGTGCATCAACAATAATCCTAGGGCGGGGAAATGCCTGAAACTACCATGTTGATATTTCAAGTTCCAATGACTTCAGTAAATCTGTAGAAACTGGCTGTTAATTTAAAATTTCTGGAAATACCAGTTCCTGATAATTGTCTGTATGTAGTACAGTTTCATGTTGATCTTCCAACAGTTTCATCCTTGACTGCCTTTGTTTCTCTTGTGGCCTCTGTGTGACACCACTGTAGTGACTGCACCAGGTACACCCATCTTTGATTTGTGAACCTAGTTTGTAGAGATCCATTTGTTACAGCAAAAATTTCTAAAATGGAATAGCAAATTCAGACTTTTTCCTAATACGATCCGAATACTCCCAAAAATTACACAGAAACCCAAAGCCAGTAATTTTCCTTTCTGGGAACACTGCCAAAATTCACAATTGTCTTAAAAAAAAAAACTTCACTGTAATATAGTACTGTTCTTACGTGTATCTATGTACAGTACATATATAGTCTGCATGTGTGGTGTGAAGGAATAATATTCTTATTGTAACATGAATTACCCTAAACATAAACGATCAAGTTTGCTGCTATGATGATGACAAAAGGGTAAAATAAAAGACAAGAAGGCAACTAGCAAATAATCCAAACATTCGATCTTTAACAGTAAATAATCACAAGCAACCACCATGAAGGAACCTAAAAACTAAGGAGTTGGTTAATTCCACAAAGCTCTGTATTGAAGGGATGTAGCAAATATTGAATGGTGCTGAAGCTTAAGAGCATGTAAACCAATGTGCAGATCCTTATTTGCATTTTACTTGTATTTTTATTCTAAATATGATGTAAAGATATAAACTCAGTGGGATGTGACAGGTGCCTGCATCTTTGCCTGTGGCATGAAGTTTCCGTCTCTGGGGTAGTGCTGCTCCCATATGGCTGTGGAGAAGATACAGGTGGGCTTGTGTCTGTCCTATTTGAAGTTCGTTCGTTTGGGTTACGGCTGTGGTCTTCTATGCATAAATGTAAGGATGGGGACTTAACGTGTTTACCAGAATAATTACAGACTGCATACAGTCCACACTCAGGCTTCTGCTGATGTACACCAGTTTGGTTATACCTTCATTTTAATTTGTATTCAGGACAGGACCCAACTCCATGAAGTACAGCCTGGACCTAGAAGACATACTGCAACAGGCTCTTTCAACCAGACACCCACCCATCCAGGCAATTCTGAAGGAACTATCCTTTTGTATCTACTTGTAATAAAACTGGCCGGTGAGTGTATACCCAACTTCATTTGAAATTCTTCAGTTAAGTCTGTGATAAATGCTACAAATGGTGAATAAAACAAAGCATTTAATCCTCAGTTAAAAAATTCAATACAAATGCATTACTGTGCTGGATATGGTTCAAACAGATCTTTAGATCTCCAGGTAACTGCAGAGGTTTGGAAATTAAGAACCTCGTGCTGTAGAAGTGCAGCTGAAGAAAACAAGGCTTGTCAAAGGGCTCTAAAGACATTTCCCCCCCACAGATGAGCTAGTAACAGCAATTCTTTGGCTATTGCCCGTTTTACCGGAGATGATTCCTGTAGGTCAGGTCAATATTAATATTTAAACGGCAGAAGTGGAGTTGTTGGCTGGCCGTTTCTTAAGATCATGATTCCCCATCAGGGTACTCAGATGAACTTTACTGTATCTGGCAGTTGATCTCCTGGAATGATTATCTGCTCTTCTCACCAAGCTAATGAAAGTGCCCCAAAATTTGACTGGACAGTACGTCTACTTAATTTACTTTGAAATAAGACATCAGCAATATTTTTTTAAACATTTTTTGAACAGATTTGACTTAATATGTTCAGGCTGATTTTTCCTGCACAAATGCAAAACAAAAAACTAATCACACTTTCATGCAAAACAAGTTTTACTGCTTATGACCCTGTACAGTACCACCTATATAAAGAGTCAAGAGTTTATTTGTCAAGTACATAGCAACCGAGTATACCATGCAAGAAAATGCGTCCTGATTCAACAGGAGACTGTGCGTGGTTACATTCCAGAAAGAAGAAAATGTACGAGTACAGAACTCGAAAAAATTTACAAGAACAAAACAAACAGTCAGACTTCATAGAGTACAATTTGAGTACATTTCACTATATTTTCAACCATCGTGTCGGCGCCATCTTGAATTATAGATTTTGGTGAAAAAAAACTAATGCAACTCATGCAACTCCGGACAAAAACAAATGCCGCGACATTTCACAACCTTATCGAAACAATGCCACGGTAAATCAAAGCCAAAGGCTTTAAATAAAATAAAACCAAACCGGAGCATGCGAACCACAGAGAACTGAGTCCAGCGAAGTCACTGCCTGGTCCGGCACTAGTGGGGGTCAGCCATGTCTCAGTGAAACACAGGATGTTACAGTCCCTCACGTCCCGCTGGAAGATCACTCTTGCTGCTCTTAAAAATACCACAGTTGTGCAGTCACAATGTAAGATGTGCTCTACAAAACCCAAAAAAGGCCACCAAGGACAAATTTGTGTCCTTTTCTCTAGGTCTTTGTTGTACTCTGGTTTTATTGCTGTCAGTAGGTCTTTATTACAACCCCTGGCTATTGTATTTTTCACCCATAGTTCCATCAAATGAATGTGTGACGGGGGTTTCTTCAAGCGCTCAGTGCTGGTGTTCTAAGCCAGAAGAGAGACGCTATGGTGGCTGTGATGTTTTCCAGACTAACTGCTGTGAGAGCAGTGTGGTTTTCATCCTCAAAGCATCCCTTGAATATTCTGTATGTTGTTGTGCTGAGCCTACATGGGTCCTCAACATGTCATGCTGGCATGTGGGATACCTCCCACCATTGAACTCCTTTCCTGTAAGTTGGCTGATCTTCCCCAAGCTCCACGGTGGACATCAATAATGGAGAAAGACAGCAGTGTTATACCCAAAGTGAAGGGGTTTTTCTTTTTTCTCCACCCGACTGGCTGCCTTTCCCCAAGTCCATTAGAGTGCCCCCGTTATAAACCCAATCTGAATTTCATCTCTGGCCATGCAAGGCGGGCAACACGGCACCCTGCTGGGGGCTGGTGGGCTGGGCCATAGGGGGCCACGTGGAGGCATTGTGACGGTGCGGGTGTGGCAAGGAGGTGCCTTGTGGGGAGCAGGCCATGACCCCTGGGTTATCTGAAGCCCCCAATTTGGAGAACATAGCGATGGTGTCTGGGAAGTTGGGTGGTGTTGCTGGAGTATTGCATGGTGCACACACCTGAGAGAAACGCACATTGAGAAACAAGGTGTGAAATTTAACAAAGTTATAAAAATAAGGGAAAAACTTTTTAAAAAAAGCACGTTGTAGCATTTTTCACAGGAATTTACCCAGCAGATCTGTTCCTCAGGACTGTCTCCACTAGATGTGGTAACTTTGCAAATTCCACAACACAGTGTGTAAAAATAAATAGATAAATAACTAAAAGTACAGTGTTTGCCGTGAGTTAGACACAAGAGGAAAGTGAGACAGAATGGTGAATGTGTTTATTTTTTCTGGCCATGTTGTGTAACTGTCAACTTCTTCCATCTGTTTGCTATTGTGTGACCAACAACCCCCACCCCCAAGGCCAGATAGGAGACAGACTTACAACTGTTAATGATGGCTGTGATACTGGGCAGAAAATCACTAAGTTTCATATTCATCTCAAACTGTTTGTCTTCTTTGCGCTTACTCTGTCTAGTAACTTTCCCAGAATGCAATTTAACTGGTTAATGACTCATGAAATTGAAATATATATGGTGTAATAATTACAGTGCTTCACACAGCTAAGGCATTAGTAGTTTTTTATCCTTAAAATCATTACTATGATTTTACTGTCTTGCTTTCAAGTAATAGCCTTTTAATTTCAAGACAGGCAGCAGAGCCGTGCAGTCTCCGTTACACTTTTGTACGGACAATCTCCTCGATTCCTTTGCCCTGATACAGCCTGTTCCCACATTTTGGTCCCATTCCACTCATCTTTTCACTGGACCTTGGAGGAGCCGTAAAAACACAAACAGCAGGACTGGTGCAAAAGAAACAGTCTGACCCTCGACCAGATGCAGTCAGCTGTGTAACATCCACTTCGACTGCGTACTCATTCGGTCACTTAAGAGTTGACCAAGGAACAAACCTACGCAGAACACCAGGAAAAAACAGCACAAAAAACACTGATAGGCAACATCACTCCCACAGCTTGTTTGACTCCCTACCAAGAGTGTTAAAGCTGTGACCATTTAATAAATTCCAGTTGAGACATACACCCCATTCCCATGTTGATACCGCTTTGAAGAGTGTAGCCAGAATGAACGCTGTTGAGATGCAAGACGCATTTTCCGGAATTGGCCGTGTCAAAAGTCTCGCGTCTGGGTTCCTTTCTAATCTGGGTCCTTCCCTTTGAGGAGATGCTCCAAGACCATCAAATGATGCAATGGATTTCACAATTTTTCATTGGAAAAAGAAACACTTACCATCTGGTGGGTCTGGCCAGGGATAGTTGACTCTTGGAAGAAGGAGCTCAAAGCTGTCTGTTTGGGGGGGGGGAAATGGTCAGTGCACTGTGGGCTACAAGTTTCTGCAACGGTCGCTTTGTTTGGGCATTATTCAGCTTGCCTAGCTTGAAGATAGGTCAGATGGTATGAACTAAGCAACAGTCCACACAGTTCCCTTCCTTGTTTGTGCAACATTTTAAAATGGCTGCTTCTTATTTCAGCTGTTCACCTAGTTGAAGCACTAGGGTGACCCATGTGTTTCTTGTTGTGAAATCACGAGGCTGAGGGTAGGAAAGGAATTGGTAAAGCTGTACAGTGACATCCAGCCTTGACCGCTCAACTACAGTTGTGAGACAGACCGGTCCTTCTCTGTTTCTCTCTGGGTGTCTACCAACACCAGATAGACAGCATCCCACTCATGTAGAGGAACTTGTGTCTGGAGTTTTTTTTTTAATTTTTTTAAGTCAATTGTACATTTTTTTCCTACCAAAAATAAATCAAGTTATTTACCTGGAGCTGAGGACTTTATTTCTTCGGTACTCCTTATGATGAGGAATGTGTCCCTGTATTTACAGTCAACAAAGCAATTCTCCACAGATGCCAGCAGATGGAACTCAGTGTAGGAGTTGCTCAAGAAGTACTTTACACAGCCCTTTGAGATTGTCATGCTTCTCTTTTACATTTGCACATTTAATTTAAAACAGCCACTGTAGTCCAAAACCTGAAACAACCCTTAAAACAAACTGCTGCCTTTCACTTCCTACATAAACTTTTAGTTAAGCTTTTTGTAACTGGATGTCTGATAATAATCAACAAGCCATGTCAAAACTTCGAATATGCTGACAAATGACTGCTTTTAAATAACATTAAATAGCAACGTTCACGTTGTGCCGAGGAAAGAAAATGTTTTACAAGAGGAAGCAATGAAACAGCGATCCCTCGCTTAGAGCTCTAGACGCATTTTTATGGCATAAATGGAGCTTAAACTGCGCATGCGCAGCACGATTCAAACTAGCTGCACGTTTAACACGGAATAGAGAGAAAATGTATTTCATGGATAACAAATTTAAGATCAACAAACCGAAATAATTCCTGGACAGCATGATAAATTATGATAAATATGGGTTAAATAAAAGGGCGCTATTAATAAACAGGACTACAGGAGGAAGTTTTGGTCGAGGCTTTACTTATATTACAAGTACATCTTTCAAGTTGCGTTGAGTAGTGGTGGGGGGGGGTGCATTTTGGTCCACGTAGCCACAACAATCATTTTTGGGAGGTGAGGCATGTTTTTTTTGGGGAAATGGCTAGAACATATAGTAGGTGTTTAAATAGGGAAAAGTACAATTAAAGTCCCCGACTTGGTTACCTGGAAACTCGTAAACAAAACTGGCCCAAGTATCGAAACCCAGTAAAAACACCCATCCACGTACGTTAACCACCATTTCCTATTTGCTTTGTACCAGCTTCAAAACTGTAAATCGTTCAATAAAAGCCAAGCACACAGCGGGAAACATCGTCGCTAGACACGTTTTGTAACTTCTGTGACTGCAGCATTAGAATGCGAGGAGGGGGCAGCACAACAAAGGCTAAGCAGTTACCGCACACCGGAAGACAGCAGCGGTCAGCACGTGTTAGCTGTCACACAGCCCGCTGCCGTCCTGCGGCTCGTCGAATTCACTTTGTTTAACCATGAAACTGAAAGCAGTTTTTCTTTTGCTCCCCTTGTGCTGGAGTGATTTAAAAGACGAGTACCACGTGGAATCATACACACACACACACCTCGAACTGCCAGTGCGCCGCCTGTAGAAGCTGCTTCGCCTGGTCCGCGGCGCATCCAGCAGTCAGAACAAACTGGTTGATCATCACTTGGTGCCTCAGCTCGTCCGCGTTCGCCGACATCTCCGCTCACAAAAGTGGCTTCAGAAATCTTTCCGCACAAACGGCGCAACCCTCCTCCCATGCAGCAGCACCAGCGCCACCCGAAACGACAACAAACACTTGAGCGCGCGTCACCACAACAAAGCCGACTTCGGCAGCGGATTGGACGGCAAAGTCTTGCGGCTTCCGCACACGGGCATCCTATTGGTCCTTAGACAACGTTACCAGTCCGTGTAGGGCGTCGCTGATTGGACAGCACAGACGCACGTCCTATGCTCTTCCGACCTTCTTTACAATATAAACCACCATTTTTATTTGTGTACCAAGGTTAATAATACAATACATATTATTACATGTTAAACAGTTATTTTGTATTGGTCATAAAGAGAATGGTCCCCAAAATAACATTAGCGTCATAAACAAGAATAAAACTAAGAGCATTGAAGATCAAAGTGAACGGGTTCGAATCCCACCTACTGTACTTTCCTTGAATGTGCTGCACAGTTTAGTGAGGGTGTAGACAGGAAGAATCTCGCTCTACTTTAAAATTTTTTTTTTGTGGGCCCACTTATCGTGTTGGAGGGCACCTACAATCACCACCATTCACCTCGGGGACAACATTCCTCGGTGCTCTAGGCCAGGGTTTGATATCCTGGGGTCCACAGGTAATGTCTAAAGTTCAGAATAAACGTTACTGAGGTGGTGGAGCAGTGCTGCTGCTTCACTGCACCTGGACAGTTCAGAAATGGGTTTGAATCTAGCTATCTGTGCAGTTCGCGTTTGTGGGTTTCTGCTGGGTGCTATGGTTTCCTCCCACAGTCCAAAAACATGTGATTCAGGTTAACTGGTGTATGTGACTGTTTGTAACCATCCTATGATGGACTGGTCCAGGTGATCCAGGGTTTCATTTGCTAGCCTGATGTTCAGTGATCCCACAATAGACTTTGGGCTGCTGTAACGCTTGCCGACCCTGCTGTGAAGGTTAAGGATAGCCAATGAATATTATTAAGGCGTTCCTATCTATGACAAAATTATATGTAAAAGTGATTGAGCTCATGGGTCTGAGGCCTAGAGATGGTTAAGAACCTCTGAGATGATTCATCTGAAATGCCACCATGAATTGCTCAGAATCAGAAAATCACACCCACTTTCTTATGTTTCTCTGCATATATTTGCCATCATTTTTTTCTGTTTGTCTGATTAATTCCTGTGTTATTCATTTATTCTATTTTTTTTAGTCTCTTATCAAACATTTGCCAGGGTTCTGGCTACAGTTTGTGGGCAGAGCTGGGTTGGGTGGAGTGGGATGTGTCTGTTGCTGTTGTCTTGTGTTTCTACGAAAAAATGTCATTTTGATTCTTGGTTTTAAAAAAAAAGTGAAACAAGGACGCGAAATCCCGAACCTGACGAGTGTCGCACCTGCGCGAAGGTGTCATTGACGCGCGCCCCCTACTGGCCACTTCCAGCCACGTCAGCGCGGAGAGAGCAGTACAAAACGCAAATAACTGTTTATTCGCAAAGAGAAACGCGTTATTTTGCAGATAATTTGTCACGACTTTTCAGACGTTACTTAGTTTAGTGATTCTGGAGGGGAAAAAACATGTTGTGTAGCATCTGTCCTTCTGAAAACTCACTTTTTGACCAAAGGTCTGGCCGAGATGAGAGAATCAACCGTCGTCCTTCGGCCGGATCGCTCGAACATTCGATGAGGTGAGCCAACGCGCGTTAGAGACACGCGGCACGCGCTGTACAGACGCCCTGTCCAATAGGAGGAGGAGGAGATCTTGTTGGGGGGGGCGGTTGCTATGGTTGTCGCTCAAACGCAGGTATTAAACTGCTCCTCCGAGGCCCTCTGGCTGCTGTAACGGCCGCTGCGTGCGTTTGAATACCTGTATATATATGTGTGTGTGGACGCGTATCTAGAAAAGGAAGCGCGGGGCCAAGTGCACACAGGAAAGTAAGCAAGGAAGTTGGAGGAATTTCTCAGGACATAAAAAGGCGGTGACGGCTCTCCTGCAGAGGTTGGTGAGAAAGACACACGCTACCTGCACACCACACTTAACCACCTAGATCTCTTACTCCTGTTTGAAATAAGGTTTCTGCAAGTAATGCATGTAAAACCTGAACAAAGTATTATGCCTTATATATATATGCCTATATTAATAAGCCAAATAATAGTGTAAACACTATTTACTGAAACAGTGGTGGTTTATGTAATGCTAGCTGTACAATTCCATCTTTGTTCGATTACTGTAGATCTTTGTGCCATATTAGCTGGCGTTTTATGCCTGTGATGAGCCATAAATGCTTAAAAGTTTGGTATGAATTTGGATAGAATTTAAATTTTCTACATTTGTATGATGTTTATCAAAATAGCGCAGCTCTTATTTTTAAAGTCACCAACATGCTCGTGACCTTATTTATTTATTTATTTTTTGGATTAACAGTTGAAGGTTAAAAAATATATTCTTAAAGCGCGAAACTTTACACTTCTGGGACCCTGGGTTGGACAAGCGGTTAATGATGGATGAAGGAAAGAATGAGTTGTTAATCTTGATATAAAGTGTGTTGTTTAATGCGCTGCCAGGTGCAAACATAGGGAACGGCTTTGAAAGGGGCAGGAAAGCATCGCTTGTTGGCCACGCTGACGCTCTGTTCTGTCTGCAGGCTGTGGCTCCAGCAGAAGGAGGCCATGCTGTGTGGGAGCTCTGTCGACTGTTGGCCAGAGATTGCGGTCGGCCTGGAGGAGGAGGTGGTGACTGCGGTCGCAGAGAAGGAGATGCTGGACAGTGGACCCTGCAGTCCATCGCTGTGCTTTGACGACAGTCTGACCAACCTTCAATGGCTTCAGGAGTTCTCGATCGTGGAAGCCCAACAGCAAGGGTCGCCACTGAGTTTGTGGAGGCACCACCAGCAGGGACCCCCGCGGTTTCTGAATCCGGAGGCCCCCACATCCCCTCTGGTAGACGAGCCCACCTCCGTTGGCACATTTCACACCCCCGGCACGCCCACCGGAGAGGCCTACTCCAGGTTCTCCGCCTCGCGCAGCCCCTCCACCGTGGCCACCCGCGGAGACAGTCCCACTCTGCCCAACTGCAACAAAAATCCATACGTGAAGCCGCCCTACTCTTACGCGACCCTCATTTGCATGGCAATGCGGTCCAGCACCAAGCCCCAGGTTTCCCTGTCCTACATTTACAAATGGATACAGGAAAATTTCCTCTACTTCCGCTATGCAGACTCTACCTGGCAGGTAAGTAGAGCCGACGCTCAAGAGCCGTTACCCCACCAGTGTTGTTTTCCCAGAAGCCCTCTGTTGCGTTGAACTGTTTGGTCAAACCCCAGTTATCATTTTGTAGATTCTGTTTTAGCCATTTATTTCTCAACAGGAATTTTTTGACCCATAATTTTGTAACGCACAGTTCTGTCAATAAACCTGGAGTATACTTGTAACAAAGACAACAGTTTCTTAATCGCTGAATTACCGGTCGCTCGCATTCTGGAAAGAATCCATGACACATTGCTCTGTTTTGGCAAATTTTAAGATTCCGAGTGCTATTGGCTGGCTGCCATGCTGCAGGGAGGCTTTAGCAGCTTGGGATTGTGGGTATTGTAAGTGCAGTCATGGCATCTTCCGTGGGCTCGATGGGTTTGTCCTGTAAACTCTGCTTCACCCCAGTTTCTCTTTCAGACATGGGAAGGGGGCACATTGAGGAGATGTTTGCATGACCCTTTTTTTTTTTTATAAATTAAAAAACTTTACAGTGCACTCTGAGTTATTTTAATGCCCAATTCATGAATGTATTGTATCATTTACAGTTTTTCATAATAAATTCAATAAAGAGCCCAAATATAACAGACCAAAATTCTAAACCATTTTGTTATTCTATAAAAATACACTATATGGTCAAAAGTATGTGGACCCCCATTCTAATCATTGACCTGAGCTGTTTTAGCCACATCCATGCAGCATACAAACACATTCTGGACAGCTGTGAGCTTGCAGCTTTGTGGCCACAGTTTGGGGAAGAAGCTCCTTTCCAGCTCCAGCACGACTGTTCACAAAGCGAGCTCCATAAACACATAGTGTGCCCAGGTTGGTGTGAAACAACTTGAGTGGTTCCACAGAGCCCTGACCTCAACCCCACTGAACACCTTTGGGATAAACTGGAACCATCACTGCAAGCCAGACCTTCTCGCCTGACATCAGTGATGTTCTTGTGGCTGAATGGGCCCAAATTCCCACAGCTGCACTCCAGAATCTGGTGGAAAGCCTTCCCAGAAGAGCTGAGGCTGCTATAGCAGCAAAGGGGGTGGGGGGGGGGCAACTTCATATTAATGCCCATGGGTTATTCATGGGAGGTTCAACAAGCACGTATGGGAGTGGTGCTCAAGTGTCCACATCCTTTTAGCCACACAGTGTCAGTGTAGCTTTCTGCCTTCAAACATATTCAGAATAGTCCTTCAGAGTTCATTTTATAATTTGTTTAATTTTGAAAAGCTGGACCGATGTATGTGCTAATGTTTAACTGTTTGTCGTACAGAAAAAAGTGAACTTTGTGAATCTGAATTATTTTTTGTCCCTTTGCAGAACTCGGTCCGACACAATTTGTCCCTCAATAAATGCTTCATTAAGGTGCCGCGGCAGAAACACGAGCCCGGAAAGGGGGGTTATTGGACGATGGACCCCCAGTATGCCGAGCAGCTGCTGAGCGGGGCTGTTAGGAGACATCGCTCCATACAAGTGCGGGTAAACCCCACCTTGCGGCTGCCTGTGAAACAAGGATCCCAGCAGCTCCTGCAAGGGTTTGAGGGGGCTATGGGATCAGGCTTGAATGCGAGTGCACAATCTGCAAGTGGCAAACTGTCAACCAGGCACAAGAATATTTCACCTGCAACCTGCAAAATGGTAGCATCCCAAGTTCCACAAAGCCCAACGTCCCCTTTGCTGTTCGAAGATGAGCCATCAGAGCTGGGGTCACTCAGAGGGGTCTTTGACTCAGATGGCCTCCTGAGGTCAGGGCCGGATTGGGACCTGTGTCTGAACACTGTTAGCCCACAGAGCCCCATTCCTTGGAAGGAGGAGCCAGAGTTGGCATATGCCAATTTTGCCCAGAGCTCCATGTTTCTAGATCCCTTGCAGAGCAGTCTGGATTTGGAGCAGGAGATGCCTCCAGCCCACATGTTCTTGCAGAGCCCCTGGGCAGAGAGGGATGACAATGAAGCAGTTAATGACCTCCTCGGAGGTCTTGCGGTCAGTCTTGACCAGCTGTTTGACCTGGGAGAGTTTGGGAACAGGGTTGATTCTCTGATGTGAAGAAAGTCTTGCCTTTGCGGAATCCCAGTCTGGGAAACTGGACTGAGAACAGAGAGAAGCTGGATGATCTGGGAACCAAGTCCCATTTCAGTTTCTTTTGTCATTTGTGTTTTCGATTCTGAAAGTCTGTAGCATATATAAAATATTTGCATTTTTAAAAATTGTAAATCAACTAACTTTAAGGTGCAAAGGTATAAACATGGTTCAATACTCAAATTTTAAGTCCTAGGAGACATTTATAGCAAAGCAGAAGAAATGTTGGCTCAGGATTCATACTTTGATATTGTTATATTTTTACATGTTTTTCGATAACAGGAGAGCTGTGTTTCATATTTTAAGGCTGATGTGATTTTAAAGCTTGGTATGAATTTTGATGTAATTGAAATTTTCAAAAACGGTGCACTCCATCACTGCAGCTCTTATTTTTAAACTTACCAACACACTTATGACCTTATGTTTTGCAGTGTTGGTCCATAATGGAGAGCCGCAGAACATACAAGGGAAAGGATTATGTGCTGGCCCATTTTAATCACATTCAGCTGGATCCTTGTGTTGAGTTCTACCTGCAAGCTGGAAATTTTAACCCCATCACTAAAGTTTGTAACTGTCCGTTCTGCATTTAAATACATCTTTAATTTCTATATCAAAAAACACAACCAGGATAGATGTTAAAGTGGCAGATAAATCATCTACCAGCATCAAAGTTTCACTTACTCCCGAAGCAGAGCCAATTAGCTTATTCTTAAACATGTAGATCAGCCCATAAAGTCTACGTCTGCATGATGTTCTCGTTTCATATATGAAAATGTAGCTAAAGCAATAATTTTGTATATTTAAAAAAGGTGCCAAAAACCTCTGGTGCTTCATATTGGCAGAAGGAGATGCGCTGTTGGAATGAACCCCCACAGTGACTGCAGTGCTTGCTTTTACTTGGTTCGAGTGCCTTGAGTAAATTTTTAGTTTAGGCTCTCTGAACAAAGCATTTAAAGACCTCTGGAAGTGATAAGTGCCTTTATTTGACGCTGATTTTCAGCGGACATGGGTTTGAGACTTCCCATATTCCTGGAAGAGGAGCATGCTGAAAACTCCTCAGCTTGGCGATTTCTCGTGCATGTCTACCGTCACTAAAACACCCAGCGTTAGACGCCTTGTCTTCTCCCTTTAAAAAAAAAAAAAAAAAAAAATCAGTTCTGAATTTGTTCTAAAGTTTGAACATTTTTGTGTGTTTTCAAAATCTGTTCCTTTTTCTGTAACATTGTTTGAAAGGGTTGGAAAAGCACTTGTTTTGCACGCCTGTTTGTTGTTTCAACTTTAAAACTGGCAATAAATGACTATTAATAGGCACCTTAGGGGTACACTGTGTAATGTATACATGCTTATTCTAAGTCATTATATTGTGTGTATCTCTCCTCATTACATGTACTCCTCAAGGGCTAAGGTGCCTCTGTTTGTCACAGCTGCTGGGAAACTGGACAGGCCGCTGTGGAATGACGCACCTTAGGGATTTCCTTGTTTCTGAGCAGTTATTCCAGGCGGCAAGACATCCTCGGTCTCTCGTACTCCTGCCTATTTGTCGGCCTGTATTCTGGTTTAATCTTTCATGCATCTGGTGGGGTCTCCTGAATAGAAGCACTGATGAAGGAGTGATGCATGCCCATTGTCTTTAGCTCACATGCCTAAGGTCGTGCACCTAAAAGTCCCGAAAGTCTGTGGTCCAGTCAGCTATTAAATGCTGATGTAAACATTCTCAAATAGCACCAAACAAAGCTGTTTATTAAATGAGAAGCTGTTGTAAGGCGATGCACGGTGCGGGTCTAGGCGTTGCTCAGGTCCACATGCAAAGCCGTGGCTGTGAGGGAAATGCATCCACACCAACAAACAAAAATGCACGTGGAAAAATCATTTTAACACAAACTCCTTTCACACTTGTTTTTACATTACTACCACCTTGCATGCATGAGATATGGATTTATGATGTACAATCTTGAGTTGAAATGCTCTTCAGTCTCCTGCTAGCCTGCAGTTGTATGTAATGTGAACCCAGGCATAAAAATGCAATGATGACACGAATATTGTTTGGTGGCAGGAGGCAACCGTGTGCTCAAAATCACCATGACAGTTCTTTATAGGGAAAGTTACAGTGTCAGGTCTTTGGTCAAGCTGACATTAGCAAGGTGACCCTTTTAGAATCAAAGATGTGAAATAATGCAGTTGCCCCACAAAACTGTCAGGGTCATGGGCTCGTGAGTTGTTTTCCCTTCCTCTTGCTGTGCGAAAGCATCTACATGCAAGTGTCTCACCCTTGTTCTTCGCAACGCTTTCAGAAGTACAGACTCTTCAGATCAGGTCTCGCTGAACCTGTCCCTTGTCCATAGCAAAGTCCTGCCCTCGGTCCTACTTTCCCAGGAACGGAGGAGGTGAAACTGGACAGACTCCCACCCATACCTTGGCAGTGGCAGGCACCTCCCAGCATGCCTAGTGTGAACTGGCAGGGTGACTGGAGAGTAAGGCAGTTTGTATTTATGGCCAGGAACACCTAAGGTCCTGGTTCCTTTGCAGGAGGCGAGGGGGCCGCCCCCACACCATACGGCAGCTCCCACAAGTGCATGACAATGTTCACGGGCACGGAGGTGCGCCAGCAGGGAAGGGCAATAATGGGGAACACGCAAACATGAACAAAGCATTTCATGTGGGGAGTGGGTGCTGTTATGTGTTTCTGACCTGGTGTAGACAAGCCCAGACCAGTCCCTCAATGCAGGGCGAAAGAAAAAGCATTCAGGGCCTCGGACGTGACCTGGGTCAGTGGTAATTCTTCTTTCAGTCAAGAATGTATTCGTTTCCCTATATTCATTCTGCATTTCACTCCTCGCTGGCATCCTGTGAACAGCCTAGCGGGAGTTTAGCATTTTTCATTGTCGCGACGCTTTTTTGTTTTTCTTTCATTTCTTTATTTATTTGAAGTTTAATTTGATTTATGCCGTTCTGTCTTTTGCAGAGGAGGAATGCTTTGAAATGATGCTGCTTTACATCTCAGACGCTGTCCTTCGGTCAGTCAGCGAAGGCAGCAGAAACAAAAACAAAAGACCCGAGTGCGGGCGCTTGTGGGACCCCGGTCGCCAAAAGCAGTGCCAGCTTGTTTTCTGGCGTCCTTTGCAGCTTCACTTTCTCTCACTGTTTGTGCCTGAAACCCCCAGCAAAGAAAACGGCTGCTGGCAGTGCGTCAACACAGCAGAGGCCTTAATAGGACACGGCAGCTTCATTTCTGACCACTTCTCCGTAGCACACAATCCCATTTACCACAGCCGCCCAAAATGGGAGTCTGTTATTCAGATGCCAGTACCGGTGACCCGATGAAGGAAAAATGCCCAAAGAGAAGATTTATGATACTTTCAGCACTGAGTTGTGACTCTGTCTCCAAGCATGAATTCAACACTTTAAATATTCTGCAGTAAAATGTCACTGTAGTGAATTTTCTCATTTTTCTCAGTCAGAAATCCGAGGACTGGCCAAATATTGAAGTTTCTTTGGATCCCAAGTTGACCAAAGGCTACACAATATTCATATATTCACACTTTATTGTATAAGAAATAACACAGATTTTGCCAAATGAACTTGATGCCATTTTGCTGCTAGCCTGACTCACGGTAAAATAGAGCGAGACACCTGTAAAGCATTCAGAAACTCATTTGAAACTCGTATTTGTACAATTGCTTTATTTTATTTATTCTGTGTTTCTCAGTTGACTTGTTTGTCCAAAGGACAAAATGGACCCACATATGAACGTTTTTTCTTTGTTAACGCAAACGTTATAAAAAGAAATACTGGGCAAGACCACAGGATGCATGGAAGTTTGACAACTGGAGACCGATAACAATGGGCGTATATTAAATGCTAAATTGTATGACGTAAAAAGAATAAAATAAGCAAAAATAAATAAAAACACACAGCTGGGACAACTGTTACAGTTTGTCCAAAAAATAAGTCAATGATTTGAGACTTGTTTTAATCCACATTGCTATGTTTTCTCGCAGGAGCCCAGGCGATGTAATCTGAAGAAGGGTGCTTTAAAAAGTCCTTCAGTGAACTCAATCTGCACTCTTCGGATTAAGAATTCACATTTTATTCATTGTCCTAAGAGATGAACACCGTCATGTTAACAGCACGGATTTAAATTCGAGTTGCGTTGATATGCGCGGAAACTGGGGCCATGGGGTCATGCTAGCGGCGCGGCACTAGGACCGCGCTTCCACTCCGGCGCCACTTCCCCTCGGAAACATGGCGGAATCCGATCGGCCCGAGGCGGATGCGACTCCTCGATTTTGCTGCGAACTGCTCAGGTAACAAACCGAATTCGCCTCCGTGCCGTTGTAATGTCTGCACACAGTCGCTGCGCAGCAGCTCGGCGCATTTCCGCACTGTTCCGTGGCCGTAACCGGCGCGTCTCGTCTAGCCCACATGGCGACAGCGGTGGCGTAGAATCGCGGGGTGGGGGGCGACGCGCGCGGCTCAGTCGCCCTGGAAACCGCGGTGTTGTTTTCGAGCGGCTTTTTGACACTGACCGTGGCCTCGCGCGCGCAGCCCCTCCGAGCTGTTCGCCGCGCGCTCCCGCAGCCACAGGATCCCGGCGCGCGGGCAGAAGGACTTCCGGCCGGACGGCTCCGCGCGCCAGCGCGAGCGCTTGGAGCGGAGCCTCGAGGAGCACTGGAGCCTCGTGACGGAGGAGCGCGTGGAGAGGCTGTGAGTGGTCCTGACGTGTGTGTGTGTGTGTGTGTGTGTGTGTGTGTGTGTGTGTGTGTGTGTGTGTGTGTGGTTGTGGTGGTGGTGGTGGTGGGGGGGGGGACATGGTAAAATGAAGTAATAAACTTGGCCTTGCTCTTGGACGTTGTGGCACTAAGTACACTTTGCAGCACCCGTTTCACCTCCGCCTTCTTGTCGCCGTGCAGTGGAACCCTGGTGCAGGCAGAGTGGATCCCCAGCCGGATGGTGGTGGAGCTCAGGACCCCCGCGGTGAGTGTCCGTCCCTGAGGGAGAGGTGGCCGAGAAGCTGGAGCAGTTGTGTCCCCTCCTCCCATCTCACAGGGTGATATCGTTTGTTTTTTTTTTTTTGTGGTGGCAAAAGTGAGCAGCAGCGGCAGGGAGGAACTGCTTCCTGTTTACCTGCAGTAAACGTTGTCAGCAATGGATGCCGCGCCACTCCCTGTTTACATAATATTCTGCCTCCCAGGAATAAAGAGAAATACTGGGTCTTTGACTTTGGTGCTGTAAACAAGCTATAAAATACTTTCTTACTTGACTGTTTTCCATGCCTTGGTGCGTGCGAGTTCATGCCATTGCGTAGCAAGGCCTGCAGTAGTCAAACAGGAAACCCCAACCCAAAACCCTAATGCAACTCCCAACTCTAACCTTATGCAAACCTAACCTGAACCCTAACCCTATTGAAACCCTAATTCAACCCTAATCCCAAACCGAAACCTTAACTCTAACCCTAGGGTTGCATTTGTATTGCATTAAGGTTAGGGTTAGGATTTCAGGTGTTGTTTAGGGTTGCATTGGGGTTTCAGGGTTAGGGTTTCAGGTGGGGGTCAGGGTTGCATTAGGGTTATGGTTAGGGTTTCAGGTTTAGGTTAGGGTTGTGTTAGGGTTCATTGTGTTAACAGCTAATTATTGTCACTGATCTCCATGATAATCTTTGTAAGACTGTATGCAGAAGGGGCCATGCATAAATTATAAAACCATACTGGAATTTGTGATGATATTTGTCCAAAGCACTTCTCACAGGAAAAAAAGTTGAAAGCAGCATGTTGTTCAAGTGAAGCAAATGTGCAATAAGTACTAAAGCGCATGTACTTTCTACGTTTTTTTTGGTCTTTATGCTTTGTTGCTGCTTTTATTGATGAAACAATGCTCAGATCTGTTGTTGTGGATGTGCCCGTTTATCAACGCAACCTGACGTTAGCTTCTCTCCATTTGTTCTGCCTCACTCATTCCCAGCTTACACGTAAATGCCATTTGCTATTCTGTACTACGGCAGCTTCTAAGGTCCATTACTAATATCTTCAGGTTTATATGTTGTGTTCACTGTTTTGACACATTTCTTCTGTCTCAAAGAAAAGGTAGATATGTCTCTTGCTCACATCTCTAGACAGTTCTCCCTCCTGAGAGAGGGCTTGGTGCACACACACTGCATGGTATGGTGCGCATATGTGCTACTAGGTGTTCCAACAGTGCTTTAGTGATATTTGGGAAAAATTGGTTTGGGGTTTTTGGATAGGGTAGGAATGTTATTACTGTTTTCCTATTTGAAACTAATGGGGAAAATATGCTTTCAAGATATGCAATTTTGGTGTACGTACCGTTTTCAGGAACAGATGAATTTTGTGAGCCAAGGGATTACTGTATAACAGTTGTAAGAAAGATCTTAACAGTTTTGTATTCTTTTTGCTTGTGTTCTGCTGCAGGGTAAGTTTTGGCAGACTATGGGATTTTCTGAACAAGGAAAGCAGTTTCTGCTTCCGGAAGAAGCCCTTTACCTCATGGAATGCGTGAGTTGCAAACAGGCGGCCGAGTGTGTTGTGTGAATCACTCTGTTAATGAACCTTTATCACCGAACAGGATGTTTGAGAATGGAATGAATATGAAAGGTTTAAATCATTACATTCATTTACAAAAATGACTTTTTATATTATGTCTTAACTATATTTCTGTCTCTGTGCTTTTGTCGCATTCCTCTGTGGAGCAGGGGAGTGTCCAGGTGTTTCTTCATGGACTGCCACTGTCGATACAAGAAGGATACGAGAAGTTCCTCTCTCCGAAGACCGTGACCCTACAGCAGTATGAGGTATGAAGCAAAGCAGAGAGAGCAAGAAATGACACGTGAATGTTTTCACTGTCATGCATTGTTTATGTAAATATGTTCTAATGATGCATGATCTTTTTCCATCACTGAAGGTGTTTAGCCACCTCAAGAGGCTGGGGTATGTGGTCACCAGGTTTGAGCCCAGGTAATACGGTAGGTTTAGTGTGGGGTTTACCTTATGCAGGAAAACTGGGGTGAGCCTTTCAACATGTAGTGGATAAAGCGACTTAGTTCATTGTCGCTTCATAGCTACTACATCATACAGATTTGGACAGAACTTTTGAGGCTGAGAAGTACATGAGACAAATTAAATTTCATTTAATTTATGTATTTGAGAACGAAATGTGTTATCTGTAAGTCTGTAGGTAAACATAGGGCTGACTTGTTCTACAGCACAGTCCCATCGCATTATGAGAGGCAGCTGAATGTCCCTGTGCAACGTGACAGACAGGGGAAGATTTTAAAGAGGAAACGCAGCCACAGTCCCCATAACAGGTGAGTTCATGTATACTTTAAATAAGAAAACAGTAGAAAGTGCTTTAGTACAATTAATTTTATGCCCAGAGACCCAGGCATTCGTTTTTTCCCCACTCAGGAGGATATGTGTCTCTGTAACTGTGCAAGTTACACTGCGGGGTCCTAATGTACTTTATAGATTACATTTTATGCTTTTAAATACCACATATTTGGTTATAACAGTTGTGTGTTTTGTGATATAATATACTAATTGAGAGCCTTTGATTAGACTTATTTGTTTAAAGATCTTTGAGACTTCAGAAACAGTCGTAGAAGAGAATTTCTTTAAGAACTGCTGCTGGATTGGCCAGGGCAACGGGTGAACAAGAGAGAGTGGAGTCCACTGTGCGACCAGACCACGAGGCCAAGAATCAGAGATTTGAATCAGAAGACCATCCTGGCATTGTGTTTGAGGAGAATGTGCAGAGCCAGGTAGAGGGTGAGCCGGTGACTATGGAGTCCACCCCTGATGTCGTTCCTGGGAGAAGTTGGTGGGTGGACAGAAGTTCAGATTCTCCAATGAGCCCGACACGGTCCCAAGCTCCCCGGTGGGACTTTGATGCCATCGTGTTCCCTGATCTGGGTGCCCCAGGCCCTCTGTCCCACTTGGCTGCTCCTGACCCCTGCCTCCTGCCTGGTGAGCTCTCGGTAGGTGAGTGTGAGGTGATGCCCTGGCTGCGGCGGCTGAACCTACAGAAAGAGCGTATGTCTCGCCGAGAGTGGGAAAGGGAGCAGGCGAGAAGGAGATTCCAGCGCAGTGTGAATGATGACAGGGCGGTGCGACGCTGTAGAAACTGGGCTGAATATCAGGAGCTGCTGAGGAGGAGGAGGAGAGACAGCAGCCACCAGGACAGACCCCGTCACCTGTGGGAAGGCACAGTCAAGCCTTTGGTACACCCTGGACAGCATACATCTCCTGGTACGAGCCAGGTGTGGCACAGCACCAGCACAAAAGCCAACAGATATCAGTGAATCTACTGTTTTTGTATGATCAGAATGTTGATGGAAAGGGAAGTTGTTTTGTATGCTGAGCGGAACATGGAAACTGAATGGCTTCAGTAAATGTCTAAATATGTAAATCAATGTGAACATTTATAAACGCTTTTGCTCATCAGCTAAACAACTGTTTCCTTTTTTCCTTCCCTGCGATTCTTCAGGGGACCTCCTGGACAGCATCAGCATTGTTAAACCCTCCCGCCTGCTTGACGGAGCAGCACGGTACGTGTAACTGTGCTCTGTATGCTCAGTGTGAGTTCTGGAGAAGTTCACCAGTACTGTCAGCATTAAAATGGATGGATGGATTTTTAAAAGCACAGTTCTGACCTACACCCCATCTTATTTTGGTCATGCAGGCTAGAAGATTCAGAGACATGGAAGATCAGCTTTGATGTTTTTCAGCCTGACTCTGTGGCCGAGTTCAAGAAGTCAAACCCAGGGAAGCCATATTCTCGCATGTGTGTGTGCAGGTATGCAACTGGTCTGCCTGCCTCTATGTCTGATGATAATGATGATGAATGCCATTTAATGTTTGTTGTGGTTATGTTATGATTATACTGTGTTTTCAGGGAAATTGGTCACTCTGCGTTGCGCTTAACTTAGGTATATGTTAGTAAATGGATGTTTGTGGTGTCCTGTCTAGTACGTGGTCTTTCTTGTGTCATGTGCTTCCAGGCTTCTGAACACCCTGAGCTTCCATTGAAGAAGTGGTTGTTTGTGATATGATGGATGATAGAGTAGGAGTCTGCCACAATTTTTACTTCTGTTCTTTCCTCAGTTTTGAGGATCCTGTGCCTGACCTCCGGGTCCTGAAGCAGTTGGCATTTCAGAGCGGGGACATCCCAGTGACCTTTGCGGTGGTGGATCATGGAGACATTTCCTTCTACTGCTTCAAGGATTTCCAGCTTCCTACAGATGTCTCCCACTGACAATCACCTGTTCAGTCTTCTGTTAATCAAACCCTTGCCAAAGATACTTCTGGAATGTCACTGTTGCCCCTGAGGAATATTCTCCAAAGTCACAGGGACTCTTTTGCATGTGCTAAACCATTCTCCCCAACCTGAAGGAGTCTGCTTGCCTTTTCTCAGACTGTTCTAATGGAGTGCAGGACACAAGGGGTGGGATGTAGTGTAGAGTTACACAGCAAAATCATTGCTTAATTGCTGATGTACTTAATGCAATAACCAAAGAGGAATAACATGGTTTATTTGGGTTTAGCAAGCAATATACTTTGCCTCTCTGCAGAGGGTCATCATTTTTTCATCTGTCATTTTGCTTTTCACGAAAGATGTATATTATATTTTTTTCAGGAAAAAAATTTGGGAAAAGCTATATGAAAAAGGTACTTGGAATAAATACTAATTTCACTGAAATATTATTAAATATTTTAATTATACTGTACATATAATAATTTTCAATCATTTAATCACTTGTTGGAGAAACGGTCTTTGGTTTTGGGTTCCACAGGGTTTCAAAAGGACTTTCAGTCAAAATTTATACTTGAGGCAGGTTTAGAAAGTGGCTTAGAGAAATTATTTTTGTGCACACACTCAGGTCTCAGTGGCAAAAATTAGGACTCTTAAACACATTTCATACAGAACAAATTATGGTTGGATACAAAGGTTTTAGTATGACTAAGGTTAGAGTTAATATGGCAGTCAGAGGTTCTGAAAGGTCTAACTTATTTTTGACAAGGAAGAACCTGTATGGCAGGGCTGCAGCTAAAGTTAAAAGTGGATTTAGTGTTGGGATTTGAGTAACTGTTTTACTGTGGAAACAAGAACTGACATTTTATAACTGTTCTTAGACTTGTAATATCAAGTCACATTCACTGTTGTTGGTCCAAGTAGTCTCTTCGGTGCCAGTTTTGAATAAATGACCTGTTGGCTTATATACATCATTGAAAGAACACTAATGTGCATTTTATTTTTATTGAATCAGTTTCCCATGGAAACCTTATTCCACAGAGAAAGCACTAGAGACCAAAGAGCATGCATTTTACCGAAGAAGCCGATGCATTTGTATCCATCTGTGTCTAAAACCTGTCTTTGTAATGATCAGTTTTTATTATTTATGTCTGCATTAACAGACTTTGAGGATGCTAGGACTTTAATAATCCCATTCCTCTCTGAAGGGAGGAATCAGATGTAGCTGCCGGGGCCAAATCATCCCCATGGTTTTAGGCTTTTTGCTTCATGCTTCAAACCCTCGGTGCAGGTAACGTGGTTACGTTTCTATCTGAATATTAAAAAATCCAGACACAAAACTCCATGAAGCGGCTCTGGATCCTGTGCGCTCTCAGCCTGAGTGGTGAGTCTCCACTACATTCTCTTAGGTTGTTTGTTTGCAACCTTTTTTAAGTATATATATTTTTTTCATGTTAAAGGAGATGCCTTCATCTAGCATATGTTGCAGAACTTTGGTGCAGATTATAACAGTTAATATTTCAGACAATATTGCTAAAGAGCTTAGGTCAATTATATTTCTGTGAGTTCTCATCTATTAAATTTAATTTCAAAGTATGCTGCTTCTATACCCTCATTTAATTTCTTATGGGATCAGTACACTTGTTGGCTGTCCAATTAATCTGCGTTTTGATAGGCACAAAATCTGCAAATCCAGTCCAGTTTAATCTGCCTGTTTTCTAAATTGTTTTTAAAATTGTGCATTGACAACAGACCTGGACTGACACAGTCAAAGTATCATAGAAATGCTATACTTGTACCAAAAAATGTAAATGCAGAACAAGGGCAAAAGATTACAATATTTAGTAATGTAACAGTGTAATCGTATGTAATATAACTAAAAATGTACAACATTTATATAGCATATTTTTACATTGCATTTCATACATATTTACATTGTGTAATATTTAGTAACAATTCAGTTCCAAATGGCTGATCAAATCATTCAGAATTCAAATTATACTGCAGACAAAATACTACCTTTTCTACTAGAAGAAAGATGCCTGAGTCAAGTATGCATTTGTGGCTGGAGCTTCTGAGGAGGACCATAGCAGTACATTTCCTTGCCACACGTCTAGTAACTATCTACAGTCCATAACTATCAAAAACAAAATTTGGATTCTCGGTGAACAAGTATATAGGAGGTGGTCATGCTTTTTCTTAATGAGCTTCTGAAATAATTTAATGAAATTATACTGTATATATTATATTATTCATGAGTGAGTGCCCTGACCTTGACATGCTAGTTTAAAACATTTGGAATCTGTGTTACAGGTGAGGTATCTCTAACAGACGGCTGCAGTTACGAGGATGTTCTCAAATATTTAAACTTGACAAGGAAAAATGAACTGTTCACATCACCACGTCCCGTCCGGGACTGGCGGCAGCCAACAGTGGTCTATCTGGACGTGCTCCTATACGCCATTGTAGCTGTTGTGCGTACATTACTTTAGAATTGCTATACCATTACAGTTTAATTGCTATATAACAAAGGTTAAAAGAATTTTGCTGCCAAGTATAAATGTTCTTTTGCATTTCTTTCATTTGTAGAATGAAAAATTTCAGCTCTTTACCCCTCTTATCTGGACTTCCATAGTAAGTGTTTCCTCATTTGTGACTTATGCCAGTGGACTTCCAGAATCTTACTTCGGGTAAAGGAACTGTTGTTTAAAAGATTCTTAACATATTCAAGATCGCTTTCCTTGTCAATATGTAGGCCTGGAAGAATGAATTCATTTCCTGGGATCCCAGACAGTTCTGTGGAATCAGAAAAGTGCCTGTGCCCAAAGTGATGCTGTGGAGGCCTGACTTGGGCATCCTTGAGAAGTAAGTTCCTGGTTGATCCCCGAGATATCCATGAAAATTGAATAAATATCCAAAAAAATTTCCCATGGTATAGACTCTCCACTGATTTTCTTGTGTAGCTGAAGGTCTCAACTCTTACAGGGGAATGAAGCTCGGAACAATGTCTTTGCTGAGAATCTCACATTGTCTTTGTTTTGACCCATGTGTCTGCACCGTAGCACGAGCAACAAGGAAAGCAGGAGTGAGACCATGTTTCTGTACATTACGTATGATGGCACCGTGACTGAGGAGGAGACCTTCCGAGTGGTCAGCACCTGCAAGATGGACATGCATAAGTTCCCCTTTGACACGCAGAACTGCGCAATTACCTTCAGCTCCTATATCCACAGAGGTGGACGCCAATATCTTTTGAGCAAATCCTTTGAAATATTAACTATTGGAAAAAATTTTGGTTTTTGTTTTACACTTCGGACCGGACTCCTATAAGCACTATTTGCTCTGTCATGTGAACTTGTTGTGCTGTGCTGACTGGACATGATACATGTGTTCAGCAGGCCCATAAATCCTAGGTGTTCTTAGTTTTCGTGGTTACCTATTTTTACAGCTGGATACTGATGCGAACAGATCAGTTATGCTTCAAAACTCTGACCTGGCAACAAGATGGGGTCACCAGGCTTTTTATATTTACAGTGTCTACAGTCATATGAGAAAAGAAAATACATCCTCTTTCAAGTCCAAGGTTTTATGTATAAGGACATAATAAAACAATCATCTGGTCCTTACCAGGTCTTAAAATTAGTTAAAAACAACCTCAGAAGAACAACACATGACATCTTACACCGTGCCATTATTTATTTAACAAAAACTAAGCCGAAATGCAGAAGCAATGTGTGAAAAATGAAGTACACCCTTACTGCTTCCATAGGAATTAAGAGGGAAAGTAGCAGCCAGGTGCTGCTAATCGAATGCACGCCTCTATAAAAGCAGAAGTTTGGCAGTTTGCTGGCCTGGAGCATTCGTGTGTGTGTTAACACAATACCGAGGAGGAAAGGCATCAGCAGTGATCTTAGAATAGCAATTGTTGCTCCTTATCAATCTGGGAAGGATTATAAGGCCATTTCCAAACAAATTGAAGTCCATCATTGTACAGTGAGAAAGATTATTCACAAGTGGAAAACATTCAAGACAGTTGCCAATCTTCCCAGGAGTGGACGTCCCAGCAAATTTGGGCTTATTTTGGCTTATTTTGCAGCCACAGGACCTGGGCACCTTGCAGTCCTCTGTATACCAAAGTATTCTAGAGTGAAATTTGAGGCCATCTTTCCAATAGCTAAAGCTTGGCCGAAATTGGGTCATGCAACAGGGCAATGATTCCAAGCACACCAGTAAGTCTACAACAGAATGGCTGAAAAAGAAAAAATCAAGGTGTTGCAATGGCCCAGTCAAAGTCCATATCTCAACCCAATTGAAATGCTGTGGCGGGACCTTAAGAGACCTGTGCATAAACAAATGCCCGCAAACGTCAATGAACTGAAACGACGTTGTAAAGAAGAGTGGGCCAAAATTTCTACACAATGATGGGAGACTGATATAGTCATACAGAAAACAATTACTTCAATTTTTTGCTGGTAAAGGTGGTTCTACAAGCTATTGAATCATGGGGTTTACTTAGTTTTTCCACAGATGGCTTCTTCATTTTGACCTCATTTTTGTAAAATAAGTAATGACACGGTGGAATCTGTTGTGTGTTGTTTTACATCTGAGGTTAAATTTAAATAATTTTAGAACTTGGTAAGGACCAGATGATTTTTTTAAAATTCTGTCCTGATATGTAAAACCATAGAACTGAAAGAGGGTGTACTTTCTTTTTCACATGACTGCTACTTTACTTCTAACAGATTTGCAGTGTTAAGCTACTTACAGCAGGAGGTGGAATTTGAGCCTGAATCTGAGATGACAGCTCTTAACACTGCAATACCTGCTATCTTACCTTTTGTTACATTTGCTGCTGTTGGCGTGAATTTGCTGATAGTTCTTGCTGTCCCTCCTGCCCACAGCAACAGACCTCCTCCTTCAGCCATCTTCTAACTCCTCATTTGTCACCCAGAGGTCCTGGAAGTTTATGACAAATGAGGGAGAATGGGAGTTTCTTGACATGTCAGTCATTTGGAAACGAGCATCATTTGAGCAGATGAGCTGGGATGAGCTCAAGTACATGGTATGAAATACAGTGAGAATCTGTCCAGCTTTACATGTCGTATTTCTTCTTGCTGAGTGTCCAGCTGTAAAACGACATCCTGTGCTCGGACAGGTTGTCATGAAGCGACGGCCCCTGCTGTACATAGTCATCTTCCTGTTGCCTGTCCTCATTTTTTTGGTGCTGGACATTGCTTCCTTCTTCATCTCTGACTTGCAAGGGGAAAAGCTGAGCTTCAAGGTCACCGTGCTCCTGGCCAACTCTGTCATGTTGCTGATGCTCAATGACATTTTGCCATCGACTTCAAATAGAACTCCGCTCATAGGTCAGAGCCTTTACCTTATCCTTTTCCTCTCTCAGCAAAAAAAAAAAAAAAAAAAAGACATCCTCAGAAAGCATGTTATGGCTGCTGCCCCAGAAAGAGGGAGAAATGATATAACAGGGTTTGCCTTTCCCTTTCAGCCATCTACTGCATTGTCATTTTTGCTTTCATGTGGCTGGGCATTCTGGAGACCATACTGGTGGCCTACCTAGAGGAGAAAGACTCCATGACAAAGACAATAAGTTCCACTTCCATGCCTTCAAATGCTGGCACAAAGGAGGATGAAGACATTTATGCCCAGAAAGGTGAGAAGTGTGTTAATCTAGTTCAGATTTGAACAAGGATTTATCACCAGTTGCTAACAATTTTGAATTTAAAAGTTTTGTTGAATACTTGTGGAAGTGGGCTGTGCATGTGTTGGTTGAGTACGAGCAGGAACTCTGTAGTACATAGTGCATCATTGCTGGGGAAGATCTCACATCTGACTGCTTCACTGGTGCATCATCTCTGGAGGTTGTTGGCTTCTGGCTGTGTCAAATATTCCACTCCTTCAGCTGTATGTTATAATACGATCTGCAGTTTGTAAAAAATTTTGATTGTGATATGATGATTTTTAGATCGATTGATTAAATTCAAGATCAAAGCTGGTATAAAGACTAAAAAATATAAAGTAAAATCACATTTATCAGCTTTGTGTACCCTATGGATGTAATGATTTTATACTTACTATGCTAGAGCATGGGAGGATGAGCTTTGGCTCTGATGGTGAGTTACGGACCACAGCCATGGGTGACCCTGCTAAAGGAGAGGAGAAGCCAAGGGACCACCAGGTGCAATGGAGGATCCTCAGGGAAATGCAAGCTCTACGGTGGAAGCTGTTTCCTCACACCCTAGGGAGCAGCAAGGGGAAAGAGTGGAGGTGGAAGGCTGTGGCCAAGTGCATTGACACCACCTACTTCTCTCTTAACTTGCTCTCATGTGTCCTGTTTCTGCTCTACATCTCAGTCCAGTGGCTGGCCTAAAACCGTGATGCATCACTTCCAGAGATTCTGTGTCACAGCCAGTACTGCTATGTAGTCTATAGGACCGCTATTCTGTTGGTATAAATTTGCATTATTCTATATATTTGTAAAACATTGCTCTTCTTCCATAGCTAAATGTTCAGGCAGGTCTCTGCTATATTGATCTATCACAAACAGTACTTCACATATTTAGTACATGGAACAGTTAACTTATTTAAAATGTGCAGTTTCTGTAGGAATCTATAACATGCTTATTACTAAATATTGCAAATATGTCACTCTGCACTTCCTGCTGTGACCAATAAAGACAATTTAAATGGCAGTTTTGTTTTTTGCTGGGAAATGCATGCTTCACAACAAATTAACTATCACAAAATGTCAGTCAATGAAAATATGGGATACTTTATATATAACCATTAATGCAATGAATTTAGTTCATCAAGAGGAAAGAATTTTTCGTATGAGGTAATGTATGGTAAGAATGAAGCTTGACTCTCATTGGTTGTTTATTTTTGCGCAAGCGCAGTTCTGTCATTTGCTTCCGGTCTCGTGACTAGCTGATCTCGCACATGCGCGGTAGACTTTGGCCGTCATGTCTGGTGTGTTATGTTGGGAGCGAAGCGACGTGGTGTCTGAGGCGGAATTATGACGGGTTATTTTAACATTTCTTTGAACCTGGGCTCTTTACCCGGTCTTTGTAGCTTTTGCGAGTTTTAAGTCCAATTCAACCTTGAAATAAAGAAGACGAGGTGCTGCCGGGAGTTGTGTGAGTTGGCTAGCTGGCAGACTGCAAGCAGAGAGAAGGTAAGTCAACCTGGGGTTTCACTGGACAGAACCCTCTCATTGCTGCTTTGTTACAACAGGTACTGAGGACTGAAAAAACCCCACCTACGTGTCTTTTGCTTAAAGGTCAAAACTATGCCTTTGTGTTGTTTATCGACGATTTACCCCCTCTCTGGATGCAGTAGGGTTTGTGGTAAAATGCTCTTCGGCTGCACAACAAACTTGTGTTCTCTTCTGAAACTGTTTCAACGTAACGGAAACATGTCAGTTAAAATTCGTCCCCATATCTGGTACATAATGTGTTGGTTTAAGCACACTTGTAGACTGGTAATCTGAAGGCTGTAGGTTCGAGTTCCACTCCCTGTTCCCGCTATATTCCAGATGGGTCAGAAACTAGTGATCAGAGCATCACCTATGCAAAAAATTAGAAATAGAAATCATTGTCAATATCACGTAAAGTGTTTCTGCACTCAGCCTTGTATGTGTGATGATGTCTGATGAAACTGTTCCTCTTTGTGTTCCAGACCTCGCTGGTGACCCTTGCCGCCTGTCCCTGTGAAGATAGTCTCCAGCATGGCTGGTGGCATCACCGAAACCGGAGAACTTTATTCTCCATATGTAGGTGTCCCCGCTTTCCACCATGCAGGACGATTACAGTATATCAGTGGGAAACACTACAGACTGAAGTTTGGAGAAGTTCATGTATATTCTTATTCAACCTTTAATTTTATTTAGTAGATGTGTTTTTTTTCGAGGCAAGTGCACATTTTATCAGTCACTGTGATCTTTGACATCTTCAGAGTGAGTACCTTGCGATTTGACTTGTTTGGACCATGCAGAATTGCATGAATTGAATTGAAAATTCACTGTTACTCAGCCTACAAAAAGGGAATCAGTTTTGAGCCGCAGCGTGATTATGGTGAAGGTTTTTTCAGGAAATACATGCTGACGTAACCAGGTCAGCAGATTCTATAGCAATAGCAACTGCTGACAGTGGCATAATGCTTAATGTTTCTCCCACTTCTGGGAACTGAGCGGCGTTGCGGTTCTATAAAGATGCTTTCACATGTCTCGGACGTTACACAAATGACGAGTGTGCAGAAAAGGCAGTGGTCTGAGAACAGGTGACTGTCTTCATGCTGCGCAACTGTATGTTTCTCTGAGCAGGGAATGTGACCACAGGTGCTAAACTGGGGCAAGAACTAATCTAACTTGGGACTAATGATTTTAATGATTGGGGTTAATGATCCACCGCACATGTGCTAGAATAGCTAGACACGACACGAGACGGGAGGCGAATGCCAGTGGTTGCTGCTGATGGAACTTATAGGAGATATTTCTGTGGTCTTGAAGGACCAGAGAGTTTCTGTGTCCTGTGCACACTGCCGATACGTGCTGGATGACCTGCATCTTTGGTTATGGCATTCAAGGGTTCATGTCCTTCAATGACTTGATGTGTCTCCAGCACAGCATGGTTAACCTTATGAGTCACTTTCCATGGTTGAGCTGAGCTAGATGGGGTTCTGCATGGCTGAACCAAACAAGCAGAATTCATGCATATGGTATAACTGTAAGAGACTGATGTGTGAATATCTTGGCTGTTTTACCCATGCGATCTGCAAACTTAAAAAAAAAATGTACTAACCCAAGCATCAAATCTGTAGAACTATATACCAGTGTCCATGACAAATGCAACAGATCTGAGCCATCAGGAGCAACCACAACCCTTAATTGGAAAAGGTGTGTTGTGTCTTTGCAGGTGGGCCTGGTCTACATGTTCAACCTGATTGTGGGCACTGGTGCCCTGACGATGCCCAAGGCCTTTGCCACAGCGGGATGGGTGGTCAGCCTCACCCTCATTTGCTTCTTAGCCTTCATGAGGTGGGTGTCTATTACCATTCTGCCTGTCAGCCAGAGGGGCAGGCTAGATATTGGTTCTGCTTGCTGTGTCACATTCAGGAGTTTTAACTGCGTCTGCAGTTTTCTGGTTTTGAAAGTTTTATGTCACAATTACTTAACTGCTGTGCCACCTTTTCCCACTTTTTGGTTAGTCACATTAGATGGTCTAGGCACGTTTTTTCATACAGGTAGTCCTCCGTTTATAACACGTGAAATATGAAAGTCCAGGCATGCAATGTCCAACCATTAAGCTCATTTTGTTTTATTATTTTCGAAGAAACATATTTGGTTGTAACATCTGTGGATTGCTTCATCTATTGTATGAAAATTGGCCGTTATTGCTTAGGTCTTAGGCGGGGTTTGGGTATCTGTTAGCAGTTACTTTATTCAGCAGAATATTGAGGCAAAACATGAAACTATAATATTGTACTGTATTTATATCATTATTCTATGCTACTTTGTTTTGAAATGAATGCATGAAATTAGTGCACAAATATAACAATGTATTATTTTACAGCATAGCATTCATGCATGTTAATTGTTCATGTGCCATTATGGTTTATATAATATATTATAGAATGAGAAATTTATGATAAGGTCGTTAGAAAAAATGAGGTGGTAAGTCCAAGACCACCTGAACTTGCGTGTTCTGTTGCCGGACAAATGTTAGGCACTAGGTGTCAGTGCTGAGCTGTTCACCATAGTGGGAGTATCTGTTCGTGACTACATGACTTCTGTGGAGTGTGGCAGTAGACATTTTTAAAATGATATAATATGACATTTAGAGGAATGCTTCAGATGGCTCATCTATAATTAATCCTAGCTAAAATTGCTACTGCTAAGAATTGTCCTTATTTAAGCAAACAACTCCCCCAGTCCATAAATAATTGTTTTGTGTGTCTTTGGGGGAAAAATACTTTATTCTCTTTTGCCGCAAGATGTGTTAAATTCAGATGCATTATTTTTTACGTAACACCTGTCCCGACAAAGTTGCCTCCAAGTGTTTAACACAAGATTATGTAGTACCACGTACATTTTGTAAGCTGTTGTGGTTGGTGTGTACTGTACTTGTAAAAGGTGTCTTTTTGTCCTTTGTCCATGTGCTGTGTTCCCTTTCATACACACACTGCCTCAGCTATGTTACCACCACCTTTGTGATCGAGGCCATGGCTTCAGCAAATGCACAACTGCGTTGGAAGAGGAGAGAACAAGAGGTGGTGAGCGTTTTGTTTACTCTGAGTAAAGAAAAGCATCTGCCAAATAATTAAATGTAAATGGAAATGAATAAATGTACATATTTTTCTCTGGGTTTAGATAACAGGCTGGAGGGAGGTTTAGCTACAGAGGCTAACCTGAATGTTTAGTCTTAAAGATTTTGGATGCTACCATTATTCCAGTGAATGTTTGTTGTCTTTGGTGTGGATCACAACCTTGGGTCTTGGGGGTACTTAGTTTGAAAAGGTTTTTAGCTGTGTTTAGTGTCAGGTATTGTATAAAAAGCGAGGCTGGCTGTTTGTCTCACACAGGGTGTTAACCAAATGGCCTGGTCACTTAATGGACCTGTACTTTCGTTCTGCAGTTTCTAGCAATGCCGTGTTTCCTGATCTTGAGCAGTCCTTCTCAATTTTTCTTCCGAAAGCTTTTTTAAAGTTGTACTCCCTTCCTAAGGGCAAGCTTTTTGGTCTTCTTTTGGTGTTAAGTTTGGGTCATCTTTTAAGAATGCCTTTCACCATCTGTGAGGTTCTATTCCTCCTTCTCTCCCCTGGATTGCATTCTGCTGACATTGTGGTCATTGAGAGCTGCGCAGGACCAAGGTCCAGTTATTTTGCTATTTTGGTGTTTCTGCTTCTCCTGACTAGAGTGCTGAAGTATTCTTTTGCTCCACAGCTCCTTTTTTTTTTTTTTTTTTTTTTTTTTTTTTTACTTGGACCAACCTGTAAGTACTTTCCTTGTCTCCCACCTGAATGGTGTACCTTGCAGGAGCCTGGTCTCCCTGGAGAGTGTGCCAATAGCAGTGAAAACAGATTACAGTATACGCTTCCATTTCCAGGTAGTAAACCTACAGTCTGTGGCAGGACCATGCCAAGGGAGAGATGAAGTTTCCCTGGTCATGCTGAGTACTGCCAGGAGGTGAAGGGGGAACAGGTAGCTGGTATTACCTGGCCTAGTTACAACTCGCAAATGGCTGAGAAACTGTGTGCCACCCTCCCCATTCGATGATAAATGGTAAATGAGTTATTGATGTAGACATCCTGTGACTTGATTCATGGTGGGCACAAAAGTGGTTCATTCTAGTGTTCCTGGTCACTATTCCTCAATGAGGAATGCTTTAAATTTGGGAGTACAGGTTTCTGGTTAGCAGAGGAAAAATGTGTGCCATTGTCTGCTTTACTCATACACACTGTTGGAGGTGGCAGCCTCTAACAGAGATGGATAGCTTTTTTGAGAATTTTGGCTTTACTTTTAAGTTTTAATGCCACTAGACCATAGTTATTGTCCCAGACCCTCTGTCGCACTGCTGATGCATTGCGCCTTCAGACGTGCTTCAGCAGTTCCTTTAACATAATAGAAAGAACTGAAGAGGAACTTGATATATTTGCTTTTAGAAATATGTGTAGATAAATTCTGCCTTGTATGAAAGAAACGAATAGGTTCCTTCAGACCAAGTGATATAATGGCCAATTTGAGTGTATCTATTACCAGAATGAGACAGCAGCGTAGCTGAGTACATGGGTGTCTGATGATGGTGATATTTTAGATGGCAACGTGATGCTGCGGTTTTTATCCATTGAATCAGGTGGTTTCTTTAATCATAAATTTATTTTCAGAAAAGTCGTCCTATTTGAATATTGTCTGCTGTTAACTTGCCCAAATACGTCTCCAATGTCAGTCACATTTGGACTGTAATTAGAATAAATTAGCAGTGGTTTTAATGGATGAAGACTTATTAAAGGTCTCAGACTGGGACTGGGTATTATTGAACTCCTTGCTGAATGGTCAGCCGTTATTTACAGCTCTTATTTAATGTCCTGTTGGGAAAATTTGAGTCTTGCATAAAGCCCTAAACCTCCAGAAATGTTTACAGTCATGCATTGGTTAACATCCACAATATGTTCTGTGAAATAGGATCCTATATGATTTGGACATTGTGTGAACACACCATATATACTTGCATTATTACATACATGTATAGCCTTTTATTTCACTTCCAAATCCATTGCTTGTTGCTGCTGTTTTCACTAGCACTGGTTTTGCTGCATTTGGGAGCCATGATGCCCTTCACGGTAATATTTTCCAAAGAAAATTAAACAGAGCAATAACGCTGCAGCACTCAAGAGATGCATGATACACAAGATTGGATGCTGCTGCCTACGAATTGAAGCATACACTGTTATACTGTAAACTTTTTATTTGTAAGTAGGGAAAGTTCAATTTAAAATAACAATAGGAAGTACAGTGCATACATAAGCCAGTAACATAGGGATTTATTATGACTATCAAGCCATATATATTATAGTTATATATGTGCTGTACTATTATATGCCTGGCAGTGCAATTGCTTTGTATACAAGAGACATGAGATACATGCGTTGCGTGCGGGAAACCGCTACATCCCGTTCTCTGATCAGGATTTCTGAATCCCATCATAACCTTATTGCACCGTGGACGTTATGCGGCACATGACTGTATTGCTGTTAATAAATAAGCAGTTTTTCTTTTGTCTGTGCAGAGGTACTAGATGGTAATGGGTTGTGTAGAGAGGACACTCGTAGTTTTCTGCTTCTTCCTCTCTAGTATCTTTCAGCGAGGTACTTGGAGTTTATACAGTAGCAATTACCCTAATAACTTAAATAAGTAGCTTAGTGTACAAATTTCACATTGCAATTTGCTTTGCTAAAAGGTGTTAGCTAAATGAATAATATTCTGAAAAATTTTAATAAAGGTCCAATTGGCAGATATCTCCTTTTGTGTAGAAGGTTTTTTTTCCCTAGTCTTTTGTTGTAGTGGCCCAGTTGTCTTTGATGGGTCACCTAAGGCCAGGTGGTGAATGTCTATAGAGAGTAGCTTTTTTTTTTGGAGCTAAACTGAGGCTTTTGGGTTTAAATCTGAGGCCTCTGTTCATGATTCTGTCTATGTGTGAAGAGCTGTGTGGCTACTTGTTGTCATACCCATCTTCCAACCCACAGGTCAGTGATGACGACTCTACCTCGGACTACTCTGAGGATGAAGTGCTTGTTCGGGGCAGGTCGGAGCCGCAGGAGACTCGTCCCATTCTGTCAGTCCGTGAGTAGTCTTTACTGTTCTGCCTGCAAGTGTGGGGAGGTTGTCAGATTGTTTTATACCTCTGACAGACTAGTTACTGTTTGAGAAATACTTAGCAGTTAGCAGTTAGCAGTGCTGAAGTAACAGGATCCTGGATCCTTCTGGGTTTATAAAATGTGTTTGCAACATTCTGTTGATTTTAGGATGAAATCTATTACCCAAGAGTCTTTACACCCCTTGTAGTATGTTCTGTCTTCTTTGCAGTTAGTATGCATAGTGCTGTATGAATTACCTATAAGAACATTATGTTTGTTCTGAAATGGCAGAACGAGTAGCTTCTGCAGACCACTTTGACATTTTGGAGAGAGTGGAAATGGGACAGATGGCCTCCATGTTCTTTAACAAAGGTAAGATTACCCACTGGTGGTACATCCTGTGGTATTTTAAAAGTCAGTGTGAGCCCTGGTGGTTCATAGGTTTGCCTTTAACCAAAGTGAATGTAAAGTCACAGTATACTTGCCATTAAAGCTAAACTTGGCAGATGACCTGTTTGTTATGCTGGTATGTGAAGAGGAGCTGTGATGATTATTCCTTTAGGTGTATGTGCTTGCTCAGTAACTCGTTGACTGCTGCCCGTCTTTCACACGGAGATACCTGAACTTTGTCTCTCAGATATCCCATGTGTGCCATCGAATGATCCAACCCTGCATTAAATAATCAGCGCATAGCTTTTTTTTTTGCCTGCTGGTGTCCTGAGGGGACATAATTTTCAGTTGGGCGATGGCTGATCTCTGCACCTCCAAGCTTAAATTGGATATGAAAACTTCATTGCTGATGTCCTTTGACACTTTTGCTGTGGCTCAGAATAACAAGGAGTTGCTTTGGGCCATGCTAGTGGCAGTGGATTTCACCAATGGAGGTTCTGAGCTGACAGAGAAGGCTGTCAATGCACAAAACGCAGATGAAGCCTTGACTGAATGGACCCTCATTCTTCAGAGTCCAGTTCTTGAGCATGTCAGGCTGTTGGCTTCTAATGGGCTTTAATCTTTACAGCAGACTTTCCTTTGGTGTTAATTGGCCTGGTCCGCACCCTGTCGTGTTGGTTATTTAATCTCCCTGCAATCCTAACGGCACTGTGACAGGTGGTGCCAGCGGTGAAGTTGTGGCGTTTTTAGTGGCTCTGTGGGAGCTGGCGACGCTAATGAAGAGCGTGCTAGTCGCTGCACCAAATTGAAAGCAGAGTTGTCCTCACCTTGATCCACACATAGCATAACCTTCCCGCTGTGGGAATACGCCTGTCGCCTGAGTCCCTCTCTAAGTGCAGTCAACACCGTGCAACCTGTGTACACACACTGACGCTGTCCCATGACATTACTGGGGGCCTTATGAAGCAGTTGTTTTTTTGTCCTAATGCCATGCTTCAGCTCTGCTTTTTAAATGCATGGCCCTGAAGTTACGTAAGGTTACTTTTGGATTAACCTTTTAAACTCCTGGCTACTTTTCCTATCTGCGTTCACATGCTGAGATGTAAAAGTTTTCTTTTCAGAAAACATGCAGCTTAACATTTTGCTGGCAAACAGTTGTCTTGTAGTTCACCTTCTTATGACAGTAATTTAATGTGTATTTGACTGGCATTATGTGAATGATTTTTGTTTTTTTATATTCATGCGTGATTTGTTCTTGTATGCCACAATTTGAAGTTGATCAAGAGTCTCCATATGTATGCCTTATGTATGGAGCTCAGTATTAGTATTTGTGCTTTTAAGTGGCCCACGCATTTAGTCAATGCGTGTATTGTTTTAATGAAAGTAATGATACCTCACATTTATTTTTGGCGTTTTAATCCCCGTAACATTTTTTGGGCAGGTAAAATTTTTTTCTACAGTTCATGTCACTAGGTGGCGGTCTTAACATTTTGCCTAGAATCACATTTGCAGTAGAGATCTGACCACCCAGCTGATAGCTGTGTCCAGGTTGGACATTTGGCCACTGTCTTTGTGTGTTTTGGCCTTTGGACCTTGGGGGTGTTACCTCTGGCATGCCCTCAAGCCACATAGAACATGGGGAGGTGCACTGCTGATTTGCAGCAGCACTGGTGCATGCAGACATGCATACCACTGGATGTAGCCCCACTGGTTCCAAATGAACAAAGTGGCTAGACAGCCCCATGCTTCAGACCCCCTTCAATGACCGGGCAGCCAGTAAGCACATTTTGTTGACATGTCCATATAATTTTTTTTAATATGTGATGAAAGATGTTTCAGGCTAGGAGTAAGTAGAGCAAAGCCTTTGGTGATATAGAGGTGTGTCCTTATATTGCTACATCTTGTGTGTTCCTGCTTTCTGCCAGACTAATGATGCTTTTAGCCCTCATGTGACCTGGGAAGCAGTAGGTGACTTTCATGCAGAGAAAGATAGGAAGGTATTCCTGTCAGACACACTCCTTCCCTTGGGGTGAAAAGAGTGAGCTAAGGCCAAGGTTGAGTTTGGACACAGTGAGGAGGACGGACAGAAACAGAGATGCTCTGTTGGATGTTTCTGAACTACCTCACAACTCCCGGAGTGACTCTGCATATTTGGTGTGCTGTTGTCTCAGGCACAACGTTTTGAGCTGACTGGTTCTGCTCTGATGACTGAATGTTGTTGCTACTTACAAAAAAAAACAAACACATACTACTGGTCAAAAGTTTTAGGACACCTCAGTTTTTCTTTAAATTTATTCCGTTGAAATGTAATGAATGACCTTCAATGGTAAAAAGGTAAGCAGTAAACTGCCAGAGGTTTAAATTTAAAGTTTAGGTTAGCAAAAACTGGAAAAAAAAGGAAATTTCAGAATATTACAAATGGGTCTTCTTCAGGGAACAACTAATAGGTTACAACCTACAGATGTTTGCAGCAATTAAAGTAAATTAAGCCTTGCAAGCTGAAGCAAACAGTTTGCACAGGTGTCCCAACTTCTGTTGATAACTTAAAAACCGTCCGTCTTAAAGCAGAGTCGGAACAGACTGTGTTACTACACCCTCTGAAGTAGTGCTTGGACAATGTTACACTCTAGAAAGCTGTGAATTCCAGTGATAATTGCAAGAAAATGGCAGTTAAATTAAATGAGACAGACCCTTAGAAGTGTGGGCCTTTCATTTAGAGAAATTGCAACAAAAAAAAAAATCAAAAGTCTCAGTGAGGACGGTGTCCTACACAATCCAAAGGCAATTGGAAACTGGAAGAAACTCTGATAGGGAGAGATCTGGCAGACCCAAAGTTATAACCCAATCAGAAGACAAGTTTCTGATGGTCACCAGTTGCGTGAGAGGCACCTCACATCACAGCAGCTTCAAGCACAGCTTAACTGGTCAAAAAAAAAAGCAAATCTCAGTTTCTGTTGTGAAGAGGAGACTTTGTGCTGGAGGTTTGACAGGGCAAGTGGCAGTAAGAAAGCCATTCCTTAAAGGGCAAAATAAGAAAGCGATGCTTGCCTGGGCCATGAAATACCGACTGTGGACTACTGCAGACTGGAAGAAAGTCTTATGGACCGATGAATCAAAGTTTGAACTCTTCGGTTCATCATGCAGGCTTGTACGCTGTCGAGTTGGTGAAAGGATGATTCCTCAGTGTGTGACACCAACTATCAAATATGGAGGAGGAAGTGTGATGGTCTGGGGTTCTTTTGCTGGACGCAGAGGACGCAGAGTGATTGGCATTCTGAATCAGAAGGGTTATCACAGCATTTTGCAGCACCATGCAATACCTTCTGGTCTGTGTCTAGTAGGTCAGGGGTTCATCCTACAGTAAGACAATGACCCAAAACATACCTCCAGGCTATGTCAGAACTACGTTAAAAGAAAAGAACAAAAAGGTACACTTAAAAACATGGAATGGCCAGCACAGTCTCCAGATTGAAACCCATTTGAGTTAGTTTGGGATAAACTGGACAGAAGGGTGAAAGGAAAACAACCTACAAGTGCAACACATTTGTGGGAACTTCTGCAACAGTGTTGGGAAGATTTTTCTGACCAATATTTGATTTCCCTTATAGAAAGAACGCCACATGTGTAATACCAGCAAAAGGTGGCCACTTTGATGAATTTAAAAATTGAATAAAATTTTGTACATGTAATGATACCTTGACTTATTTTATTTTCCATTGTTTATTTGTCCTATGCCTTGATTTTGTGAAACATTAAGATATTAAACTGCGTGCATTTCCATAAAAACTGAAAAAACTGAGGTGTTCTAAAACTTTTGAGCGTGTGTGTGTGATGAAAGCTATATCTCTTGGATGTGGTGGGATGCATCATCAGTGATGTAACCTGGGGTCATCGGGTGTTTTGGGTCTTTCAGCATCAAACACTCTCTCTCAGGTGATCCCACAGAGGTTGATCAGACCCCAGCTTGCGTCCCAGCAGCATTCACCCACGGATCCACCCTCTTGATCCAAAGCCACCTGGTGGCTTTCTCTGTGGCTTCAGTTGCGAGTCTAGTGGCTCTCCTCTTAGCCTTTCCAGTTATGGCCAGCACTGTAAATACTTTGCATAGGGAATGCCCTGCAAAACCCCAGCAGCCCACCTCCGCAGGTTCACACCACGTCCGCCAGCCTTTCCTTCGGCAAACATCTTATAAGCTCCCGATACTTAGCATGCTTTCTCTTGCTGGCCTCGTCGATATGCTCTTCTCATGGCACTGTCAGCTCTAGCATAATCACTTGCTTGGTGGATTCCGAAATGATGAGCATATCTGGCCACAGCTGTGATGGCGTTATCGAGAATGGGAACTTTAGCATCCTGCCCAAGTCCACTTCCATGTGCCAGTCATTGGCAGTGGTGAGGAGACCGGCTTTTAATCCAACTTGTGGGCAGGGTTTCTCTCTGGCTCTCAGGAAGGCGATTTTCTTCAGCCGATGGTAGCCCTTGGAGTTGTTAATGGCCGTGGCTACGCTACCAGCAATTGCCTTTAGGACCTGGTGATGGCGCCAGCGATAGCACCTGTCTCCAAGGGCCTTTGGGCAGCTACTGCGAAGGTGTTCCAAGGATCCTCTTCTGGAACACCGACAGCAGGAAGGTGACTCACTGTTACCCCAGACATGGAGGTTTGCTGAACTGGGCAGGGTGTCATAGACAGCTTGTACTAGAACTTATCCGATGGTAGTCTGCTTGCCAGATGTTAGTCCGTGCGATCTTTTGCTGCAGTGCACCTTCCCATCTCATCCATGCTCCTTGCTGTCCCAATCCCCACCATCCTGCTACCTCAAACTTCATCCACGCCTGCTCGCACTTCCTCCTGAATGAGGTGTTTTGTCGCTCCCTGCCCTAGGCTCTGTTGACTCTGGTAATCGGGAAGTAGCCGATGCCCGCTCGCCCTACTGCAACGGACCCCACCAGAGCCTTCTGCCTCATTCATGCCTCCGCCACCTCTAGAAATTTACTCGCACTCCACTTCCTGCCTGTTGGAACCTGGATGCCCGCGGTTGCCACTTTTGGGTCTCTGGATTCCTTGTACTGCAGCATTTCCCATGTCCGTGACACCATGAACTCTTCAGTGAGGCCACTGATAGGGAGCTGTAAAATGTTACTGGTACCATACAAAGCAGTACTTCTCAGGCTACATGGTAATCCTAGCCATCTTCACAAGTAGCTGCTGATCTTTCTTTCCAGAGATTCAACTGTGGTAATCGGTACTGCATACACCAGCAGAGGCCACAGGATTCGTGGTAGTATTAAGTGCTGTTAAATCCAGGCCTTAAACCTCCCTGGCAGGCCCCGAGCTCTTCGCTAGTTTTCTTGATGAAAGCAGTGTCTTTGAGGCTGCAGTCAAAGATTTTTCCGAGGCTCTTAACTGGCTGCTCTGTAATGGAGAGGATGATGGCTCCAGCAATTGAGAACTGGAATTTATCCACTACTTTTCTCTTCAGCACTAGAGACCTTGATTTTGTTGGCTTATACCTCATCCTTGCCCATGTGATGAGCTTCTCTAGGCCTTGAAGGTTCCATCTGCTGCCTGGGACTGATGTTGTTGTTATGGTCAGGTCATCTATGAAGGCTCTTATGGGTGGCTGCTGCACTCCTGATTTGGTTAAGGGGCCTCTGCATTCGGACTCCAACCATATTCATTGCAAGGGCGAAAAGGATGACTGTGATGGTGCAGCCTGTTTTAATACCATTTTCAAGCCGATGCCAGTCTGATGTCCAAGACGCGGCGGTGACTCTTAACCTGAAATTGTTGTAATAGTCCAGGATAAGGTCCTTAACTTCTCTGGGAACATGGTATCAATACAGGACTAGCTGAACAAATTTGTGCGGTATTGATCCATATGCATTTGCCAGATCCAGCCACACTACAGTTAGATCCCCCTTCTTGTGCTTCTCTAATAAGTTGTGTAATTACACCAGTATGTTCCAAGCAGCCGGGCATTCCAGGGATCCCACCCTTCTGAACAGCGATGTCTATATAGTTGTTCTTCAGAAGGAACTCGGTCAATTGTCATGACAAGACACTAAAAAATATCTTGCCTTCCACGCTTAACAACGAGATGGATCTTAACTGACTGATAGCCATCGAGTTTTCTTCTTTGGGAATTCAGACACTCTCAGCACACCTCCACTGGTTGGGCACCCTTCCCCTATGCCAAATCACCCTTAAGATTTTCCAAAGGTGCCGTTGGAATTGCGGGCAATGCTTATACACTGTGTATGGGACCCCACTTGGACCTGGGGCAGAGGCTAATCTGGCTCCGCTGACCACCTCCTGCCCCTCCATCAAAATGGACTCTCTCATGACAAACTCCAACGTAGGCAATTGTGGGCTTATGAGGGCCACATGTGGCTCAAGAGCCTGATCTCTCTCTGGGTCACTTAGATCCATGTGCAGAAAGGTGTTCACCTCCTGCGCTGAGCACCTAAGGCTACCACTATGCTTGTCTCCCAGTAGCTTTTTAGTGAAACCGAATGGGTTCGAAATGAATGCAGTGCACTATATATACAGTCGTGAAGAAGAAAGTACACCCTCTTTCAATTCTAAGGTTTTACGTATCAGGACATAAAAAAAAATCATCTGGTCCTTACCAGGTCTTAAAATTAGTTAAAAACAACCTCAGAAGAACAACACATGACATCTTACACCGTGCCATTATTTATTTAACAAAAAGTAAGCCGAAATGCAGAAGCAATGTGTGAAAAATGAAGTACACCCTTACTGCTTCCATAGGAATTAAGAGGGAAAGTAGCAGCCAGGTGCTGCTAATCGAATGCACGCCTCTATAAAAGCAGAAGTTTGGAAGTTTGCTGGCCTGGAGCATTCGTGTGTGTGTTAACACAATACCGAGGAGGAAAGGCATCAGCAGTGATCTTAGAATAGCAATTGTTGCTCCTTATCAATCTGGGAAGGATTATAAGGCCATTTCCAAACAAATTGAAGTCCATCATTGTACAGTGAGAAAGATTATTCACAAGTGGAAAACATTCAAGACAGTTGCTAATCTTCCCAGGAGCGAGCGTCCAAGCAAATTCACCCCAAGGTCAGACAGTGCAATGCTCAAAGAAATTGCAAAAAACCCAAGAGCTATATCTCAGACTCTGCAGGCCTCAGCGTGTTAAATGTTAAAGTTGATGACAGCACAATTAGAAAAAGACTGAACAAATGTGGCTTGTTTGGAAGTGTTGCCAGGAAAAAGCCTCTTCTTTCTAAAAAGAACGTGGCAGCACGACTTAGGTTTGCAAAGCTGCATCTGAACAAACCACAAGTTTTCTGGAACAATGTCCTTTGGACAGACAAGACCAAAGTGGAGATGTTTGGCTGTAATGCACAGCATATCAGCACAAACACCTCATACCATCTGTCACACATGGTGGTGGAGGGGTGATGATTTGGGCTTATTTTGGCTTATTTTGCAGCCACAGGACCTGGGCACCTTGCAGTCCTCTGTATACCAAAGTATTCTAGAGTCAAATGTGAAGCCATCTTTCCGACAGCTAAAGCTTGGCCGAAATTGGGTCATGCAACAGGGCAATGATCCCAAACATACCAGCAAATCTACAAAAGAATGGCTAATAAAGAAAAGAATGGCTAATAAAGAAAAGAATCAAGGTATTTTTATGGCCCGGTCAAAATCCAGATCTCAACCCGATTGAAATGCTGTGGCGGGACCTTAAGAGACCTGTGCATAAACGAATGCCCACGAACCTCAATGAACTGAAGCGACGTTGTAAAGAAGGGTGGGCCAAAATTTCTACACAATGATGGGAGACTGATATAGTCATATAGAAAACAATTCAAGTTTTTGCTACTAAAGGTGGTTCTACAAGCTATTGAATCATGGGGTGTACTCAGTTTTTCCACAGATGGCTTCTCCATTTTGGCTTCATTTTTGTAAAACAAATAATGACACAGCAGAATCTGTTGTGTGCTGTTTTACACCTGAGGTTAGATTGAAATAGTTTTAGAATCTGGTAAGGATCAGATGATTTTTTTTTTTTTTCTGTCCTGAAACGTAAAATCATAGAACTGAAAGAGGGTGTACTCTCTTTCTCACGACTGTATATATTGTCTGAAGGCTTTGGAACCAGTGAGAAGACATGTTTGAGACTTTGTTCGCCATGCCGATCCAGTCTGAGCCCGGGTGTGCTTGTGTATCATGGAGAAGCACCTGTTTCTCTGTGAGCAGATCCGGCCGGCAGTGTGCACTCAAGCGTACTGCTTAGGGGTCCTAGCTAATTAGTCACAGCTGACTGAGCTGCTCTCTCTTGCCCCCCTTGGGCATCGGTGAGGCGTCAGTCTTCTTAAATATTCCATTGGTCTGAATGCCATTACATTATTTACTTCCTTAGACCTCATAATAAAAAAAAAAAAAAATCTGGGTGTATTTTTAGCTCACGCAGTTCAACACCTCTCTCAAGGTTACAGACACAGCAATAGCTTCCCAAAATCACAAGTGGAGCAGGTGACTTTTTTGATCTCAGGATTAGACCCTTGATTGCTGTGTCCCATGCTGGCCCACTTTTCACAAATCAAGTGCCATTTCTTCCAGGTTCACCTGGTTTAGAGAGGTCTGGAAAGAGAGCTGGACTGAGGGAAGCGAGCACTAAGGCATCACTTACTTTGGCTCTTTCCCTCTCCAATTTAGAACTGAAGAAGGCTAGATCTATGTGTGAAGGCATTTGACTTTGTATCTCTTCCCCCCCTTTTTTTAATTATTTTGTTCCTCTCCATTACTTGGACCAGTTGGTGTAAACATGTTCTACATCTGCATCATTGTCTACCTGTATGGGGACTTGGCGATCTACGCTGCTGCTGTGCCCATCTCTCTCATGGAAGTGGCCTGGTGAGTTCCTGCATGCTCTTGCGCTGTAGTTAGCTTTAGTACTCTACTCTGGTTCTGGTAGTTCCAGCAACCTGCAATACGTGTACCTGAAAAATTTTTCTACAAGCTTGTCCATTACTGTGTCTCAGTGAGGAACTGTATCTTCAGTCCTCTTCCATTTGCAGTTCCCCCACCTACTGTGTTAACTGTCTGGTTGTTGTTGACTGTCTTGCAGACATGTTTTTATTGCTCTGGATGAAACTGCCAATTTTGGACATAAATAATACATTTTGTGTAGTTTCGGTGGCGGTGTCTGCGCTGAAATTTGCCCAGCCTAGATGTCACATCCTGATTTACTGCAGGATGCACCCTGCTCTGTGGGAGTCATTCAATCCCCCCTACACACACTACTCTCTTGAAGCCTGGCTCAGAAATAAGCTGTTTCAGTAACTGCTGTCCTTGATAGTTAAGTAGACGTGTAGTCCTGAAGTCTATCAAATTATCGGCGGCTAATTGAATAATTATATCTCAGATAACTGCACTTCATGCCTGTACTAGATGTTCCTGCAGTAATGGAGAAGTTAGTCATGCCTGCGTGGATTTGCTCTTAGGGTGATGACCAACAGCTGTGTTGTGAACAAGTGTTACCTCCTGGCAGCGGTGCAGGTGTTGGATTTTATTGACCTCTGAAACCTTGTTCCTCTCCAGTGGGAACCACTCATGCAGCGCAGGGGGTGTAAAGTACAACGACACCGATTCCTGCTGGGGACCTGTGCGCAGGAAGGATGCCTACCGGGTGTTTCTGGTGAGTAATGGTCCTGCAGCATTTCCCCCACGTGCCCAGTGCAGGTTATCCAGAGGTATAGAAAGTCCCACTGGAGTCTCAGTGCTCCTCACCTTTCCCTGGCCTGATCTTCCTGTCGTGGCAGCGAGTTCGACCTGTTTGAACTTTATTTGCCAGGGGGTAGTTTCCCATTGGCTGCTATCCTTCTGGTGTTTTTAAATGAGAAGAAATGAAATGAAGTGAGTCTGCGGTAAATGCATTGTGGTGTTTTTATCTCGTCCTTTAAGCCTCTTACGGCATGTTAACGAATTAAAATTATGTTTATTTATAATCTGCTTTAGATTTGTTTACCCTCCAGATTTGTAATGTTTCCAGTTATTTAAATGTTTGGATGGAAAAGTTAACTTCATTTACTGGCTTTCCTCTTTAGAGAGCATCAAGGTATAAGCTATTTTGCCTGATCTTTGTCCTCCTCTCTTATGACTTTTGATAGATATATAAAAGATTAAATGTGCATGATTGAGAATCAGCTTCTTATTTGTTGAGGTAATTTTCTTCTTTATTGGTTTTTGCTATCCTCCCCGGCATGCTGAACTTTGACTGCTTTATTTTCCCCTTTGTTGTCTTTTTATTAAATGTAACCCCTGCTTGGACCTGGCATTGAATAAATCATTCTCTTTGCTGAAACAGTCATGTCTGGGTATGCTCGCAGTGTTTAGATGGGCAGGTGGACAATTGTGGTTAAGGAATTGGACTCGGAGCTGCATGATTGCAGTTTTTTTTTTTGTTTTTTTTGTAGTCTTCAGTGCGGTGCTCAAAATATAAGCCATTATGAATGGGTCAAGCTGAAATATTTGTCCCAGATGAAAGAGATGGGCTACTTCCTCTTCCTGTCACTGTGTGTGTTACAGAGGGTAAATGGAAGGTGCAGTGTATTGTGTGTTGTGTTGTAGTCTGTCTTGCAGTACTCTGCTTTGCTTTTGGAATTAGATACTGGAGTGTGTGCAGTGTTTTTAAGTCTTAAAGATGAAATGTGTTTATGATGCCTTCACCTAGGCAACTATAATCTCCTGTGTGGGCAGCCACAGAGAGAGGAGCAAATGTGGAGCTGATGTCTAGTGGGTTCTGTCGTTCCTGTCAGCAATCCCTGGCCGGGCTGCTCCAACATGTCCTTTCAAACACCACCATGTTTGTTTAAAGCTCATGTGTGCTTCACAGTAACATGATTATTTTTCATTTTTTTCCTTTGTATCTCCGACTCCTCCTTTGGTGCTCTTGTTTGTTTTGTTGCTCATTTTGATGTTTGAATTAAAATGCTGGTGAGCAGGTTGGTGTCCTGAATATTGCAGTATCTGGCTTTTATCCCATGACACAGGCCTGTGCAGCAGGTCAGAACTTTACACAGTGTAGATATGCGGTTAACAAATAAAAGGATTTGGTTTCACTCTTATCAGACTTTGAGTTATCTTCATGTTATAAGCTGAAAACTGTCATTTTGGCTTCCATGTGGGTGGGTATCTTAAGTGTATTAGGTAACATGAATTTTTAAATATACGACTGAACAACATGATTTTTATGGATTTTTGATTGTGGCAGTATCTTCTATGCAAGACTACAACACTCATATTATTTACTGACAGGATGTGGAGTCTGTGTTTGTTAGTGCATGAGCATTTCTTGCTGACCTTGACAAGGCATTTTTGAAGAAAATTATAGTATTTGTATACTAAGCTACATACAATTACTTAATTTATTCAGTTGAGTAATTATTACCGGTCAAATTCAGTGTATGTGCATTGCTCAAGGGCACGACTGCAGAAACAGGGTTTAAAACCAAATTAATTTTGACTTGAAGGAGAAAGCCCTAACATTATGCTACCTGTTGTCCCCGATCTTCACACAAACTTGAATACCTGTTAAAAAGTTTTATGACTGCTTCAGTTTGGAATCATTGACTCTCAATGCAGTAAATATGAAATTCCCACAATGATAGCAATAAAAAACGTGTGTGTGTGTATGTGCTCTGCTCTCCACAGGCTCCTTCATGAGAAGCTGTTATCCATCTGCGCTGGTCTTTAAACCACACCTCTTACTCCACAACGAGTGGTGGGCACACATTCATTATGGTTTGTTTTGGCGTTGATCCTTGTTGGGATAAGGATCAACGCCAAAACAAGAGGTGAAGGTGGTTAAAGAGGAGGGTACAGGGTGTGTGTGGGTGAGCCCACAGTAGAAGCGGGTATTGCGGCATGCAGGACGACAGCAACGCAGATGGTTTCAGGGAGATTATCCCAGCCAGGGGGACGCACTCGGGCTGTAGCCCGGAGCACAGACACTGAGATCACAGAGGCCACTGGGGGGTGGGGGGCAGGAGGGCTGGAGAGTTACATGGGGGGGGGGTCCAAAGTTGGCTCACCATCAGTTCTGGTCATGGCAAGGATGAGCAAGTGAGCTCTTGTTGAGGATTTTGGTGAACTACAGCTGGTGGTGAAAACCTAACAGAAACTTTAAAGAGTCCAAGAACAACTTTTTTTGGCTTCAGCACTAATAATTTTGCCTGATTCTCTTCACACACACATACATTTTTAATGCCTGCTGAAGATTATATGTGTGCCGGACCCCCACCAGATACTGCATGTGTCCGATATCCTCTCACAGCCTGGGTGGTAATAACTTGCCTGCTGAGCAGCAGTACGGGGAATTTGTGTTGGGAACTAATTTTGATGTAGATTTTTTTTTACTGCTTTTTTTATTTTTAATTTTTGAGGGTTCACAATTTTTGTGTAATGATGCCTCACTGGTCCTAGGTACATAATATCTCTCTCCCTCTCTCTCTCATACACACGCACGCACACACACACATCAATAATCCTCCCTTCTCTACTAGACTCAATTTAAACAGTTTCCCTGTGGGAGAAACTGGTTATACGCCATGAACTTGTCCCTGACTGAGTGAGAAGTGTGGTGAATAATAATGGTATGTTATCTCAGTACAAAGGAGGAGGTGGTGCAATGACCCTCCATTGGCGAGATGTGGAACACACTGCTAATGGCAGAGGAAGAAGGAGGTGCTGGACTAATATATTTGGTCCTTCTTTTAAAGGATAACACAGCTGTAGGTGAACTGAAAGTCCCCAAAAGGACCTCACCTCACTCCTCTTGAGTTGAAATGCATTTCTGTCTGTTGCTGTCTTTAAGTTTCTTGTGTCTTATTTTCAAAAATATTTGTTAATGTTCTTGTACTGTAGTTAGCTGATGCCAATATTCAAAATGGCTCTGTAGTTTCGGGACTGTGAATCTGATCCTGTTGCACTGGTTAAGAACCAGTCGGGCAGATCCGCCAGGCTTCTGAGACAAAATAAAGAAGTCAACTGGTTTTGTACTGAGTAGGGAATAGAAAATGTGGTGCCGGTTTAATTCTTATTGGGCTGAGAGGTTGCACCAGGTGTACTTCAAGCTGTGAAATGGTTTCAGTGTCCTGATGTTTTTGCAGCAAAATATACAAACAGATTTAATTTATGGCCATTGAAAATGTGTTCATCTGTGAAAATTTGCAGATTTGATACCTTATAATTAATAACTAGTTTTTATTGAAGTTAATCCAGCCTGATCGATTATTTCCTGCTATGAAATGAGGGTTAGTGATACATATGGTCGGACTTTGAAATGATTTGGCATGAATTTCAGTTTTCTGTACAATGAACATTTTAACTGTGATCTACTGATGAAAACCAGTCATATCTTGTCCCCTGTTGGTCTTTTATAACATGGTGACATTCTTACTTGCAGTATTCTGTGTGATAGAAAGCCATCTGACGTTGAGACACATGTCACATGGAACTATTCTATGGAGATTTATTGTTTGTGTAATGTTCAAGTATCAGGAATGGAACCTCTAAAGCGATGAAGAAAGATCCTTGTACAATAAGCCATGGCCAGATAAGGCATCCCTGGAGAATGCTGGATGATGAATAACTCATCTACTGAGGTTGAAGGACACACGTTGTTGGGTTCGTTTTTTTTAATTGTGCTCCACTCCTCTGTCCTCCTTTAGATAACGTGACAAACGGACAATCTTTTACATGGCCCTTCACCAGACATAGAGATGCTGATCCTTTGGGTCACAGTCAGTGTTTGTGTGCTATCCCTGTGGCCTGGCAACATTCAGTCTCACCCACCTGCTGTCATTCACACCTGTCTGCCACCTTAACCCCCCCCCTTCCCCCCATTCCTTCATAAAACTATCATTATTAATGAGATATTTGGATGCTAAAAAGGAGCATTGCATTACAGTTCATCGTGGTATAGTGTATGTGTACCATATAGACTAGTGGACAAAGACCTGCATTTGTAACCATATAAACTTTAGAAAATGTGAATTCCTTTAAAATATAAACTAACTCTAGGGTGACACAGTGGTGCAGTGGGTAGCTCGTGCATTATGGGTTTAGATGTAAGTCTGAGCTGGATTCGAACAATGTGGAGTTGACATGTTTTCTTCTGTGTTCGCTGTGATGGACTGGTATTTCCTGTCCATTTCCCTGACCACTGTAGCCCTACACTGGTCTAGCAGTTATAGATGATGGATGGATGGACATACACCTGTATAAAAGGTAAATTGCAGTATAAAATGGACTTGAACTCAAATCCGATAACTGATTGACAGTATTAAGAAACTGCAAAATGTAGTTTTTTTTTAATTTTTTTTTTTTAAGTCAAAGACAAATGTTTATGAATGTATGAATGATCATAGAGTGAAAAAATATCTGTCAGCATCTCGACAAACCAGACCTCACTAGGTGTGGACTTCAAAAGTGCTACTTTAGTATCAGGCTCTTGCAGGAATAAAAATCCTAATTTCCACTACTCCCCCATCGCTGTCTCTTTGTCTTCTCGCCTCCAGTTCCCAGCATATCCTCTTCACACGAACGTCTTTAATTACACAGACAACCACCCCCCTCCCCAGGGCTCCTGGTCATAATTAACAGAAGATTGTTCCACTAAATCTGCCTGTCGTCCACAGGGTTTCATCCGGAACTGGCGATTGCACTCCTGCAGAACGTCTTCATTGTCAAGTCTCTAACACACCTGGTGGGGGAGGAGTACACACATGTTTTGTCATATAAATTATTTTTCACTATTGTCAAGATGCCCACTTGGCTTTCGGTGATGACTTTTAAAGACAAACTTTATGTGCTTTTAGCTCTTTTTTTTAAATGAGGCTTGTTACTGTGCAACGTGGTGTGATGGAGGTGGACTCAACCAGTCGCCTCATGGATCATCGCATCCATATCATTCCATTAGACTGATAGTATCGTTCGCCTTAGGGAAAGAACCTTGGCGAAGATTTCAAGTACACTTTCATATTAATAAAAACATTCTTGAGTCTTCATTGTACTTGGGAGGTTTCAAAATGGCTGTCTTGGAGGCTCCTTTAGGAGTTTGCTTTACAGGTTTGTGTGGACCAGTGTGTGTGAAGTGTTTTGGTAATGTTACGTGTTCTGCATGTACTGGCCTGTTAGTTCACTTTGTGATATTGATGGGTGAAGCTGCTGGAGATGGTTATGGTGTTGAGCATGTCTACTTAAGGACACATTTCTCTCTTACGTTTAGAGTTAATTGCATTTCATTAAAAGGATGTTGACAGTCCTGGAGAAGCAGAAGGTAAATCTGAAGAGGACGGGGCAGAAAAGAATGAGGCAAATGGAACAGTGTGTGCTTCTAAACCAGTTGTTCCTTTTGCACTCTTTACCATAGCAGTCGTCCATCTTGTTAAATCTGCCCGGTGTGTTTGTGTGCAAGTCGGTAAAGCACCGAAATCCAGTTAAGGATGACGGATAGTAAGAAAGAGGACGAACGCAGCTGTGGCACCGAGGCCTCTGTGCGCACATCAGCAGGCTCTTGGTCTCGGTGGCTTACTGAGTCAATACAAAGGGCCGTCTCAAGCCCACATTCTCCAGCGGTCCCTGGGCCTTATCCACCATAATGCTTGCTGCCTTCGCTGTGCCACCATATGGAACAGATTTGAAACTGACAAATGTTCTCGTGCCCTTATCTGCGGAGTGAGTAGAATGGACTTTATAACTGTTATTTATTTATTTATTTTTGTAACGATTTTGCATGAAATGTGACAGGAGCTGAAGATTAACTCTGGTAACGACTGGCCTGGGATCTGGAGGCTGAGGGATTGGGCTGGTAATCTCCCTTGTGGGTGGGAGGGATTACAACTGTCTGTTCTGTCGGACTGTGCGGGGTGACCACCGCACTCTCCTCAGGAGGTCGTGGGGGAAGTTTACCCTTTGTGGCCCTGGGCCATCGCTCACTTTCAGTAACACTTCCCAGAGCTGTGTTCAAGCAGAAGGTGGTGATGTCTTCTTTCTGCAGGACTAGTTCTTTGGCATGTTTTCAACTTACTTTTGCTCTATAATTGCAGGTGCCTTTTTCATCAGAGAATGCTGCTGCCTGGGATAGAGCGGCCATGTTTTTGAAACATTGTGTAATATTACAATATTTGCAAAAATGCTGTTCTTGTTTGAACTTTTTCACTGTGTTGTAGATGAATCTGTTGCTTGCAGCATGAAATGTAAGCGCTTTTCCAATAAGCAAAGGGGAACTGTGGACAGATGTGTCATCGTACCTACAGCTCTGCACCACGAAAACGAACGGCGGGCTCAGGAAGCCACTGTCTGTGTTAAATTAAATGAATACATGCATTATGGAAGCCAAAGGAGTTAGTGTTGCCCCCCCCCCCCCAGCATACCTCTGGCTGTGAAGTATCCGATTTGCAAGGCGAGTGTTCGCAGCCTGATTGATGGTTGTGCTGCTGTGTGCGGTGTAGCAGTGGGGGGCGGCTGCTAACCAGGGAAGGGGGGGTTGGATCATAAATCCTGCACAGTGGTGTCTGCTGAGGACAGGATGGCTGCTGCCCTGCTGCCCAATGGGTTTGATTAAAGCTTCAGGGCTGAAGTGTGCAGGATGGTGGGTACCTGGAATGCAATGTAGCTGTGTCACTTTCTGAGCTGACATTACTTACCCAAAAGCACCCTGCGCATTGCAGTTTTTTACCTTAATCCTTCTTTGTCTTGGCATGAAATGAATCCATTCAGGTTCTAGGAGGATTGCTGCTTTTGGACCCTGAAGATCATTACTTTACATAACAATTGTTAAATGATTGCCTGTACACATTCTCGTGACTGGTACAAGTTGGGTTTCTGATGGTAAAAACAGCTGAATGTCACATCACTCGTACAGAGCAGGATGTAGCGTGGCAGCTGGCCGTCCCGGTGCCCTCCGTATGTCCGCCCGTCTCCCCGAGCATGAGGACTGTCTGACGCAACCTGGCAGAGCTGCTTGGTTCAATCTGTTGGGTAAGGTGGGGAGAAGCCACACTGCGACTGCAGTGTCCTAGGACAAGGAAAGGTGGACCAATCAAAGGCTGCTGAGTGTGTGAAACTTTCATTTGGACAATTTTGTTCTGCACAGTCTCCTTGTTGGTGGACCATGGAAATGTGCTTCAGCAAAGTGATGACCCTTAGACACAGTACCACGCGGCCCATTATCCCCTGCAGTACAGCATCTTCAGTTTGAACCCTGCTGCCAGCTCTAAGGAGGCACAGTTCATCTGTGAGTGTGACTTAGACCAGCTCTGGCAGGAGCACTGGGTGTGTGATCACCCATGTGAACCACAGTTCCAGTACATTTGCAGCAGATGTGTCTGTTTCTTCCTCCTATTGTTAGACAGAGGTTCTTTTGACCTGCGCTTGGCTTGACTTTATGTGAGCTCTGTGTGTCAGTGTAGAGCTGGAGTGGTGTTGATGTGTTTGAAACTCTTCCTATGTTCAAAGAGTACACCAAAAAATCAACAGTAAATACTGTTCCTGTCCATAAAAATCCCCAGTCTCATGCAGAAAATGCTCCGTGGGGAGCAAATGGAGAAAATCATCTTTTAGAATATGCTTGACTGTACCGCAAAATTACTCCAGCACCAGTGGGCTGCTTGCACCATACAAACTGAACCTGGCTTAATTTCTGTGTTCGACAATTCAAATCAGTACACTGATTTATTTAAAAACATGTTTTTGTTACAGGGCCTCTGGTTTTCCCATTCTCTGACCAGCATGTAATCTTCGAGCTTATTTGGCTTGAGATGATTGTCTACGTATAAACATATTTTACACAGCCTTTGAAGAGTATTGTCCACTAACATCTTTGTGTGTATGTGGTAGGTGGTTCATTTGCTACTATTGCGACAGCCGGTGGCACTGCCCCCCCTCCCGTTGTTCTCATTGAGGGGATTATGGTAACTGGGGTGGGAGTGTCAGGGGCCCAGTCAACATAAGTCCTATTTCACATCTTAATGGATCTTGGTTTCATTCTGAAGCATTCTCTTTTGTGGCTTGTTGAGATTGCATTTTTGTAGTTTTAATACCTCCTTGAAGTATAAATGTAAAGGAACTTTTTAGATATGTCCATATGTTTTAAATATTCTCCAATGTGATGAAAAACAGATATGTTGTACTCCATGCAGAGGAGTAGGCCTGGATGGTTGAGGATCTAGAACCTAGGTCAACAATAGGCGGACCGTGGTCCAGATCCGGACCAAGATGTAACAGGCATCGCTAAAACACAGACCGCTGGAAGTTCCGGAAGTCTCCCGCACATTGATAGCGGCTCCCGAACGCCCGCGAGTTGTATACAATATCACCGAAATTAGTTTTTTAGATCTTAGAGGTACCCCACTGCACCCCCCCATCCAATAACTATATATAGGGATCTGAATCATACCACAAATGTCTACCCTGCCGTACCATCGCCCACCTCCCAAAGGACTACATATATAGGACTCTGAGTCATAACAAAAATGTGAGATTCAGACCTTTGAAAGGGCAAAATTTTGTTGAACGGACCTTGTTACATTTTAATTCACTACCCCTGATCTAGAACCTTTGTTTTGTTACAGATTGTGCTCTCCCCTCAAACACAGCTGTACCCATACTGATGTCCTTTTACATCTATCCCTGCTCTTGTCCACTGCAGACCATCTTCACCCTCCTTCTAGGACCCTTCACCTTCTTCAATGCTCAGAAGACCAAGTATCTCCAGATCCTCACCTCCCTCATGCGTTGGATAGGTAAGAGCTCACCCATACTGCATGCCACCCTTCTTTATCCTGGTCCTGTGGGCTGACTGTGTGATAGGTAGTTGATCATCTTTGCATTTGGGTTTCATGTCACTGTTTCTGCTCTCACAGGGTGTCTCCCGTATGGTCAACAGCAGCAGCGATATGTCACATTGGGTTTAGGCCTTAATGCAAAAAAAAAAAAACTAAACTATTGAAATAACCGATGGAACTTCAAGCTCTGCGTTTCCTGCCACCAGATATTTTTTCAAACCGTTTGTTTGCTATCGGCCCTATAAAATAATTAATAGCCTTCTGTAGACAGTTTGACAGTGGATCCTTTTCCATTTGAGTGCCATGCAAAAGAATACTTGATGGTCCATCTGTGGATCAGAGAACTCGTTCAGTATCTGACTGCTGCCAAATGGGGTTTCTGCAGCTCACCTGAGGGCTTTCATCCTTTCCGCATAGAGTCTCTCCCTGTCTTTAATGGACGAAGTGGTTGTCTTTGAATGCTGCCGTGGGAGCTGTAGCTCGCTTTCAGCTGGGCTCTTTGTTTCTGGTTCTGAGGGATTAACTAGCCACTTCTGCAGCATGCACTCAGGGCCAGAATGTTGAATAACAAGATGTTGTGCCTTTGACCGCTTATCATAAGTTCAGGTTTGGGAGAGGTTAGTTTAAAGACCGCATGCCTGAAAGTTATTGTATTAAATCAGCTTAGTTTTATTTGTTGAAAATTAGGTTTCCAAATATGTGATTCTTTAAATTAGAAAAGAAAAAAGGTTGTGCTGTAGGTCAAAAGGACTATATAAAGAGGGTAGCACAGTAGTTAAGGACATAAAGTATGCTTTAATTGAAAGCTCAAGGTTTCCCATTCCTGGTTGGATCCTTGAACAATTTACTTAATCTCAAGTCCTCCTGCTGTGTAAATGAGTGTGATTGTAATTCAAATCGATGACGAAAGATAAAAGCCTTTATCTTTATCTGGGTGACTTACCAGGCCAGTTCCTTTTCTTGCTATTTTTCCTGTTATTAAATTACATGGAATTTTGATCTCTGTTCTCACTCTACATTGTCCTGTTGTCCTGGGGCCCCTTTTGTTAAAGACTTACTTTTTTTTTTCTCCAAACTCTTGAGATGAGCTGTAGTAAGGTATACGGCCGAATCTGAAAATTGACAGACCGTTTGAGTCTTTCGAGTTCCAGCTCTCCCTTTTGGATCATGTTGTTTATCTTAGTTCCATTATGCAACTATATTGCTGTACAATGATTAGAGAGGGAAGAAAAAAGTAAATGGCTATTATTTCCTTCCTAGTGCATGCTGGGTACTTCAGTTCTGAGTTATCTGATTCGCACGTTTCACGGCAACACAACCGTCGACGAAACACAATTTGCTGTCTTATATTTAAGCATCCCCTACAAACCTGTTGTGGACCTGTTGCCCTGCGGCTGTGATATTGTGACCGGTGAACTGCTCATACCTAAGAAGCAAGTATAGCAAAACTCATGGGAGGTAAACATTTACTGGCAGATGTGCATGTATTTTTTTCAAAGTGCATCTTATTATAAGACTTCTAATTAAATTTCAGCATATACAAATCTTATTACTTGAGAAAGTTTTAAGTACAAGGTATACAGTTATTGTGTGCTCTGCCTTTATCACCTTCCAACCATTTACTAATGAACGTAGAAGGCGACGTCTTATTAATATTGATGCAATGCAAAACAGGCTAAGATCAAACGCTCCAGTGTTAAGGGACCAAACGGAGTGGAAAGTTAAACCCCCTGCCCTCCCCTTGTGTTGAATGCTTGCTTTAGATTCATATTAGGTAAAGCTCATTCAAATACTGCTTTTTAGTGGCGCGTCTACTGAGTTGTTTAACTTTTTTTTTTTTCAATTTGTTGGTCATGAAAGCAGCAGTACTAAGGAAATCTTTATACTGTAGCTCTGCTTTTGTAATAAAAGAGCTTTATCAATGTAGCTATTTATTTTGCATTAATTTACAATGTTAAGTTAGCATAATAAGGTCCACACACTTTATCTATAGATTCCAGTGTATATTTTTTTAGTTGCAGTTGCTGCACAGTTCTGTTATTTTAAATTTCTGTTGGTTGTGGTGTGGTGCATTCCCTTGAGCAGTTGTTAGTTAACACAAATGGAGCAAAAACAAAATATGACTGTGGAATGTGCCGTTATTTGTCTCACTTCCATGGTGTCTTGAGTTTTTATCAGTATTGGTGGCCAGGAGCAAAATTAAGTATACTGCGTGTCTCCATAGGATGCATCAGTCAAAAATCAGCATTGAGTAGAAGATTGTGGAGAGAAAGAATTTTCATTGTTTTAATTTATTTTAAAATTTATTTTAATTTTAACATACCACAACGTTAATCAAAATATTAAACTGGAAAGTATTTTTATTTACTGTTGCTAATAGCCAGATACCGATAATAAATGTACATGTATGTGTGATGAATTGAGCAGCAGTTGGCATAAAGAGATATTTTCTGTTGTCAGGTTGTTTTGATGTGGTTGGAAGTAAATAAAAGCACTACATTGGACTTGTATCTTATCCAGAATGTTCCATGCTTCATGCCCTATACATCCAGAATAGGCTCAAGAGCACCACAATTGATAGTAGATGGAGGGATAGATGTTGCCCAATATTTTTTTTTTATTATTATTTATTTATAGGAGCTTTTTCTGAGGTTTTTATAGAACCTAACTGATGAATAAGCAGAAGGTGGCCTCTGTTATGTGGGTTATATTGATTGTGACTTAGTGGCAAAAGTGAATCTGCAGTTATGAGGAGAAATGTTATGAACAAGACTTCAGGACCAAATTTGTCTTTGCAAATTGAAGACCCAGATTACTACTTTTTATTTCAACATGTTCTAATTTAATTAAGCTGGGTGCTATTTTCCCTGTTCTTTCAGATTCTTCTGTTTTTAAGCATGACTTCTGGAAATTGAATTAATAAAATGGGTCAAAATAGGTTCCACCTTTCTGGGTTCTGCTGCTGTTGCTGTCATGTTGATGTGCTATGACGTGTGTGTTTGCATGCCATCGGCATGTGCTCCGCCTTATCTGTGTTTATGTGCCCTTTGTCATTTCACGCCTGGGCAATTGGGCTAATTGATGTTACGTTAAACCTTCTTTGGTTGATGTGCTGGGGAGTTTACCTGCTCCTCTAGGTGAACCCATGAGTCTGATTTGGGGCCCAGCGCTGTGCTGTCAGATAGTCACGCTGTAGATGGATAGACTGGGAGCTGCTTGGTCTGTAGGCCCTGCCTTATATCACTGCTGAGTTCTGTTCTGACTCTGGAAAAGATAATGTAAACTGGCTTTTAACGTTACAGCTGAAACATTTGCAACTGAGCCGAACCCCTTGAACAAGTTCCGTGCTCGACTATAAGTGGATTGTGTGCATGGCGGTTTGTCTAGGTTGGGCGACGTGAAGCTGTTCCACATGTTTCTATATGAGAACAGGTGGGAATCAAGAAGCATAGAGATCTTTCCAGCACTTGGAACCAAGCAGGTTTTTATAGTGCAGTTAAACTTGGCTTCTTGGAAGGACTGTGAAGGTCAGGCCTGTAGAGGATCGTGACTCGTGTATTGAGAGTGGGCAGCATCCTGTTTACGTTTACATTCATGGGCATTCTTGTAGCTGACGCTTTTTCACAAAGTGACTTACAATTTCCAGCTTTTTACAGTAATTTACCATTAATTCAGCTGTGTCATTTTTTTAAGGGTACCAGAACAGAAGGTAACATTTGAACCTGTAACCTTCAAGACATGAGGCAGCTGTAACCATGCCACCTGCTTCTCAATTACATGTGTGTAACTGACTCTGACTGTCTTCTTGGTCTGTCCAGCAGTGGTCCACATACCTCTAAATGCATTTCAATGCAAATTCCAGCCCTTGTCTCAGATTCTGTGGTTTTTCGAAGTGAACAAGCAGCCCTCTAGAACACCCTGTGTCCAGCTAGTGAACCTTCATACCTGTGTTACCCTGTCCTTTGGATTCAAAGACCTCAGTGCAGAAAACAGTGAAATCAGACTATTTAAGATGGAAGGTGGAACCTCATCGTAGATGGTGGAACAAAATCCTGCAGTCTCTTGACCACAGAAGCAGGGTATAGCACTAAAGCACAAATTAGACTGCTCTTCCAGTGTATTTCAGGGTAACCTCAGTCTTGGAAGACTTACTGGCAGATATTGTGCTAGGGGACCAGAGGAAAGTGATAGAAGGAAAGAACACCAGAGGCCGTTGTGTGCTTCCTTCCGACAGGAAGCAAGTAAGTAATAAATCAGTGCGCAGATTATACTTTGGCAGAAATAGATTTCTGCCTGAGATAAAATGCACCCCTTTGACGGTTTCATATCCACATGCTTCACCTAGCCTGGTTTCAAAAAGTAAATCTTAGTTTATATTCAAGTTGTTTGGCCATGTAGTTCTTTGCAGAAACCAGGCCAACACATACTGTGTCAATGAGCATTGCTCACAGGTGCTGGTTAAAATGCACCGCCCCTATTCTCAAACCTAAATTAGAAATTGAAGCCTCATAGTTAAACATTCATGTGGCCTGTTCATCCTGTGCTTAAATTAACACTTTGCCAATGTAATGGTTAAGAAATAAAAGCAAGACTTTACACTTTGAAGTAACCGTGACAGCTGCTGTTGTTGTTGTTGTTCATTTTGCCTCTGCAGATCTACAGCTATCATCCCTGTATACAGTTTCTTGACCACAATGCTGAAAACTGTCTGCTCTCATCTGGACATAAATTGTCTTGTTGCAGTGGACATTCAAAATCATTTGAACATGGCCAAGTATAGCTGTGATTAATAAGTGATTTATTGTATACACCATTGCCTTCTCTCCTGCCTTGATTTTGTTCTCTTAATTAGACAGACAAAATGTGTTTTATTGGTCCTGCCGTGTGGCAAAGTCCCAGGGCAAAAACCCTTAATGGGTGTAGATTAAGCTGTGCTGATGAAGACCTGCTTCCTCAGAGCATTCCAGGTGGGTGTGATATCAAGGGACAGTGCTAATGAAGGACCCCCACCTACCACCCCAATGCTGTGCCGCATGTGGATTAATGGCTGGCCGGTGGCCTCCGGCTGAGGCTGAACACGTATGCTGGGGCCATCCATTTCACTCTGACACGGGCGAGCACTTTCTGCCCAGCTTCCAGGTTTTGGAGCTGCGGATCCAGCGGCAGCAGCCCTAAATGGGTTGGCTGCTGACCGAGAAGAACAGAGTGAGTGGATGAACCAGCCTCTGCGTTGGCATCTCCGCTTATATTTGTGGTCGAAAAGGCATTGTAGCTTTGAACATGTATCCGAAGGAAGGCACCGGGCTTTGAAAATCTACCAGGCAACGTTTCAGCCACTGGATTCTTCATTTCATTTATTTTTGCCTGTTGTTGAAGTCCATTCAGGAGATATATGTTACCTTTTTGAGGGTTCCTTAGCTTTTTAGTATAGCACGTAAGGTTAGAGTAGTATATACAGCGACAATATTGGATGAAATGTTATCCAGCAGATAATACAAGGTCAGCCTACAAATAAAAACAGTTGATAAGGTTGTTGCGGATAAAAATCAAATGTTACAAAGGTGATGTTTGGCCAAGAATGCAGTAAGATGGCAGTGTTAAAAGAAAGAGTGACATGGTAAAGAGGCTGAATAGTTCTTAGGTGTCGTGCAAAGGGTGGCTTTTCAAAAGATTTCCGAAGGTCAAGAAATTGACAATACATCTTGTGTTGACAGGGAAATCATTCCAAGTTGGAAGCAGCAGAAGATAATAAACCTTCCTTTTTAGTGTGTTTTTGGGAAGAGAAGGCAAAGAAAGTGTGTGGCCACAAAGGAAATGGGGAATTCATAGTGTGCAATGAGAAGACAGAGCCTGAGGGTAGTGAGGGGCAGAGCTGTGCAGGGATTTCTGGGCCAGGGAACCGATAGCATGCTATTCCTCTGCCCTTTCCATGCTAACCTGCTTTATTTCAGTAAAGCCTGTGCTCTGCTGTGGTGTTTTGTGTAACATTGATGGTTGTATCTTGTCTTTCAGCTTTCACCATGATGATCGTCCTGGCCCTTATTCGCATCGGAAAGGGCCACGGAGAAGGCCACCCCCCTGTGGCCGATATCTCGGGTGTGCCCAACCTGTTCGGCGTGTGCGTGTATTCTTTCATGTGCCAACACTCGTTGCCCTCCTTGGTGACCCCTGTCTCAGACAAGCGGCACCTGGGCAGCCTACTGCTGGCTGATTACGTCCTCATCCTGGCTTTCTACAGCCTGCTGTCCTTCACCGCCATCTTCTGCTTCGACGGCTCTCTGCTGCGGGATATGTACACGCTCAGCTTTACGGACAACTGTGAGGTGCTGAGTGTGGTGCCACTGCGCTACTTCCTGGGACTCTTCCCCGTCTTCACCATCAGCACCAACTTCCCTATCATCGCCGTCACGCTGCGCAACAACTGGAAGACGTTGTTCCACCGTGAGGGGGGTACCTACCCCTGGGTGGTGGACCGTGTGGTGTTTCCCCTCATCACCCTTTTGCCCCCTGTTGCAGTGGCTTTCTGCACCCATGACTTAGAGACTCTGGTTGGCATCACGGGTGCCTACGCTGGCACGGGAATCCAGTACATCATCCCCGCCTGTCTGGTGCTGTTCAGCCGGCGTCGCCTGGAGCCCGTGTTTGGTCGCGATGTGGTCAACAAGCACCGGTCACCTTTCCGCCACAGTTTCTGGGTGGGCTTTATCCTTCTGTGGTCCATTTTTTGCCTCATGTTTGTCACGGCCAACATCGTTTTGTCAGAAACCAAAAGCTGAAAGAGGGCACACTTTGCGGCTACACTTTCTTGTTCCTAAAATATGTGCAATTTCATATAAGAGGCCTTACAGAACTCCTATAACAAGTTGGGTGGTGTTACCGACTTTATATATCCTCGGAAACTGATATCGGTACAAAGAGTGACAGTTGTTCAAGTACAGACCACTGTAGACCAAATTTCTTCAGTGTCCGGACTGATACCTGAGGATAGCAAGTGATTTGGACTGAAATGGAAAAAATATTTTTTGTTTGTTTGTTTTCTTACAATTTACAGTGTATATAGAAAATAATCACCCCCCCCTTCAAAATATTCACATTTTGTTGCTTTGTAGCCTGAAATGAAGACACACACACACACACAAAAAAATTTCTCCAGCTGTATTTACTCAGTGCAACTTATAACAGCCAAGTGAAAGCTATAACAGCAACAGTTCAGAAAAAAGGAAAAGAAAAAAAAAAAACCAGAATCACTAAGATGGTTATAGGATCACCCCCTTCCTAAAAAATACTTGTAAACTCAAGCAGATGTAACTAGTCACCTTCTCCATTGCACACCAAGCTAACTGGCTTCCACCTGTGATCAATTGTAATCATTCTGATGAATTCAGCATAAAAACAGATATTCTTAGAGCATTCCAGTGCTCCCAAGTGCAACTGAAATCAAACGATCAACTGTGGGTGGCAAGGCGCTGTTAAAAGATCTCAGGGATAAAGTTGTGGACAGGCACAAGTCAGAAGATGGATACAAAAAAAATTTCATAGGGTTTATCAATCCCTAGGAGCACAGTGAAGTCCATAAGGAAGAAGTGGAAAGTGTTTGGTACTACTAGGATCAGGCTGTCCCTCCAAGCTGGATGGAAGAGCAAGGAGGAAACTGGTCAGAGAGGCTAGCAAGAGGTCTATGGCAACTTGGAAGCAGTTATAGGAATTTCTGTAAAGAGTGGTCATTGTGTGCATGTGACAACAATATCACAAATGCTCCAAAATTGTGGCTTGTATGGGAAGGTTGCCAGAAAAAAGCCACTCCTCAAGAAAGGCCACATTAAGTCTCAGTTGAGCTTTGCCAAAAAGCACCTGGAAGATTCTGAGGCCAAATGGAAAAAGGCGTTATGGTCAGGTGAAACCAAAATTGAGCTATTTGGCCTGAACGCCAAACGGTCTATCTGGTGGAAAGCCAATACAGCTTATCATCTGAATAACAACACAGTAAAGCATGGAAGTAGTAGCATCCTGTTTTGGGGGTGTTTCATTGCAGCAGGGACTGATAGAAAGAAAAATGGATTGGGCAGAATACTGTCAAATTCTTGAGGAAAACCTGCTGCCCTCTGCCAGAAAGTTGTCAATAGGAAGAAGGTTCACCTCCCAACATGACAATGACCCGAAGCACACGGCAAAGTTGACCACACAGTGGCTGAAAGGGAAAAAGGTGAATGTCCTTGTGTGACCCAGTCAGAGCCCAGACTTAAACCCTATTGAAAATCTGTGGCATGACTTGAAGGTGGCAGTCCACCAATGGCCTCTGTCCAATTTGACTGTAAGCTTGAACAGTTCTCTAAAGAAGAATGGGCAAATATTGCTAGATGTGCAAAGTCGGTAGAGAAGTATCCCAATAGACTCATGGTTGTAATCAAAGGAAAAAGTATTTCCACAAAGTCCTGACACAGCCGGGTGATCCTTTAACAATCTCATTGATTCTGGTTTTTTATTTTTTATTTTTGTCAGAACTGTTGCTATTATATCTTTTGCTTGGCTGTTGTAAGTTGCTTTGAGTAAATACAGCTGGAGAAATATTTTTTTTTTTGTGTGTCTTCATTTCAGGCTGCAAAGCAACAAAATATGAATATTTTGAAGGGGGGTGATTCTTTTCTATGCACACTGTATGTTATTGCATGACATTCCTGTCATGAATATAGATATTTACCACAAGTTCTGATTTGGCAGTGACTGTGTTTTGTTGAATTTGATGTTTGTTTATACCAGTGTTATGCACTGTGTCTTTGAATTCTCTGAACACCCAGCCCTAGATTTGAGATGTCTGAGGAAGGGTCCTATATTCTTCTAAAAATCAGATAACAGGCAGCATCAACCTTTGGGCAGCTTCTCTACTTTCCTCAATGGAAGTCCTTTTGATTCTCATCCTGAACTGAAGGATGTGAAGTCTGTGGCCAAGCTGTTGCGGTGCAGCTGGTGAAGTTGGAGGGGCATCGGCCCCGTATGAGATCAACCCAAGCCAGGGGTGTGCTGGGTGCTTCTCAAATTCGCAGCGAGGACACCGTATCCTTGGTACATCTCCTTGTGCTCAGTTCCATTTTACTCATCTCTCCCACAGTCCCTGGTTTAGAAAACATGTCATGTTTGTTCATTCGTTGGATTCTACAGTTTGCTCTTCCTCTCTGTACGGTGATGAAGCGATCACTAAAAGCCGTTTTTATTTAAATGTTTTGTTTCTTGTTTATATCTCGTATGGAGAAATCCTTGTATAAATGCTGTTAGGATTACCAGTCACTCTGGAGTTTGTTGGGCATGAGTCATTAACACAGCATCGGAAAAACGGATTATTCTGAGTTGGTATTGTTTATTCATTCGCATAGTTTATTTCATTTTTTGTTTTGTTGTAGCTGTGGGAGGAAGCAGTAGTTTCTGCATTTCCTTTTGGTATGCATGTCAGGTGTTAATGCTCATTACTGAGTGAGCCACTAAGTTATAAAGGGAATATTGTTGACCAGTGCAGTGATGACATGAAATATTGCACTTTGAATTTGCACTTCTGTTGCTTCGGGATGTGTGTTTTTTTTTTTTTTAAAACTTGGTTCTTTTAGACAGTAGACAAGTTGCTGGTCCCCCTTTTTGTGTCTATGTGACTGAACGGGACATCTGTTGGAGCAGTTTCTCTGAAAGAGACTGGAGTCCACACCGCTTCAGTGGGCAACACTGGGCTTCGACTCCTTCAGCCAACTGGTTTGTTGAGTGCATGTCATCTTGACGTGGATGTGAGACTCCTGTTTGTCTTGAGTGTCTGTGGACACCCTCACCACATTGTCGATGTTATGGTGTGAAGGGCGTGGTCTAGTTGCGGGGCACAGATGATTTGTGAGGATCTCCAAGACCTCTGATGTCTTGGTAGAGCACGGATGTTCAGTCTCATTTCAGACTGTTGCAACATGGCAGCTTTTTTATTCAGTGTCCTTCTGAGAGTGCTTCGACTTTGTGCTCAACATGCAAAGAGGGAATCGAGATTGGAAACGTGCCTTTTTTTCTGTGTCACTCCCGTTGTTTAGTGCAGATGTGTTTGCTCCTCCCTTGAGCTCTTTTTCTTTTCTTCTATTTGGCCTGACAGATGAGATGTACATGTCGGCCACCTCATTTAACTGACAATCAGTGTCTGTGAAATAAAATTTGGATTCTATGTATGAACGTTTGCTCTTTGACTTTCAAGTGCACAACCTGTTGACCTAATGGTTTTACGTACACAAAAACAATTTTAATTTTAGCATTTTTACGTAGTCCATCAGTCTGTAAAATTTCTGGTTGAATTAATACTTCAGCCTAATACAAATGCAGTTGCCCTTTAGTAAGAAAAAAGAAATCTCAGTGTTTATTTATTAATGAGTGTTTTTATGGTTTTTGGTCAAAAGGGTTTTCCGTTTCTTTTTATACCTTAACTTGGCCTCCCCGCCATCTGTTTTTTAGTATGGATGTACAAAGGAAAGAGATACTGTGGTCATTTCCCTCAAAACTAAAGCTGGTGTTTGCACTACACTGGCACCTTTATAGTAGATTCTATTGTTAGTTTCCCAGACCTTCCCAAAGTAAAGCCTTAATTAATATATATACTCCATGTTAAAATATATCTTGTGTTTTGAACTTGTCTTAAGGAGCTGGTGCTGCATTAGGTAATGAGGCATTGCCAATGTACATTATATAAAAATGTAGAGGTACAGGCAAAAAGCAATATTTACTGCTTATTGATCTGATTTGTCCTTGATATGCAGATCGACAGAAAACTCACCTGAAGTTTAATTCTTCCTTTCAAACACGTTTTTATCGTGATGAACCACTGTGCTGACTCTGTTAATGCAGTTTGTCCAAAGCTCAGTCTGATTTACTGGTCCTTTTTATGTGTACATGTGTCAAAGTGTATAATTGCAAATTAAAACTTTGCAGAGGATAACTTTACGATTTATTTAATTTTCACATGATTTATTTGATGTCCTCAAGAAGAGATGAATTGATGCTCTGTTCCCACAATTTCAGAAGGAAGATGTGAGACCTGGGGCCCTGCTGGGTTTGCATGGTGCGCTTTTGACTTATCCTGGGCTGATATTCCAGTGCTTGGCACAGTGGTTCATTATGCTGCCTTTTCTACAAACTGTTACTGAGATTTGCGTCACTGGAGTGGACACTTGAATGAATGAATGAAATGATTCAAATTATATCAGAATGAAGATGTTAGTTGAGGACCATGTTTAAAAAAAAAAAAAAAAAAAAAAAAAGTGTTTAGCTCCAAGCTCAAGTTTTGTTCTTTGTAAAGCTTAACATGTTTATTATATAAATAATGTAATTGCAGTTAATATAACTTATCCCATGCTTTGATCAGTTGTCCAAGATCAATTCATAATGTTTCACATTTATGTTTCTCAAATAAAGACAAAACACTGACACAAAAGCACCTGCAGCAAATCGAAAATCCTCTCAGTCTGGGAGGCCCGTTTCACCAAATCCCTTTAACTGAGTGAAAACGTCAAGGGTTGGGTGGACAAACCCCCGATCATACTCTAGTTTTTTTTTTTTTTTTTTTTTAAAGCCGAGGATGCCAGCGTTCACCTCTGCTGTACAGGTTCTTCACGTGTGCAGGTATGTTGTATGTTTTAACCCCATCGGCGGTCTTATTTACTAAAAATAAAGTATTTTTCAGGTCTTCAGGTACCTGTCCTGTTACAGGTTGTATGGACGCATGTGGGTGATGAGACTGGTGAACTGGAGGTGGAACTTTCTGGAGGTACTGTCAGAAAATGATAGCAAGAGCTTGACTGTGCAACTGTTGCTTCAGTTTTCTGCCTTTGGACCTTCCTACAAATACGTTTCAGTGCCTACACCAGCGACCGTCGATTTGCAAGCCAGGCTGTGTTTTTGGTGAACCAATGTAATGGATTGAACCTCTAACTTCCACCGCTTGTCATCAAAATCCAAAATGATGTTTAAAGGGGTGCTGTGTATTTTACTCTGTTTTGTCATGTTGTCACCTTGGCCCTGGAGGAACGTTGTTTTGTTTCACTATGTACTGTGTACATGGTTGAAGTGACAATAAACTCCTACTTGACTTTAGTTTGCGGCGGTGAAGCATTGGCAAATTTCAGTGTTGTGCCGGTGTTGTGAACCAGTGGGCAGCAGCTCAGGTTCAGCAGACTGCCTCCCGTTGCTATTAATTTACATCCCTAAAGAGGTGCTGTTTCTGCATGGTGCCTTGCTGTGTGATCATTGCTTCCTAACTGGTAGGGTAAAGACCCCCTGTGAGCACCGTGCTTCATTCACCAACTGCATGCTTTTTTTTCAATCTAAGGTTTCTAATATTTAATTCTGACTTTGCTTGTCTGGGCCTTGTGGCGTTTTTTTGGGGGTGGGATGGATTATTAAAGTTTTAAGCGTACCCTATATTTTGAGCTTTATCCGAGCTCTCGATGCAAAGCTTTCATCTTCCAGTCAGCTAAAAGGGGCGGAAAAATATTTCCAGGAGACAGAATGTGCGCTTCCTCTTTATCATGGAGTGCGAAGGAAAGCCTATAGGCTTCTGGCAAAGCACTTAAGAGTTTCGTAATTAGTCTTTTGACTAAAATTGACTCAGATGTGTCTACTAAGGATATCACTTTCTTTCCACAATGAGAAACGGTGCTGAAAACCAGACAAGGACTACGAGTGACCTTAGATTCCCTTTTCTGAGGGGTGAATTTAAACCGGGTGTCCAGTGTTCGGGCTTGAGGCACCTAAAAGAAATGTACGAGCCCCCCCCCACACCTCTGTTCAGTCTCAGACTTTCACTGCGTTTCGTTGGGTTTGGGCTGAAAATGTCAACGCTGCCTATGAAGCTCCGGGGAACAGAATTTGCGGCCATCAAATAATCGGCGTTCATGAGCGCAGCTCACAAATTTCCTCACTTTGCTCAGCACGTGAGGCTAAGTCGCTTTTTGGACCACCGATCTTTATCATCCACACGTTTCTCAGTTATGTACTGACAATTACTGCAGTCCAAATATCTGCTCAAACATCACATTTTATGTGCTTTTATGGGATATCAATTTGTCATGGCCCTGTCTTGTACCTATTCTAGTGCAGGGTAAATTTTCAAAAGATGGAAGATATTAATCTCAATATTCCTGCCTAATTAATTAATAAAATGATGGTAATTGGGTGACGGACGGCCATGTCGTGCACAAAAACACAAACCAGTATGGTGTTTGGGCGATCCCATGATCCCCGACTGCGGAAATACGTGGAGTGTGAAAGTGTTTAAGGTTTTGTCTTTTGGGAACAAGAAAAGGACGCCAAACTTTTGGACTGAGGCTAAGCCACCATAGGAAAAATTTAGAAACGGAGCTGTCAGTAATGCATATCCTTAAGAGACCTGTACATCATTCAGCCGGTATCTAAAAAAGAGACCGGAGGCTTTTTGGCTTTCTCAACAGTTTTTGGTGACTGCGCATGCAGATGGGTTTAATCATTTATCTGCATCCCTTCTATAACAGCCTGTTGGCCTTTCTGTTCTTTGCAACAGGGACCAAAGCTTTGGACTGTTTAGACAAATAGGCACTTGGGAACAGAGGAATAACCAGAGTGAGTGAGGGGTCTTTTTCCAGTTGTATCTTGTGGCAGATACAGATGGTCCGACTTAGGATTTTTCGACTTTAGGATGTTGCGATAGCGATGCGCATTTAGCAGAAACCGTGCTTCTAATTTTGAATTTTGATTTTTTTTTTTTTTTTTTTTTTTTCTCGGGCAAGCGATATGTAGTACGATACTCTCTCATGATACTGGTCGTTTAATGACTGGACTTATAAAATCAAGTTCCTTTTCTTTTAAAACACACTGAATTTTAGAAAATAAATGAATGCCCAAAATACTCCTAAAACAACATTTCTTTAAAAGAAAAAAGAAAAATTGTAACCCAGTTGTTTATATGTGATCTGAATGCGGGGACGGGCGTAGGAGAGGTACCTGGCAGGTGTTTTTGCTGTAGCAAACATTGTGTGAAGCTCCTCCACAACATAATGATGCAGTTTATGGGTTTGATCGATTCTGGAGGTCCGTTGCAAAGGAAAACTGGTTGGCGTTTAGGGTTTGGATGCATGGTCCACCCTTAAAATCCAATGACATATCCATGTATCCTTTCCAGAGCAGACGGTTCTGAAGACCTCATCCACTCCTCTGGCACAGCAGAAGAGTTTGATCTACGGTTAGTAAACGTGTATTTTTCCCGCTTGAATACAAACCAATGTAAATGTGACGGATGATAAGGTCTTGTAGGAGAAACGGAGTAGAGACAGGTATTCACAGGGGGGAATGCGTGTTTGTTATGTTTGAACTTTAACTTGAAGCTTTTGTCCTGTGCAAAGCAGTGTCAGCCCAGGTTTCCATCCCTTCCTGCTCTCTTTTCAACAGGCTGCTACACACCTGTAATTTTTCCAGGTCACCTGTGTGTCCTTGCTTTCTCTAGCACTCTTCCTTTTTGCTGCTTTGACTGTAGGTCTTGAGCAGCACCACAACGGGATTTTGCCAGTGACAACTTACAAAAAATGTTGACGTCTCTGGCTAAACCCCACAACAGTGCCTGGCTAACATTGTGTTGCTCTACCTATTACTGATTTTGGAAGTACAGCAGGTAGGTGTGCTGGAGAAGAGTACCAAACTCCTCAGTCAGGAGCTTTGAATACTAAATATTGCCTGACAACTTTCTCATTCCATATCTACTCAAAAGTTATAGCAGGGGAGAATGTCTATGGGAACACAGGGCCTCAGCACAGGTTTCTTGTTTTTGCTTCTTCATTAGGTATGTTGAGCAATATTTGAGAGTACTTATTTTGCTAATACTTCATTAGGAATTCGGGTTCTGTTGCAAATGATTACATGAAGCTCCCTTTTGGTTGGGAAGCCATCTGTCCTCCACCTGGACGGCCCTCCTCCTGCTCCATGCACCACTGAAATGGGGGTCCTGACTGCCTCCAGCTGCTCAGCTGCCTGGCCTTTGGCAGCTGGATATGATAAGCTTGCACGAGGCGTGTTGCTCCTCCGTCGCTCCGGTGATCTGCCTATGTACGACCCTCTCAACCCGCTGATATCAGTTCGCTGTGATTATAAGGGCATGGAAGAGGAAGGCATAGCCGTAGGAAGAAGGTGGTGAGTATTCTCAGTTTGGGATCAAGGAGAGGGTAAGGAGCAAGCAAGAAAGATCAAACTTAGTTGCTTTCCATAAAAATGGTCAGCACAATGGGGGTTTGGAAATGCCCAGACAGTACAGTTTAGTGACCAAATGGTGTTGTCTGCCACTGGTAAACCATTGACCATCTACATAAACCAATAAGTCCCCTCGCTTGCCCATCACAAGCTGCACTGCACATGACGAATGCGGCTTGGGTTGAGAAGGACACATTTTTGGTGTCTCTACCCCAGTGCCGAATATGAACCGGGGTGCCAAAATTTCCTACCTGCTGTGTGTGGACCTTATTTGTTTGGAGTGATCTTTTACCCTTCCTACAGGAGACAGTAGGTGTGTGACAGGTTGACATCAGCTGCCCTTGATGAGGCATCTTTGGCTCACCTTGGTTTTGTTGGTGGACTTGAACTGTTCATATTTATTGGCCTCCTTTTGGTCTTAACACCCAAAGCTGCTCTCTCCAATTCAGCACTCTTGGTGTTTACAAAATATTTATGGGCCAGTGCCTTTGTAGCCTTAGTAATGCAAGTTTATTTGTTGAGAGCTGTGCTGCTGTTTTTATAGCTTGTATATATATTGCAGCACTAGAAGTGGAGTGCTTGCCCCTTTTGAACCTCTTCTTCCTCTTCCGGTGTTTTCTACAGTTTATGGCTGTCTCTCTTCTGCCTGTCTGTCCACCCACTGCCCCATCATCGAGCTGGCTGTCTATTTCCACCGTGGGTGCTGTATCACTTCTATTGCCCCTGGTTGCTGGAGGCGGCACTTTGCGGGACGGAGCTAGAAGTTGCTCGAAGACTCTCGGATTCATCTTATGTGCTCTGCGGCTTAGTAATAAGCACGATAAACAGCTGCTTTTCTTCTCTGTCTTAAGGAAATGGGAGTGGTCGGTGCTGTGGTTACATTATGGACTAAGCGCGGTTTAAAGTCAAGGAAAGGTCTCACCCCCTTGTTGTGAGAACTTCCATTCTCCTCCTGTTTTTATCTGTTTGTCTGCAACTTTGACCTGCATGCTGGTGGAGATTCCTGGCTGCACGGAGGATCCCAGCATCCTCTGTCAAACCCCAGGCCTCTTCGTGGTGGTGCTGACCTGGCACACGGATGGCGCTTTGAAACGGTGCCGTAACATCTCAGTCTTGTTCTTGCAGTCACCTTCAGCCATTGTTCTAATTCTCATTGTTCCTTTGTGCAACCAAACGGATTAATAACGGATGCTAAATTTGGAGCAGGCCTGCCATCGGAAAGTATTTCAAAACATCTACTTTTCATCTAAGGCCTGCTCACTTCTTTACCTCGCTTATGCCGGATGAGCAATGCGTGTGACAACTGGCTGCAAGCAAGATAGCATCACTCTACACCCCTGAGGCCTTGCAGCGATTTAGATTTCTAACTGCTGAATTAGCAATTAAATGGTCGTCCAACCTTGCATTCCTACACTTTTACGAGCAGTCGTCCGTCTGTCTGAATAGGTTTGTCTGTCAATTGAAACGCTGCATAAAGTGCCACTCCGTGTAGAGGAGATGCTCTTTGATGGGTGCCGGATGTTATTCCAATGTTGAGATTTTATTTTTCTGGGGGGGGGGGGGGCTTAATGCTTTTATTATGCTGTTTGACCGAAAATTCGTGCGTAGGATGAAATGCTATTTGTAGGCAGGGGGATTTGCAAATAACTCTTGTGCCTTCTCTTTCCTCCCGGTGTGCCGTGGACGCAATGCCGTAATTAAATTCCAGGCTGTACAGGTCAGATAGGAGCAAACTACTGCTTATTCCCCCACCCCTTTTAATTCAGGTGCTGACATAATTGAGATGCATTGGTGCGGCTGTGACCTCGCATGTTAAGGGCGAGAAGGGCTTTGGCAGAATAGGAAGATGCTGGATGGTGGGGAAGGAAACGTGCCATTCGGCACAGGGAGGATGTGTATGAGCTTCATAGGGTGTGAAATTATTTCATAAAAACCTAACCTGAAGTTCAGGAGTTCAGGCTCATAAGATGGACGAGGTCTCAAGTTCTGCAGATGGGTGACCTGATGGCACAGCAACTGGGTGATGGGTGAGGATCTGGGGTTGGGTGGATCTCTGCCCAAACTGTGTGGAGTTCACACGTTTCCCTTGTGCTCGTGCGGGTTCCCTTTCGGTGAATCTTCAACCTACAGCAGTGCATCTACTACCGTGTACCACCTTGCATAAAAAGGTGTCAGCTAAGTAATACACAATATTCTCAGAAAGCTGCTTTGGACAAAACGCTCCTCTCGACAAATAAATGTGCAAGTTGTCCTCTTTCTTCTCTCTGTATGCCAAGTATTAGAATATTTTGCAGCAGTTCCTGTACCCCATCCTCAGGTGTGGACTTAATCATTTTTATGGTTCAGGGGGAATCGGTTTCTTTTTTTCCCACCATCTGTCTTATCTTGAAGGCTGTCCAAGTCATCCGGTGTCCTGCTGGCTTTTATAAACTGGCTGGGCTTCTGGTTCTGCTAACATCTGGAACATTAATCTCAGACAGAACAGCTGTTCAAACCAGCTCTCCTGTGTAGTGTTCACATCTCACAAAGCTATAAAAGTGATTCTTTTTTTAATTACAATGAGAGGTACATCTATAATTGAGCCGTTCATACGTAGTTTTTATTCTAAGCTCTTTACAGGCCTGACAAACTAGAAATTGACATCATTTAAATGACATTTGGGAATTTTGAGGGGATAAAGGTGAGAGATGCACACTGCCCGAGTGTAACTTTAACACGGAATGCAGTCGTGGCCCTGAAATCACCCGAAAGGTTGTGACCTGTTGTTGCAAAGGAAAGAAGTTTGTAGCTGAACCGCAGCTTGAGCAGCGTGGATGGTGGCAGTCTTACGGTGTGTGAAATGCTCAGGTCCGCCTCTGCCGGAGAAATCCGCTTTTACTGCCGCCACATAAAATAGAGGGAAGAACTCTTTCAGAAAGTAGAAGGAGGGACCGATTTTATAGCCAGTTATCTCCCCCCCAACACACACACACACACACACACACACACACACACACACACACACACACACACGGTCTCAATAAGCTTGGGAAATTTTGCAGCCGCTGCCCTGTTTCACCAGACACTTGGTCACACTTAAGACACGTAGGCTGCTAAAGGAGATGCCTGCTTCCCGTCTGGTGTTAGCTCAGGGTTGACTTCATGCCCCGTGTGGGCTGCAGGCTGTGTAATTTTTTTAGCCGCAGCCGCTAAACTGGTTGCTTAAAGTCATCATTTGTATGGAAAATAAAATCAAGCGTATTTCGCAGCTGAGACAAATTTTCTACTTGGCCCACTTTCCAGTCGGTTATCTTCACTTTGCCGTTGCAGGTAACCCGATTCTCCATATAAGGTACGACTTGAATTAACTGGTTACGCTTTAGGACCCAACAAAGACCTGCAGACCCTCCAACTTTGACAGGATGTGACTGCCAACCCCCTGTGATACATGATCTACCTTATGAGCACCCCCTGTCCATTGGGTTACGGTTAGGGTTAGGCTTGGGGTTAGTCAGTTCAGGCTGACTGGAAGTGACTCATCTACCTGCTGCGGACTCAAGATCCCCAATAAGTTTTAGCATGAAACAGTCGTACATTTATTTCTGCTTTTCAAATCTTCCCTCGGCACATCTGCTATTTTCCATTATTTATTAATTTTTATAATATTTCAGTGCTGGACATGTTCAAAAAATGCTTTTCTGTATCTCACAAAGGAAAGAATATTCTCGTGCGTGTAGGTGAAGTGACATGGGCTGCTGGAAATCTGCTGAGTAAATGCTTTTTGTGGAAAAATCCAGATAGCCTTTTAACTGAATTAAAAGAGTTACTTAAATTTGATCATTTTCACGAAGCTGCTCATTTACAGTTCAGTTTTAAAAAAAAAATAAAACTGTATTAGAGAGCAGATCAACAGAGAAAAACAGCACAACGCGACTGTTTGTACACAAGGTTAAGGTGCATTTGTTGTTTGTTGTTCTGGGGTTTAGAATGCAGAGCATCTGCTCCATGTTTGGGAGAGATTGACTATATGACATTGACAGGTGTTAAAATGCTAAACCGATGCGGTTTTTCTTTCAGCAGGAGAACATGGCCTATTATGTCCTTCCATTGAGACTGTAAATTATCCCAGATTGCACCTCTGTTTACCTGGGTTGAAATTTCAAATAGTTTTTCGGGTGACGGCCGCGTGTTCGAACACACGCGTGCCGGCGCGCTGTATCGATTTGAACTTAACTACACGGGCCCGCATATAAAATTGTTCGAAAGGTCCGTTCTTGTTGCGCCGGCTTCATCCGACTTGTGATCAAATGCCGAGCTTAATACCTAAATGAGATGGATGATGTTGTTCTTACTACACAGCCATTTCGTTTTCCCTTCAGAGCAGCCATGGATTTATTCTTCCGTTTCTTCCATTTATTTACGTGGTGCGCCGAAGCAATTCGTCTCGCTCCAAGGTTCAAACTGATTTTCTTCCTCTTGCCATTTGAACCCATAACCTTGCGGTTCTTGAACCTCTCCAAATTCGTTTGCCCCTTTGGCTCCAGGCCTCAGCCCCGAGGGGGTGCTGGCAGCTGTCTGGCTGTACCGTCGCACACCAAACGGTGGGACTTGTTTGCCCCTTAATCAAAGCAGCAGATGCAATTTGTCTGGCGCGGGAGGGGTGCGCCAGGGCCCGGGTGGGCACAGCAGGGTCTACCCCTGGGTAATAAGTTTGCAATGACAGATGCTCGCTGGGATAAAAAAGTGTCATGCATCACAAACAGCTGTTAGCAAATAAACATCAAGGAGCTCCCTGTCACCTGTTTCCTCTTTCTCTCCATGGGTTCCTCCATCTCTCGCTGCCTGCCCCTCCCTCGGGGTCTGGCTTTTGGTTTTCTGTAGCTGCGAGAGTCGGGGAGCACCGGGCCTCTAAATTCCACTCCCGGCGTTGCTCTTAGGGGTCAGCGCAACAAGCACCTGGGTTTGGTGTTTTAATGCGCAGTGTTTGATCTGTCCGAATGCGTTTAAGCGCAAATCGGTACATTTCTTGTCCGAATTTAGTTCAGAACGGTCGATACGTTCGCGGCGGATAACGCGTGCCGTCCTCGGTGTTTAGGGTTTATTTGAGTAAGCAGGGTGGCTCACGAACCGTATCTTAACCTTGATTCTAATTTATGAGCTGGGCGCCGATTCGCGGCCTGTGAAAGTCGGAGAAGTCGTTTCCATATGAATTCAAGGACATTCGACCGACACCCAAACATATTTTTAGTAAAATATCTGCCGAATATTTTTAGCGAAGGCGCTCGGCAAGGGACGCGTTGGCATTATTTTTACAAATTTTCCAAGTGTCATTTAATGTTTTCTGAGCCCTATTTCCTTCATCTCCTTTCCAGAATCATCAAGCCCCATTGCTTCTCCGTCCTTTTTTAAAATGGTCTTTGCATTACATCACAGTCATAGATAAGCATTCGATATTTCAAAGCTTTGCCAGAGGCGAGGGCATCTCATACTCGGATGTTTGACTACAGGGTCACTGGTGAGATGTGTTGTTGAGCAGCTGCCAATTATAATGGTGTAAGAGCTAATGAAATGGACCAATTTAACTTTGCAACCGTGACCTCTGAAATGGTGCGAGCCACTCTTTTCTTCAGCTCTTTGTGAAAAGCCACCATTATCCTCAACATTTGACCTCTTGCAGTACTTATTTTTGTTAAAAGCAGCTGCATGCAGCATAAGGTCTTACTTTATACCCATTTATTTGGTGGACATTTTTGGTTTTACCGCAACAGCAATAGTATAACAGGCCTGGAACTCGCAGCTTTGTGGTAGCGTATCGGTCTCCTCCACCACTCTGTAACCAGCTCGCACCTTGTTTCGGTGTTTCATCTGCTCCCAGAGCAGCTACGTAAACATCTGTTCATCCAACCAAGTCTCGCACCACCTGCTTAAACACCCGCTTGCCATCCTGTCTCCACAGCACCAACTTAAACACCTGTCCTGATCCGCCCAAGTCCTGCAATACTCACTTTAAACACTCACCCAGTTTCACAACACCTGCTTAAACACCTGCTTGGGACCTTGAACCCATAGCATCTGCACTAAACCCACTCTTGACTTATTGAAGTTACCACTCACTGTAGTTCTTTTGTTTTGCAGTTGAAGGAAAGGCGGTTGTGTCTATGGCACTTGTCACATGGCTGGGGGGGTTTGACAAACAGTGGCATGCAATTATATGACCCATCCATCTATCATAATCGACCTCGCTGCCGAAGTCGACCGCCGAACCAAGGCGGTTGGTGTGGGAGGGGTTGTGCTTGCTCTTCTTAAGTAATGGCACTAATGGGTAACGTGTGAGGAGTGTGAGCTTATTAATTGTGCAGTTTGGCATGGAAAATGATCATGTAACTACTGTGTGTGTGTGTGTGTGTGTGTGTGTGTGTGTGTGAGAGAGAGAAACAGATGCCGAGAGGAGCTCAGATGAAATAGTCAAAATCATGACAACTTAACTCACAAGGGGCCAACTGCTTGGTTAATGAAAGCGTGGCAAAATGATTCTGGCTAAAAATGATTTCCTGTGTGCGTTGCGTTGCTGTCGGCTCTGAGCAAAGGTGCGTGTAGTGCCGCCAGAAAGTATTCACCCCCTCAATTTTTTCATATTTTGTTCCAGCTACCGCTTCAAATTTGACTGCATTGGAATTTTTTCTCACTTTATTAACACAATCGATGTCTATAAATTAAAAATAACACATTTCTTTCTTCAAAGTTTTCATTTCTTATTTACAAAAGTAAACGGGCCAGTAGCTTGTGCGCGGTCCTTCGGGAGCAATAACAGCTGTGAGTCTGCATGAGGTGATGTCTGTGCAACGTTTGTACATTTACAAACTATACTTTTAGCTCATTTCTCCATGCAGATTTGCCCCAACTTTTCCAAATTACGAGTGAAAATATCGCAAACCATTTCATAGTAGTTTCTTCCATGTGCGTTCAGTCATTGTCGTGCTGGACAACAGGTTCTCATCAAGAATTTGTTTCTATTTGGCTCCATCCATGTCGCCCTCGCTGCCAACAACCTTTCCAGTTCCTTCTGTTGAAAACCAACTGTTGGTCCTGCCACCAGCATGCTTGAGAGTTGGAATTTGTTACCTAGATTTGTACCTTGTTAGCAAATGGGATAGAGAGAAAAGAGTGAGAAGATACCAGAAGCCTTGAGGGACTCTACTAGTAATGTAGCCCTGGTGTGTGGAAAGAGGAACAGGTACCCCACCATGGGAATTGATGGAAAAATCAGTACGCAGGTATGAGATTAATTCATTAAGTACTGTTATTGTGATCTCAGCAACGTAAGGTGAGAAAGAAGCAGGGGATCTCAAGGTTTCAGTATTGCAAATCAGGCAGGTGGGTGATTTTTTTTTTTTTTTTAAGGATAAAAATATGAGCAAAAAACAACAAAATTTTATAGTTAAGTATATTTTGTTTGTGAGTGCTGCAATTAAAAATACATATAAAAATAGTTACTAAAATTTGTATTTCCAGGTTTTTAATGGTGGGGCGCAATGCCTTTCCCAGTGAGGGCTGCAGTGATTCTTTCTTGTTTTGTACAAAGCGTTTTCATTAAGCTCCCCATGTGGGTTGCTCGAAGATGGCCGTGTGGGAATCGTGATGGGGATAGCGCAATATATCTGCGGTTATGCGTGGTCAAGGACGAAGGCAGCTGTATGGAGGCGAAGGTGGGGGGTAGATTTCGCTAGATATTGTCTAAGGTAGGGAGGGCTCACCACACTAATGGATGTAACCTCCAAGTGGAGCTCCGCTGGGGAGGACTCAAGCGGGCTTTTGAAATTGACCGTTGCGTAGTTCAGTAAATGTTCAAGGCGCTCGCACTCGTGGTTGGTGCTCCGCTTGCCTGCTCCTTGCAACGGTCTCTTTATTACCCTACTTCCAAATGAGGCCAGTGTGCCCCACACCGTGGAGCCGGAGTGTTTTTAATTCCGACTGTCGGAGTTTCCGTCAGGGGACGGAGAGACGTTGTTGCCTTGCTTCTTTTTCCACCAAGCAACCTGCTTTAGCTGGTAAGACACTTGCAAGGAAATATAGTAAATTATGAAGTGATTTACCCCATTCACCATTTAGGAAGATGACCGATGTCCATGATGCTCTCTTGGGGCTCGCAGAATTGACGGGTCGGAGGCGTTCCTTTGTGGCTGCGGATGGGCTGGTGGGAGACCTGTTTGTTTCCAGTCCCAGGTTGGTGGGCTCCTGAAACGCTGCCTTCTGAAGAGGTCTTTGTGGCTTTTTTAACGTATTTATTTATTATTAAATACAGCTCCTCTAAATTGTGGGCATCACCGCAGACCTGAACAGCAACCTCAGATGTTACATTGATCGAGTCCACGCTACGTTCCCTGCACTTGGGTACATTTTGACTTTGTGGTCTTCAGCCAGAATTGGCTCATTTGTCCAGGTGGCTGTGCACTTTTAAGCTGGTGGCATAAGCGACTGTAAATGTGCTCCTCTCTAGAATGCAATGTATTCCAGTTGCTAAATCGCATCAGGAGATGCTTCGTGCTCCTCTCTTGCTCCTGCCCGCCACTGCCTTACACTATGAAGTCAAACAGACCGGATTTCTGGCTTCTGTCAGAGGCAAACATAAAGGTTGCAGCCTTTTGTGTTGCTGGTGTACGTTGCGTTGCCAGTTTATTTTATGTTATGCATTTACTTCTCACAAACAGCGCAGTTGTATGACTGTGCCATGTGGTGTGAATCAGGCAGACCAGCATTTCTAGCATCTGTTAGTGTTCAGTTGAGTGCTGCAATGGGCAAAAGCAGTGACCTTGGTGGCTCTGAGTGTGGCATGACTGTTGGTGCCAGGCAGGTTCTGGCATTTCCCAAAGAGCTGTCAACATGGGCTTTTCACTCACAACCGTTTTGTCTCTACCAAGAACGGTGCAGAAAGCAAAAAAGTTCCAGCGGTCAGTGACACTGTGAGTGAAGACAGCTTTTGGATCGGAGGGATTAAAGGAATTGTGCAGGATGCCACGTCTGAACCCACTGCTTGTTGGACTTTGTCGAATGGGCTACAGTAGCAGAAGACCATGCCAGATGCTGACTGTGTCAGTGAAGAATATGAAAGGGTCTCCAGTGGGCACAGAAGCATCAGAACTGAACCACTGAGGAGTGGGGAAAAAAGCTGAACGAATCAAAGTTCCATTGAGGAACATGTAAAAGGCATGGGGCGTCTGAGCATCACTGCTGACCAAGGTCACCCCTTCATAACTGCAGTTATCCACTTTCAGCCTGATAGCAACATCTCACTTGGCATGTGTCATCGCCAACTGGTTCCATGACATGACAGAAAGTTTTCATTGCTTCAATGGCCTGTACAGTCCTTTCATCTCATTCCTATTGAACATCTTCTGGCTGAGGTGGAATGCACAATGGAGTTATTTCAGCACAGTCCAACATTCCTGCACAATGCATCCAGTATCTTGTAAAATCCATGGCCAGGCAAATTCTTGCTGTTTTTAAGGTGAAAAAAGGCACAACCTCTTACTAGATAGATGTACCTAATAAACTGGAAACTGTGTGTAGCAGCTGCGTGGCATTTCATGCTGTAGTAAATTTTAACACAGCGGGGCTGTAGATATTTCAGATTGAGGGCCTTGTATGCACATTTGGTTGAATGCTTTTGACCTCAGCCGTGACCTTGAGGGCACCACAGAGGGAAATGCTCTATTTTCCCCTGTATTTGGTGTAACAATTTAGTTTTATGGTGTTTGCGTCTTCTGCTCTGCTCCGAGCGCACGGCGTCACATCGAGACTCTCAGACACGATAGCTTAAGAACGTTGCACTTAATAATTCTTCTCATCGTGTTCCTTCTCTTTGGAGAGGTCTCAGTTACTTTAATTGCTCATGAAGGATTAGGAGGGTTGCGATTAATAACAAGATAAGAGGGCGCTGGTAAATTGAATTACGTTCCAGACACCTTTGATGGAATCCTAAGGTGGCCAACATGCCCTGTGGTGCCCGTTGGTTATGAATGATAAACGGGGGAAAAAATTGTCATTAGTCTGCAAAAAAAAAAAAAAAGAACTTTGACGCATTTTAAAGCACCGCAACCGAAGCAAAACCTTAATTCCGTTCTTAATTTGTTCGGTCGATTTGGGAATCGCCGCGGTCCCAGAAAAAGCGAATGCCAGACTAGCATGCAAGAAGATGAGATCGTTCTCAAGATACAGAATTAAATCTGAAATGAATTATTTTGTCACCGTCACGTATGCATCGGTTTGGCCCAAGCGTGCGGTCGTCCAAACTAGTGAGTCCTTCCTCACCATTCATTGAAAAGAGGAGCGAGGTTTTTCTGGGCCGCCGAACGTGCGCAATAAGAACCGGAGCCAGGGGTCAAAGGTTAAAGGGCTAACTTGCATGGATTTGGCAGAGCTTTAACTTTTGACCCTTAATGGAGTCGCGGAACTGTGAATCGGTCAAAACTCGGAGAGCAATTAATTTTAGCTGTTAATCGGACCTTAAACGGCGCCGACGCATTGCCGACCGCCTGGGTGGGGGTTTTGGCTCCCAGGGACAGGTGGTCAAGTACGGATGCCGCTCTGTGGTGAGCATGTCGGAGGACCTCACAGCAACTGCATCGCTAGTCTTGCTGGCTTGAAAAAAGTAAACAATGCTTTTGGGTTATTAATAATAATAATAATAATAATAATAATAATAATAATAATAATAATAATAATAATAATAATCAACCCCACCCTTCTAAGAGGTATTTATCAACATGGAGAATGAAAAAGTGAGCTGAAAAACACATTGCATGCAGTTCTGTTCTGCTGGATGTGAGTGCTGCTGTGATATAATGGTGCCACGACCGCCCCTACCCCATCCCACACAACCCCCAGCCAACTCATCCATGGCAGCCAGCGCGCGTTTTCTAACCGCGCTTTTCCAGTCACGGCCATGGTGCGTCAGCTACGGAGCACGGTTTTTGGAAGGGGACCTTTCAATTAATCTGTCCATTTCTCGAGAATCGAGCGAGTAAGCAAGTGTTGCCAGATCAATTATGTAGGCTTTTGGCGAATAAAACCTATTTTTTGCGGTTTGAAATATCAGCACGCACCTTTAGATAAATTTAATAATGCGTTACCCAAGTCGCACCATTAACTCCATATACATAACAAGACGGCACGTATAATTTATGCTTCCAGTTAAGGCATGTTTGGATATTTGAGTCCAAATATATTACAAAATAAAACAAAGTAGTATGCAAAATCTTCGTTTTGCTGATTTTAAGTCATACGATATTTCCATAAATACATGCATACAGTAAACCTTCCAAGAATAAGAATTCCACGCTAGTATGTTTCTTATGTCATATGACATGTATTAATTACTATTAATTTTGCCCCTTTATACAGTGGAATACTTCGTGGTGTTAACAGATGTCTTCAGGGTTGGAATTTGCTGTTCTGGAAGGAAGGAAGGAAAGAAAGGAAAGGAAGTTTTGGATCGGGGCTGTAATTCACAGGTGCCAGGAGAGCATAAAGCAAATCGGTAATGAATGCAGGTTTTTAAAACTTGACTAAATGCTTTGTTTACAGCACGTGCACAATGTTCATTCATCGGCCACTTTATTAGGTACGACTATCTAGAACTGTCTGAATCTGCTTCGGCTTCCGAAACGGCATGACTTCGGCAATGAGGCACTGGACAGATTCCACCGGGTTCTCCCCGTCCGTGCCGGCTTGACAGTTTTGCGCAGCGTGTGCAGATTTTTTGGCAGCGCATCCATTCTACCGACATCTCATTCTGCCTGTACTGGATTGTGAGGTGGATTGGAGTAAAGGCACTGTCTTGCTTGTGAGAACATCCTTCCTTGATCTATGGTTTGTGACAGTGCACATCAGATGACTGGAATAATCTGAGAAAGATTGGCTAGATTGGCGATGAAGCAATGTCCTGGTCAGCGGGAGTCTTTTGATGCATTATGGCAGTGGAAAAAAATACTCTGCTGGCATTAAATAACCTACTGTGTACCAAAAAAACATTACCCACACATTGAAGCACCACCTCCAGGCCCCAACTTGGACACTAGGCATGGGTCATTCTGCTGCCTCCAAATTCTGGCCAGGATGTTATAATAGAAACTGGGATTCATCAGGCTTGGGACCATTTCTCCACCCTACAAATTCCCCCTTTTGCCTGCCCTGCTGTAGCCTCATCTTCCTGTACTTAGACTGGTGTTTAACCTTCTACCCATCCTTTTTGGAGATGTGAGGACCCTCGTTCTCAGAGATGGGGTTTTGCACACCACTGTTACACAGAGTTCTTGCCTTTGCACTTGTGGCCTTGCCGCATACAAGCTTTAATAAATCTCACCACTCCTCTTGAACAAGGTGTTCTCACCCATGTGCAAATGAGCATTTTTAAAAAAAAATTTAATCTGTTCTCCATAAGCTCCAAACACTGCCATGTGTTGCCAACCAATACCAAGAGCGTGGCTATTTCTGAGATGCTGGAACCACCAAATCCAGCACCAAAAGGCACTTGGATGGCACGCCTTGTGCATTTGTACAGCAGCTTGACCTCTTGACCTTGTCCACTTCCTTTATTCACCAACAGTTATAAGCCAACTTGCTAACAGTAGGGGGAAAACTATGTGCAAACAGGTGTACCTAATAAACTAGCCAGTGAGTGTATTTGACCACTTTGGCGCTGAAGCTAATCCGTGTTGTTAAACCTGCCTGTCGCCCCGTCGTTCCTTCCCCTCCTCCGTTGCAGAAGTATTCGGCGCCGCATTACCGCGCTGCACTCGTGCTCCTTCTCTCTTGCTCCTGCCCCCCCACCGCCAGCTCACCCCACAGGATCCCAAGTCCTGTTCTCAAGGTGACTCCGAGCATCTGGGAAAATTTATGGAGTGTGAGGTAATTTATTCAGAGCGCGGATGTGCCTTGAATGCAGCCGCAGCCTTCTTCTGCAATCGGTGCGGGACAGGAGACTGGTGTGCACGTGGGCATTTGTGTGTGGGCCTCAACACTAAAAACACCCCGCTGTACTAAACCTTGGGGGGGTGAAGGTGATGGGTAGGTGCCAAAGCTGTCCCCTGCAAGAGCCAGTAATAGGCATATTCAAACTGGCCGCCCACCTGCACTGTGTAATTGGGTCAGAAATGAGACCTGGCTCCCTGCAGATGACATCAGTCAAATGTTATGTTCACGTGCCGTCTGCTGAGCTGCCGGGCTGCAGGATCTGCTGGCGATGCCAGGTGAGGGCCTGGAGACAGGTGCAGAAGACGCGCAGTGGTCAGGATGGTGACCAGACTGTCCGCATTTAAAGCTCTGCAGGTGCAGCTCCAAGAACGTTGGCTGTTTTTTTTTTTTTTTTTTGTCAGCTTCACAGTTTTCAAGATTTTTAAAGGACTGTAGTTTCCATCCTGTTTTTTTACCTGCTTATCCTGAGCAGGATCCCGGCAGCTTGGGGCCTATCCCACAGTCCCTATGGCCCTAAGCTATGACACCGCCCCTGGATGAGACACCGGTGGCGACAGAATCACAGTAATTTAGAGTGACCAATTGACCCAGAACACATATCTTTGGACTGTGGGAGGAACTCCACACAGACCGAGTGGCCCAGGCGGTGTGAGGCAGCAGCACTCCTTGCGGAGCCACCGCGCCACCCAGCACTTCAGCTTTTTATGTTAAATAATGTTCTTTCTCACTATTATTTTATCCCACCCCACATCACTCAGGACCCATGTGCCAGTCCTCACTGTAAATACGTCACAGCAGGAAAATCTTTCTGTAGGGATGGGATAATGGACAGTGCAAATTCCATTCCGCAGGGGGAGTGAAGGTTGGAGCTCCACAATCTGATTCAGCAGCAGCTTTACTCTTGCTGGCTTTCTGCCATGTTTTACCGCACGCTGTTCAGATGTCATGGCATCTGCCCACAGATCCAGGAGACTGCTGATGGCTTCAAAGCCCCAGGGAACAAGAGGGGGCAACAGGACAGCTGACAACAGCTCTACATGGAGGAGTTACGCCCACAGTCACAGTGGCCTTCAGCAGGACAAGGCATGAAGGGGTAGAAAACCTTCACCTTTCCAGCCCTTGTCCAACACCCCGTCCGACGCAACCATCAAGTGGTCTAGCGAAGCAGGAGTGCAGCTGAATCCAAGCCTTCTACAGTGTTCCACTTCTTCTAAACACACACTCTGTGTTTTAAACGCTGCTATAAAAGCACCACTGCAGTGGTGTGTTTATGTTCGAATGCCCCACCAAAGCAGTCAATAATTTTTTACTATCTGCTTTCTCCACCAAGGGAGTGGAAACAGTACTGGAGTTTAATTTCTCCAGTGTGGCTTTTGATATTGCAAGCGTGTAGCTGTAAACGTCAGCCTTGAAGGAGGGTGAGGTGTACGCGAGCACATCGGAGGACCTCCTCCGATGTTGCCTCCGTGGCCCAGAAATGAAGGACTAGATTTTTTTTTTTTTTTTTTTTTTGTTGAACTAATCCTATTGATAGACTGCAAACGGTTGGACAATTTGAAATGAGTTGAATGGAAAATTGTTGCTGCGCTGAGCAAATGAAGAGCGGAATTGATCGTGAAACATAAAACGCTCCCTCCGGTTCAATTAAAGTCTCCCGCACTATTTATGTAGCTATAATATGAAATGAATCGACCGGCGGTGGTTGGCACCCCTGCTGGATTTCGCCATGAAGGTAGAGCCGCGGAGCGAGGAGCGATAAGGAGGTAGAACAGCCGACCCGACCCATTACCGTGCACCGCGGTTGCCAGCTGGACCCTAATTGTCGAGCCAAATGAGTAGGATTAGTGGACAAACCCAGTGCGGCGGTCACTTTTCGGTTTGGAATGGATTTATTTTTTTGTGCTTAAAAGAGACCCACCGAGCAGTTTGGATTTTCTCACACATTTATTCTCCTTCTGTTACGTAAGGTGTTTAGCCTTATTTCTCAAACGTATTTGGGAACTATCTTGTGTTGTAATAGATTTACTTCCTAACTGCCCCCCCCCCCCCCCCAATAGTTAATGTGTCTCACCGTAAAATGGCCTTAATCACTGACGGCTGGAGGCACATTTATTTTAATGGGAATAAAAGCAGCCCCGCAGTGCTTTACAGGGGCCTGTGTTCCGAAAGCTATACCAACCAGCATGTGCAGGTAGAACTACCTGAAAATGGAAAGTGCAGAAGTGTCCTATCCCATCAAAGAAGCCGTTTGACTGCAGATCGACTTGGACCGAACGGCGCCTAAGTCGGTTTTACTGAGCGTAATTGGCGTCGAGGTTAACAGTAAACAAAGTAAAAGGATGTTGGGCATTCGCTTTAAATTCTGACCTGAAGATTTTGAGATGCGCTGGCCCCCCCTCGACTTTTAAACGCTCATAATTTCTTTAGCCGACTGGGTGCGGGGTTTGTGATAGATTACTCCCGGTTTCATCCTGCTCCTGTGATATTTCATCTGCATGCATTGAATCATTTATCAAGTACCAAAATTGGTCTGCCCTTCCATCAATCCTGCTTTCTTTGGGGGCGAACCCTTCCCTTCCCTTTTAGTTTTTTTTTTTTTTTTTTTTTTTTTTTTAAATTTTTCTAAGAACTTTTACTTTGCCGCTCCCCCGCGAACAGCGCAGAGAAACCGGCGACGACGCGGGTTGATGGTCGGACAAGCCGCCGCCATTATTATTCATCATTAACGTTCTACATTAATCTGAATTGGGAACTGTAGCACATTTATGCCTACTTTTGGGCAAACCTGTGCGTTCATTTATGTGTCCAGTGAAATGTCGACTGCTTGTTTTGTTATGAATGCAAAAAACAGCACTGGTGATGTTTTTGAAAGTGGGGGGGTGTCAGTATTTTGGCAGGAGGGGCTGGCATGTTGATGGCGTCCTGCTATCCTGGTTTAGGCTCAGCTATCAGTTGCAGACCTCATTTGTAACCCAAACGTCAGTTCAGATCTTAGGAATTACTTCTGTTTAGCAGCTATAATAAAAGCGTAGAATGACAGAGGTCAACTGGGCGCCAATGAACGCTTGAGGTCCATTTCGCTCTTGGTTTGTCTCTGCTTCGATTGGTGCTCATGCAATAAAGTAGTGGAAATGGGGACAAAGTCAGAACTTTCATGCTATGCCCTTTCTGTGTCCATTAAGTTGACAGTTCTTAGAATCCCACTCAGGTGAGAGGCCCCCTCACGGTAAGGGCCTCCACAGTATAAAGGTTCTCATCCCAGGCGAACCAAAAGGTTGAAGAAGATCAACTGAAAAACGCTAGGGGTTGAAAACCCACAACTTCTAAATAATGTAAACCTGTTAAGTATTAAGCACACAGGTGCGGACTGACTTAGCAGCGTATCAATAATTCAGCTTTATTCTCTGACACTTGTTAAGACACAGCTTCCATGCCTCCATCTCTTTCCTTACAACGAGCCCTGACATTTTGGGAATGTGCTTGTTAGATACGACATTCAGCAGAAAGAAGAGGTCATTTCAAATTGGTTGCCACCCCCCTCCATTGAAGCTGTAGGTGTTCTGATAGTCTCATTAAAACTGATGCCTTCTTTGTCTGTCCCTCAACAGACAAGTAAAGTTTATTCCGGAACTGGCGACGCAGATGCTTTTGTCCCATTTATCCTTGTGGAAAGAGGTTGGAATGAATGGCTTATTGTCCCAGAAGAAGTTTCAGACCTGACCTGAGTGTTTTAGGGACTCTGAGCAAGAATGCGGCGACAACAAATGGAAGCCGGATGTAAATTTTTAAAAGTTAGGCTTCACACCGATACTCTTCTTTGTCTCTGTATAAGAATTCCCCGAACTGTAGATACAGTACATGAGATACAGTGATGGTTTGTTTTTCTTTATTTTTAAAATTTTTTTTTGCTTTTCTGGACAAAGGGCCACATTTCCCAGTATGGACCGTCAGAGGTGGTTTTTAAAAATTTTTGTTTATTTTTGCATGTTCATTCCAACAAGCGGATTATTTCAACATTAGCACCAGTTGTGACTGTTCAAACTGGGATTGGCAATCTGTTTGATTTTAAAATCTTATTAATCCGCTGATAACAGTTGTCCTGCTCAGACGTCGCTCCGTCTGCTGCAGTGACTTTGTGTCCCGAGTGTCTGTTCACGGAGATGCTCTCCATCAGAAATGTTATGGGGCGTTACTGTTCTGCTGGAGGTGTGCTGGGTTTTTGATGTTTATGAGCTTTGCTGCAGATGACAATGAATTTGTTCCAAGGGTACAGTGGCTTTGCCCTGTCTGCAGTTTGACATTTGTGCTTCAAGCTGTACCCCATCCGTGCGTGCTGAGGTCCAACCAGACTTTTCCATCACGGTTCTGAAGCATGCATATTTCTTAGCATAACTAAAACCTGATGAGGGCAGATTGGCCGGTGGAGCCGAAGCCACTTGTGCTCCACCCACCAGATGAGTGCTGCTCTTCATTTTTCTGTCCTTCCTTCTTAGAAGCGCTGCTATCCTCTGTGTGGGCGTCCCGTGTGCCGGCCAAAAGGCCGACGTTCTGCCGTCTCCTGCTGGGCACGACATGGCACCGTTGAGGTGTATGCTGGAAATACCCAAACCCCCTTATGAAAGAAAGATGAAGCAGTAAGGATTCCAAAAAGACCCTTTAGGCCTCGTTGATTTATTCAATAGTGGAAGAGCCTTGAAAGAGAGATGATCAGTTCACTCAAAATCAGCTTGCTTTAAATTCACACGAGTCACACCATAACACACACCGCGAAACATACTTTTGGATTGCAAGCTCCTGTGTTTGGGTCTCAGCGTACTGGAAGCCCTCTGCCCGCAAAATTCTTGGAAGACTATTCTTTTTCTCATTATTTAAAAAAACTGTCGTTCAGATTTGTCTATATGGACAAAGTTGTTAAAATGGAGGAAGGGAATGGTTGCATAAGCCTGAAACGCATGCTTTCTAAAGTCACAACCTGTGCTGCCACTCTGAGCTTATGGAAGAAATCTAGATGCCAACCAAGGTAGATGGAGAACGTCAGCGTGGCCCTTTTGTTTTTAGTGATGTCAGCTTCCCGGCAGCGTACTTATTGTCTTCCCCGTAGCGGCCCAGAGTAAACTCAACCAAGATCCACAATTAATAGTTTGGTTTTTTTTTTTTTCTTCACCAAAAAGAATGTAAGTTCTAGACACACGCAAACATTGCCCACATAACTCCCTCCGTTTTTCCCACCCCAAATTTTAGTCCAGTCTTCAGCCAGAGCTCAGACCTCCGATTCCAGGCTGGACACTCTGGCCCAGGGCTTCGGCAGGTATGGGCTGCTGACCGTGCGAGCCACGAGCAGCTGCCTGCGCTCCCTGCCACCCACAGCTCCTGGCAGCACTCCCTGGTCCCGTTCCACACCCTCATACCCGCTGTACGCAGTCTGCCTGTTGCTCAGCCGGCTTGGCACCAATGCCGTGCTGTTGGGGTGGTGGCCCGCGCAGGGGAAGATGTCGCAGGTCTCCCTGGAGTGTTCGTAGAAATGCGGAGGGTCCGGCGCCAGGGGGCCCATGTAGACCGGGAGGTCCGTGTAGGAGTTCAGGTATGTGGCATAATGCCTGTGCACCACAGTGGATGAGCGGCGCATGGCAGCTGTGTTCTGAAGCACTGCCTCGTGGTAGGAGGGTAGCCTTGTTGACTGTGAGTATTTGAGCCGCTGCCCCTTGTAGAGGTGGGTGGGGCTGAGGTATGTGTGCTCTGCCCCCGAGTAGCAAAGGCTGTGCCCTGCCTCCGCGTGCAGCTCTGGTGGTTTGGGCCCACCCGCCAGCACCACGCGAGGGAACAAGTCTGGCACAACGGTGCGACCGCTTGCCGCGTTCTCCAGCGGCCGCAGTCGGTCACCAGCCCACGTGGCCCGGAGGAACGAAGCCCGGCGGTTCAACTTTTCTTTCCCTAGCAGTGGCATGTCCTCCAAGTCCGGTTCCAGGTATGGCTTCACACAGGAGCCGCAGCCCGCGCTGCCCCTGGGCCGAACGTTCCCGTGGGTGCGGCCGTGGGTGTGCCCGAGCCCATCCACCAGCTGGCTGGCCCTTAGTTCAGCGAAGCATGCAGATGGCTCCTGGTTGTCACGTCTCCTTCTGACCTCTGGGCCGTCAACAAGAAAACTTTGCGACCGCTTCTTCTGGCTTAAGCCATCGGGATACAGCCTCCGGCATGATGGCTGCCTGTGTTCTTGGTAGAGGTCAGGGAGGTGGGCGTCCCCATATGGGACAAAGAGAGTAGGGCCGGCAAGGTGGCGAGTCCTGCCGCTGGGGTTGGGAGTGGCCGTTGGGTCGGTGTCCCTCATGGCAAGCTGCGGGCTGCTCAGACTGGAAATGGGCAGTGTGCGGTCATAGAGGTTGTGGCGCACTCTGGCAGGCAGAGTGTAGCGCAGCGGCGTGGGCCGGTGGGAGGGTACGGCCCGCTGCTTCTCCAGCAGGGGTTGGGTGGCACTGTCGCCGCTGTGCCCGAGGAAGGCTGGAGACAGTGCGCGTGGCGGCAGGCATGGGGACAGGTGGTTGTCCGTGATGCTGGGGATGTAAGGGTGGCGCCCAGGGAGGACGTCGCCCGCCGGCGGCGGCACTCGACTGGCCAGCACGGGTGCCGTCGGATCGCCACGCCTGCCCCAACTCTCGATGGTCCGTGTGGCGTGGTCCAGCGAGTCCTCTACCCGGGCAGAGGACACAATGTCCTTGGCTGTCTGCAGCATCTTCAGCATGTTGGCCTGAGTGTAGCCTGTAGTGACGTCGGGACTCTGCACGCTGCCAGAGCGCTCCGTTTCCTCGACGCCGTTGAAGCAGCTGTAGATGCCCTGCACACCAAGGGGAGGGGTGATCGTTTCAGACGCATTTTACAGTACAACTCCCTGGGCAAATTAAATATTCATTCACTCCGGCGACAGGTGAAATGAAGAGAATTTCACGGCAATACACTGAAGTGAAATTAAATTTTACCACCCAGGTTCTTTAGTGTTATAAATTGTGGAGCCACACCTGTGTGTGTGAGGCTGTGTGCGTGGTTCTACAGATGGATATGTCTGTTTGCGTTTGTGTTTAGCCTTCCGCTGTCATCGTCAAAATGTGTGAAGTCAACGGATTAAAAAAAAACAGCCGAATGTGCATTTTTTTCTTTCTTTCTTCAACTTCAGGAAGGTGTTTCATTTTCAGACGTAGTACGGCCGGCGAACGTTTAAAATCACAATCGCTACCTCAGCAGTTTCGGTGAAATCTTCACTTGCTTGATGCGGTCTAGAATTCTGATTCTGACTGTCACCAAAAGCACGACAATTTTTGTGAACGAATTTATGAAAGCTCAGTTAGTTTCCTTCGTTCTCTTTTCTCCGTTTATATGCAAGCGCTTCCTTTTTCTGCAGCTTTAGTGAGCTCACCGCCTTTGTGTGGCTACCATTTCTCCATAATGTATCCTATCTAGATTTTATTTTTTCACAGCTCATTGACAACACAGAAATAGTTATTTCCTCCCAAAGTTCAGTTTCTGAGTCGCACATCCTGCCATGCTGTAAACAATTTCTGCTAATGCGGTAGTAAGAATTTATAGCTGATTCCACAAGATGGAGCGAAAATAGGTTCTTGTACCCGTGGAAGGACGTTGGCAAATACCTGTTCCTCAGTTACTACAGTGTTCAGTGAAATGCCTCGGTTTTGTGGGGGAGCGGGAAGTTCCGCATCCACAGAACCACAGAACCACGTTCGCTCACCTCCCCAGTTGCACTTGTGAACGTGAAAGTAGAGAAAAGACAAAAACTTGGAAGGAAACCTGTTTGATCCTGCGTGAGTATCCCTGTGGGCATTCCCCCTTTCCAGGGTCTGGTTTTCTTTCCTCAAAATTCTCTCCACAAGTTCAGAAAACATGCGTGAACCTACCCTGCTGATGGCGAGCAGGAAATCCAGGCGGTCGGAGCGACGGACAGAGTGACGCAGCTTCCAGTAGAGAAGATGCTCCCAGGCGAAGACCAGTAGACTCAAGCCCATGGCCACAAGCAGCATGTAAAAAACTCCCGCCATGTTGTCGATGTCTAATTTGGAGCTCATCACCTCTTTCTTCTCATTGCGACAGATGCCTGTTAGCCACACCGTCTGCAGCTTCTGGGTGTCGCCTACAGGGATGGCCGGGAATGAGACTCAACCTTACAAAACGCAGTTACGGTCGAGCCAGGATAAGTTTCTGAGGTCTGAGCTTCGCTCAAACTCCTGTGCTCAAAACCCCAACATTACCTTCCCCGCTTCCTAGTTCCGCCAGAGATAGTGGCGAATGGCGTGTGCGTGGCTCAGAGATGGCTTGACAGGGACTCACCGTCAGCCAGGAACTGCAGCAGTGCCAAATCGATGGGACGTTTCCAGCGGGACTCCTTTTGCAGAGCAATGCCGTAGCCCGTGGTGGCAAACACTTTGCCGCTGCCGATGGTCACCAGCTTACAGCCCTCGTCTTTGCCAGCCATGTAGTTGAGCACAGCCGCATCGTAGATGAAGGCATCCAGCTTCCTGTTGGTACGAGAGACATAACTTTACATCTTATGCACAAGAGACTTCCTCTCGGCGCTGTCCATCACAGTCACCGGCAGAAAGCAGACCCGAGTCTTGCAGAGCCTCTCCATATTGAAGCGCGTACCCTGTTTTGAGGCTGTTGAGGGCATCCTCTACTCCTTTCTGATTGTACTTGACCATGTGGGCATGCATCTCCGGGTAGTTGCTGCGGATGTTCCTCTCCGTACTCCCATTGGGAACCGTGCCAAATCGGAAGGGCGGGTACTGCTCCTGGGGCTTCTGGAACTGCAGGAAGACACCACAACATGGCGGTCAGATGATGACCATCACCCATACACAGAAATGCAAACTGCTGCACTCCTTCTGCACAGAAGCACCCGGTTCACTCCACAAGCGTACGGGAGTCCGAGTTTTTATGTTTAGTTTATTATTAAAAAGTTGTCATTACGGCCACGATCGCGGCACATTTGTATTGTTTTAAGGAAATCACGATATGGCTCTACTTTGTAGCTTCTTCACTTCACTTACTTCATTCAAAGTACTTTGTCCTGTTTACCTCTGAACCCTTGTAAATATTTACTACACAGAGTAATTGTGTTGTTTAAATGTCTGGAGCTCCCTGGCATCTGAGCCAGCGTCTTATTGTAGTGCTTTTGACGCCTGTTGCAGTAACAAATGATCCCGGGCAAAGTTTCCTGCTCTTCGTCAGTCACGTCCGAATTGCGGTGTTTAACTTCGCGCCAAGTCTTTCGTCACAAAGATTCATGCGGACGCCGATTGCTCAGGGGAGAATGCGACGGGAAGTTGCAGTCCAAGCGTGCGGGACGGTTACAGCTTTTTCCCCTTTTTCTGCTCGACACAAGTGAACGTTCGTGGTCTCTGGAAGCGAGGCCGCATCGGCTTCGAGAAATGGGGGATTAAGGATGAATTTCCAGTCACCGCATGTTTGGATCGCTTTTGGGTTTAAGTAACTTGTGCTTCACTGCAGCTTTGCACCATTGGTCCTATCCAAACATCCCATTTACAACATTTATCCTCCTGTCTTCAAGTGACGGTTCAGCCATCATTCCATGAGCCCTCCCTACGCAGTTGTTCTGCTCTCTGAATTGATTCAGTAATTTTTTTGTCAATTTTCATAATTTTTTTGTCTTAAAATGTGGCTCCTGCAGCTCTGAAGAGGACTGGGAGTGACGGCGCGTTGATCATTTTCAACAGCCACGGATTGAAAGGCGTCGACCCCTATATGTGATGTGCGCTTCGCAAAACACGGACCTTCTTGTCGCTAAGCCCGGAGACGGTGTCGATGTACTGCTCCTGGATCATGAAGGCTGCGAGATTGGCGGTGTAGCTGGCCAGGAAGATGACAGCGAAGAAGGCCCACACCAGCACCATGATCTTGCTGGTGGTGCCCTTGGGGTTCTCGATGGGGACTGAGTTGTTGAACACGATGCCCCACAGGAGCCAGACTGATTTCCCAATGGTGAAGGTTGGACCGCCGGGGTCTGTGGAGAGGATGGGGGAATTCGTGACTTAAATTACTCATTTCCTCTGTATTGCATACATTTTCAAAAAGAATTTGACAGACCACGGTAACATTGAAATTTCACGCTAAGATTCAACTGTATTTTTATTTTCAGTTAATGTTGGCATTAAAATATTCACAAATTGATAATACGTCCAGAAATGATGTGAACGCTTGGCTTGAAGTTTATGCAGCTCCGATTTTGTTTGCATTTATAAGTATTTGGGAAAATCTGAGAAATTTGCTAGCTGACAACAACAAACACACTGACACAATTTTAGTTTGCATACAGCGGCAACTGACTGCGTCAGAATTGTCGGGCTGCTTTGTACTTGACATAAGGGAACATGACTAAATAAGCATTTACAAAGCGCAACTTGCATATCTAAATTTTGTCTGTGGATGATGGGCAGGTTAGATGCTTTCCATTTTATTGCAAGTGTTTTTCTTTTTATATCTGGATCTTAACGCCGTGGGGGCTGGCAGGGAGTAATTTTGCAGCTAAAACCAACTCTCAGAATGCTGGAATTATTTTACATTAAAATGATGCCTAGAAAAAGTTGCAAATCCTGGATTACTTGACGGAATTGGTGATGCAGCAACTGCAGTGACCATATCTACGCTTCAGTGTGACCCTGAAAAGACTCCACCTGCCCAGACCTGGCTTCTGAACTTGACTGTTGCTGCACTACTTGGCTCCTCATACTAACCAGGATTTGCCATACGCTGCACTGAAACATTGAAACCTGTAACAATAATGATAGTCTGGATGAATTTATTTCCAGGGTGGCTGAAGGGAGGCTTACCTTTAGCTGTGATAAGGCTGCGGTTGTAGCCAACGGGACTGAAGTACTCAAAGACAAACACGGTAATGGCCACCACGGTGAGGCACATGACAAACATCATCACCCACACGGCAGGGCTGTAGGGTTCTGTGGAGAACACGGGTTACGATGAGGTCAGAAGCCACGTGAGTCCACGGGTCAGACAGGACGCTCGCAAAACCCCTCTTACCGAGAAAAGCAGAGGGCGACACGGTCCCATTGCTCCGAGCAACCATCACGCTGATCCCCGTCTCCACAAACGGCACTGAGAAGTCAATGATCTCCGAGCGCTCTTCATTGATGGTGAGGGAGCCGATGGCCATATCTGCCCGCTTGTACACCACCTGCAGTCAGGGGTCCTCATTAGAAATTTACCTTTGCAGCATCTGTTTCAGCTGAGCTGCTGAATACGAATCGTTTCAAAAATGCACGTGCTTACATGACTGCCTGTCGCCCTGTGCTTCCAGGATAAACTCCGAAGCTTCCACAACCCTGCATATATATATTTCTTACCAGAAACAAAGGTGTTTTATGGGGGAAATAATCCTGCAAGATCTGTTTTAATGACATCATCAACAAGCATTTGTGTCGCGTAGCAGTTCTTTCTGTCCATTTTTCATGCGAGAGTTTAGAAACAAATGGGCGCAGGTAGCGCACAATGCCAGACAGCCCTGCCACATGGCCAGACTTTGGTGGTGAAAGTACAAACCGCTTAGCGCGATGCAGTCTGGTTGTACACCCGAGAAAATGAATCAGCTTATACTGGTATAACAGAGTAGCAGTGTCATTCGTCAGTTGTAAATGAATGCTAAAATTAATAATACATTTTGTGTCCCACAACATTTATGGTGAAGGATGGACAGCAAGACCCTAATGCCCTCATAAATCACGATGTACAATACATTTGGGATGGCACAGAATCTGCCAGATATTCGAATGTTATTTATGAATCTGTGTGTGCGCGCAGATGTGTGTGTGTGTGTGTGTTATCAAAGAGTCAAAAGAGTTTATTTGTCACATACATGGTACTGAGTGTACCATGTAGTGAAATGTGAAGTAGTTATGCACTACTTTAAAGCAGACAGACCTTTCATGAGTAGTTTCAGGCTGCCGTATGCATACTGAGGTTTTGGAAAGTGTTTAGCTCAATGTTGCCTTTGGCAGTAAAGCGTTACTTCAAACCTTATAGGTTAGGCACCATCACCTCTGCTTTGTTTTTGTGTCTGGCTTAACTCTTCTCCTCTCTATAAATAACCCCGCTGACGCCCCCTGCCAAACGGTGGCTGAGGGGCGTCTGGATTTAAGACCCAGGCCCCTCGTGCCGATTCGCGTTGGGCATGGCTGTATGGCTTTGCCAGAGACAGGTAGCACTGGAACTAATATTGTAACCTCAGCTGTGTCGCAAAAGGAAATCCATCCGTTCACCCGCAGAGATGGTACGCAAAGACTTAATCCTCTCTGCTTTTGCCACCTTCTTTGTTTCACCTTATGAAGTGTCATGTATGTAGCTTTTGTTTTCTTCTTTAACCTTCTGTAAGTTGCCTATATACATTTTATGTTTTTTTTTTTGTTATTTTTTCTTTATGCGCCAGGTTAGCTGAGGAATAATAAGTCAAATGGATTATTTTTATACACATAAACACCAACAGAAAGCCACGGCACACGACACAAAACACTTCCGTCTCCAGCCAAGCAAACTGTCACATCAGTACGTCACCATCATTTTGCTTTCACAGCATCTGGTCAACAGTCAAGCTCATACGAGAAGAACCACAAGCTGTGGCGCCGCTGTAAAGTGACTTCTGACCTCTCCAATCATTCCGTTCCAGGTTCCCCGCACCAGTTTCCCATGCTTGCCATTGGTTACCAGGTAGAGGTCGTAGGAGAACTTGATGTTGCGCGAGAGCTTCTTGAGGATGTCGATGCAGAAGCCCTTGCAGCAGAGCTTGGTGTAGGGCTCCGTGTGGCCGATAATGCTGTGGAGAGGAGAAAACCAAATGCACCTGGGGTGAGGGTGAGTACGCCAGCCGCTGGCGTCCGCACCGCAGAGCTCTTTGGAATGCCGACGCGTTTCATTAACTATCTGCTTAGCCGACAGTTTTCTTCAAAGCCATTCTCACAGCTGACAGTTTTAGAGCGGGATATTTACCAATGCATTTTAGATAACTGCCTGCTCAAGGATGCAACAGCAGTTCCCTGAGATTTAAAGCCGCAGCCATTCATGGATGTTTTACTGTTTGTGTTTTGGGCAGTAGGAATAGCCAAGGCATATTTAAGGAGTCTTTAAGAAAGCGGCAGTGAAACGGTTACTTGCTTGTAGCCGGACGAGAAGCAGAGTCTAATGCTAAGCTAACGGCAAGAAAGAGAGATGAGCCCAGGTGACGTCAGGGAAAAGGCTGTGGGGGGGCAGGAGGGCCCGGTTGGCTGGAGAGAGAGGAAGACCAGGCCGCGTGGTGAGGCCCTTGCATTATGTCACCACGGCGACAGATGGAGTGACAGTCGGGGCGGACCGCAAACAAATCCGACACAAATTAATCACAAACAAACAAAGGCTGGAATAAAACATACAACACAATGCTGGATTACCAGCGGGACTAATGGCAGGCTCCTCCTCCGTGGGTCAGAAACCCCAGCAGATAACACTCAGCACTCTGCTTCGACCCGCACCGAGCCGTGCCAGGCACTCTCTGGCTCTCGGCTGCATCCCGTGCACGTACGCACAGACACACACACACACACACACGCACTCTACCCTCTCTACCCTCTCTCTCTCTCCCTAGCTAGCTCAACCGAGCCCCATCACAGGGTACTGCATGACGGCAGACTTTGATTTCCCACAGTGGTGCTTAAACGTGGGCTCCTAAGCGCAGGCCATACACACACCGGCACTGAATGGCCTTGAACCTTGAGCGCAACGGCTAACGTAATGGAATGAGATAAAAAATAAATAAATAAATAAATAAATAAATAAATACAGGTGGACGGTGGGGTGACAGAAACGGTGCCGAGGCAGGGACTGACACAGGGGAAAAACAATTTGAGAGCACTAGAAGCTGGATTAAGGGGCAAGAGATCGCAGGAGTACCCTGCGGTTTTGGGCTAACCGGATTACAGCACTCTGGTTCTGTGGCACTTTGTAGACCCTTTAAAGAAATAGATGCTGGAAAACAGTACATTTCAGCTTCTTGCAAAAAGCTTGGGAGCATCAGTAGGTGGGGCGGTGGTTAAGAAACAGTACAACGGAGGGTAGCTGCAGTGATGAGAGGTAACGGAAGGGATTTTCTGTCTCAGAGATGGCAACGGAAGCGGGGAATTAGAAGAGAGATCCAAAAAGAACTGAAACCCTCAAAGGATGTCGCTACAGCTTGAGAGCAATGTTAAAGTATAAGAGATCGCCGCACTCCTCCCGTTTGGCACATTCTGATATCGCGGTGCGGAGAGTAATGAGCAAAATGGACGGTCACTGCAGACCTCCACGGGGGAATGGGAGCGAGAGGATGGTGCCGTGACCCTAAATGGCTCGTGGGGCCCTGGTGCGAGAGGAAGGGACCGAGGAAGGTGGATCACCGACCCGACTGCCATCTGTCCCCACGTCCGGAACATTTGAGCCTTGGGTTCAATTAAAAGCACTGTTCCACGTTCTTTACGCAGGAATCCCATTATGGAGATGATAGTCAGCGTAATGCCGTTGGTACATTACATTACGATTATTGATCAAGCTGTCCCTCTCAGACATCGGTCTCATCTAGCTGCGTGATTTACTGTGGAATTATAGTTATTCCGTATTATTTTTCCCCCAAATCGCACATTAATCAAACAGGCCTCTCGTGTTTTTCCCGCTCCGATTTCATCGGCCGCGCCGCTTTCGGTGGAAGCTCCGGGAGTGTCGGTGGTTAATGGCCGCAGTCCGAGAGCTTGCTGAGAACCAGCAACGTCCACTGCATTACTTTGATTTAGTGTAGCTCGGACACTGCTCCGGGAGGCACAAAAACGCTCCATCTTCCATTACCTGTCCCTCAAAAACAGCAGCAGCACCTTGCTGTGAGCAACATCGCTCCTTACGCAAAGACAAAGACTCAGTTGTGATATCTATCCACCAGATGATGCGAAATGGTGTGAACTCTGCTTACACCACACCGGAACACCCCGGGACATCTAGGTGTGTAGGGTTGTATTTCGCTACACGGTGGCATGAGAACGCCTGAGAACAACCCCCTTCCCCCTCGTACCGCCACCTGGCGATCCCAGCCCCGCACTCACGGTTCGCTCTTGTTGGACTGGCGTCGGCAAGGCACGGTGTTGCTCACACACGTGCCCGTGGTAGGGTCCACGCTCTCCACAATGACGAAAGGCCGCTCCTCCAGGGTGGCGACAGTCAGGTGCCGGTTGTCGGACACGGTCTCCAGGTAAGGGCCGTAACGTGGCCACACTGGGTAGCGCATCTGCAGGATCCCTGACTCGTAGTTGCCTACCTGCGAGGGTAGAGGGCACAACCAAGGTAGTCAGCGCAACTCTCCAGGTTCTTTGGATCGGGTTTGTGTTAGAAAAACTGCTCATTTATGAATCGGTGTAGTTAAACTATTACTGTCCGAGTAGAACCAACACAGCGTATATTTAACACCCTTGGCATTCATGCTAAAATACAGGCCAAACATGAAAAACATAAAATAACATTAATAATGTGCATCTGACTGTCCATGTTAACCGATTTGTAGACGGTTGCCGTTTTCTTTACTTGTGTACAAATAACAGGTGGACGGTATGAAAATAATGCCCAGAACGGACAGAAAATCTCCCAACTGGGACTGTGGAAAAATATCCTAGGAAAGGCCATTTCTGCAGGCGTCTGAAAGTAAGCACTGCCTCATAATTTTATTCATTAGTTTTTGGACAAAACAAAAAGGGAAATATTGATGCGGCGCGTGCTCATGTTATGCAGCGCATGAAGATGCCCGGCGATGTGAATTCACTGTAACTTTTATCTCAGATAAACAGGCAAACACATTACGATGCGCTGTGGTTCAGATGTGGCTCTCGAGGTTGCTCCATCGTCCCGATTTGCATAAAATGAACCGGGCTGAGTTTGGGCGCGGGTACGTCTGGCTTTTGGGCAAACCGGACAAACGCCGCAATGTTCTGTTCAAGGTGGGTTTCCGCAGGTTTGGCGATACGGGGAATTCAAACGGTGAAGCGGCCTCTTTTGTGCTTTTTCACCGTGCACTTTGCTGAAGAGCACTTCGCAGCCTCCAAGGTTTTTACCTTTGCTGCTTTGCCCTGTCATTTCGCATCATCGCTCAGCGACGGAAGACACCTGCGGGTTTGTCTCCTTCAACAGGGAAGGCCGCTTCCCTCGTTTTAACCCACGTCCAGGTAATTCCATTTTTGCGCAACCATTTGTGGCGTGACGGCTATTTCGGAAAGGCGCGGCAAACGTAAAAAAACAAGAAAACGCGGTTATATGGAGGCTTCAGCCTGAGGGAGGCGCAGCAGTTAGCATTTCGCAGCAGCAGCAGTGCGTCGAGTTGTTAGTTTGTTTTCCATCCCCGCGGCCGGGGGGTCTGGTGAAATGGATCAAAATGCTGAATGTCATCAGAGGACTGTTTCCGAATTGTGGGTCATTAGACTCCGCGCTGCTGTCGGCAGGGCATTGCTCATTTTGACTGCAGCATAGTGATGCTTGAAATGTGAGCCTATTCGCATGGACCAATACGTCATAACAATGGGCTAAAATATGGTGATGCATTGTATAAGCAACTGAAAGAGGAGACCACATCGCTGCCGGGAGGGGGGGGAGGCTTTGTCCTTCAGACTCTCTCCTGTGTCTCCCGGTTGGTGTTGAGCATGGATGTGATACAGGTTGTCCGTCGAGGCTCATTAAAGGTCATGTGTATGAAGACCCCCAAAGGTGAAGCCCCGCTGTAAAATGAGGCTTCGGGGCACCTTGGTCCTTAAACAGGTTGGTTAATTATGGGGTAAAACAGGTGCGGTAACAAAGCACCTAGTTACCCCCAGAACCTTGTAGCTCAAGCATGCCAAATCGAGCAGACATTTCACAGTAAATTGCCTTTTATTAGCTCCCGTGCAGCAGGATTCGGCCCAGCGAATGATGCCGCTGTTGGTGTTTCTCCTCATCTGATGAGACGGCGCTGTTTTTTTTTCTCCTTTGGACGCACGCTGAGAAGATTGGAAAAATAAACTATGAAGGTAGGAAAACGAGTGTTTTGGGGAAGACCGGTGTCCTCCTCGGCTGTCGCTGGTTTAACCTTTCCCCAGAAACGCCACAGAGTAACCGGGTGCCTTTGTACGTTTCGCGGTCCGGGGTGCGCCGGAGGCCTTTGTCAGCAGAAGGTCCCTGTTTATGTGTGCAAAGCACCGGTGCCACGTGTAGTTTGGTAGGGTTAGGGCTGATTTTGACTGGCAACGGAGGAGTTGATCTCGTTTCTTTACATGTACCCACTAAAACGTACTGGTGGCTGAACATCGGCGCAGACTGTCAGATGGATGGTGGGGATGGGCGGCTGTGCACGCCCGCACTGCGGCTTACCTTGTCCCACTGCCGCTCCCTGTCCAAGGTGATGACCACTATGGAGGGGTTGACCAGGTACCCCTCATTGTTGAAGGAGAAATCCTTGTCCTCCCATGTCACGTTCAACATGTAGCTGAAATGCAGAGAAGGAGTGTGTTGGACCAGCAGTAAACCATTCTGCACTCTTTGGGACGCATCAGCATGGAGGATTAACTTCCTGGACGGGGCACCGTCGCCCGAATCCTGTATTATCGAGTTCATATCACCACATTTACCCCCCTGGCTTCCTTCCCGGCCACTTTGTTTACTTTTGGACCGGGAGCGTTTTGGGATAATGGAGTTGGCAGATGAATGCCGCACTGTGACGGGATCTGGGTTTTGGCCACGCGTTGCCACTGATAAAAGTGGCCCAACTGTGGCTGCTGTGTTGCTGATGCTGAGTTGTTTTTAACTGTCTTTTCATTCCCGCAAAGTGCTTTCAGACCCTCACCCACCTCCCCCGGAGCTGCAGTTTATCTAATACGCAGTTTGTAGTTAAATAAATTTGTGCAATGGTCAATGGAGTTTCCTCTGGCCTGTGTCGGGGGGGAAAAGTGGCTTAATCTGGTAATCTGTTCAATCTCATTAACAGGTGGAATAGCTTGTTTCCAAAGCTCATCTAGAAAACAAAAACGTGAAAAAGTAGGGTTGATCTGTTCAAGACAGAGAAGGGGGATTTGCTGAACTGTGCTCATTTGGCCCAAACGTTGGCAGGAATGAAACAAATCCACGTTAAAACCTCCTTCACACCCATCACTGTTTCAACATCCTGTTGCGTGCCAGAAAGTTTGCAGGATGAAAATCCCAACAAAAGAAGCTGCCATTGGACCCTTGGAGGGAGCACCCGCGCGAAAGCTTCGGAAAATCCAGGTGTGCAGGTTATTCAAATACCGAAAGATATCATAGCTGCTTTGCATGAAGCCCATCTGTCAGACAGAGGAGCAATAAGAAATCATGAATAATTGCTGAAGGAACGGCATCCGAAGTCAAACTGAGATTCAGGACCCAACACAATGCCTCTAGGAAGCCTTAACTGCACCTTCAGCTCTTCCTGAAGGGTAACAGCTTGTGGAACCCCACGGAGACCTAAGCCGACTGCCAGGGGGGCACGGATAGGCCAGTGGAAAGAGGTGCGCTTCCTTTTGTGCCGCTACTGTCAGTCGACCCAACATCAGCGGATTCCGTTTCCTTTGCCGACACCTTTGTCTACAGCGACCTTTGTAACACACACCTCTACACGTGTGTGTGTGTGTGTGTGTGCGTGCATGTGCGTGTGTGTGTGTGTGTAGCAGCTGAACGTGGGCTGAAGCACTGTGGGTGAGGAGCATGGCTCAAAGATCACCTTCAGGCCTCAAGTCTGGGCCAGCGTCTTAACTGCCAGGCCCCCTGTTGGCAAAGCTTTGTCCAGGTGTTCTGTTCTGCCACTTACTGGCCCTGGCTTCATTCCCCCTGGGCAAGGAGCCATCCTTCTGGCCAGTGTTGCTCCTCTCTGACCCAGTAGGATTTGTGTTGCGTCCCCTGGCACATGCCGTGGGCTCGGCACAGATGGACAAAGGCTGATCCTCAGGACGAGTGCGGTGGAACCATCTCCCTCCCCGGGTCAGATGCCAGTTTGCCTGGGCAGCATGCCGGAGCACAGAGGTGCAGGCATGTGTGCGTTTCCGTGTGTTGTTGTGCTCGTGTCTTTTCCGTGCATCTGTTAGGGACGGTTGCTGTGTGCTTGTGTGGCGTTTTGCAACCAATTCTGTTCTAAAAACACACTGTGTAAGTGATATTGCCAAAAACCCATTTTTTTCATATTTAAATAAAATTCCTGCTAAATATGTATGACTTCTTCACTGAAAATAAAAGATGGCCTGTAATTTTTGCTCTCGCGATCCCCGCAACGTGTCCATATTTTCCGCACTCACTTGTAGAGAGAGCTGTTCCTGGGAGGCCTGACGGGGTTGTGGCAGTCGCTGTGGCCCTCTGGGATGAGTCCCTGGTGCCTGCGGAAGTTCTGAACGCCTTTGACCACAATGGCCACTCCATCTCGCACCCGTTTCCTCAGACTGGTGCGCCAGCGGTCTGTGATGACACTGATGAGGCCCACCGGGAAACTGTCCGGTGGTGGCACGTCCGGGTTGCCCACCACCAGACTGGGTACGATCCAGATGAATCCCGGGCCCAGCAGGCCCGCCTCGTCTGCCAGGCGGAACAGGTAGCGTGCCTCCTCATGCGAGCAGTATACCAGCAGCACCTGAGCATCGATCTGCTGCAGCAGTCGACGTGCCCGGATATCGCTGGCCCCTTCCGCCATGTCAAAGGTCAGCACGTCCTGCAGGTCCCACAGGAAGTAGCTGGTGTCCGTGAAGGAGTGGATATACTCCACGTAGGCCTCGTACCCTGGATAGAGGCTGGTGATCACCACAAAGCTGTCCCAGTTGTACTCCTCCATCACCTTGAACATGCAGTTGATCTGCTGATCAATTGATGATCCCAGCTGGAGGAAGTTTGAGCCATCACCCTAGAACAGGAGAGAACCACGTTGGCAACCGGAGCAGCCAGTATCTCACAGTTGATGACATTGCTGGTGAGTGACAGGAAATTTATGCATGGTAGCAAAATGGTGTTGAAGGTAAAATCTCAAGAGAGATGTTCTTGTCATACCTTTAAATGAGGAACTTAACCTGAACTACTTGAGTAAATACCGATCTTAACCAAAAATAGATTAAGCTGCATATGAACATCAACCAAGCAGCTGGGAAGTCTGCATGGAATGATTTGTGATAAACAAAACATACCACAAAAAATAATCACCAAACTCTTCATGCATTTGTTTATGTTTCTGTTATTCCACCCATCAAAATTCACTGTTTTACCCTTCTACCCCCTCCATTATACACTGCCTGGCCAAAAATAAAGTCACACACTAATATTTTGTTGGCCTGCCTTTAGCTTTGATGACGGCACACATTCGCCGTGGCATCGTTTCGATAAGCTTGTGCGATGTCACAACATTTATTTCCGTCCAGAGTTGCATTCATTTTTCGCCAAGATCTTGTATCGATGACGGGAGAGTCGGACCGCTGCGTAAAGTCTTCTCCGGCACATCCTAAAGATTCTCAGTGGGGTTAAGGTCTGGACTCTGGTGGCCGATCCATGTGTGAAAATGATGTCTCTCTCATGCTCCCTGAACCACTCTTTCACAATTTGGGCCCGATGAATCCTGACATTGTCACCTTGGAATATGAAGAAAAAATCCATCGATGGAAAAACCTGGTCATTCGGTATATTCAAGTAGTCAGCTGAGCTCATTTTTTGGGGACATAATGTTGCCGAACCTAGACCCGAGCAACTGAAGCAACCCACGTCATAACACTAAGTTAAATCCAGGTGGTGACTTTTTTTTTTTTTTGCCAGACAGTGTATTAATTCACCTGTGTCTTAAGCGGAGTTTATCTTTCTACATAGTGAACTAAACTGCACCTCATGTCATTTTCTGATGGATTCACTGTGCTTCTTAAATACCCCGGTTTCTAATTTCACTTAAAGCTGTTAAAAATAATAATATGAATAGTTTACCTCTCATCAGCAAGTGCTAAAGCTTTAAGAAACTCAAATGGATGTTTGCTTTTCTTGATGCACACAGTGTTATAGTCAACCCCCAGCTCCTTCATCCAGGTTTTTTTTTTTTTTTTTTGATGCAATGGCTGTGTGCATTGTTAGGCTGCCGGCTGAAGCTGAAAGCAAGCTTGCACTACAGCCCACAAGACCGATTTAATGCAATTTTACCTCCGTTTAGTGCCATTCCGTCACAAAACACTCTGAGCTGACGTGAATCTTTTGTGATGATCCTACGAGCTTGGCGCTGGCCCGAATGCTTCTCAGTTCCTTGCTGGCCTCACACGGTGGCATTATAGTAAATAAAGCTGAATGTGCGTACAGATTACAGGTCACCTCCCAGAAGGGGGACTGTTGCCGTGGCCTTGGGCGAGCTGCGCATTGCCCTGTGTCCACAGACACACAAATGCGGATGTTGGACGAATATTCTGGGTTTTTAGCCATCGTTGCTGCTCTGCCTGCTATCTATTCCACCTCTGCACAGGAAATAAATCAAGACACAGTTCCAGGAAGTCAGCCAAAAATGTGACACGCGGTATGAACGTTTTACTGCCAGCGTAACAGTTAGCTAGTTGTTGAGCTGTGATTTAGACGGATGGTAACTGCACGCTAACTGCTGTCTGTGAAACAAGCAGTGTCTGTACACGCGGCGGTAATTTCACATCATGGTGCAAGCTTTCACTGCAAAGTGCTTGCTCCAGAGGTCCGAGGGCTGCGGCGAGTGATGGGGATCTTTCTTTTGACAGGTATGTTCGAGGTGGAGCGGTGTGCCGAAATGCATCGGCCCCCCGTAAAGCGATGACCTGCTTTTGTTTTTGCCCCGAAATGTAGGCCAGCGCTTTGAAGGAGACAAACTGCCAGGTGTGCAAAAGGCCCGCTGTAATAGCGTGTTAAGATTGCTGATCATTAATTTTGCCGGAATCGGACCGTTTTGAACCTCATCTGCCAAGAACATGCTGGTTTGCGCCACCCTTGGACAAAAGTCAAGCACCCCGAGATTGTATTAGCACCGCGACCTTTCTTTCCTTGTGTTGTTTCAGGCTGATTCACAGCTGTCCTTCAGACATCTGCAGTGAATGGTAAATGGGCTTGGCTCAAAAGAATGACCCCACAGAACCAGGCTTTCAGGGAAGATTGCGCCGCGCTGCTTCGGAAATCAACCTCAGCAAAGTGCGTGGTGCTCAGTCGGAAGGACACGATCGAAATGTTCGGTCCCTACTCTTCTAGCGGTGAAAAGTCACTCGGCTGTGTGCCTCCTCATTTTCACAGGGATGTGGAAGACGAAAGCCGGCTGAAAATGACCTGCAACAGCAGCATCTTATGCAGGTAAGTCACGGACCCACCTGAGGAGATGCCATAAATCTATTTATTTTCTCGCCCCTCTCTCTGTCCACACCAAATTGGTCACAGTTATTACCTTATTTTTATGTATGCTGCTTTTTCCATTTGTGGGTGTGTGTGTGTGTTGCCAGCATTAAGAAGTCTGTATTTGTTTTGTGGTATACAGTAGGATGGGGGGGCAAACACGTGACAGACATACTGCAGGGTCCAACAGAAAGCACCATGGAAAGAGGCACTGCTAATGCTACGCAGTTTCCGAGCTACTCGAAGAAAAGAAATGAAATGAAGTAGCTAGGGAGTGGGAGAAAATCCATGTCAGTAGCGCAGGTTTGACAGCAGGTGGAGCAACTGTTAAGGTCTTGTGGTCAGGTTAACAGGGGAGGAATAATTGTTTTGCCCTTCAGCAAGATGACTGGATTTCTTCAGTAAAGCATCAAGCAGTATAATAATACTGTAAGCCTCCATAAGGCAAATAAATCCCCTTGAATTAATGATCTTGTCCGTCCTTTCTAGCTGTCGAATTACGTAAAACCCAGTGTGTCAGCTGTCCATTTCTGGCTGTGTCTTATGGGGATTGTGGCAGAACTGGAGGGAACAATGTGCACGATTAGCTGGGAAACATTTTGCGGCAGATGTTGGAAATCTCAGCTCTCATTGTCTCATTTGGGGTATATGGGGGGGGGGGGGTGAATACGGAGGTCCTGCTGGTCTGAATGGTGCGGCAAATGATATTATTGCCTTGGACTGGATTTTTTGTTAAAAAAATGTGCGATGTGCAATGGCTCCCTCACAGGTTTGGAAGTGTAGCTGAACAAAGCAGCGTCCGGGCTGGAAACTGACAGCCGTCACTAGGAGTCGATGGGGAAGCAGAACAAGTAAAGTGCGGATACTGGTATACATTTCAGAAAAGATTAGAGGCATTTATGTCCTACTAATCCGTACAAAGTCACAGTGGTCTCGCTAGGTGCCCTCCGTATGTTACGGAAAGAAATAAAAATGTATGTATTGTTAAATTCTCCATCTTGGTTACAATCATTTGGACTGTGGTTTTATTACATTTTTTTCCCTTTAAAAATGGAAGAATGCATGAGTACCGAATGGCCCGCATCTAAGCAGGAGCAACATTAGCAGCTAAACACGTGCTTTGAATCGGCATGAACTAGGGTCAGGTTGCTTTTAAGGACTCCATCTTTCACTGCCAGGCAACGCCTGTACGTGTAGTGCTGTGCTGCTACAGGGCAAGGACAAACGCTGACTGCTGATGGTGCTGGAGATGAACCATAATTGCTGTACATCTGCCCACAGTGAAGCAGCGGGAAATCTAAACATCACCTTGTCCACCTTTTGAAATTGGTGGTGGCTTGGAGAGAAAGCCAAGCGTGGATGCAGATGGAAGCGCTTTCTGGGGGGGAAAGCGCTCCTATGCAGGAGTCAGGCCTAAGCTGGAGATGAAATGTAGGGCTTTGCTGGGCTGTCGGCTTGGTCAGAACTCAGTTGTTGATGTGACGGCCAAGAAAAACGGACCTTCTGCCAGGACTGATGGACGGGATCTGGTGGTGTGTGCATTCCTTAAGAGTAATGTTGCTAAACGGTGCCAAGCATCATGCCGGTTCGACTTTCTTACGCACGCTTCAACCACTCCAGCCCCGGCAACCTGACACACAGCATCTCTTTCAGGCTTCACTGCTTCGAAGCGGAGTGCGAATCATGAGCTCGTATTACGTCTTTGCCCTCAGTCGCCGAGCATCAGACACTGGAGACTGACGTGGCACAGTTCAATTTTTAATGAGGATTTCTTAGCTTTAACCGGCAAAGATAATCGGAGGATTTCCACGGTTTATCTGGAACCGATTTCTCGTAGGCCATCGATACGCATTGAGGCTTATTTTTTCTTTTTTTTTTAAGATTAGAAAGTGGAACATGCGACATGACGGCTGTGTCCGAGTGACACAGGTTGACACGGTTTATTACAGGCTGTCAGCTGTTCTACTGAGATGTAATAAGTATTTTTTTCTGTGGTTTGTTTATGTTTGCTTGTCTTTACCATGTTAAAAAAAAAAAAAGAAAAATTCATATTTTGTTACTTCATATTGGATTTGTGTCGATAACTTATCTATAAGCCTCACAAAATGAGGTTAAAAGCAGATCCAGTAATAAAATAATGCTATTCATTGCCTATTCTTAGTAGGGAGGTGTCACTGCCTTCTGCATGTAGTGTTCATCTGTATGACAGACACAGAAAATATGGTGGATAAAGGTGCAAAGATATGCATGTACTGCTCACATCTGCACATACACATATGCATATGTGTGTCACGAGCCCCTGAGCACCTCTGAAAGGTGAGGAGTCAAGCAGATCCGCCTGGGACTGGGTGGCAGAGACAGCAGCCGGGCCACTTTTGGAAGGCCTTCGGGCTGCTTTTCTTTTAGCAGAAAACTAGGTCTGCGTTAGGTCCCCCGTGAGCAGATGTGGCCGACACACCACGTCGTACCACAGCTCACTGCACCGTGTGTGTCTCAGTCGCATGCTCAGCCAGACAGTCTGGAAAGGAAGGAAAAACAAACACACACACACACACACACACACACACACACACACACACACACTTCAGAACAGAGACTGTCGAAAGCTGGACTCAACAGTCCAGCCAGTCTACGGAGGGGGGGGGCGGCGATAAATCACTGCTGCTGTGTGCCGCCCCTGGCTGTGTCCGCAATTGGATGTCTGCACGCATTCTCATAAAGGTTTTCTTCTTCATACACAGCCATTTGTTTGTCTTGCATTCACGTGTGTACGTGTGTATGTACTGCACATAACATAATAAATCTTTTTTATTTGTTTTTTTCATTTCCTGTTCTCATCCAGGCACTGCTGTAGGGCACATCCTCTCTTCCTGCCCAAGTCGGTGAACCTGCCCCCATCTCAGCAACGCTGGAGCGCAGGTAATGGAGCTGAAGGCACCTGGCCCTAAATATTTTACCGCTGCTTCACACCTGCACAGAAATGTGGATCCCACCATGATGCAGGTTGTCAGGCCTCAATATGCTGAGGGTCACTTTTATGGCCGCTATTGTTAAAAAGCGTTAGCATCATCGCACTATCGGCGTGGTTCATTTGTCGGCCGCTCAAGTGGCGCATGTGTTATTGGAGCTGACACTGGAGTGGCGTAGATGAGGAGGAGCCGCCGCAGCGACGGGTCAAACCGCTGCTAAGAGATCCCTGGGCAATCTGGGTGCTTGGTGGCGCAGAACCAGCACTCACTTCACCACAGAATGCGTCCGTCTGCTGTGAGCGATGTCTCACCGAGAGGATTTTTGGGTTGCTTGAGATCAAATTACCTTTGCAAGGTCTTTGCTACCTGTAGGGGAGGCCGAGGCGGATTTCAAAGCCGTGTGGATATAAATAAAGTCTCATATGACGATGACGGCTTGGTGGGCAATTTTAGGTCAGAGACCAATAGGAACACTCGATACCCTCAGTTCACTCCTTCGCTGCTGCGTTCAACCAGCGAGGACATAAATCCGTCAACAGATGACAAATCACGGCGTCAGACTTTGGTTTACAAGAATTTAAACTAACGGCTGACAGAGCTCAAATCGTACAGACATTTAAAAATGTTTTTAAAAAAATGTTTCAAATCTTTTTCATCTCCGCAGATGCACCTGCACGTCCAGAGTAAACGCACTAATGGAACTCCCGTCACCCTCGGTGCTCTTTTTAATCGCTGATAAATAACCCGGGTGCCTGCTATTGCGTTCGTACGTGCGGTTGGCCTGAGAGCAAAGTGAAAGCCATTTAAACAGACAAATGTGTTTACTACCTTCATGCTACTGCTCAGCAGAACAAAGAAACTACCGGAATACTCAGTAGCTGTGCTGTCCGGTCCTCCTTGAAGTCAGAGCAACGGTTGCTAAGTTTAGCGAATCAAATTGTTCCTCGGCAGATGCTTTTGCATTGTGGATGGGCAGCTTTTACCATGCTGGGCACTTTCTAAGGTTGACTGAATTTGATATGAGTTTATACTCCCCGGCTAAAAAAAAGTCACCACCTGGATTGAACTTAGTGTTATGATCTGGGGTTGCTTCAATTGCTCAGGTCTAGGTTCAGCAACGTCACATGGCCAAAAAATGAGGTGAGCTGACTACCTGAATATACTGAATGACCAGGTTTTTCCACCAATGGATTATTTCTTCATATTTCAAGAAGACAATACCAGGATTCATCGGGCTCAAATTGTGAAAGAGTGCTTCGGGGAGCATGAGAGAGACATCATTTTCACACATGGATCGGCCACCAGAGTCCAGACCTTAACCCTACTGAGAATCTTTAGGATGTGCCGGAGAAGACTTTACGCAGTGGTCCGACTCTCCCGTCATCGATACAAGATCTTGGCGAAAAATGAATGCAACTCTAGATGGAAATAAATGTTGGGACATCGCACAAGCTTATTGAAATGATGCCACAGCGAATGTGTGCCGTCATCAAAGCTAAAGGCAGACCAACAAAATACTAGAGTGTGTGACTTCTTTCTTGGCCGAGCAGTGTATATGACCAGTCTGTGATGTCACAACGTCTGGGTGTTTTCGCACTGACCTTGTACGGCAGCACGACCGCTGAACCTCCACTGATGCCCACAATGGGCACGGCCGTCTGGGTCGAGATGAAGTCCAGGATTTGGGCCACAGCCTCAGAGCCCACGTTGTCCTCAAACACCACGCCCTGCACGCGGTTGGCTGCCAGGGCATCGCAGATGCGGGTGAGCAGAGCACGTGGGTTGGTGTCGTTCACCAGCACCGTGATGGGGTTCACCTCCAAGGGCAAGTCCAGGAAGTTCTCGCGGCTCAGCCTCCCTTTGATCTCCGTCTGGTAGGAGGAGCCGCTGAACACCACCGCCACGTTAACCGGCAGGACGGGCGGACCGAACGGGCGGCCCAGGCAGCAGGGGGCACCGTAGAACAACAGCAGTGGCAGCAGCCAAAGACAGGCGCTCAGTCGACCTGGAGGAACGCCCATCTCAGCCGCCTACTGCCTGCAAGGCGTTCAAGAGAAAGGAATGAGAATATTACACTTCCAGAAATGCCATAATGGTGCTTTAACCCCCTCAACCAGCAGGCTTCCATTTCTTCAGACCTTTTGATTTCCATGCATCTGATTATTGACCCTTTGCTTCGGCTCCTGCAGCTCCGCGTGTGAAATGGCGCTTAGGGCCATTGGCGGCGGGGCCGCCGATCAGCTAGGGTTAGGGTTTTCAGCAGGTTTCCACGTGCGGCCCTGTGGCCGACAGGTTGCTGGACTGCCTGGGAACCAGCTGCGCTCCAGCCATCTTTAATTCTTTATGCTGCCAGATGGCAGGCGCTGGGTAAAACTCTTTTCCTTTTTTTAGCAAACAGAGAACAAGGGGATTTGCGATTCCGCACACCCCTGCTTTTTACGTCCCAGTGCTCATGGTGACGGCTCCACATCCCGGTTCATTCTGAAAATGAACGGCATGTGGCGCTTTTATTTAATCATAATCGACTACTTGGCTAACCTGTCAGGCAGTTAACCCAGTATTTGGGCATAATTCATTCTTGGCCTTGAAATTTCTTATCAACCAGGAAGCCCATAGGCTGAAATTTGGTTGCTTAGAGTAAAAATGGGGTAAAACTACTGTTTCATGCAGAGATACGGTATGCAACATGGTAAACAGGTGTAATAGGAAGTGCTTTGAAACACCTTGCTGGAGTTTGACATATTTTAGCCATGGGTGGTAGTAGAGTTATCATGAAAGAGGTTTTTTTGAATTATAACAAAAAATGTGTCCATTCATTTAATTTCTGCCATCCTTTGCCACAAAGAAAAGAAATGCATCAGACAAGCAAAAGTGCACCAACACCTTGATCTGCAGTTGATCTGCTTTTAAGGTCTGTAAGAGGTCATGAACACAGAATTTTTTTATAAATGGGTCTTGAAAACTGCACATGTGCAACATTGTAGATTAGCTACATCTTTAATAATAGTAAATGAACTGGGAATATTGTGCATTTTATGGATAACAAATACAAAATTGCAAAAAAAGTTGAAAAATGCAGGAAATTATTACTTGGGTTAAATTGTTAAAAGGGCTAAAAAACAGTCGCACAGTCCCGCTCAACTCTCACCGCAGCCTGTTGTTGTGCTCAACCGCGCCAGGTTGTGCCACAGCCCCCCCAAAGAGCCGACTGAAACCACCAAGGTGAAGGAGCAAACCGCCCAGAAAGGCTCTGTAATAAAGCTGTTTCTCTGAGAAGATGTAAGCAGCAAAACTGTACAGAACCGCGGTTCCCTGGACGCTCGCATCGCTTCAGCACCACAGAGTTGTTCTCGACGGCACTGTGGACGCAAGCGGGGAGAATCCCCGAGGTCTGCTGATCATAACTACAGATAGAATGACGATGAAGACGTAACTAAAAAACACCGGCATATTAAACACAAACAAAACCTGATTTATTAGATATACTTGAGGAGTTCCTACACTCCTAAGGGAGATTAATTCAACACCACTACATGCGGCATCAATGCCAGGTGATCGACCTGCGATTCCCAGATATGTGACGGATTACCATAGTACAAATTGCAGTAGAATTCGGAATAACCCATTAGCTTATTGGTTGAAAGAAATCATTTGGTGTTTATGGCCTCCGTTTTTTCCCATAGGCGAAGCAAATTGATTCTGGCTGTTGTGGGTCCAGATCAGGCCTGTGCTCACATCCGAGAATGAACATCAAAGTGGCAATATTTTTTTTTCAACATTTATGCCCACTTTTGACATTATATTGCTTAAACATGATTTCCTCACTAAAGGTGTTCATGCAAGACTGCCAAACATTCGCAGGAGAGCAATTCCTCCCTTTCAGAATAATGTATGAAACGTGAAGGTCACCAGAAAAATCTGTTTTGTCCTTCACAAATGAAGTTTGAAAGATGAAGGTCAAAATCTTTTATATTTTCACACGAGATGCTAAAATAAATCCATGACACCCTGAAGGAGAATGAAACAATTTTATAGCGACCCCACAAAATGTTTTTCCTCTTTAAGTTTTGTGTATAAAGCGAATGAGATGGAAGCGATTTTTCAACGCTGTTTAACTGCACTGTGGCCGACTTTTGAGGTGGTTTTGTGTGTGTGTGGGGGGGGGGGGGGGATGATGTTGCAATCCAATATATATCTTTAAGCACCAAAATGGTGTTGTTTTGAAGGTTTTCTCCCAGGCAGCTCTAGGCGGTGACTTTCTATGGAAGCTGCATATTCTGTTTATCCCTTAGAGTCACAGCTTATGCGCTCAGCTAGGCCAGACCAGCTCAAAACCAGGTCCGTCCCCTGTCTGCTGCTGAAAACAGCCGGGCGCTCTCCCTCCAGGGCCGCCAAGACTTAGCGCCGATGTGCTCCACAAAACGTTTAAAACCTGCCTCTAATAAAGAAAGAGGCAGAAAAGGGGGGGAGAAAAAAAAACTTTTCACAGAGAGTGTGCGAAAACTTGCCGGCCGCCCTGTCCTTCAAATCCACGTCCCATTTCGTCTCTGGAAACTGTTTACCGCAGCTAATCTGGCTGTTACCGAAGAACAGTATTTAACACCATCTAGTGGGTGAGCGGGTGAAGCTGGAGAAAGGCGACCGCTTCACCGCTTTGCGACCATGCGCAACTCAAGGACTCAAGTTCCGGTCCTATGGGAGATGTCAGCGAATCACTTTGCTTTGCTAAGTGTCCTAGGAGTTGACCCCCCCTCCCCCGACTTCCACACAATGGAAATTTGTTTGACTATAATTGTTATTTATAGGCTTTTCCACTTGAATCCAAGGCCGGACAGTTCAGCACAATAAAAGGAGATTTTTTTTTTTAAGGAATGATGGTAGGTCTTCCCTTAGTTGGTCATTTTGTAAGCAGCGCATCCATCGGTATGGAGACATTCCTGGGGTTTACGCCAGGCGCGCAGTGGAGCCGGGGATCTGTGCCGTAATCCTGCTGTCGTTGCTCATAAGGTTACGGCGTGCGGATGCGTGAGGACCTTCGGCCGAGCTTTTCCCAGCCTCAAAAGCAAACCCAGGCACAGCTGCCAATAAGTCAGTCCCACAAACCATTAGCAGATAACATTAGCATTCTCCTGCTTCTGCACTGAAACTCTGAATGCGTGGCGGGACGGTGGAGGAGAACGGGTGGGGGTGATAAATGGTACAGGCTCAATGGCTCGCAGTTAATCCAGCACGTCTCAAGGACTCTTCGCCGATGCCAATTCAAACGGCTCCTTCGGCTCTTGTGGCCACGTTTCCCATGCGTTGCCCCACATTTTCTGAATGTTAATACAAAAAGGGCGCCGAGCGTCCTTTCGAAGACCTAACTGAATGGGTTGTGCAGAAGCACCTTAGACGCGCATTGAAATAAGCAGCAAACCGTAACGCAGAGCTGTTTATTCAAATCAGTCTGAGCGCGGAAATTTCGGCGTTGTGTTCTCAGAGCAGGTTGGACGGTGGCCTTTGCTTTGCTCGCTCTCTCCGCCATCTGTTAGTGTCCATCGTTCTGCAGCCCGTCTGCAAGCTGCCAGGTTATTAGCTCTTATCTGATGGAAGACCGTATCTGTTCACCAAGGCAAGAGAGGCTAAAACTTGCTCGTATGCTGAAATTTTTCCATCTTTCTCCCTTCTTCCATTCGACGGCACCGAAAGCTTCCGCGGCTGCCCAGGTCATGTAGTGAAAATAAAAATTCTGATCGTTCGAGAACACAAAAGTTTGCCTTTGGTTCACGTTAGATGAACTTTTGTTCTGCCCCTCGGACCCTCTGCTACTTCACACCGTAGCTCAACAAAGGTTGTGGGTTTGCGGCCCAGGTGATCGCTCAAGTTCTTCGTGACCTTGGGCCATATCACTTCAGCTAAAAATTCCATAGTTTAATTGTCAGAAACTGGACGTCACGTAAGCTGCTTTGCAGAAAAGCATCTGCGAGCCAACTTAATGGTGGCAAATTCACAGCGGTGATGGACCGATGTGACCGGCTGTCTTATCACTCGGCTGCCGTTGTGTCCTAGCCCACATTTTCCCTCACCGAGGATATCTCCAAGATCAGCTGGTGCTGATTTATTTCCTGTTCCCTGGATCCCGTCAGCCAGATCACATCAAACTGATATGCTTAATGATATTACGGTTGTTCGCAAAGGACGGCAATCCGTTTCTATTCCCTGTTCAACAACATGGACGTATTTCAGACATGGCAGCATGTCAGGCGGACGTGGCCAATTGACTGAGCCGCCGCACAACGAACACTCGGCTCGGTATACCCGGAGAGAGAGAGAGATCTTGTCTGCGCGTATGCTTTTCTGGTTCAGTCCAGCCTGGGTGCATGTGCTGCCCGGACAGCTGGCCTGATAGTGAAAGCTGCTGGAAGCTCGGAGATCTGAAGCTGCTGTGAATTTTACGGTGAAATTCAATCGGTGTGAAAGTGAGCACGGATGATAGACCTGCTCAGCTGATACCGATGAAGCCGCTTTTTAAGAATCCATGTGCTTGCGGTCTCATGTGTCCAGATTGGGTATTTTGTGACAAAAATTCATCCTTTTCTTTTGCACTCAGCCGCCCACTTGACCTCTTACAGTGCAAATGAGCAGCTTATTACCAATTTCTTGCAGAATCTCTCCAATACACAGCTGTTTTGCACATGACTTGAGTACTCGAACGTGCTGATTTATGCTTTGTTGAAAACAGGCACAGAATGTGCTGAGGAACCTGTGGGAAAGACAGCGAAACGTTTCATTTCTCGCTGTCGTGTGACTGTACGCAGGGATGCGCTGACGTAAGGGCCACGTGGGCCCAGTCAGTTGCAGGGCCGCTCTTTCTGCGAATGGAAGCGGTTACATCTGTACACACTTGTAACTGACAGTAGTTTAGTGTTTTATACTTCAGGTCTCAGCCTTCATTTAAATGCCGTTGTGGTAGTGGTGGTGGTGGTGGTGGTGGGGGGGGGGGGTCTTAGCGTGGCGTGACTGGCGAATACCAATGCGGAAGCATCATAAGGAGATGGGCAAGAACTGCGGGAGAGGACGACAGCCTCCTCAGTCGCATGCATGCAGTCATTCGTGACTGAAATACATGCAAACACGTGTGGTCGAGTGCAGCACGCAAACACATGTGGGCTGTGATGAAACGTGTTTGGGCACAAAGCTCACGCAAAAGCGCAGATACAGGATATAGACGCAGATCCAACTCCATCAGACAAACCCCGGGGAGTGCAGGGAGAGAACTGTTGTGAGTTTGGAACCCTGACTGCTTCCTGAATAATTTAGCTTTGTTGTAATGACTGCGATTTGCATTCTTTGCCTTTACCTCTCCACTTCCTGCAGTAAACGCTTGCGCAGGTATGGGCCCACATGTGAGCATCCTATGTTGGCATTTAAATAATTTTTTGCGGACCAGCATCACCCCCACTGCCGGTCTCACGCCTCGGTTTGGTGCAGGTGAACGAAGGGCTGACGCACCGCGGTAGGACGGGATGCTGGTATCTGAAATCTAAACGTTGATAGCGTTGTGTGCTGAGGAGCCCCTCACGCCGAGCGCAGTCTCTAGAGGTCATCACCAATGACAGAGGACACGGGTCCTAAGCAAACATCCTGGACGTTCGCCAAGCTGGACACAGCAGTGTCATCACACGGTATCCACAAGGACAGTGTCATTATCAGAACCCACATCTATACGGAGAACTCCAGCTCCAGTTGGGCTCTAACCCCTCCACCACCACCTCTCTTTTTATTGCACTCTTCATTTTCAAAGCTCATTTCAAAGCAACTTCTCAGCTCCCCGCTATCGCTCTTCCCCTCTACTTATTTCGGGATCACTTTTAAACCAGAACGGATAATTGTGCCCCAAACCGCCCAGTATAATCACTGTTTATGACACGTTTCGATATTTAAATTTGATTCAGATGCGTCGCCGTGGCGCACGCATGACGCACCGCTGTGCCGCCGACTGAAACTGCGTACGCACATCCCTCTGACGGCAACGCACACGCACTCGCACGCCGATAGCGCGGCTGTTTTTCGCACTGGCCTGCCACCGGCCACCCTGAACCCTCAGCCGATCTGGCTCCGAGGAGCGCTCAGGCAATTTTGTGAGCAGGAGATTAAAACAGCATCTGTTTGAAAAGGAAATAAAAAAAAAACAACTCTGAGTGTTTACTGATTTTTCTCAATCCCTCTCACCACCCATTCGCCTCTCAGCTGGCCTTTGTGAGCCTCCAGCTCGCATTCTGACAGAAACAGATGGTTTTGTCAAAGGGAGCCGGTACCATAGCAGTTAGAAGCCTTTGCGCTTGGAGGTTCTGGGTTCAAATCCCAGCTCCTGCTATGGTACCCTTGTGTAAGGTACTCACACTAAATTGTTCCAGCGAAGATACCTTGCTGCGTATTCGAGTAAATAACTAAACATTTTAAGCGCTTTGCAGGAGAACACCGGCAATGGGTGAAACCATGCTCTGCAGACTTTGGGCCAAGTAATAAATGGAGTAAAGGTTAAAGCCTGAAGGACAGGGGAGGAAGAAATAAACGGTGTTACTTTTATTTCTCTTCGGTCTGCTCTAGGGTTGGGTTTGGTGCGGCTCGGTGTGCGATGGCGGGCCGTGAGCCAGCCTACCCCGGACCAGCGCATCTGTTCCCTTGCCACAGAGCCTCGTGCCCCCACTGAGCAGGACGTCACGCTCCTTAACTCCTTCCGGACCGTCACGCTGCTGCCTCTTCCCTCCTCCTTCTCCTGGATGGTGCACACCTCCTTTCGCAATACTCGGCAGACCCTTCATAAACCTACGCCGATCGATTTCAAGACCCGCCAGGATGATATATCCTTATCCATCAATCAGTCCGGCTCTATTAAGGATGGTGTGGCTTTACAGCAATTTTTCAAAGACAATCAAAATATGGAACATGAAAGGAAAAAAATGATCTAATATGGGCAGGTTTAACTCCTGGGTACTGCTAAGGAGCTGATGATGCCCTCAGTCCGTCTACTCGGCATACCGTAGGGAACCGGGAAAAAAGAGTGAGCACTTACCAAGGTGCATCACCTTAGATGTGGAGTTTGGCGAAGGAGTTTAATTCAGAGTAACGTAGATTGATTTCAGCTCCAGATGCTGTTTTAGGAGCATTTTGGAGCAGATTACACCGATAAGAAATCTGATGTTGACTCACAGGAGCAACCAGCCCAACCAGGCCAACCAGCAACCAGCCCATCAATCTAGACCCAGTCGGGCGCAGAAACACCTCTGCCGGTAACTTATGGCAGTCTCTTATTTCTGTGTCATCATCGATGGTGTCTGAATTGTAAAAATGTCTGTTTGAAGCACCCTTATTTCCCTTTTTGAAGCACAAAGGGCCTGCACGTGGCGTAGTGGTGGGAAGGATTATAAGCTCTCCCCATTGGAATTTTAATTGTACTCAGTTGTTTCAGTAAAAATCAGTTGTCAATGTGGGTGGTTTTGTAGGTTTGCTCTCAAGGTACAGGAAAGCAAAAGCAAAGATGCACAAATGCAAAAAGCGACCACCTGATATGTTTTTGGCAATAATGACCAAATGATTGTACTGGTGTGACTTGCGTTTGCTCGTATAGCTGCTGTTTAAATAAATGCCACTTTTTACCCTAAAACTGTGGGCAAAAAACTTTCCAAACGAAATCACAGAACCATCTATAACAAAGTAGTGAAATCTGTTGAGCCAGATCATATCATGAAAAATCATTCCCCTGTGTCCTGGAAAAAAAAGCATTTTAAGACTAACTGCGGGGAAAAATGAAGAAATGTAAAATCACATGAGTGTGGCCCCGCCATCTGAAGTACCAGCACGGTGCACTAGGGTTGCACAGAGAGACCATCCCACAGTGAACTGAGATCTTTCTGAGGGTCTCGAACCGAACACCTATCGCTCTCCCCTTAACAAGACCACAGCATCACAGCCAAGAGCTGAAGGCCACCCAGAACTTCCAGCATTTGCTGTATCTATGTGCAGGTTTCCAGAGAGCAGTGACACTTATGGCCCCCAGCTGCTGTCCCACGGTCACTAACAACAGTGGTGGGTGTGGAATTGTGTGCTGGAGAGGAGACGGAGGAAGAGGAGAGGATGGCGGTGGGGGTGCTGCAGGAGACGGTACTGAGAGCAGTTTGTTACCTGTTCTGGCAATCCACACCCGGCCCTTGCTCTGGACCACACATTCCTCGATCGTGGCTTCTAGCTTCCTCTTTTTTTCTGTCTCCCCCTCACACACTTTTCTCCCCTGCCTCCCCTCTTCCTTTCCTCTTGGCACTTGTTTGAATCTATTTCAGTATTGGCAGAGGATTGCGGAGTGATGGCGGCATGGTCTCCGGCACTTTGGCAGAAGGTCACGTTATCGCTCGCTGGGGGGCGGGGTGGGGGGGGGTGGGAGGAGTGAATGGTTTGAGATGGAGGTAGTGGAACGGATGGATGACGGGTGAGAGCACACACAGGGTTGCGGGGGGGGCAGTTAAGTGTGTCGTGTCCACAGATTCCCTGAGGACGTCAAACCCGACAAGCGACCTGCAAACTGGAGCAAAGATCTGCCTGCGTGTGAGTGAGTGGACACCTGGACCTCCAGCTGGACTGTGTGAAACAGGCAGACAGGAGGTGTGTGTGTGTGTGTGTGTGTGTGTGTGTGTGTGTGTGTGTGTGTGTATGTGTGTGTGTGTGTGAGATAAATGAATCTAATGCTATGTTTGTGGATTGTTACAGGACAATATGAGGAGAGACGTGTGCGTCGGTGCCGTTTTGTGCCCTAGTGTGCATCCCCATGTGTTTGCGTTGCCGTAGGAATGCTGATTGCTGCCGTGTCCATGCGAATCCTTTACGTCCAATGAAAAGCGCAGTCCCTAAGCCCCTTGCAGTCACATGCAGAAACGCCACAGTGGAAGTAATGCTAAAGGTGCGAAGTTTGAGCAAAAAAAAAGGTAGGAGGAGGATAAGAGGAAGGGAAGGTGAGGCAATGGGTGGTAATGAAGGAAAGTCTATCCCGCTGCCGCTCCGGACTCCTCTGCTCTATTACCTCGCTGTCCGGCTCTCACAGTCAAAGTGTTCCCTATACTCCATGAGGCAGCTTCAGATCCGGGAAGCCTGCGGGGCAAAGTTCTCCTCCAGCGACCTGGGTCCTGCAGCTCCAGTTTGGGATGAGTGCAGCTCACAGCCCTCCATGAACCCAGCCTCCGCGTGAGGTCCGGAGGCCAGAGACGTGAGGCGACACGGCACAACGCTGGTCAGGCGCCTGCACAGATGGTCCAGGCAGCAGAGGACAGCAGACCAGTTGCTAATCTGTGTCCTCACAGGTTGTTGCAAGGACTCCCAATTCTGTCCTTCTGGCCACCGCTGCGTGGCCTCTGCTCGCTGTGTCGAGTTGTAATCCCGACTCCTACTCACCCCGTGTCATAGAAGAGGCTTGTGAGCGCCGATCATTATGTTGTAAGGATTTATCCTGCGACTCGCCCTCCCTGCCTCTCTCGCTCCCTCTTTCTCTCTCTCTCTGTCTCTCTCCCCCCCTCCCTTCTCTTTCTCTCTTCCTTTCAGCACACTGAGTCAATGTGGTTCATCCCTCCCCATGTAAACATTCCCCTCTCTTTGCCCTTGACCATCTTTCTTTCTCTTTCTCCCTTCGTTGGGTTCTCAGGTTATGACTGTTGTGCTTCCCTTCTCGGGAAACTTCCAGACCTCTACAACGGACCTGTAGCTGGGGACTGTCCACGGGCCTTTAAGTTTCCGGAGGAATTTCTTCCCAAAGCAGCTGGCCCCGCCGCTATTGTTTGACCTTGCAACGGGATATGTTTGCCTACAAGTTGAATCCATCTCTGAGGTCTGGGTATAAGGCATAAGAATGATGTTCTTCTCAGGTATCTGAATCAAACAGCAACTTAAATTTCTCATTTCTTTTTTTCTTCTTACATAGCTGGAAGCTAACCGAAGCAATTCAAATGAAGCCATCGGCTGAACGGTCCAACCAAAGCTGCCCGTATAAGATCTCAACCTTTGATCACAAGTTCTTTTCAAGTAGGAGCCAGGGGATGAGAGGCAGCTTCCCCTTTGTCCATCATCATTGTGCTTCAAGCAGCCCGCATCTGCTACATCCTTCGGTTTTAGTCAAAAGCGATCTTCTTCATTTATTAAATAAGTATTGATAGCTGCACAACACAAAATTCTCCATCCTCGCGAAACGTGTAACTGGTCTCCGAGTCCCCCGTCATTCTGTCACAATTCTAATATTGATTAAAGAGCATGGACTCCATGAAACGGCTCGCTGACCTTGGGACGTGCGTGTGCAGCGGAATGCAAAGCACCAACAACACGCACCCAGAAGCACCCGGAAGTCCTTGTTTTAAATACTCTAAGGTGTAAACAATGGTTTGCTCCCAAGCGCAAGTTCACACTGAACTCCCTTGTGTGCTCACCATTAGGAATATGTCAGCGCCAGTTTTATTATTCTGTGACCACAGAGCGCAGAGATGGGCACTTTCTGTGATTTATGGTTTTTCTCCTGGTCTGCAGACCAGGCCTGGACTGATTCACAGTACTGACCCTGTTTAGTTTTGATAAAATCAAAGGCAATGCCCCCTGAAGTCCCAACCGACACCTCAACGCTGGTGCCGCGGGATCGATAAGGGATCCGTAGGTGAGGCCATAATAGTTTGTTGATCGGGGGTCATGGGGCATGGCAACTACAGCCATGTCTGCCCTAAGCCCGAGACACCGGGTCGTCTTATTTCCCTTCATCCCTGCGTTGGAATCGCATCTTCCCAGATGTGGTTAAGCAGACGCCATAGTGGAAAAGACAATGAACTTCGAAACCTTTCGATTGCAGCTTCACATCATAGCACCGCGTGACTTCCGTCCTTACCCTTTAAAAAACCAATTGTGTCGAATTGCTCCGGTAAAATGTCGTGCTGTGTAAACTTCCTCTCAAATTCGCGCTGCGTAATAAAAAAGGCAATTGCTTTGGGGAAGGGCGAGGAAATGTGTTAAACAAATAATTTATTACGTACGCAGTTAAGAGGGTTCGTGTGTTCATTTTGCATGATTCTGCCACTCCCGTGCAAATGTCCCCCTGGGTCTGGGAGGGACACTTTTTATAAACACCTTTTTGCTCTAAAACTGTTTCTGAGAAGGGGGCAGTTTTTCATTGTCCAGCAGCTCCCTCTCACCTGCCCGTCCCCGTGGCGTCTCGTGTCGCAGCAGCTACAGTCCATATGGACTTCCTGTCTGGAAGAAGCTCAGCGAAACCTGACGTCAGTGGCTGAGTTCGAAGCACATGCAGGAAGGCCGAGTGAATTCTGGCCACAGTGTTGCAGTGAGGCGAGATGCTGTATCAGGGAAGGTTCATTTCTTCCATTCCCACTTTCCCTGATGGTGTTCCTCAACCTTCCTCAATCCCAGAGATGGATGCGTACGCAGTTTTGTGCAACAGGTTGTGTGATGGTTAAGGAGCTGGCCTTCAGGGTTTAAAGCACACAGTAGGGATGTCGTACCCTTAGAAGACACACGTTCATATTTCTGTGAAGTCATCCACACATCTAAGTAGGTAAATGATGCAAAGTAAAAAAAAAAAAAAGGCAAAAAATTATTTGTAATGTTGGCAAATAACACAACATAAACTGAATATTTCTTTTACACCCAAATCTGATGCAAACCTATGCAGGTGCTAAGGACGCTGGCAGTAAGGCTCACGCTGTCCTCAGCAGATGATGCCTTTTAGCACGTCACCTGGGGAGGGAGTTGCTCTGCTGCCAGGGAGCAGGTGGAGCGGGAGGAGCGCGGCACTGTGCGCGGGAATCGGGAGCGGAGGAGGCACTGTGGGGTCTCTCTCCACGGTCAGGCCATGCCATCTCACACATTACACTACAGTGCCATAGTTGCTCAGCACACACGGCCTCACCGCGCTTCGCTTCTTTACATACATTAACATTCTTTACCGTGACATATATTTGACTGGGGGTCGACAGCAGTTTACCTCCTGTACAAAGGAAGTAGCATTTTGGGGTCTGATTATGAAAATCTCTCATTTTGGAGCATGTCCTGCCACCCCCCCCCCCCCCCAACGGTTATTAATAGCTGAGTTCATGTGACAGAAACCAAAAGAGGAAAAAATAAATAAATAAGTAAGGACAATCTTGGCCGTCGGCATCCACAAGGGAGTAGCTGGATATATCCAGACGTCTCTGAGTATTGACCACTGGTGGTTCACCTTACATCCTGAAACTTGCAACTCCCTTCCTGGGGAGCATCCTCCAGAGTGCTGATGCCGTCCCTTGTCCCTCACCGGGTAACCTGTGAACACAGCCCTAACTGTGAAGCCACCAGCTTCTTTGGAGACTGCAAGTGGAGCATTCTGCATTTTAAATAAGGCTGCAGAAAATATCTACCAAGATCCCCCCCCCCCCCCAGTCCCTGCACCGAAATGATCAGACATTCAAATCTCACTCATGGCAACTTCACTGCAGTCTACTTGTGCATTTAATGACCATGACATTGCTTTACTCAGGAGCATCTGGAGTGGAAGTTTAAGCATCTGGGGGTCAGTGGGTTTGGAAACCATTTTTTCTACCAGAGTAAAACCAGAACTACAGACCGTCCCCCTCCATAGTCAAGCAGACACAGCTGACCAGCAAGTGGCTCCCAGGTGGTTAAATGTGCAGATTGGGTTTGGTCACTTTCCAAAATCCTTAACAATGTTCTGAAACAAACCCAGTAGACCCACAAAAATCCAACCATTTTCCCCTGTCCGGTACAATGGCTGAATTATTAAAACTGTCAAAATATTTCCAGCCATGCTTGTTCTTCATGCAGGTTATTTAGTGTCACATTTGTTATTTTTGCCCCTGTGGAGAAAATGTTTAAATTTGCACATCAGAGAATTTCTCCTAAAACACAGGCTTTTCTTTTAAAAGGCAATGGAGAACATCGGGCACGTGGACACACCGGGCCACCCGCAAGCCCTAGATTGGCTGTTAGGACCCCAGGGCTGACAACGTGCTGGTCAGGAGTCAGCCCCATCTGCGGGGGTGAGGACTGTTGGAAGACTTTGACCCAGCAGGCGACGCACCTTCGGCTCTGCGGTTTGTACACCCTAAGGGGCGTTGGCCATCAATCCAGCAGCAACCCCGACCCACACAAACCAAATAAATGTTCACTGGGCTGATTTTGAATGCAGAAGGCACAACTTGCTCTGAGCATTCTCATTTGTGTCCAAAATGTGGTCCCGATCAAACAATTGCACGTTTTTGCTTGAGGGACCCTGCATCGCGATAGCAACAGAGTAAATTACACACACAGTACACAGCTTACACCGCCCATGGGATTTACACATCAACTGTTTTGGCAGCACAGCTGGATGTTTTACGTGTGCAAGGAGGCTGCAGCCAATCCCATGCTGGAATTTCGGAATATAACCACCTGGTCCCAGCTGCTCGTTTTTAACCAACAGGTCACTGGTTTTGGTATGGGTAACCTGTCTGAGCCTCTCAGCGATTTAGGTTTTATCAATTTGCCGTATAAGCGTGCGTACGGAGACTGGCAAAGTGGTTAGCGCGCTCAGAGCACCCGGGATAAAATTCCATTTTGTGCTGCAGTACCCTTGACTTGCACTTACACTGTGTTACTCTAGCAAAAATGACCTTGCTGTGTACAAAACCCTAAATATCTGTAAGCATCATAATGCTGTAAGTCATCGGGTATTTTGGTGCTGTAGTTTTTAATGGACCTAAAATATTCATAAAGAAACAACCTGGTGTTAAAAAATCAGAATTACCTGTCGTGGGAATATTTTTTTATTCTGTCCTTTGGTTCATATTTTAGTCTAAACAGTTGTGCAGATTTTTACCAATTTCATCATGGATAGGTATGGAGTCCATGTGGTACTGGAGCAGCCCAGTGAAAAAGTCGTGGTCAAGAGGTGATCTGTGCACCTTCTTGTAGCGCCTCTGAGAGATTGTTCATCAGCAGAAAGGGATTTTTGTGTCTGCCGTCACCCATGTGATCCAGGCCATTTACAGCAGTGCTCTTCATTATGACTGGTGTCGCACCGCCCCCTAGGGGACACTTACAGCAAGCGGGGTGGTCGCCTCTCCATTCAAGTGTCAGTATGGGGCTGAGAGGTTACGAGAAGAAATGCAAGGGGTTAAGGGAGATGTTCGGAGGGAAGACGGCCAGGGCGCATGTACAGTGGGGGTGTGTGTTTGAGAGGAGTCGAGGGAAACGAAGCAGAGCTATAGCCATGAAGACAGTCCGGCTCCTTTGATGAATACGTTCGTTCAAGTTGGCCCGCCGGGACGTGCTTGGTGCAGACTGAGGGACAGACAGCGGAGGAGAGCCACATCTCTTGGAACCCGCTGGGAGGCAGAAAAATGGATTCAGACAGGCACTGTGGCCCAAAGTAGCCATAAAGCTCGGAATTGAATTACACACGGGCTTCATTTCCCTCTCCTCCCCCTGGCTGTCCAGGCTCTGCTGTTACCATACAAAACCGCATCAGTGGTTCCCAGATAACAGGCTACGGTTATGGCAGAGATTGCACTAAAAAGTAAAAGAACTGATGGAAATTCGACTCTTATGAAAGTCAGATAGCGTAAACCCCAATTGGGAAAGTGGGCACGGTCTACTCTGACAGTTTTCAAAACAAAACAGACTGCCTTCTGTTTTTCTCCTTAAAGTAAATGAATTTTAGTTCTGCTATTAATAAATACTCCCTGTCCCGTGGTGGGATTGTGAATGGTTGGGTTTAAAAGGCCTAATCGTTGTCTCCTCTGGCCTCCTTGTCCAGCAGAGGCCCTGAGGAACAGACGGCCCCGGGCAAAACCGCGGGCCAAACTCAGCTACCCAGATGGCAGTGGGTGCCAGCTTCCCCTTGGCATGGGTGTGGGGGACGGGGACGGGGCCTCTGGGTGGGTATGATTCACACGCACAGATGTACAAACCGTCTATGCTATGTATACACACACTGGTTTCACACACCGTCTCTTTTTCCTATGGTGCTTTATTTATTGATTCTGATACTTCAGTCAGAGCAACAGCCTCCTTCCATTTTTCTGCCACTGTAATAGAATGAGTCTGTTCCAGTTGCAGTGAACTTTTCCGGAAGCAAGGTTTTAGGCATACAAATCTAGCAATGGTTTATTTGCACGATAAGGGGTCCCATCTGTTACGTCTTTAACGCCATTCACCTTAGTTTATGTTTTGAGTGAAGCACTTTTTGCCTTTACAAACATTTTTTCAGGTAATTTCATGTTTATTTTTGAATCAGTCTTTTTAAGCAAAAAGTTTCACCTGATTTTCCAGCAGACCAGCAGATAGCAGTTGTACAAAGCAAACACTCTCTTCCAGCTCTGGCCAGGGTTCTTTATTGTGCTTTCTTATTTAATTTGTGCCTTGAATGCTGCTTACAGGGACTCAGAACATGCAGGAGTGTGCACAAGGCATCCTGGCTCACCTGAAAGAAGGGCTGTTTGCCAGCTTAGTCTCCGTGAGCTGCCCATCAAGAGAGAGGGAAAGTCCACAGTTCCGTTTCCATCCAGAAAGAATTGTAAGCAGAGTTGTCTGGTTTGCTGACATTTACCATTACGTATATTCATTCGGCAAACACTTTTGTCCAAAGTGACAAATAACTCAGGGAAAAAAACTGTCTATTTGACCAACAGACAGATACAGACAAAATCAAGTCGATCCATCTAAATACTACAATTTTTGCCCTTTTAAGTTTGTAAATAGGGGAACCGCTACATAGATTTTAATAATGTGCATCATTTAATGTTCTACTTAATATTAAGAACCACTTGTCTAGTTTTAACATTTACATTAATCCTGCAAAGTTATTTTAATTTCTCTTTTGATGAATGTAAATGCCCATTTCTGCCAGTCGTACTGACCATAAGGCGCAGTTTGCATCACTCTGCGTTTAAGTGGCTGGTGGAGAGGGAAGGCTTGTGTGAAACAGCCCAGTGCGCTAAGAAGCAGTACTTTTTTTCCTTCCATTGCAGAGAAAAAGATCAATGCCGTCACCGTGCCCTTTCTGGGGATTCTGGGACTCAGTCCGAAGTCTGCTATGGCATTTCCTGCAGGCACCTGCGGTTGGTCCCGTGCATTCTTTTGCAGACTTCTGCAAAAACTTCCTCTTGACTTCACCTCCAAACATCAGCATCGCTTAATCTGAGATTTAATTAAAGGTGTGGGGGAGAGGGAGGTGTGTGCTTGCAGGAGAACACGGTGGCCCACCTCCGCCCCCATGCTGCCCTTTCATGGACCTCCAGTGCTCCTCCTTTAATTACAGCCTGATGGATGGGGAGGCACGTTGCCAGCAGCAAGCAGTCCGAAGCGCGGTGCGGTGACATTGACAATGCGGGACGCTTTTGTCGAACATCAGCAAACTTTCTCTTGTCTTCCCTCGCCCTGCCTTCCCCTCCACATCTCCTGGAAGACAAACAGAAAAGTCTAGGCTGAAACCGTGCCCAGGAGCTGTAATGTAAAGGTCTGGAAACAGCCAGTTGGCCGACCGAGCGACTTCCATCCGTAAAGACACGACTCCCTAGCTTCACGCTCGTGTCTTCTCGCAAACTGCCACGGTGTGCCACTCGAAGGAACCTTCTGTCAGTAAGAAAGGGCTCTCCTCGGCCCACGGTCTCCACAGTCATCATTTTGGCATCTGGTTCTTGAAAACAGATAAACGCCGGTGAATCTGGCTTCTGCAGGTTCAGCAGGTTTTGGAAAATGGCATCCGACCAATCCACTGTAGAGCTGCCACTGCTGTGCTATAGTTCTTGTGTGAGGCCAGCAATGTGCAGGTGATACTGAATATTATGTTTTATCTGCCTACAGCAGCTAAGAATTTTAAACATGCAGGGGGACATATTGTATCTTGCCCATTACCCCAGCAATCCTCCTATCCTGCAGTATTGTTTTACCTCCTGTGAGTGTTGTTACTCATATTTTTTATTTGTTTCCAGTGCAACTCAGATAGACTTGCAATATTGTCAGGCTAGGCAGTTTGTAATATTCAATATTTTATTTGTTTTGGGGTAGATACTGAATGGCAAGGTTTGTTTACTGCACACAATGTAAATGATGGCAACAAAATTGTCAAACATAAACCTATGATATTTTCTTCTGCAAGTTTTATTCATCTGCAGTTATATGACCCACTCTGCTCTCGACTACACTGTTATGCTGCATGCCAGCAGCACGTGGCTCGATGGTAAAGATGTGGTGTTGTTCAGTTCGTAGCAGAGGAAAAGCCGTTTCCACACCAGAAAAAAGCTCCCACATGCAAAATCCTTACCAAATGCATAAAACCCATAAGTCTACTTAAAAATAGATCAATCTTGTCTAATGCTTGACTATTTTTAGGTGCAGTTTGCAAAAGATTAAGGGCCAGATTAAGAGCAAAGATGACCATTAAATCAGCAATTATAAGATAACCACCAACTGTTTACAGAAACCCAGATTTGTGCGTTTTGGGATGACGTCATCCACAGCCAGGAAAGAATACACGAGTTACCTGTGTGGGAGATGATTCTTTTCATTTTATTTAGAGTTTATCCCAAAAACTGTTTCGGAAGATGGTCTTTTAGTTCAGAAACTTTGCTGGAGGGCTTTCAGTCAAAGGGGAAGAGCATCTTTTTTTTGGTCCTGGAATCATCTTTACAGCCTTTGCCCACAAGTCTTACAGTCTGAATGGATAATTTGACCTGAGCCAGATTGCGGTTGTTGTTTTTTTTTTTGCCTAATAAGAAAAATATAAAGAAATAAAACAGCAAAGAAAAGGACATCTAGGGGCAGAGAATAAGTGGCCCAGTTTGGTCATTTGCTTTGGTGCTTGAAGTACTGAATAAGCCCCGCAACTGAATAACACTTTTGTAGTTCCTTTATTAAATGCAAACAAAGCATTACAAAATGATTAAAATGTACTACATTAATAATTTCAGAATGTTCATGTCACACAATGTAAGAGCAAATGCAGCAGGTAGCATAGCGGTGAAGGACACGGCCCAGTTATCATACGGCAACCCGTTCGTGCTGTGTTGTGGTTACTGTACAACGTACACATGGATGTAAAATACTGTAATAAGGTTGTACGTGGTACACTGAACAAGTTCTAAGTTGGGCCAAATATTGGCTCACGTGGCATATTAGCATCACATGGAAGCCAGTCTTTAAACGAATTGACTGCGCCATGTATGTACCACTAACAGCAACACTAGAGGAAGTGATGAAAGACAAACAGGATTAGAGAGTCTCCTAGTAGATGGCAATACTCTCTCCTCCTCATAGAAATATAACAAATACAAGGAAACTCACAACAGTGCTTCTTTAAATCTAAATAAAGACACTGTGGAAATCACCACAGTAAATCATCACTACTACTACTACTACTACTACTACTACTACTACTACTACTACTAATAATAATAATAATAATAATAATAATAATAATAATAATAATAATAATAATAATAATAATAATAATGTAGACAGCAGGAGGGGGTGTGTCCATAGATGGCGCTGTTCTCTGCCGCGTTCTGTTTTTCGTCCCCGTACGTAACCTCTTGCTTCCTGTTTTATGCGTCACTCTGCCTCCTATCTGCTTCCGCCTTTGGGAGCCCAGTTGGCACTTGGATTCAGACACCATGGCGGTGGTGCCGGCGAACTCCCTCCGGGTGTCGGAGATCCGGGACCCTGGCGCGCTGTTCGAGCGCTACCACACAGAGGAGATCCGGGCCATAGAGCGTCGTGTGCGCGGCGAGATCGAGCAGAAGAAGGAGGAGCTCCGGCAGATGGTGGGCGAGCGGTACCGAGACCTGATTGATGCCGCGGATACGATCGGCGAGATGCGGCAGTGCTCGGAGAGCGTCGTGCGCTCCATCCAGGACATGTACCGCTACTGCAACAAGCTGAAGCAGGGCAGGAACCTCGGGTCGGTGGGCGGTACCGGTACCAGCGCCAGCAACAAACACGAGGCACGGTTCCTGCCGCCCCGGTCTGCACCTGTCACCTGCACTCGCGTATACCTGACTGCGTTATTCCCGCAAGTCTCTGACTTCCGCAGTATTTACGTTAACATGTATGCATTTTCACTCATTTTTCTCCAGAAGCGAAGTTCAGGTCGGGAGAAATAAACGTGTATCCGACACGGTTACTTGTGTCGTTGTTATTGCGCACCTATTCCCGTAGCTACCCGTAAAGAAGGAAATGAGTCGATGAAAAGGCAGGCAACAAATGGCAGAGGACTGACTTGTGAAGGTTGCGAGAGAGCCAGGAGGGAAATGGGTGTGAAAGGAGTTTAGGCCCTTGTCAGCTGCTTGTAGGGATTCAGCAGTTCAGAGGGACTTTGTTTCAGGGTAAGACTGAGGCATGACAGGGTTTCTGTAGATCTTTTTGCAAAATCTGTGCTGAAGCCTTACTTTGGTTTTCTGTCTTTTTGTCAGCAGATTCAAAGACAGTCACAGGAGAAATTCTACTGCATGGCTGCTCAGATCAAACTCCTGCTGGAGATCCCTGAGGGCATCTGGAGTGCCATGGAGTCCTCCCAGTACCTGCGGGCTACACAGCTGTACCTGCTCTGCTGCCACCTGCACAGCCAGCTGCACCTGGATGGCGGCGGGCCGCAATACAGCCCTGTGCTGGCACGCTTCCCAATTCTGGTGCGGCAGGTGGCTGCTGCCGGCCATTTCAGGTATGCTTTCCTGCCGAAGTCCTAGAAGTCACCTTTCCAGTCTAGCCATCTGATCTGTCCATCTTTCTCTGTCGCTGCTGGGTCAGGTCTACCATCCTGCTGGAAAGCAAGTCGCTCCTGCGCGGCCGGGCCGTGTTGGACCAGGCGATCGCAGACGCCCTGGTGTCCACTATGCTCTTGGAGGGCAGCTCACCGAGGCAGGCGTTGGCTGACTTTCTCCTAGCCAGAAAGGCCTCCATACAGCAGTTGCTCAACCAGCCACAGCACGGTATGCTCTCACAGCCTAGGATGAGCAGCTTGCTTTACTGGCTGATTTCCCAGAAGGCCTTTAAAACCTGAGTAGGGTGTGTCAGTGCTTTACTTTTGTACTTGTGCTACACAGGTGCAGGCATCAAAGCCCAGGTATGCTCTCTGGTGGAGCTCCTGACCACCACACTGTACCAGGCCTATGCTGTGTTTTACCTGCCCCCAGAGGGAAAGCAGCCAGACCCTTGTTTGAGCTGCGGTCTGCTCTTCACCACCCTGGAAAGTGTGACCTCTGCCCCTTCAGCAGGTGAGACCCAAGTTAAACAACACAGATTAAATTTCAGTGTTGATTGTGAGGCTGGGAAGCTGAGGATATTCCATCCTTTGATATAAAACACGTAGCTATCGGGTTGTACAAGATTGTTGAATATGAAATTATATCTCAGAAACAGTTGTATTATTAAAAACAACAGAAAACAAGGCGAAGTGGTGTGTCACGTTTTCGATCTATGCAGGTCGGGGAAAAACGGTCCTACAGGAGGAGATGGCTACGGGAAGCTGGTTCCGGTACCTCCCGTCATCTGTAGTGGATTTCCAGCCCAGCCTGCGCTCTCTGGCCCAGCCCATCCAGAGGGAACAACTGCGCGATTCTCTGCAGCAGTGGATTGACACGTAAGTGGGTGGCGACTACGTTGCATCATGCAGCACCCACTGCTGTGAATTTTGAAAATGAATTAAAAACTCTTGTTTGTTAAATTTGACATAGCCGCATCTGTCACTGTGTCGCAGGTGTAAGGAGGACATCCGGGATGGAGTTAGCAGCCTTCTGGTGTACATCAAGACCTTGAAAGGGCTGGCTGCCATCCGTGATGCAGTTTGGGATCTGCTCACAAGTGACTCAATCAGCCAGAACTGGAATGTCATCTGCCAGCGACTACTAGAGCACCCCCTCGCCTTCTGGGAGGACTTCTTACAACAACTCTTTTTGCAGCGCTTACAGGTTTGTGGTTGCAGTTACTCGTGAGGTTTTTCCTGGTTGTGAAGAATGCAGCATTTATTTTATCTGCTTTGCTGTAAGGAGGAACAAAACCTAGTGTGACATATTTGTATAGTAAATATAGATCTAAGCAACTTCACTGTTTCCCCTTCTTTGCCATTTGTTGCTCTTCAGTGGTGAGAGAGTCTGGCCTTTTATCTCTTCAGGCTCTCACTCAGGAGGCCATGGAAGGCATCTCCTCCAACTGCAGACAGGTTCTCACGACATCGTTGCGGGAGCTGGAGGCCCAAGTTCTGCCAGGAACATCCAGCAGGGCGGCGCTGTTGGAGGGTGATGTGGCCTCCTTCTTGTGGGAAGAGTCCCCCGGGGACCTGCCAAACGATGCAGCGTGGGTGAGCGCCACTCTGCGGGGATCCCCCGCTTCCCAGCAGCCCAGCGGGCTGTCTATGAAGGCACAGGCCATCACCCCTTGCGTGCACAGTTTTTGCACTGCCCTGGACTCCAGGCTGAGATTGCAGCTGGATGACCTCCAGCACTACCTGCCCTCTGAGGATGGCGGCACCGAGGGCAGCTTGTCTTCCTCATCCAGGGCGGACCGCTTCATGGATGCAGGGGTGGTGGAAGAGACACTGCGGCAGCGCTGTCTGGTTTGCGTGCGGGAGATTTTGGCCTGCATCCGATCAGAGCTGGCAGCTGCCCCCAGCTTCCCTGATAGCCCCGCCACACATGTGCTCTTCATGGCCAGACTGTGTCAGACCATGGCTGACCTCTGCCCCAACCTGAAGCAATGCATTCTGGGCAAACATGTGACCGTTGATAGCGGAGCAATGGTGACCCCTCGTCAGGGCAGGAAGCTGGCAAAAGGCAACGCTAAGACAACAGAACTGAGCCCCACTCAGGCAGCATGGGCCGGCCTCAAGGAAGAGCTCTTCTCCTGCAGCATGGATGCGTACCGTGTCTGGAGCTCTGCCCTCTCCAAGGTTTTTTTTTTTTTTTTTTTTTTTTAAACACATACTTTTAAAAATGATTTTATTGAGGCGTTTAGTGGATAAGGATTTTATGTATCAAGACTATAAATGTCTCTGAAACCCCCACCCCCCTTGCAGATGCTGATACAACACTTCAGTGCCAAGTTACACTCTGACTCACCTGGCTCCATCTTAGAGACATCCACGAACTGGGAGGAGCTGGAGATTGAGGAGGAGGCAGAGTCAGGGAACAGCGTCACCTCTAAAATCCGCCTACCTGTCCAGGTGGGTGGGGCAGTTCTCTTTTGTAAACATAAAAACCTGTAGTGACTAGCTGACACGTTGTTAGTTGTGAATTTAAAACAGCCCTTGGAAATGCGAGTATTGATTTTTCTCGATTTGCCCCTCCAGCCATCGTGGTATGTTCAGTCATTGCTTTTCCACCTGTGCTTGGAGGTGAACCGGGTTGGGGGTCACGCTCTCCCTAGAGTGACCCTGCGGGAGCTGTTGCGTGGCTGCCTGGATCAGGTGGTGAGCGAGTATGAGAAGCTCACCCAAGATGCTCAAAACAAGGTGCGTGCGTGCATGCGTGCGTGCGTGTGTGCGAGTGAATATTTATGCACTGATGTGTGTCCTTGCTGTGTCTTTGACTTTGAATTTGCCATGTAGGATGTGTCATCCTTCATGACCCAGAACCGCGCGCTGCAGCTGCTGTTTGACCTGCGCCACCTCAGCACCACCCTCAACACACGTCTGGAGGATGGAAAGGCCCCTCGGCACTCCCAGGACCCCAGGTAGTGTCCGCAACCTTTTGCCTCGCCGACTGAACTTTGTGATTATTTGGACTCTTCTCTAAAATTATTTACAATTTGTTCCCCCCTGTCTGCAGGATCCAAAATGTGTGTGATGCTCTGGAGGGCTACATTGACCCCTTTGACCTGGATGTGTTCACTCCAACTCTGAACAGTAACCTGACGCGCCTGTCACAAAGGACCTCGGTGCGTAATATCTCTTCCAGTGGTGCCGCTTGGTGTCCATTGATCTCATTGTGCTTTTCACAGCAGATCACCTTGTTGTGTGTGTGTGTGTGTGTGTGTGTGTGTGTGTGTGTGTGTGTGTGTGTGTGTCAGTGGTGGCAAGTAGAATCATGTAGCAGAGTTGTACAACAAAGCAAAATAAACATGTTATGCTACGTTTGTGGAACCCATTACATCCTGGTTCTGCCATCTGACTTGTATAATCTGTTTGGTGGTTGTGGACAGGTTCTTCTGGGCCTTCTGTGTGGCCCCGATAGGCCCTTCACTCCCCGGGCTAGCAGCGTCAGTTCCCAGGAGCCCTCAAACATCCTGCCTCTTGCAAGCAGCCAAATCCGGTAAGTAGGCATGGACCTGTCCCAGAAGCTTCTTAGTTCAAGGCAGAGGGAGAACTTTGCTATGCATAGATTATGGCGATAATAAAATACAAAATCAAATGTTTTGTGCAATATTTTCTGTTTTTTGGTCTGAGGCATCTTAATTTCTTTCAGTAGAACTTGTTTCCTTTGTATGATACCTTGCGGTATTTGCGTTTTTCTCGCATGTATGCTTCTGTGTAAGCAGCACTTGTTTACTCAGTATAGCAGTTCCAGGCACTTCCTGAATTTTCACCTCTTTACTCAAGTCTGGTTTCCAAGGCAACAGGTGACAGAATGTCTACTGCTGAGCTCCTGAATGATTGATTGTAAGTACTTCAATTCCCCAGGTTTGGTCTGCTGCCACTCAGCATGTCTACCACACGGAAGACCAAGCCGGCCACCAGAGGAGCCGACGTCACACTCCCTCTGGTCAGTCGAATGGGGAGTGGGGGGGCAGCAGTAAAATATCAAGCAGCGTGAATGAGTGCAGTTGTGTGAGGCAGAATGTGGTGAGGTTTGGTGTCTACAGTCTAGCCATGCACTGGGTTTTCAGACCTGCTGTTTCCTGCTCTTTCCACTTCCAGCTGCTGTAAGAGCAGTACGCCCTGGGAAGCAAGGCCCTGGATCTTACAGGCACTGTGTGTGTGTGTGTGTGTGTGTGTGTGTGTGTGTGTGTGTGTGTGTGAGATTCCCTATGGGTGCTCTTCCAGCTTGCATACGTTCCAGTTGATCTTGACTTGGCCTTTTCTATGGGGAACCCCACACGTGCTCATCAAATTGACATATTGGTCATTTTGTGGCAACATGATCTGTGACACAGCAGAAGCTGTGGAGATGCGTGGGGTTCTCACCTAATTTATTTTTAACTATTGTTCTGAGAAAAAGCAGAGCATGTGTGACTATTGGGGATTTTTTTTCTAGCTCACGCTGGGTGCTAGTGGACAGTTTGGTCGCAGTACATTTTCTGCTTATGCTGCCTGGGCTTTGAGAGAATTCTGCTCATATGGATACAGGGCCACATAAAGCCTTGTCTAGACTGGGTGGAGATGTGTGTGAGAGTTTGGAGATTGAGGGTGTGTCCCAAAGAGTGTCTTTGTAACCCCTGCTACACCCTCCCCTGACCAACATGTGTTGTGCTTCAGGTCACGCCTACAGCCCCATCTTCGGCGGAGACGTTCCGGCCCGGGAACCTGTTTCGACAGCTGGCGAATCAGGAGGAGGAAGCCGCCGCACCGTCCCTCTTTAAACTGGGCTGGCTCTCGGGCATGTCAAAATGACCTTTTTTTTATCTTTTTATGGGGGTCTTTTAACTTGTACAAAGGCTGTAAAATACAAATGTGGTGATATACTATGGAATATGAAGAAGACATTTGCTTTTGTCCTTTTTATCGTATTTATGTTGGACTTGAATACAAGACTTTATTTGTCTTGGACAGGAAGGGCTGCAAATGGTTGGTTTTATCCTGTAAATCTGTTAACATGGTTGGTTGGTGGTAATTCGCATAGTTTCTGCAAACCAAATGACATAAATACAATGTTTTTTTTTTTTTATTCCTGTTGCTGAAATTAGAACACTAAACCACACTGATGCAAGCAATAGATTTTATATATTGATCTGCTATCAGTAAAAGGCATTGTTTTGCAGTCATTTATAGTACTGTGACCTCAATGAAAGAGTAGTAAAAAGTGCTCTGAGTAAAACATGTACCATCCTAAATTCACAACAGTAATTGTATACCCTCTTTTTAACATAGCTGTATCATAAATCATTACGCTTTCCAGTTACGCACGAGCCAACAGTAAATGCCGTGATGGTGAATTTAAAAGAAAAGGGAAGAAACCAGTTTCTCAGAGGAACCATAAAAATTTTTGTAGCCCTCGTCTGAGTGCAGGGATAAAGAGACTTAAAACTCAGAGGGGAAATAATAAATCAGATTTATTGAACAATACAGTTTTTCGTAAATCTAAGGTAAGGTGTAGATGGGAGGAAGAGCCGAAGAGACACTGCTTTGCTAAACCGAGCCGAAACTCGCCTTGGGCAGGAAGTGGTCATGCGACGAAGTCGCTTTGGTTGTGACACGAGGTAAGGGTACAGTGCAAGGCGACTAGAAATGAAATGCAGAAACGACTGCCGTGCTTATGCACATTTAGATGTTTGTACGCCTCTGAATAAAACCCACCACAAATAGTGTTCAATTTTGGGTCTTCGCGGATGTTTGTGTAACATTTAAGCTATTTCATTTTTACTGAAGTAGCCATTTATTTAAGTTGCTGTATTCGTGTATATTAATATGTAAAAGCTTCACTTTGCTCATACATCTGAGTAGCAAAGTGATTAAACTTTCACAGCAGTTGCACTAAGCACAGTACATATAGTGAAGCGGATTATTCTAGAGCCAAGTGCGTATTTTCACTGAGTTTCTTAATTTGCCCTAAACAGCAGGAGACGGCTACAGCTGTTTGCTTGATCTCTGTAAGCTATTGGTGTTGCGAGTGCATGTTGCCTCCACCCTTAGGAGTGTGTGGGTTTGCCCCTCACTTCTTCAGATCGGTACGGCGGTCCAGCTTGCTCATGATCTGCTTGATGTCCACAGGGCCACTGGCCGCCAGCTTGGCCTTCTCCTCCTCTGCCTGCTGGTGCAGGACGATGGGGTGGATACCAGGCTTGCGGTTCTGGGCGTTTTGCTGCAGCTGTGCATCACTGCAGGGGAGATCCATAACTCTGAACTGATGATATCATAGCACTGCTTCGCTACTGGGTCATAACTGCAGTTTAAGGGCTTGAAGTGGATTTGGTCCAGGGCAAAAATTCAAGGAAATAAACTGTTTTATCGTTCAGCCACTGATTCAGTAAAACTAAGATATAATTTATAAAAATCTAAAAAAAAGAAATCAACAGCACAAATAACGCAGCACAAAAGCAAATGCCTTACGTGAAATTATGCGGCTCCGGCGAAATGGCTTTCTTCTGAGTGTCCTTGAACACAGGAGACTTCATATATCGTCCAAATGTGTCCTGTAAGCCAACCGTCACGTGTTAGTCCCTGGGAACTTGTGCGATCGCAGTCTGCATGCAAAGCAAGAGCATTGCCTAGTACGGAGCTTCACCTTCTTCATCAGCATAAAGATGTGGGTCTGGGCTGCGTCCAGCACGTAGCGGTGTGGGTGAGCCAACCCCTTCACTGTGATATCCATGGTCTTGCCATCAATGTTGATCCAGCGTGGGGCACCTGGTGCCAGAAAGGTTCTGTGTGCATATTAATAGAATGGATAAAAATGAAGGCCCAGGACGGACATGCATTCTGTTTAACTATTGCTCAAAACATTCAGTTAGCTGAATTTGGGACATTTTGCTCAGCTAAGCTTCACAAGTAATGTGTTTTTTTTTTTTTTTTTTTTTTAGCAACTAATAATTTTCTAAGAATTATAACCATTCCAAAGGAATGCCATTACATCTGAAACACGGAAGGTGAAATATCTTGATGTCAGAATTTGTTCCTCTCACACTGGACACAGGTCCTCTTCAGCTCACTTGTAAATGTGCTCCGCTTTCTCCTTCATGGCCTCCGCAGAGCCCCACTTCAGGTCCTCGCAGGCTTCCCAGAATGCCAAGTTTTCTCCTGTATATACCAACAGTAAACATTAGATGATATCTGCTCACACCCCTGTTTTCCACAAACAGGAATGCAATGCCCTCCCCTCTCAGTTCCCAACGCTGTAACTTACCGCTGAACTCCTTCTTCAGGAAGAGGCGGAAATCTGCTCGGCCGCAGGGATCGTTCAGCAGCTCCATGAAGCTGAAGGTCCAGCGCTCCACCCTCATCTTAGTGGGCACTTCCACTCTGAAGAGCAAACACAGGAACTGAGCAGCACCATTATGTGTCAGTGCTTTAAAAAAAAAAAAACTCATCCCACGCAGGAAACGCCTGTAGGCGTGGAGCCCTAGCTGTGTATTTGGTGAGTTGACTTCCCTTGTTGGTGACACTATTGACAACCACAGCTGAGTTTTTTTTTTTTGGTCCCCCATAAGAGTTTTATTACCACTGTTTTACCTTGGCAAGTTGAGTTCCCAGTAGGTGATGTCATCAGTCAGCCAAGGGTTGCTAGGGAGACATGGCTGGAGGAAGGGGTCATGGTTCTTGTACGTGGAAGTATATTTGACTAAACTGCAACAGGGAAAAATGTGTAACGAATCAGCCTTATAGTCATGGATCAACACATTATTATTATTATTTATTTATTGGTTCAGTAAAAATTTAGTTTCCCAAATAAGAAGGATCTTGAAAATTGTTTTTTTTTTAGGGTAGTGAGTGTAAATGTGCAATGTTTGTCTACCTCTCTTTATTGTTTATGTACAAAATGCATTCCTTTGACTAGGATTGTTTGGGAACCTACGCTCCAAAAGACACGGAGGATTTGACTTTTGGCCTCATGATGGCTTGTGAGTTGAAGATGATCTGCAGAACATTAGAAAAAGCAAATTAGTTTATAAACAATGCCTTGCAGCAAAAAAAAAAGTTTAAAGTTGGACCTGAGGACGATTTTTGGAATTTACTGGTAGTTTCATTAATTGAACTTACTATTAACGTAATAGTAATACCAAAAAAGGTTGACTTTTGCAGCACGTGTACATTTTGTTACTAATGGAAAACTGAGCCTATTGTCATATTGGAGATAAAGTGGCACCAGATTGTAGCTGCAGTCAGAATATTGATTTCCATTTGTTTACTGTAGAATCTTGCTGAAACCAGGAGAAAACTTACAGCACGTCTGTAGTAGTCCACGGTTTTTTTCTGAAACACATTGAGGACATTGGGTTATACTCAGAGGCCCAGTAATGACAAAGAAACAGGAAACTTGCACCAGAAACACAAGTGCACCTCATCGGAATCGCACCGAACAAAAGGCAAAGCTTCTCTTTTAAAAAATTGTGTTTTTCCGTCTTGATATCATTATTGGCCCTTAGATTTTTAAGTGTACATTTTGCAGTTTTGACAGTAAGTGCATATATTTTACACTCGAATAGCTTACTGACGGCAACTGACATTGTGTTGCATCGAGTTTTATTGTGTGCGTGTGCGACGTGATTCACCCATCCTCTCCTTTGGAATGAATGTAAACAGAGACAAGAAAATCTGCATAGAGAGAAAGCAGAAAGCATGTCAGTATTAATTCAGTGAATGGAAAAATTTGAACACACTTCATGAAACAGTGTGAAAAGGGGCTACAGAAATGGATGGGCTTAGAAAAATCCTCTTTTCCTATTAGGAAAAGTAAAGCGGATTGACGGGATTGGCCCAGTCTCACAGGTGAGATGCACTGAAGATGTTGGCCCGGCTCTGAATACGGTCGCAGGACAGAAGTGGCAGCGTGGATTGTGACAGACCTGACCAAAGGGCAGCAAACTGACCTGTCCCCTTGTCACCTCCATGTGTCCAGCAGATGCCATTCTCTAGACCACACTGCCACTCACCTGTTACCTCCTCTGCGTTGGGATCAATGAGGCGGTCCAGTCCGTAGTCCATGGCACTGGCTGTCTGCGGCTGTTGGAGTGGAAAAACAGACAAAGTTTGCGAGTGGCCGCTTTCCTTTTCTAAGCTCACCTCAGCGTGCCGAGCCGACACCGACTTCCTCAAGACCCGACGCGTCTCGGTAAATACGTAAATGCACGCTGTGGCGTATTTCCTTTTGAACTGTTTTTCGAAACATTTGCATGTCTTTCTTGAGCAACTAAAAACCCTTCTGAGTGATGGTGTTTGAGGGAGGATGGGGGCTGCACCTCTGACGCAGTCTACTGAGTTGCTCGAGGAACCTTTTCCTTTGCCCCGCGGATGTGGTGGCAGTGAACCCACTGTAGGAAGCACAACTTGTCAGTCTCACCGGGGGGCTTCCTGGTGGTTAACCCCTGACCATACCACTCTCCCCTGGTACCCTTTGCTCCTTGTTATGGGGCTGCCAGGTGACATTGTGAGAAGCTTTCCAAATGTCCACCCTTCTGATCTTGGAACACATTTTAGTCCTACTAACTCCAGTACTCGCCTTTGACACATGAACACATTTCTTAAGTCAACAATCAGTCCTAGTAGTTTTTAACTATAGTTGTAAGAACAACTGTAAAGCGATCCAAAAAGGGAAGTGGTGAATATTTAAAGAGCGAATTGTTTCCATCTTCAAGGTTGTTGGCCACCTGTGTAAACAGCAGAGCGAATTTTTCCTGAGGATGCGTTGTTTATGTCTGCTTCGGATTAAATTGTTTTGCTGCCTGATAGACCTGAAGGAGCCTCCCTTTCACTCACACACACAAACATACAGTGCATAGCTATCAGCCCTTGAGATCCATATTCTTTTGCAATGGACGTTACTGCAACTTGGGCTTCTGCTACTCACAGGTGGCCTGTGCACCACCCAGTAGGCCCTCTCCTGGCAGTCCAGCACCACACGGTCCGGCTTCTTCCTCTCCTTCCCAGCCCTGTCCACAGGAAGTGGAGAGTGTCGCGGTCAGATGCGCCCGTGGCGGAGCAGCAGGTTTCACAAATCTGAATAGGGATAGGCTTCTATGCAGTGAAGGCTCATGTGAATTGTCAGTTTGTCTTGGCAGCATCCTGGTGCAAGTTATTGAAAGGCTGTTAGTGACACACCAGGAACTCTCAGCCAGCAGCACCTCACAAGACCTAAGTACACACACCAGAAGATATGTTTATATCTAACATCACTACACAACACCATCGTATGGCTAGCACGATCGCACAACTCAGCTAGGCACAGACCTGTACTGCTCCTTGGCTTGCATCACGATGAAATCCCACTTGTGATTCATCCACTTGTGCAGGTTGTTGTAGTGCTCCTGTGGACGAAAAAGGTTTGCAGTCCTAATGGTGTGACATTGGATCCTGACCATACATTATGCTCCTAATACAGTTTCAAGCAGTCGGTGGGTCTGCCTCATTGTATGGGATAAGCGGAGTTGAAATTCGGCAGGCCGTTCTTACCTGCTCGTACAGCTCCAGCACCCCCTTCTTGCGGATATTCCTCTTTGCCAGGTAGATGGCTTGTAGAGCAAAGGTAGACAATAGGTTACAGTTTGTAGCTTTTTGCACACGGCCCCAAGAAAGGCTTAGTTTTATATGTATTCTTGAACAATTAATATTGGACAGTAATGGACATGGTGATGTAGGCCCACCAACTGTTGAAAATGAGCACTCTGAATGAATTTCTAGTTAATGTCATGTATTTATGCATTGTTAATATGCTGGTTTCTGGAAAATTCACAGTATCACAGGTACTGCTCTCTTCACTACTGTTACTACTATAGTCAAGATTCACATTTTACTCCGACTACCAACCGTAATCGGTGTCTTCTGCCCGCCAGTGTTGTACAGGCCAGAAATACGGAGTCTGAGAAATCCCATGGGTACAAAAGGTTAATATTGCACTGTTTAAGTTCTGTAAATTGTACACAGAGGGCAGTGGCCTCGAGGGTCACCTGAAAGCGGTAGAGGTTGGCATCCGCTTTGAGGATGAGTCTCTTATGGTCCTGCAGGGGGTAAATGTAGCCGTACGCCACCATCATTGTGCCAATGGCCTTGGCCTCTATGTATACAACACGGGGGGAAAAATTGCCGCTGAGTGCATTTGCCAAATCCAGCATCTTTGTACAAACAACTGTGGGCCCAAAGCGTAGTTGCTTAACTGCGAGGACCCTGCTATTTTTAAATAAAACCCTACCTTCATTGCCTACTTTTAGTCGGTTGGCAATCCATGCCTGAATGTCCTGACCTGCAAGGGAAAGATGCACACAGCAGAAGTCTGCGGCAAGCTGGGAAGGTGAGCATCAGTTGGAACGCATGTTCAGGTTCATGTGTGAATAATGTAGCATTGAGTTAGGCTGTTTTTGTTTTTATAAAAATAATAGCACTGAGGAGATGGACACAAAACTCTGGGGAGGTCTTGGGGAAAAGCCCAATTATAATAACCCTGTGCTGGAATATTAAATATTTTCAGACCTGTCTTGCTTATCAGTGGACAATTCCAATAGTATCAACAAAGGAATAACAGATGGAGGGGGATCCGTTTCTCACGGGCATTTTTCCTAAATATGGATTACATCACAAACAAGTATCGTGATGAAATGTTACTGTATGAGTGCCAGCTGTGCACTATTTATGGTAGATCTGCACTTGAATAATGAGAGTCTGAGGAACTGTTTAGCTAAAAACGTTTGTTGTGCAAGTAGCAAGCTCTTACAAGATAGTCTACCAGGATGAAACTGCAACTTTGTGTTAGTTTTAGCGATAAATCAGTTATCAACACTTAATAAAGCAATAACACAAGGTTTACTGCTGCAGCTCTGTGCATATTTTGTGGGCCTTCAAAAAAAATCACAGCTATGGAACGTGGTTAGATTCTGATGTCAGCGCGAAGCAAGCTAGTTATAAATAACCTGAATATCTTTGAATTATTTCCAAAACAAAGCGACAAAATATTTGTACTGTATTTATTCCAGTGTGTTTTCCAATCGGAAAAACTTTAGAAACCCAGATGGCTGTCCAGCAGCCTTAGTGGAGATTACTGAGTGGCTTTGAGGTATGAAGCAAAAGGCAGCATTCATCCAATTGTAGCCTGCCTTATATAGAAGACCTTAGCCGCTTATTGCCAGGAGCAGCCCGTCGCTGATCCTCGTACGTACGCTTCTGCATGCACTTGGTGCCCGATCATCTCTTTTGGGGCCTGTATGCCCCCCAGTCATTATAGACCCCTTTTAACAACCAGGAATCCTCCCTGTGTGTAAACCTACTGTCACTGTAGAAGTGGGCATACACCGAGCATCTATATGACTGAATAGTTTAAATATTTTTGCAAAAAAACTTTGATCTAGGTTTGGTGGAATTGCAGCATCTTGCTGTCTGAAAATGGGGGATGTGTCAAATTTGCCAAAGCAGAAAAAATGTAACACAACTAAGTAAAAAGTGACAATACTTTAAAAACAGTTTTGACTGGCAGCAGAGGGTCTCATTTTAGTGGTTATCCAATATTGTGATGTCATGTGAAAACTGTAAAGATCTATAGAAAAAGTCAGGGTATGGCACTGAACTTTAGGGATTAATTGTTTATATTTAACTGATTTACTACTACATGGGAATTTAAAGATGGTGGCGAAAACCACATCTGAAAGGTTGAAGAGTTGAATTATATATACTGATGGCGATTGTCTTATTTAACAATTTCCAAAAAACCCTCATGTTTGAATTCAGATTTAACACTCATGTTGACAGTATCGTAATCTGGTGCTCCCGAGGTGATGCGATGGAGCTCTGCCAGAGCGTCTGTCTATCCCTCGGTATGCCCTCCGGGTCCAGTATGGAACTCTGTACCTGTAATGGCGTGCGGTATGCTGGTGGTGACCAGCTTCTGCTCCTGGCCCTTCACTTCGCTTTTAGGGTCCTGCATCTCCACCACCAAGGCCTCCACCTGTAGATGTGTGAAAACTCTGATTTGTGGTGGTGGTGCGGGCAGTTTAATGTGATAAAAACTGCTTGTGAGCAGTAAGTGGCTGCTGTAAATATTATTACCCAGTGGACATGTCTTCAAAGTGATTTAAGACATTTGTGTGAAAGAAATGGGTTTACAAAAAAGATGGGACACTTGCAGGCCTGGGAACACAGCAGTTACAAAGCATGAAGTAATGACCCTTCAGCACTCCGCGGAGCCATGAAACGCCACAGTGATTCACCCAAAAAAATCCTTTCCAGACGGCTGTGAAGTGGAGGAGACTGCTGTCCTTCAGGTGAAATAAACGTTTATTTTAAGGCCTTGGCCACATTAATTCTCAATCTGTTTATTCGTCCACTTATATGATCATGGGATATCGCGAAAATGTTTGCATCCTCATGTCCCCCACTGGAGGCCGACTGATGCTTTAAATTGATATGACTTGTAAAGTCCAAAAAATAAAAGCTACTAAGGTTGTGTTACGCGTTCCCTCCTGAACTATGCGTGAGTTCATCGAAACGTCATACAAACAGCAGCCATACAGTTTAGTAATAATAAACGCTCCTTAAAATACATATGCTGTTAATACCTACCTTTTTCAGACAGGCCATCCGTGGTCGGTAATGCTGACCGTGGTCACGGACCGCTCTGATGGTCATTTTTGCTTAATATTTAATGTGGGAAGTTTTATAAATGCGGATCGGTTCTCTCGCAGCTGCAGGTGCGGACGGTGCGCGTTGCTGCGCGTCTCTTATCCATAAAGTCTGTCTCTCTCTCACAGAGAGAGAGAGAGAGAGAGAGAGAGAGAGAACGCCAAGGCAGAAGCATCTTAAGGAGGAGAAAACAGCCAATGAGCTGAGAGCTTTATTCCCCCGATCTGCTGCTACTTGTTGAACCCGATTCTCGGAGGGTCCGGTGTGTCGTGTCCTTCAAATTCGTGTAATCGGTATGATTTATTCATTTATCTCACCCATGACCATCTTCTGGAATCTAAAATAATGTCGTGGAGTGCATATACGCGCTTCTTTTCCCCCGTTACGATTGTGATCCGCTTTAGGGTCATTAGGTGCCCAAATCGGTCTCCTTGGATCACATCATCCCCATCACCGTCGTCTGGAAGTTTAGGAGCCGTGTATGAATCACTTTGAAAGACATAAAAAGGTTTATTTCATTTTAAGGAGGAGGTACAAAACATAGTGCGTATAATAAATGTATTTACGCTGAAGAAAAGCATGGGCTTTCGCTCATCACGTGACTAAGGGTTTGCGAGACTAACATACACCGACTAACCTTTCAACCTGCTAACCTCTGATGACTATTATAATTTTAGTTTGTTAAACTTTGACTTATAATAATAATAATAATAATAATAATAATAATGCATTTTAAAGCGTTGTTCGCTGCGATGTTCAAGTGCCCGTGTTACGTGCTAGAGCTTCAATGAAAGCAAAAGGAGTCCGGTGTCTGTCTTCTCGTCTTTTTCAACAATTCTGCGACTAACAGGCCACAGCGTGCCTTGGATCCGATCCGCTGTGCTCGCAGTGCGCGGGCACGACGTCGGGCGCGCCCCGGCCCGCTACGCCCCGCCCACGCTCGGTTCAGGGCGGGGCGCGCGCTTAAACGCTCGGCTCCATCGATGAAGTTGCTTCAAAGATGGCGGATTTCCTGCCGTCCCGGTCCGTTCTGAAAGTGTGTTTCCCGCACTGCTTGCTGACGAGCAGCGAAGTGGAGCAGCTGAGGAAGTCCAAGGAGATCGACAAGTGCATCTCCCGTGAGAAGACGTACGTGACGCGGCTCGTGAAGATCCTGCTGCTGGGCGCCGGCGAGAGCGGCAAGTCCACTTTCCTCAAGCAGATGCGCATCATACACGGGCAGGACTTCGACCAGCGAGCCAAAGAGGAGTTCCGGACCACCATCTACAGCAATGTCATCAAAGGTGAGCTCGCCGGCCTTGGTTCCGCCGCTTTGTTCGCTCCAAACGCACTTCGTCGCTGTTCGGGGACGAGAGCGTGCGCGCTGGGCTCGGCCGCGCGCTCCTGCATCCCCCACTCGAGCCGAGGAGAAACGCCCATGGTGTTTGGCAGGGCTCAGACAATCGGCGAACCCGACTTCTGCGGCTCAAGTAACATTTTCTTTTTCCTTTCTTTTCTGAAAATTACGCGTTAACAACCCCCCGCAGAGCTAAGTGCTGCCCTCGAGTGAAAGACAACTTGCGGCGGGCTTTTAATATGCAGTTCGGCGCCGCTAACATGCGGAGGAATCCGCGCTTGTCGTGAGCGAGCCGATAGGCGAACAAAGATACCAGTAGTTTCCACCCTCGGTGGCGCCGGGTTAGTCGTTTGGCGAGCGCAACTTGCTTAAACCCTCAACTTTTATTTACCAGCTTGAACTATGCAAGTAAGTCAACAGGGTTGAGTTATTGTAAGTAGCTAGCTGGCATAATGGGCGTCCAAAGGCGCTGCATTGTATAATGATGAAAGCGGCCAAGCTGCGGCAAAGCCGCACACAATGGACTCCTGTGAGGCCGGTTTATTTTTTCTGAAAACGGTCCGTGCGAGGAAACGACGCACATGGTCCCGTCTTCGGGGGCTTTGCGTTCTGCTTTCTTGCGGAAGGGCACGTCCTCGATGGCTGCAGGTAGCCCCCCACCTCTCCTTAGAACGGGGAACCCCTCGTGACGTGTGAGCTCAGGAGATTGGGTCAAGACGAGCTTCCTTGTGTCACTTGACTTCCCCCGGAATGTCTTAGTCCGTTGTGTGACATCAGTGGAAGGAACTGATCAGAGGCCACGCTGCTTTTAATCAGGCGCCATGGGGGGGAGATGACGCCCCGTCACGCTGTCACCCTTTAGGCTGAAGTTGGCGCTCAACTGCAGCGTTCTGTCACTTCCTTTGTCTCGGAGGGGATTTTGTGAAACAGTTGGGAGCTCCTTAACCTCAGTGCTGTGCCGCGCAGATCAGCGGCGTTGCTATCGGTGGGTTCAAAGTGTCATGTGTGCAGTTCAGCGTTCGTGGAGGCCCCGACAACCTGCTGATGTCAACAAACGGAAGAATCTCTGCAGAGACGTTCTTGGCCAGTATCTGGACGGGAGACGTCCTGCGAGGCAGAGGTGCGCCGGGATTCGGAGATGACGACGGTTTTTGGGGGGGGGGACGCACGCGTGTCCGGTTTCGTCAGCTTGCGGCACCGGGCTGACTTTCCAGAGGCCTGCTTGAGGTTGAGCTTGGTTGTCTTGATCCTTATTTGATATGACCTGTCTGGCTTGGTTTGACAACACAGAAGAACTGATTTATCTGATGTTGTTTGACTAAGTTTCCCAGTGTGTAGGTGGCAGCGCACAAGTGTTTCCATTTACATATCGATCTTTATTCGGTCAGACAGATGGATGCCCCTCCCGACTGGCTGTGCATGGGGAGTCAACCTGACACCTTTTAGGAGAAGATGCAGGTTTACAACTGAAGCAAAGTCCTGGTGCTTGATCTCGGCCTGCAGCAGTGCAAATGTGAACCGCCGCCTATCTATGGAAACGGTCTCCCTCAACTGTAAACTTGAAACACCCTTTCTGTTATTTATTTTAACATTTTATTTCTCTTTTTACTGTTTATACCTGTTTGGGTGGATGTTTACAACTCCTTTTGTTGCCCGCAGTTTTATTGTTTAGTTTTTTTTTTTTTTTTTTCTTTTTCCCTGCATCTGTCCTACGCAGCTGCTTTTGGGTGCGTGCTTGTCGGTGTTTACATGTAAAGCTTATTTTCAGCTGGCTGCGCTCGACGCATTTGAACGGAAACTTAGAGTAGGTCACAGCTGTATTACTGCAGAAAACGGCGACGGATGGTAGCCTAAGCGGCGTTCTGGTTTGGCGCAAAGCCGTTTTGACTGCATTGTTTACTACTTCCAGCTCGAGATGGATTTTGCTGTTAATCCTTTAAAAAGAAAGGTGATCTAACGGCGACAAATTTGTCTTGTAGTTGTTCGTGAATATAGGCGGGATGTATGTCTAGGATTGTAAAGTAAGGGAGTTGTATTTCATTTGTGAAAATGTTTTTAAGTCAATCGAACGCAACTTTTATAAAAAAAAAAAAAAAAAAAAAAAAATTTAACCGTCATATGGTTCTGTTCATGTGGTAAGCATTGGCTTCCGTTAGCGTTTTCCTTTTTTGAACTACCGTGCGTATTTGCTGGGTATGTGGGGAGGGAGTGGTAGGTTCTACCCTCGGTTTCATTTACCTGCCAAAGGGTTGTGTTCAGGGGGTGCCCGGCTACACGTTTGGGCCAGATGCTGCATCTGAGGATGCCGAAAAACTCACGTTGCCAGCAAATCTCAGCTACGCCGAGTGTGTGCCACTTAAACCAGGATTGTTTGATGTCCTCTTGCTCACCCTCTGTTCTTCAGGCCTGAAATGTAGATGCTGGCCCAGAGGAGCAGTACTGCTTGTTTATAGCTTGGGCAATTACACTGGAGCGAGAAGCCATTTTCTGCACTCCGTGTGCCGGACGCCTCTGGGCTTACAGCTATGGTATTAATAATTCATGGTGGACGGGTGCATTAGCGCGTGGTAATGTGTGTCGTCGGGTGGCCTGTATCGATCCAGCAGTCAAGCTCGTGTTTGTTGCCAGATGTGGATGGTAGACTGGCAGTCATTGAATTTAGTAGAATTTTTTTTTTCTTTTTGGTCTCCGTGTATGTACATTAAATGTCTTTACGCTGTGCTGACCTTTGGAAGTGTTCGCTCTTGTCGTTCCTTTGTTTTAACTGCAAGTTCCAGTTCAGATTGGCTTCACCGTGAATATTTTGACCAAATTGTGGCCTAAGGATCACCTCAGGGCAGTCTTAGGGCAGTACAGCATGTGTTACCTCAGACACCAGCAGTCAAAGTCAGGATTAAGAATTCTTACTGGTCTGAACTATGGTTGGACCAAGCCGGTCAGGACCCATGGATGGCTACATGTATGAAATAATTGCATTTTTTTCCCCCCCCCACTTAGCTGAAACTTTTCTCCAAAGATATTTACAATGCTATAGTTTTCACAGTGATTTTAATGTACTGTTTGTTCACTTATAATGAAGATCAAATTGAAGTCTTTTGTTTGGCGAGTGGCAGCTATATTTGCAATGCTGCCAGCTGCCCCTCTAACAAATGGGAAGCTCACATGGATGGGGATTGTCTCAGCAATGAATTGTCAGGTGCGATGGGCTGGCCGGGTGTGTGTGAGACATGCGAACGATGCCGCCTCGAGGTAGGCAGGGACCGATGTCCGCGTGCCACAGGTGACTGTGCTGCTTCCTGCTTTGCCTATGTAGGAGCTCTTGTGTAACATGGGTTCTGTGATACACCACACAGACAGCTGTGAATGAGGACAGCATTTTACTGATACTCAGTCGTTCACATGCAACTATGTGAAGCTGTGTATGTTTACATTTACCAGGGTTGAGAAACCACAGGAAGTCATCTACTATTCATGGATGGTTCTCACCAATAGAGCTGCCTCACTAAGGAAACAGTAGGTAGGTACAGTATAGTGTAGGAAAGTGTAAGGGGATTTCATTCATTTGTGTGTTTTATAACAAATGGGGAACAAGATGCTTTTTCCCAGCACATTGAGACCAGGGTCTCTTGTGAGCTATCACTGCGTGTTCCCTGTCTGCCACGGGAGGAATTTATAGCACCGACGCAAACAATTTGCATGAAAGGCGTTATCTGAACTGGACATCTCAGGTTTCTCTTGGAAGTGAGTGGCCAGATTTACTTGTCTAGAGAAAGCAGGACTCCCTCCTCAGCCCCCCCCCCCATCCCCACTTCCTGTGCGAGTGTTTTGATGCACTCCTGCGAGTGTTGCTTTTGCTGTCTGCAAGGGCTCGGCAGCTTGGAGAAGCGGTGCTCTCTGCATGTCTCTCTCTGTTTCCTGTGAAGGCCCTACTAACTGTTTTGAATTTGGTCCACAGCTGTTTTTATGTAACAAAAAGGTGGGCAGCTTTTGAGGAGAGACTAAAAGAGAGCAGTTTCCCTGTCTCACCTCCTCATCGTCTCAAGATTATTCTGGGATAGTACACAACGGTGTGGCAGCTGTGGTTTGGAATGGTGTTCAGTATTGCATTGGGGCCTTAGCCTGACAATTGTAAGTAAACATTAAGTGACAAACTGCACCCTACGTCCTTTAGCCACATGCACTTTACTGGTATCTTCCAGCTGAGTCAGGGCTCTTGAGAATTCTTCTTTTTTTTTTAATTTTTTTTTTTTTTAATTTTTTAAATTTTTTTTTTTTTTTTTTTTTTTTTTTGCTGTCTTTCTCCCTCTCAAGTCTGTGACCTTGGTCACTTCTCCACCCTGTGTACAAGTCAAACTGGTTTTCTGCTCCATTGCAGCAGGGGGTTCTGCACAAAGAATAGACTGTTTCCCAAAGGTTTGATTTGTCATGCAAAGAGGGATAATGTGGGGGAAGGAGCTACTACCCCTATGAGTTTGTAGACCAAAACAGAGTACAGCGCTTTATTGTGTGAGCTAACCTGAACATCTTTCCATAGGAGTGGTGGCTACCCCCCCCCCTCCCAGGTTCTTTTATGAAAGTATCTTAAAGGGCTCTCCAACTGCAGGTCCTTCCTGTCTCACCCCACACCTCTCCTTGGCAGGGATCCGGGTATTGGTGGATGCACGTTCCAAGCTTCACATACCATGGGGGGATCAGTCAAACGAGACTCATGGTGAGACCATGATGGCGTTCGACACACGAGCCGTTTCTGCTGCCGGAGTGGAGACCAAGGTGTTCTTGCAGCTGCTGCCGTCTATCTGTGCGCTGTGGGCAGACAGCGGTGTCCAAAACGCCTACGACCGCCGCCGTGAGTTCCAGCTGGTGAGTGGCAAGCACAAATTTAACTTTTTAAAAATGCCTTTTTAAAAAAATTATTCAGTGTGTACATATGTTTGCCTATACATTGTTTTAATATACGTATATCCTTGTATATGTACAGTGCCTTCAGGTGAAGGGTTTGGCAGACTGTCCTTTCCCTTTACTGAAAGGCTGCCACCTCTCCTGTGAGCTGAATAAAGGATCTTAAGTCCTGTCTTAGTGAGAACAGTGAACAGCCGGATCGTATAGTGCACATTGAGCAGAATGGGGTGCGTCTGCCACAAGGTGCATTTGCCTGTGTTCTTCTTTTGGTGTTTGTTTTCAAACCTACATTGTCCATCAGAGCAATAAACCTGGTGCATTGAAGATACCCTCAGTTTCTGGTGAGAGCACAATAACTTGAATATTGTTGGAGTGGAATCATCTGACACTTCAGCTCATGTACAGTATCATAATGGTTGATAGATTTTCAGTGCTTTGTAATATTAACATGTCAGAAACATTTAATCTTTTCATGATCTGTAAAATCATTAGTGTCTCTGTCATCCGGGTGAAATTGAGTTTAAAAGTGTACTAAACTATAATTAGAATCATTTTTTTTGTTTTTGGATTTGATTCTGTTTTGGCATCCATCGGGAATTTGTGTTGAAGGGGCAGTATGGACCCTGGATGGGCATGAATCCAGAATGAGTGGTGATGTTTGTGTCTGTCAACTACTGGACACAGTTTTCCATTTTGGGTCATTTGCCCTATGGGTCTCGTGTCTCTTTGGCTCCTCATGGGAGAAACAGAAAATGTGCTGGCTTGGGCAAGAAGGAACAAGCCCCCTGGGATCTATTCATACCTGAGCAACACAACTTTTGTCCTGGGGGCTACTTCTGAGTTTTATTAGTGCTCAACTTGTTGCTTTTTTTTTTTTTTGGGGCCCACAACTACAAATGCCACTTGGGAAAGGGTGTCATTTTGGGAAGTCAGAGCAGGGGGGGCCCTATATCCACAAGCACAGTATTCCTCCTTCCTGGTTTGACTGTGGTATGTGGCTGTCATGCAGCAGAGCTGGGCAAAACAAGATTTGTCCTTTGTTCTGTAGGTTGACTGGCCCAGTTTCACATTGGTGTTGCACAAAGTGTTGTACTCTCATTGATATGGGATTACAAACAGTTGATATTAGAACAGTGAATTGGAGCCAGTGTCATGTTTTTTCAGGTTTCAATAGTTCAGCAGCTTTGTCCTGACTACCAGCTTTACACTGGGTTTAGATGAGCAAGAACTAGAAATGCTCATTGAGTGGCAGTTTTGTATAGCAAACCTAATAAATGGCACCCTGTGTAATGTTTCAAGATTACAAGTTTCCTTTGTCTCCCAAAGATTCCCTTTATAAGAGCTTGAACTAAAAAGCAAAAATAATTTAAATTTGTAAGATTTGCATAACAAACTATTAGCTCATACAACAAATACGTCATGTTAGAGTAGACATTTCGAAATGCATGCCTTGGTGATGTCCAGCAGGACACAGGGAAGACTGATCCCTGCCCTCAGGGTGCAGCATGTCTTCCTCGTGGTCCTTATCAAATAGCTATGTGGAAATCTGGAGTTATCTTTTATAATAACAAGTTTTAAAGCAGAAAAATTCTAGGGAAGTGCAAAAGGATGTTGGAAAAAGCATATAAAGCCCCATCAGTTTGAAAAGTGACAAAATGTAGAATTCTTTAGAAATGCAGTATTGTTATGAATAAGTTGGTATTATTATGAATATGTTGGTTTTTCTTAATTGTGATGAATTGTGTGATGAAATTTTTTTTTTTTTTTTTTTTTTTTTTTTGTGTGTGTGCTTAAAAGATAAGATGGGAATTTAGGTTGTTTGCCGGATGAGGGGGAGTGAGTTTTCTGCGACTGAGTAATATGTTTAAATGAATGAAGTGCTTTTTTTAAACATTTTAAAAAAAAATTTTTTTTAAATGGGATGCATAAGATAACGCTCATGAGGTGTATAACAGAAGCAAAAACAAACATAGCCATAAATGACAATGCTTAACACAATCTGTGAAAAGTGACATCAGGAGGTTTTCCAGAACAAATTGCACTGGTTATACAAGAGAAGCCTTTACGGTCTCATAGTGATCAGAGTTTGGACTGCTGTACCTTGGAACAAGGTCTCTCGCACCAAGCACGGGTCCTCCTTTGCTATTTGGCAGTGTACACGTATAAACTAGTGGTAAACTCTGTGTAGCAAAGGCTGGATCACTGGTTTGCCTTAAGTACACGGTTTACGCTCACCGCCACCCAAGGTCCAGGTATGAACAAATTTGTGTGTCAAATAATCACCACGTGCATTTAAGGAGCGGCTGGAATCTCAGATGTACAGTTGACATTTTCCTGTTTGGTTGCACATGATGTCTGTATTTTGAACAGCTCTGGGAAATTCTGTCACCTTGCAACAGAGGAAGTTGGACGGGATGCTGTAATACAGCTGATGTCTGAACGTAACCTGCCTTGGCTTGCTGATCCGACACAGTGCGATGCGGAATGGCCCTTTGTACTGCTGACAACAGATGGTCATTATAGCCAGTTTGGTTTTTTCACCAACCTGTAAATCCCATTGTTGTTGGAGGGCTGCTCTCTAAAGGCAGTGTTGTGTTTACGCCAGTGTCAGAGGTTTGTTTCTGAGCCACATTCTGAACTGTTGTGCCTGGTTGTTTAAGATGGTACAGTTATTGCTGCCCCTTCTACTAAAAGGAGTATTAATATTTTCTCAGCCATGATGTCATGATAAAAAAGGAGCTACTAACTGAATTGTTGAAAGCTTCAGTAGACTTGGTGTAGGATCAGGTTTGCATTTCTCTTTAACTTTGTTGCATCTGCCTTCTATGAACCTGCTGCCTTGTGTAACAAAACCCTCCTATAGAAAACATGTTCATAGTTTGGGTGTGATGTGAAAATCCCCTCTCCACTACTGTAACAAATCCAAGGCAGCACTGTGGCACAGTAGATATTGTTGGTACCCCAAAAACTCTGGGGACAAGCTGCTTTTGCTCATAGATGGAGGATTATAGTAAAACTACTTTTGTTTTTTTTTGTTTTTTTTTTAACCCCTTCTTTATTCTTTCCACAGGGAGAGTCTGTGAAATATTTCTTGGACAATTTGGACAAACTAGGACAACCGGTAGGTCTTTGGTTTGTTTCTAGTATTAAAAAGCATCATGGGTTAATGTTATATCATTATCTATCACATCTGCTGTTAGAATCACGTTACACCCTGCTGTTACAGTGACACATTTTCCCATTCCTTTCCTCTTCCGTTTACTCCTTTTTTCTTTTTTTTTTTCTCCCCCCCCCCCTTCCCTATCACAAGCCACATTCCCATATTTTATCTCATGTTGATAAAGCTCTTGATCATGACTGATTTGAGTTTCTTGTTGGCTTTATTTTTCATAATATTCAATTTAAATTTAGTAAAAAAAATATGCTTGACAACTTGTCCCTATCCCGGTGTTCAAAGGTTTTCACACAACCTTGTTCAAGTGACAAGTGTGTTTAGGCCATGGGTGATTAACAGCACAAAGAGAGAGGTTGTGGGTTAAGGAAGTTGTCGTCTTGTGAATTTGTGCTGTTGAGGTGTGTCTATGTGAAATGTGACAAACTACAAGACCCGGCTGTCTGTGTAAGCAAACTGCTCAATCCATGGTTCTTGATTTGATAGTTAAATTTGCTTTATGATCATGGCAATGATAACAATGTCATTTTCGATTGTCTTTTTCAACAATGTCTTTTGTAATTGCTGCATGGGAACCAAACCTTTTGTACAATTCATTAAATATTTGCCTTTTACGAACTACAAAGTGATATGGAAAGGAACTGTTTCACCTGTCGTCTGTGGTAGTCGGCTAAGACGAGAACACCTGCTGTGTAAGCGGATCACAGAATACAAGGTGTTGATATGGTCCTGGCTCAGGTATTCCCTGTGGCGCCAGTCCAGCTGCATCTAGATTAGTCCAGTAAGTTTTACTTATTTTTAACAGACTTAAACACACTTAGCAAAAAACTTACTTTTTAACTGTTGGGCCACTGTTTGTACAGTGATGGTGATATTAAAAATTATTTGTACTCCTTCCAGGAGGGCCATCACTGCTTCTCGGAGGTTTAGCTTGTAGTGAAAATATGGCAATAAGTAGGAAGGCCTTGGAAACAGTCGGTCATGACTAGTTTATGATTGTTGATGTTTTCTCAGCAAGTGAAGCCTACAGGTTAGATGCAGGACTCTGATCTCTGCAGTAAGCCTAACATTTGGGAGACTATCACTTAGGTCTGATAGAGCTTCAGAGCTTTTACTGAAGAGTAAAAGTTAATATTTGACTTCCTGCCAAATCTGGAATTATTGTAGACCAGCAAAGATGGGAGGAATGCACTCACATGTCTAGTGAGACTTACTGTAACTGCTCTGTAGCAGGAAAAACTTGATCAGTGAGATAGCAGAGCAATTTAAAACAAGTTAGTCTGATGAATGTGTGTAAATATCTTGCGTGTGCACCGGGTTCATTACACTATAACAGCACAGTCCATCATTGCATTGGTAACAACACAAATTGAGACTGTAGTGAGCGTTGCTGTCTGAATGAATTGGAACCAGGTGGCAGCACGTGTCAATTTAATCCAAATCCCCATGTTTTCCTGAGTTTCCCAACTGGTGACATTGTTTGTGAGTGATGAATTAACTCATTTTCGAAGGAGTTTGCTGTCTTAAGAATAACTGTCTCCCCAGTTAACATGCTTGCTGTAGGTTTCCCTAAGGCACAGCACTTACAGGGATAAGGCTTGTTCTCCAACTAAGCTATTTATTTATTTATTTATTACTGGTACAGCTAAAGATGGAAACACACTTGTCTGCTAAGAGCCATAATTTAATAGTCATGCAGCAAAAGAAACTGCTCAAGAAAGGAATTGCTGCCATTGAGCCACCGGTTTAGGGTGTGTGGTTTTGACTCAGACCAGGTGTACAGTATGTACACATGTGGTTTGACAGCAAGGAAGGGGAGAACATTTCTCTAAAAATCAAGATTTGTTTAGGTAGGATTATTGCCGGAGTTATCTTTACGGAGTAATTAAAGCTGTCTTGATGGTACAGTTTATAATATGATGGTTACAAATGACACTTCCATTATTGATGACAGGGTATTTCAGTACATTGAGTTTAACCACAGTGAAAGATGTTAAGACGTTCATTATGCCTGCTGATATTAAGGACATCAGACAGTTGTGGGTTGCTGTTAATTTAGTGTAATGTTTAGCTACTTTGCTACAAGAAAATTCTTACGGTTCACTACTGTGAACTGGGTCGACATGTTTTGTTCTGTCATTATGGAACAGCATAATTGAGGAAAAAGCTGGGCTTTCCCTTATTGTGTTTGATCAGATGTGAAAATTACACATCGATAACACATAAAAAAACACAAATTCGGCAATGAGCACAAACCTGGCCGTGTGTCCTGGGTTCCGTACTGAGCAGCAGCAGTGCTTGTAACTTCCACCACATCATTGTAGATAGCATTTGCCAGCGATCCCAGTATTCCAAGTGAAGCCAGCATCATTGTGGTTTAGCAATTTGGCCTCTTTTCTTGGGGAAGTGTGTGTCAGTGTTTGTGCTGAAAAGATAGAAAATTGTTGTTTAAAAGATGAGTAGAAAATAAACTACAATAAGCAAGGTGACAAAGTTGCAGATATTATCCAGGCTTTTGCTAATAGGTGAATCATCATAATTACCATATTTTTCCACATTGCTTGCAAACTTTCAGTAAACTTTAAACTTAAATATGTATGTGTAATGACTTGCTGTGTATTTTTGGTGTCTTTTGGTACAAGATGGACAGCAGGTGCCGCAATGGCTAGTTTGTAATAGGTGAGAAGTTTGCTTTAGTGCATCTAACCTTAGCAATATTGCATGTGTTTATGAATATGCTAATCTTTAAGTAAAACTCACTGTTTCTTTGTCTTCCTAACCCCAGGACTACTTGCCTACGCAGCAGGACATTCTTCTTGCTCGTCGGCCCACCAAGGGAATCCACGAGTACGACTTTGAGATTAAGAATGTGCCCTTCAAGATGGTGGATGTGGGCGGGCAGCGTTCGGAACGCCGGCGCTGGTTTGAGTGCTTTGACAGCGTAACCTCCATCCTCTTCCTTGTGTCCTCCAGCGAGTTTGACCAGGTACTGATGGAGGACCGGCAGACCAACCGCCTCACGGAGTCCCTCAACATCTTTGAGACCATTGTCAACAACCGCGTCTTCAGCAACGTGTCCATTATCCTTTTCCTGAACAAGACTGACTTGCTGGAGGAGAAGGTGCGGACTGTGGCCATTAAGGACTACTTTCCCGAATACATCGGGGAACCGCACAACCTGGCCGACGTACAGAAGTTCTTGGTGGACTGTTTCCGGAGTAAGCGCCGGGACCAGCCACAGAAGCCCCTGTACCACCACTTCACCACGGCCATCAACACGGAGAATATCCGCCTGGTGTTCCGCGATGTCAAGGACACCATACTGCATGACAACCTCAAGCAGCTGATGCTGCAGTGATGCTACCGAGGACTCCCCACCCCAGACCCCGCACCCCCTCCCTTCAAAGTTTTTCTCTGTCTGTTAGCAACCCCTTAACAGTAGGTTAATATGGGTGGGAAGACCTTGAGCAAGATGGTAGGAATAATGAATGCTGCCACATGATGCCCAATGCCTTACAACAAAGAATGGGATGGGGGTGAGATTCATAGTGTTCTTTTTGGCCATCGTACATTTAATAATGTTTCCCTTCTCTAATGTAGTGCCACAGCCCCAGGGTCCAAAGAGAAGGTATTGTTGTGTAACTAAGCTGTAGGTGGAGTCGGTAAGAGTCCCCAGTTGAGAGTGTAGTGAATGAGGTGGCGAATGACAGGCCTCTGGTCTCTGCACTGAGCCTTTTATAGCATCCAACAAGCCCAGGGATGAAGGAGAATTGTTTATTTTTTTTTTCTCTTTCTTCTCCTAGTGAGGATACCGTATACAGAGTCACGTGTTGGAATTGTTCTGGCCTTAACCTTTTAACGATAGCTTTTTAATCAGTCCTGTTTTAATTTTTTTTTTTTTTTTTAAGTCAGATATTTTTCCTTTTGTGTATAAATATATATATATATTTCTTGGATGATTTCTTAAATTATATTTTTGTGATTTACATGCTTTTTAAAATTTTTTTTTTTTTTAATTTTATTTTTTTTTTTAATTAAGCACTGCTTGTGGACGTGCCTTGGCTGGAAGTGAAGGAGCAGGAAAGCCCAAGCATGTGTACATATGCAGGCACATAAACCCACATACACACGTCAACCACAACCAGAGGAACTCGCTCAGCTACACATGGATTAATCTCAGGGCTAATTTAGACCATTTTTTTTTTTTTTTTTTTAATAAACAGACTAACATGTAGTTTGTATGCTAAAATCTGAAGCTCCAAAGTTGTAAGTGCCTGCCGGCTGTTTAATCAAAGCATCAAGCAGTTCTCCCAGGTCCGTCCCCCCCCCCCCTTCACAGCCGTGCACTATGGGAGCCGGTGCCTGCGGTGTTGACCTCTGCTGCTCCTGGATGCTGCCAGATGCTAGGGCCGGAGGCTGATAAGTAAAAGCACAAGTGCCCAACACACATACACACCCCACCAAGCATGCTAGCAATGGAGGGTGTGAAGGGCACCCTGTGTAATTTATTTGTCATTTGTGCATTGTTTTCTCAGTATGTTACACACCTTTAATATATATACGGCACATATTTAACCCTCCAGTCTCACACGATGCTTCATCACTTGACTCTAAAACCATTCCAGACAGCGCCTTTGTGTTGTTTTTAAGGTCTTAAATTTCACTCATCTTAGTTTTACATTTTTGGCTCCCCCCCCCCCCCCCCCTTTTTTTTTTTTTTTTTTTTTTTTTTGGGACATGAGATATGTCAACCTCAAACACTGTGTTTGCCAGGTGTCTTTCAGCCTTGTGTAGAGCACATGAGAGGGTGACGTATTCTTTACCCTCGCTGCTCACCACGTTGGAGTGCTTAAGCACCTTTCAGAGGAGCAGAGTGGCTCTGAGCCACCGGCGGGCAGTGGTCGCGTCCCAAGCCTCTTGCCTCTATAGCCAGACAGTGCCTCAGTTTGGTTCCTTCTCTTGGGCAAAGTAGATAAATGTCATAGATTCAAAAGCATAGAGCAGATGTGTGCTCAAGTGCGCGGCTCCTGAGAGCACCTTAACTGACAGAGTTCATCAGGAGACGGGTTTGTTTCCAAGGTTTTCTGTGGAAGAGTCAGGTTTAGCCTTTAGTGCTGTAGCTGCAGCGCTTGGCCAGTATGTCAGTAACACACTTGGCGCACTTTCTCCCTACGTCATTGCAGTGGAACAGTAAAATACGGGCAATGGGAAGATGAGCTGCAGTAGACGAATTGGTGAATGGTTGTCGTCCCTGTCGGACACAGTCGAGGATCACCTGACATCCTTGAGTGGGCCATTAAGTGGCGTCGGGCACCTTGTACTTTCACGTCTGCTTCACCCGATGACAAAGGTGTGCTGACGTTTGACACCGCAACACCAGCAGGGTGGCACCAGTGGCTGTGGGGGAGGGTGGTACTGTCCATGTTGGAAAGCGCTGGTCAGATGGGGGACCTGGTTCATGTTGAAGTGACTCACTGACAGTATTTTGTACATATGTACTTTTTTTTTTTTTTTTTTTTTGTGTGTGTTATTTGTCACCGGAGGACTGTGGTTGTAAGGAAGGAGATGACTCCACTGTAAATGGTTTTGAAAGTAAGACCTGGGTGCTAACAGGTGGTGAGACTGCCACACTGGGGCTCGTGGACACCGAATTCTGCGGCCAACTCTCTGTCCGCAGATCCCTCCCTTTCCCACAACCCCCCCAGGTCTATGTGTATGTACGTGTGCTGCGAAGCTGCTCTGCACTCACAGCAGCTTCACCTTCTGTGCTTCCAACACTCTCCCTTGTACAAAATGATCAGATTTACCTGCCATTTGGTTCTTATCCCAAAGTAGAGACTTTTGGCGTGCCTCCTCCAGCAGCTCTGCCTGAACTTTTATACATAGAGCAAGTTTCTTTTTTTTATTTTTTAAATGCTGAAAATTGTCTTGATATCAGCTGAAGACATATTCTGTTGGATCAGTACATTGGTACTCCCAGTGAACCTGATGCTGTACCAAACTTACCGCTTCTTCTGTGTCAAACAGTTTGTGACAAACCCATCGCTGTCGTGCTGAGGTTCAGTACATTATCATTCGTGGGTGTCGCAGCATTTTGTACTTTTTGCCATAATGAGGTCTGCGGGGTGCCAAGCGCAGGTGCCAAGGCAGACCCTGCACATGTAATACATGATCCTCAGAACCGGTTTCTGTGCCTCTGTTGTGCCTCGTCGCTCGGGTTCCCTTTGTGCTCCCGAGAAGACCTGGTGGGCTACCGCCATTGTTAACCCTGCATTTGCTGTACATCTGCTTGGGCAATCCCCTCCTGTGGGCCAGCCAGCAGACCACGCTCCTTTCCCTCAATAAAAGCCAAACCTGTTTTGCAAACATGATGTGTGCTCATGGCTTTATTTTGTTCTCTGCAGCAAAGGTATAACAGAATTGTGCAGATCTTGTTTTGAGATTGGGGGAGTGGGTGCTTGTTGAACCATCATGCCTGAAGCATGATTTGGGTGTAAAGCTACTCCTTAACAGGCCCCTCTGCTTTACTGTTTATTACCTGCATGCTTGGTTTTAGAGGTAAGCACTGACTTACTGTTGCGGTGTGGTGCCTTTAACAAGGTGAGCGTTCCATTTCTTTACCTGGTTATGCTTGTCCTGCTGGTTCAGTAACTGTTTAATGGATGTTGCTGTGTCAGCCTGCTGGTGTAGTGGGGTGGGCCTGATCTGATGTGCTCTGTTTCTACATCAACGCCAGGTGGTGCTCTTGCACTGAAGAAGGAGGAAGGGGGGAGGGGAGAAAAAAAAAAAAAAAAAGCTCCTCTTTTAAGACTTTGTTCCCAGGACCGGTGGTCAATTTGAAGGATGTTCTGGTCAGCATGGCTCCGGAGGCAGTCAGATGTGAGGTATGTTGACAGCACTGCTGCCTCTCTCATTCTCTTTCTGACTCCTGCCAAATGTGCTGTAGCTTTAAAAGGAACTGCTGGAACTCCCCTGGTGATTTCCTGTTTAACAAGGTGTAGTTGTACTGCAATAAGCAACATGCAACAGTGACTTGGCACACCATTACATAAAAAGTGAGCAGGTTGTGCACGTCAGCCATATGGGGGCAGTAATCCCTCTACATCGAAACAGCTTTGCCGTTCTTGATCCACGAGTCGCGTAGTCGGGTGATGCTGTCGCTTCTGAGGAGGGGGTGATCTCCAGTGCAAAAAGTTTTTGATGAAAGTTGCACATGTATGCGTGAACTGGCTTGCTCATCCTATAGTTACAGGTATGCGGTGTCTTTGAAGCTGTAGTCAATTTTACATGCCGCTGACTCGGAATAGATGACTATGACACGTTGAAACACACCTGCCAGGTTTGGTTTAATTCAGTTTGGTTTTATTAAAAAATACTGATTTGTAAAGCAAGAATTCAGTTAAACATCTATAAAAAGTAACAATATAATTATGTTAGCACTGCAGTCTCACAGGCATGCAGCTGTTAAATTATTTTTTTTAAAAAATGAAAAGCCAGATGACATGAACAAAAACATGTAAAACAAAATGTGACTGTTAAAGGTGGTGTACTGACACTTTACCCGTACTGAAAGCAAATTCAAGTGGCAGAGTAGCAGAAGCGAAGAGGGGGTGTGCATGCGTGGACACCCTGCGTAAGTGTGGAGTGCAGTCACACACACACACTCCCCCTCCAGACCACCTGCATCGCCACTTCCACTGAAAGATGCGCTGCGCAACATCTGGCATCCTCTATTGAGAATGTGAAAATAATTTAACATATTGCCATTAAACCGTTAAAACAGTGTACTCAGTCTTGCTTCTTGACGTTAATTTTGTCCTCAGCAGACACAGACAGGCATTTTAAAGCAGCACTTCTGTCCAATAGAAGTTTGTTATTCTATAGGCCGGCTTCAGGAAAGTGGCCCGTTTTCCCACATGAAACAGTATTTCTGTAGGTGGGAGAGATTTTATTCTTCACACTCCTTTAACTTCACGCTGTTGTACATCCACCTTGGATTACTCAAGTCCTCTCATTTTTGTGCCAAACCTTCAACGACATTTCTTTGGAGAGGTATCAACACTAGGAATGAAATCTTTCATTAAACCTAAAACAAAAAACAGCAGCAGGAGAGTTTGTTCTGTATTGTTGCTAAATGACACGGCTGACCAGCATGCAGCCCAACGAAGCGTCAAGGGTCACCTTGCTTTTGGTCGGTTGTCAGTTTTCCTACAGACGCACTCGCTGTTACCTGACATCTGAAGGTGTGAGCACATTGCTATTATGAGACCGCTGGGTTGGATGCATAGGTGACGTGCTGTACAGCAGTACAAATTTTCAAGTTGTTCAGAAATTAGCAAACACACGTTTGTGCTGGTTTCCATTCTCCTGTCAGTTCTTTTGTGCAAGTTCTCAGGCAGTAACTGGGTCCGTCTGGATTTTGGTGGCAACGTTGTCTGGCACCAGGTCCACCTCCACAAAGTCCACAGGTGTATCCTCTTGCAGCGCATACATCTCCCTGCCAGGCCCTGGAGTCTGTGTTTCACGTTTGCAACAGGCAGTCCTCTTGGCGGGGAGCACGCATGCCAGGAAGAGCGCCCCCAGGCCTATGCCTGCAGCGCACGAGTAGAAAGCTGAGCCGTAGTTCTGCGTGACGTCTACCAGAAATCCTGTAGAAACAAGAAATGGGCCACTGTGCTCAGATGCCTCTTGCAGTTATTCTAGTATGAAATCTGAACTAATAGACAAGAGTCTATATTAGTATTGATATTAGCTGTAGTTCTTGTCTGTGGGAGGTGGGGTGAGTGTGAAAAGGTGCACCATGTCCTACCTCCCAGGGGTGGTCCAGCCAGTCCTGCGAAGCTCTGGATGAAGACATAGACGCCGGCGGCTGAGGGCATGCGCTCCAGACCCACCACATCGTCTTCAGCCAGCATGGGGATGTGAGTGGAGGCCACGGTGCCCAGCAAGAAGCCATAAAACACACAGCACACACTCAGTGGCCAGAAGCTGTCCGCCAGCGGGAAGACGGCCAGCACCAGCCCCAGCAACACCACGCAGCCCAGCAGCACGTGCAGCTTGCGGACCGGAACCAAGCTCATTATCCAGCCCACTGAGAGACGGCCAAACACTTCTGCCACGGCCATGATGGACAGCATGTAGGTGGCACGGTTCGCGTCGACACCACAGCTTATGGTCAATGGAATCACGTATAGCTGCGGTGCGAAGAAGCCCAGTGTGGCGAAAAGGCCGAACATGGCGTAGCAAATGAAGCCTCCATCCCGCAGCGTGGAGAAGTCTAACAGTCGTGGTTTTGAGGGTGGAGGCACAGTGCTTGACTGTTCCTCTATCTCCCTTAGTGGGGTGTGTTCCTCTGTAGGAGGTGGCTTCTTGTGGTTCACCTCAGGCTCACCTGCCATGTTGGACCATGAGGTGGACAAAGACTGGAGACCTGAGTCTTCTGATGTTATGGAGGTGTGTGTGAGTTCATTTTCCAGGGCATAGGTGGTCTCCAGTGCTCCCACTGCGGACTCTGATGCATCTGGGTCTGCCTTGGGCTTTGGTTTTATCACGATGGGCCGCAACAGGGCACCGCAAATCATGATGATGGCTTGGAGCAGCCCGATCACCGCCAGGCAATAGCGCCAGCCAATTTGCTCTTTCAGAGCAGTGAAGGCTGCAGAGATGCAGGAGAATATTGTTACAACCAGCCTGAATCTCACACAGTTGTCCATCGCATACAAATATGATACAGCATTTTCACAGAAAGCCACACAGGATTTGGAATATATAAAACAAAGTAGTTGCTAGACTGCCTGGTAAAAACACACCTGAAAAGACACCTTTACTACATTTGTTGAGCCTTCTGTAGTTGACACAGTAACTGCCCTCAGTCCAAGCCTTCAACTGAACCCAAATCCTTGGTTTCAGCTTGTTGCCAAAAAGGGTGGGTATCCAAAATCATCTTGGACCTCCAGAGATTTTATATTGACAGCCCCTCCCCACTTTTTTAAGCATAAATCGATGTTACTAACGCTACTACCTTATGTGCATCTCTTGGTCTTGTGCACTTTTGGTACAACCTTACTGGGAAAGGTGGTATAAAAACAAATGGATTTGTACTTCCTGATACTAATACAAATACTTTTGTTGGATCTTGGTACTACCAAAGTTCCTCACTGCTGTCATTCCCTTTCCATTGCGTGCTGCTGACTTTGGATTATGATTCCATGCTCCACTTAACACTTTGCATATTTTAAAAATTAAAAGTTTGTACTTTTTCCAAACTTGGTCAAATAACTGCTTAATGTATGTACTGTTTAAGAACAACTTGTTTTGCAGGCTTTGTGAACATTAGACAGAATGAGACAAAAAGTGTAGAACAGATGGCCACCAGCGTACCTGGAGCAAAAGCAAATATGGAGAAAGACTCCCCCGTGGACGCAGCAGATGTGACCAGGGACCGTCGGCGGTTGAAGTACAGCGACAGGAGGGTGACCGTAGGTAGGAAGGCAAGACAGTAGCCCAGGCCTGTAAATAAATAGCAAAGAGCAAGATGACAGCCAGGGGGCTCCTACACTGGACGCCAGCAGCATCTCCGGCTGTGTAACACGTCTGCAGACTCCTGAAATAGAACTGGATTTTAGATAGACAAAAAAAAAAAGAGAGAAAGACGGGGGAAAAGAAAAAGTTGTATAGTTAGAGAGAAGTCCATTTCAGTGGAGGACAGGAAATAACACTCAGTGGGGAAGTCTAGCAGTGCTTCGTTTGGATCTGTCAAGGGCAGAGGTATTACTGGCAGAAACAGAAACAATCATGACGACAAGAAAATGCACCGCTAGGGGTGATGAACCTCCTCTTTCAGTTTGTCTGCGATTTAAATTAAAAAAAAAAAAAAAAAAAAAAAAAGTGGGATTGGTCTGTGAAATAAAGTGTTAAGCGCTACTGAGGTAAATGCACGTACAGTGATTGTTTCAGAAATGCCCAATGGCAGAAATCGTCAGGGCACTGCTAGGAATCCCAAAAAAATATGTGGACATAAATTATTAGCGAGTAAACACATTTTGAAATGTTCTCATATCAGTATTTCACTGTTATCTGTTCCTGGTTCCTTGGAAAAGGGGGGGGAGGGGGTATGAAAAACCCTTACTCTGCAATAGTTAACAGATACAAAATGCCCTTGTTGGTGAGTTTGGTGTACCTGAGACGATGCCCATTGTGATGTACATCTGATTGACAGAGTTGGTGAAGGCGGTGGTGATGGTGCCCAAGCTGATGAGGAAGCCCCCGCACATGACCACGGCCCGGTGGCCGAATCGGCTGCTCAGTGCAGAGGACATGGGGGCTGCGGGAACAAAAAGTGTAGGTCAACGATTCCGTTGGACCGGAAACGATCATAAAACAAATACCAGCCTGATGGCTATTACAGACAAGGTGTCTTTGTTATTAGGAGATCAGAGTATTTTCCTTCTTGGCCCTTTCAGCTCAGAAGCGTTTCTTTCTGCGCGGTGGGCCAGCAGATCCAAGCTGTTTTGTCTAAAAAGAAACTGCTGACCTTGGCAACTAGGCTTTGGACCTTGGGTGTAGCGGTGCGGACTTGAACATGAAAAGCAAACAATCGCAGTCATGCAAAAACATAATGAATGCACCGTGGTGCCAGAATGAGCTGTTTATACAGACGGACAGTAATACGCTGAGAAAATAACTGGAGGATGCTGGCTATGCTAGATTGTCAGCAGCTGCTAGGTTTCCGAAGTGAGTCCTGCTCCAGGTGTGTTGCTGAAATGCATGAGCCTCGCACTGGACACTCACCTGTGAAGGACATGACGAACACGCAGATGGAGACGATCCAGGACACGCGGCTGTTGCTTTCGCCGAACTCGCTCATGAGGTCGGGCAGGAAGATGCCGAAGGTTTTGATGACGCCGTAAGTGAACACCTCCACGAAAAAGAAGGCTGCTGCCACGAGCCAGCCCCAGCCGCCGTCTGGTGCTTCGGGGTACACGTTGGGACCCACGTACCGGGTCGCTCTTGACAAACACGTAGTCATGTCTGGCTTACGAGCTTCTCCGCGGGCTGAAAGAAGGGGGCAACAGGAGCGTTAGACAGGACAGCTTTCCACACACCTACTTCCCCTGCAACATCTGGTTTTATGTTGCTGTCACGGTCCTTTCCATAAGCGTTTATGGCTGCCAGTACAGCTGTAAAGTTTAGGTTTTTTTTTTTTAATTTTATATTGCCAATTTATAATTTAGGGCAGTAAGTAGGTGTCGAGGGGGGGCTGAAACTGCATTTAAAATAGCCCTCCTGACCACAGGAGGCAGCAGTGATAAAGACAGTTTTTTTCAAACCCTTCCTTTCCTCTCTTTCAAGCTATGGACACAAATGCTGTGGTTTCCTGTACAAAACATTGCCTGATGGCAGTAACTGCAGCCCTCTAAAAAAGGAGCAATACGTGGAAGGTTTGTGTAATCTTTTCTGGCCTGCAGGGCACTCAGTTGCACACACGACGCGTCAGTCAGTCGTCTGGGGCCTGAGGCACGGCGCCAAGGTATTTCCTGTCAGCAGCTTAGAGGAACGGCAGATGTTTACAGGACTGTGGCATCAGAGGCCCGTGACTGTGCGGTAGCCTGCCAGTGGCACCGCAGACGAACGTTTAATTTCACGGTATAGATCTGGTTATCTCCCTCCCAACAGGTCTGCTGTCCAACGACATCCCAACTCCTCCTGCGGACGAGCTGCACCCAGGTCTCTCCGTGGCCCTGGGCTGCGCTTTCCACCGTACGATTCCCACTCCGAGCTGCCATCGAGGAAGATGTCTCTTCTCAGAGCACCATACGCCCTCGCTGTACAAGACGTGAGTGTCCAGTCTTTCCTTCCACCGTTTAAACTGCGTTTCCTTCCCAGGTGCCAGTACAGCACACCTTGCTGAAGCCGCTTTGTGTCGATGCTGCCCTAACGTTATTTCATTTCCTTTGCCGTGCAGATGATTTGACGATAATCCCACAGATTTATTGTGGTATATCAGGGTCAGTGGTTGGACGGTACAGCTGAAATTCAGTCTAACATCTCAGGGGCCATTTTTCATACATCCTAGAGTAGTCGGCGTGATATGCAGGCTGCCATCTCACTTCAGCAGCGCTGGCCTCGTTCAAGTTAGATCTCCAGGGCTTCTAAGTGAGGTGTTGATGTGGAAATGGTTGCATCATCTCAGGTTCCAGCGCTCCGAGTACTTGCATGTGTTCCAACACGAAATGCATCCCCACCCCAGGTTCTGCCAAAAGTCAGCCGACGATGCACTTCCTTTTCACCGCGGCTGTTAGAACAGCGCAGGTTCCCACCCGTGGCCTCTTTCCTCAAAGGATGTCACCACCACCAGTTTTACATGCAGGACACAGGTACTTGTGCATCTGACACCTGTTCCTTCTGTTGCAAGGTCAACAGCTGTAGCTTGAAAAACTTTTTTTGTTTCTGTACTGAGGATTCAGTGCTTCTTGTGGAGTGAAACTGTGAGAGGGCACAGCTGAAGATTTGACTGGGGGAGGGCACTACCATTTGAATGTCAAAGGGAGGAAATTAGGTGAATTACAATGGTAAACTGGAATGTGTCCCTGCATTTTAAATGGTTCCCTGAGCCTCCGGACTGTTTTGCCAGTGATAAGCCGTGTGAAAAGGGTTCATCTGAAGGTGGTGGGGGGGTCCTTTCCGTCTTCACGATTTATTGTAAACCTTGGTGGGGGGTGGGGGACCACAGGTCAGTTTGCAAACGCATTTCCACTTAGGTTTACATTTCGGCTGAGTCCTATGCGTGCCTCTTGAATGAAATGAATGACACCAAAACCCGTTTGTTTGCCCCTAAAATATTTTTAGATCCAAGGGTCCCATGACGTCGGTGGTCACCGGCTTCAAAAGTTTCCGAAGAACGGGTTATTGTTAGTTTATTTATTTCCTTGCGATGGAAAGCAGTTGGCAGGCACCAGTTTTGCTTTTTTTTTTCCCCCTTACGAAATACACACAGAACCGTGCCGGTGGGACGCTAAACAGCGATATTTTGAACAATACGAATTAAAAAATAAAAGTAAAAAAACCAGGTGGTCTCTTTTGGCGAGAATCGTTTGAATGTCCGCCCATTCGGCTCAGTGAACCGCTATCCAGTGAGCCCGCATTTCAAACTACTTTCAAGTCGGAAGGTGAGACTTCACGTGAAGTCACAAAACGGCACCAAAATACCTCTCGCATTCTGAATAAATAAATATAAAGCACGCATATAGCTTATGAAAATAAAAGCCACGTACAATCGTTTAGCCAGTTGTTTCCCCAAACGCTAACATAGTAACATGGTGGTAACGTACTAGAAAGACGACTTACCAATTCTTGGAGATGAATCGGGTTCAGTTAAACAGAACTTGTGAAAAGACGAAAATCGTTTCTTTTTTCCGTTAAATTGGACGACTATTCTGACGACCTCAGTAACATGTCGCGTTTAAACGCTACTGAACGTTTAACCGTTTCGATCCCAGTTCTGTTCGGTTGGAGGAAAACGTCGAAATCTCTCTTGTGTGTTCCAACAGTTTATTCTAAGCTGAGACGTTTGAAAAGTGTTCTCCGTTCTGAGGCATGGCGACTACACGCGCACCGTCGCCCGGTCTTCTGCAAGTGTGCGCGTTGACGCTTCTAGGCTTGGTTTTATACCGGCTCAAGCCGGTATCTTCCCGCGAGCCCGCGCCTGCCGTCGTGCGTGCGTGTGCGGGCGTCGGGAGCGCGCAGCGCGCCTCACTCAACTGTGTCAGAGGTAGACGGTACTTTGGACCGCACTGCTGTTGTAATTGTAATATGTTAACCTCATTTGTTAAATGCTTTATCGAACATAATTTTTTTTTGTTGCTAGAAACAAAATCCTTCACCAGACGCCTCAGCGTTTTCTGCCGCAGACACATATTAGCCGTCTTCTTTTTATTTATTTATTTATTTTTTTATTAAGTTATGCTGTTTCTGGCTCATACGTGTTTATACTCAGTGGCATCTTGGCGCTCCAATGTACGTTTTGCGGGAAAACGCGCGTGAACTTATATTATGGTTACGCGCAATATTGCGCTCCGTCGAGGTGACTGAGGCGTTTGTGAACGCGCACGCATCGCGCGGCAGGAGGGGGAGACGCTGTAGGAGAGCGCGAGGCTCGAGACCGGGTGAAACAGGTTTGTTCCAGTTTGGTGCCATCAAGTAAATGCGAATAAATCGGTATTACGTCATGCTGCTCCTTTCTCTGCAAGAAGTGCGCGTTTTTACCTGAAAATAAGACAACTGAGCACGGTTGTCGCACGAAGGCGGTATTTGGCAGTTTGCTGGTACGCTGACATTGCACTGAGGGGCGAGTGGGGAAGCGCTCGCCCGCCTGTGACGTGTGTGACGCCTGGGTGCCGGAAGTGTGCAGGCAGACGCCGATGAGCCACAACATTAAAACCAGTGACAGGTGAAGTGAATAACATTGATAATCTCGTTACGATGGCACCTGTGAAGGGGTAGGTTATGAACAGTCAGTTCTTGAAGTTGATGTGTTGGTAGCAGGAAAAATGGGCGAGCGTAAGGATCTGAGTCACTTTGACCAGGGCCAGATTGTGATGGCTGCACGACTGGCTCGGAGCATCTCCAAAACGGCGGGTAACACTGGTGGGGTGTTCTCGGTACGGAGCGGTTGGTACCTGCCAAAAGTGGCCCGAGGAATGACCGCCGGTGAACCGGCGGCAGGGCCGCGGGCGCCCAAGGCTCACCGATGCACGTGGGGAGCGAAGGCTAGCCCGTCCGGTCCGATCCCGCGGAAGAACTACCGTAGCACAAATTGCTGAAAACCTCGATGCTGGCCATGACAGAAAGGTGTCAGAACGCACAGCGCATCACAACTTACTGTATGTAGGGCTGCATTGTCGCAGACCGGCCAGAGAGCCCAAGCTGACCCCTGTCCAGTGCCGAAAGCACCTACGATGGGAACGTGAGTGCCGGAACCAGACCGCGGAGCAATGGAAAAACATGGCCCGGGCTGACAAATCACATTTTCTTTTAGATCATGCGGATGGCCGGGTGCGTGTGCATCGTTTACCCGGGGAAGAGATGGCAGCGGGATACGCTATGGGAAGAAGGCAAACCAGCAAAGGCAGTGAGTTGTTCTGGGTAATGTTGGGAAACCTTGCATCCTGGCATTCACGTGGATGTTACTTTGACACGTACCACCTACCTAAACATAGACACCTAGACCATGTACACCCCTTCATGGCAACGGCATTGCCTGATGGCAGTGACCCTGCCACACTGCAAAAATTGTTCAGGAATAGTTTGAGGAACATGACAAAGAGTTCAAGGTGCTGGCCTCCAAATCTCAATCCGATTAAGCATCTGTGGGATGTGCTGGAAAAACAAGTCCGATCCATGTAGGCCCCACCTTGCAACTTACAGGACTTAAAGGATCTGGTGCTAACGTCTTGGTGCCAGATACCACAGGACACCTTCAGAGGTCTTGTGGAGTCCATTTCTCAATAGGTCAGAGCTATCATGGCAGCACGAGGAATACCTACACAATATTAGGCAGGCGCTTTTAATGTTGTGGCCGATAGGTGTAGTGTCACGGCAGCCCGTTCTGTAGTCAACCCACATGTGGAACTGCGGTCAAAATCAGTATAAACAGAGTTCTTGGAGGTGTTCCTTTTAAACTTGCAGTACGCGTAAGCAGATGGTTACAATGGCATTGGTGCGTTGTATCCCTCACTGCTTGTGAGACCCTTGTAATCTGCTTTAATAAAATGTGCTTCTGCAGTAGAAAAATGGCCTGAACATGTAGCATTTTGAAATTAATCAAAAGTGTTGTTCCTTAGCAAATGTGGTAACACTTTTTGTTAATGGTAAAAACCATACATATGTTTCCTCAACACTTCCGTGTCCGGCACCTTGGGGGACAAGTTTAACTTGTTTTTTTTTTTTTTTTTTTTGTAAAGCGAAAGGAATTGTTTGTGTGTTTAAAAAAAAAAAAAAGCACGGATGATTCCTCTAAACACAGCGCATGTGATTTACTATTCCCCCAGGGAGAGCCTCATGCCCATGTGTGAAGTCTTGAATGTGCTGCCTTAATAACCTATTTGGTTATTAATCCTGTAGTAAGACAGGTTTTCCGTCACTCAAGACTGGCCAACATTCTAGACATTTCCAGCATAGACTTTCATCCAAACAGCTTCCCACAGACATAAAAGGTTGTATACTTGTTTGTTTCTACTGCCAAAATGTATGATCATTTTTTCGATATCCTGATGAAAAGTGGTGCAGCAAGTTTCTGGGACTCAAGGTCACCAGTCTAGTTCTTCAAAGCACAAACTTCCCTGATTCCTTGGTCTTGAAGTCATACATAGGGTCATTTTTTAGCACTGGTATGAGAAAATAAGTCTGTAACTGTAGTGCTGTACAATGAGGGTTGAGTCTTGTGTAAATTATGACGTGGAGGTTGGACTGATAAGCAAACCTGTTTTCTGGGCAGGAAGTGGATCAAAGCTGGAGTTGTGCAGAGGACTGTTAGGTTGAGAGGTTAGTTTGTACGTTCTATGTCTTTTGTCTTTGCACAGTGAACACAGCTCGTGGTCCATAATCCAGCTATGAGCCCCATATGGGCTACATATGCCTCTATATTTCCATCCTTTTAGTTTATTCTGAGCTTCAATTGACAGTTAGGTCGTTTTGTTGTTCCGTGTTTATTTACTTTAGATTTTATGTTCAGTACCTTGGACAGCTCTCATTCTTCAATAAGTTTAGGTTCTGCTTGCAGAATCTGTCGGTATTTTGGAAAATTAGGATTGCTGCTAAACTGTGTTGTTGCTTTAACTAAAGGCTCTGATATGAAGTGGCACAGCACATTTAGCAGCTTGTTGGCTCTAGCGCTGGAAATAAAATTGTTACACATTTCAGAGGTTCCTCTTTTAGAAGACACAGCATTTGTAGGTCTGGGTGTTTTAAAAGCCACCAGGCTGATCAAAATGAATCAAGATAAAGGAAAGGATTGTCAGGTGATGGCTGCACAAAGGTGACAACAGTTAATGACAGGTGGGGTTCATGCCTAGCTGTATCTTACCACACTTGTGTTGAGTTTGGCATGTTAACATTAATATTAACATGCATCAGTGTACTGTACGTCAGCACTTAGGTTATTTGTGCAAATGTTAACATACTTAATTAAAATACTTCTCCTGGAGGTGTGGAGAAAATAATCAAAAACAATAGTTGCCAAAAAAAAAAAAAACGCTGATACCTCTTAAAATCTGTCGGAGTTAAAGAAAAATACGTCAGGTCTAAAAATGTATTACAAATCTACTTTTGTACTTTTTCATGTTCTGACAACTACCACTTCGACGCGTTTCAAACCTTGCGGAAAATTTCTAAAATATTTGTATTACTTAAATCTGTTGTTGAAACAACTGAGGTATTCTCAAAGTAATCAGTTAAATATAGAACAAAAGAAGGAGTTCAGCATGAGGCTAAAGCACAGAATATCACATGTTATATATGGGGCTGTTTATACACAATGGCACTTTTTCGTACAACCCCTCATTTTGCATAAGTACAATCATTTGCAGGTGTTTTGAATTGCCCAGGTGTTTTATCCCCCACATTTCCACTCATAAAAGTGCTGTGAAAGTCTGGACATGGACAAAGCACCCTGGAGCGGTCTGAAGTGTTTGATATAGTTGGCCAAAACCACCACGAAGACTGGGCTCACTATGACAGAAAGTCAGGCTGTTTTAAAAGAGAAAGGAAAGAAAATGACCACTGGGGAAAAATTAGTAAGACTTTTTGGCAGGGTGAAGTTGTTGCTCTAGAATGTTTTTGGGCAACTTAAGAATAGGCTGAGAACAAAGCATCCAAGAGACAAGTACAGTAGATGGGAATGTTTAACTGGTTAAATATTGGGTGTAAAGTAAAAGTAGCCATAGAAGTTTCTGGATGGAAGAGACTAAAATCAGCTGGAGTCGACGTGATGGAAGGATGAAAATTTGGGTGTAAAAAAGGAAGAGACAGCGACCATGAGCACATTGCTTCCTCAGTAACACACGTGAAGGGAGTGTTACAGCTGAGCATGGATCGCTGCTTCTGGCAAAAGTTCAACCGGGATCAGACATGGCTTAACTGAATGTTAGCAGCGGGGTAAATTCAAAGCCAAATGTTCTGTTTTGTCTGAAAATTTCGAGGCTACGGCACAGGACTGACTGGATGGCGGTTGATTATGCATCAAGATATTGACCCATTTCTTAAAGTTTGGTCAACACAGAATAAAACTGAAAGAATGGTCTAGTCAATGTGGCCAAATTAATCATGAAATCTGAACAAAACGGAGTAGGCAGTTATTTTGTGATGGCCAGCAATAGCCAAGTAAGCTGAGCGTTGCTGCTGGTTGTGGAAAAAGCAATTTTGAAGGAGGTTTAAAGAAGAGAAAAGTTTAAATAGTAAATATGAGCAATTTCCCACCTGTACAGAACTCTGTGTGTTGTTGTGTAGAAGGGTTGTCAAGGAGGTGGTTGCACTTTTTCCATCAGTCATTCTTTTTTTCCTCATCTTTTCCTCGGATCATTTTCCTTCATTTATGCAGATGTTAATTTATGCAATCTCCAGACTTTTGCTACCATGTCACCGTTTTTGTTTGTGCAGTGTTTATGTTCTTCAAATAGCGGCGGCAGATGTAGTTTGTCCTCTCCTGGCCTCTTTCGGCCCTGTCATTAACAGACATGTGATTTGAACAATTATTAAAGGATAGGAAGCTCTTATGCAGTTGTTGAAGAGAATAAAAGGAGAACTGGACCCAGCCTGTTTGTTCTGGTTAGAACTGGACTTGGTTCTTTCTGCTGATACAAGGGAGATACTGTGGCTTGCTTGGACTTTGGCAGCAACAGCAATAAAAGTTTATCGTTTATGAATGCATAATTTTTTTCTTCTCCACAAAGGGGGGGAATGTGTAATTTATATTATTGGTGTGTTCTTTTTTAGTGTTTTGGGCCAGACTTTTTTATTTATTTATTTTTTGGTTGTGTCATCTTTTCTTGTGAGATAGAGGATATCTCTGACCACAGGCACGCTAAACTGTCCCAGTGCAGACTGTGTGATACGCACATCAGGCGAAATGCTTAAATTTGCAGTAAAACCCTGTTTTGTCAGTTCAGTGAACGAAGATCTTCTTTTAACCAGTAAGGAACAGCGTTGGTGCAGTATAGAACTCTGTCGTTCAGCTGGAAAGCATCTCAGGCTGGAGAGGATTGAGGATCGCATCTATGCGCTTTGCACAGGCCATTTTGATGGAGTTTTGAGACACTCCACAGAGGAGGAAAAAAAAAGGGAAAAAAAGATTATTTCATGTAATTCTTTGTAGTTCAGTTGCAGTACTGTATATTATGAAGTGCTCAAATATTGTGCTTGTTGACCAAAATGATTGATGATATTCGATCATCAGTTTGAGTTCCACCACTTGATTTGTGACAGAAGGGTACCAGCAAGAGTGAAAGGGAAGGTCTACAAGATGGTAGTGAGACCAGCTATGCTTAATGGGTTGGAGACGGTGGCACTGACCAAAGGACAGGAGGCAGAGCTAGAGGTGGCAGAGTTAAAGATGTTAAGGTTTGCATTGGGTGTGACGGATGGACAGGATTAGAAATGAGTATATTAGAGGGGCAGCACAGGTTAGACGGTTTGAAGACAAAGTCAAAGAGGCGAGATTGCATTGGTTTGGACATGTGCGGAGGAGAGATTCTGGATATATCGGGAGAAGGATGCTAGGGATGGAGCTGCCAGGCAAGAGGAAGAGAGGAAGGCCTAAGAGGAGATTTATGGATGTGGTGAAGGAGGACATGCAAGTGGTGGGGGTGACGGAGAGAGATGCAGAGGACAGGAGGAAGTGGAAGCTTTTGATCCGCTGTGGCGACCCCTAACGGGAGCGGCCAAAAGAAGAAGAAGAAGTTTGAGTTCCACCACTCGGTTAGTGTAGTTTGAAATAAATAATACACGTTTACAATTTATTTCAATGTTCAAAAAATGCTTGTCTGTTCCAGGGTCATGACGGGCCTTAGCTGGAACCCGAGTTTATTCTGTATCATTGCCATCACTTGGTGTAAAAAGTAACTTTAGTCAAATAAAAATGAGAACACGTCAAAGAGTCAAGCCGGTTGCTAATTAATAGCTAAGATTATTATGGGTTGTTACTCATTGTTTATGTGTCTGCTGCTGTGGTAACAAAGTCACTGAAATTGGTTAAATTGTTTCTTTTAGTTCAATTAAAATAGTCATAGTTTTTTTTGTTTTTTTTTTTTGGACCCTGCCTGAAAAAATATGAAAATTTCTACAGGTTGCAGAGAAGTCCTGTCAGTGTAGGTAGGAACCTAAAGTAATATTAACTAACATTAACTAGATGGTTATGACTCTGCATCTTTTTGGTGGGAAAACAGAGACCTCTTCATCCTTTGCCAGAACTCCAGCAGTCCCAAGACCTCATGGTACTTGAAAGGAAACAGATGAGGACAACTTGACCATAAAAGGAAACGTCCGGGCTGGTGTGACAGTTCGGATTAGTTTACGTCCGCACTGACGTCTGTTCACAAAGCTGCGTTATTATTTCCCAAAGTTCTTTCCAAGTTCTGTTCTCATTTTCTACTTTTTCCGGTTTAACTGTGATTTTGCACGGCACTGAAATGAAGGGGGTGGACAAGTAATGAATGAAAGTGAAACGAAAGTTTTGCATGAGCATCAAGTAACTGAACAGGAGTAGGGCTGGATGTATTTGAACACCTTTAGTCTTTACACATATCAAAAGGAAACCTTTTACTTGTTTGAGTGAGGGAGGAGGGAAACCTGTCTTTCATATTCATTTTCATGGTGACTGAGCAGGCTGTGGAAGGTAATCGACTTGACAGCAGACTCCGCGAAAACACTGCGGGGTTCCAATATTGTAGTACAGGTCCAACATATGGAACAACAGTGTTTGAACTATGTGTAATTCCCACGTGTTATGGATTCCAGTTCCTCAGCGATTGCGTGTCCATACTGAGCGGTCAGGAAACATGACTGACCATGCTATTACACATCATTACAGATCCGGGCATCTTCTGGCATTTTACAAACGTAAACCCTTCTGGATGAGAATAAAAGGGAAAAGATGACTCATCAGATCGCATTACATGTATTTTCTGTCGCTCGGGAGTCCAGGTTTTGTGTTAATTACTCCCATGCCTCGGATGCACGCGGTTGCTGAACTATAAACCCCTACTATAAATACCAGCTTTGTGAGGCTCACGATATGCGCGTTTGAGTGGCTCAAAGGAGCTGGTTCAGTTCTGCAGTCATTTTCAAGGCTGCTGTTCTGTGGTTTTTGGCAGCTCTTTCTTGAGTCATCATCTATCCCTTTAGGTCTGTTTAAACTTGTGACCTTAGTTCTTCTTTGCCGTGTGATTTTTTTTTTTTTTTCCCCTCCATGTTGTATTCTGTCATTTGAAGCTATTTATTTACATATTTGGCACATTTATTAGGGATATATTGGCAGCCAAAGGAGTGGATATTTGGCCTCTTATAAACTCTTTTGTTTTCTATTCCTTTATAACATTAAAGCTGAACACCAGACTTCATAACCTGAATTTCTGTTTCAAATCTATATTCTATCTATGTTGGTGAAATTCTGTATGTTTTTGGGTAAAACGGACAGCGAAACAACAAATGAGTACCAGCCAAATACCAGTGACTGGTATCCAATGTAACCTCTTCATGTGTATTCCTAATTGATGCTTGCATGGGAAATTTGAATTATTTAATATCATCTTTCTGGTATTTTGTTCACATTGACACATTTTGGTAAAGAGTCACTCAATTGCATATATGCATACAAATATGTACGTCGTGGAAGTCAATATGTAATTTTTCTATGTAAACACCTACCTGATATGAAGAAAGAGAAAAATCTACAAATGTAAATGACTTATGAAACATTTGTTTCACATATATTACATGGTTAGTTTAAACATGCAGAGCTTTGCTTTACAGTTGAATACAGAGGAGCAAAAATAACATCTCATTGTTTATTTAAATAATCTTTCCACTAGCGTTTTCAGTAGTCTTTTCAGTCCTTTTATTGTGCTGTAAGGAAAGACAAACATTGTAAAAACCGTTTTTTGCAGTACTCTTTCTGTACAGACATTGTTGAATGTAAATAAAGCAAGGAAATAAAGTTCTTGAATAACTGGTCCTTATATGCACTGCTGAGTGAAGGATGGCACAACAAACCGGATTCAGTTCTGCAAAGAGAGGGAGGAAGAAAATCAAATACGATGCAGGTGGAATTTTGAGTAAATTGCTTTCTGAGAGCGAAAGTGGACCACCGTTGCCTCAGTGTACCTTGAAATCCCAGACCACCATGGATCCATCAAGGCCCACGCTGCTGAACTTGGTCACTTTGCTCTTCGGCCCTTCCACAACACATAGCTGCCTGTGAGGGACAAAAGAAAAGAGACGCGATAGCTTGCTCGCACACTTGCCCATGTTGTGCCTTTACGTGTTACTTGGGCCTGGACCACATCCGGTAGGCCTGTACCAGCCATTTGTTTAGGTTAAAAATAGGAAACGTGCTGGTCTCAGAGAGCTAGACTAGCCTGTGATTTGTGCCGTATCACCAGATCGCACAGACTAGGCTGTGATTTGTGCGGTGCTATAATACTGTAATTTGAAGCCCGCACAACTGCCGGTGAACATCTAAAGAACTGCTCTTGGCAACAGATGACTCAGAGTCCAAATCCTTTGAGAGAAGCTATTGTTGCACCCTCACAAAAGGCACTTACCGTCAGCTGCATTGTAAAAGTCCAGTTTAGGGAAAGGATAAACATGTCAAAATGGTATTTATGTAAATGCATCTGCTAAGTCTCTGAGGACTGAAGGTAGCAGCGGTAAATGGGAAAGATGAGGAGCATGAAGACGGCGAGTGCGTACGTGATGCTGTTCTGCTGCAAGGTGTCCAGCTCGTTCTGCTCCTCATCGACCTTGGCCTTCTTGTCCAGGTTGCGGAAGTGCTGCATGGCGGACATGCCGCCGCGTGAGGACTGCTTGGGGATGTCCAGCTTTTTCACAAACTCCAGGTTTCCAGGACCCTTGTAGGAGTATTGGTAGGGGCAGCAGTCGTGACCCTAGGGCACAAACGTGCACATTTCAACACATGGTACACAACCATGTGCTTGACAAATAAACTCTTTTGACTCTTTTGAAACAGGGACACACACGCATGGGCATGTTAAGCTTTCAGCCTTGTCTGCACACTTCCGTACTGTGAACACGGAATTCCTCTTTCCTTGGCACTGACTGTAGTATGACTACATAGTACTGACTATCATGTCTGGTTATATTGGAGTTTTCAGCTTAGGAAATACAATAGCTTTTCTCCGCATTAGTCTCTCTTAGAGGGCGCTGTTGAGAAAAACGAACCAACACCTAACCGGAGAGAAGGATTCTTTTTGCTGTCACGGGTCAGAAAATTAACCGTAGCCGATCAAGTCAGCATTTCAGTCTACTACTTTGTCTCTGCGTGCTGTCACTGAATGCCGCGGTGCAATCGACCGTCGTCCGTCAACCCACTGACTGCGCCTGCATAGTAGCTAAGGTGTCTGTGATTTCAGTGTGAGGAGCTTGCCTTACCGCAGCCACAATCTCAGTCTCGGTGGTGAACAGGACGCTCAGCAGCGGGAGGTGCTCTACAGTCAGCTGGGTGACCCTGCGAACCACAATGCTGTGTCATGGCCTGAGTGTCATGGCCTGAGTGTCATGTGAAGCTCATGTTGCTCGAAATGGAACTTTTGGGCTGCTGTTGCACCCCTGAGCGAAAAACTTGGAACTAAAAAATGTTGGTACAATGTGAGGCACAGAGTAGGACGGAATAAGAAGGAAGATTTTAGCCAGCAACCAGCTACTGGTGCGGAGCCCTAAAACGTGCGTGTATCTGCAGACCGAGGCAGGTGCTCACTCTTTGCCCTTGGATGCGTCGGCCACGCTGATGCTGCTATTGTGGCTGACCCAGGCCAGGCGGTCTCCGGAGGGGGAGAAGCTAACTCCGTGCACCCAGCCCCCACAGTCCTTTTGCTCCAGCAGCATCTCACCGAACGGCATCTTGGCCCCCCAGGGTGTGGGACCTGGCCTCTCCTCAATGTCCTTGATGTAGGCTGAGAATACCCTGATGGTCCCAGGCAATTCGTGCAGAGCCACCGGAGTGAGACAAGATGCGTGATGTGAGGATCATTTTTGTCAGTAGATATAAAAGATGTTTCATGACCCTGACTGTGTAGTTTAAATAGCGTATTGTTGATTCTAAATCTGAGTGCAGCACCAAGACACTGATTTGCTGAGCTGTTTCAGTGAAGCAGTAATATCCAAAAAGTGAAGATGTGCAAGCTGTGAATACCTCTGAACCCGCTGATAGAAAAGATGAAATAAAAAGATAATTTTTTTTTTGACACAGTCAGCATTTCTACTTGTAAGTGGGATGTTTCAAGTGGATATGCGCTTTGGTGTAACATTTACACGGTCCTGACCTGCAGTAGAGGTCTGCCGAACCAGCTGCCAGCAGCACGTTGTTGGGATGCCAATCTAGGCTCAGAACTGTCGAGCAGATGGTTTTCTTGATGTGTTTGCTTAGCCACCTGACAGGGGTCAAAGGGCAAGAGTCACAACATGAGGTTAAGATGGTTGGAAAGGCGGTACCAATACTACGGGCATTACCACTACAGTTGTCAGTGAAAGCTACTGCATGCTGAATGTAATTGTTTGACTTGCAATTTTGTTTTATACATGTTGGACCTCTACAGGGTTTATTCTTAAAATTAAAAATAATTCCAAACACCCCCCCCCTTCTCTGCTCCCATCTAAATCAGTGCCTTTTTAATCCCACACCTGCACGCTTGCTCCAAAGGGTTATGTCATACAAATGGCAGGGAAATGCAAAATTATTTTTAAAGAAATCTTGAGAAGCAAATATGGATTGTAAACATCAAGTGTTTGTTGTTACCGACTGTTGAGTAAGAGGAAAGAAAATAATTCTTTAACACGTAGAACAGCACAGTCCTGTATCTGCACGTTGAGCGCATTTCTGTCGGTACTATTATCAGGAGAAAAATGGTAACAGCAGCAATAATAAAAATGTGCAATAATAAGAAATTTACCAACAGAATTGGTGGTTAAAGATATTCCTGTTTCAATTGCAGCGCAGCACATCACCTTGTGTGGCCTGCAGGACTCACCAGTCATTCTCCTTCTCGAAGTAGCACACGGAGATGAGTTTGGCTCCACTTCCCAGAGCAAACTTGTTCTCTTGTGGGGACCACTTGACGCATGTGGCGGCCCTGTTGATGCGCACCAGCACCAGAGTGGGTTTCCACACGCTCTCCTTCAGCGTCCACACATAGGCGTTCCTGTCGGAAGCACACGTCACTATGCGGTTGGACTCCGGGGCCCAGTCGATGCCTGTACGAACATAAGGTAATTGCCATGGATATCAGGAAACAAAGCCAGAAGTAAGCAGCATTGTGATTAAGGTTCTGCAGTTGAAGGCATTCTGGAGAAGCCTAGGTGTCATGACTGGCACGCAGAGAACGAGGACAACCTTTTTTTTAATCCTTTTGTTGAGGGGGTGTTCCAAAGGAATTCTGTGTCCTTAGGGCACATAAGTTTATTTGTCATTTGTGAAGCAGTTTTCCTCTGTGTTCTTTACAGAAGGGTTGCATCAGATTGACGTGCTGGCCCCCACAAACCCGCACCTGTAATGCGTCCACTGTGCTCGGTGAGCTCGTGGATCTTGGTCCAGTCCTTACCGCTCTTCTGGTAAATATGGACCTCGTTGCTGTTGGGGCTTACGGCAATTTCTGCGTGAGAGATGGAGAGTGGGTTTGTTTAGGGCCAGCAGGGGGTGTGCTGGTTGCCTAGATTTTTGTCAAAAAGCAGAAAATTCTGGTTTACAGCAAGAAAAACATATTTACAGCTGCAAGTGCAGTCACAGGGTTCAGAGTTCACTTGAAACAAATGTGCATTAGTGCAAACAGAAGATGCCATAAATTCGTAGTGCAATGCAGAAGCATTTAAGGGCGAAACTATTGAAATCTATAGGGGAATTAAAGGCCCACGATTGCACTAGCAGCAACCCAGATGTGAGCTTGACTCTTCTGTTGCAATTGTTAACAATCTGAGATAGAAGACAGTGGGCAAGCACCAACATGAGCAGCCCGAAGGTAGACTGGCACCAGAAGAAAGGAAGCTGAACAGGTTTGCACTTGCGTGTTCGGTCTTTGTTCCAGGCGTGGCAGGACAGAGGCTCCAGTCCGAAGTTGTACAGAGACATGTTTTAACAGAAAGGGTCAGGAATGTACTAAAGTGAAGAATGGCTTTTCTCCAAAGATTTGAATGCTGTAAAATGGGAAAAACAAGAATCGGAGGGCAATGCGTTTTAGTTTTTATTCAGTCCTGTCCAAACTAGGAGTAGCTTGTGCAAAGCTATGATTAAAACATCATTCTGTTCCTGTAGTCGTAGTTACTGGTTGTGTTTTAGCAGCGCTTGGCTAAAGAACTACATCTCACTTTGAAAGCAGTCGTAGAGGTATTATAAGATCAGTCGATAAAATTGCACTTAACCTTCAGCTCGAGGGTACATGCAATTGGTTCATTTCCTCAATGCAAAGACAAAAGAATAAAATTTTCCGTTGCACTGGAAGAGAGGTGTGCATTTTCCGACTTACTTATTTCTGGGAGAAATTAGTTCTCTGTTCTTTCTTACCGCAGTGTAAAAGGACTTCAGTGTAAACTAAGAGAGAGTGAAGAGCCCTGAAAATGATGACAAATGAGTAAAGGAGACTGCAGAGACAGGAAGAGGCTCTTACCTCGCTGCATCGGAATATACTCGCTTGTGACAGGAGGCCCCGTTTCTGTTTGTGGACTCTGGGCAGTCGACACAAACGGAGCAAAGCCTGGGGAGTGGTGGCGTCTGTGTGAAGATAAGAGAGTAAGGAGCCATATGATGGCGAAGGGGGGGGGGCTGCAGGGGTGTGGTTTGGTGTACGGCTCCTGTGTAAACACCTGGAAAAGGTATGTGAGTATTTGCGTAGGTCTGCCTCAAGGTGACTGTTTCTTCCAATGAACATTTTGTCTCAGCAGAAGCCGAATCAGACATTGAGAACGTTGGAACTGCTAAGATACAAACTTTAAAACATGGTGTTTGCGTAGCCGGAGCTGCACTAAAGGAGTACAAATAAGACGGTGACATTACCTTTTTTTGATAGGATACAGTAAGCTGAGGCTTCTTCCTGCAGCTGGACTTGCATCACTGTCCCTGGAGAACCAAGTTCAGATGGTTCTTCAGTTCTTCCTCTAATGCGGCTAGGAGGAGAACTTGGAAAAGGAGCTGCAAGTGTTCCAGATTCGGCTGTCATGGATTAAAGTTGAAATATTTGGCCCTTGCTAAAGGGCAGCTGTAAACTCAATACTGCATCCGTTGCTCATGTCAACAACTTTTTTTTATGAGTTCTACAAAGCCAAAGTTAAACTTTAGACAAAGTACTTACCAAGTATATATGATGGTTACCATTACTTCTGTGATGGGATACTACTGTAATAATGTAGCAGATAATAAAAAATGAACATAAAATAAGAAACCAACTTGATCTGTTGGCCTTCCCTTTTAATAATTTAAATAGTGATGTAGGATGTGTACTATTATGCATTGCTGCACAGTGAAATAAATATACAGGAGCTTTACAGTGCAGCTTTATTACAAAAGCAAAGACTTATTGGAAACTTGTAAACGATATTTGCTTCTGTAATGTTAATAAAATAACGCCACGCCGCGCCGCTGCAAGGCGCTGGGGAAATACAGGAAGTGTGACGTTGCCCACTCGGGGCTTCATCTGCGAAGGCCGTGACGTCAGGGCCGCCGCGACCCCCTGATTGGTCCAGACCCCTCTCCTCTTGCTTAACCATCCGATCGTTGTAGAAAGTGATGCGTTTGGCGTTTCCTCGACTGCATGCTCTGGAAGCGCGTTTCCCCTCCTAGAAAGCCACAACACTTGAACAGCTCAGTTAAGCAGACTTCGCATTTTCTCGGTAAGAATGTTGAATTAACACGATTAGTTGGCACGGCGCTTACCGGTGGCAATTGCTAACTAGTTAGGAGAAGTGTCGTACTTTTCAAAATGGCGTCCATGACAGAGAGGGGACCCAGGGGCTGCTTCCCGGGGACGACTGCGAAAGTTCACCGTTGCTCCCTTGGCACAGTTTCCGGCGTGGTATCGTCGTTGCGTTTCGTACGATTTGCATGCGTTTGTGCATGTTCGTGCTTACGAGTGCAATTTGTTAACCAAACGAGCATCGAGGGACGGATGCTAACTGTCAGAAGCTGCCCCAGGGGCAACACTTTGTAGACGGGAGCGCGGTGTTCAGGTGAAGGTGGACGAAAGTGCAAAAAAAAGTGCAAGGCTGCTGCCGAGCGTAGGCAACTGTCAGCTTAAAACGTTTATTAGTCAAGTTTGCTGCATAGATACGAGGCGGAGAATGTGAGTGTGTTTATTTAACCCTTGCTGGCTCATGCAGTTTAATTTGTGCTTGACGTTAGTGTGGGCACTTTGACTTCGTTTTCGCACAGTTATTCATATTCTGTACTAAACGCGTTTAGGTTTCTCTGGTCATTATTCCAGATGTGATCTGCTTAATGTGAAAATCGTCAGCTTCATTCACCACGTCGCTGACAGTTATTTGGTGCACACTGGCTGACCTCTAATGCCTGAGATCTCTTCCTTTTGAGCAGAGCACAGTAGCAGGTTGCCATGGCATCCAGCAGCGAGGAGGAGCGCAGCCTGCGCGAGTGTGAGCAGTATGTCCAGCGGCACGGCATCCAGCAGCTGCTGAAGGACTGCATCGTGCAGCTGTGCACGACGCGCCCTGACCGGCCCGTGGTCTTCCTCCGGGAATACTTCCAGAGGCTGGAGAAGGTGGGGGAAGTGTGATGGTGGGGATGTAACTAAGGCTGTATAGGGGACTGACCGGGGGTGTGGGCCCTGTCAGCTACACATTGATAGCTTTGATCAGATAATTTCATAATGTAACTCAAGCGATAAGCGAATGTCCTATGCAGCACTGTGTGTGTGTGTAGCCATTGCAATAATGTCCGCTTTTTGCACTATTAATTCAGAGTGGTGGAAGATTCAGTCATCAGTTGCGCTTCCGTGTGTATGTGCGCAGATTGTAAGGAAATAAAAGCATTTCCTGTGTGTCTCCCCAAAGGAGGAGTTGAAACAGGTCATCAACCAGCAGAAGTCAAATTCTCGCTCGGACTCAAGGGAAGATGAAATTTCTCCTCCCGTCAACCTGGGGGTCAAAGCTCGACGCGGAGCCATTAGCGCAGAAGTGTACACAGAGGAGGACGCAGCATCCTATGTCAGGAAGGTGATGTTTCCTCTGATTTGCCTGTTGGTGTGGGAGAACAGGGATGATTTCTGTTTTTGTTTGGTTTGTTTATTTATTTTGTCTGGTTGTTGACTGTATGTAAAACACATGCTGGAAAGAATGAATCTGACTCCAGTGTTTAAAAAAAAAAAAAAAAAAAAAAAAAAAAAGTAGCGATAGTGGTAGCAATCCAAGGTGTCGGCTTCCTCACTGCAGACTTTACGATCTGTGAAGAGGCTTTTTGTCTGTTAAACAAATGTAAGGGAATTTAAATGTGTGTTTTAAATGTTTCTGCTGTAGGTCATTCCAAAGGACTACAAAACTATGGCTGCCTTGGCCAAAGCCATCGAAAAGAATGTGCTGTTTGCCCATCTGGATGACAACGAAAGAAGGTATTCAAAGTTTTGATGAAAACAGAACCTTGGGTTTTTTGGTGCCATGAGGGCAAACTGTTATTGCGTTATGTTAGTAACCTTTCTTTCCTCACCTTCTGCTAAATATTAATATGACATGCACACTAGCTGCAGCGTTTCTAAAATTTGCAGATAGCTTGTGAACTGCGCTGGGTTTCATTTACATTGGCCACATGGTGGCACTGTCTCAGATTTTTTTTTGGAATTTGTAACACTGAATTAGCAAGACAGTTGACAGATGCCGGATTTTACATATAGCTGGAAAATATTCTTGTGAACCCTAAGAACTGTTTGCTCATGTGGTCAGTCTTGGCATTAAGGTCAGACTGAATTCTTGATGTGAAAGTTATTAAACTGTGTCCCTTTTCTGCAGTTAGGAACTTTTACAAGCTATAGTTGAAACAGTAGATCATATGAATGCAAAATAAAAAAGGTATATAAGGTTTTTGTGCAGCACTGACACACTGGAGCCAGACTGGAGGAGGTGCAGTTCTAGCTCTGTTGCCCCACTTCATTTGCTTTTTCCAGTCAATTCACTGCACTACAGTGGTGTTTCACTCTGGGTGTCTTTTCTTGCCAACATTTAATCTGAAGCTCTAGCTTTCTCCTACCAAACTGACAGTTCTTTAATTTCCTTAATCAGATTTAAATTGCCAGCGTTCACTTCATTTGAGGAAGTGTTTATTTTTCCCTGCACCTAATATATTGCTCTTTAACCTGATTTATCTTGTAGCGATATATTTGATGCCATGTTTTCCGTTACCTACATTGCCGGAGAGACTGTCATCCAGCAAGGTCAGTTTATTATTTTCTTCAAATGATTATGTTGTTCATACTTGATGCTCAGTGCCGTTTTACCTTTATCCCTTATTCCAGGTGACGAGGGCGATAACTTCTATGTTGTTGACAAAGGAGAGATGGATGTAAGTTGTTCTTTTAAATCATTTAAAAAAAAAAAAAAAAAAGCACAGGGAGTTTGAAAACAATAGAGCATATTAGAGTACCCTTGCACATTTATAGTTGCATATGAAAATATTTCAGATCATTAAAAGTCATTATTGCACATTTTTAGGAATACTGTATATCCATGTTTAATATCTTAGTACTTTTGTCTTGAATGCCAATGACATTTTGTTGTGCGGCATGAGAAATGGCCACAATGTTTACTACGCTCTGAGGGGTGGCGTGAGTACCTGGTCAACAGAGGGACATTTCTGTGCCATAGGTATACGTCAATGGCGAGTGGGTGACGAGCATCAGAGATGGGGGCAGCTTTGGAGAGCTGGCCCTCATCTATGGCACACCCAGGGCTGCCACCGTGCAAGCCAAAACCAACGCCAAGCTGTGGGGCATTGACAGGGACAGCTACCGGAGAATCCTCATGGTGACAGCTTACATTTTTCTCATCTTTTTGAACGGGTCAAGGAGAACTCGAGCAAAAAGATAAACAATGCTGCTTTGCATCATGCACAGTGGATATTGCAGCAATCAGAAAATGTGCACTGCTAAATGCTTTTTGTGTAAAGAGTTAAATGCTATTATGGGGTGGTGTTAAGAGTTCAAAGTTTTCACTTGAAAATATTTTCTTTCAGGGCAGCACATTAAGGAAAAGAAAGATGTATGAAGAATTCCTTAGTAAAGTATCGATTTTGGGTAAGGATTGTTTAATCTCTCACATTCAGTTGTATAATGAATACTTTGTCAGGCTCCGACTTTCCTAAATGATTAGCATACAAGGTTGTTTGATGCCGCAGACTTTCCAGACAATTAAGCGGTTCCTCTAGGCTCCATCCACAGTTACACTCGTGTCTCACAAAGCACGCATGTCTAATGCAGAGTCCCTAGACAAGTGGGAACGCCTGACGGTGGCCGATGCCCTGGAAACAGTGCAGTTTGAAGATGGGCAAAAAATTGTGATCCAAGGAGAGCCTGGGGATAAATTCTTTATCATCCTTGAGGTGGGTCCCCCCCCCCTTTCTTTTCTCTCTGTGGGATTGAGTCTGCAGATAGCCATCTTCACAAGCATGGTATTTCCTTTCCCTGTTCTGTATTTGGTACAAATCACGACTCTGCTTCTCCTCCTTTCAGAAAAGTCAGCTGATAGGAAAGAAAATTTGGGGTTGGAGGGGTTACGGTAGAAGCAGATGACTTTGCTCTCTGTCTTCAGGGCACTGCAGCTGTCTTGCAGCGGAGGTCTGAAGAGGAAGAGTTTGTAGAAGTTGGAAGGCTGGGGCCCTCTGATTATTTTGGTGAGAGTTTCTGCAAAGTCATGTTTATTTGTTTACGATTTTGTTGATGTCTTCCGACATTCTGACGAGGTTGCTTTTGGGTTGAACCTTTCCGTCCCGCAGGTGAGATTGCGCTGCTGATGAACCGGCCTCGTGCTGCTACAGTGGTTGCCCGCGGGCCCCTAAAGTGTGTCAAGCTGGATCGCCCGCGTTTTGAGCGTGTGCTGGGGCCCTGCTCGGACATTCTGAAGCGCAACATCCAGCAGTACAACAGCTTCGTCTCACTTTCTGTCTGAGATGTCCTGACGTCCGACACTGGCTCCACAGCTGCCATTTGCGAGCCGCTTTTACTTTTTTTTTTTTTTTTTTTTTAAACACATTCTTTTTTTTGGAGCTCAGCTGCCAACCAGCACTGCTGTTTTGTGTGTCTGTCTTTTTATATGAACTCAGTTCAACATTTTTTACATTCATCCTTTTTCCCAAATTTGACAAGACAGTTGTTCTTTGACAAACAAATGGGCCAAAATTACTGTCTCCTCTCTGCCTTCAGGTTGAAATTAGGAGATTGTTTGTACTTTGTTGTAAAAGAGGAAAAAACAATGTTCAGCTATTTTAAAGACCTGAATCTTCTCTTTAGTTCATTTCAGGGGTATTAAAAGCTAAGCGTGAGTGTTGAAAACCTTTGCCCTTTTACTGTAAAAACTGCGTATTTCTAGAAAGTGCAACTGGCATTAATTTCACTTTTATTGGACAGACTACGTTGCACTTAAACCTAATCATTATTTTGTTACACTAGTCAGCACTTATTTAGCTTTTTTTATTTTCTTCTGTCTGTTCACTATCCGATATTCCATTCCTCAGGTTCATGGGTTTGTTTAGCTACACAGAGACTGCTGTAAGGAGCAGGAAGAAACATAAGTCATGTGCCAAATGCAAACGAAATTTGCGCTGCGTTACTGTGCACAGTAGGTGCGTGTCTTGTTTCGCTCTATGAAATACGGAGATGTTTTTGTGAACTTGGCTTGCGTGTTTGAATAATATAGACGTGCTTCAGTGAAACATCCCGAAATTGGCACGCTGAGGTGTTGTATAGCTGTCGCAGACCAAGCTTTGTCCAGTGTGGTCTTAGAGGAGTTTCTCGCAGGGCAGTGGGAATGAATGGGCGGCCGTAGCTTTACAGCACACCTTTTGAACCCGACTGCGTGAGCTTTGTGTTTTGTGTCCAGCTATCGCACTTCATTTGTTTCTTTGCTTATTTAAAAAAAAAAAAAAAAAAAAAGCCTTAAATAAACTTAATAGGAAGTTAGCCTACTGCAATGCAGAAGTAAAAAGGTTCGTCATAAAGTGTTTCACAGTTTGGTTTTGTTCAGTTTTATACAGACTGTGCTGCCTTGTAACTTTGCAGGAACGTCAGCTGGGAAGGCCCCTCGTGTCACCTTTCTTTAAAGGTTTTTATGTCGCGCATGCAAGCATCACAGTTACGAATGTTACGGGAATGTTTGTTACATAACGGGAGGTAAAATGCACCCACTTTCCTTCATCTTTGGTGTCTTTGTGGGGGTGTAGCCAGTCCTCAGGGTTGTTGTCTGCCAGGGTTTTGGGCTGTGACTCCTGGTAATCACTGAAGGAAAGCAGAGCTTTGTTCTGTATCAGCAGTTTGCTGTGTTGAAGGCCTGACGGAGGAGAAGGTTCCTTTGTATTGAGTATGAAGTTCAGCCTGTTTGCACAGTGTTGGAGCATGAGCGGAAGGATGCGATTCTCTGTATTTTAGCACATTGTATTACTCATTTCAGTTAGCGTTAATTTTCCCTTTGAGGGAAGGCTAATGTATCCATACAAGGTGTAGCTTTAATTCCAATTAAACGGGTTACAGAGTTAAACGCAAGTAGCGGCATCTTGAAAATTTGGTATGATTGCCAAGCAAGTGTGCGTCAACATTGAAATTAACAGTATGTTAAATGTGTCATATTTGCTATATGTAATATATACACACACTGATATGTATTAATGAAGTGTTTGATTTGTATGTTTTTATAATCAAAAATGCTTGAAATATTTCTTACATGCAACCTCAATAAAGCTGAGCTATAAATGTAGCTTCTGCTTTTACCGAGTTGCGCTCGATATTGTGTCAGATGATGTTAATCTCTTCTCTTGGGGACCGATTGCTTTGCCTTTCTCTGTCCTTTCTCTTTTTTAATCAAGCGTATTTAAAATTTCATGTGACGTTTGCTGTTGTGTAAAGCAAAAATGTAGTGCTTTTATCGTATGGTTTTATACATTCATAAACTGAGTACAGCTGTTCTGGGAATGGAATGCTGTGCAAGACGCCCAAGCGGTTAGAATTTTGCCGTCAATGTTCCTGGTACTAAGGAGTGGGGAAGCTTTGCATTGTAGCTTGAATGAAGCGCTCTCCTCTTACTTTTGTCCTTCTGTCCTTTTCGTTCGTCATAGTTTTGGATAGTGGAGCCCTGCGTCTATTAAGTGAGCCACGCACAGCAAGATGCTGACTGTCAGCGTGGAGAAATGTGACACAGTGAGTTTTTACCAGCTCTTAGCAGCGTTCTTCATTCCTCGCTCAGTCTGTAATGTCTGCAGACCTGGGAGCCATTCATCAAACCAATCGGTATAAAATGTAACTCAAACCTGTGCTTTGTGTGTGTGTGTGTGTTGTTCCTCTAGGCAATCGACTAATATTTTCTATGTTTGGGACGCTTTGAGGTGTCCCTGAAGTCATTATATGTAATATAATAATGAGGTATTCACTGACGGGCCCAGTATTTCCAGTTTCTTCTGATGGTCCGTTAAGCAGGACCTCGCTGCGCTTTGCGCTCCGTGACCTGCAGGCGTCGCTGTGACGTTCAAAACGAATGGCCCCCCCGCGGTGTTAGGGACGCGTTGCCCTGGATGTAAAAAATGCAAAATGATAATATATTTGTCATATTTTGTAATGGCGCAAACAAGGGGGTTTAGCTTAATATGAAATTAATTTTTTTTTGTAAGAACATTTTTTTTCTCCCCCAAACCGTTTTGTGCTTATTTCGCCTATAAGGGTTGATGAAATAAAGATTTATCTTCACTTGAATATCATGTTTATATATACGTATTAGGAAAAGGCAAATAGTACGTATTTTAGCACCGTCTTCTTTTCGTTTGCACTCTTTCAGGAACCAAACCCTCAATCTCTCGGCAAGTTTTAATCTCTGTTTAGAAAGAAGCGCCCTGGGATTTATTAACGTTTGTGCAGGTACAACTCGTTTCGTGAGATAAAGTTGAAATGAAAGTTGTCATAAATAATAAGCGCTTGTGGAGCAAACGTTTGGTTTGACCCATCTTCCTACTACGGACTTAAATTGTTTTATTTTATTTTAAGTTTTGTTTACTTGCTGCACCGCCGTTTTTGAAAAATTGCTAGCTTTTAATTTTTAATGTTAAAGCCACCGAAATCGCCGACGCTTTCTGGCGGTTGGCCGCGCGCGCGCTCGCTCTTTCCCGGCGCCGCTCGCGCCGCTCCGCCCCGCCTCGGTCCGCCTCTCAGTCGCCGCCTCAGCGCGTAGTGACGGAGCGCAACGCTTAGCGGTCGCCGCCCGAAAGGAGCCGAGCCGCCCGCCTTCGCTTGCAAATGCAGGCCATTAAATGCGTGGTCGTCGGCGACGGGTAAGAAGGGCGGCGGAGGAGGATTTATTTATTTATTTATTTTTATTTTTTTTTTTAACGCGACTCCGTTGTCTTTCTGTCGGTGGTCGCGGGAGGGGCGGGGGCCGCTTTTCTCCGCCGAGCGAACCGGGGCTGCACGTCGCCGCCCAGACTGACATCATTGCTCCTCATCGGGAGCGAAGTATGAAAACGGATTCACTGACGTGGAAACAGGTTGCCCTGGGACGGAAAGCCAAAAAAAACTTGCATTTTATTTCTTGTTTCACAGAAAATGGAAAACGATTTGCACGGCTGTGTGGTGGCCGAATGCAGCGCAGGAAAAAACAGTGCTTTTCATTGGCGTGCTTGAAAAACTGTTCTCGTTAAGCGCTAAAACGTTTTTTTACGTTAAAGCGAACGGCGTTTCCCTGCGCCCGGCCGCAGCGGCTCCCTATGATGTAATGCGCGGCCTCCCGACCGCAGGAATGCCGCGTTTAATGCTCTGCTTTCAGTCCGTGTTCTTTCTGTCCGGTAAATTTGCCATCGCCGTCAAAGTGCTGGATTCGTAGAAACCGCACGCAGAACTGAGGATGCGCGGGCGGTTCTGCTCTGCTCTCCTTCCGCTCACTGAACTGCCGGCCGTCCAGGTCCATCTGTCCGTTGTCAGAAAGCCGTTGGCCCAACGCAGCATCGCGGTGGTCCGCAGCCTAAGCTGGAGGCACGAAGCCAGTGTCCGTTGGCCTTATCAGCTGGCGTTCTATGGCCCCAGCCCCTCACTTACTGGTCGCTGCTTCAGCTGATGCCTTCATGCAGGAAATGTGGCCACGAATTGATGTTGTTAACCACTCCGCCGTGATCCCCTCGACCCTCGGTAACCTGCTGTGTCGTTTCGATGTGCTTGGAACCCGGGGACTCGGAGGGAGGTTGGCGGCGCGAGTGCCGAGCCGGTTATCGGCTTTTGCCATCAAAAGCGGGGAACTCCACGAATTGGGTTCCCCCCACGTATTAATGTCAAGGCTGGAGATGCACCTGTAACTTGCGCGTTTTGTCGGCCAATCGAAACATTTGCTATCCTGTCTCCTTTCCTTCCTGTCCTACAGCGCCGTGGGAAAAACCTGCCTGCTCATCAGCTACACCACCAATGCCTTTCCGGGAGAGTACATTCCCACCGTGTGAGTAACAGATCGCACGCAGCCTTCCTGACCAAGACGTGCAGCCATCTGGGTACCTGTGCGAGCGTGTCATACTGATGTTGAAGTACTTGGCCAAAAGTTGCTTGCGAACACGCAGCGCACAAAATTAGCTGGCGGTGGTGATCGACTCAGCGGAATCATACGACCCCGCCAACTTGAACGTCTCCTGTTACTTCATAGGTTCGATAACTACTCTGCCAACGTTATGGTGGACGGGAAGCCCGTCAACCTGGGATTGTGGGACACGGCCGGACAGGAGGACTACGACAGGCTCCGCCCCCTGTCTTACCCCCAGACGGTAGCCCAGCTTCAACTTTTTGCTTGTCTTTAACCACAGTTTCTGTTGACACAGGAATCACCGGAACTGTACAGCAATATGAACATTTTTTAAGTTCAAGCTGTCTTGGTAGCAAGGTGCTTGGTAATAGCAACGTGATCATTAAACATAAACTACTTTTCTGCCACAAGAATTCTGCAAAATTAGGAATTCCTACTGTAGAACACTGAACAGTGCCGGGGATGAGCACTTCAGTTGAGGCTGATGAATGTGTTCTCAATGTCTCTCTCTCTTGCAGGATGTGTTCCTGATCTGTTTCTCCCTTGTGAGCCCTGCCTCATTTGAGAACGTCAGGGCCAAGGTAATATTGCTGAAATTTTGGTAGAAAATATTTTTGACATCCCTCATAGCTTTATCCTGTCCAGGATTGCAGTGGTTCACAGCCTGTCCCCAAACCAAGAGGCACTAAGCTAAGAAACCACAGCCTGGATGGGATGCCAGTCCATCACAGCATGGCCACACACACACACACACACACACACACACATGCACACGCGATGGATGATTTAAAGCGGTTAGATAATCTGAAGCGCAGGTTTTTGGACTGTGGAAGCAAACCAGAGCATCCGGAGGAAGCCCAGAAAGACACAAAGAGAAAATGTAAACTCCACACAGGCTGAGCCAGATGCGCACTCGCTACCATACAGCCCAGGTGCTGTGAGGCAGCAGCACTATTTTCTGTGCCACAATGCAGCCCATTTTTCCAGTTTAGTCTATTTAAGTGTCTTCAGTTAGTATTTCACAACATATTTTTATTAGGATCCTTTTAGAATGCTCTGTTTATGATGTAAGCTTACCAGGTAAGCGCAGAGGTAGGTAGCTGAAACTTTTTAGGTATCTTTGCATGAAAATGCTGCCACTCTTAAGAGTACGGCATATTCTTTCCCCTACACCCGTTCCCTGTCCCTCGCAGTGGTACCCAGAGGTTCGCCACCACTGTCCTAACACCCCCATAATTCTGGTGGGCACCAAGCTGGACCTGCGGGATGACAAGGACACCGTCGAGAGGCTGCGGGACAAGAAGCTGGCTCCCATCACCTATCCGCAGGGGCTGGCTATGGCACGGGAGATTGGTGAGCACGAGGTTTGGCTCTCGGTGCCAGAAATGGCCAAGCTTAGACCGTCTGTTGAAAACACGTAGCTTTGTCTTGTTCACGGAAAAGTAATGGGCGAGGAGGAGCCTCGAACTCGATGAGACCGTAGCTTTATGTCGCAGGAGCCGTCAAGTACCTGGAGTGTTCTGCCCTGACGCAGCGGGGGCTCAAGACGGTGTTCGACGAGGCCATCCGCGCTGTGCTCTGCCCACCTCCGATCAAGAAGAGGTGCAAAAGGTGCAATGTCTTCTGAAGGTCCAGAGGCAGATGGCACTTCGGGAGCGACGCCCGACGCCGAATGAGGGAAATGGCTGCCGCCGCTACAACAGCCACACCAGCTGTTTGTCGTGAACAGATCTGCCAAACTATTTGTGTGTTCTCCTCCAGAGATGTTTGTACATGTACAGGGGAGGGTGGGGGGAGGCCGTGCTTAACGTCAAAACGAGGGGAGAACAAAGATGTTTAGGCTGTAAATCGATGCGTCTGCAAACTTTTTTTGGTTTTTGCCTTAATAGAATTAAGAAGCAAAAGACCCGTACGAGAAACGGCGGACTCGACGCTGTAACCGAGCATAACCGTTGTATTTAGCGAGAGTGAGCACAAAGTCGATTTAATGAGAACCCAAATGCAAAGAGCAGAACGTGACACCCCCACCCACCTTTATATTTAAACTTTTTTGTTCTTTTTCCAGAATTGACATCTGTGGAATTCACATTTTGGAGATGACTAATTGTATTGCAGGTTTTGATTTTGTTTCTTGACTTGGTAAATGACCCGTGTTTGTCGTGAGAAACTTGCGTGAATCGGCGAGAACGTTGCCTGACCAGCGGGCGTTGATTTGGATGAACCCTAGCGGCCTCCTGACCTTGTTCAGTTGCCGAAGGAGAGACGGCTGTCTCGACGGCATGGCGATCGTCGCTCAAGCATCCTGAAGTTTCCGTGGTTTTCTGCAAGGGCACAACGCCATCTATTCATACCTGGCGGAGGCAAATTGAGAAATCTGATGCATTTATCGATGATCCTCCATTGGTTACGGTGTCCCCGCGATGGGATGTCGAGGGGAGTCGTATTTTAGTGGTACCTTACGGAAAAGCGGCCTGTGCCAAAAAATTCATCACCTTGAGCTGCCTTTATTAAAAGTTGTAGATCACAGATTACATTGGAAGCGGGAATGTACAGTGAAAGGCAGAACATCGCTAAGAAAGGACAGCAGACGGTAGCGACATCTTGTTCCGAGGCGCTTTGCGTCGAAAGCTGAAAAATTTAAGTAGCTGTTCGGGATACCAGCGAGATGAAAGCTAAGCCTTGGGTTGAGATACTGGGCGAAAAATGCATGACTTTAAACCTTTGTTTTTGTCATTGATGTAATGGGCCTTTAAGGGGAAAGCGTACAAAGAGATTTGGACTTGTATACGTTAGAATTATTTGAACGTAGGCTAGCAATGTCCACGCGTTGAAAACGGCCACGCCAGTCCCGACACGAATCACGCTGGCGTCTGTTTAAAGTTCGGATGGACTGTTTGGATGTTGGTTGTGGGCAGTGGACTTCTGCAGGCCTGACCCCAGAGCAACTTGAAGCGATAAACGGCAGCAAATGTGGCGAACCCATTCCTTTGCCGGCGACCGTTGGACCTGCTTTCGTTCCATGGCGAACCGCAGGGCCGCAGCAGCCCCCACGAATGTTACCAGCTGCCTAGTCTGAGCTTGGGGAGTTTTTGCCAGAAAAAGTAAACTTTTGCACGGAAGATATTTGGAGCCATCAGAAGGATGGAGGCTTAACGTTTCTCCATATTTGATGTTTTGTGTTGGCCTGTCTTTTTATTGCTTCTGCTGTGGGCACTGTGGGGAGAATAGTTTTGTATAATAAATGTGAATTAACTGCTAACCACTGATTTTTCTGAATCGCTACCACACGCTCACCTCATACCTGAAATCAAAGTGTTCTTATTCTTAAATGCCTATCTGCAATTTGCGAAATTGCTCAGTAGCGCTGAATTTAAAATGGCCGGCGTTGACACGGCTGCTTTGTGCTTGCGGTTGTGAAGAAAACGGCACGCTGCTCCCAAAAAATATGGGGTCGCAAACGTACGAAATGTTAAATAAAAAAAGTTTAAAGTCAAAAGAGTACAAACTGTGCAAACGGCATAAAATTAGTCTTTACGCAAACAATGTTTTATTATGTCGCCGAGATCTCCGTTAGAGAAATAATTGAGCTTAATAATAAGTTCTCCAGCATCTCCGCTCTGCATGTCTAAATCCGCAGTGCTGTCACAAAATGAGGATGACTGGAATTCTTAGAAGGAATTTCAAATTGTGTTTAAAAGAAGGAAAAAACCCTAGGACGAAGGAGTTAAAATGTGCCGCACGTTTGTTACTTCAGCCCAAGGATGTTTTGCCGGAGATGCAGGTAAGAGCAGCGGCCGAGGATCACCAGGCTCGGCCAGCAGAATCCGTACTTAAAACTGTGTAGCGGCCATCACCTGGGATGTGCAGCACCTGTCCTCACGCAAGACGCTGCATGTGGGAGTCGAGCTGGAGAGGCTTCCCCGCTGACATCCTGAGGTTTTCTGCTCAGCATCACCCACAGTTGCAGCTGGAGGCTTCCTTCGGCGACAAACACGAGGCTGAGCTTCCTCGCACGAAGTCAAGCGCACGAGCGAGAGGCTTAAATGAAAGGAAATGGACCGTAATAACCTCTTTCTTTATGCAACACAGTTCCTCTTGTTTCTTCATAAGCTGCTAAGGAGTCTTTTATTGCTCGATAACAGCATCACGCATCTTATTCAGCCACAAAAGTAAGAATGAATCTGCTTTAAACGCCTGACCCTCGTTGGCTTTAGAGCTCTTTGTTCCTCCAGCTCATCCGAAGGGTGGAGGTTTACGTGAGAAATGCTGGTGTGCTGCCTGAAGCCGGAAGAGCAAGTGACATTTAAAATTAGCAGAAATTTCAGTTCACGGTCACTGCACACCGGACTGTAATGCCACACAGTAAAAAATAAGGGGGAGAAAAGCCTTAAGTTTTTCACTAAAATTTGCGTTCTTTCTCGTTCAGTATTTTTCTCCTGTCGCCGTCGGCCTACCGTGTAAGCCAGCTGCAGTCTTCTCACTTGTCTGCGTGCGCTGGGTGGCTTGAATGACCGAACCTCGGTGGCAAGATCTTCCCCACGGCACGCGAGCTATGAAACGGTGTTCAATATTTCTGTTGCACTTTTGTCTCACTTTTGTCCGCCATTGTGGGAGTTTGACTCTGGCTTTGCCCCACAGTCCAAGATTAAAGCAATAACAAAACAGAATGCATTTATTATTTTTATTACGCATTCATGGCTTAGTTTATTTTTCTGCTTTTTAGTATCTATAGTTTTGTGTCATTGAAGTTGAGACCTTACGTCATTGTGCATATGTAATGTATTCGGTAATAATACGGAACATTTTTGATTTTAAGATTACACGGTAGTTTTCTGCATGCCGTGTTTGTGAATTTCTGCTGACCTGTGTAGAGTTTAGGTGGGATAAAAAAAATGTCCGTTCTCCATTTCGTAAATGTACTGTCAGTAACTGATTTTCCCATGGTGGCACAGATGCCGTAATGGCAGGGTGCAAGTTTGGGTTGTGGGAGGAAACCAGAGCACTTGTAGGAAATCGGTGCAAACTCGTGTAGAGAATAGAAACTTCACAGTCTGAGCCGGGTTCAGTCCCACAGTTCAGGCCTTGTGAGGCACCGGAGCTACCCCCTGGGGCGCCCTGTGGCCTTGTCTGTACTAGGATACAGACATTTTACTGTATTTTCTTAATAAAAAGGTCCAAAGTTCTACGGCACGGCCTCTTTTAGCTTTGAAAAACTCTTCTCCCATAGTTTTGTAGATATTTGTCAAAATCTCATAATACTTTAAATTTTGATTTATCCTGCCATCATGTAGAAAAACACTGGCTAGCAAGACAGGGCACTGGGCCGGCAAGAGACGCGAGTCCTCATCTGGAGGAAAGGAGCTCTGGGGAATTGCGGTCCAAATGAGAAACGAGTGTCTCTCCTGCGCCAAGTGAGCAAGGACTGTGCTGCCGTGGCCACGAATGATGGGAAATTATACGTCGCGCTGAGATACAGAGAATGACCGATGATCCTGGAATCGCTCACTTTGACGCTCTTTGCGGACCTCCAAAGGGGTGCCGAGGAAAACTGAAAAAACCCGATGCAGCCAAAGAAGCACACGTAAAGTTCTTTTGCATGTACTTTCTGACAATGGCAGCGTTTTCCATCTCTAAACTGATCCACCAGCTACATCCAGTAAAGACAAATAATTCTTTTTTCCCCCAAGAGCTGCGTACGACTCGCATTCTGCTGGCCCGTGACATCCTGACAAACACCGATGGACGCACACGCTGTTGCTCATACTTCTGTTTTTTGGGAGCCAGTGATAGCGCTCAGAATCAAATGATTCATTTCGCCCAAAGTCACATTGCTTCCACTCAGCACTTCAGCCCCTGACCAAATCTGCTCACTTTCTCAGGAATTAGGAGGTGACGTGGATCAGACATCTGACCCTCAAGGTGTGACATGATGTGTTTTTTGCCACGAAGGAAGTGAACCGCCATCTCGGCAACTCCGAATCACTTTCTGAGCCTGAGGAGGACAAGGGGGAAGGTGGAGGAAACCTGACCTTACGAGCAGCCGATGCGCCCGCACTTCGACTCGCATCACAAGACACCGTCTTTCTCTCTTCTGTGCAAAAACCCAGGCACGACGAGAGGTCCTTTCGGCTCGACGCGTTCCACCAGACCACGGCTGCGGTCACCTAAACAAGCCCGCATCCCCGCCCCAGGGATGAGGCCGCACGACCCGCCATCACCCCGACTTGCTTTCCAAAGTCGACGAATCCCTTTCAGCGGACAGAAAATACGGCGACTTCCCGTGATGCAGAAGGTGCGGTCGGTGAAACTCCGGGTTCCAGCGCTTTCTCTCTGCGGCTGTCGGTGGCCCAACGTCCGACGTTGCACCACATTCGAGCGGCAAGAATGAGAGTTTGCTGTATGACGCTCCACTAGGTGGTACTGCTGCACCCTGGGAAAAATGATAGACGCTCGTAAGAATGCGATTTAAAAAGCATTGGTTGGGATTAAACCACTTTGACTTTGTTACTGCAGGACGGTTCTTGTTTTTTACTAACCAGTCAGTTGCGATTTCCTGCGTTGTGTGACCTGTCACTGCGGATCTTCCCAAGGCTCGATAATTAGCTCCAGCGTGTCTTAAGACATAAAGGCCGGGACCTCTGAAGTGTTGGACAGGTGTCCGGGCAAATAGTCGTTTTCTTTGAATTACGTGCAACTCTGAGAACCGGGCGAGAAGCCTTGGAGGTAAATCTAATTTCAAACGCATTAGCTGGAAAATCGCGTACAAAACTTTCCGAAAGTCCTTTGTTAGGAAAATATCAGCGGAGCAAAGACACTTTTCCTCGTGAGTCGGGTCTGCTTGAGAGCTCTGCTTGGCGCCGCTCAGCCATTCCTTTGGCTTTCCTCACAGCTGGGCATAAAGTACCTAAGAATACAAGCTAATTTGTTGCGTTTTATTCATCCATTTCATAAAAAGGATTTCTCACAGCAGTTTATAAGATCATTCAAGGCAGCGTTTATTTTCTTGTAACCGCGTGCTGCCTTTAACATCAACACGTAACGGGATATTTGTTGGACAGTGCAGGTTATGCACGCTGGGTTGAATTACTGAGTTATAATAACGCAGGACAATAGAATAAATGCATAAATTTATCTACAAAGATTAATGAAAAGCGAAAATATGTTGAAACATTTTGAATTGTGCACTCGTGATTTAAAATTTAAAAAATGTTTTGTTGTTGGGGTTGAGGTGGCCTCTGACAGGCTTTGCCTCCTCATTCTCACTCCGCTCTTTCCTTAGTTTTCAGACCAGCGCCTTTGTAATTCTTCTCTGAAGGTTTTGCAGTGCTTGCGCGCGTACGTGCGTGAATATAACACACACATAACGTACGCCATTACTTACAAATAACAACACAATGACTATCAATTGCCAGACCGATTTACATGCACGTGACCGCTGTTGCTACGCAACAAAGAAAACAAGCACTTCTGGAAAAAGGACGCCACTTTTCTTTTGTAATTGTAAATGAGAGGGATCCAAAAAAAATACACGCACAATTACATTTACTGATTTATGCCCTTCTGAACAGAGGACTTGCGAAAAATTTGAAAGCAGGTCTGCGTGTGGGATTCTTTGAATGCGTGTGTGTTTCTGGCATCTTCTCACAGTTCAAAGAAGCGATGCTCAGATGAAGGAATAGGTGCGCTGTGATTTTCCCGGATGCCAGTCAGGTTGCAACGCCACTGTTCCCGGCATCCGGCTCCTTCGCACTGTGGTCGTGCGTGGAGAGCCATGTGTCCATTTTATTTTCATTTTAAAGGTATGGATTTCAATAAACACACCTGATCCCTCATAAAACTTCAAAGAAGCGCAACCACACCTGCGAGCAGGCGAACCGCGCAGACCGATGAGTATTCTCCAAGGTGTCTCATCCTAAAGCTTTCCTGCAGTCAAGGGCTTGTTCCAATGCAGCTGGAATTGGAGTGAGATGAAGGAGGCAGGATGTAGAAAGAAGAATAAACAGCAATTTTGTTTTTTTTTCTTGCTCGGTCCTGAAAGTTATTTTCTGTAGGCTTTGCCTTGAGGGAAGAGTCAAGGAAATGATCCTTGAACTGTGTTCAACTAACCCCCCCTCCAAACATCCCCTCCTGCACCTCAGCCTTACGTTCAGCTTTATGCTTTCATGCTTTGGAAAACATCCCCATGTCACCAGAAAAAATTACATCAAACCACAACACAGGCAACATCATTCTTGACAGGTTGGCTTTTGCGATTTTGTCTATTTGGACACTTTTAGCACAAAATATCAATATAGTAATGTGTGCAACACCATTTAACAGACCTGTTTCACCGGAAACATCAAAAAAGTGGAAACGTTTGTGGATTCACGGGTCCTGCTTTACCTCTTTGACATTTAAGAAATTTCCTAACATTTAACTGCATATTCATTCCTTAGACGGCAGACACTAACCTGCACGAAAATGTCACTGTCCTGAAATGACATGCAAACATGACAGATGTTATCATCCAGTCTACTAAAAACCTATGATATTGATGTTTGAAATTTCCACTCTGCTTCTGCTACTCCTTATTTCCCCGGATCTTCATTTAGCAGAAAACAGCCTGCAGATGTGGGCAAATCTCATCATATTTTTGCTGGCTTAACTGCATCTGACAAAGGACTTTATGAGAAATACGAAAGTGGCAGTTAATATGCGGTCATTTGTAAAGATACTTAAAATTCCCTGACTTCTCTTTGTGATATTTCTGTCCATACTTACAGAAGCCTTTATTCTTCCTTGCACACCCAAGCATTGATAGTCATTTCTATCCTTTACTCACCTTTTCATACCTCATTCAATTATTTATGAAACCTCACGTGAGAAAATGTCCACAAGCTGTATGATTTTCCTCTGTTAACAGCAATCTGAGCCAAAGCAAAAGCTGATCGTGTTGTCGAAGAATTTTATTATAAAACAAGAAACCGCAAACCGAATCATCTGAATTTGCATGTGAAGACGGGATGGCCGGAGGGTGGAGGTGGCGACCCTATGCTTTACACCTGCTTAGCAGCACATGCACCACCGAACGCTGTGGTGATGCTGCAGCATCGAGGCATTCACGTTAGCGGAGCATTCGAAAAAAATAATGTAATAGCTGAAAAATAAAAAAGAGCTATTTGCAGGACGCAAAAAGATGCTGAGAGATTTCGAAAAAGTGTGATTCCAAGGGGTTACGCAGCAAGTGCCACTCAGCCTTTTTGTTTTGGGGGCCCGTTCGCTCGGCTTCATCAAGTTTGCTGTGATTTATAGCTGCCTTTGGTTCGGGGAATCGGGCTTTGACAACAGAGGACCAGCAGCACTCGAGAATGGTCTTACCTTTCCACTTATTTGCTGGGTACCCGGCGGACTGTTTGAGTGATGCTTATTGAACAAAAGGCTTTTCTCCAGAGCAAGGGCAGCACCTGATAGAGCACCGAGCAAGCATGAGTGTAATGCCGCATCTATTGACCAAAACATCTGCAGAATCTTCCAGAACCCAAGCAGCTACGACCCACTTACAGCTACGATGTAAAGAGTCGTTCAAAACATTACATTCAGCCCGAGCTGTACTAGGCACCAGAGTCCAAACGGGTTTTGTTTTTCAGCACATTAGACATATTTTACTTTGCTGCTTTTACTTGTTTGAAATGCAAGTCATCCGCAAAGAGAGGATCAGCGAGACGTGGCATCAAGTTGATTTCGAAAAAGGAAATCATGACAGTTTTCAAGCAACACAAGGACGGAGGATTTTATGACATCATTTTTATTCCAACCGTTATGCAGTTTTCCACATAATAGAAAGAACCGGGCCCATGTCATCAGGGCAGGCAGTGAGGACTAAGGACTTGACTGGCAAACCAAAGGGTTCCTAGTCTCAGTTTATTACGTGTGAATTAAAATGATGATTGACAGGGTTTGCTTTGTTGCGTATCTATTGTTCTGTCTGTTCAAGAAGGAGGAACGAGTGATCTTAGAATGCAACAGCGAGTGCTATGGGGCAATCTTGGGGGAGATATCTGGATCTCCGCTTGGGAACCGAAAATGGGGCACCGTGGTTGTACCGGTCAGGTGGTGATACCCTTGGAGGTGCTGACTGGGATGCATCTAATACTTTGGTATCCCTGTCCAGCTTCTCATTTCTTTAGAGTTGAACTTTTTTAGCAATCGGAACTCCTAACAACTGCTCCCTGGCAGAATGCATTTTCAACGCACGGCTACGATGCTTGCGTGAGCTGAACGACCGCGTTCGTGGGGACTCCTGGGTCTCGGACCCTTAGCGAGGAGCTGCCTGCCACAAACCGGGCTGCCGTTTGCCCGTTGACTACTCCATTCGGGCTTGACGTGAGCCGCTGTCCCCACGGGACACTCACGCAACCGGACAACTGACGTGCTGTGAAAATTCGACAAAGCGCGTTCCCATTAATCGGTGGCGGACTTATCGCAGATACCTTCAGCGAGGAGGCCTTGGAGGTATGGCTAACAGTCAGAATCTTCCGCTCAAATTGATGGAGGGATCTGATGCCCTTGGGATAAACAATCTTCTCCCGATAAGGTTCACAAAACTGAATTTGTGAATGTCTTCAGTGTATTCACACCTTAACCGTGTTTCTAGACGACGTGTCAAAATTATTTTGGCAGCACCAGGACCGACATCCTCGACATCCTCCTTGAGGAGAAATGAGTACCAGGTGTGGTCATTAACCTTAAAGCAACATTTCCAAAGCGGGGATAAATGGGTTTTTGGAGGTTGTGCGGCTGAGTTTTCTATTTTAATTTTGCAGTAGAACTGTTGGTAAGCAATTGCTGTGTGATTTTTCTTTTTCTTTTTTTGAAATTTTATGACAACATTTAAAAGAACCCAGTGCTTCTGCGGCTGCCCTCTCCCGTGTCGTACGTAGTTCCGTGTTTTGTCCAGTGTGATATTTGCTGATGATAAAAGTAGTAAAAGCCAGTTAAATGAACAATGTTTAGCTCATGTTTTCCTTCTAAACAGCTTGCAGTATTGAGTTCCTTACACTGACTTTGTACAGCTGGGCCATTATTTCTGGAGCAATTTTGATCGAGTCCTTTGCACATGGAATTCGAATTTGTATTTTCTCACATGAAAGTTAATGGTTTTAGCTTTAGCCACTGTGCCACCTCCTGGTCATTTACTTGGGATTTTTTTTTTCTACCTTGCACCTTAGATCTCTGAAATGGGTGGAATATTTAAGACAATTTAAAAAGCCATCGGAAAAACCAACTTGTGTTATCATGGTTGCGCCTTTTATTCTGCCTCAGAAGAAGATGGTAGGGAAAAGTTGAGACTTTTTCACCCGATTTGACCCAGGAAAGGCGCGCCAGGTGGCGTGTAAAGCCATTCCATGGCAGGCACTGCAGGCAGGGGAGGGGGGTCCAAACAATTTATTGCTAGAGTGAGAAGTGCGTGATCCTGAGTGTGCGACACCCAGAAACATCACAGTGTGCATCACCGGATATGCGGTGAAGGTCCAGCCCTGCAGCCTGGCCAGGAAAAAGACAAGCACGAGGGATTGATGGACAGCTCTAAAATGGAATTACACCTCCAGTCATAGGAGGAATAAATCAGCAAAGGTTCAGCACTGAGGTCAAATGCCAGTGTCCTCAGTGCCATTAATCCTTCAGATGATCCAGTGGGCCTCTGCACATCATGTCATGGGGCGCGTTCTTCTTAATGCCGTTCTTGTAGCAGCAGCTTTTGGGTCGATCCTGGTGTAATAGAATCACAAATAGAGGGAGGACAAAGGCGCGAAGTTCCATCAAAGCAAACGCCTTGGTTGGCTCTTTGCTTCTGTACTTTAATGACACTAAAGGAAATTCACCAGCCGCCGCGTGTGAGAGGAAATACCCGGCTGAGATGCTACGAAGCTTTTTCCTGTTTTGGGGGTGCAGTTGGAGAAAACAGCAATTTATCTAATGGCTCGACTGGAGCCACCAGACAGAAGATTCTTGGTGATGTTTACCAGACCTCTGGGATCTGAAAGGGGTCTCGCTGAAGGCTAATGGCCCTCTTGGTTACTTGGTTCAGAAGTCTGTAAAACAGAGGACTTCCTTGCTGCTTGGCACAATCCTGCTGAATGTAAGCGATCCAGCAGATGTTAATATAGATGCTTCTGTACGTCACCAAGTGTGTAAACAGCATGGAGAGGTGTGGAGCCTCTCCACCCTCTGCCTTCTCTCTAGTCATCCCAGTACTACAGATTTTTCAAAATCTGACAAGTTCAATGGGCTGGTCAAAGAGCAAACCCAAGAGAACTTTATTTAAACCACAGCACGACATCCAGAAACTTCTGCAGTACTGCTAACATCGCTGAAGTATTCCCTGCCCCTAAAGCCTGCATCAGCTTAGTGGAAGGAAGTTGGCAGGTAGAAGCTTTTTTCAAATAGATAGATAGATAGATAGATAGATAGATAGAATATTTATGAGAAATAAACAAATCTGTAGACAGTGAGAACATAGTGTGGTCGTCTGCTGCTCTGCTCACAGGAAAACTTCACTCCATAAATCACAACTCCCGAGTTTGGCACACAGGGTCCACAGCAAGTTTTCTGAAAAGCGCGAGCCAGTAGATGTTTCACCTTTGCGCACACCGGCTGGTCATTTTGTGGAATTTTTTTAAAGGATCTTTTTTTCCACCCTTCATAACAAAATGCGTGAGGCTTCTTCACATCCAAGGAACCGCGTAAACAACTACAGCGACGCCCACAAGCATGACAAAAATGTACTTTTATCTTTTTGCCGCTGTGCACCATCATAATGGATTTGAGCAGTTTTGAAGTTCTATGTTTCTGGCCCATTCAATGTTGTCATTTGCACAACCGGGCAGCAGGGGGCAGCACTGGCAGCCCAGGGACCCCCTCGCTGCGACTGCCTGCAGTGAACAAGAGAGAGAAGGTGCAGGTAGTTAAGATGTTTGGCTTGTTGAGAGCCTCTTATAAACTTCAGGTGAGGTTGCTTTCTTTTGTTAAACACTTCTTTTTTGTGTGCCTGAGCTTTCTCGGTCACTATCGTGGGTCTGTATCTGGCTGTGTGGCCCTTCGGCGCTGATAAGCAAGCTAAGTTCTGGGTTGGGGGTCACTTCTGCACAGATGCTCAGCTGAAGGGAACTGGAGAAACCGTTTCTTTGAAACGTGGCCTTTGCGAGGAACTCAGCGTTGAGTTCTTTTGAGACTGTTTGCTGTTTGAAGGCCCCGGGAAGCACCATCCTGCTCAGCTTCAACTTGATTCATTCATTTTTCTAGAATGTTCTTGTCATGCGCTGGTCAGTGTCCCAGCAAATGATGAAGTTGTAGTGATGATAGCTAAATCCAGCTGATGACTGAGAAGAGGAAGTAAAAAAAACCTACAGAGAAATGGAAAATAAATAAATAGCCCTCTGGCAGCGCAAGTTTTAGTGGTTGCCTGCCCTTCCTGGGACTTGACGTCAGCTCAGAAGGATGAGGTCGGTGACCCAGCTGGATTCTGGGTTGCGGTGTCTTCGACATGGCAGATGGCCGTGTGGATTTACCCCGGTAAGACCCCAAGGGAAACTGTGCTATCCCACGGTCATGTTGACTCTGTCCACCATGTACAGTTTGGTCAGGTAGGATCCATGTTGTGTTAGTCATAATGGCACACGGTTTAGAGATTTATAGCAGAAGGGTTTCAATAACCTGCCTAGACTGGGGAATCCTCAACTGTGTGTGTGTGTATTTTCTGAGTAGCTTGTCATGATGTTAAGGCCTTTTTTTCCTAGTATTCAAAAGTGTCATCCCAGGCAACAAATATTTTGTGCTGCGGTTCAGTGCCATCAAAGCACGCTGCAACTGCCTTGCCCATTTAAGCCAAACAAGTGAAATTTCATGACTTGTTTGTAGTTTATTGCAGACATTAAGTTGTTCCAAATTGTGAAATTGACCCCTCACAAACTGCTTGTGTTTCCTTCTCTATTTTAATGGCAGTGCTGGTGGCAGGTGCTAGTCCACCCCCCCCAACACACACACACAGAGACGGAGGTAAAAATGCTCATCAGTTCTCATAATAGAGTTTCTGTGCAAGCGAAAGCAAATAATGCAAGCCGGTTTTATGTGTTTATAAATGAGATAAAAATTGCAAGTTTTCTTATTACTGCCAGTGTGGGGTTAGGCTGAGCTGCTGAACTCTTGTGCCAACTCTGCTCTCTGTGACTGTTGTGTGATGCAGGAAAAAAAAAAGCGGTTCATGTATGTTAAATGGCCAAAAGTATGTGGATACTTGAGGATCACCCCCATACGTGCTTGTTGAACCTCCCATTCCAAATCCATGGGTATTCATATAGAGTTGTCCCCCCATTGCTGATAACAGCTTCTGTCTTCTGGGAAGGCGTTCCACCACATTTTGGAGAGCGGTTGTGTGAATTTGTGCTCATTGAGGCTACAAGAGCATCAATGAGGGGTGAGAAGGCCTGGCTCACAGTCTGCATGCCAGTTCATCCCAAAGGTGTTCGGTGGAGCTGGGTCGGGGCTCGGTGCAGCCACTCGAGTTCTTCCACACCAACCTGGGCAAACCATGTGTTTATGGAGCACAGATGTGCTGGAGCAGGAAAGGAGCTTCTTCACCAAACTGTGGCCACAAAGCTGCAAGCTCACAGTTGTCTAGAATGTGTTTGTATGCTCTATGGGTGTGGCTGAAACAGCTCAGTCATACAAGGTATGTTTTTCTTATTCATTAAGGCACAATGCACATTTTTAACAGTGAAGTTGTCAAAATGTAAAGAAAGTAATTTCTTATCGTAACAATGGGCTGAAGGTGAGGAAACAAAGTGATCTTCGTTGGCCACAATTCTAACCCAAATTTGCTGCAACTGAATGCATGTTCAGTGCTGTAGGATATAGTTTTTCCTCATAAGACCAGTGCGTCTACTTACGGGAAATGACTGTAAGGTCTTCACCCTACCTTGTTATTAATAATGAGCAGAAAATAAGGCACAAATGCAGTTTCAAATCCCCGATATGAATTCATTTGTGGGGGATGATGAAAATACAATGCAACGGCTTTGCTGGAATAAATTTTAAATTCTGGTGAAGATCAAATTCTGAGTAATAAACATCTGTGTAGACAGCCAGAATTGAACTCGTGCTCGATCAGAAGGTCAGATTAAAGTGTGGAACAGCATCTCCTGTGTGTCATGAACATTCACGGTCAGTGAAAATAAAATGGATTATTCTAAAGATTAATGTTTTGTCCAGACCCAACATGTGCCAATCTGTTTAAATAGTAGCACTGCTCTGTAGACACCTTGTTCCTATGATGGGATGTTGTCGGTGATCTCTCTGGGTTGTCCTGGCCCTGCAGCAGGGGCTCACCCCATTCCTACCTCCATCCATTCATCTGGTCCTGGGGGGGAAGGGAACAGTGCCCAGTGCTGAGAGCGTCTGGGTGCTGAAGGACAGCTCCCGTTGCGCTTCCCTTGCCCGCACCTTAAGGCGGACTGGAGCCCGACAGCATCTCCGTGTCACCTCCCTGGGGCCCACAATTGGCTGACATGTCTGGGTTCCTCGTGTCACATCTTCTTGGCAAATACAGGGGCAGTGCGGTGGCTTTGATGGACACTGAGACCCAAAGAAGCCATTTTCTGTGATGTAGGGGGGACAAAACAACGGGGCAGCAAATGTTGTGGTATTTAAGGTTCACCTTTCAATTCAAAAGGTCCCTGCTTCAGATTTCAAAGTACTTATCCCTTAACCATTTCAGTAAAAAAATACCGGGTTATATAAATGGATTGTGTTGTAGAGCTGCTTGTTTAACGTACAACTGCCGTGCACTGATGGAATTTCAAGGTTCTCCAGGTTGGAGATGGCAGCAAGTGCACCATTTGGTTGGGTCCGGTAATGGACATCACAGCTTGCTGTGGGTGCTGCCGTTTTTGCACTCTGGAGCAAGTTTCAGCAGAAGATGCCTAGGCATGACAATGACTACAAGGTCTCGTGTTTGTAATCCACTATTAGACATAATAAGGGGGATTAAAAATAATCCTGTTCGAGGTTTCACATCATGTGCTATGGCTGGAAATTAGGAATTAATATTAACTTGATTTGGGTGACTAGCTAGCTAATTTGGCCAAAATTTGATTCCAATGTCTTTGAAAATTTTTTTTATTTCCTCTCCCTCCCCACATCTGTGGGCATCTTTTGAAATCAGAGGAGTAAAAAACATTTTTGGCTACCATATAAATGTGTGAACAGTTACACGGGACATAAAGTCACCTTTACCCCAAAATTTCATGCACTGCCGAAAAGAATTCGGAGCTGCTTGCACGTTGCAGGTGCTGGAAAGTAATGCGTCCTAATTAAAATAGTTTTAAAAGCGCTATTTATGATGGCTCTACTTTTTCAGGACGGTGACATTTGGTTGTCAGTTTGTGAAGTTTATTTCAGCCCTGAATCCACTTTTGCTGACGCTCTTTAATTGGTTTATTATCTGTCAGGTCTGTGCTCTAAAGTCAAGGGAAATTATTTCAGCAACAGCTTATGAAAAGATTTTTTTTTTTATTTGAGCCCTGAATTTGACTGACTGTTCGGTAACCACATTTAGATGGATGCGTGTGAGGATCTCTTAAACGCAGTTATTGACAGCTGCAGCGCAGAATGAGGACGTGTGTGTGTGGAAATTTTAAATCGGTGTTAAATTTGGACTTTTTTTGGTTCAAGTAAACTGGAATAATCTGGGTTTCTGCAGCCAATTATCCAGTCACATTTTGACTTATTTTACTTAAACTGCTGCCAGAAGGTTGCACCAAACCACCTACAGCGAGCACTGCTGTTGCAAGCAAATTGGTGTATTGTTAGTACCTCTGTCACATGGTTTTACACACACACATAGCTGTTTTGAATAACAGGCTTCACTCGTGCATCTCTGCACTTGAACAGCCCAGATGCCGACAGTAATTTAAAAAAAAAAAAAAAAAAAAGGCATTGGAGTTAATCCTGAAATTATAGCCATTCATACTGAAGGGCAGGTCATGAGCTGCCGTTTTGTGTGTAATTTTGCCTAATCTGGTTGCTTTTGCGTTTGTCGGTCATCAGATTTTGTCCATATGCTGCCTGTGTCACTGCCGGGCGGGGGGCTGTAAAGGCACTTGGTCACGAGGACAAGTCCTCATAAGTCAGGTGCTTCACCTGGGGGAAGGATGTGAAGTCCTAATGCAGATGCACTTACTGAACAAACACGATTTTTGCGCTGGATTAAGGATTATGGCACAGACGAGTCTGCCAATGATAGAAAATCTGTTTTGCTTGGTTTTTACATCATAATGCAGTGCAGATTAAGAGCAGCTGGTGTTTCCTGTGTTGTCATGGTCACCAGGGTCCTTTTACTGGGCGTGTTTGTTTTTAGCTTTTATCGGCCTTACCGTGTCCTCAAGACCACAGTTACAAAATGGAGTGAAACGGGAGCCTCCAAATGGGTCCCCAGCTATAACAAAACACTCTGTGTGAAATGATCTTGTTTGCCATCATATTTGAACCCCTGCGAGGAGTAAGGATTCAAAGATGCTCTGTGACAGCACGCCAGGAGGAGAGGCCTCGGTCCCAGTCAAGGTCACACCGTGACCGCTTCCATCTCTTCCTGTGGTGGAGACATGGTTCTGTCTGTCCTTCTTTGTTGTGGATGGATGATTTTATGAAAATTTCAGACAATTTACAGTTCTGCCAGGAGCAAGTAAATTTTATTTTGAACTTCATTTGAACTGCGGCACAGGAGATGAACAAGGTTATTCAGTATCTTGTACGTAGAGGACAAAATAGATCGCTCCAGTATCTTTGTTCCAGAAAAGGTCTGCCCTCCTGGGTGCTGACATGGGGCCGCGTTCTTCTGCGCTTAATGAATGTGATTCGCCGGACACCAAGAAGCCATAACTGCTACGGTACGGCAGCAGTTTAGCACAGAAATGCAGCGACGATCTCGCCTTGCTGTACGGGCGGTTGCTGACATTCAAGGTGAGGCTGCGGCAAAGCGCTAGTAACGCTCCATTACAAACCTTTTCATAAGCAATTATTCAGACATAAGGAGCGACCCGTTGACTCTGCGGATTTGCTTTATTTATTTTCTATTTAGCAGCAGTCGAGGCTTAATGAAAACTACGCTCTGCTTCACGCGGCGGTTAAATCTTTGTTAAATTTGTTCATGGGTTAGCCTCTAGGTGGCGTAACCATTGTGTCCTCACTGTCAGCAGACCTGGTTTGAATCCTGCTCTTGCAAGGTCCTTGGTGTGTTTTATTTTTTCCAGTAGAAATCACCTAGCACTGCTGTATGAATGTGAAAGGATGCAAGTTGCTTGGTATTCATGAATGAGTGTCTGATGTCCAATATGCAAGTAAGGCGTGCAGCAGGTATGAGAAGTTTGCCGTGGCGCTCTGGCACAGCTCCATCTGAGGACCCGAAGGAAGTGAAAGCTGGTTTTGTCCAGCCAGTGCTTCAAAACAAGCTGTAGGCTGAAATGAAGTCCACGTCTGAAGTTGTGCTGTTCATGCTAGCGCACTGTCACCCCTGCACTCCTTCCTGGAGGAGGAAACCACCGCATCCTTCCAAATTGCGTCCAGATGCGATGAGTCGCTGCGGCCCGTGACCTCCTGTTTCTTCTCAGAGCTCTTCCATCCGCCGCTCATAACAGGGGCAACGTGTTCGGCGCTGCCTGCTGGGTACCGAGCGTCTGTGGTTGTCATTGTCGCTGCGAGTTGTAAATACCTTCATTTGTGGATACCTGAGCTGCCATTAGAATGTTTTTGCCAGATTTTTTTTTTTGGTCATTTTCAATTGTGAATGACTGTCATGTTAAATTTGTGTGATAGGATTCAAAACTTTGAGCATAGTTCCTATCTGCCCCTTTCACTGTATTTTACTGCACTGATTTGGTGTTTGATCTGTCTTGGATAATCTTAATGCTCGCAAGTTTTACATTAGCGCTAAATCTGAATATTTAAAAATCTGCTGTTAGAGAAAATGGGCAAATCCCTCAACCACCCCCGACATATCTGCAGCAAATTTGAAGAATTATTCAACCACTCGATTTAGGAAAAACCTTTATTCCACAACATGAGCACAATTTTCATGAAGCATTTGACATGTGCTGTTACTCCTTTGGTTCTTTAAATATAAAGTATGTACATATTTTTTTTAATAGGATATTTACAAAATACAGTGAAAGCAGAGGAAAAACACTGGAAGTTTGTCCTACAAAACAATAAGTGGAAAAACCCCTAAACAAATGTAATTAAATCTACTGAACAATATACCTGAAAGGGATACACATTGTGGACAAAAATATTTTTATATTCAATATACACATTTTGACCCTGTACATCTGAACAAAAGTTGTACTCTAATATATGTTTATATATGTGAAGTGTTTAGAATCATGTATATGCAAATGCAGCACTGTAGTTTTACACACATACAACACATGAGTGTAAGAGAATTTCCTGAAAAGTAAAACCAGTCAACATGGCTGCGGTCAGTTTGGTCCCGGCTACTCTGTCGGGGTTCCTGTGAGCCTGGACCGAAAGAAATGCAGGACAGCAAAGATGAACACAGATTCTTGCGTTCGCCAGTCTGCGCTGCGGCCGCACCGGGGTTCTTCCTCCCCCTTGGGCGCTCAGCCTTGTGGTCTCCTGGTTTGTTGGCTCCATGCTGCTTGCACGTATCTGATCAAGGAGTACGACTGCTAGGTTACATTGAGAATGAACCCTTTGCTGGCCTTGTAATCTGCATGAATTGAAGTCTCCTGGGGGGGGGGTGACTACTAAAGAGTGCTTGTAACAATAACAGGGGGTGGGGCTTGCTGGTTTCCACAGTGTGACAGGTTACTTTTCACGAACGTTTCAGTTTGCAGTGTAGCGGTGACCAACTTCGGCAAGTTAATTTCTGAAGCTTCGACGTTTTGAGACCGGAAGCGAAGCGGCCAGCTTGAAATGATGTCGCGACTCTTGGAGCATCCAAGTAACGGGCAAATGTAGGATCGCTGCCGAATTCAGACTCCTCCTACGTGGGCTCTGCACCTGACTGCGACACTGCTAGCCTCTCTATCCAGATGGGCTGAAAATCGCCTTAATTTGAAATGCACGCTGCTCTGTACTGTGAAGTCCTGCAGCCTAAGGTTGAACCAAGTTTTACTTTGAACACCGATGTCCAGCGCTGCTCCTTGTGGGTCCCCCAGGCTGCGCCAGTGTGTTTCTAATCTTCAGCTCTTAACTGCTTTATCACAGTAACAGTTTGGACCGTAAGTCCCCTGGGCTGGTGCTTCCGGGCTCCAAATCAAAATGCATTTCACATCATCCGGTGCAAATCCTAACCCTGACTTTGAGCAAAGTTCCCAGTGCTGTGCAGCTGTAATGTCCAACTGACAGAATTTTTATTTATTTATTTATTTATTTTTTGCCCATCTTTAAATGTTGTTGTTGTTGTTGTTGTTGTTGTTGCACACTGTATTTTCCCTTGCAGCATTAACAAATCGGTGGGATCCCACAACAACTCTGCGTAAATGCACAAAGGCTCAGGAACATTTGAACCTTGCCAAAAAATCCAAAACTGTTTTCAAAAATATTAATATAGCGCAATTAAAACACACAGCCATTCCCACACGGCTCCTGCTGGGAGTAATAAACAATATCATACACGCCACGGGAAGCAAACGAATGAAAACGCGACAGTTTCACAAAAACATGATAGAATTTGGAAGTTTTGCTGTCAGTGTTGTTTTTGGAAGAATTTGTTCAAAGTGCGTACAGAATCCGAGCGACTAGCTTTTTGCATCTTTCTAGAACTTTTATTATGAGGTGGCTTCATTATGAATTTGAGGAACGTAGCATCCATGAACCGAGTTATTATGACCAAAGGTTATTGTTAAGAAAAAGAAACTTCACATGGATAGCAGCAACTTCTCATGTTGGGCAGCTGGGAAAGTTTCTCAAGTGGTGAAATTGCACAAACAAAACGCCGCGAAGGCAACACCGAGTCACGTAAGTGCTCTGCATGCGTACAGTATGCCCGGCATGGAGGATTGACACTGGCATGGCACGCTGGGAGTTCATATATCAGAGGCAGTGGTTCAAGCTGAACAGTTCTAGCAAACGTAATTTGAAATGAGATTAATTTTAAACACGTGTTAAAAATAAGAAACTGATCGGCAAAAAAGTTGCGTGATGAAATGTTAGAAATAGAATGACGATTCCTTCTGGCAGCAGTCAAAAGGTGTTTTGTGCCCGTTTTTTCCTTACACTTGAATGTTGTATAATTTGTGTAAATGAAGCAAATCGATTAAACCCGTAATGCAAAGAAGGTAAAACGGAATGCTCGACTCGATTGTTTAGTCACTGAACGTCCTTGAGACGGAGGAAATATTGCATAACTGCAAACTTTATGGTTTGTTCCTCCAAATTCAGAGCTGTAAACAGTCATGAAACTGATTATAGATGCTGGACTGCTGCACCGTCTTTCTTCCCCTATGGTCGGAACATCATTAAAAGGAAACTTTAGTTCCCAGAGACAACCAAGATAAAAGAGACAAGGGCTGGATCGATTTAAGGAAAGAAGGCCTTCCTGCCCCTGTGGACGCGGCGCATCATGCCTCCCCGTAACCATTGTAGATTTCTGTAACTTTCAGCTTTGCGCTGTGTTGTTCTCTCCTGGGCCCCTCATTCTCACATTTTCCTTGTCATCGTTGATGTTCATCCTTTGAGAAGCTGGTGACGTTCTCAGCACGCACTGAGAATATCTTGACTTACTGTTGATGCAAACGGTTATAGATGATATACTTTGTGGGAAATGAGTGCAAAGTAAGACGAATGGCTATACTTCTCATCTAAATGAGAAAAGGTCTGAAGTCTTTCTTCTTACGAATGCTAATATGGCAAATGGTAACGTGTGTAGATGTTGGAACCCCTTAGTTTTAAGTGCTTAGGTGCGTAAGTAAATGAAGTTTTTGCTCTCACATTTCCCTATCTTTTTAGAACCCTTTCAGGCCAAGTTGCTCCAGCAGGAAACAAGTGCGTTTGGGAACGAGGACTGAAGGATAAGAACTCAACAACAGGATTCCGAGCATGGGTGATGGATGGAATGTGAACGAGGGGGTTAAATAAAATCATAAAGACAACGAAGCAAGAAAAACTCCGCCATTGGAGTATGTTAAACCTTTTTCCCAGGGCTTTGTGCATCTCCATTTTTCATCTTGCACTTTTTGACATGATAGGGCAGAGGTTGTTTTGTGTCAGTGCTGTTTATAAGGACCGTAGCCTGTTTGTATCCAGACACTTATCGCTGGCTGGTAGAAGGGTCATGGGGGTGCCCAGGTTGGGGCAGCGACCTCCCTCAGACGGCCGAGGACTGCTTGATACTGTGGAAGCTGACCCGGGTGGGCGAAGTGGGGATGGACATGGCTCGGGCCACCCGCGTGCGGATGGAGTGTTTGTCCTGCCAGCGATGCCAGCGCTTCCGGACGGCCGAGCGCACCTGCGAGAGTTTGGTTGGGGGGATGGGGACACAGAGAATAAGGGGTGACTCCAGGGCAATGGATGACTTGTCTACTGCTGTGCGACAAGAACAATGAAGATCCCTGACCAACTGGGTGCAAATCTGCAGAACAGAGTCAACATCATTTTTAAGGCAGCTATGGGAAAAGTCAGTGAGGAGGAGAAAACAGTGTGTGCATGTCCAGATTAAGCTTTACAGATATAGAGATCAGTTTTTTTTTTTTTTTTTTTTTTTTTTGTTCGTGCATGGCCTTGTTTTTCAAGCCAGGCTTGATGTTTGGCACACAGGTATTTCTCAACCTAAGTGAGGTTTTGTGTAGTCAAGTTCAATAAACTCCAAGAGGGCTACTTGCCATTTTGAAAATTTGACATTTGATTTAACAAATTGAAGTAGTGGCTTAGTAGCCCCTCAGTTCGTAAGTGACACTGACATTCTCTCACCACACACGTCTGGCTGTCTGACAATGCTAAATAAACCACTTTAATGTTTACTACAGTTTGGCGGTTATACAGTGTGCCGATACTGTTCCAGCCGTGCACCCTTTTTGACCCGGGCAGCACCGGGTAAATCGGCTAGTGTTGCTGTAAATACTGCGATAAATCATGAATCCAACAAAATCTCTTCCCGCTTTTACCAGAAGCCAAGAGTCCTCAAGTGCAAGCACCTGTAGTAATGTTTTGAGGGAATGCTTTATTTGGCATAAAAGTGGCGAACATGAAACCAACCTCACAGATGAATGTGCTTTCTAACAAAAAGGGGAGAGAACGATATGTGGAGGCGCTGTCTGAGATTCGGTGTAATAAGTTTGTTTTCTCCGTTACAAACAAAAATTCAGTTCCCAAATTGAACAGACATGAAAGAACAAGCATCATTTTCATCTCACGAGTTTTATGAATACAAACCCCACAATGTTTTTTAATGGATTCATTACTGGTGAACGAGTGCAGGAAGTGCGGCAGGAGAGGCCGTACGCCTGTTTCATCGCTGAGAGGGAGACAAATGCGTGACAATTTAAGATGCAGCTTGGTTCAAAGCGCACGTTTACTGCAGTACCAGGTAAACTGAGTGTGTGTGGGTGTGGAAAAATGCAGGAAAAATTTGTTTGGAAAAAGACGGCCTTGGCGCTGCTTTTTTGTAAAATCGGTTCGATTGTGTCTTAATTACAGTAAATCTGCCACACTGTTTCCAGGGGGCTAAGAGACTGCAGAACTGAGCGGATCCCTCTCATTTATTGTAAGTCATTTAGATGGCAGAAAAAAATGTGTACAGATGGTGTGGACTTTGTGGGTTTTTTTTTTTTTTTTTTTTTTTTGAATGCCGTGGATCAGAAATGCACAGAAGCCACTCAGTTCTGCAGAACTGATGCGAAGCCTCTAGCACTCACTGCTGTACAACTGTACGCTGACCCCACAGTGCGTGTGGCCGTTGTGGAAATGATGGGAGCGATCAAAGCTGTCGTCTGCGGTGACGCAGGCCTGCGCTAAGCCAGCTGCCGAGGAGCGCGTTGCTAAGAAGCTGAATCCCGTAGCTGGATGAGGAGTTGAGGCACAGGAGGTGCAGATCAGTGATGAGGTCTTACTGGGTAAACGGTGTGGGTTTGGCTAAAGTTAACGTGTTACATCCGTCATGCGGCTGTCATTGTAATGAGCAAAACGGGGATCAGCCTGAACCTGCTGTAGGCTCATTCTTATGCAGTTTTATCCCAGTGTCTCAGCCCCCTCGCATTTCCCCACATGTCGTGGCAGAATGGATTTCCCACCACAGTGTTTTCACCTATAGCCCTCGCCTTGCCTGGAATAGGCAACCCGCCTGTGCAGTTCTATCCTGCGATGCTGCCACTCACAGCTAATGATGCCACGCTAATGATCTGATGCAGGCTAGTGTCCATCAGCACGCCCACCTCCAATGCTGCTGCTCAGGTCTCATTCGTTTGTCCGCCATGCTAGTGGGGGATGTAAGTCTGTCTTGTTTTATTTTGCCGAAAAATGTTACAGATGAAAGCTGCCTTGCCTGACTGCTAAACGGGGAAAAAAAATCTGTGGGTATCGTGGCAAAAAGCCTTGAAAAACAAAGTAAGAAATAATGTAATTGTCTCCTGGGAACATTAGCTAGACTGTTAGCCAGCATTCAATAGGTAACATTTTTCATGAGTGTGTGTGTGTATATGAGCGAGAGAGAACTGTACATCCTCTTGCAGATCTTGATCTCTCTCGGTCCTACCCAGCTGACATGCCCCCATTAAGCTGCCAACCTTATGTCTACTAAAAATTTGTGTTGGACACATGGGCAACATAACAAGGTACAACTGTGTCTGCAGTGCTAACAAATTCCTCTGATATTTTGGTCATGTTTGGTTTATAGAGACAGTGGTTTGAGTTTCCTGGCTGAATTTTTATAAGGTTGTGTAAATGTTGCCATTGTCAACACTCGTGCATTGTTTCTGTGCAGGGGAAAAAAGTTACTTAGTTTGAGAGAGGCCAAAAAAGCAAATAAGGGATCAATGCAGAGTTTAAAAAAAAAAAAAAAATTGAATGGAAGATGAACACCGAGCAGAACAAACACACTAAAGGATGAAATGTGCTCCCTCACAGGGTGCTTGCAGAAAAGCCAGTTTGTTGGGCAGCAGTGAAAGGAATGTCCAGAAAAGTATAATTTGATGCATGCATGTCTTGCTATTGTGAGGGGGACATTGTTTGTGTTCTTTCCTTTTGAAGTCAATTTTTTATTTTTTTAAACAGTGATAAAACTCAAATTATAACCGTGATGAAGGCAACGTAGAAGCGTCTTGCTGCACTGTGTAAACAGGGATCGACTTCTTTAAGCGGCTCTGAATTGTAGCCGTCTTGCGCTAAATGCTCATCAATATTTTTGGAAAGAGTTTGCAGGAGAGGAGTGCCTGGCTCTGGTGGTAATGCAGTCGATTATGAACGCATTCCAGTTGACTTTATTCCATATGCGATGTAGGACTGCTAATTTGGGTCCCCCCCAGTGGCTTTTATTTGAAGTTGGGGGGGGGTGAGCTTTGTGCGTGACTGAATGTGTTTATAATTGTTGGCTGTATGACGGACGCTGTGAGAAAAGGAGCACGACGCTGGGCTTACCTCGCTGTTGAGGAAGCAGTAGAACACTGACACAAAGAAGCCCTGCAGTGACACAGACAAGAGTTGAAGATGAGAAGAGGCATGGGGTCATGGAAATTATTATTGATTAAATTGGCAGGTGGTTTTCTCCTTAGCGCCATTAAGCTGCTTACACTGATTTACCCATTCATACAGCGGGATCACTTTTACTGGAGGAATTTGGGGTCGGTAGCTCGACCGAGGCCACTGCGGAAGGACTGCGGGTTCGGTCGAGCGCAGGGCTCGGACTCTAACCACTGTGCCACCCAGAATGATGATCTTCAACCGTAACATTTGGTTTCAAGTCTCATTAAAATCCCTTTTGTACACACGCCCCGTCAAACAAAATGCACAGCAAAATGCTGTTGAACCTATTACTCTGTATTAAGCAGTTATTTGAAATCCTACCTGGGCATTTGTTAAATGAACAGATGATTATTTAACAGTCGGATTAACTCCCATCCATCAAACGTCCCTTTGACCGCATTAGTTACGAAACTGAACTCCACCAGTGTGTCTGCAGGGCCGGTTGTATAGCCGTGGTCTCCAGTTACAGCAGTAGTTGAGATAAGTGCTGAGATTTTGGGGGAGGGGGGTTGTGATTCGATGCACCGTACCTGGAAGGATTCCAGGAATGAATTAAAATATATAAAAACAATCTGGGAGATTTCGTCCTCTCCGGGATTGACAAAGAACAGCATGTAAGTGATGCCGAGCAGGGGCAGCAGAACCAGCGTGGCTTTGACCGCTTTCCTGCAGAGAGACAGAACACTTGGGGTCACCACCATATTCACCGGCGATGTCTCTACCGAGAAATTAAACATGTGATGACATGTGACAGGTGGTTTACTCGCACGCAGAATGTTGTTAAAATGATAGTTTAGTCGATGTCTCTTAAAAAGATGATTAACCTGTGCTTTGTTATTCACGTCTGCAGAATTTGTGTGTGTCTGTGTGTGTGCGCAGTTAAAAGAGAACTTCTTGTCCGGTTTCCATTGCAGTCCCCCCTCCATGTGAGCCTTTGAGGATGCTCCACAACAACATATATCCTGTTATTTATTTGTGAAACGTGTGTTTTACAGTTGTCTTTGATCAGTTTATAACTGCCTTGTCCCTCGCGTGAGTGTGTAGCTACGGCACGGTCTTTCATATTCAAGACTCTTCCAGATCTGTCATGTGAACAGACCTAAATAACAGTTTTACATCTGGGTACACTGCTTCCACAGATACTCTCAGCTCCCAGTGGGCTGCAGAATGCTGTATACATCAAGCGCTTTACATGCCAAGGCCCTTAATCTGGAGGCAGCTGCTTTCAAACAAATATCACTAATAGTGGAGCCCTCCCTTTTCTGCTTTAATTTGACTGAAAACCAAATAAAATGAGAGGCCCTCAGATGGCTTCAGTCAAACGGTGTTGTGGGAAAAGCTTAATGTTTTAAATCTTGTGAATTTCAGCCATAAGTTCCCCCACGTTGAGTGTCTCGCATACACCCCACGTTCTGGCCCTCCTCCGCTTTACCTGTACTGTATCGTCTCAGATGTGGTGGAAGCTCGGAGCTTCGTCATAAGGATCCTCACAATGTTGAAGAGGAAAATGAAATTGATCTGTGGAAAGAGGAGTTGAGGACAAGTGAGCCTCTTCTGTTCTCTCTGGGCTGCACTTGTGCTCAGCAAGTATAAATACTGTATTATAAATTACACTAAATTTGATCTGTAATTTCATTGGAAATTTTGATTCTATTGTGTCAACTTCTTTTTTTTCTGTCCAGTGCTTCCATGTTGGCTGAATGAAATGGGCACTCAATTGCAAATGCAGAAAAACAAAATGATTGATCTAAGTGAACTGCACACAACTTTAGTGTTTTAATAATAAAAGTAAGATGCAAGACAGAGGTTTGCTATTGCTAGAATACATTTTCTCAGTCACAAACCTACGCTAATGCAGCCACCGTGAATGTATGAGATCTAACTTTTTAAGCTGGTATGCAGCTGGGAAGTGGTTTTGCTGTTGGGTGTGCAGGTCAGTAGAGCCACGTGAAGGTGAATGGGACAAAATGACTGAGGGGTGGCGCAGGCAGCAGGTTCTCACCAGTAGGACCAGGATCATCGGACCCTGGTAGATGTAATCCGTGTAGACGCCCGCCCGCTTCCCGAACCAGCACCTGGTGTTTCAGATGCAAATTTTTAATGCAGTGAAAGCACTGATTGAAAATGTTTTGTAGACTTTGATGGGATGAACTTCTCTGCCTTACAGTGTGAATACCACCCCCCCACACCCCCCGCCTGGTGCACTCCAGAAGGAAGGCAATGCTGAGTCCAATTTAATAGGCTCTTGGGAGTCGACAGGCAGCCAAGTTTGCCCATCTATGAGGGGTGCCATCCCAATCCTTTCCAGCATGTCAATGTCAGTTTCATATGAAGACCCCCCCCCCAACCCCCTGCTGGGATGACAGCTGCATTATTGACGAAATGCAGCCTTAAAGAGCTGCAGCCTCTTTTTCCTTTCTGCTTCCTTTTTGCCAGCCCTTACGGCATTTTGGGACCTCAGAGCAGCAGGTGGGTGAGCAGCAGACAGCAAGGACAGAAAAGATCCTGCCCCGGGGACCAAAGTGGGGTGACAACCCCTCCCCTCCTGTAGAAAACGTGAACGTTCACATCCCACATGATTTCTGCCCTCCTCCTGTAGAGGTACAATGTGAAATAAGTTTTCATAATTACCCCCGTTTCCCTTAGGGTATCGACCCGACTTCTTCTTGATAGAAATCTTAAATTGTTTTCGCTGCAATGAATAGTGCTCAGAAATTGGGGTTATCTCATTAGGATGGTGACAACCGATCACTAAAGCAATTCTTTGTGTTGGAAATGGAGTAACGATTATGTGAGAGAAAAAAAACTCTCAAACGGGGTAATGAAAAATCATTTGCCAAACAACTAAGCACAAAACGTGATAATGTGCATACTTGCGACTAACAGATGACCCATCAGTCACCACACTCACGACCGAAGCTGGGAGCAGTCCAGAGGGGGTCGACACACTCGTATCGGTGCGTATTTAAGGGTACCTTAGGGTTTAAAGAACCGCGATGGCTGCGACAACAAGAAAATAAACTCACTTTTCATTGTCGTAATATAGCTTTCCGATGGCCCAGGCAACGATAATTGGGAACGGGATGCCTGCAAACAATAAAACAAGAGCAGTCTTTACTAATTCCTTAAACCCAATTGAATTAAGGTAAATAAGTGCCTTTAATTGCATTTGCAAGGGCCAGAAATAACCCGTCTTGAGGGGGTGTGGGGGAAACGGAAGGGGAAAATGAATGCAGGTAAGCAATTACTCTGGCAGGCTCCATCTGTCAATAGGGCCGCTGCATATTGGGTGAAACCTCATTGCGGAGCTGCACAGCATGCGGACTTGGGCCGTAACTGAGAGTAATAACCAATGTGCGAAATCAATGGATGAAACTTTTGATTTTCAAAATGCTGCAGCAACAACATTCACCACGACTGATTTATTGTTTGGTCCAGCATGTCAGCACTGCTTGGCTTTTTAACACATTCTGGGTTGGGGACGTGGGCCTTCAAAGTGTCTCTGAATGGGTGAGAGTAGTTCCCCACCAGCCTCATGCAGGTGAGGCCCTCAGGTGTCACTCACACCAGCCAATGCAGGTGAACATCCACTTTCGCAGCTTGTCTGTGGAGTAGGTGAGCACGATGGCCGTGTGAAGGTAGCAGCCCTCTCCGAACATCCAGAAGAAGTTGGTCACGTGGAAGTAGTTGTATGCTGCCGTGACCAGTCGGCACCAGATCTTAGGGATGGAAGGGGGAGGGGGGGGGGAAAAAAGATTTGAAGGAGTCTGCATTTCTCTGCCCCCTGCTGTGCACCGCAAGAGCCAGACTAAAAGGCGACCCCTTTGAAAGGATCATGAAAGACGTGATGGTAATGAACAGTTTGGTATGGGACTGCAGCGGCAGGCTGTTGGATCCAATTAGAGCAGCAAGGAGGAAAATGGCAGTGAAACAGCTTTTACTGCACTGGCCATGAGGAGACATCATAGGATGCTCACTGACTGTAAATGTAGGTGCAAAAAACAGGGGGGTTCCCAACTGCATCTTAATTCGCTAGTTTTCCACGTAGGGTTCGAGGGTTTGGCCGGAACACCGTTTGTAAACGTCCCTTCAGGTCTCTTGATACCCATGTGGTTTAATTTACAGCACATCCGGCTTACCCTCACAACTGACATTTGACACTAGAGCAAAAGGGGGACGTAAGTAACTGCTATCGGGGTTTATAAAATGTTTCAATGACGGTCTTAATGCCCAATTTATGCAACCGTATTGAAGTAAATTGCACTGCGCTGACACGGGCTGGCGTCCCATGTAGGGTGCACCCTGGCTTGATAATAGAGGGGCAGTAGAAGTGAGCAAATATAAAACTGCTGTTTGTGCAACGGCAGTGGACAACTGTGATGACATCTCTGATGGCAGTACTGCAGACGTATTCAGAAGGGGTGCACCTCTGAAAACTCTTCAACCTTCAAAGTATACGATGTTTGTTTCAAGCCAAAAAATACAGCGCGTTTCTGCAGACCCGAGGCAGTAATTTTTTTTTTTTTTTTTAAAGCTGTAAACCTAATGGAACCCTCGCTAACCATGGCTAACGTTTCTTTGGCCTCTCTCTGTCAAGTAGGACTTCTTACGAGGGATGGTGTCCAGTGTCGTGGCTGATGAGTGGTTCTTCTCCCCAAAACAGAAACTCCCCTTGAGGCTGTAACCATGTAAAGCTTTGGCTTCCTGTGTTTTTTTTTTTTTTCTTTTTTCCCCAGTCACTGAAAGACGTGCATAAACAGGGAGGGAACTGCAGGGCCAGGGCCTCCCTGTGTTTCGACTGACACGTTCAGAAGGACATATTTTACTGAGTAAATGCCTGTAGTTGGTGTCACTGAAATTTTTAATTTGAAAAGAATAGTATATGTTTTCCAAAAGAGAATAAAAGTGTCCTTCACAAGTGTTAATATGTTTCTCTGTTAAACATGAGAATAGAAATCTGCTGGGTTGTCTCCACGCTTACATTCAATTTGCAGTTAAAGAAACCAATCACGTTTTTGTCCAAGGTCGCACGCATTTGCAAAAGGAATGTTTATACTGATTCGCCCACTTGGACCGCAGGCTGTTCTTGTTGTCTCAATTCACTGTAAGGGCAATCATTCATGTTTTCACCTTAAAACCTTCAAAGTGCAAGCCAACAAATCCATCCTTGATCCATAACCACTTTATCCTGGTCAGGGTCACAGTGGTGCAGAGACTGTCCTGGAATCACCAGGTGTTGCGCTATGCAGCTACACCCTCAGTGGGATGGGGTTGTAGGGTGGCCACACACAGACTTGATGAACAATGTGGAGTGATCGGTAAACCTGAAACGCGTGTCTCTGAAGTGTGGGAAGAAACCAGAGCACCCGGAGGAGGTTCACGTAAGCACAGTGAGAACATGCAAACTCCGAAGGCTGAGGTAGATTGAAACCCCCAGGTGCTGTGAGGTGGTAGTGCTGCTTACTGCCCTGCCGTGCCACCAAATCTGTGTATAAGCTGCAACTGTTAATTATTTTTCTGCTGGTCTAAAATGAAACGGTGTTGTAGTGATCTAAAGCAGGGCTTGCATCTGGGACCCTTCGTGTCCCTCGGTTCACGCCATGCACTCTGTGATTGAGCGGTACATTTCGGATGGATCTCGGCTCCGGATTCACAGCTGAATACGTGAGATTCTTACATTTCTGTTTCTCCTGTGACTTCCATTCAGCGGTAGGGAATGCAGACGGACTCTGCTTAACCGGATATTCTGTGCTCATTTGGATGGCATGGAAACGCTCACAAGCACCTGAGCAGCTTTAATGAAAGATGCAGCAAAGCCACGAAATTGTGCTGCGCTAAATTGCCCTTTGGATTGTCCTGCTAGCTGGTAACTCTTGTTGTGCTTGAAAGCATGAGAAGGTTACCGCTGTAAGGCACTGCTGCAGTCTCTATACAATCCCATAATGGTTTCATTACCCCCCCCCAATCATCCTTCAGTCACTTAGTGCACTTAGGGAAATTCCTCGGTGCTGATGAAATGGGGCATTTTTGAGCAAACCGGAGTTCCAAACTTGGCTATTTCCTGTGCTGCTGATTAAGATTAAAAAAAGGCCGGTGGAGGATGAGCCAAGTCAACCCGTTTTTTTGGGGGAAAAACAACTCTGTACGCTGAGACCCCCCCTGCGTGCGCACACACTAATCTGATAACGGACGTGGAAAGAAGCACTTAACTTGTTTTACTCCCGGCCTTATGAATGAAAGTGCACACATTGCGAAAAAGTTTGCCAGGTAGATGAAAATCACGATCATCGCCACTTAGCTCTGTATAACCTTCACATTAGCATGTGAGTTACAGTATGTTGACTGTAGAAGCATAGCTTTAAAACTGATTACATAACTCGGATTATAAAATATATTTTTGAACCAACATGAACATTCCTGAGCTAAGAAGGTAATTTTGCTTTCAGCTGTAGCTTTGGCCTTGCTACATGCGTACATGCATGATGCAGGCTCTGATGAGTATAGAAAATGAAATATCATGAGAGGGTGGCACGGCGGTGCAGCGAGTAGCAGGGTAGCCTCACAGGTCCTGCGCTTTACAGGTGAGGGCTCAAATCCAGCTCAGTCTGTGCAGAATTTGCACGTTCTCCCTGTGTCTCCATGGGTTCCACTTGCAGTCCAATAATTTTTCGTAGTTTCTGCGTAAAAATGGCCACTTGCAGGTGGGCAAAGGATTTATGTTGGCAAAGGCTGCTTTCCGTGTGCAAAGGATGACTATGGAATGATGTACGGTTGCTTTTTTTTTTTTTTTTTTTTTTCCTGAAAAGAGCCAGCACATGTAGTCATAGTTTAGGACATGCACAGCTGTCTTTTTTAAGCTCTGCGTCTATCAGTTGGTGACAACAAGGAGGTGAAAGTAGACCCACCACATTGCTCTCGTGCACTCGGGGGTTCATGGTGAGCTGGACAATGAACCACGTGGCGTTCCGCAGGATGAAGGCGCTGATCAAGTTCCAGTGAATGATGTTCCTCAGACACCGGATGCTCCTGTAACACAGAGACAAGGGCAGTGTGAGGGAGATGAGCTTCTCGGCAAGCGACGCTTGCCAGTCCTCCGCGTTCGGGGCGAGAATGGTGGGGCGGGCTTTCCATTTTAAGTGGTCACACCTTGCACGTATAAAATAGGCGTTTGGTCCAATTCCATTTTCTCACCATGTCTGGTGGACGGCGCTCCGCTTCACGCCTGTTGCTGATTTAAAACCGTTCTGTCAGCCATGTAATTCTGGTTATTTTCCACTTTATTTCAGGGTGCCACATCCTACTTTAAGATTTTCCTCCTAAAAATGTGCATCACTTTTGTGCTTGAGCCCATTTAACTTTCCAGACCTGCCTCTCCATGTAGAAGGAATGGACTCCTAAAAACAATTGCTTCTGTCAGCAAACACTCGCACGTGTTTAATGCCTCCGATGAACAACCTACTTTGTTCTTCTCAGCTTTGCTTGTAACCACACTTTAGAAACAGGAAAAGGTGTTATGCTGAGAGATGGATCTTTGGAGGCTGCTGTGCTTAGAGTTTGATGCATTTTTTAATCTGTTTGCAGCACAGCAATAACATGCACACTTGCTCAAACTATTGTTAGAAACATTTGTTTATAAGCGTAAGATTGCTACTGCTTTCCTCATAGAAATTAATATACTGTAGACAGTGTGGAGCAGAATAACTTGGTGTTATAAATTGATAGATATTTGGATATCTATCAGCATGCCAGGTGGCCACCACTGTTGCTGGACCGGAAATGGCAAGAATTAACATTTAGGAATAGCGCAGGCAGAGGGGTCCGAACACCCAGCATCTTCCCGGAAAACCTGGGTCTGAATACCCGCTCTTGCTGCAGTGCTGGTACCCTTGACCGAGGTATTTACCCTGAATTGCTCCAGTAAAGGTAGGCTGCTGTCTAAATGGGTCATATAGGTGTAAGAGTCTATAAACATAACACTGGAAGTCTCTTTGGACAAAAGGTGTCAAGTAATGGTAATAAGGATATTTTTATTCCCGTTTGAAGAAATTTATACTGTCAGATCAGAACCCACTGCCTAGCAAATCAGTCCCAAAGTATTTTGCCCTCTGGGGCTATAAATGAATAGCAGTTGTTCAGCAGTAACCATTCATATCTCGGCAACATCTTCCGGCAACGAAAATGCAGCGACATTTAAATTTGAAACCGGCAGTCCGTGTGAGACATGGCTTCTGCTCCTTTAAGAAGAATAACAAAAACACAAAGTGAACAGATGAATATGTATAAAGGCTCTTGGATTTTGATATACATATGCAGTTTTTACAAAACAACGGGATGGCAAATGCTGGTTTACCCTGTGTGACACCTTTTAAAATAACAGAATTGCATCGAATCTGTACTTTTTATTTATAATGACATGCAAAAGGCAGTGCTGGCAAGTAATATTTTTGGCATCAGGTCCCTGGTGTGTTTGCAGCACTTTCAAGTTAAAAAAAGAAGTGCATCCTAACATTCATGTATAAAATAAACTTTTTGTTCCCAATGTATCTGTGCTTTTTTTTTTTTTTTTTTTTTTTTGTTCCCTTCCTCTGCTACAGGAAAAGTGAGATTTACTGAATTAACAAGATTTCGTGTTGGCATCACGTAGATCTGAGCGCAGATCTGCATCCTGCCTTTGTTACCTACTGTAGTTTGAGCCTGTAGTGCTCGGACTGGAGTGCGGTTGTGTTCATCTGTCCGTATCAGCAAAATATTAACTGTTAAATTCTGAACAAGTAAAATGTACCGGAGGATATTGCAGGAGCTCAGCGTACACGTTTATTCAGTAAAAGGGGGATGTTAGCTGACATAATGGACCCCAGGTGGCCAAATGCAGCCAAGAGGCCCGCTATTTACCACACACAAGCATAGGAACGCAAACAAGGTCACGGCTCTGCCATAAGGTCACGCTCGGGGCATTTATTCTATTATTTATTTATGGAGCCGAGCAGCCTCTCCGATCCATCACGTATCGACTGTGTGACCGGTGCGCCCCTCGTGACAGCATAAATTTTTGACGATGGCCGTCTTCCCCTCATTGGTACCTCCCCCAGTTGACTGAATCCATGTTGTGCAGTTATTGCATCACACAAAGGCAGCGTGGATTTGTTGCTTGACTCCTGTTAATGGCGGGAGTGAAATGATGAACATGCCAATGCATTCACTCGCACCCATTCACATTTTACCACGCTTTGTGACACGGCGGTTATGGAAGCTGTCACGTCTAGCCAGGCGGGCACGTGTGCGGGCCAGCTAATCTCTGCTTTTTTTCACCCTAGTGCTGAGGAGGTGGGTTTAAACGCCAGGCTTGCCAGCGGGCACCAGGCCTGCTGCAGCACCCCCAAATGAGCCCTAATCCCTGCTGAATAAGGGGTGATGGCTGCTGGATCGCAGCTCCTGTCATAACATCCCTTCCTGCATCAGGTGATGGGACCCTGATGGCGCCATAAATATTCGTGCGAAGGGCTCTTTTCCCAGCAACGCTTCCTAATTGTACTTCGCGGAACTTCTCCGCAGGTGATGTTTGAGGAACCGACTGACCTGGCTGGGTTCTATATAAAGACTTTTGCTTACAAAACAGACCTAGAAGAAGTGCGAGCCTCAACATGGGATAGTGCACAGCTGCAGCAGACTTGCTGTGCTTTACCCTCATTCTGTGGTGTCTCTGATATCACCGTGTGCACAGTTCTGAGCTCCTTACAGAGCAATAAATAACCCTTATATTCAGTCTTCCTCTTATTCTCAGTTTTTGTATCACATTTATTTATGATTTTATTCCAGTGTCTTCTGTCGTGAGTTTGGTGTCTGCTGCTTCAACCTCGTGCGGTTTCATTTAGGATTACAAGTTTCTGTCCGTCTTCCCTATTTTACCGCGCTGTGGTGTAGGACAAGGTAAACTGTGCGGTGATGCCTCAGATGGCTGTCAAGATGCAGAAATGGAGCTTACTGAAACGGCGCTCTAAGAAGTCATTAGTCTAGTATAAGACAGATTAGTCAAATGTCTAACAAACACTGGAATCAGTGTTTTAGGACTAAAAAATATAGTTTTTGAAATTATGTAAGTTCTGGTGAATTAATATCAGTTACTGAAGTGGCTGAAGTGAAAGAACCCTGTACTGCTGTATTAGAGAGAGGAAGTAATTCTGCGTAGTAATAATAATTTGTGTTATTAATTAATGCTGTATTAAAACTGAGAGGTGTTGCTTGGTGCAGGTAGAATGAAAGAGATGCAGGGAGGTGTAACAGACTGCTCCACAGCTGAAGGGTGCACGGCTGTGTACGGGGGCCCAGCAGCCATCTCTCCTGAAGTGTGGCCCCATGCAGGGACTTTCTGTCGCTGACCAAATTAGCAGCACGGCAGCGGAGTGGACATGTCTAGAGGGATGCAAGTGTGCAATTTTTTACGGGGAAGATGCCCCCGCCCTCCCACGAGGCGCAGCTGCGCTTTCTGCAGACGAATGGGCAGAGGTGACCGCTAAAAACCAGCTCATGCAGTGTCCCTTCCCCATTCGTCTTCTCGCTGCCTTGGGAATGGCAGGTGGGCGCACCTCCCAGCAGCCCCTGCAATTCATGGTTTAAAGTACAACTGGCGCGGCTTACGAGCACGTCCCGAGGGAGTACCGCTGAGAAGCTGAGGTGCTGTGCTGGAGACCCCTAGAAATGCATCACCGCTGAGCTGTCCAGGTGTGCTGCTCAGGTGACCCCACACGCGTGCGCACGGTCCGTTAAACGCTCTCTCTGCGCCTTTGCTGCCTGCCTACGTTACTGGAACCAATTATATCTCCCCTCTCCTTTTAACACGGATGCCATCTGTTCATGCACCTCCCCCCCATGCCACTTACTAGTGTGTGGCACCAGGTCTTGCTGTCACTGTAAATGCCAGGTGGCACCGAGAAGCGCCTCTTCATCTGAGGAAAATGCTCACTGGTTAGCAGATGCCAGAGACGCCCTGCCGCTAGGAAGCCAGCAGGGCTGCGCCATCCTGTTGCTATCTGAATCTTTAGTGGAAAGGAGAAGGAGTCCTATGGGGCTCACAGGGGTGCTCTGGTTCCCTCCCACCTCTGCCTCCTGGGTAGTCTGTCTGACACAGCATCGGTGCCCTGCTGGATAGGCCAGCTTGTTCAGTGCGAGGATGTCCCCCCGAGGGGACAAAGTGGGCATGGACACCGGAACTGCCGCTGCCTGCCAACATGGTACTCGGGCCTTTGGCTGAGCATAGGAGGGCCTGGCTGGCCACCGTCATGCCACGCTGAGACCATATGCCCCTAAGTCTGCTGCCACCGCACAGCGCCACAGCCTTAGGAGGGTTTGCGACAGAACTGCCGAAATTCTCCTTCCCCTTGGAAGGAAGAAACCTCTGGACATTTTAGAAAAATCACAGATGAGCCAGGCTGCTTGTCTTGTGTGCGCCCAAGTCACTTCGGAAAGTCGCCTACAGCAGCGTTCCTTCAGATAAGTTCATTTGCAATAAGGAGATGGTGGCTCATTCTTCTTCATTTTGTGGGCTTGTATTTGCATGGCATTCAGGAAAAAAAAGCAGCCTTCACAGTGCATTGCATTTTTGTTTATGCATTCGGCTGACACTTTTCTCCATGCGGCATGAACGCCTAAGAGCTTTAGTACAAACACACCTTGTTGGGATCCACCTTGCTGATGTAGAAGCCAAATTATCCCAACTTTATTACAGTTCCATAAATTTCCCTCGCCCACACCGAATTAACTGCATGCTTATTTTCCAGCGACATTTAGTCATCACTGCTGTCTTCAGTACAAACACTGAGTTGCTAGTTTGTTAGGTACACCTGCCTAGCAGATTGTTGCATTTCTTGTCCTTCTGAACAGCATGGGTTCCAAAAGATGCTGGATGTGCTGTTCAGCAGTGTTGTGCCCTGCACGAATGACCATTTTGTAGTTGCTGTGAATGGCCCTATCCACCTCATCCCAAAGGTATTTGATGGGGTTGAAATCTGGAAACTGTGCAGGCCAGCTTGGCAATGAAAACTCGCTGTCATATTTGGTGGAAACATGTGCCTCATGAGATAGATCATGCTATAAGCATAGCCATGAAGGCATGAACTTGGTCAGCAATTGCGTTCAGATGCACCGTGCCATTTAGACGTTGCTGAATGGGTATCAAGGGCTCTAACGTGGGTCAGTGAAACATGCCCTGTCACACTGTCACCATCTGTCTGTACTGTGGACACTAAACAGGATGTCTCCATAGACTGATGCTTCTTGGGCTTGGACTTTGTGTTTGATGCTCCTGAGCCCACTTTTGTTCCTCACCGACAGTGTTGGCACCCAGCGTAGACTTGTGACATTGCAGTCCGTTCGAGACGAAGTCCAATAAGTGGTGCGTTCTGACACGGTATCCTGCGCACCAACGTTAAATTCTGATGTTCCTCCAGACCTCACGCACTATGCTTCCAGGATAGGTGCTGGCCCTCCATGACCTTGAACTCGACATGCAATTCCTGCTCATGGATGGATGCAACTTCTTCAAACTGTGGTTTTGATTTCCAAAAACCATTTATGGATTGAACACCGTATTACATCATCGCTCTCTGTAATTCCATTTGATCCACTTCTTCCCCAGCAGCAAGGAAGTGTGAGTCAAATGTTTTCCAGAGGTTCTCTTTGCTATTAAAGCAGGTTTTAATTTCAAAATGGAGACCCTTTGCCCTTTCACTCAAAATACATTTTTCAAAAAGGCATCGAATGCCCTCAACATGGGATGTATGTTCTCTCGGATCAATAATCTCCCTGACTTCCGAAGAGGTTCTGTACTGCACTCCTTCGCTGCGGGCTGAGGTGAGCAGGAATTTGGATTTCATCCAGCCAGGACCACACAAACCACAAAGAAGGGCTGGTAGAGAATGATATTCATAAGGGAAATTTTTGTACATTTGTGTAGTGTGAATTGCCTGACAACATCAAAGGAACATTTTCAATGAGCACCTATAAAATGTTTCCTTATTCTGATGCCGCTTTGTTTAGGACAACTTGTTTATAAAATCGGTACAGATTATCTCAGCTGTCATTCTGCTACCGCAGAAAGGGTAAAAAAGAAAAAAAAACCTGATGACATAACAGATTGTTGAGAAAGCTCTCCAGCGCTGTGGTTCAGTAATAATCTGATTTCCAAGCCCACTGTCCAACAAATTCTGCATTCATTCCCACAAATGTTGTCCAGAAAGAATTTCCTCCCTATACAAAGAACTTGTATCAGCAGAAAAATGTTCATCAGTAACACCTGGTGTGATGTAAACCAAATATGAGGAGAATGCCAGAGGACTGTACTGGGCACAAACCAAAACAAACAGTCCGTTCCACAGAACCACACTCATCTGTCCCAAAAACAAACTCCCTTGAGAGCAGCAAAACATGACAATTACAACAAAATGTTTTGTTTTTTTCCCCCTTTAAACCCCTTGCATAATCCCTGATGATCATCTCCCGACAATCCTCTCTGTTATACACTGAAACGTAGCCGGCTGGGTTCCAGAAATGAGTGCGGCATGTGGGAGCCTGACTGATATTCTGTCTATGGTTGCGTTCGGTGTTGCTTATAATTGCCGTAATGCAAATGTCTAATAGCAAACTTCTTTGGAGAAAGGTAGCAAAATATTTGTCAACAGCCAGTGGTGCTGCTCTGCTTCATTTCTCTTATCAGTGCAGAACACAATGAGTAGCATTTTAAAATCTTTGTTTAAAAATGGGAGACAACTTCTGGTTCTCATTAAAAAAAATAACTTAGATTTAGAACCGTCACTGTCAGGCATAAAGAGATCCTTTTTGCTCAGTCAGTCTCTCTCTCTCTCTCTCTCTCTCTCTCTCTCTCTCTCATTTTACTCAAGGTGACCCTACCTCAAGCGCATGAAGAGGATGAAGGCCATCAGCAGTGCGCCCAGGGATATGCAGTGGCCCAGGTAGTTGATGATCACTGCTATGTGGTAGTGCAGCTTGCTTTTTTTCTGGAACACACACACAGAGCACTTGTTAGAAAGCAAAACTGTAAACTGGATGGGGAAAGAAGCTTTGAAGTCCATTGGCTTTCTGTGTAGCAGTTAGGCAAAGGACACGGTTCGGTCCACCGCGTTATGCACATTCAGCCGACACTGCCTTTCCGGTGATGTTTCATGGTTCGGAAGCTCTGTGTGTGTGTGTGTTACAAACTAGCTCATCCTCCTAGGATTGGGATGAAACGCTGCTGTAAGAGTTCATTAATATGGTCTGTAGCATAACTTGAGCTTGAAACCTGCATGTTCATATCATCCTATGAAGTAAGTCAGTTATATCCTTAACAGCACACAAATGCAGAAAACAATACTCTATAGATGGCAAACATAGCATTACAAAAACTTTTGAAGCATTTAAAAAATGTGTGTGTGTGTGTGTGTATATATATGGCAAATTATTTTGATTCTACTTACTGAGAGGGCTGAATTGGAAAAGAAGTAAAACGGAGCTTTATGAGGTTCAACTAATGAAGCCATCTTCATGAATTAGCCATTTGCTGTTGTGGCTTAGCAGCGATTGTTTCATGAAATCCAGGAAGGCACAGCTCTTGATTTGGTCTCAGGGGTCTTTTTGGATGAAATGGTAAAAGAAAAGGAAATGCAGGGGAATATCTTTGACTGCCAGTGTGTTTTTATTTTCAGTACCCTCCTAATATAAAATTCCAGCTAATGAACCTCAAATGAACCGTGAGGACAGAATAGAAATGCGCAAAGCTTTGACTTTGGTCGCCTCCGGGGATGTGAGCAGCGTGTGAAGACGTAAACATGCCACCCATTCTTGACCCCGGACTCATAAAAGTTCAAACTGTAGTAAGTTTGGGGGGGGAAGTGTCACAGCTGCATTATACATGTCTGTTTGAACGTGCCAGGGAAATGGCTCGCCGTCTTCGGAAACTTCCGGGTAACTCTGGCAGCAGTTTACCCCAGCAAGAGAGTGAAATGGCAAAAGCTGTGTTTCCACTCATGTCAGAAGTGGTATTTGCGCCACAAATGTCACACACCATCACCCCCACCTCCCATCCAGTGGCACAAATGCAGCTCAAACTCCATCCCAAAAACACTCCTCTCACGAACTGATCTGCTGCCCAGCGGCCCATTTCGATTGGATTGCCTTACCCCCCCCAATGTAACTCTTTTTTTTTTTTTTTTGATTACAAGGCTCTAGTAGATTATAAAGTGAGAAATCACAATCATCAAAGCCACCCGGGCCCCACCAGCTCTGGGTAAATATTACTGCCCCCCAGGATCGCGTTACATGGGTCTTTGGTCAGCAGGGCTGCTATTAATGTGCCATCAGCTCAGCGCCTTATTAATATTACAAGTGCAGCTGCAGGGGGCAGATGTCCACATCCCAGGTCCCTCTGATGCTTAATTAAGCAGATGGAATGGACCCAAAGGACCCTGCCTGCTCATCATCAGATGGGTCTTGTTTCCCTGTCTTTGTAAAGTGTGTGTTGTGTGCTCACCGTCAGAGCTAATATTGCGTACCACCTGTTCAGAACTGCGCGGGTCCTGCACGCAACCAGACCTGCTTCGGTGGAGGATGGCTCAGGTGTCTGAAGTTGTGCCTTGACCTGTTGCTGGTTTCCTTAATGCCTTGCACAATGAACCATGGCAGTGCTGCCCCCCCCCATAGTACATTAAAAGAATTAAAATCCCACGTTACTGTTAACTATGAAGTATGAGGCTTGGGTCTCCCTGCAGTCAAATATATTTATAAACAGCCCCACAGAGATCAGATACATTTAAACAAACAGACATTTTTTTAAAACCTCCATTACCTTTTTCCTTGGAAAAATAGCCTTACAGAATTTTTCTGAAAAGTGATGAGTACAGAATTTGATTTTGAGGGGTGGCATTCATATTTCTTCTGCATTTCGAACTAATGAAATTTCTTTACTCTGAATTTGGTGTTACGGTGTTACCATACATGGCTGCAGCTTTGAACTTAACATGTTTAAAGTGCAGATCTGTCATTCTTATTTTAAATTTTATTTGAATATGGCCATCAGGCACCTTCTTATAGGATTTCATCATCCCCTGTGCTGCACAGGGGTTGTGGCAATTTGCTTAAAATAATCCGATGACCAAGTGTACTGTAATACTCCTGCGAGAGAGAAATTCTTGGCTAAGGGGCTTTGCCTTAAAATAATAAATCCAGAGTTTTACTATATTGGCTTATTCATAGCAAACAGATGGATTGAATTCCAAATTGCTGTGTGCTTATATTTTTGTCCAAACTCTACACTATTTGAGTATTTAGTGAACCGAATCTGGAATGTTCATATGCAGTCTCACACCACTGCAGGAGCAATATAGTTATATGAGGGCCAAGCATTATGTTTGGTCTGACACCGTGTGTGTGTGTGTGTGTCTGAGAGAGATCTCTCAACCAGTTCTGGTTTTTCTCTGGCCAAGGCAGGGGGCTCTCAATAGCCAAGCATATATACCTCAACCATGGTTCTCAAACTTTAATCAGGACCAAACGGAGCAGCAATGATGTGGAAAGGAACCGCTGAGCAAAACTGAAATTCCCAGGGTGCCTCAGCTGAGTCACAGATGGTATCCCAAGCAGAAAAAAGACCTGAGGATGTTTAAGGAGGGAGACTGATGGCCTGTAGCTGTCGTGCTTAATCTCAAATACCAGTCAATGATGAGGGTCAGAGGAAAGAGGACCTTGGGGTGGTGGGTAGATGAAGACATCCTGTGGCAGCCACCTCAGCTTTGCTAGTTAGAGCTGCAGTTTCTTGTCACAGGGCCTTAAGGTCCTTTAAATCCAAAAGTCTCTCCATAGCTTGTGTTTCTGTTTGTAACTGTTCATCACTTCTTAGAAGAATTTAAAGTCTTCTGGTTAAGCTGTACAGCACAGCTCGCATTCTCACTCTAGGGACAGAGCAGTTTGCAGCCCTCATTTCTGGCAGCTTTGATATCCAGTGTAATGCATGTGAATTGGAACAATTTGCAATTTGGCCGATAGACAAAACTGTGGTGAAACGTTGCAGGGGTCTTTAACTTTATCTCTTTAGGTCAAGGGTACCACAGCAGACTTTCCTTCATCTCAGATGATCTTCCAGTCTCTTCCCATGTGCTCACGCTTTCTTAGAAGGGGGTCACTGTCAGTTGAGGCCTCTGTAAAGTGCTTTTCCATGTTCAGGAGCTCACACAGCACAGGTTGTGTAGGACGCATGTGCTGGATTTGTTTCCACAAAATGGTCAATAGTTCCTGGGGGGAAGGGCCAGAGAGCACCCAGAGGAAATTCAGGGCTGATCTGGTGAACGTGGCAGGTCTTCTCCAGCAGTGTGACCAGTTTTGGGGGGGGGGAACCTAGTCTTAGGATTGATGTTTGGGAATCTCAGCCTCACAAAAACAAAAAAGTTGTCTGTCAGTGTTCCTAATTCATCCCCATTGTGCCCATCAGTCAAGTGTGAAGGATGAGCAGCAGCTTCTCACTGAGAGAACAAATCACAGCTGGACCTGGTGCAGCAACAGAATTTAGAACAGTTTTTCAGCTGTGTGGTCCAGCATTTTTTTTCCTTCTGATTTAGTGTGGGTTCTAACTTTTCATTTTATTATACTTAAATTAGCAGTGTCATGTTCAGATTGTCTGTCACATTGTTTCTCCTGCTGTCTGCAGCATCTCTGCCCGACCTAATCGCCGTTACCTAAAATGCCGAATCCAGCCGCAGCCTATCCAGACAATCCCTAAAAAAAGTCAATAACAATGCAAATACCCGTAAGACTAAAACATCCAGTTCACATAATCTGCCACAATTTAGTTAATTATGTGTATTTGATTAAAACGATCAGTCTGGTCCTCATTTTTACGGCAGAAATGGAAGGAGGTTTGTAGAAATCGGCAAGCACTGTGGGGGCATGGAAGTCCTGGGGGAATTCAGCGGATGTCATTATTCTGTTTCACAGAGAATTTATATGGATAAAACCAACAGAAGTAGAATGGGGCAAAAGAATTTTTGAAAACCCTACGTGATCTTAGAGAAAGAAAATTACAATTGCACTGTAGCGAGAGGCACATTTAATGTACGTTTGTTTATATGCTATGTTATTAGCATGGTTATAAGAGATGGCAAAACTCAGATTAAAATAATATCTGGAGGATAGCATCTGATTGCTTTTAAAAGCAATCATACTTTTTTTTTGTAAAGTGAAGTGGTGTAAAAAGCTTGCTTTAACAAGTATAGGGTGGCTTGACATAGTTTTTAATTTTTGAAATAAAAAAAAAAAATGTATGAATACGTATACAAATGAGCATTTTCCAAAATGCGTCTTATGCTAAATAAGCTGCTGAATCTGCAGGCCACTGGCATGCACGTAACCCAGTAGTGGCAGTTTTAGAACTGAGTTATGAATATTTCTGTACTTTTTAACTTTACTTTTCCTTTAATTTCCAGTCGCCAGTGGTTGCTATCGCATCGCAGTTGCCGCGAGCGTCGAGGACTCGGACAACAACCTTGGGAACAACCCTGCCTGCATTTTTACTTGCTCCTTTGCTTGGGTCAAAGGGTGGCGTGCCGTGTGTTAGCCACCCCATAGACCCCGTGCAAAGCTTCTAAATTTGATTAACCAGCGCCTACACACCCTACTACACACCCCGTTCCGCTTACATAACTGGCAGAAAATCTGCCTCCTGGAATCCTTTGTTACTGTTAGCTCTGACAGCATGCAATTCTCCGAGTTTAATTGTAGCCATAGCTCAAGGGGGAGTGTTCAGTTATGCATTTATCTGGCAGCCCCTCATACATTAATGCTCCCTGTTTCAGGTTTTATCGGCGAGCGAATGCCGAGTGCTACATTCGGGCCAGGCTGGGAGCGTCACAAACGCCACCCCCTCCCTGTGCTGTGGGAGCACTGCTGCTCAGTTGCGTCCTCTTTTTCCTGTTAGGAGCAGATGGTGGCAGACAAGGTACCTCCTGCAGCCACCTTGTGAACCCGCGAGGGGCTCTCTGGGCAACCTTTGGGGACTCATGGGAGGAGGTCACATGGCCGCAGTGTTTTGCAGCAATTTAGCATCACTGTTGCGTCAGCTGTTGGAGGTTTTGCAAAATAAGCATTGCTGGGAGGTCGACCACCCCTCAGGGCTTTCATAGTTGGCTCTGGTTCGCAATCTGGTGTTCAATCTGGCCCTTTTTCTGAATAATGTCAAGGTTAATATTTGTCTTTTCCTTGTACATTCTTATTCTCATTTTTCTGTGCTTTGTCTACTTATTTTTGCAATCAATTGAAGCACTACAGTCTCATTTAAGAAGCCAATGGGTTCTATTAAATCATCTGAACTGCTGGGGGGGGTGGACATTTGTAAGGGAGTCTAACAGGAATAAGATGTCATTTTTATTTGGCAGCTGTGACTCCTGTTCCTCTAACGCTATATGACTGTTGGGATGTCTTGTACCCCTGCAGTTCAGCATCCTCATCAACCTGTCTCCCTTTGTCCCTTTGTCACTATACCTATTTTCCTTGTATCCCTGTTTCTGTGCCCATATGATCCATCTAGAGAACTTGGGCTCCAGGTTGCATCCAAAGCACTCCTATGTTTTCTGAAGCATTGGCTTTATTTATGAATGTATTGACAGTGGCAGTGATTCAGGATCATCTCACCCTCGTGCACATGGCTCACCGTGTGGGCAGGATGACTGTCTGTCTTCTGAGCAGACACCCTTATTAACGCCCCCCCATCATAGATGTTCTGAAACCCATTTGCAAGCAGTATTTGAGACGGTTTCATTAAATGGATGTGAAATAAAAAAGAAAGCCTTCTGGAATTTTAATCCTCAAAAACTTATCCGTAATAATTTGGTGTTGATCTGTTTCTTAGCAACACATTACAGTGAGGCACAATGTGTTGGGATTCAAAGAAATGGCAAGAAAAATCAGTTGTCACTGTGACTCAGCTTTCTCAAGGTTTTTGGATTCGGGCAGAGAAACCTCTGACATGGTCCGCACTGAGCCTAGACACTAATGCCCACATAAAACTGCCATAGCTGTGAGACAGTAAAGGCAAGAGCAGCTGACAGAGGCGTCTCACTAGCAAGTCTCACGTACGGTTCTCGGAGCACTGAGTCCGATTTTCACTATTACGCTCTTGGGGCATAACGCTGGGATGTGAAATCATGCAGGTTTGTTGTGCCCTACACTCTTGATTTGTCTGGACAGGAAATGTCTTTATGGCCTTTTTCAGATTAAATCAAACAGCTCACGAGCAAGTGGCCGACCTAATAATGACTCGGTGTAGCTGATGCTGCTTTCCAGATAAACTATCATTAATTTTTTAAATATTACAGGCCCTTGTACACCCTGTGAGCTTTGCAGGGCATGACCAAAGCGTGCCATCTTGCATCCTGGCTGAAAAATACCCCCCATTTTGCAGCGCATGGGTCCTCCTCTAACATTCAAACGCCAGCTGCCTCAAGTCTGAGGTTTCAGAACGCAACCCACAACCCAGCATGTGGGTCAGTACTTGCCAGAATGAGATGAGCTCTCATATATAATATCAGCAAACAATGCACAGTTAGTAGCTCCCACTGCCTCAGTGTCTCCATTTGTCTCTATTTGTCTAAACATCAGCACGAGTGAATCTGCAGTACAGAAGCTTTGAGGCAGCTTAGCACAATAATAAAAAAAAAAAAAAAAAAAAAAAGGGTAAACAGCATTAAGAGCTGAACCCATTACCCTGTTCTCTGGTTTGTATCAGCAAATGATCTCCACCAAATTAAAAAAGACAGAAGTATTGCATAAGGTCAGATGGTGTGAAATTGGATCAGTGCACACTGTAGCTACAGAACTGTTAGTGAGCTTCAGCTCACTCTTAGAGGCTATTGCTGTGAAGTGCAATTTGCCTGTTGTGGTTGGGCTTTGACCCATAAACGTCACTGTGTCCCGACACTGACAGCACCACACATAACCACAGTACAAAGTTGATAAAAACGTAAAATAGATGAACACATTGAACAGTAAAATTTTACCAGAAGCCAGCGTATTAAAATCTCTCTCGTACCTCTTCGTTTAGGATGGCCTGGCACTGTGAGTAGTTCCCCTTCATCGCCCACGTCCCATTTGAGAGGCACTCTCTGTACACATTGTCTGCAAAAATAAAAAACAGATCTGGGTTGGTGAATATCTAAACAAGAATGACTGGGCACTTGCAAAGAAAACTGACAAAAAAGGTTTTATGATCAGTACCAGGGTTGACTTGCACACAGACTTCACAGCCACGTACACAGCAAAACCGATCAGCATGATTCCAGCTCCAGGATGTGAATGCAACAATAAACTCCCGGTCCCTTAAGCCGTACTTTGGTGTCTGACCTCTAATTTGACCATGTTTGCGAAGTATACCACCACCTCCTTTAATGTTCAGACACCCCTGCAAATAGGGCTGGGTGATTAAATAAAATCAGGAGTTATTTAGAACAAAAGGCTTTAGGTGACAGGAGCTGCTAGAATTGGTATTACCAGGAGCACGAAGGCTACACCTGTTATAGGATTGACAACTATGTGTAGCAGATATTTGTGTAATACTACTTTTCTTGAATTTTGTTTTTGCCCAGCATGAATTACTTGGATATATTTTTGTATATTTTATGTCAAAGTTGCAGTTATTTCTGGCAGCTTTGCTTAGCTGTACCTGAAACTAAAGTGCAGTGTTCTATCCCCCCATTACTGTGGGCATCTTGGCTGTAACCTGTGTCTGACTGAAGTCTGACAGGTTTTGCGGGGGCAGCGGACAGGCAGGCTGGAGCCTCGCGAGTCACTTGTCCATCAGAGCTACTATGCAATCCCTTCTCCTACAGACTGGAGCAGCCACCTCCCTGTGGGTGAGATCCAGGGGGCCTAGTCATGATGAGGGAAAGCACAGAGAGCCTATTTACCCTGGCAGAATTAAGACGAGAAAAACTTGCAGAAGAGAATCCTGCTGAGACCCGGAGAAAGGAACAAACAAACATATGACACAAATATATACAGAAATAGAAGCCAGAAAGTACAGTAGAATGCACCACATGCTGTGCAGCATTTTACTCTGGATACAAGTCCACATGTTGGTAAAATTCAGGCTGTTTGTAGAAGAACAGGAATGTTAAACGTTTCCTCTTGTCGGATAGCTTTCTTGGCAGCAGTAAGGTCTCGACACCCAGCTCCTCACAGTTTATACACGTTCGTCGAGAAAAACCTGTGCGTATTTCGACTGCGCCGCACAGCATCCCTACGCGATCGGCTCTTTGTTTTCCGATTTTTATTTTTTCCCCCCTTCTGTTTTGTTCTTACCGGTTTAATTCTGTCCGAGCAGACAGAAGACCACACTGGCAGATGCATCTACTCGCCAATTAGAGCATCAGATTGACTTGCAGGCACTCTGATCGCAGAGTAATCGAAATGTCAGCAACACACGGCCATGCCCTCTTCCGGCACCGTGTGTGGGGGCGGTGAGAGAAAGGGGAGGGTTTTTGGAGGCACCGAGCGGCTCCGCTGAAGCTTCTTGTGACACAGCTGGCAGCATGACCAACGTGCAGTCGTGTACGTAACGGCCATCCATGCCAAAGCAGTGCAGATAAAGAAATTAATTTTCACTTGTATAGCTAACTAATAAGCTCACCAGACCTGGACAAGCCTGATAAAAGCATATCAGGGTTAACCATGCAGGATGGGCTTGCATTGTGTCAGAGGAACCATGCTGGTGCTGTGGATATTCATGACCACTGCCAAGAAGGTGGCATGTAAGCTCTTAGACTGAGCTTGTAGAGTGGTGGTGGGAGGGTGGGAAGAGAGCTGTCCTCCTGAATGGTGACCTTGGAACTATCGACTTTGTCTCCACTCTCGCAGGCACTATGGGACTTGGTGCACTCTGTCTCGCAGTCCTACACCGACGCCTGACACACTGTGTCCTTATGAGCAGCAGCACACTTGAAGGAGTCACAGACCCCATTACAACCTCACAGAGAATAAAGAACGAACTCTACAACAAGGAACGACACCAACAGCACATATGTGTATCTAAGCTCCTGCATCTGATGTTCTACGGAAGGGTTCCGTTGTCTGTGTAGAACCCATGGATATGCAGATGGGGGAAAAACAGCAAAAACCAGTAGGTATGACGTAATGGTCTCTTTGTAGCAATCAGCCCAAGCAGTTTGAAAAAATGGCGTGGTCTGTCCTCCGGAGAGGTGAATAAGCCTGTGCACTCTTATAACCGATAAATAGCCTCCAAGTCCTCTTTATAAGTATGACAAAAATATTGGTTTAATTTGTGCATCCAAGGAGTCACGGCAAGTAATCTCTTTTTGTGCCGTCATTTTGGTTCAGACTTCAAACTGCGAAGGAGAAAAAGCGGCAGCATGATTTTGATATAACTGGATTATTAAATATGGCAACTGTACTTCTGTGTTGGAGCTGGAAGATGCCTTGAGGTAGACCCGGTGGTAATTCCTAATATTTGGGCTTGTAGTCTTGCACCCATTAATCTTGCAATTAACAGTCTTCGTGTGAAAATGATGCACCCTACTTTGGTTGGATCTTGATCGGCAAGTGGCGTGGTGGCCAGCGGTGCTGGGTCAACACCTGAACACTACTGCTCCAAGTCCTAGAGGGGTCTCTTGACCAACATACTTGACATGTGTTGCTTCCCTAAAGCATATAGGTTTACAGGCACTTAAGTTGCTTTGAAGATGTCAGCTAAGCAATGCGAGGGGAAGATACCCTTGTATGACCTGTGTCTTTACCGCAGGACAATGTGGGTATTAGACCCAGCACCACTTCAGGGTGAATCTGAGCAAACATGCAGTCTAGCATACATAATCCTGGGCTGAGCAGGGCCTGGTAAGGAATAACTATTGGAAAAACCATCATCACTCCTTCTCTACTTTAATGGACCGAATTATCAAAAAATATTGACTGTGCACACAAATCCCTGGGTGCAGCTTGCTGTTTTTATGGACATAGGAGACTAAAAGACTCTGGTATGACACACAGGGATACATTTGAGCAAAGTGCCGCCACCAAACAATGGAAAATTCCACTCTTTGCCTTTTGGTCCTGGTTTAACTTTCCAGCATTCAGGCAGATGAGGGGATCGGCTGTGGATTGTGCTAACAGAGCTGATGATTTGAAAAAAATGGCCTTATTATGTTGTGCATATTATTTTGTGGCTGGAAGTACGAGGATCATTTCAATATGAGATGCGTTCACTTCCGACAGCAACATCAGATCAACATCAAAATTCACCCGAGGCGTTCGGAGCACACAGTTCAAAATATACAGTACTTGAAAAGGGCTGATTTCACAGAAAACGTAACGTCCGTGTACCTAGATATTACTAAAATATATAAGGATGCACTGCAGACATTTCAGAGTGTCCCTAAAAGACACCATATTTGACTAAAGTAATTTACAGTTGTTGGCAAGCTTAAATGACTTATCCACTTGCAAAATACCTCAAGGTTGCATTTGCCAAGATTCCTGTGTGAAGCCTTCCAGTCGAGACCAGTACCACCTCTGATATCCAGCTGCCGGGAAACATGGGTACTGAAACTTGTCTAGTGGAGGACTGGGGCCAGAACGCGCCATCCGGCTCCGTAAGCAGGAGCTCGGCACAAACAGCTCCTGGTGCTGTGCGATGTAAAGTTAATGGTGCTGCCTTTCCCTGAGAGCACAGTAGGGGAAGAAGAATCACACCAAACGAAATAGAATCCATAAGGGACAAGGAAGCTTTTATAGTCCCAGGATCAGCTATTATAGCTGGCAAAAGTGTCCCTATTGTACAATGTGTTTGCTTTTAAGCAATCTCAGCATGAAACCCAGTGGGAGGCTTCTAACAGAGGATGATAAAGTCCAGCCAGCCTCTTGATGGCGAAATTTTACCCGACTGTGACTCTACAACAGAATGTCGGAGCCTAGTGGGCCTTTATTGCGTACCGAAGCCTGCCACATGCTCTCTGGAGGGTCTGCAGAGGTTCCTTTTCCCATTCGAAAACATATCCTAAAGTTCCGCGAGAGCTGAATATGTGGGTTTGGTAGCACGCTTCTGTCAATCTGGCGGTGATAAATCTTAATGTTTTTGTTCATCACACCAAGAAAAACAGATGCTGCTAAAATGGGCTTTGAGGCTGTATTTAATGCAGTTACCACTACAAGCTGAAAAACTAATCTAAAGTGAATTGTTTCACAACATTCCGGCCTCCGAAGGGAAGGGAAAAATTGGTGCATAATGTTTGAAACAATAAAATGCCTATTCTCAGGATTTCATCTGTTTGAAATGTTTGTTTTGGTAAATCAGTACTGTAGAGTCTTCCTATGTTGCTATTTTAGAGCTAAAACAAAGATGTGTATGTACAAGACTGAGTGACACAAAAAAGTAGTTAACAACTCTTGGTGAATTGTGGGCCATTTTACTTTGGAGCAGTTTTTTGGGGGACTCAGGGTCAGTCTGATGTCTCGTTGTCTCTCAGTGGATCTGCACTTGGGATTACGTTCACACACACACACACCAGCTCGATAGGCTTTTGTATCTGTTGCAAAACTGTATGACAGAAACATATGAAACTGCCTTATTAATAACTACAGGGGTCAAGTCCTTCACACTTGGGGTCCTTTTGATCACAGGTGATCATCTTGGACACCAAAATACTTGTGTCACCTGTCACTCACTTGTTGTGTTGTAGCGGACGCCATAGAAGTATTCTGGACAAGGACGTGATACCATCTCCCCAGCGCTGGTCCTGGGCCAGCAGGTGCCAATCCCATCTATGGAGGTGTTGCAGAAGAGGCCTGAGGGACAGAGTAGTGCCTGCAGTTACACAGCAGCATCCCCTGCTTAGAGTCGGAGACGGTGCTTGTGACTAGACTCAGTTAGGAAAGTCAGGGTGGAACAAGACTGACTTTTTACAGCTTGAGCAAAACGCCAGCGAAGGCAGGCTGCACGTTTACATTTTCAGCTATGTATTTTTGTACTCCTTTACCTACGAAATTGTCAAAAAGAAAGTCATCTGGTGCACGGAAAGCCAAGCCTCTCATCTTGTACGGATGCATGTCGCGCAATTAAAAGGAGAGTAACTGCAAGAGTGCATCATGGTGCAGTTTTCATAGGATAACTGTCGACAAATGAGTAGCTATTTAACTTTTGGCTTAATGGAAAGAAAACAGTTTACAGAAACTTACAGAGTAAAAGTTCCCATTAATTTGCTTAAAATGATAAATACATTACTATAGCTAATGGTACCCAGTTGTATAAGATTTGAATAAAGACTGGCTGCATCCTTCAGGTACTTACTAAGATTTTAAACTATTACTCCTTAAAAATTTTACTCATATTTGTGTGCTGCGTTAGGTGTCAGTGTACATATTGTCAAGTAGCCAAAAACGCTAGGCAGTAATGACTGTGACTGTCACTATGTGGTAATTTAAAAAAAAAATGCTAAATGGACTGTTTGGATATTTTTATGTTGAGAACATAGAACTGTCCAAACTCAAATTCTTTGAATAAAAAGAAGAAAAAAGCACAGAGTGCCATGCAGCTTGAACAAATTAATAATTGCAGATAAATTGTGCCTCAAACTGTTTTCATTGAACAGACAGAAGACAAATACATTGCAGCTTAACTTAGCTCAAAACCATTCCAACATCGTGCGCTCCTGATCATCTCCACAAAACTCTTGTTTTTTTTTTTTTTTTTTTTTTTTTTTAGGGTTTTTTCCATTTTTTTTGTGAGAAGTTAGGAGTAGCAGTTTATTTTGGGAGAAGGTAAAAGGGAGCACATTAGAACAAAAATGATTAGAAATGAAAGAACGGCAGAACTCACCTGTGATGTTGCTTGATGATGTAGTCAGGTTCCATGATGCCAAAGTGGCCAAAGAACGAGCTGAGGAAAAGAAAAAAAAAATCATTAAAACGCTTAACATCAGCTGATGCTGTGTAAGTAGAACTACCTGAGATGCACTGTAGTTTGAGCATTTTTTCCGCTTATGAAACCATCATTTTGGGAGTAAAGTTATTCTGCAGCCACCCCACCTTCACCTCCCCTCCTTCAAAGGTGTCCCTGAACCACCTTGTTGGACACCAGGTGTGAGCCTTCTAGCAGCCTCTAATTTGGTATGAAAAGTACATTAAGCAACTGCATAAACTCACAGTCTAATACCTACTATACTTATTTTTGTGCCCCGCATCCATATTTTGCAAAACACATTTCCTCTCCGTGCCTGTTTTTTTTTTTTTAATTTTTTTTTTTAAGGTGGAATAAATGGTCCATGATCTCCATGCTAGTATTTTTAGTGCTACAATGAAATTTGAATAACATTTTACATTTGCCCTGGCATCAACCTCCTGTCCTCCCCTCCCAAATCTCCCAAACCCATCTCTCAAAGACCATTTGAATACTTTGATGTGCACCTGAATAATTCAAGAGCTGGGAAATTAATCTCCACGCAGGCAAGCCTGCCACAGGGAACGTAATACCAGGAATCGACTGTATCGTCAGCAGGACCGACATGTCATTCAGGGAATCCTCTGGAAACCCTTTATTTTTTATGGCAAGAAAAAAGTGGCGTGCTTTTCCCCAGGCAAGGAAATCAAAGGACATTCCCAAGATCTTGCTCCAAAAATTTTAATTGAATTTGGAATAAATTGCTGCCGCTCTAATGACAGCCAATCTTTTGATGAATTCTTGCGTCGGACACTTTTGAAGATCACTATTAAACCAACGTGAGTTCTGCTCTGTTTTGACCTTAGGATAATATTGGAACAAACAAATGGGGAGCTGCTGCAAGGCTTTGCAACTTCTGTTCCCTTCTGATTATCTACAACCTCTTAGTTTAATGGATTTGTACATCATCATGTAGGTTGTGCATCTGTAAATATTAGGTTCCAGTCCTTTGAGCTGTACAGTTATGCATTTTTTGTGGTGCATTTTCTCATGTTTCTACGGTGAGCCCTTACTCACAGTCACGCGTATGGACATACTCACAGGAGAAAACATTTGTCCCTTTGGTGGTCCTACTGTGCAAACGCCAACTACGCGCACAGATGGAAGAAGGCGCTCCAGAGTCAACTCTGCTCAGTATACGTTTCTCAAAAGCAGCTACAATGGAAACCAACATTTTCCTCCTCATAAAACCTTGTATGCTTACAGAAGCGCTTCAGCCCAAGCAACCATCCTCATGACACAACAGCAGTTCTTGGACAAAAATGTGTCGCTCACCATACATTTTCAATCTCCGGAGACAACCAGCTCTGATTTATGACTCACAGTATCATCTTCAGTCTGTGAGCTATTTTTCCTCAAGGACTCGAGTGTTAGAAAATTAAATAGAAGAAAGATTTTAAACCTCCATATGAAAAATTTACTTGATAGCTGGTAACCAAAGTCTACAACCAGAGTCACAAAGAAGATTTGCTCAAAGATGTTTCTTGAAAAAAGGAGTCAAAAGGAAATTTTTCAATATCTTGTTCTCATGTGTGTCCACGGAAATGAAAAAGAAATGAGTTGAGCACTCTTGGCTCTTTTACTACAGCAGCTTTTTTTTTTTTTGGTTCTTGAGCCTTGTATCTGTATTGTTAAACGTTTGCACAATGTGAGTCCCCTAACATTAAAAAGTAATTTTCCTCCATTACCTTTTGAGTTCCTAACCCTAACTGGAATATGAAGTATCTGCAGACCAACATCTCAAAATCCGTTAAATAAGCTGGGTGCAGATTCTCATTAGGACACCGGTTCTGTTCCCAAACTTTGTCCTGCATGATGGCTGTGTGTTCTGGTCCTAGTTCCAGCCAGATTCTTAATGAAGGTTAGACTTTTTCAAAATAGTCACCCGAATGCATTTCCTTCAGTATAAATAACACAAACCAAGCATTTAGGTATTCTGTTCGGGTCCTACAATTTGTTAGTAAATTCTTTTATCATCAATATAAACACAGTTATGTTCTGAAAAAGAATTTACTTATGTTTTATTGCTTCAAGTTAATCAACAGCTGAGCCATGTCTGTTTCGTTAAGCGATTGGCTGGAGTAAAACCAAACACCCACACGGCTCCCATGAGAACTGGGTTTGAAAACCACTTGCTTTGAGCCCCCAAAGTGTGATAATAAAAAAGGACCAAAGCCAGCAGGACCTCCACTTATTCTTCAAGCATTCCATTGCTGGATCTCCTCCCCTCCCCCGTGGCGTTCCTCAAGGAGTCAAACCAAAGACATCAGAGGACAAGACTCTTGGGAATCCAAGGTGTCTTTGGATTGAACCGCTCTGCGCACGAACATATCCACACACACCGGTGGAGTGGAGGCTGTGTGCTCTCCTGATCGGTCCGGTCCATGTGCCCCGCTCTTATTAGAGCCTTTACGCTTGCAGGAGTTATCATTAGAAAAACTTTACAGCACCTTCATTAATCTGCAGACCTGCAAACATGCTGCTAACCAAAACTATACATGAAATTTGGCAAACATAAGATCTACATGCAAAATCAATAGCTGCAAACGCTAAAGCAGTTAATGGGATAAGTTGGACTACGAATGTGTGTCTCCTTGCATGCTTGCTTTATTTATGCTTACACGTGTGTATGCATGTATACACATGTATTTGTATTATGTTTTAATAATCATTTTATACATTTTTCTTCCACCCGTTCTGTGCACTGTGGACCTGGAGATCTTCACTGCATGTTCCCTTGTACACTTGTCGTATAATAATGTACGGCATTAAACAATTTTGTTTTGATTCTTGATTCTCACAGCAGATAAGGAGGTGCAAGATGAAATATACTTACAGGTAGATAGATGGGGGGCTCTTTATAAGATAAATAGATAGATAGATCAGCACTTTATAAATTCCAAAGCCAATTGCACAAAGGTCAAATAGAGTGACTGCAAAATTGAAATGTTTTACTTGCAAGCCAAAAGAATAATTTAATGATGCTCATTGTCACAAAGTTCTCTAACAGCAAGTCACTTTGAGTAATACTTTTTGTACAAGGCTGATCTCCCAACTATTAAGGGCACTGCGTCCTGAAAGCCTCCAGGCGTTTAAGGCAAATAGTTAATGTCACGCCGAAGTTCAAAGCTTTAAATGTCACAGGCAATACATCAGTCCAGTCAAAGAGGGAAAAGAAATTCTGCAGCTGTAATGAATTACTGTCACTCTGCCGAGTTCAAGGTGCGCTGGCATTTATAGTTTTTGTAATGATAAAAATAATTCTTGATAAGCAGAGTACTTTGGAGGTCCATTGAGGAGGCAGGTGTTAATGTATGCTGCATATTATTGTTAATTACAGTCTGATCTTAATGGGGATGTGTTTCGGCGGCTGCAAAATAAAAAATAAAAAATAAGGATGGAGGACGGGGCATTGGGAAGACTCAATGCTGCCCCAGGTGCTGGTTTGAAAGACATCCGTACAATTACAAAAATAAAAACACAGAATGCCGGCGTGAATAGAAAGCCGTCAGGCTGCTGCTGAAGCTGAAACCGAAAAAACCGGAGTTGCTAAGAATGACGAAGAGAACGTGTCGTCTCTACTTATTTGTAAATTTAATAACGCGCAAAATATATTGCCAGAATTTACAAATGATGGAAATCCACAATTTCAGAATTATACATCAAGCGATTCATCCTTGCTAAATATTCAAGCAGGCATACTTAGTCCGTGACAATATCTGCGCACGACTCCACTGAGTACGGAATTGATATTTTTCAGCTCCACCCGGTGATTGAAAAGTTATGCCGCTAACAATTGCAAAGTACGCTTTTCATTCTTAAAATAAAATGGCAGTAGTTAGAGGTGGGGGGAAAAAAAGCGGTCGCCAAGTAAACAGAAAGGCTGAAGCCAGGCTGTTGAGAGAAGCGATTCTGCATCTCTTGCTAAGTCTGTACCTGCAAACTTTGTGTCTGAGAGGACGGTTGGGTTTCCTGCTGTTGTTATTCTTTCTTTTCTTGCCACTTCCTTGACCTGGCATTTAAATCGGTCAGTTAAAAAAACACGAACGCGTGCAGCCCAGGTTCCTCCTCAGCTGGACATTCCTTTGCATTTCACAAGCCGTCTGTTAGTCATTTAATTGTGCCACGGTTACAATTCCCCATCCCTTTTGGGTGTGGATTTATCCCCTAACGCATCACGTCGCCATGTAAGGAGAAGCAAAGTCAATTCTAAATTCAAATTAAAGTATTATGCCATTAAATCGGCGTTTCCCAGAGAAGGTTGCTACGGACACTTTCAACAAATAAATAAATCTCTGGCGTGTTTAGTAACAACATGGGGGGCTTTTGTGCCACATAAACAGATGTATTCATTGACATTAAATGAACATTTCTGAATTCTAAGCTAGTCACAGAGCTACAAACTCTGCCTCTGGCCAAGAGTGTGAACAATGGTGTAGTGAGATAAGCACGTACGATGGTTACAAGGGTAAAAGTCTGAGGGCAACATCAGTCACTTGATGATGTGAGGGATGCTGCACAAAGGATATCTAAATCAAATGCTTTCCTGTGTTGGTCTTCTCTTCCTTTAGGCTGGAAGATCAAGGTTTCCACTGATGAGTACAATGGCCACTGTGTACACAGGGCTTCTGGTGCACTGGACAAATTTTTGCATGCGTGCTTGTGCTGCAGCGAAGGTTAAAAAATTAGATGAAGAGTATTTAACATGAGACGCTATCTTGCATCTCCAGCGCTTCTCTTGTTCAACGTCACCTACGTGCCCCCTTATTAATTGCTGTCAACCGTTTAAATAGCGTGTTTTCTTGTCACTTCCAATTTGCCACTTGTCTCATTTACAAGTCTGAAGGAAAAAAATCAAGTAGGAAATTCAGAATGCGAAAAGGGAGCGGAACTGTGACAGCTGGTGCATTCGGGGCCGTATTTATTTTGCAGAGTTGCATGTTTTCCAGAATGGTAAACAGTGCCAGATTTAACCATCTCGGGTCTCACTTATATCACTCTGTGCAATTTGACAGAATGGTGGACGCATGAACCCCCAACAGAAAATTCTCTTGTTGGGTCTCCGCTGTGCTTGCGATGAGCCCTGACTGCATTGGAGCTCCTTCATATGGCTCTCCTTGGTCATTTTTTCACTGCTGCACAGGCAACGCTGAAAGGCCTCGGAAGATCCCCAAGGCATCCAGGCGCTTCATCTGCCTGGTTTACTCACCTGGGGAAAATACACCAAGTAGCCAAAAATATGTGGACGCTTGAGCATCACCCCCACATGTGCTTGCTGAACCTCCCATTCCAAGTCCTCATGCATTAATATGAAGTTGTTCCCCCTTTTGCTGCTGTAACAGCCTCTACTCCTCTGGCAAGGCTTTCCACCAGATTTTGGAGCACAGCTGTGGGAATTCATGCTCATTTAGCCACCAGAGGATCAGGTCGGGCGAGAAGGCCTGGTTCTCGGCGTTCCAGTTCATCCCCAGTGGTGTTCAATGGGATTGAGATCAGGACTCTGGGCAGCTACTCAAGTTCTTCCACACCAACTTGGGCAAACCATGTGTTTATAGATCTCTCTTTGTGCATGCAAGCACAGTCATGCTGGAGCAGGAAAGGAGCTTCCTCAAACTGTAGACACAAAGCTGGAAGCACACAATTGCTTAGACTGTGTTTGTATGCTGCATGAGTACATTGTTAATGACTCTGTTACATTTTACAAAATATTTGGTGAGTTATTTGTTATGTTTGTTCCTATTTTAGGTTAATCTGTTATTTTATGACTTGTGTAAATATATGCTATATTTCTTGGTTAGTAATTGGTTTTATTTGTAACATTGTGAATGCACTCCAAGTCAAGTCTTTGCCATAAGCATAAATTCCACTGCAGTGCAACTCTATAACCAGCAGTGTCCTACCTGCTAGAGCTCTCCTGTCATCACAACCTGGGATTATTGTGACAGTCTTGATCCAGTACAGGGTTTGTCTACAGTGCGGGAGGTTGGACAATAAAACCTCTGCTGCTTCAAGAATGGGCAGCTGTTTCAGTTTGCTTTGCAATACGTGACATGATCTCTATGGTCACTATAAGTGCTGAAGAAAGAACAAACAATATGGTCTATAGAAAAATATGCCCAGTTAGACTTAATATCAGCAGGAATCTTGCTAAATAACAATCCTTCACATTCAAAAAGAGTTTGGATCCCTAGCTGTTAACATCAATGTCAAAAATTATCATTAAAACAGGCCAAGAAATAGTGTATTCATTTGTGTTCAGCCAACCAGGTTCTATGTCCTTCTTTTGTCCTTGTGGACAGGGTGTAGCATGGCTGGTAAGATGGCACCAGCTGCAGTGGATAAGGACACGGGTGTGTGAAATCAAGGTGGCAAGTTCACAGTTTACCTTTAAAAAGGAGTTAACCCAGTTCATCTGGTTGCATAATGAGACTATGTTGCAAGTGCATAAAATACTGAAGTACTGAAAGCACTGTGTTCATAGGGCGCAGTTTTATTTATTTATTGATTTCCCGGGTCAACTAAGTATGCAAAAACTACAGAGCAACTTGTTTTTCTTCTTACTCGGTATTAAGCACAACCTGATATGTGGGGGTTTCTCAGCTGGCCTCCTATTTAATCCCAATTCAGTTATGGTGCTACATATGCACTAGATCTGTGATTACATAAAATCCTGTAAAGAGAGATAAAAAAGTAAATACTTTTATCTAAATTCTCACAATTCCACTTAGTCTGTCTCGCTGCATATTTTAGCTGTCACTTTATGGATTCTTTTATACTATACTGTTACGGTATTATTTTCAAAGAATAAGTCCTCAGCGGAACTAAATTCTTTCCAATATTGACTGCTTATAGTTGCATGAGTGAACAACTTAAAGCAAGAAAAACACCCAAGAAGTGGCCATTAAGAATAACTACAAAAGAACTAAAACAGGGCACTTGTCCCAGGAAAGTTGCCGGTACGTACTTTATAAAATCAGTGTTTTAAAGAAAGCTTAACAATTACTTTCTATGAAATGTAAAAATGTAGCCAAAGTAACATGTTCTGAGACCTTGTTTTTAACAGTTCTTGCACTTCCCCCTTTGAGAATCTCTCTCTCTCTTTTTATATATATATATAGTTTGTGGTTTTGTGAAATTAATTCCTTTACAAAAAGCTTTTCCTTCAAGTCTGTCTTCACAGACCATTTTCAACCAATGTATTGCTGGAATGCTTTCAGACTGACATTCTGCAAAAAAGCTGTCAGCTAAAATAATGGCCTGTTTTTTTTTTTACTCCCCCTCTTCTAAGACACAGCTAGCTTTGTTCTAAAACCAATGCTGCATAACACGGCGGCTCTAATTTAGCCACGTCTGGCTACTTCTTTTCATATCGTGCCGGCACGTATCCCTAGGCTCATGAGAAGGAAAATTTTGGAGTAATTTATGAATATAGCTTGTTAGGCACAAACAACAACTTAAATGAAAATTATTGATAGACTGCTGGCTTTGCACGAGCTGTTTGGGTATAGGTTTGAAAGTGGCTCTGTCTGTGTGTATTTTCTCCGGTATCTGCATGGATTTCCTGTGGATGCTCTGGTTTCATCCCACAGTCCAATGACATCAGTTTCATCATAATTGGCCATCTGACTTGCCCATGGAGTGTAAATGTGTACATGAGCATATTCAGCTACCCTGTGATCCTCTGGCATCCCATCCCTACTTGCTTAGTTTCCAGAGATTTTGGGATAGGTTCTGGATGGCCACCCCCTACACCAAGACAAGTAGGTGAGTAAGTGTGAAGAGGAATGCTTTATTCAAAATAGTCTTTATACGTTTGAAGGATTAGGATAAAACTACCAGAGAGGCTTCCACTACTCTGTCTTTGAGCTGAGATTTGACAGTTAGAAGGATTAAAACTTCAGAACCTAATCCAAAACAGCAGAGACAATGTTAGCTGTTGCGCAAGAGGAACTGAGATGGCTGTGAAGGATAATCTCGTGAAAGAAGAGCACCTTATGTGGACACAATTATATTGAGGACAATCCAGGCAGCGGCAAAGGGAGAATATGAAGCAGGGAAGTCGTGGAAGAATCTTAAAGAACTCCATAAACACAGGTTCAAAATTGAGGTCGTGGCCTTAAAACCTGATTGCTTGTTCAAGTCGCAGGTAGAATCCAGCTATACCTTCAAATGAGATATTAGACTTGAGCTGCTTTGAAATAAAAATAAAATTTCAGCTTGGTAGCTTTTTGGTAGATACAGCAGTATAGCAACATAACAAAAAGCTGGAAAGCACAAGAATCAATCAGATGTTCTTTCCAAACAAGATGAAATATTGATCTTGTATTTTTTCACATACAGTACGTGTGTACATCTAGGGGGCCCCGGGTTAGCAGTGGGTGCCCCTCTGCCGCAATCTGCTACTGCTAGTTCATGTTAATTCACAGATACGGAAGTAACCAACTGCTGGTTGCAATCATTCGATAAGCCAGCACCCTGCCAAATAGTTTGCTTGCATCCCACAAATCTTCAAATTCTTTTGAGCTTGGCTTTTCAGCCTACAGATCAGATTAGCCCAGAAACAGAAATTTAATTTATTGTTTGAATCCAAATCTGTCCTATAGAGGGGTCCTCTGGGAAAGCATGCCAATGGATGAAAGCGGGGGAAAAGTGGCCAGTGAATGGAAATTCCTTCCAGGGAGCCACAGATTTCAAATTGGGTGGTAATCCAGCATACAAACCTGCGCCACGTTCAGTTCTTCCTCACATGAAGAACTGCGAGCGAGCCTATACACGGAGACACGAAACCCTGACCATTCGGGTCTCGTTCATCCCTATTTCACTTTAATATACACAACTGTAATGCAACACAGTCTTGTGCTGATTTAGCCAAAAAATAAAATGAAAACTGTACTACTAAGCAAAGAGGGGATATTTAACAACTTCTTTCCGGCTTTAATCCACGTACTTAAAGTTTTTGTTAGCTTCCGGTGATAGTAATGCTGAGAACAATTTGTAGCAGGACACATGGGCTTCTTAGGTCCATAGTCTAGCTGAAGCATCCACAGTGTTTGGTCTGGAGAAGCTGTGCTAATGTAGTTAATTGACCCACTCAGTTTGAACAGATCTCTCGGGCATTTTTAACATCCCACACATTTAACACCCACGTGAAGTGATATGCACGCAAAAATTACAACCGACACTCAATTCCATCTTTACAACAACTTAATTGGGGTCACTGACTGGATAATAAGGGGAATTCTGTGTTGCTCCCAAAGATGAAGTGCTTTTACATGCAAAGTAGCTCAGCTCAGAATGGCCACTACTTCCCAAAACAGGCACAGCACTCAGGCACAGCTTCATCCATAACAGCACCCCGAGCTTACCTGTGATGTTTCCGGACAGGAGGAGCAGTGCCTCGCAGGTTAGGTCTGCGGCCGCTCCAGGTACAATGGTCGTCCAGAGGGTCAAGATCTGCCAACAGAGTGGTGGAAATAAAGAGGTTATGAGTGGGCAATGAAATCAGTTTTTTCAATTTCTTTTTGTTCATGTGGTAGAACAGCAACTTGTGCGGTAATTAAAGGCACCGACATCAAAGACACAGGTTTGTAACCTCAGTGCTTGTAGTTTAATGTGATTCGGTTTATTTTTAAACGGTGCTGAATAAAGATCCAAGGGTTAAGCAATATAGATTGTCCATTGTTAAGCAACACGCATGGTTAGCTGTTCAAATGAAACAGCTGGAAACAAGCAAGAAAAATGAAAAACTCCTAACAGAGAAGTGGGGGGGAAAAAATCTTCTGGGAATCAAAGAGCCAGTGAAGGCACAACTGCGCAATGTGGTGCCATGGGAACCGTGAATGTGTCCAGCAGGACAGCCAAGGTAGTTTAAGCCTCTAAAGGTGCCTTAATGTTGTATGCTTAAGCCAGGTCCATCATTTTAATTACATTAGAAAAATATCCCAGCAAGTAGTTCTGCACCTTGGCTGTGGGTTCAAATCCGGCCCTTTCCGTGTGGAGTTTGCATGCTGTGTGGGTTTCCCCCGTGTGCTCCGTTTTCCTCCCTGTCCAAAGATGAGTGTTTCACATTAATAAGTCTAAACAGTTTAATTCAGATGTGAGAGGGTTTTATATTCTACGCTACCAAATCCTTCCCATTCCCACCTTTGATTTTAACATAACCTTATGTTTGACGTATTGATTTTGCATGTTTCGAAAGCAAATAAATCAGCGAGTGTTAGGAAGTGCAAGATACAGTCTCGCCAGTACTGTTCTGAAAGCTTAGATGTTGCATGCACAGCCAGAAGTTACAGACAAGCAATATCATTAAATGTGTGAAAATTTCTCCCACGTTATCATTCCCACTTGCTCTCTGCATCATCACTGTTTCTAATGACCAATTCCATCCAAGGATGAAAGGTCAACTGTAAGGAGGAACAAAAAAAAAAGTATTTTTTCCCGTGGATCAGAATATGCTTGTTACTGATATAGAGCAGCTGACTTTGATAAATGATCTGGTTGAAAAATAACCAGAAAAAGATTTAATTTAAACACTTCTTTGTAAATGCAGATGACATTAAGCGGATGCATTGCTCTACATCAATGACAGCCCTGCTTTTAGCTTTTGCTGACTCAGCACTTCGCTGGTACCGCGGTGAGTGCATTCGACTGCAGGGGACGCGTCCCCACAGCGGTCCTTTCCCGGCTGCACGCCAGCAGCCGCAGTGAACAAGCCATCAGTGCAACACGCTAATGTTGCTGACAGGGGCATCGCAGTAGTAGGGAGGAGAAAGAATAAAGCCGACCAGCTCCTTATTTACTACCCGAGAGGTCATGTTCTTCCAAAGGCAGGACCCTGCAGGAGACTAAATAAATCTCCTGCTTGGCTCCTGGTGAAACCTGCTTACAAATCATCTGCCTCCAGCTTTCATCCCCCCTCTACAAGCAAGTGAGGGCCATCTTTGTGCTTCTATGCCCTGAGCAAATGCAGGTGTTTATGGAATTTGTTTTTCTTCGGTAACAGGAAAAAACGCGAATTTGGCACAGAACAAGTGAGGATGGTGTTTCTTCAGCTTGGTGAGCATGATCAATTCAGAAGCACAGTATGATCTCAAAATGTGTCACATGAAACGAAGCATGCATTTGCAAAGACATTTCAAGTAAAACTGGTGAGCATTAATCCCTAGGCAAGGGGGCAGTGAATACCCTGGTGGACAGCTTCCCTACTGCCTGCCCCCCCTTAACAGCTTAGTGAGAACCAGCTGCTGGCAGTTGAGATGAAGTCAGGAGTTTTAAGCAGCTGGTCTGAGTGAGGACTAAGAGTAGTGGAGGTTCCTCTCCATGGGTGAGTGAAAGGGCTCTCCCCGATTGGGCTTAAAGTTTGTAGGTGTCTTTCTTTTCTTCTGCCCGTCTTGGTCTACTGCAAAGGACTTGCTTCCCCTGTTGATTTGGGTGAGTTATTTTAACAAAGGTCTTTGGCCTGTTGGTTTTGTGGCTTTGCAGTGCTTGAAGTGTACTGGTACTTAGCAGTATGCACTGCCAGAATTTCTGTATGCTGATCTTGAAAGTACTGGGCCTTTTTGCAACTGGCATTTTTCATAAGCTTCTTTTACTCTTTTCTGCCCTTGTCTGAGCTGGCAAAAACACTGCTATAGTATATAATGAGTTAAAAAAAAAAAAAAAAACAAAAACAAACATTTTATTACCCAGCATGCACCAAGTTATTGTACAAGTTGGCTTGCATGAAGATTTCCTAGTTTTGTGTAAAGTTTCTCGTATTTGTGAAAATGTGTATTGTGATCACTAATCATCTGTGTCCTTTACTGTAAAAGATCCATATTTAATCCTTAATAGTTTGCTGATACTGATCAATTTTCCCACCACCTCACTTCAAACCCTCCTCCTTTGTCCTGCAAACTTTGTAGTGTCTGCCCCACATAAGATCACCCCTTTTACTAGGTGAATAATTACAGAAAATCCATAGTAACGACTTGACAGGAACCACAGATTATTAAATTGTGGTATTGGACTATTAACCTAAGTGAACGTGGAAGGAGCATGCAAACTCCCCTCGCAAGTTGAGCCAGGTTCTCCCAAGAGCTGTGTGGCAGCTATGCCTCCTACCGTGTTGCCAAACTGCTAAGAGAGTGGACTATGATAATTGTGTCCATGTGGTCCTTCCAACTTGGTGACATTACTGAGAAGGAGGCTTTATGCTCAGTGTTAAAAATGAGCAGGCACTCTAAATGCAGAAATTTTTCCAAAATGGATTTATGGGAGTCCAGCAGTTAGACCACGTAAAACCTGTTGCAATGTTGGCAAGAGGGTTTTTAGGGTTTTTTTTTTTTTCTTTTCTTTTTTTGACTGCAAGGAATGCATGACATTAAGGCATACATACAGTCAGTGAATGTAAGTCAATTGTGTTGTTCTCTAATGATTAACATAGGCTTTGGGTCAGGGATTTATTAGTTTCACTCATCTATACAGCAAATTTATTTCAGGGCTTTTACTCAAAGTAAAAAAATAAAATAAAATCCTTGAGAACTTTCACTTTGTTTAATGGTACAGCCAGCAGGTGGTGTGGTAATTAAGGATGTCTTTGATTTGTTAGAGGGCATTAGCTTGTGTTTCCAATTCTTCATTCAGAATTCTTAGTGTATGGCAGATGGAAAGGAAATTCCTCACCCACAAAAGTAATACGTAAACAAGTTCTGGCCCTCTCATGCACCTTCACACTTATCGAACCCTGGTTTCAGGCTGGAGACAATTTATTCTGCCCTTGCGTTTACAAAGAGTCTCTGATTTGATGATTCATCTCCACACACAAGGTGAACAAGGTTAATTGTTGAATGAGGTCCTTTTCATACCACACGGTTTGCTGTTTAGCCACCGCTTCCATCTCTGGTCTCGGAAGCGAGGAGCTATTTAAATGTAATCACCAAATTCACAACTATCATATACCAGTATCTTTGACACTCGCTCAGTTTTATTTGGAGAAAAATGAATCCAGTGCAGTGGTACCTTGGAGAAAGGTGTTTGCTATGAGGGGGAGATGTGAATGAAGAAATCGGTGGCTTCAACCTGCCGCAAAAGCATATACCTTTAAAAACAAAGGCACCATTTTAATACCAAACGGAACCAAAGCGAGCCTTTCCAGGCAGAAAATGAATACAAAAGCTGTTTTAAAACATCAGCCTGCCTGTTATGCACAAGTTATTAAAATCAGGATCAGTGTGCATTGATGACTTGCTGTCATAGCTGATTCCAAATACATAACTTAAAATGCATTGTGAATATTAAGTATCAGTAAAGTTGTTGATTTCTAACCACAGGTCACATACTTCACAGTAAAATTTCAGGCACATGACTTTCCCCTGGAAAACGTGAATCTCACAAGTAACAGATGTTTAGGGTCCAAACACCAAGGTGTGCAGCTCAGGCCAAAGTCAGCAACAACCTAAATAAACTGTGTTTCTGTACAGAGTCAGCTGAAACAAAACCCCACATAAGGTTGCACAGATTTGACCCCATCCTGGGGATTGGCTGTCTGTCAAAACAAGATGAGGGCTGGCTGCTTCTCTGAACAGAGCACGTCTGCCGAGGTTCTCCGAAAATGACAAAAATAGCGGAGGCTACTGCATCCTGGTATACGGTGCAATGAAAACAAACTTGGGAAATGGCATGTTTATATCTAAACTTATCTGAGAAATGACTCTGATCATAATGTGTTAAACTGCCAGAAGAGTCACTGCATCTCAAACTGTATTTGTACATTTAGCAGAGAACAGCAGTTACTGCCTGGATTCTCCTGCATGTCTGTACTAATCCTGCAATAATTACCTACAAAGTCATCACCTGCTTAAATCTCATTTTCATTTTGTTTCTATGTTGTAGCCTAACAAAATAATTCACATGTCATTTATTTGCAAATGCATACATTCCTTTCCCTCGCTATTATTACCATATATACAAATAATATTGTGTGAGCTTTAGAAAATGTTTATAATTGTTTTGGCATATCTCTTCCAAACTTTAATTTAAAACGGACTTAAATGCACAACACAATGAAATAGGCTGTAATGCATTCATTTTCTTTATGGATGTTTAGCACAGCATCGAAATATACCCACAGCAAAGTCAATATACCCCGGAGGGGAGCTGGGTAGCCTAAATGTCTTAATGAATATAATTAATGATTTTCAAAGTTGCACTTTTTGTTTTAAAGCTGTGCCCGATCAACTCATAGACCTATCACTTCGCTTTCTTCTTAGACCTTATTCACCGCATCATTGCATCTGCTCATATGACATGTGCTCACATAGAGTAGAAATGGTATTTTTGGATGTTCCTAAAATAATTTCTGTGATTAAAATAGAAGTATGTTCCTCCCATGAACACATTCCCAGAACTTTTGTTTTGATGAATAGTCTCACCATTTGTATGTCCATACAATATATATTCCAGCGACACGATTGCGTCAGACACATTACGAACTGGCTCACTGTTGGTCCAAACAGAAGAAAATCAGTTAGTTTCTGTTCTGTACTGTGGACAAAATCTGAAACGGAGCTAATCAAGTTTTACCACAGTCACAAAATAATGTCATTAAATGTCACTGCAGTCAGTTCAACGTAGAAAAGGATAACCAGTATAGAGATTTTATATTATAAAATAATAATTAGCACAATGGTCAGAGCTAAAAGCCGATCATGTGGTAAGGAGGGATATAACATAGAAAAAAGCCAGCCTTAACTTTTTAAACAATGAATGCCTTAAAACTTTTTATTGTGCAGGCCTCCTGTTGCATTGCTAAGATGAAGGCATCTGCAACTCTGAGACAACCAGTTATTTATGTTCCCCTTGGTCATCGCCAGTACATCCTGGTACCAGTGTGCCACCTTTCTGGAAAACATCATCCCCTCTTATAATTTAAACCTCTAAACCTGGTCCACTTCCAAGGAAGCATAACAAATGACACCATAGCACAGTTAAATCCAAACCCTCAGGAGAAAGTACATCACATCTTCTAATATTAGAAACTCATTTAAATGACTACAAATACCTTTATTCCAAATAAGACAGTTCTAAATAAATTAGAAGTCACAGATTTTGAAATAAACTGGTAAATTGCCTAATCCTTAAAAATGAACACATCTCCAAGCTTTTGGTACCTGGTAGGCTAGAAGCCATGAGGATCCAGAAGCATGCTTATTTGGACAATATGACTAAAAACATTCTTTCTTTCTTTCCTTTAAGTTACCACGGGCGTTGGAAAAACATTTGCAAAGAGCTCATTTTGTTTTTAAACTTATAAACTTCTGTGAATCTATTCATGAGCAGCATTAACAGCCCATTTGACCATCTTGTATATTTGATATCTTGTGCCATTATAAAAAAGTACCGTACCTTACATTAGAAACATTTAGCTGCAGTTGCATTTGTAACAGTACTGATTTTTGTAAACTACTTTGAAACATGTTTTTTATTTTTTATTTTTTTTTTTTATTATTATTCCTACATGCTCTTCCCAATATCTATTTAAAGTATATTTTCTGGTGAGTGTGTCTGTACACCGTCTCGGTTTCTGTCAGTTGCAGTAGAAACTGGTCCATTACCACAAAGAGGGAAAGCATGCCCAAGGATGCGTGGGATACAATGACAGTGGATTGATTCTCCTAGGAGAACACCAGGGAAGAGCAGCAAAATTGGTTTTTGTTAAATTAGATCTGCATGTTTACAAAGAACTCCTTTCGAAGTTGATTTAACTCTCTCGAACTGATGTAACACTACTGTTAACACTGTGAACTCTTGCCCAGAGGAAGCTCCAACAGCTCTAGGGATGCCAGCTCAATTGAGACAGATTCTATCAGATCTGCTCGTTCCACAGGGCCATGAAGGGTTAGGGCTTTCTAGAGCATTCCGGAGTGTTCTGGGTCTCCGCAGTCCCAGAGCACAATGTCAAGGTACAAAAGTTCAGTCCCCATGAAAGGCTGGACAAAGAATTATAGTAAAATAATAGCAAGAATAATAAGAATTATCCAACACACTGTGCAGTAATTGCCTGCTCAAAATTCAGTTCAAATAAAAAAAATTTTACTTTACGAGTTGGTGAACCAAATTAAATTTGTATGTGATCCCATAAGAAGCAGTTGTTTCACAGCCCGCTGCTTTAGGACAGTGGCATAAAGATCTTTAATGCTGGATACAAAATGCATGTAATTTAAAAGAAGGTGGAGTTGAAGACCCATTAAGGTTTTATGTCACTCTGGCATTAAAAAACCTTTCTGAGTTCCGTGGACAACACTTGGATTAATTACCTGTTTCATCGAAATTCTGAAAATGTCCAAATCTAGCAGAAAAGTAGTCAGCATCATCGTCTTAGGCAAAAAGATGAGGTGAGTAGGGGAGAAGGGCATCATGGTGGTGCATTATGTAGCACTAGTGCTTCAGTTTCTCTGGTGTTTGCATCCCTCCAGATGCTCTGACTTCCCTCCACAGTCCAAAGATATGTTTCAGGTGAACTGCTGGCTCTAAATTGCCCCAAATGAGCGACTTTGTGAGTGGATGTGCTTTCACCCAAGTCGGGGTGCGTCGTGCCTCATGACCTGCGTCTCCGGGATCGGCTCTGGGCCACCGTGACCCTGCAGTGAGCACGCGGTCGTTGGTGAGGGATGGATGGATGTAAGGGTGACGAATAGGGAGTACAGCAATGTTAAGAAGCTGCCACGGCAAATACAACATGATACAACTGCAAGAACAAAAAAACACTTTCTGCAGTAATGAATATGTTGGCATTTGCAGCCCTGAGTCATGATGATATCCCCTGTGGACCTCATGCCACGCCTGATTAGCAGTTAAACACGGAACCTGCTGGCTGACCGTGGGCGTCCAACCTCAGAGATGGCTCCAGCCATTCTACAGACTGCAGGGAAATTAATCTCCTTGCTTGATGTGGTTCTGTTTTGCTCATCTGCCTGTCAGCACAAACCGTGATTGTCTTCCATGAAGCAAGCAATAAATGAAGATGTCCTTCTTGAGCACCGAGCTTCCAAATTAATTCTGAAATATCCAAGTCGACTGTAATATGGCTTTATTGCAGCCTCCCAAAGTAACTAATTAATAATCGTAAATAAACTTTGACTAAAGCATAAATAACTTTTAATTGCAGTCATTTCATTGGGAGATGTTGCTGCTTATTGCTGGTGACAGCCGCTTTACAGTGCGCAAGAACGTGCTGCCTTTCAGGATGTAAATCCAAGCTATTTGTAGTTTGCATCTGAATTTTCTCCTTCGTGAAATTTAGGTTTACACTTCAGTATTTATAATTTTGCTATGACTAACATACTACTATGCAGCCAGTAGCTCTGTTGTGTCAGTGAAGAGATTTATGATCAAAGACTGTGTTTCGCTCTGTCAAGCAACCTACGCGCTGTTGACGTGCTTTGTGTGCCTCTCAAAATGAAATGTGTCCGTAGCTTATGTTCAAAAACAACGATATAATTAATATTGTGTAAGAATCCATAACAATGACTGACTGACTGTTTGCAGCTCTACACTCCTTATTAATCATCCACAGGAAAATGAGCTTTTCGTGCTGTCCTTTGACCTTCAAGAACCAGGGACTTCATGTAGAATTGGATTCTGACAGTGACAGCTGATTCATACACATTACTGACTTAACTCCTCCCCACCACGCACGCACACATGCAAACGTGCACAAAATGTATAATGTCCCCTTTGGCACAGTTCACACAGCATCTCTCAAGCATAGCACTACCTACAGCACCGAAGCTGCTGGGTTCAGCATCATCGCTATGAGGTAAACATCTCAAAGAATCATTTGCAAGAGAAGTGAAGAAACTAAGATGCAGAGTAGAGGTGCACTCTTGGGGATAAACCAGACTTGCGCTCTGGCAAACGGTTTTGTTTGCTGAAACCCACATGTTCACATATTAAATGTACTCTCCAGATTCCACTACCGTTGCTTGGATGAAACCAGAACAAAGCTGAAATGGCACTCTTGTTTTCCGCATCTTGCTGTATAGGTATAAAAAAAAAAAAAAAGGTTATACAGGCCTTTTAACTTAAGGAACGGTTATGAAGGTTATAAAATGTAAAAACAACTACTGCTGTGGCCAGATTTATAGTGCCAGGTGCACTAGCACAACGCAGATTGTGCTACAAGTGCACAAAGGTAGTTGGGTCAATTCCCCAGGTGAGTCCTGGTGCAGAATTCTTGCACGAGTTTCACCAAGTAATGTGCTAATACAAAATTTGGAAAAAAAGTCTGTGATGTATCATCTTCAAGCTTTATACATTTTACACAAAAGCTATATTTTCGTAAGATGAAGACCTTAACACATTTCATTTAAAAGCAGTGTTAAAGCTGGCTTCCTGCAGCTTTCATAAATATTACATACTTAAAAGGGTCCGAACTCCTGTTTACGCAGCTCTGTAATGGCACGGTACTGCCGGCTGAGGGAACGCATACAGCATCTTCTGCAGTGACCATGTTATTACCCAGGGTGCCTTTAAATATTAAAAAGAAATTAAGAGGCCAAACAGCTCTTCCCAGTGGTGGCAGACGGCAGATTTTTATCTGAAACCATGAGGCGTTCTGAGTGACGGGAGTTATGAGGGTACCAGAAAGATGGACGCTGGTCTCTACATAAGCATCCTCTCTAAGTACTGACACTATAAATGCAACCACTGTAAATACCTGAAGCAATTTGAAGCACCTTAATCCATGGAAGCCAGGAATGTAAGGGAGGGTGTAGGGTCTATCAGCTGGGAACAATGGGAAGGACCAGAGAGAGGGTGAACGGCACAAAAATTGTGCATTTGAGTCCAACAGGAGGCGATGTGGAATGAAGGGGTCGGCGGGGGAGGTAAGGCGAGGGCTGGACGTCTCACTCCCTGGTTGCTGTCGCCTCGCTGTGGTTAATGAGCTGTGACATTTAGAGAATTAGGTAAATACAAATTCTTTAAATCCCCCTTATTATTCAGTTATGGATATGATCTGAGTGGGAGCCTCATGAGCAGGAATGCATTTCTCATTGCAGAGAGCCTCTGTTAATTTGGGTTCCTTCCGGTGGCAGCATCGGTGACAGTTCCAGAGAAATGCTGTGAGGGAAGAGCACAGTCCCAGGTCTGAGCTCACTGAATCATTGCTGTTGCTCAGCGTCGCTCTTAAAGAGGCTGAGAAAACAAGTCCTAATTCTGCACTGCCGTGTAAAATACATACTGTGTATGCCGGAAGAAAGAGGAAACAACTGCTGCGGCTTGGGTTTTTACAAGTATGAAGAAAAATGTCAATGTTTTAGAAATGGGCACAGCAGAGTGATGAATGACCTGAGGTTGTTGTTGGATTATCCTAGATGTCGAGTGCATTTTTCATAACTGAACATTTGGTTTGCTTTAACCGGAGACAATAACAGTAAAACAGCAAAAAGGTTGTAGAAAGTGCTTTTTGCCAGTTTAGCAGGATTACTGTTACAAATCTGCTCGGAGGCTAGGCGTGTTTTCTAGGTGTTTTAGCTCGATTACTCCTTTATAGGCCGACTCGATCCCCCTCAGAGGTTTACAGGCCTCTCTGAGCTGCTGAGCCCCGCATATCCAGCCAAAAATAAAGCTTCTGGCATTTGAGCCAAGCTTTTTCCAAAGGCATCACTCCCCACACCTCTTGCAGTACACACAGGACCCCCAGCTGTGACTCTGACTGGTTGTGCTACGTGTGGCAAACTCAAAAAGCAGGATGGGTCACGCACAAGCAAGTAGTTCACATCGTCAGGAGCTGGGGTAAAATGCCTCTCTAGTGTGGTTAAAAAAGGGGAAAGGTACTACATCATTACACTGATCAGCGTCTGAATTCCACTGCAGATGAAAACCCAACATCTGTAGCCGGATCCAGTGACTATGGTGACAAGTGACAGTGTTTGCCTACAGTAAGTGACTTTTGAGGAGGGGTCAGGATACCATGGTGACAAGGACCAGGGAAATAGTGTGGCTGATATTTAAAAAAAAAAAAAAAAGAAGATGGTGGCTGCTGTTTGGGCAGAGCTACATCTAACAGGTGTCTACTTTTTATTTATTTCAATTTCTTGAAATGTCATATGCAGCTATAGTCTCCTGGCTAAGGATTTATCAACTCTGGTCACAGAAGCCTGTAGAATATGTGCTCGTTTTTGATTAACTGGCATTACTTAAATGCTTTACTGTGGTAATTATTTGGACAGAGAACCCCGCTCCGCTCTTGCGCTTCAGCTGTGAATTAGATGCTAATGAATTGTATTTGAAACATTCTGGGTCTCTAGAGGCAGACTTGGGTATACTCCACCCTACTGGATTTGGGCTCCAGAGGTCCCTGCATGGATCCGCACCGCATACTCTGCAGTGATGATTGATGTTTCGTGGAAAAAACGAATTGCAACCAAAATTCTCCAGTCAGTCCCTACAGCAGTAACAGAGACAGAAATATGAGATGAGAGATACAAAGCAAAGACAAACATGAATAAATGTATCGCATTTCTGTATGTGTGCCCGCATTTATATATATTATAGGTCTTTTAGTCCTCTGGTTGTTGCACAAAACGGCATCATCATGGCAGCTGCCTTTAACACCAATCAATAGTCTAAAACATAGTCATTATGACCACAGTCCACTGCTATCAGAAGACTGCTTTAAATGGGAGCTCTTAAGCTATACTTGTATATAATTAAAAATGCATATATAAATATATACAGCAATATCTTGATAGTAATGCCTCCTGTAGTGTCCTTTTATTATATTATTTATTATCATAAATGATTCACCACATCTTAAAAAAAAAAAAAAAAAAAATTATAAAACATTTTTAGTTCAAAGTTTTTTTTTTTGTTTTTTTTTTGTTTGTTTTTTTAAAAAAATTTAAATCAGCTATCCATAAAATTGGCTGTTTGTTCTTTGGATAATAACAAATAATCTGTTTTGCATGATGTTACCTATGTGCAATTGATGAACAAAATTTATGCAGTATACAACAGTATATTAAAGACCTCTTACAGCACTGTTTCACAAAGCTCCCCAGATCACAAGGCTGCATCTGCAGCACTAATCAAGGTACTGCTGTATGCATTTCATACACAGCAATATATTCTACGTAAATGACAGCCTACAATGTATTTCTTTTATTTCATGTTGTCACATACTGTATGTTTTAGATTTGGAAATGAAGGACGGGGTCAAGAGAACAGAGCACTAATCTGTCACCAAGCAGCACGCACACAGGCGAAAAAGGACAGGAATGTGAGAAATGTGAAGATGGGTGCTTTTTGCAGCTCCCCACCTCCCAGCATCAGGGCGATGCTGTGTTTGTGTCATGCTCTCTGCCTGCGCAGATGCCCTCGGGCAGCTGAGGTTGGGGGTGTCTCGCCGCAGGCCCTTAATTATGATAAATAGAAGTGACACGGGCTTGGTGCTGCGTAGGCTGGTATTTTTACACCCTGCACTGTTGTAGCATTCTGCCATGCCTACGTTTGATGCAATAGCCAGAAAGTTCAACCTCTCTCTCTCGCCTTCGACTTGGGCTCAGTAATTATGACGTGATTCTCACCCATTGTCGCAGAAATTGTGCGCTTAGAGTATACTTCATGGGTTAAGACCTTTAGCACTTACTTAAGGATCAGAAGTGGTTTTGGTGACGTTTTGTTGTCCCTCTACATGCTGGTGGTTTTATGACCGACAGCCCACATGGTTTATGATGTTTAGGGCACAGAGGGGTGCTAAGATAGGTAGCACCATGGCCCAATGGCTTGCCTATGCCATAGTGCTGGGTTCATTTACTGTTTTGTCTGTGTGGAGTCTGCATAATCTCCCTGTGTTTGTGATGATGTTTCCCACAGTCTAAACCACGTGCTACAAGTAGACTGGTGACTCTGAACTGTGTTTGTGTGCTGTGCTGCTTCGGCATATACATGAGTGAATTACTACAGTTGGTGTACAGCAGTGTATGTAACACTGTTATCTTGTATAGTAAAGGGTCAGTGACTTAGTGTTGATAGTAGGTACTTATTAGTTTAGGGATCATAATCTGGAAAATAATCTGTGTTGCAAAGATTATGGCTGAAAAAGAGGGGGTGCATAGTGCTAAATTAATTGGTCTTAAAAAGTCTGAGAATGGTTTGAAACATCCCAACTCTCCAAAAAAAAAGAAAAAAAAAAAAAAGGTTGCATTACGTGATCAGATTCATGCCCAAAAGCCAAAACTCATGCAACACTCAGAAAATGAAGCTTGGGGTCACACGCACATAGCAGGTATCGTGTAGACTTGCTTTTCTATATTTCACCCCATACAGGACCAGATAGCGGATCACAGAGGGGGTGGAGAGACAGAGCAGGCCATCCCTCGAGGAGGGGAATAGCCCAGCTGTGGCCTGTCTCTCCTACTCAACCTCACATAAAAATAAAATTATTGAGGGCCTGGGATCACCCAAAGGGATGCACTACATTATGCAGAGGCAGAGTGACCGGTTTGGCCTATGGAACGGGTCCAAAGAGACGTTTGACAGCCACGCTGAACGTCATTTCACTCGGCATGCGAGAATGAGAGACCTGTCATCACTTCTGCTGACTCCACGCCTCTCAAGAGTGGCGAAATGGATGAACGGATCTGAGCGGCAGACAGCTGACAGAATTCCCATCCTTTGCTGTAGGGCAATGTAGAACATGGAAAAGATATTGATTAGGAAAAGTTTGACCAAGATGGCACAAGAAAACAGATTGCAAGTTTGCATAAAAGTAGCATTCTTTTCCCATCTATTCCCCCGTTAGAGCTGCGTGACGCCTTCTGTTCACTCGTGGTCAGGGTGAGGGTCGCACTGCTGACTTCTCACATGCACCGCAGTCACCCCACTGTAATTTAGGTTGACACAAACAAAAACACTTTCCACATGTCATTGTTTTCCCCAGAGTCCCGGCACAGCTGTTTCCACACAAGCCAAAGGAAAATTGCTACGCAATATGTATTTGGCAACAATATCAAAACAGTTGTCAATCCACTTTTTCCTTTAGTTGATGCCATAAAGAAAGATTTTTTTTTTTCTTCTTCTTTCTTTTTCTTTCTCTCAAAGCCACTGGACAATTGCTGGACTGACCCAAAATATTCTGTTCAGTGTTTCTTCTTTTGATGCCTTCCAAACAAGAGCACATCAAGTGCTATTTATAACGGCTTATTAAACTCTTATCATTGACTTCTTTAAATATATAAATAAGCTAATTTCCTAAGGGTAAAAAAAAAAATAAAATGCTTTTGAGCTTTTCTGCCAGTAATCCTTTGTTCAGTTGAAGCATAGCCTCATCTAACACCACAAAGGCATCTCCCTTGTGGGAAATGGAAATAAGCATTTTTGCTCCAGTGAATAGCTACAGTAAAAATCACCCAGCTGTATAAATGGGTAAATATTGGTAAGCAGCTTAGTATTCAAACCTTACATTTGAGAATGCTTGGGAGGAAAATGTCAGCTAAAAGAATACATAACAATAACACTTTCTACCCAATATATTCAAAGTCAGGATTTCTATTAGCATTGCTTTTGATCAATAGTACTCCTGTGCCGTGTACAGTTACAGAGCAGTGACCTCCTTCTTTGGAATGGATAGCCATAATTTACCCCAACGTAAAGGCCGACTGTAGTACCAGGATGGCCCTGCTGTTATATCCTCAACAAAGGTACCTGAAACGCTCCAGTACAATGTCAAGCTGTAGAAATAGTAACAATACAGAATTGCAAGCTCTGGATAAAAAAATGCTGGCTTGGGGTAAATGGGGGGGGGATTAAGCTAATCATTAATAGTGCCTTCATATAATTATCCAGACAAGACTGTAAATTCATGACCTGACTCCTTTGCTCAAGCTGCAACAGAATTATTTACTTGTTCTCCACAGAACAAGAACAATCTGACAGTATATGCTTACTTGTCTTTGCTACATAAACACAACAAAAAACCAACCGTTTTCTCTTTTTTTTTTTCCTTTTTTTTTTATGTCTACAGTGCAAGTGGGGATTTTTTGATGGATGCACTCTGGGAACTCCAATTTAAATATCACTGTGACTAGAGGAGGGAAAAATGGCTAATCTTTTTCACAAGTTCATAGCTGCTACTATAAATTTCATTAGAGAGGCTGTGAACCAAAAATAAACCGGGCAAAAAATAAAATCATACCTTCAGGGCACAAATGGAACAACTGTAGGCTTTAACATAAAAAAAACAAATGTTTAAATCATTTAATGTGAGTTTCCTTTATTTTGCAACACTGCAGTTTTATTTTATATGTAACTGACCAAAACCCTGCTCTACAAAACAAAACCTCATGGAGGATTCTCATATCCACAAGTGGTATTGCTTGTTTTCTAGCTCCAAATCAATTTAAACTGAGGTGGAAAAGTAAGCAAATGGCATTCAGAAGCCTTAAAAATCTAATTCATAAATTCAAAGCAATTTGACATTCACACATTTTTACCAAAATGGGAAAATGGTAGTGATAAGGATAACAAAAATAACAAATGCTGTGAGATTTGAACTTACAGTTAGAAGGTGCTGTAATTTTACTACGGCATTTATTGTGCATGCTGTTGCAATAGATGTGCATTACACTTGCACGTGGCAAGGGCAATATGAGTGCAATACACAGTCAATTTGATGCGTAATAACTGGAAATTTTGACCATCTTAGCCCCAGTCATTGCAGGGCAGTGCGCCTGCTGAACGAGCTATTGTACGAAGCTCATTTCTCCACAGATCATTTGCAGCGAAGTAATTGAAGTACCTGCAGCCAGGCCATGAAAATCACAGTCAGTGGGGTAAATTTTGGGAGATGGACAGTTTGGTGGCCGTTACTTATCTTAGTCTTTTACTAAAACGGCCAAGACTGCTGCTGCCGCCACAATGAGGCCTTGCATCAATAGGGGTAGGTGTGACCACATCTAGGAGGACCATCACTTCTTGCTGCCAGAATCTAAGTTAGCCTTTTAGACGTCCAGTAAATATGGTTTTCACCATGTTAATACAGCTATTGTCTCTTTTGTGGTATTTTAATATTTTCCTTTGCTTCACTTATTTACTGTTTATTAGGTCTTTTCTTCGATTCGTTTCTTTCTTTCAGCCATAATTTTGTATGCGATGTGCTGTATAAATGGTGGCTCAGTGGGCAGCATTGTTCCTTCAGTACCTCTGCTGGTTCCATGTGAGTTTGAATGTAGCTGAGTTGATGTGGAGTTTGACATGGAGTCTCCATATGCAGGTTTCCTCCCACGGTCCAAAGACATGCTTTCTGTTATAATTGCTCTCAAGTTTGTTTGTGTGTGTGTGTGTGTGGGGGGGGGGGCATCTTGCAGTGAACCAGCATCCTGACTGGGGGTAGTTTCATGCCCTAATGCCCAGTGATTCCAGATTAGGCTCTGGAGCACTGCAACTCTGACCAGTGGTAGATAATGAAATGGATGGGCTGTATATATTATATAAATATATTGTCCAACTATACTGCTCAGAGAGACTTTACTGATTCTTACTTTTTTTTTTTTTATAGTGTAATTCCAAACAGAACCTGATGCTACAGTGGCACAACTGCCAACAGTAATATAACTTGAGTACGTGTTCCTCCAACAGGGCAGAAGCTGCCGAGACGATATATTAGTTGGCACCGGGTGATGCCAGTTATTACCATTTTAGGCACACTTGATTTAAAGCTATTTAAACTATTTGAGAAGCATCCCTCAGTAAGAATCCCACAAGGAATGTTACACAGGCAAGAGTTTAAGGCGTGGCCAGCGACTCTCCTCCCACTGGCTAGCAGTACTGCCAGTGGACCCGACCCCCTGAAGTGCACTAAAAGTGACTGCTTCCAATTTCTCCTCTCTTCTGCACTGGTCCTTGTAAACTGCTTTACAATACACGCTGCCTGGTTTTAACTATGCTTTTCTTGACATCCAAAACATCTATCTTTTATTGTCTTAAATGTGGAGTGTACGGCTGCACATTAACAGCATCACAACATGCCCAGCTGTTAAGGGATGCTCAGTTCCTCCTGAACAGAGTAAAACCGGCTTTTTGGACCCAAGCATCATTATTACTACATGCGGCAGCTCCTGTCTGATGGCAATACCTCTGCGTGATGAGCTGAAGTATCGCCTCATTCAGACTTTTGAGAAGGATGCCCTAACGCCCACGGTGGATACGATATTATGGAACTCCCACGTTCTGCTGAAGCACACTGGCAATCTTTTATTCCTCACTCCGCTGCATAGTCGCTGACTAATAGTCCACAGCAGTCATATTTTATCCCGTAACAAACCAGCCGGTTAGTTTTAACTTCGATTGCAACGAATGCCAACTTCCGTGTGGCAGCAGTCTCACATCCTTGCTGTCAAATTTATGTAAAGCGCGTTGTTTGTCTGCTGCACACAGAGAAATTCAAAACATTTCAGTGTCAATATTTAATTATCGGAATGTACTTTTGAAATCTGTTCATTTGAACAGACTGCAACCGAAGTTATTCGGTGCAAATCTGCAGATGGCATCTCTGTTTTATCGTGTATGTGAACAAAAAAAAAACAGCAGCGTAATGACTTTGCAAAAATGAGTGCTGGGAACGTACGAAAAGCGAACGTTAGGAATGAAAGTGGGAACGGGACGGCGATGCCCGAGGGGTCCAAATACAGCGGGTGGCTTAACATGGCGTGAAGAAACTATAAATATTATCCTCAGAGAAGCACATGGAACAGATGTGGCCCTACGAATGAATGAGTGAGTGAGTGTCAGTGTTCAATTTCTGAGTAATAATTTTAATACTTGGCATGGGAAACAGTTCACCAGATTTGTGATGTCCATAATCACAGAATCTGACTGCAAAACTGTGAAAGAACCAACAAAATAACCACGGCAGCGTTGCTGCACTCACCTGCAAAAGAACGCAGCGCATCTTTCGCCGTTTCTCTCCTCAGCCCCACCACACAGTGCTTAAAGGATGCCTCCCCGTGCCAGGCGCTGGCTGAGCCGCATCTATGAGACTTCTTGACGTCCTGCTGTCCCTTCTCTATAAATAAGCCATTTTCTGGCAGCCCTCACAATTTCTCCAGCATTTCGCTTACTGGGGAGACTCAGACCGTTGAACCCTACATGGTGGGAGAGCTCATTTGCCTCTTCCTCAAGATGAGACTCCTGTACAGAAAAGCAAGGTCGACGTTACTTTTTTTTCGCCTCAGGTGTCGGTACTTGGGCGATGCGTGAGGGCGAACGCACAATAAAGCGTCCCCGATGCGGCGGAGAGGGTCAGCAGCACAGTTTGCATGTGTTACTCTGCTGTTCTCGCTGGGGGGGAAAAAGCAAAAGTGGGTTTTTGTTTTTACTCCTCACACGCGGGTTTTTCTTAAGAGTCTGTCAGTGAAATTCCCAGAGGAAAAGAGTAAAGTCTTTCAGCCGTGGCGCCGGTCGTCGGTAGCCGCATCGTGGCTCTTGTTGTTGCTGTTTATTTCCCCATATTTCTCCTTCCTTCCTTCCTTCCTTCCTTCCTTCCTTAATGTTACTGTAAAAAAAAAAAAAATTATAATAATGACGATGGTGGTCCAGTTTGTGCTTTTCGTCCCCGCCGGACTCGTCCCGCCGCGGCTCCCTCCTTCCCCTCCGACGGCCACTTCAACACTTCAAACCAGTGCGCGCGCCGTCCCGTGCGCGCGCCGAGCGCGATGACGGCAGCAGCGCTTTTGCCCGCCACGCCAAGCAGCGGACTTGAGAGCGGCGGTCCTGGAGGGAATGGGATGTTAGGGAAGGGAAGGGAAAGGGAAGGAAAGGAAAGGGAAGGAAGGGGAAGGAAGCCGCCTGCAAATGAGCGGCGCACGAACGGGGAGAAAAGGAATCGAGAGCGAGAAGGAGAGAGAACCGAGGCTTTCTCGAGCGTCACCCGGAGGCAGAAGCTGGAGCGGCGCCACGCGGCCGTCCGGAGCCTTTAAAAGAGCGCATCCTGGCGCTGTCGCCATCATCATCGTGCCGACCATAATCTTCATCATTGCCACCATCACTGCTACCACCATCACCACCACCATCATTATCGTTATCATTGTCTTCATTGCCACCATCATCCTCACTGCTACAACCACCATCATCATCATCACTGCCATCACGATCATTGCCACCATCATCCTCATCACTGCCATAATCTTCATCATTGCTACCATCACTGCTACAACCACCACCATCATCATTATTAACATAACCTTCATCATTGTTACCATCACCATTAACACCACCATCATCATCATTACCACCACCAATGTCACCCTTACCACCACTACCACCATCATCATCATCCCTACCATAATCATCATCATCCCTACCATAATCTTCATCATTGCTGCCATCACTGCTACAGCCACCATCATCATCACTACCATAATCTTCATCATTGCTACCATTACTGCTACAACCACCACCACCACCATCATCATCACTACCATAATCTTCATCATTGCCACCATCATCCTCATCACTGCCATAATCTTCATGATTGCTACCATCACTGCTACAACCACCACCATCATCATCATCACTGCCATCATCTTCATTGCCACCATCATCCTCACTGCTACAACCACCATCATCATCATCCCTACCATAATCTTCATCATTGCTATCATCACTGCTACAACCACCACCATCATCATTAACATAACCTTCATCATTGTTACCATCACCACTATCATCTTCATCATCATCCTTTCTAAAACAACTTTAAATTGTTTTAGAGCTTTTATCCACTACACCTCCAGCTGTACACTATATCTGTACAGATCATTCATCTTTCCTGTCAAAACTGCAGCTCAGGATATGCTGGAGGTCCCTCAGTGCATTTTTGCTGCTTCTACTCATTTACTGATGAATAGTTGCCTGGTTGGAATAGAAAATAGTCTGGACTGTGGCTCGTTCTCCAAAATTCCAAAAATAAATAGACGCTTCATTACTACTATGCATTTTTTAGCACATTTTCCATTTAATTTTGTTTTACACCGTTCAAGGGTTAGGGTCAGCTAGTCCTTAAATGTCTGGAGGAAAAGTCACTGCAAAGCTTGAAATGTAATTTTTTAATATAAGTTGGTTTATTGGCATTAAGTAAAAAAAAAAAAAAAAAAAAAAAACAGAAAAGAGATTTTAGCATTTTAGCATTCTTCACTATGAGTTGTAGATCATGCCACCTCAGAGGGAAATAATACAATTGTCCATCAATTCATTTTACAGTTTTTTTAAAAGTTGCATTCACTAAACCCTTTATGTATCTAATTTTTCTTTTTGCACCAAAGTTGTTCCTTAATCCAAGCAATATTCTGCCGTTGTTTAAAGTGATCTTCCAAAATGTTAGTTATTTAAATAGCAAATCATAGCAGTAGCAAGGAGGTTGGAAAACACTTCAACTGTACCCTGAGTTATAAAAAGAAAGTGGCATTTCAAACAATGTTTCAAGACTTCTGCTGTTCAGTAAGAAAATCATGGAATAAAAAAGTAAGGCTATAAGCTTTCATGTGGAACTTTTGCAGTGTAGTTGACAGTGCCGGGGCTTCATAACACTATTATGGTATTTGACCCACTAATACACCTGGTTATTTTTACTAGTGTAATTCAGGGTACTTGCTCAAAAGCACTACAGCAGTATATGCAACCAGCAGCCTTCAGGATACCTGTCCACTTCTGTTTTGCTTTCTGCCTCTGCCCTCATTTTCTCTGTATCCACATTCTTTGACAGGTGTGTCCTACATAGCAACCAAGCACATGGATTTAAAGTCACAGTGTGTGTGTGTCATATATATATATCCCTCTCATCTTGGGGGATGGTATGTGTGTGTGCCCTCCTCAACCTTTGCTATTTAAATAACTTGAGGAGTGCCCTCCTCAACAGCTAAGATACTGCGCAGAAGCCTCAAACTCCCAGAGGCCTGGGAGTTTGAGGCTTCTGCGCAGTATCTTAGCTGTTCCTAGAACTGCACTCTTCTGGACAGAGACCTCAGTTGTTGTACCTGTAATCTGTTGGAGCCACTCTCCAAGTTTGGGAGTCACAGCCCCCAGTGCTCTTATTACCATGGGAACCACTTTGGCCTTCACCTTCCACATTTGTTCCAGTTGTTCCTTCACGCCTTGATACCTCTCAACCTTCTCATGCTCCTTCTTCCTGATGTTGCTGTCAGCTGGGATTGCCACATCTACCACTACTGCTGTTTTCTGCTCCTTATCAGCCACCACTATGTCTGGGTGATTGGCCAGCAGCTGCCTGTCTGTCTGGAACTTGAAGTCCCACAGGATCTTAGCTCTGTTGTTCTCAACCACTTTTGGAGGTGCCTCCCATTGGGACTTGGGGATTTCTAGCTCATACTTGGCACAGATGTTTCTGTATACTATCCCCGCCACCTGGTTATGCCTTTCAGTGTATGCTGTCCCAGCTTGTATTCTGCACCCAGCTACTGTGTGTTGGACAGTCTCAGGGGCATCTTTGCACAGCCTACACCTTGGGTCCTGTCTAGTGTGGTAGATCTCAGCCTCTACAGATCTGGTGTTTAGGGCCTGTTCTTGTGCTGCTACGATCAGAGCCTCTGTTCTATCCTTCAGGCCTGCTTTTTCTAACCGCTGGTAGGATTTCTTGATGTCAGCCACCTCCTTTATCTGGCACTGACACATTCCCATGGAGGGGCTTGGTCTTCCACAGTGCCTTCTCTTCCTCCTCATCGTCCACTGTTTTCTGCTGCCTGAGGCACTCATTCATCAGTTCGTCCTAGGGGACCATCTTCTTGATGTATTCATGGATGTTCCTTGTTTCATTCGGGATAGTGGCTCTGACACTCACTAATCCTCACCCTCCTTCTATCCATTGTTCGTAGAGTCTCAGGCTGTTGGACTTTGGGTGGAACCTTCCATGCATCGTGAGGAGTTTTCGTGTCTTGACATCAATGGATAGAAGGAGGGTGAGGATTAGTGACACACACACACACACACAGATGGTCCCTGTTTTACAATGGGGCTACATTCCGATAAACCCATCGTAAGTTGAAAATGTCTGGAGTCAAAAATGCATTTAATTTAATGATTTATTGACTACCTCTTTTTTTGTATTGTGGCACAGAGCATGTTGTTGGCATAAGAATTTCCCTAGGAATCAGTGAAGTTTTATCTTAGTACACCTAACCTACTGTTTCTACTGAACGGGCAAAGCTATCACACCATCATAAAGTCAAAAAATCATACATTGGATGATATACACACATCATCACACACATTACTCTGGATCACTGGATGGTTCACAATTGGTAGGGGCGTAAGACAAGGCTGCATACTGTCTCCATATCTATTTAATATATATGTACACCAAAAAATCATCAGAGAAGCTTGATGGAAAAGAAGTGCAAACGGTAGACCATTTCTGCTTACTCGGCTCAACCATCAGTAATGAGGTGACAAGCAGCCAAGAAATCCAACAAAGATTTGCTCTGGGCAGAGGAGCCTTGAAGAGCTTGGACAAAATTCTCAAGTGCAGGGATATAACTTTGCACACAAAGATCTGACTCATCCAAGCCACGGTGTTTCCAGTCACAGCATATGGATGCGAGAGTTGGGCTGTGAAAAAAATGGGCAGGAAGAAAATTGAAGCCTTTGAATTGTGGCACTGGCGAAGAATTCTACCCTGGATGGCCAAATGCATGACTGTTGGGGAAAATCAAACCAAAGTTGTCATTATAAGCTCCAATGAGTGGTATTAATTTGGTATTAATTTTGTGAGATATATACAGTATATATGTCAGTGAACTGTGTAAGCCTTAAAATGGAAGAATTTAGAACATAAGCATTGTTTGTGCTAAAGAACAAGGGGGCACTACAGAGAGGAACTTGAGCTGATGGTAGACAAGAAGAATGGTGCAAAGGAAAAAATATTACAAAGAATATGCCGACAAACTTTATTACCCTTTAGTTAGTAATGTCTGTAATGTGTGTCTGTCATGTATAGTTTCTTATCCCTCCCTGTCACTAGTTCAGGTCCTTCCTTCCAACTCCCATTGCCCTTTCCTGGTATATGTGTCTGCGTGTGAATGTGTGGCCTGTTTGTTTTAATCTTGAAGAATTAGCTGAGAATTGCCTGGAGGCACAAATCACTAATGTGTGTCGCACTGTGTGTGTTTCACTGTGCAAAAACCTCACTCAAGGTGAAAAGTACCTGTGTGCCAAATTCCAAGCCTGTGGCTAGAAAAGCAAAGCCGTGAATAAAGAATAACAAGACAAACAAATAGCGATTGAGCTTTATTGACACAGAGATAATGTGACAGCATTTGTCTTCCAGATGGCACAAAGTGCAATGTTTTTAAAGCGCTGCTTCACATTAGGAAGCACGTGTTTGACTGAATTACCCATTTCCATGATAAAGGGCCTTTGAAAATGTTTTCTGTCATCTTTTATTTGAGCTTTTTCCTCTGGCTGCATTGCCATGCAGTGAAACCTTATCAGCCGAAAGGCTTACTTTTGACAAGGAGAGCAGTGGCAGCCTGGAAAAGGGCCTCGAGGCAGAGCCTTTTTAGCATGTAACACGCATGACCCTAGTGTTTAAATTTTATTGGAATTCCACCAGGGCGCAAAGAGGGCACACGCTGTATAGCTCTGCTCTTAGAAACTGTGATGGCACTGATATGCTCAAATATCCCTAAAGGATCCTTGTATGTATAAGCATCAGACTTCACCGAACATTTAAAGAAAATAAATCTTGCTCACATTTTTGTTGGATAGAATGATTCCATGTAATGCAATTCTTTCCACAACACCGTCGCTTTGTGTTTGTGCCGATACAATGCGACCGCATTAAAATAAAAAATGTTTCGTAAATTAACAAAGCTGCGAGAGCCCAACTAAATGTTACGTTAAATTTTACGTTTTACCTTTAATTTTCTTAAAAACCAACCAGTAGAGCTGCAGCACTTTGCTTCCTCAAAACCTCAGCGTTAAGTCAGTTTTGCTCCCCTGATCCTTGTAATATGCAGCATTATAAAGTTTTGGCTATTGTCGCTAGCTTCTCGCCCAATACAGTGACACAGAGGGCCAGAGCCTATCCTGGAATTATAGGGCATGGGTAGGAAGCACCCTGGATGAGACACCGGACCGTTACAGGGAAATCGCACACAAATTAAGGGCGCATTAGTCACCGATTCACCTGAGACACACATCTTTGGACTGTGGGAGAAACCTGGAGGGAGCTCATCCAAACGCAGGGAGGCTCAGCTGGATTTGAATCCGTGTCCGAACCCACAGCTCCTGAGGCGTGATACCCCTTAGTGCCAGCGTAACACGTAAAACTCAATGTGAAAGCGCATAACTGTGACCATGCAAGAGCAGAGCTCAGGGTCGAAGAATTCAAACACCAGATCTTATTGCACTCGAACTGTCCACCAGTGTGACTCAAGGACCCCATCAGTTCCTCCACTTTCCTGAATCGCCTTCATTGCACCGAGACAAAATGAGCTGCATGGTGTTCATTAACCTGAGGATTTCTCTCCAAATCATGGGAATTTAGGGGGGGAAAAAGCCAATCACACCAGCAGGTAATGAAAGTCACCTCACCTTTGGCCTTTGTCACTTTTCCCCTATTTGTGCTTATTACCATAGTATTGGACATGAAGGAAGAATCATTAGGGGGGGCACTCACACTTTTACACCGCAATTCAGCCCAACTGCATTTGAAACCGAGTGTCCCCTGTTTGGTTCATTAACCGCAGGTTCTCTTTTCTGCGACTTCGCCATTATGCCACATTTCACTTCTTCGTACGACCGCCTCACACTGATCTCAGTAGCTAAAAATTCCGGCAAGCTCTCTTCGGCTGTCTTCCAGAAGGCCGTTTAAAGGTACCTGCCAAATGTACCTCGATACGAAATTTACCTTAGCAACGGTGTGAATGCCAGACGTACGAAGGTGCTGAACTCGGGCGCAATCTTCTGTAAGACCCGCCTTTTTTGCCGCGACAAAGTGCAAAAGCCAAAAAATCACAGAGCCTTTCTTGTGTTCTATTTGCAACAATTTGATGCCGTAAAAAGGTTTAACTGGCACCTTGTCAGATAAAAAATCTGCTGCTAAATACTTCATCCGTGATAACCTCTCAGTCCAAAAAAAAGAAATTATTTGTACCCTCACGTCTTTGTGTTCTTGCAAACACATGCGTATATTTATGTACACAGCACTAGGGTATGCACTTTTTTTTTTTTAACCCACAAAGTTTACACCCCCTACAAGCTTGTTTTCAAAATGAGCCTTTGCTGTCATTTTGCTTTCGTGTTCACCATCGCTTGAGGGTTTACAGCGACTATAATCTTGCAATGACACTCAAAACTGCCGCCCGCTCACATCGTGCCTGCGTCCCGCTGCCCTTTTCTCTCTTACGCCGACGACACCCACGCACGGGCAGGTAGAGGAGAGCGGAAAACGGTGCCAAAGCACTTTGGCGGCGGCAGAGGTGTGAGAAGAACCCCCTCGCTCAGTCGCATAACACAGGGGTGCGCTTCTGAGACCAGTGGCCTGCTTGCAACCCAACCGTTTCATAAAGGACCTTAAGTCACCTTTAGTTGTTGCTGACCCGTGCGTCACGATGACACGAGGCCTCCGGGGGGAAAAAAAAAAAGACGTAAAGTTTTGCATCCCTTTGTGCGTATATTGAACATGTTTTTCAATTTTGCGGTAAGAAGTAGCATCTCCAGGGCTGTGAATAATATTTTCCTTCTTGCCTTCTGTTTCCAGTAAGAGTTCTCAATTATTTATCAGAAGAGACTGTTGCTTTCAAAAGGGGCGCCAAGATGTTACATTTAATTTATCAGTTAGCCATAGAGCCTTTATTTAGTTTGTACCTGATGTGGCTCATTTTTTTTTTTTTACATCTATTTTACGTAAGGTGTACGTTTCTTAAGAACACAACAGCAAGCCCCCCACACATCCTTAGACCTTATTTCTACACAGCCTTTGAACCATGACCTGCTCAACACTTCATCTAAATCTGTGCTTCTGTACCTCGTTGAAGGACTCATATCGGGCTGGGCTGCATGGAGTTCTGCCAGATGTTTCTACAGGCTTCTTCCTAGTGCTCTGGTTGCCTCCCACAGAGGAAAAACCTGTTTGATGGTGTCTGAAAACACCTGAGTCTCTGAGGGAATACGAGGGTGATTTTCTTGTGATGGATTGGTGTCCTCTCCAGGGTGGGTCCTACCTCATGTCCTTTGTCTCCAAGATAGGCTTCGGACCCCCGCAAATCTAAACTGCACAAGCAGTTATTGATAATACATTGATGCGTGTATAAGGGACATATGCTTTTGTACAAAATTACACTTTTTATGTTCGACCAGCTTTTCATTGTTTGAATCGTTTGAACTAGAACCATTTTGGCGCCAGGTTCTTGCTCCATTTCCGAGGGGGTGCTTGCGTTTATTCTGGAGGCGAGCGCCCGGAATCCAGGTGTCCCTCAGCACGCAAACCCAGCGTGCTACGACGCTGCAATATGCCACTTCGTCACAGCTGAATTTCGGTGTCCCGTTCGCAGCAGCAGAATTACTGATGTCGACACCAGCATGAAACGTATTTTGTCATTGTTCCGTGTGCACAGGCAGACGGGGCCAAAACGGAACACTTGGTCCTTCCTATTCACACAGTAATGCGTTAGTATTTTCTCCATCTAGCATTTTAGGGGAAAATGTAGTCTTCTAGTCATTGTGCATTTCCTACAAAATTCACATCTCCTCAACATATTTACATGTAAATATTCCTGCCGCTAGAAATCCAAAAACAGGTCACATTGCTGTCTGGAATGATGATGTTTGTGTGTGTAGTTTTACAGCATGCAACCTTTTTTTGGACTGCATATCAGCGCAAAGAGACGTACGATTTGTTCAAGTGCGCTGTCAAATTTCATTGCTTGGAGCAAAATACTGTGTTTTTGGGAGTCTGTGTTTTTTTTTCCACCCAAATTTTTCCTCTGTGAATCAGAGGATGGCAATGTCCATTGTGTGGCAATGGCACAATTCCTGACCATCTTCCAGCATGTGTGCTTCCAGCTGACAAAGAAACACAGACTTTATTCCCTTTCCTCTTTGGCCATGAACTATTTTTTGAGAAATTTTAAACTTGTGTGTTGTTCAGATGGAAGAAAACTTCTGTGTGTTGAATGACTTGCAGGCATCGTCATATCATCGCTGTTTGTGCTTTAATACCTGGGGGCTTTTTTTGTACCATCAACAAAAAACAGACTCCTCCCACAATAGAAAGACGTACAGGTAGTTTAGATCAGCCGGTGCTTGTAAAGTGTTTGTAGGCTGTGAATGTGGAAATGAACGCCCGTTTCTGATTTGTGTCCGATCCAGGGTGCTCCAGACCTGTTGACCCTGTTGAACAAGCAATAGGTGATAATGGCCGGACGGATGGATGGATGGAAATAGAACCAAAGTAAGGTACTCCTTTTATATTAGCTTTTATATTTAGCATTTGCACTTCTCATCTCTGCAAAGACCTTCAGATACAGACACTCGCTTGTAAAGTGCCATTTGTTTGTCTGTTGCCGCTATCTTTGTTGGCCCATAACAACAACGAAAGATGGTGCGAAGCAAATTTATGAAGCTGTTAGTAGATCGCGCGAAGTGGGGTCAAAAGAGATGGACTGTAAGACCCGCCTTGAATGCTGCAAAGCAGTGAATTTGTTAATCACTTTTATTGTGTCATTTCAAAGTTAATGTCCTCGTAGACATTTGTCAGGTTGGCTGCACCCTGTACGAAGCATCGCGTAAACCACTGATCCAGAGATGAATAAAATACCTGGGGGCTGGTTGCGGCACAGTTATCTGTACTTTCTCACAGTTCGTACATTTTGCATCTCCTTTCATCGGGGCTTTGCTATCTTGGCGGCTAAAAACTTCAGACGGAAAAGTGTAATTTGCTGAAAATCGATAGTTCTTTCAAAAATGAAGATTAAATATCAGAAAAATCAATTGTTTTGCTCACAGTGTAATTTCTATGTGCATTTCAAACGTGCGTATTTCATAAGAGACTCCAGGACCTGCCTATTGACAGTTTCGGTCTTCTGCAGTATCTACATGTATGGACTTTTCTAGAAGCATCTTGTATTGATGGATTCCTTTACAAACTCGCACCGACACTGATGCATGGTCGTTCACATGCTGCCATTGACCCTGCTGGACCTTCTCTTCCAACACGTAACTGTATCTAAACCCCTTAGTTTATTTCTCCGCTTGTGATGCAGCGATTATTTATTCCGGGGCAAAGGTCCCACCATCGCTTCTTGACGTGGAATTTCTTTTCAGCGCAGGCAAATAAAGGGAAATCTCCTTCTTGGTGTTCCTCAGCTGATGCATTTAACCTGAACATGTTACATTTCAGGTTAAGTATTTTCCTCGGTGGATACTGTAGCAGGGTCCCTGCTGGGACTTGAACCCATAACCTCCTGATTAAATGTACATGCCTTTAACCACATATGCTGGCTTCTGCCACAAATGACCTTTCTCTTTTGTGATTTATTAAGGCTTTCAACCATCAAAAGACCAGTTCATTATTTCTGCTGTTCTGGGTCCACAGTGATGCACTTAATTCGATCAGAATATGTGGACTGACAGGTTCTTTAAGGTCACGCTTAATTGGAAACATCTATTACCTAAAATCATACAAAAAGCCCATGATGGAAACAAGAGAAATGCCTTCACATTTTCTGCCAGCCAACAATTCCTAATCCACAGACCCGAGAAGAGCTTATATTTCATATGACATGAACACAAAGATGTTCGCGCTTTCATTTTGTCCGGTGTTGTCAATTTCAGTCGGTAAACAAATGAGGTTTTGTGAAAGAATATAAAAAAATCTTCCAGTTACGATTGTTTTGTTTGTTGCTCATATCCATATCCACGAAGCAATGGCCTTCCATCACCGTGAAGGAAAGCCGGTTGTGTCCAAAAGCAGCAGGCGTTGCGCTTATGGTGAGATTCACCGCGAGACTTTGGATTTCATTCTTCTTGCGGGAGAAGGAGGCGCTTCTTGCTACTCGTTCTTTACGTGAGCATCCGTGACTTATAATTCACAAAGCTGCTATTAAAGAACAAGAAAAAATATGATGCAAAGGCTGTGAAAAGGATTAGCCTTTTTTAGGCAAGGAATTTCACACCGCAGCCGTCGCTCGAGAAAACCGGAGGCGAGACTCTTGGAGACGTGGGGTACACCCGACCGGCTTTTCCACAGAGCCTTGCAGGCCTTCACCGGATAATTCCAGGCGACTTTTATCTTGCGCCACGCTGAGTCTGTTGGGCACAAAATTGTCTCGGTGTGTCGGCATCGGCCTGAGTGACTCCGTTTCTTCTAAACAATGAGCGGGTTCTTGTTGTCGGCTTCCTCAAAATTGTCTCTCCATCCCACCTTCGGTTCTGAAACTCCCTGTGAGCCAGCAGGAGGAGAAGCAGAGTCACGGGACTGGGTTTCAGATTACCCGGCTTATTTATTTTGATGATTTCTGCGATGCCATCTCTGCTGGGGGTGGGGTGGGGGGGCTATGCTTACAGTTATTGATTTAACCTGCACGTTTGTTCGAGGAAGTTAAAAACGTTAGGTTTATACCCTAAGCTACTTGTAAGTGTACTTGTACCTGTCTAAAGAATCAAGTAATTTTTATTTGAGCAATTTGCCGTAAGTACCCTGCTCAAGGGAATGGGGATTCCAACCTTAGTCCTATAAGGCTACGAGGTTTACGTTTCCCATCATTTCCATCCACTGTGGGTTTGTTAAGTGTTCTGTTATCCTTTTTTCACAGGTGAGACTTTTTCCCAACCATGCGACCTCTCTGCCACTCCATCAACCACACTGCACAGTTCAAATTCCAATTTTAAAGTTAACTGACATTCCAAACAGACGTTCAGTTTAACCGGGTATTTTGAGCAATTTGTGTTAAAAGTACCACGGCAGAGCCTTTCCTGCATCCTTAGCCGCTCCGCTAGCGGCTCTGATTTTATTGAACTTCTGCACGGCTGTATGGGACATCAGGGAATTTGCGGGCCTGTTTTGGCGCCACAATGTATAGCTCACGGTGATCCTGAAAATAGAAACTATATATCCTTAGCAGTATAAATTTCAAAGAGACCACCCTCTCTTTCCCTTTTTAATCTGTTTATGGCAGACATCAGTTGATGTATAACATTCTCCTTGAAGCTGCCCCCTCCACCCCTTCGAGGAATGACAGCTGGATATCACAGACCTGCTAACAACCGGAGCGTTTTTTAAAAGAGATTTAAAAAATGAAGGGCTTCTCGTCCCAGCTTTTGTTTTCGACGCCCACACCGAGCAGCCATGCTCGGCCCTTTTTGCTTCCATGGTGAGAAGCCCGAGATGTATGTTGCAGGAGCATCTGCGTGTATTTCCTCTGCTCATGAATCAATGGCTAAAGAACGTCAGCCACTAAGCTGAGCACGCTTGTCCAGCCTGGCCTTGGGCTTCATTAAAACCCGAAGCGGCTGCTACTCTGTGTGACGTGAAGAATGTGTCTTCACTAGAAGAGATGGAACACGTGGGCCTTCATTTCTCCGGGAGAAAAATGGCTGCAGTATAGCAGGATATTCTCATATTGTTGCTCCCAGTGTCAGCCTTGCGTGCGACTTGGGATGGAAGGCTGCAGAGCAGCAAATGAAATATTAGTAAAAATATTAAGTTAATACAAGCAGCTACAAGTCCACGGTGCTTTATATTCTGTTACACGTCAAAACAAGCTTTCCTGTATGGCAGGCAGATATAATTATACCGGGCAGCAAAGATAAGAAGAATGCATCGCTTAGCTTATTCCATTCCATTCCATGCAAAAAAGATGAGAATATCAAAATGTATGGCATCATAGCAGCTACTGCTATCCTGAGGTTCTCTGAGAAGCAGGTGCTGGAACCAAAGTGTGAATAGTTGTTGATTTGTGGGGAATGTGTGTGTTGGTACTGGGAGCATGAGTACCAGGTTTGGCCAATGAGGAAAAACCAGGACTTTAATATAAAGACTAGACGGGGAGGTTGTTTTTCTGTCACGGAGACACTACTAGGTGAGCACACTCTGTGAGTAGAAGGCTCAACTCTGGGATATTTCAAGTTGTTTGTATTTTGCAGTCGGCTGCTGGGTGCTTCGTGCTAAAGTTTGACTCGAGTTGTGTTTGTTCGTCGCCGCTGCTTTTTAGAGCTGTTAAAATCTTAGCTGTTGGGTTCTTATGAAGCTGTGTAAATCCACCCACTGCTCCCCGCAGGGTCACTCCTTGAACCTGACAGGCCCCTGTGTGTCACACATTACTAACAAAGCTTGTACACTAAAGGCTTTTCAGCTACTTGTGTAACTGGGGCTTTATAAATGGTAATATATGGGTATATGGGTATGCTATAAAAGCTGTTCATATGATTTAAATGAATGAGTTGATAACATCATGCTCTTATTTATTTATTTATTTATTTATTTATTTTTAATAAATGTTATTGTTAAGGGAAAGCAGCTTGGTGGTTAGTTGCACTTGCACTAAAAGGGGCTGTGTTTGTATCCCACTCCTGCTATAGGACCCTTGAGAAAGACACTCATTTTGAACTGATATGGCAGAATTATCCAGCTATGTGTACATGGCTAAGTAATGTTGAGCAGCTGTACACTGGAAGTAACTCTCAAAAAAGCCAAATTAATAATGGTTTTGAATGTATTATTTTAGCAGCGATTTGTTGCTGTGACTATCAGTGTAATAGTAGGAAGCAGAGACAGCAGTTTGTTTTCTCATTGTAAGTGCTTTTGGTCTCCATTATGATGCAGAGGTGAACAGACTCATTTTAGCCAAAAAATACACTGGCACCCCTAAGGAACAAATTGTGGGAAGAAAAACCGATGACCAATTAAACCAATAACCTAGCGTAGGAGTCCAAGTCGAACGCGTTATAAGGCTGTTAGGCGAACATCTTGAAGAGAACGCAGGGTCTTTTCAATCGTTTTTGAAAGTGCGCTAAACCAGATGGTTATCAGGGCTCAACCTGTGTTGCTTTGACAATGGCTGCCCCAAACCCTTCCCCCGCCGCAGCCCAAGGACACGGGCACAGAACAGATCATTTCGGAGGCACTCGATGGGATTGTCAGCTTCTCGCCGTGTTCCTACCTTCTTGTTGGAGAATCGACAGTCTCCAGTACAGCGGGCCGGTCCTGCCAATAAGCTGACATCATACCCCTACCCCTCCTCCGCTGTCTTTCGGACAGGATGGGTCTTAATGACTATGAGCTGTCTGCACATCCTTGGAAAGAGGATACCCAATTAAGCTCATTGACCGAAACACGGAAGACAACGCAAGGTGACATTTTATTTTACTTACCATTTCACTGTAATAATTGAGTTGGAAGGAATGCAAACCCGCGCACCTGCTGACCACAGCGTCTGCTCAGCCCTGATGCAGGCTGGCAGGTTAGACTTTTATCAGGCTGCAGTGAAAAATGTAAAGAGTTTGGTACTCCCATGTTTGGGTTGCATTCAGTTCTCCGGTCCTGCCACACACACACACACACACACACACACACACACACACACACACACACACACACACACACACACACACACACACACACACACAGAGAGACAGCTCATTATTTGTGCTCTGAAGGACAGCAAAGGGGGGTTTTGAAGAACAAACGTAGGGGAGTTTAGTCTACGAGAAGAGTGCTGTCCAGTTCGCTTTCAATGCTGACACACAGGCCACCATAACTGCTGGGGAAATTCCCCGTTTTTTGTATCAGATGCATTACTTTTTGGTCAAGGATCTTTGAGATGTTTGATTGTAATCGAAATGGTTCAAGGTTCAGGGTTTATTTGTCATGAATGTACTAACACAGCATAGCAGTGTTGTCACCATGAAAAGTTTTTGTTTGGCGTGTGAAGTTCAGTGTAACAGAAGTACTTTGGAGAGCCTGAAATAATGGGTTGTCGGAAGGTTGGTGGAAGAGGCATGGACTTGCGACCGGACGGTGACGAAAGGTTGTTGGTTCGACTCTTGGCAGGACCGCTCCTGAGCGTTGGGTGTCGTATCTGCGCGACACACCTTGGTGCTTAATTTGGTGGAACTGGAATTTGTGAGCGAAGAAAAACGTATAGAAAGAATTGCAGTTCTTGAATGAGAGAAGGAAAATGTTTTCAGTAGTGATTTCCTCTGGAAAACTGTGCTTTATAAAACGTTGTTATTCTACATCATATTAAATCGTGTCCGAGTGGGCAGGTAACTTCCGTCACGATTATAGTCTTCTCATTTCAACCCCTTCTTTTTCTCCAGCTGCCAGTGGATGTTGGTTGGTTTTCTTGCCTCTGAATGTAATCACAAGCGCCCAAGTATTTTGCTAAGCGTGGAAATTTGCACGCTGTCCTTGACTTAGCCGCTCCATTCAGTCAACCGGATGCCTTGAGGAGCAAAGTATCTGCACACTCTGACAAGGCTCCTCTCTTCAAGACAGAAGACGCAAAGGAACGCGCCGACAACAGAATTAGACGCGTGAGCGCAGCTTGGATGGTGGAGGCGTTCTTAGGATCCATAAACATAGGAGCATGAAAAATGTTTGTCGCTGGATTGACTACTGCCTATTTCTCAGTCGCACGCATGAACTTGAAAACAGAAGGAATCCCGGCAACTAAAACATCGCCTACGGCCGAGTCTGGCGCAATGCCTTCACGTCGGTGACTCACTCCCCAGCCGAGGGGACGCCATCCACTATTAGCGCCTCCCTTTAACCAGGAACGTGACTCAGTTTTCTCGTTCTAAATGGAAACAATTCAGATGCAGTTCTACCCCCACCCACCTCCCAAAACCTTCACAGCTGCCACTTTTCAGCGTATTTGTTAGACTAACCAACCGTACTCAGGTGCAAACAATTATAAAATGCTTAAGAAGGAGATTCAAGTGGAGAAAGAGAGGAGAAGTGAGAGCGCTGCGATCTGCTGACTGTTTCTCTCTTTTTGTACCTGAAGGCGCATCCTCTTCTCTTTTGTTTTAATTTCATCATTTTTTTTGTTTATATATTAATAACATTTAATAAAGACCTTCAAACGACCCTGAAGGTTTTCTGTACTTCAGCTCTGAGCAGCATTTGCTCGATGAAAATCAAATATGACAAAAATTGTTACTCCACAGCATACATTTTTACAATTTTGCACTAAATTTAGGTCTAAAAGATGCCAGAGTGAGCCGTTTCCCGAAAAGTCCAACTTGGTTTTGGCGTACGTGTCCTTTCTTCAGTGTTGTCGCACTTGCGAGCTAAGGAACTTGTGAACCGCAAAGCCTTGGAAATGCATGTTTTTTGCATCTTTGGGCAAATACAGTCAAATTTTTACAGATGCTTTTTGCATTTATTTGAGGGCAGATGTTAAATTCAGCAGAAGTTTTCCGTATCCCATCAGCGCGTGCCTCCGCGGACTAATTTTCGTGATTCTCTAGACGGCGTGACATGCAAAACTGAGCTGTGGATGCTGGGGGGCGCAGTGTTGCACCTACAGAACAAGTTGGTCAAACTGCGTGGCAGCAACTGACTGCTAACTAACAGAGGTGCAGCATGGTTTCCTCCTTTGCTTAGTTGATTCTTTTGTCCAAAGTGTCCTACTGTTCTCACCAGTTTGTGATTACCGAAACAATACAGGTTAAGTGCCATTTCTGAAGGGCACCACAGCAGGGCACTTCCTGGGACTTCAGCCAGAAATGTGCGGGTTAAAAGTCACTCCAGCAGTCTAAAGTAGATGTTATTTTAATCTTGAGATGGCAGATAGCAGGCCATTAGCTGGCCTGAGGGCTTCTACCACGCTTTTGTTCATATAAAGTTTGAGAAAATGATTTATTCTTTAGGAAGTGCTTCTAGTAATGATGGCCAAGGTCTTCAGCTGATATTCTTGAGTGTATATTTTCACTCCAGCTGGGCAGCGGACTCTCGCATTCAACTTGCTGCCATGACTGGACCATTCTACCTCTATTTTCCTAACTGTTAGCGGTACCGGAGCAGTAGGAAAACCCATAGTCCTCAGTCCTCCATCTCTGCAGTAACCAGGCTGGAGCTGTCGAAGCAGACAAATGGGGAGGGGGGTTCGCGTCTGATATGGTCTTCAGTGCTTGCTGTGCTTGCTCTCCATTAAATGAGAGGGTCCAAGGCTTTTTAAGGAGTCGCAGCTTTTAATTGTTTCAATGGCGCTATTACTCGGCTCATGAACCACCTTAGTGTTTCGGGTGTAAGCAAGGCACTAATTCAAATGCATTATAGCGTTTATAAAACCAGCAGGTCATTGCTCAGATATTAACCGTGACTGACCGCTTATCGGGCCACCTCATGGCAAATACGTACGAACACGACTTTTTTCAATACCCAAACCCCTCGAAGCACACAAACACACACTTTCTTTCTTCATAGCCACTCAGTTAATGCCAGAATCTCCAGAGCTAAACAGTTCAACCCTGTGTGTGCCTGAGAATCAAACACCCTCTAGTTTTTGTCCAGATCAGTTCCGTCCACCATATGTATGTTTAAAATGTCTGTTTCTCTGCTCCGCAGGGGCAAACTACTGCTAGTGCCTCCTTTCCTCTTGCTGCTGTGCACAATATCCTTAGTCCTCAGGAATGAAAATGAAGTGAAGCATGAATACAGGGGCTTCATTTCCAAGATGCCACATGTACACGTGAGGTTGGACCGGGGTCTGAAAATTACCCTTTATGCGAGGAGGTCTGGCTTATAGATCTGCAGTGGGTCTACATCCCAGCAGGCAAAAATCTTGGTCGAATCTATGCTGATCATTTAAAAAAGACATTTGTCATTAATACGTCTCGTAGCACGAGCGTAGCGGAATCCATCCGTCTGGCTCTCGAAGCTCGAGTTTTCTGGCAGAGAGCGCCTAACAGGGGTCTTTTATCACTCGTATCCCAAGGTTTTATTGACATTATTAAGTGGGGTCTCCCACACCTGTAAATGTCAAACACTCAGTGAGATGCTGGCCCAGCTGCAGAGTGCATGTAGACATATGACCGTACATGGAAAACACGTGTGTCCTTAACACGGCTTTGACCCCTCCTCCCCCCCAGACAAGATGCTGCAACAAAACACGTCGTGTTTAATTCTTTTCGACTTCATTCACAAATGTGACTTCCTGCTGCACCTCTGCATTGTATTAATGGATTTAAGTTTTGGCTTCTTTGTTTTGTGTAGACAGGAAAGGTGATGGCGCAAAGCGTCACGAAAACGCGCTCCTTTTCTCAGTCAGGTCCTCCAGTCCTTCGATTTTGATGTGAAGTATGCTCTCGAATACTTTGTTGGGCAGCGTAAGTCTTAATGTGGCCCTCTGCTGAACGATGGCGTTGTGTGCCGCGTCATTTCTGCGTGAAACTTGAGGGACAGTTCATGAGGTCAGCCACCCGGTCTGCAGTGCGCAGTGCCTGGTCCGAGTCTAAAGCGGTTCCTCAGCCTGGATGTTTCCTTCGAGGAAAAATCGAGTTTAATGAAGCAATACATTGCATACACAGAGCTTTAAATCTGCATCTGCATGTGCGGCATAATAAAAAGATTAGTTATATCTTTTTAATACTTGCAGACAAACACAGGAAAGTCTATTATGGATGTGTAAAATTTGAATTTGTTTCAAAATGTTTTTGGATCGGAACGGGTGGAAATGAGAGCGCGATCGATAAACGTGGCGACAGCACGGCGTGAAGCGTTCCTTTGTGTGATTTGTGATTTACATCTATGTGCGGTCTGTGTGGGCCGATGCCCGGTGTAGTTTGGGGTGAAGTTATACCACGGTATCACTTGTTAATTCCATCTCAGCAGGCTGTTAGCCAATCTACCAGCAAGCCCACAGAGAACAGCGCTCCCGTGCAAGACCCCTTAATGGAGCTGTGCACTGAAAGCAGCTTTTTGTCAGCGATATAAACAGTTTGTTGAAATGAAACTCACCCTGCAGCTTCGCCGCTCGATGGCTAGGTTCCTTTACACAGCTGAAAGTGCATTAAGCAAAATATTTTATGCCGCGTAAACTCTTGAAGGTGTAAACGAAGACGTCGAGCCTACAAAATTGAAGAACTAATACCCAGCAGTACGCAATAAGGAGAAGTGACCCTGTTTACTAAGCTCATTACCCCGACTTTCATCGGCATTTGAGTCATATCCCACTAGCGCAAGCGTGAGTAAGTGCAAATCACAGTAAAATACTTCTTCTCGGATGCTGTCGTCAAGGCCGCTGTCTCTGCCACAATCGCCGTAGCGATAAAGACTCCCCAAGGCTATTTTTCTCAGCCTTTGGAGCCATTCAGATGAACAGAAGGTACAAGGAAATGTCAGGGGCCTTAAATCAAACTTCCTTTCCTCAACTAGACTTCGAGGGCCTGCAGAAACGTGAACGGCGTCTCGGTTATCTGGTCGCGAAGAATCAAGTAGAAGGACCAGGATCGGTGACCCATTTGCTCAGTTCTGCCCGTCGTCTTATAGACGTCAAGCAGCCACAGGCACGTCCACAGAGCCAGGCGAGCTGGGCAGTACCCTGGTCAGGTTTCAAGCAAGCTCGGTATTTGTGCCCAAAAGACAGATGTTTTTGTGTGACGGGTCTCTCTCCCTCTTTTGTTCTCTTTCTCTCTCTGGGGCCGTCACCGAAAACCATACAGCCTATTCACTCAAGAACGAGAGCTTTTCATTGTACACCTATTTTCAAATATGGTTCTATCCCAAACATTAGTGCATTCACTGAATATTATTCATATTCAAACTTTTTAACATCAGCAGTTTGAAATAAGTCGATTTAATTGTTTCTTGACAAAGGAGCCATTGAATTTTTTTTTTACCCTGATGCAGACAAGCGTATTAACTTTATGTAATATGTGCCCAGTGTTTTGAATTTTTCAAGTGCTTGAGTGTTTTCAGTGTAATTGAAAGCAGTTGCCATATTAGAGTCAGAAATTGGAGCCACTAAGGGGCCTAGAGCGATGGAGGGCCAAACGCTTGAAAGCTGTGCCTGTCCAGAGCATTCCTGTATGCGTGTAATGCTGAAGACTGCCTTTCCAGACAGCCTGAGGTTCTGTGGCGATTCAGCGATGAGGCACAATGAAGCTTAAATGTATTATAGGGTACTGGATGCACATTGCATTTCTAATGGAAGGAGAAGTTTCTGTAACGTGTGTGTGTGTGTGTGTGTGTGTGTGTGTGTGTGTGTGTGTGTGTGTGTGTGTGTGATATTACACACCAGCAAATTTATCTTGAGGTTTTTGGGGGCAAAAGCACTGACATATAATTGAAGGAGAGAATGACTGATGTGTTGATGGCGCCAGTCATCAGGCATTCTGTTGCTGGGTCTTTCATATTCCAGTGTATATTGCTATTGATTTCTGTAACTGAGGGTCGGCACGTGGAAGATTTACTGAGGTCCCAGATTAACCTGAACATCTGCCCCGCTCTGTAGGCCTGAAGGAGCAGACCCCGCTTCTCATTGCAAGTCCGTGGTAGTTACCTCAGATCCTCAGTAATGTTCTGCCCGACAGCGCCATTAAGGACAGACAGATAAATCAAAGATCCTGAAATCAGACCGTTTTTCAGCGTTACCTGTCCTCTTACCTTGCCTCAGATCCGTCTGGTCTGCAGAGCATTACAGTTTGGGGGCAGTAAATATTGCCATGGAAACCAGCACTTTTAAAAGAGGGAAAAGATTTGAAGACTTGCATTCCATATGATATTTTTAGCTGTTTATTTTACAAAGTTTGAATTTGTTTTGTGGCTCGCTGAACATCGTGCTCGACCGTGCGCTTCGGACTGCAGGCGAAGCATAGTAACCACGTACCACGTTTACTGTGTTATCAGCAGCAAATAAGGCTATGCGGTTTTCCATACTCGGTGCTTGTTTTTCATTTTTATGTGAAGCATATATGGCTCAGAAGACAAGTTTGCCATTCTTATTCTTGTTGTTGCTGTTTGTTTGTTTTAAATCCAATCTCCATGTCACATCAGCACCGGCAGCTCCGTATGCATCAACCGGAGGGCAGTCATTAGTTCAGTAAGGGCCATGCTTTCGATTAGTTGTTTGATCTGCTCTAGAGGGGATTTGAGCTTTGAAATCTTTCCTCCTAATTTGCTGACTGATGGAGAGGGGGATTAATGCAGCCCCCTTTGTTCCGCCGTTCCTTTTTCGTTTATGGCGTCGGTGCGGTGATATCGCTTTTCCTAGGATCCATCCCGCTGACAAAAGAGCAATGGATGATGTAAAACGCAATGCGAAGGCCGCGTCAAGAAAACATGGCAGCGTTTTGCTAAAAGATTTATTGTTCTCAGCCGTGGTATTTGTGCTGAAGTTAAGACAGAGACATCACGAATATCACATCTTAACTGTACTAATGAAGCCCCCCCCCCCCAAACTGAATTCCTCCATGACATACTGGTAGGAAGAGATGTGTATTCCTCTATCCTTTTCAGCATTATTCTATCGAGAACCATTAGTATTTTTTGGGGCTACCCAAAACTTGGCAAGTTGTTATGCCGGCCCTCCGCGATGGATGATTTCACATTAATGCGCAGTTAAGAGGGAGAAGCAGCTCGCCAGGTGTTTGCTGAAAGGCTCCCAGCAATAAAAAATATTGGTCAGAGCGCAAACCGAAATGCACATCCTCGAAAAATATCTCCTGTGGTGTTTCATAGATACTCAGCAGTCCTATTGCAGCACTGTTACCATCCAGCACCACCGTTTAACAGGGCGGATAACTGAACATGCGCACCTGAAAAATGCAGACGGCCCAAAATGTTGCTTTTTTACCTAAAATTGGGCTTTGCCGACGAAACTGGATAGAAACACAGCTGTATCATCTGATATGGAGAACCCAGAGGTGGCCGGGGATGGAGCGAGTAATGTCACACCAACGGTTTTTGGACTGGAAGAACAAACATGGTTAAAGCCATCAAGTCCTACCATTGTTCCTACCTCCAAATGATAAACAGGTCGTGCTTTATGAATCAGAAGCTCTCAAGGGGTCTGAGGGTTCCACGGTTCTTCTTCAAAAGCATGTAAACCCTTTCATCCAAAAAACAAAGAAAGATTAAAGTAGTGGGAAAAAAGGCCCGTGGAGCCCACACATAGCATTCCTGTACAAACAGTACAAAAGACAGTGTATAATATTTCAAAATGATTATGTAAATTTTGGTGCAACTTTGCGCTTTGCATGCTTGGCTTATCACCATACGCATCTGTGGCAAATGGAAATACCCGGAAGTTTTGCTTGACAAAAAAATCTGAGTTTTTGGGACAGTATTTATGACACAACTGGTTTCTGTTATTTGCTTATGATTTATGATTTTTTCCCCCCACTTGTTTTTTGGCTTGCCCAAGGTTATAAGACCAATTAAAAAGCACTTTCCCGGTTTCAAATTGGAGCCTAAATCATGATGTCATATCACAGCAAAGCAAAAGTGAAATGGATAAGCAGCCTCTTGTATCCTGCTAGGTACTGTATTATGGATTTTCAAATGCAATTATTCATTTGTTAATAATAAAAAAAGGAGACTGAAAAAAAAATCTTTTCCATTATGTATGTAAAGTGAACAGCATTTGCTATATATAATGGTATAACTGCACTGTGTAAACTGGATTATGGAAGTCTTGTTTACCTTAGGGCTGCATTAGGTTACAGTGGTCCCATCACACCAGAGTGTAATTCGGAAATAAAATGCAGAAAAGTAAAACAGGGGTCAAAATGAACCCTGTAAGTAACTCAAAGTGTAAACTACAAAGGGAAGAGCAGATATGCAAGACAAACAGATGTCTTTGCCTTTCAGATTTACCGCTGGACAAAGTACAACACACCTCTTTTTCTGTTGGCTGTTCAGCTTGAATTATTTGAGCTATTTGCAAGCGCATTGAGTACTTGGCAGCATACAAACCGTTTCTCAGTATGAGATGATAGCGGTGGGCGGGGGGAGTTAATGCAGCTTTATCGCCTTTTGGGGAATTTTTAGTGGTTCTGACAGCACTCTGAAGGAACATCGTGCTCTTCTCCAATGAGATGTGGTTGTGATCAGGTCTGACATGCATTTCGGCTCAGATGCCATTTATTTTACGTAGCCCTGTGCTGTGGACCTCTCCTCCACAGGGACGCTGGAGGCTACCATCATCCCTGCTTGGGAAGTCCATCCTTCCAACCATCCATTTCTGAAATTGCTTGTTCTGGTAGGGGTTGCTTGGGAAGACATCAAGTGCAATTCTGGAGAGACAGAAATAAAAAATGTGCAGAAAAGCACAGGAGAATCATAATAAACTGGTAGAAGAAAAAAACATCAGCAACATATCAGTCAAAACCTGGAACGCGTAGCTGAAGGAGTTGCAGCCCATGCCTTGATTCATGACTTTCTATGCTGGGTTTAATGATCAGAAGCTTAGCTGCCACATCCCATTATTTATTTTTTAATATCTCACTGTCCTTTCAAACAGATCGCATATAAATTTGATCGGCATTAGCTAAGCTGCCGTGACCCTGGGAAAAGTCTTGTGCAATTTCGGAAAGGACTGTGTATAAAAATATAAAAGCTTCAGTACTAACAATATCCTGTGTCAGAAACAAAGTACAGCAATCCCTTGGTGTCCAATCTCTGTGTCTAAATTTTTGCTGTAAAATTAATACCGTATATATATATATATATATATATATATATATATATAGCGATAACCAAAGTTTTGCCGTGACAAATTTTTTCCAAAATGTATCCATAATAAAAAATTGAAACATGAATAAAATCAAAAAGTACCGTACAGTGTGCCATAATAAAAATATATTGTAATAAACTGTATTATGCACACTTACAAATTTGTCCAATTTGAAATAGACACAGCCACGCTGGTGTTGTATCCGCTGTTTCAGCACTTTCTTGCCAATCAGGCACTCGCTTCATCTGTGCAGGTTTACACAGCGTCACCGCGTACACTGTACTGTGATTTAAGCCAGATAATTTGGCTTAATGCCTGCTGTTCCTCGAAGGAAGAGAAGGAGCGGAAGGATTTTTCCAAACTGGATAAGAGAGCTTTTAAAGAAGTTTTAGAGCTGCAAACACAATGATCTTTCTAACTGTTGAATATGACAGTGACGTGAGCGGGAGTCTTGCTTTCTACAGCAAAAAAAGCTAAAAGAAGATTGTGCAGAAGATGTATTTTATACTGAATGGATCTTGTGAACAAATATACTTGGCAGAGGCTCTAAAATAATATTCTTGGTTGCAGAAAAACACTAATCCTCCCTTTAAGAGTCTACTTTTAATTGGCTGTATTTTGCAGCTGTGGCTTCATTGCACAACATTACTGCAGTGATTTAAGAGGTGGCTTTCCTTATTCTTGCTCTCCTTCATGAACAGCATAATTCACATATGTCTGAATTTTACTTTGATGAAAAAAAAAAGCTAAACAGGTTACGCTGTCTGTACAAACACAGGCGTTCTTTGTACGTACGGTTACCTGAAACAAGCGCTGCTCCTGACAAAGCTCAAATTAAAATGGCAAAACCTTGTGTGTAAGAGTAGAGGCTGTTGGCAGTGCATTATGACTTCAGATTATCTACATCAGGAATTACAGGATTTTTCTTTAGTGAACTAACAAACGGACTTCAGTCTGCATGCAATTTCAACTTCATAATAACCATGAAAACCCTCAAAAAATGAAAACTGAGTTTTCATTTTAAAAAAGAAAGTGGCACAGAACAGCAGATTTTGAGAAGGGACTCTGCTATTTGCAGGTTCGGATGCTGCACCCCCAAATCCTCTTCCACACCACGGCTAAACCCTTCCGGATCCTTCTGACACCTTCAGCAAATGTCTGGATCTGTTGTTATGCTAAATGTGCTCGTGTCATGCAATGCACCCTTGGAAATGTGCAGGCACCCTGCTGCAGGGAAGCCGATTTCAAGAAATTCGCTAAAGCAAATTGTCTCTGTTGGGTTTTTGTAGAAGCTTTATTTACTCAAATGTAATGCGCCTAATATTTTGATGTAATGGACCTATCTGTCACCGGAGGTGTGTTTTTAAGCTTTGACAATTATAGCTACAGGATACGGTGAGCATTTGCTGCGTTATATGAGCCTGCAGAGACCCAGAGGTGCGATGATTTGTATTGTCTACAGTAAAGGGTTTTATATTTCTGGCTGTAGCACTGAAAGGACAGATGGAAAGCATTTCAATCAAACAGGCAAAGCCAAGTTTTCAGTTTAGTGCTTCAATTCCTTTTTCTCTCCATGCATTTTGCACGCACAAATATACCAGGAGACTGGATATATGGTACAAATTCTTTGCTATATTTTAGACAGCTGTTTATTGCATCAAATACATATCCCCGGGGCTTTATATTCCTGATCCGTGGATTGTTTCAGTCTGAGAATATAAAAGTTTAATTTCAACCTGCCTCATGTATATCATTTGCCACCAGTGAAGAAACACTGCTGTGGTTTAAGCATTGTTTTTTATAACTTAGCATTGCCCAAAATGCATATTAGACCCAGCAACAGTATGTTGTTCCACGATTAAGAACTTACTAGAACTTGTTTTTGTGTGTTGCAAAGTATTTGTTGAAAATGGTTCAGAATAGCAGAGAACTCGATGCTACACTCATCCTGGTCAACCAGTGTCCACGGTGCTGATGCCAAGATGAGAAGCAAAGGCCTCCTGACTTCTCAACCGGTTACACACTCAGGAGTTGATGCAAGGTGAAATAAAAAGCTGATTTTCCTCAATAAACAAATATGTCTTTGCGAGCAGACGTCTGCGAGGAGCTCGAGGTGGACGGACGCAAGCTGCCGTTAGATCTCCACCGTTGCTCTTCAGTGGGTGTGTTTGACGGATTTCGCATTTCGCACTTAATGACGGTCGGTGTCACCGCTGTGCCGCGCACTTTTCTGAGCCGCGCACATTCGTATTAAATGCGTAGAGCTGGTAACCTACATTTAGAGATTAAAGAAAGTGCTCTGTAAAGGCATTTCACTTCAAGAAGGTTTTACTGAAAGCGCTGACATCTGTTCCTCAGTTTAAGGATATTAATAGCTGCTATTTAGCTCTACTGGGCCACAATAGCTTTCAGTCAAGTAAGTTATTTAAAACTACCAATTATAAGGTAATTACCTTCTTTAGCAATAAATATGAAGTATACAAATGGAACAGCTTTCAATGCTGTATTAATGTAACAACTATCATTATGCTGTTCATAAGCCAGGTAAAAATATTTAGGGCAATTTGAAGCAGTCACGTTTTGGAAGATTTTTGAGGGTTACACTGGCAGTCCCATGAACAGTGCCATGTGGGCCTGTTGTCACCAAGTCCTGTGTGACACTGTGGTTCAGCTGAACTTGTGCTACGGGACTTGTTCCATAACCCTCTCCTTCTGATGGTGGATGAAATGGGAAGCTATTCTGGAGGTGGCAAGCTGTGAGCTCAGGTGAACCACAGTACAGCTTGCTGGAGCTGGGGTCAAACGCAGAGCAGCAGGACAATCCTGTAGTGGAGGTTCGCTCTTCCTGCATGAAGGACCATTTTTTCACCTATAAGGAGTGATGTTTCTCCTGAAATGATGATGGCCTTCACACTGTGGTGCAGAGAAGGTACGCACTCCAGCTCCCAGCCTTAGGAATTCTCTCCATTTTTAGTCACCAAGTGAGAATCCACCTGGACACGTTCATGGTAAAATCACGATAGCACCTGGGGTAAAACAGACGTTGTTCCCAGGTCAGGCCAGACAGACACCAGAGTAAACTCTGACTGTGCCTGGAAAAACTGCGTGGGTCAGTTGTGGAGGACAACTACCGTAGATGTACGGAATGTGCATCAGTTCCACGGCCAGAGCTATGCTGGAACGCCTTCAAATCCACAAGGACTGCCCTCTCAAATACACATTCTTATTTATTTATTTATTTATTTATTTATTATTTTAAACTCAGTTTATCATCTGAAATTAGAATTTTATATGGGGATCAGCTCAGCTCAGCTCAGTCATTGAGAATCCCCTGTTGTTCATTTAGGAGAATAACCCAGAATGGTGAGAATACATGCTGTAGCCATTATATCTATGTAAAGTTATCCAAAGTAGCTTTGGATTCTACTTGTTTGTACAGCTGGATATTGTTCTGGAATATGGATCTCAAGGGTTTTACAGAAGACCCCATCCCAGGCCTCAAACTGGCAAACTTCAGCCTATTTCAGTGTTTACTTACAGAGTGCAAAAAAAAACAGATTTCAACTTTTTATAGTGCATTATTATGAGCTTCCTTTTCACACCACATTCCACTTTTGTCGTTGATATGGGCAAGCAGAAGCGGGACGTCCAGCGAAGCTCAGCAACTGGCAAACGTTTTAAAATACTGCGACAAGAGAGGTTTGTCAGCATTATGAATGAGGAGTGCTGTGGTTTTCCAAAGAATGGGTTTACCTAATTTTCCTTTAAGTTCGGTAGGTTTACTGGCATCCCAGCAGGTATCCAGGGAGCCAGAGATTCAGAAACCCTACAAAATGTGTTCTTATGTAAAGCAGTTGATGTCACACTGAAAATTATTATGAATAACAAAAAAAACAAACTAATAGTCACTATTGTTTCACCCTGGAGATAATTTAGCTGAATAAGATCCGGTCATACTTTATTCAACATAAAATATGATTTATTCCTGAAAGTACCAGATGAGCGGAAGGATGAGTCCTCGCTTCTGGATGCAGACCGCACCAGGCAGTCATTATTGTGCTGTGCAAGCTGCGCTGACAGTTTTGCTGGTTTTTATTGTCTCTTTTTTTTCCACTGTCTATTATGACGGATGCACATTTTATGCGATGGAGCTGGTTTTTTAATGCAATTCACATTCGCCAGCTTTCAGTCAACAAACCGCATCATTAGAACGCCAGGGAACACAATTATTGATTTATGGAGTTAGAAACATAGGCGGCATTTCCACAACCTGTGTGGAAGTCAGCATCAAGTAGGAAAAGTTACAAATGGACAAATTAAATTTCTTTTTCCAGAAGAGTCTGACCCGCTGTATTCCTAAGCTGCATTTGCTTCTCTCTTGAATCTACACAAAGTCAGAAAGTGTATCCTTTTCTCCCTGTGACAGTTTGTTCAGTAAGTGACCTTTGTGCGTCGCACAGCCCACCCTTCCCTTCCCTTCCCTCATTCAGGTTTTACGAGGAAATACATTGGTTAATTCGAGGAATGCGGCTCCTAAAAATGCAAAACGGACAGAAAACACGCATGATCGGCCTACTCGGCCAAAGTCAAGGAAAGGACACTTTTCCAATTTAACGGTTCCTAATGCCTAATAGTCCCACATCAGCTGTTTTGCTATGACGGTTTTCTGTCTGCAGCTACGACAAGATGAATTACTGACCTCTTTTGACTCACTCAGACCACTGCTGTGTTCTTCTGTGATAGACAGACAGTCAGACAGGTAGACACATAGATAGATAGATAGATAGATAGATAGATAGATAGATAGAGCTGCATTCTGTGCATCCAACAACAGAGTGGACAAAACACTACAATAGCTTTGGAATAAATGTAACATTTGCAGAAAAAGGAGATTTTCAATGATATGACAAAAGTAAATAATTACCAGCTTAAAGTTCATGTAAAAGGCTGAAAAATTTCCGCTGAAGTATGACATAATGTTAATTTACAGCCAGTTGAGAGCCAGTCAATTTAGGCTCTTCCAAGCAAGGAGATGACTCCCGGCTGTGGAGGCGGTGATGGCAGGCTGATGACTCCCCACGGTGTGGGAGGCAATGGCAAGGTGATGACTCCCCCCTTTATGGAGAATTTTGATCTCTCCTTTCCCAATCCGCAGTCAGTTCCTTCAAAAGAGCGCATGCTTTCTAGAAGCGCTACGCTTCCTTGTGCGTAATGTTTGATTCCAAACTCTTGCTGTGGCTTGAAATACTTCAGTCCTCACGCATCAACACAGCAGCTCCCCAGACGTGTAATGAACAAGGTAGACTCGCCGCAATTCATGGCACAGCTTATTGCTATTCCTGCTTTCGCAGTCCCCCGTGAGAGAGTGGTTGCCATGGCACCTAGCTATACAGTAAACAAGAGTTTGGTTTTTCTTGGTAGACAAAGCGAGGGTGCACTTGGAGTAACTCTGACTTTGGAGGTGTGGGTGAAAACTTTGGCAAACATGGTCAGCGGGTTCCGAGGGGGGCGGACACCTGTGGTAGAGGGGGCCCCTGTGGCAGGAGTCAACGGTTGTTATATGTCTGTGAGCTCCGAAGTCTGCACGTTCAAGCTCCAGGACTGAATTTCTCTAGTGAAATACACACCTGCATAAGGGGGTGTGAAACACTGTAGATGCTTTGCAGGCCAGCCAGCCGCCTTCTCTACACACCGCTCACTGCTTGAGCTCCGAAGTATAACAGCTCCGTAGGGATGCTCATGCTCCCATAGTGACTTAGCCGTCTGAAACCCTCCAACCCTGGGCAGCACGATTCTCCACTGTCTAAAAGCGTGTCTGCATCTCAGGGCAAAAAAAGCCCTGGTAAATCATTCATCCATCAAAGTACACATGACCCACAAATGCAGTTTAAGTGCCAGGTGTAATGTCTACAAGCCACTCCATCTCAGGCTTTGTTGGACTCTTATTTAGTTCAATAATTCATATCTGGGAATAGAAAAAAAAGAAAATGTATTTAGCTCATGTATTTCTCTAAAGCAACTTATAGTTTTGAGCTGCTTACACTGATTTACCCATGCATTAACATTTATTGGACCAGTTTATATGTAAGTGCCTTGCACAAGTGTAGCTACAGATCTTTGGAGGCTGAAGGACACCGGGACTCCTGGACATTTTTTTTTTTATTCCAGAACTACAAGCACACAGAGCTGCACCAAGGCCAAACCAGAGGCTGCTAGGAACAGTACCATCCATGCAGGGCTGAGATGATCCATGATGGGACACACGCAGGAGATCCTTAACTTTAAAATAAGAGGAAGTTTGTTTGTTGACTGAAGGTTTAAGAAAGTTACTGGATCCAAACTTCTGGGAGTTACTGTAGTGCGGAGTTGGGTTTCACAATAGCTGTAAACTTAATAGAAAAACAAAACCTATAATCTGATGGTGGGTCTCAATTGTCAGTGGTACTGCTGGATCATTTCTCAGCTGCAGGTGAATTCATCTTGTTCCCTTTGTTTGGCAGATGGAAATGAAGAATGGCCGGCATCGATTTTACAGCGTGTTGCTCATCTTTCCTCCGTATCCCTCATCACCACTGTGTGATGCTTGCCCTGCAGTTTATTTGCGCTTTCCATCCAGCAAAGCAGCAAAGCAACTCTGGGTGGAACTCGGCTTACGGTTAGCAAGAAACGACCTTGGAAACGCGGCCCTCGGCTGAGATTTAGCTGTGCCTGTGCACGTCAGAACTTTCAGGTCGTGCCCCGCCGGCCCGATGCGGCTCAGCGCACCAACCTCAATGTAGCTGAATACAAAAAGTGGCCTCACGTTCAGAGGGAAGCGTCAAGGCCAACGGTCATACAAGCTGCACGGCAGCTGGAGAAACAACCTCTGCGTTTTAAACGCAGGTGAACCTGCGGCATTGCAGAAGTCAGGCTCAAATCCCAGCAGCACAGGCGTTTAGCCAGCACTTCTTTGGTGTCTGATAAGGAAATAATTAATGGGCATCTCCATCTGTGAGCACAATTTTGTGTAAAACAGCATCTCCAGCAAAGACTAATGGGTTGTACGGCTATAATAACAAGATTACATAACGTGATGGTGACACCAGGGTGGGAAACAGACCTATGTATTTACTTGCCTTAGTTTGCTTGTTAATTCATGCATCACGGTTGCTCTGCCAATGCCGTAATGAATTCAAGCATTTTGGATGATTAATTCCACCTCGATTATGATGAACGGGTTTTATGTTCCTGTATGCAAATTTATGCCAACCGTCACGTGGCCATCTTGAAATAAATGACAAAGTACAGCCTTTGCGGTGGGTGCTATTCGGGAGCGACCGAGCGGCAAAGCTGTCCTGAAAGGGCGACGGCGAGGCAAGGCCGGAGAACCAGGCGCAGGTGATCGTGGTGAGTTTAACGTGGAAACGAGGTGCGGCTTCTCTTCTTTTCCTCAGCCCACGCCTTTGTTGAGAAGCACAGAAAGCTGCGGACGGTGCGGGTGGCCGAAAGGGTTCGTAATTTGTTTTTCTCAAGAGATGGTTAAGGGGTGGCGTTGGAGTCGAGATGTGATGAGTCAGTACCTTGGTGATCTGCAGAGGGAAGAAGACCGCTGGCCAAATTGGAGTCTACTTGTTTTCTGCATGGGTCTGCTGGTAGGTTTATTGCTAGGTACCGAGGCCCTGCTGGAGTCTGGAGACCCAATCCCAGCAGGAAGGAGTCATACCAGTTGCATCGGATGCCTCAGTGTGACTGAGTTGGTACCGGGCAGAGGGGGTTTGTGCGTCCTACAGCCCAGTTGGATGAATGGGTTGACCTTCACCGAGAGCTGTCAGTTAGCAGGGAGTTGTTGTCTGTGAACAAAAGTGGCAGCTGTCTAGGAAAGGTACAAATGAAGGAGACAGTTTTTATAATGAGGTAGGCCTGAGCAGAATTTGGTCCAAGATCAGCGAGCCTTCTAAATCCCACCATCTTCCTGCATGTTTGTCTTATTAACTCCAACATCCTCCACAGCTCTGACCTACAGAGAAGCACCCCTGAGATGCTGAGGAAATGGTGGGAATGTGCCGGAACTTGTTTGTTCTCATTATGCTTCGAATTGTGACATTCACGAAGGCACAGTAGAGTCCTGGTCTACCCATAATGCACAGCGCCATTCATCTTGGTACAGCCAACAATAGACATGTGCTGGAGGTCCCAGTTTTATGAAGACCAAAATGAATTGCCCTTCCAACACAGACTTTGCAAAGAAGGTGCTTAATCAAAATACATTTGGTGAAAAATGCCTGGTTGCTGTTAGCAGGTAAAGGGAAAAATTTGTAAGTCGTAATTTACCTTTGACAAAAGTGTTTGCTAAGCAAGAGTAATTTAAGGAGTTGCAGTATTTAAGTGGGAGATGTATTGTGGGGAATTTTTTTTTTTTTTTTTTTTTGTACTCCGTTTCAGCTGAAAGGTGATTTATCTGCTGTTTGGAAGGAGGTAAAAATGAAAGGTAGTTTGGCAGGGATGGTGGGAGGGAGTTGTGACCTTCGACAGGCCGGCAGCGTAATGTATTTTGGGTGCGCATGAGCCCAGCCCCTGTAGTCTGCGTAACTATGTTGTTAAAGCTGCATGTCTCTGACCTTTTGCTCTGTGAAGGCTGACTTTTTAACCTATGCTCATCAGGTTTACACCAACTGCGATCTGCCGCACGTTGGCTGACAAGCTACCCGCTGCCATGGTGTCCCATTTCCCCTAATTTTACAAAGGTTTTTGCACTACAGCGGCATCAGTCAGGGCTGGACCCCAGCTGACATCCTGCATCAGGTTGAATCTGTGTCAACCCTTTTGCTTGGAACCCCACGAGGATTGCAGTCATACTGGTGCGTCCCTTGCCAGGGATCATTCGACTGGAAAACTTTAATGGTCTAAGAAGGACTAATTGCTAAGAAAAGAGTCTGCTCATCCCGGTTGGTTGCCCCTAGTAACACGGCACCATGAGACATTCCCAGAGGTTTAGTTCCTTTTTTTTTTTTCAAAATCCACAAAGTGGTGACAAAGCTCTTTGCTATTATAGTTTTTTTTTTTTGTCACCCAATCCTTTCTTGGTGTTTTTTGTGAAAACAGAAGCTCCTGACATTCTTGCATTTAGGCAACAGGCATCAATTATCAGTTTCTCAATAGCTTTAAATTGAAGTGCTTGACTTCCTTTTAGGAATTAAATTTTCCTAATTGTCACTGGAAGTCTTTCACCCATTGCTTGTTAACATAGAATAAGAGTAGTTTAGCATAGCAACTGAAAAAAAAATGCTCTATGAAAAGTCAAAGTGCAAGACTTGTAGGCTTGGTCTTGCCGTCTATGTGCTGACTGCCGAACACAAATTTTTCTGGTGGGACTGCTCTTCAAAAAACATCAGTAATGCCACAAACTCTAAAGCTGCCACTCCCAAGTGCACCCCCAGTTTCAATAATTATTTGCTCACCTGTTGTCTTGTCACAGGTATCAGAAATGTATTTTTATTTTTTCAGCTGAAGGTTACACTATATTTTGATCAGATGACACGTCCCTTTCTCACAATTACTGTAGTTCGTTCATCACAAATTCTGAAACGTGACAACTAGCTCTCCGGTTTGTAGTTATGACATTGGTTTGCACAGATTCAGACAGACTTTGCTGTAGTTCAGACTTTTTAATTTGAAAATGAGCAAGCAACCATGGGGTTGGCTGCTAGGGACTTTTTTTAAAAAATCTGTTTCCAAAAACCTTTACTGTAAAGGTCTCTGCTTAGACATGTAACTGATGTGCAGGCAGTCCTAAATTTCATTTTGTTGACCATGCTTGATGCATCCCAATGCGGATGCTGCTTGCTACTCCTCCAGTATCGTCACTTCATATTTCTTATCTGGTTCGATGGGTACCAACCATCTGTTGGAGCATCACTGGTGTGACGGAGACACTGCGTCTGGGTGGCTGTGACGCTCCAGTAGCCATTTAAGTTTCAAATCGTCAGCATCTCTGGCACAGTCAACAAACTGATCCTGCTATCGATTCCATTTCAGCTTGGACACCAATAGTCTATACAGCCTCAGGAATAAAGACAAATAGCTTTTTCTTTGGCCTTCAGCAGGAAATTGATTGAAATTTTAACTATGAAAGGTTAAGTGTAGGAATGTAAGGTCAGAACTAGGATGCGCACAATGGCAGGAAGGCCCATGCAGCCCCCGAAAAAGCATTTGAGTATCGATTACTGTATTTACTCTGGCAAATGAATGTCCTTACAGCTGTATTTTTAGGGTGCGCTGTTTATTAAAAATGAAGTCTCATTTACACCTGGCATTAAGCAGTCACCCAATTGCCATTCTTGTGTTTCTGGTATTAAAATGTCCATTGAACTCTTTTTTTTTTTTTTTTTTTGCTCCCCAGGTTTAGCAATAGAATCTAATAACGGTATAGTTAATAAACTTACCTAACTTTCAAGTGATCAGTTGCGTGAAAAATTTCTGTTGTATGGTTATTTTGGTCATATTGATCACAAACCTATGATTGCTTTTGACCATATTTACATTTGTGGATTAAATAAAACCTTAAATGTGTTCATGGCACACCCTGATGCAAGTGCAAATTTTTTAGACTATTGCAGGAAAGAAGTTAACTGTGCAGAGAAACAATTTGAACTACTGAACACCCACAAAGCTCTTCCAGATAATAAACATGTTTATTTTAACACGTATAAGGTTTGGAAATGGCTTCTAATCCTATGAAACATAATGATCAATAAGGAGCAATTTCACTAGTATCTCCACAGGGGCAGCAGCCTTTTTGTGACTCCGGGCAGGCTAGAGGGGATCTGGTGCTGGGTAATTGAAGTGGACTGACCCCCTGCCCCAAACCCCCACCTCACCAAGGATGCATGCAGCACCACAAAATTAAAATGTTGGATCCATTAACTGGCTCTCCTTTCCCTTCTGAGCCAAACCAGGAGGTGCACCTCTGCCAGGCTTATGTTTGATTGATGTCTCAGCTAGACAGTGACCGCCACCGTGTGGCTCCGGTCCAGGGAGAGAAACTGAGCTGCAGCCCTTTTGGCAAAACTTGATCACATATTGGCGTTGGGGGTCCCCCCCCCCACATAGTGGTCCCGCATCAACAGTATAACTGAACTCATCAGCAGTCTGACTTGAGGGTTAAACCTTTCAGCTCCTGCTGTAAATCTGATTTCTGCCACCGTGAACCTCCAGACTCGGGCTGCTTCTCGGCAGTCAGAATTGGTACGATGACAAGGAAGGGAACGGAGTGAAATGCGTTAGAACCGAGGAGCTCTGCGGTTGCCAAAGGTAGAAAAAATTTCTGGATGTGTCCAGACTTAAAAGTGACACTGTGTGTTTTTGTTTCCCTTTGGCTGATCCTCTGACAGTTTTACATCTGCGTTATTTAAATGTTTATTTGCAGGCACAAACGGTGTAGCTGCGCACTGAAGGTACGTCTGGTTGCAACCACAGCTCTCCGTGAGATTTTCTTTATGTCAGCAGAACAGATTTATAAGTGCTTGTGGACTTCTTAAACCAGCTGTTTCTCTTGGTAGTCTTATTCGTGCTTTGAAGCTGTAATTCTCTGAGAAATGTTTTGTGCTACTGACATCCCAAACCTTTTCTCAGTCTTCCTGTCTAAGATGAGCTCTGCCAAATTTCCTTCCATTAATATCCTGCAAAGCCCCATGAAAACAACGATTCGCTTGTTTTTGTCAATGGACGCAAGGGACTGCCAAACTCAGTTTATCGATAAACGGAAATACGTATTCACGCTTCTGCACTCTGGCCCGCGGCGAGATGATCAGTAAAAAGCACGTAGCTCCTGAATGGGTGAGGGGCGAGAGCATGTGTTTAAAATTTTAAATTTCTGTCTGAGAATACAATATCGGAGGTCATCACCTTAAAAGCAACGAAAAAAAATCGACAAATGTAGGCGAGTGACCTTGAGAGTAGGTTCAGCACCTTTGTTCAATGCAGCTTAAGGATGAGCGTCTGAGATTTTCCCTTCGACACTTCAGCAGCACCGTAGCAGTGGGCGTTTAAAGGGGTCATAGATGTATGGAACACTGAGTTTGGTGCATCACATGGTGGAAAGCTTGAAGCATCTGACAAATACCTGGTTTATTTTCTACTGGCTTTGCAGATATGTGCAGTACTTGGTACCGGGACATCTTAGCATAGGCCCAGAAAAAGACAGTTAACTGAAGTGGTGAAAATGGCTGACCATACAAAGCAGTTCCTGAGCTATAATGTCTGAATTGTATGTAATTTTAACAGCATTGGTACGCGTTTTTATAATGCATTGAGGGAGATGTGGAGCATGACCTTGAGTTGTCTAGCAGTATCTCTGCTCCTGAGGAGCAAAATTTCAAGCTCATTTACAGAGTCTACTTCACGGTGGCGTATCTGCGCAGGATCTTCACCTGTGCCTTAAACGTGAGACTGCAATGTCTTTGTTCTGGGTGTCGGGATACAAGTGTTAAGATGTTCAGAAGGAAAGTTTGATTTATCTCCCTTCATATTCTTGTTAAACCCCAAGCCAAATTCTGTTTGGGAAAAAATGGGATTAAACTTGATTCTTTGAGCATGTTTGCTAAAGAAATGAATTCTATCGCCATGGCCCACCTGAATAGCAATTGGATGGATTGGAAGCAGTGACTTGGATTAATGAACACTTGTGGTAACAAATGCCATTCTGAAAGCATCTTGTTTATCCTTGTTGTTAAACATGTTTTAGCGAAAGGGTTACCTTTTGGAGCGCTAAAGTGTGTGTGTGTGTGTGTGTGTGTGTGTGTGTGTGTGTGTGTGTGAGAGAGAAAGAGAGACTGACCTGAGAGGAGTGTAATGACGCAAGCACTGGTTTCAGGGTATATGTGTTAGAACGGGGTAAAGACCTTGTGGTCACTGCATCCTGCATCGATGTACCGTGCATTCCCTGATGTACGAGGTGGTTTATTATTCCATTACTCCAGGGAAACGGTAGAACCAGGGTACATCAATCCAACCTACTTCTTTAATAATGAATTTTCTGTACTTGAACTACTTGCTTATTATCTTTGTACCCAATCTGTTTCGCCTTGACAGCAACTTAATTTTTGTGCTGAACTTAAAAACAAAATAAGAGAATTACTTATGCCAGCGTCAATGTATAACAACAAAATTCATTTAAACATTCTTGTCCCCTTTAACTGATGGAAGGAAATGAGTTAAACCCCCACAGCTGGTTTACATAAGGTGTGAGCGTATATTGTCTTCATGACCTGGCTGTTCAGATTTAAAATTACATTTTATCCGCAACTTTTTCTAAAACGTGTTAGGAGGTGCTAAGCCTGGAAGGGATTTGATCGCCATTAACAGGCTGACATGGACACCAAAGGACACCGCTGTTGGCCTTCCACACAGTGTCACTTCATCTGCTCAATTTATTGAGGATCGGTGTGATACCTTGAACTCCCTTTTCCTCAAAGATTCTTTCCTGCCATCTACACTGGACCACTTGTCCATCTGCCGATGCTTGGCCGTTAGTCTGCTTGTTATCTTAAATTGTGGCTACAAGAAGTCGCACGATTTTTCCATTCATACTTCATTAAGTTTTATATTGGCAGAAATTAGTCATCGAGCATCACGCATCGATCTACTGAGCTACAGCTCAAGAAGGAGCTGTGTGGAGGAGTGGGGCTTTGCTGTTGGACTGTTTGGCCAAAGGAGAGATTAACTGAGGAACTTTCTGGTTTGTCCTGGCTGCCCACCAAAATGGTTGGCAGAGTGGAAAGAGCACAGGTGGCAGATACAAAAATCTGTGCACAACATGTCAGCGGCCCTCTGCTTGTTGACACATTAATTCATTTCATATCAGCCATGTGAGGGCCTCAGAATTGGAAATGGAATTGGAATGGAGATCTCTGGGTCAAAGTGATCAGGATGGAATGCAAGAAAAGTCAGTGTGGTCTACATGGAGGAGAGGACTGAAATGAATTCGGTGTCCTCTTCTGTGCTGGTAGGGTTGGTGAGTTAGACATGTTCTTCTATTCTGAACCAAGTGGATGAGATGGTGACTTTGTCTGCAGCCAGAGATCTGTACAAATGCAAAGCTGTCATGGTTTGAGAAAATTCTGTGTCAAAGCAGGCCAGAACATCCCCAAATGGCGTTTTAACAGTTAAGTCCGTAAATGCGACAAGGGCCAGTATGGAGTTGTCGGGTGATGGAGTTTGAAACGTGTTCGGAGTATTGGTGACCTCATTGTCCGAGCCAGAGGCGGAGCATTGCGGTGCTCGTAATTTCATTGAGACCTGAGGTCTTGTGCTTCTGAGGGGATCTCAGCCGTGTGCCTGAGATGCAATCCACACTCCAGGTGGCGCAGCACAAAGACGGTGTGGCTCGCTGAGGCAAACCCATTCCTCTTCACACACCCATTAAGTGTTTTAAATGCTCAGCTGGATCAAGGGTTTTACGTTTTTATCATTGGGCTACCGTACACACTCCGTAGTGTACGCAGATATGCATTAGAGGAGCGCTGTAAGCAAAATGTGCTTCTCAGACATCTGCTGCTCCTGTAAATCCATCTGAGGCGGTACTTTGGGGTGCTTTTAGTTTTTCAGATACTTTTGGGTTTTTATGTTTGTCCCCTAATGTTTATTCAGATGCACCTACTGAATGGCTCACTAAGTTCTGTTGTCCGGGTCATGCTTTTGCACAATCCGTAGTTTTCATCCTAGTAGTTGGGCATCTCCCTAATCTTCTTACTCTAGAAAAAATGTTTTATTCAATAGTATAATAAGGCCAGCAGCCCTGGATTGCGTAAAACTTTGTGAACTTCCTTGGAGAAGTACCTGGTGAAGTGGTGGTCATCTGAGGCAGATGACTACAGTAGGGATGACAAAAGGAAAAGAAGAAGGTAGATGTGGGATTTCGGAGGTGGGCAGGTACAACAGTGGAAGTAGGAATGAGATGGCATAGCAGAAGTGTACAAAGTCCCAGGTTGCAAAGAAGAGGGATGCCAGTGACTCAATGGGCTCTCAGGACCACCTTCTAGGAATCCATCAGCCAAGGCTTGCTGTCACATCCACCGCCACCCCCCCACACACTTGGCATTTTATTTTTCAAGGATGACGGCAAAAGTGTCCCTGGTCACCCACTGTTTCAAATACAATATTTCTAAGAAATGGAGAACCGCCTATCAGGCCTGGTACAAATCCACCTGGATGTGCAGACATTCAACATTTCTGTGTGCAGCTGCATAAAGACGCTTGAAGATATGAGAAGTTGATTTGGTAACAAGGCCTGGGCTCACAGATACTTTGGTCCAAAGCAGTTAAAAAGGAGAAGTTTTTATGACAAACCTGATACTGAAGCATTGCTGAGTAAATGAATTGGTTAAGGATCCCACAGCACAAACGTATTCAAACCGGGGACGTTCGGGTTGCCGGGTGACATCCCAGACTGCTACGTTACCTGGTGTCCATGTGCAGCCCAAACACTAGCAGTGCCGATCCCATCCTGGACTGTTTTTCTTCCAAATTTATCAAACGTCAACAAAGTGGGATGGGGCATGGTTTTCTTCCTCATCCAAATGGCCTGTTGGAATAATTTTGTCAGATAGCTGTGGCCCGAGTCATGAACTGGTCCATACCAACTAAGGCAGACTTAAGGCAGCTGGAGATGGTCGGGAAGGTACAGCAATGAAGGGAAGGTCTTGGTTGTCGGTTAGGAGACCCTATGTGGAGTAAGGCAGGCCCGATAGAGAGAAGGAGGTTGGTGATAGAGCAGGTGCGTCGGCAGGAAGAAATAAAGAGGTGTGTCAGGGCAGTCTCACAGGGGAAGCAGGGACAGTGGGTAAATTGGGAAGGGGTCAAGAGGAGGAGCCTGAGCTGGAGGGAACTCTGGAGTATGGATGCATATCAAATAAGGTTCCTGCTAGGAGCAGTTTATGATGTGCTGCCATCACCTCAGAACCTGAAGCAGTGGGGGGTGGGGGGGGGGGGTGAGGACTCAGCTTGTAATCTGTGCTCGGAGGTTGGGACGTTGAAACATATTCTAGTTGGTTGTAAGGTTAGTTTAGCGCTGGGCAGGTACACATGGAGGCATAACCAGGTGCTAAGGTGCCTGGCTGCGGCCATTGAAGACTGGAGGAGGCAGGTATGGTCGGGACATACAGTTTATTAGGGAAGGGGGGAGGGTAGGAGATGCAGAGGTAGGAAGGAGTTAGGTGTAGCAAGGGGGATTAGAGACTGGGAGATGCAGGTTGACCTGGGAGGAAGATTAGTGGTGCCCCAGGAAATAGTTAGTACAAGCATGAGACCAGATATGGTGCTGTGGTCAGCAAGCCAGCGAGTAGTTTATTTTATAGAACTCACGGTTCCGTGGGAAGGATCGGTAGATGACGCTCATGAGAGGAAGAAGCTCAGATATAGCGAATTAGTGGCGGAAGTAAAGGGGCGGGGCTGGAACGCGAAAGTGAGCCCAATTGAGGTAGGATGCCGTAGATTTATAACCCGATCCACTTTTGCATTATTCCGCGAGCTCAGTATCCGGGGGCGAAAGTTGCAACGGGCAGTGAAGGAGTTGTCACAGGCTGCAGAGCAAGGAAGTCTCTGGGTTTGGAGTAAGAGGACCAGCGCGGATGGTTGCGGGGCGGCAAAGCGGTGAGCAGGTGGGTGCCGGCGAAGCGTTAGCGCGTAGTTGTGATCGCGGTTAGCTGTTAGCAGGCAACGGTGTTGGTGTGATTAGTTGTTGCGAAGCGCGATAAAGATAAAGTAGGTGGCGAGGGGCTTCTTCCTTTGAGACGGTGGGTAGAAAGAGCGGTGAGTCTGAGGACGCTAAGGCAAAGGGTAGGTAATGTGAGGAGCGGCGGGGTGACGCAGTGGTGCGCGCGGTAGTGGAGGGGAGCAGCTCTGGGACGCCCGAGCCGCGGTTGATCCTTCTGGAGGTGTCGTGGGCCTAACTCGACGAAACACCGACGAAAGAAGGTGCCCACTTGATAACCCCGATGAGATACCGCCCCATTGCTGCGCCACGCCATGTTTGGAGTTATAGTTAGTTGGCGCTAGTTTTGATAAGTTAGCCATTGTGTAGCGGATTTGTAGGCGTGCTGTGGGATTGCCATGGGGGTTAGGACGGGGTTAGATTGGTAATGGGATCCCGCTTATAATCCAAACTCTTTTTTTTTGGCACTGTGTGTTCAATACGAACTTGACTTGCATTGTTAAAGGGGGAAAAATAAAAATGTCCTCACCCATCATGGAAGGAAGGGGGGAAAGTGTAGGGTTTGGTGTATGAAAAAGCAATTAAGCCCAAGTTTTATATCAAATCACAGAATAGCAAATGATATTAAATGACAATTACTGAAGCTAATGATGTACTGAGGTGAATTTTAGATCCATTTAAAAAAGTGCTGATGCTGCACTGCAGTCTCAGTGCACGGAAGCTCCAAGTTCAGAATCTTGGTCCAGAAGATGGTGTGGCTGTTGGTTGAACACTTTGCCTGATTCAAACAATTTTAAAAAAGTATTGTTGTCAATTCAAGATGAATTTTAATTTTAGGAAAGCAATGATGGAATAAACTGGATTAGCTTGTATACAATTGTGAAGTTTGTGCATTATCTGAAGTTTTAAGTTTCGAACTGTTGCTTAATCCTTTAAGTGCCCCCTTGAGTCCAGGAAGACGAACCAAGTGCTTGTAAAATTGCCTGAGTGAGACTTAAACCAGGATGTATTTGATGGATATTTCATAAGCAAATGAGAACGACAAAAACTGCAGTCAGAGGCATGGATGCCGTGACCATGGGAACAGGGGGCGGGGGGTTCTGACTGGATATAATTTTACAGCTTTTTGAAGCTTTTTTCTTTTTTCTTTTTTTTTTTTGAAAGAAAGCCTAAAATAGCTGTCTAGGTCCAAAGCAATCCAGCTTAATATTAAGACACTACACCAGGGTCAGCTGTTTTTATACTGTGGGTGTTTGTCTGTAAAATCCTAGGGTTACAGCCGGACTGAGTGGGAATGTGGATTCACAGCATGTATAGAATTTCTTTTTTTTTCCCCCTTTTTCACTTCTTTGGCTCAACCCCTGGTGACTGCTAGATGTACAGAGTCTAGATCTGTATTTTTTTTTTTTTTTTTTTTGAGGACCAACTGCTGTTGGGGTCTGTACTAAGCCCAATTTGACAAGCTGAGCCTTGTGATTTGGCAAAGACAGAAGGAAACAAAGTCTTTAAACTCATTTGCAAGTGAGACAAGGTTGCCCTTATCACCATGCTAATATTTCAATAAATAAAGATGATGGTGTGACGTGGTAATAGATGCTTAGTTAAGCGCGCGGCTATGGTGCGCCATGTTGCAGTGGGATGCTGCAAGTGACTGAGACTTAATTCCAAGGATGGATCGCTTTGCCGCACCTTGGTTTTAATCCATCATGTGTTGCGTCAGACAAATTGCTGCTGAACCAACACTTTTATGCAAAGAATCATGTGGGACGCCAGACGGCTGTCTGTCTCATGATTCAGCCCACAGGCCGCGAACCCAGGCAGACTCTGTTACGAGGCTCCCACCACAGGACCCACGCAGCTCTTGCCTGCGATGGCCACTTATCGTGTAGCTTAGCTGGAGCTTTTGTCTACAGAAGCTTAATAATTTTTGTTGCTGAATAGTTTATGGGCGAAGATGAACAAGTCGCGCGAGGTGGAGCGGCAAGGTGCATCCTGGGACTTGAGCGAGCAAAGTTCAGGTTGCAAGCACGTGGTTGGAACGAGCAAACGGATGGACGGCAACTTCATTATCCTTGAAGGAAACTGCAGAAACAGGCTGGTGCATAGACAGCAGAGGACACCTGAGGTTGTGGAATTTCGCGACCATTCGTCACTCCCAGGTGTTTGCCTCCTGAGAAGCTTTTGTGCGCCAGTTAGTTAGGACTCAGCTGGGGGAAGGACCACAGCATCAGGCGCCATTCTCACACCATCCTTAACTTGGCTTGCAATGCCTCGCAGTGGTGAGCGGCGCAGAATTAATAATCCTCCCTCCTAAGTTAGCGGAGACCCCGTTTCAATTTCAAAGATGACTCCGGGGGGTTTTTTTTCAACTTTTTTCATTTCAATATTAGTCCGTTGGTTTCTTCGCTGCATCGCGATGCTCTTGCTGTTTTAGTATTTTCTTGTAGAGAAACGTCCCAGTGAATACATCATGACCCAGTTCATAACCGTGAACATTTGTGTGTACCTTTGGCAGAAAAACCGTCGGAGAAATGAGACTGTCCCACTTAACTACTGTGCAAGGCACACTAATATTCTGTCTAATATTTTCCCCTAATTGAAGTCTTTGAAACTCGAAGTGTCAACTGCGTCCTTATTTTGAGGGGTTTTGTCCTCCTGTGCTCAAGTATGTCATTGTGCGGGCAATAGTTTGCATCATATTGCCGGCCCCATACAGACACATCACAGGTTTAAAGATGAATAGCAAAATTTGTGCAGTTTGGTCAAAAACAGAAGGCCTTCCATGAGAAGGTAAGGTGTTGTCTTTTTTTTTTTCCCCCCCTCCTTTCCTTTCCCCTCCTGGTGCTTACAAAAAAAACCTTTGGAAGTTTTTACTAAAGGCAAACAGCAGAAGAGGATCTTGTACATGTGATGTAGCAGTGAAAGGAGGATAAAACTGAATCAACGCTCCCCACAGCTTCAGCAGTCTGTTGAGTAAATCGTTGTACGCACCTCAGAGTTCTACACCCTCTGCGGCTGCAAGGCACTCAATAGTCCCGGCTGGGTAAGAAGCGTTGCATTTTTCTAGGTTCTAACAGCCAAACTGTGTAGCTCGCATTTTCGGGAGCCGTGCTGTTAAAGCCGGAGTAGCTACGGGCTACGAGGTGCACGGCAGGGATCTCCGGTTTAGTAGCGTCATATTACAATGCTACCAAATTAAGCCCATTTGCAGGTTTTTCGTGCTCATAATACTTTTAATACTTTGTGCAACAATGGCACCCAGGTTGCTGAAGTATGGATAATTCATCCTCTTAAGACTGAGGAATGTACTGGAAAGTTTGCCTTTAGCGGTTGCGATTTGGTCATTTCAGAAGCCAACTGATGGTGAGTTGATCCATGATGCACAGCAGGTGCCAACTGCAAACCATATTGGTCCAACTGGTTAATAATTAAACCTGAATGAAACAGAATTGACAGATGTCAGTATTAATACAGTGACTTTAAAACAATAGTGTTTTTTTTTCTACACCCTGGAACTGGACAGACGGACGCAGCTCGGTTGCAGCTCCATCAGCACGCAATGACATCTCATCTCGTGGAAATGACATGAAGCTTGGTGAGAAGCGGATTCACCCGAGGATGGCATTCGCGAGCTCTGGTCTTCTGAGGCTCGTTCACATCAATTTACGCTCTCCGGCTCGGCCATCTGGTGACCCCGTCTCGGTTTCGGATTAAAAATGAAAAATTTTGGTCTCGTGCCTTTAAAGCCGTGCTCGCAGCACCGGCCCACCTCCCCTAGACGTTCCTTCTGCGGCCATTTTCATTGATCATTGCTGTTATGCATTCCGTAGAGGCCCGTAGGTGCACCTGAAAGCTTGGAGTGGAAGCGACAGCCGGAACCTACTGCAAAAGGAGCACATGTGGCCACCCAGCCGTTACAGATGTGATTTAAATGAATGGATGCTGCGGTACTCATACATATGTATAAAAGTGCTAAATATGTTAGCATTGTTTTTTACACATTTAAGTTTTTTAAAATGAATTTTAGGGGGGAAACGACCTGATGTTTATTTCTCTTCTTTGACTTTGCCCCTGTAATAGACAGTGACTTGGACAGATGCTTCGGTAAAGGCTTAACATTGTAACGTGGGGGTTAAAATGGGTCTTTCCTGCGATTCCACCTCACAGATGCAGCACGGTACCCTGCTGCTCAGACCATGCCAGTCCAATATATCACCAGTCCATCTCCATCAGCAGTGGCTGTAGTTCTCGTACGCTTCCTGCAGGACCCTGGGTGTTTATCTCTTGTGCTCATTCACCGGCCGCCAAGGTGCTCACTTTGCCGAGCGCAGGAGGCCATGACCGTGATGCGCTGGCACCAGGAAAAATAAGAAAGCACAATGTACCGGGACATGGAGTGTGTTTATTAAAAACTTCTGGCTTAGAGTAGCTCTTCATATCCGGTGAGATTATAATGCTCCAAAGGTTTGAAGCGTTGCAAGTGCGTCAATTGTCAATACTGGAGGGGCACGGCATTGTTGTTTACCCAATAAAAATACGTATTTTTCAGGTGCAGAGTGTTTTGATGTGCTGCTAACTGTCGTATTAGGACAATGCTTTTGTGTGTAGATGCAGCCTGCGCTTTGTAACACTGCACATTCTCATTCTTACAGCTCTACATTTTTTGAAATATCCATATGATGTCATTCAGGTTTTTAAAAAAAAAAAAAAAAAAAAAAAAAAAAAAAAAAAGGGTTGACCTTTCATGTGGCTTATAAATATGTGGTCCCTAATCTTTGGATACAAGGGTGGTCTTAAGGATTATTTTGGAAAGTGCCATTACACATCGAAAGCTTTTTTTTTGGGTTTAGTGACAATGCACTTCAAAATTAAATTTTGGGAGGAAATACACAGTAAGAAGTCCAGCAGTTGATTTAGTTGCTTTCTGGCTGCCGAAAACTCTGGTATAAATTTTGAGGCTGAATATTATAGGTGCCTGTTCAACAAAGGCTATGTAAAGTGTGTGCTAGCCTGCTTGCTAATGGGAGGGGGGGGCATTCAACTCTAAGATGTTTCCTCAGTAGCTTCTGAGGAAGCTGCACATATGAAAGAGCAACCGTGGAGCTCCAAAGCTCGTCTGATCACGCAGGATAGGAGATGCTGGTTGTTTTTTGCACTTTGCAGGACTGCATTGTGCCAGCGCTCTACTGAATTACACTGTTGTTGTGTGTGATCCTCTGGAGACCCGGGGAATGGTGGAACTGGAGAAAGTGATGCCAACCCTCACATCTGTATCTATTACTCTTCATCTGTGAAAAGCACTCTTTCCCCCTCTGCGTTGCTTTGGAACAAAGTGCTTGCTAACTAAATCAATATAATGCAGTAGACGTTTCAGGTGTTGCTGTGCCGTGAAGCGGCCTCCTATACCGGCCTCAAAAACATTGCCACTTAGTCTTACAGGACTCTGTGGTAGCAGATAAACCAATATTTCTCACATGAAAGATCAGCATGAGCAAATGTACTGAAAAATTCACTGCTGCCATAGATGAGAAGAAAGCACCTGCTGGTGTTTCTCAACACCCAGATCTTTTTTGCGGAGGTAGAGGCGTAAGTTGGTTCTTGAAAAGGTCAGAAGTTTCTCACCAATTATTCCGATGAGTACGAGTGGCAGTGAAAAGCCGACCTTCGCGGTGAGGTCCACACTTCGGGTGCAACCGCTGCGTCGCTTCTGTGAGATGTTTGCCAGCAGAGTTCCAGCTTCTCGGACCTGCTGCTAAACTGCCATGGGGCTAATTGAGAACCTTATCTTGACATCAGAAGGTTGTCAGGCCAGGCTGCAGGAGCTATAGTTTGCCCGAGCGGGCTGGTTGGCACGAATCCCTTCATCGTATGAATAGGCCTCGTGGAAAATTGCTCGGTACGAAGGTGCCGGTTAAACCGCAAACATGGGCATAATAGTCGTGCATTAGCAGGGAGCTGTTCATTAAACCGCGTAGTCATTTGCTGTTCAGATACCCTGCGCTCACCATGTTCTTGGCGTTGTTTCACACGGTTGTTTTGGGCGAACGTGAAAAAACATCGTGTTTGTAACAGGAACCCGGCTCCTGGTTTCTCACTTCTCTCTGCATTTACGTTCCTCTGAATGCCGCGCACGAACGCCTGCGTGTAAAACGGTTGTTTTTGAGTTCACGGCTTCGGCGTTTTTGCTCATTCATAAGTCAGCACCTTGCTGTTTTGTTGCCTTGGATTTGTCTTACGTTTGTTCCTGAAATGCTTACTAGGAATTCAAAGAATCCCTTATTTGAATGAAAAACAAGGCCTGTAATGCAAGCAGAATTTGTGGTATTAACTGCAATATTAGTAAACAGGTTATGCCTTTTAAAGCAAACAAAATGGTTTTTTTTTTTTTTTAACTTGATATATTTTTAACGTTAAATATTGAGGTAAATTATACAAAGTTTTAGACTTTTTCACAACCCATAGCTTCAGGTTTCCAGGGTTACACAGGTTCGGTTGCCAAATTAATAATTATTTGGGTTTAGTTGCACTCGGTTTTTACTTCTATATTTCTGAGTCTATAATAGTTTATCATCTGCTACTTGAAAAGATTCTGTTAACCATTTTGGCTTTCCTCCTAGCCTTCCCCACTGCACTGTTTACAATTTAAAAAGTCTCTAACTTGACCTGCTTCGGTCTTATTCCTACAGCTTTTTAACCCTAAATTCGCACCGTCACAGACGCAAAATAAAAATGAAGTGCCTCGATATTCTGCTTCTATGACTTATTCATAAAAACGGAATAAATCCATCCCGAAATAAAAAGCCGTTTCACTTCAGGTAATAAAACGGCGCGTGAAACACAAGTGAAAATGGCATAAATAATCCTTTCATTCCATCCACCTTTAGTCCCCAGCGCCCACTGAATCCATTTTCTCTCCGCCTCTCGCGCTACGGAAATAAGAAGTCTCTCTTTATCGAAAACAAGCCGTCGCACACAAAAACCTGCTCATTCCCTCACTGGAGCTGACTTTAATAAATTCATACAAAGCGCTGTTTATTCAGTAAACTTTGCCGTCTTTATTTGTGTCTGTGTCCCTTTTCCCTATCGTAATTGTGTTTTTAATGCATTTTTATTTCCAAGCGACATATTGCTTTGGTTATTGGGCAGCTGTATGCGTTCCTGTCCTTTACTAAAAACCCAACGGTTTCTGTATGCAAGAAGTGTCCATCTCAAAAGTAAATGTTTGAGCACTCCTGCAGTGGCCGAGGCCCTTTGGGAAACTGTGGAATAATGACACCGACTGGGCTCTGCATTTCCCGGAAAAGCAGCATGAGGGGAAACCTATACTTTCTCTAACTCTCCTGCATGTCAATAAGCAAACCTGTGCTTCCAGAGGTGAAGTTTTACATAGCATTAATGTAAAATAGCCCTTTATCCTCTGAATGAATTCAAAGACCTTATTTTTAAAAAAAAAAAGCTTATTGTCTAGAATCCGATGAACGTTGGCAGCTATCACTTTCCTGCGTGCCATGCTTGAGCTGGAAAATTCTGCCCGAACGGCTGTACTTCCACTGTCTGTGGTGAAAATAAAGATGGTTGATCAATGAAAAAAGTTCCCAATACATTGTGGAGCGGTTAATTGATTTGGCTTGACAAATTCGGCCTACGGTGTATTTCGGCGCTCGGGCACACGGTGGCAACGCATCGGGTGGACATTTTCTGAATCAGTTGCACTCGTGCACCATCTGTCCAACCTCCGTCCTTGAGCTTTGTCTCGAGCTGCACGTGCCGCTCTTTCAAGCAGAAGTTTTGTCCGCCCTTGCAGGTAGAGAAATTCTGTATCCACAGGTAGCGACAGTTGTAAATTTTGTGGAAAATAAGAGCGTAAAGTAGCCGATCAGAAATATTGTTTTAATAACTACTTGTTTGCCCCCGAATGAGTTTCCATACTCGGTTTGTATAAAACAGCATTCCGGTGCCTCGCCATTCCTGAGCTATGGGTTTGAACCCGGCTCGGTCTGAGTACGATTTACGTTTTCTCCCCATGTTTGTGTGGCTTTTCTCCCACAGTCCACAGCTAGGTGTTTCCAGTGAAAGGGTGACACAGAATTACCCACACCATGTGTAAGTGAATGTTTCCGCTTGGCACGGCAACACGCTGGCATGTTGTCCCTGCTGACCCCGGACAGATTGAACCACGTATGTCCAAAACCATCACATCCTACGCGTGTATATAGAAGTAAACTGTTCCGGATAGTTTTCGGCTCAGGTTAAACAGCTTTTTCGCACACTTTTAGGTGCGTCAGTGATGTGAGACCGGGTGCATAGCCCAGTTGTCTCCCCACCATTGTTAGAGACTGACATTCTTTACAATCTGCCTGAAGTGAAGGGAATGAATTCGTTTTTTTTTTTTTTTATTTATTTACTGGAAAATCAGTGAGCTGCTTTGACTGTTAGCTGCCCAAAAATAGCCTTTCTGTTCCATATGCAGGGCTGCTGCAATGCCGGGATCCCTTTCCTTGCACTTACGATCACGTTTAGCATGGACTTGTGCTCCGATTGCAGCCCGTTTTCAGCAAATGCTAGCATCTGGGCTTCACAGCTTCTCGCTCAGCAGAGGTATCTCTGGAGGCCTTGCGGGAGACCATCAACCTAACTGACTTTTCGTATCCAGAGTGTGGGAGAAAGCATCCACCAGCGTAATACTGTGTCCCCCTGCAGCAGCATCGACGGGCTTTAATGCCATCCGTGTGACAGCTACAGGTCCGGGGGTGGCGCGAGGAGGAGATTGGGAAGTAATTTGAACAGAGATTGATTCAAACCAACCTTAGCTTTGTGCGATCTAACTCCCACAGTGTTGCTGTTTTTAGCACCAAGTAATGTGCAACATCCTAGCAATATCAGCACATCCCCTCCACCCACAGCACCTTCACTCGTGCAGAAGGAATGTTTCAGCCAGAGTCATCACATGTGGGTTCATTAAGAAAACATTACACCTGAGACTGCCGGTGTTCAGACAGGTGTGCTTGGTTGAGGAACACCAAGTCGCTGCAAGATGTAGCTACCACCTTCTCTGATGTGTTGCTTCTCCTCTGGCACGCTGGAGACCCTGCCATCCTCTGACATGAAAGGAACCACCGCCTGCCAGTCAACTTTAGAAAGCAGAGTTTGAGAAGCCGGAAAGGAAAGGGCCATGTGGTTACTCGCCGAGATCCCAGCGATGGAGTTGTCATTGCAACCCCAAGGAAGGTGGTGTTGACTTGGGCCAACTCAGTACGTATGAAGCTTTATAAATATATGTGTGCGCGCACACAGTAATGCCTTTATTAGTGCTGCAGATGCATTCTTGCAAAGCGGAGCGCTTGATAAGATCAGTTATAAGAATATGAGGTTATTAATAGTCTATTGCATAAATTAAGGTTGAAAACCGTGCGTGCGCAACATAATACAGAATAGTTTGTTATACCTTTAATGGCAATTAAGCATACATTTCATTTTATAGATAAGTTTGGAAAAATTTTAAGACGGCTAAAGTCTTGTGAAACAGCGTTGTAGGAGGCAGCACTAACTGAAGTATAACTGTGCATAAGACAAACCCACCATTGAATTATTTCATCTTTACTGTAATTTCTCAGACTTAAATGGCTATTAATTGCAGTTCATAAATTCATTTTATCATCTAAGCACCGCCTGTTGGGAAGTCAGTGTAGAAGAGTTTATGCTGTGCTGCCAGCACTTTATTTGGTGCTGCTGGGCAGACACTCCTCCTCGAGAGTTCAAGGAGACTCAGATGTTCCGCCCGAGGACGTAAATCAGTCCACCCTGAGGGGACAGGACCAGAGGCATGACTGTGACTTTCAGCACTGCCAGGGCTCGAACAGTCAGGCCACCTCAAGATCTACATCGCCGAGATCTCAGCCGATTCTGCAAGGCGGGATGGAGCTGTGACCGTGACAACTGGGAAAGCAGCAGAGTTTAACTTGCGCTTGGACAAGTAGGCAACAAAGTCAGACCAGCGGGGAGGAGACGTATGAATAACTTGGCAGCTCAAAGAGAAGACAAATGGTGCGATGATGAATGAGCCGAAGGTGGCTGGCATATGGAATTGCGTAGCCTGGATCGGTAATGGGGAGTACATCATCCTCGCGTCATATGATCTACCCGCTCATGCTGTGCGCGGTTCTACTTAATTTTTATATTACATTGCCACATCTGTAGCTCTGTCTGTTAGAATCTACTGCAGATATGAGCACATGTACCTCCCGCATTATCTAAGGTTGTCAGTGGAGATCCATCTTCCTCCTATGCAGGCCCTTGTCTTGGCTTTAATTTCCAGCTTCCTCAGCACGTGGGGTGTGCCAATATTTATCCCAGGATTCTCAGTGCATGACTGATTTGGACCGGAATATTCTTGCCACTTCTTGCATTATGTGTGCCATGTAAAGTCAAATGAGTGCAAGCCCGCCAAAGGATTTTTGAAGCTTTCTGTCTCTAAGCAACAACTGTGTGGCTCTAACTAGGGTTAGCTTTTTTTTTTTATTTCTTAATTTTCATCAAATTTCCTTGGCTGGGGTATCCAGTGGCACAGCAGGGTAGGCTGGCACTTCATAGCTCCTGGGCTCCTTGCCTGATGTGGGGTTCAATGACTTGATGGCACTTTCCAATTCCAATGTCCTCTTGGGGATAGCAGGTACCTTATCTTCTAGCAAATACGTTTAACAATTAAGTGGTTATTGTTTTGCTTTTGTATCCTGAAGGTTACTGGGTCAAGTTCCTGACAGGGCCCAGTGGCTCCAGGTATTAAACTCCACACAGCTGTGATGATTGATTGTTTCCCTGTCTCAGAAAGGGTTCAGCTCCTTGCAAAACTAGGCCAAGCACCTTCTGAAAATTCACAGCCTGAACAGACGGAGGTTTGCATCCCTTCACACTTGCATCGCTTGAAATAACATATTGTGTCGCCGGTTCAGCCGGCAGCTATAATAATTCTATGATTATTTTTCTTAATGTTCATCCAGTGCAAACACCACTTATACATTTCCTGCCATTTTTAATGTTTTGAAATCATGTGATTTATCTGGTTCACCCTTTGCGCAGCTCGGGCTTTTCCGCTAAGATAAGTGATGCGGCAATTTGGTCACGAGTCTTGCTGTTTCCACGCTGGTCGTCAAGGCGACCGCTGTGATGAAGGCGTTTACTCAATGTTGCCTTTGCGATGTCTCTGGTTTGCATGACCAAGAGTCCTGCTTATCTTGGCAGCTGTGGACCCGCGCTGACAGACCCTAACCCTGCCTGTGGGTATGTGAGGAACACGCTTAGCGGTCAAGAAGGTGTCACTGACCTCTGCTGCTCCTTTCTGCCTGTGCAGTCATGGAGAATCAGCCATATAACTGTTCTGCTGGTGGTGATTTCTTATTCACACTCTTCCCAATGGCTGCTTTAATGCCTTACCCCTACAAATGTCCACTTCCATCTTCATCTGAGGAGCTGGACCATAAACACACAGGCTAATTGTATGTTGTGCAAAGCTTCATACATTTAAATGTAAAATTTGCATTTGTTCCAGTGTTCTCCCACAGTCCAAAGACAAGTGTTTTGGTGGGATTGGTGGCTACAAGTTACCCTTTTTGTGCATTTTTGAGTACTGGTATGGCATCCCATCCAGGTGTACCCTGATTCTTACCCTACTTTTCTGGGAAAGACAGCTGATCACCATGACCCTCTATTACAAAGTGGATGAATGGACAATAAGCATCAAGAGACTGATCTGTAATCTTTTATGTAATGAATCCTTCATTATTCCTAAATTGTAAGGAAAATGTTTTGTACAGTTGGTAGTTTCTTGAAGGTTCTTAAGTTCTTTGAATTGTTTTGGCAAAATATCCACAGATAGAGGGAAAAGTCATTCCATATACAAATACCACAGCACAAGGCTGATGTGCTAACCGAGTGTGGTTATGGTTTTCTGTGAAGATTACTTGCAGCCCAAATATTGACCCCAGCTTGAGATCCTTTAACAGGAAGATGTCTGCTGCTCTACAGTGCGGCAAACCTTGAGCCTTTGCCTGAAGAGCAGGGATTAAAAGGAAACTCGCCTTGGTTCTGCATGGGTGAGGTCTCACCCGGGAAGCTAACCTCCAACACATAGAGGTTTTGCACGGCAAAGCAGCTTTCAGAGCCTCAGAGGGTCCTCCAGATTTGTCTCCAACCACAGTTAGATTTGGAAAAAGTGGCAGTTTGGGTCGTCCCTTGTTCCCGTAGGCTGTAAAAAATGGCCAGCAATGTGTTGCTAATGTGATCTGTGGAGTCCAGGCTGGTGTACAAGATTGCATTTAATATTTACGTTTCAAGCTGATGTTTCTATTATATTAAGGGTCTTGATGTAAATAAACTTGTCAGTTAAACATTGTGTTTAATCTTTTCGCCGTGTAAGATTACATTCATGCCTTTGCCCATGGTGCCTTGCGAAGTCGGTGTAGCGCTTTTTGGGTTTTAATAACAATTTAGCATCGCCGGATTAAATGAAGTACAGTAGTCAGGTTAGCATATTAACAGAACCTCTGCAAAAAATGAAATAAAATTATACTCGATATCAAAATAAAATGGGACAGTTAATTTGTTTATATTTTCTTCCTTTGGAATGATTGACTTTAACAGCCACATAAATGGTTTTGAAATGTATAAGAATATAAAGGAAGTAAACTTCACATTTTAAAAAAAAAAAAACTTGAAAAAGATGCGAATGGACCCAGTGTTGTGAAGGTTGAAAACAAGTAAAGATTTCATAGCTCTTTGACAAACTTGAGATGTTGCTGCAGTTTCTCAGCACTTTCAGGCCCCACTTAAAGAAGCTCATGCCCAGAATTGCAGTTTGGAAGAACAAACTGTGTTTGTGCCTTTTTTTCCCCCAGCATCTAATGGTCAATTTTCAACACCCACAAATGGACTTTTAATGTCACAATTTGATCTCTTTAACATTTGTATGACTTTGGAGCACAGCTGCCTACGTGATAAATGTAAAACGCCCATTTCAAACCTGCCGTTGGTTTGCGGCATGTAAGTGGCTGTTAGAGGTGAAGTTGACGGCCGTTGTCTGTAAAGATGAAATTGGGACAAAATGCACGTTGCAGCTTTTGTCCGGAGCTGCTTGGCATTGATCCTTCCAGAACACTTGGGTGTATTTAATGTTTGGACTAGCGCGGTCCAGGAGGGGGTCAAACTTGACGTCTAATTGCCTCCCTGAGGTTCTGGTTCCTGGGACCCGCCATGTGTTACCCAGAATCTCTCGGTTCTGTTTCCATCGGATCGATGAGCTCTGCTGCCAGGGCGCTTCTGTCCTGGGTCTGTTTTATACCACCTGTGTTCAGCATTGACAGCAGCACACGGTAAACGCTTGCCAATTTCAGGACACTGTTTCACAGACTTGGTCTGTGCATGCCGAAGCGGTTAAGGATCCACACTCAGCCATAAAGCTGCTTGTTCAACTTCCTGGTGGGGTCCTGCGATAGCACCCTTGTGCAAAGTATTTACCTTAAAATGATCCAGGAGAAAGTATCCAGCTGCCCAATGGGTCAAAAACCATTACTGGCTTTGCCTACAATGGTCCACTTGGTGTTGAGATGCATGCCATACGATCTACCCCCACCCCCAGGTGCTGAACTGAAAGCTGTAAGTGTGTCTAATGGGGTCTAAATGCTTAATACACATCTCTGTGAATGTATTTAGTGAGACTTGAACTTAAGAGCCAAAATATTTCCTCCTGCTGATGTTTTTGCAAATTATTTTCCTTGGTGTCCATGATGCAGTTCAGTTCACGTGCTGGGAGGGCCTCATTTTCTAAACTGAAGACCGAGCTCTTTGCATGTTTTAAATGTATTTTGTAGGGAGAAGGAGCTGATGGAAGGGCATCCTCACGGATGTCTGCCTCGTATCCCTGCTGGGGAACAGAAAGAAATGAGATGAGTTTTTAAGGACTGGGCAAGTGCAGTGGAAAATAGCAGGAACACAAAATAGCGGTGCGTTTTATTTCCGAAAAGTCGATGTCTTTCATTGTTGCTTCCTCTTTGGTGGCACTGCTACAATCATTTTTAAGTCCTGATGGAATCTTCCAGAGTCACATGCCCATTTTCTGCTGCCTGAAGATGGACGCCGATACCTAGACGATCTTCTCCAAACCGGAGGTGAAAGTCTCTCTCTCTCAGCAGACACAGGGGTCGGATTAGCAATCCCACACTGAGACGGGACTCCTAGAGAGGATTTCTTCCACACAAGGCTTTGTGCCCGTAGCTGTGAATCATCCATGAATCACCTCCAAGTGTAGCAGGGACATCTGCAAGTGCGATTGTTCTGCTTTTTCTGACAAGCAGAAAAAAGTTAAATTATAGCCATAAGTGCGGGGGGGAAGCCGTTTCTGATCCTAAACTCATATTTTTGGCTTAACCTCATTAGTCATCATCGCTTTAGCCCGCCATCGTCATGTTTTGGGGAGGTTAGACTCGAGTAAGCCGGCATCTCGGTGCGTTTCAAGATCCTGACAGACTCCCCGTGGGATTGTGTCTCAGTCACTTGTGTACTTTTTAAAACTTTGACAAGATCAGTGAATTAGTCAAAAAGTAGGGGATGCTTCTGCTTGCTCAGTTGCACTAAGCTGAGTGGGTGGTTTTGTTCATTTGGGAGGTCCGCTGTAAAACAAGCAGTCAACAAAAGTGTCGCAATATTATTAAAATGATGATAATAATAATTGCTGCAGAAGATGGCGCAGGGAACAGGTAGAATAATGGACGTGCACTTGCGAGCTAAGTTGCTAATTCCAACCCGAGGAGCACCCTGCTGCTGTACCCTTTGCTAAGGTAATTTCCATTGTGGTAAAAAAAAAAATGGCTGAAGAAATGCTTTTTGTTGATATTTTTAGGATGACCCATGTGAAATCTGCAAACGTGCTTCCTAATGACTGCCTTAGGGTCTTCGTAAACACCTCCTTGTAGTTTGCATAATGGAACAGAGAAAGAAAAGAAAGAATGAATTTTTAAATTTTTTTTTTTTTTTTTAAATAAAACAGAAAATGTTCGGGAAAAGTCTATTGTTCAGGCTGCGAACGTTCCTTGTTTGTCTTTCAGAGCGTTTAAAATGATCCCAGGAGTTCCTCCAAAGTCCACGTGAGGATAAGATCTGTTAAAGGGAATTTGTTGGCTGAACACACCCAGAGCAAATACAACCTCCCTCCTTTGTACCGCGAGTCTCTACTGTCATGTCTAAGCAATCCTTATCTTGCTTTTTAATGGTTCTTGTTTAATGCCACTGGCTGTTGTGTTTCATGGTCAACAGGCAGAAAATCTGCAGAAGTGTTGTTTCTTAAGAGCAGATTGTCAGCTCAACTGTCACTTAGCCATGTTTTTCCCCATAATTTAGCAGCTCTATCCCTTGTGCTGTCATTGATCAGGATCTTCACACCACTGCACTGATGCAGTATACAGGTGGAAACGTAAAGGCAGGTCAGCAGGCTTGATTTTTGTCCCAATTCACATTTTATTTAGAAGGATGAACCTCAGACTGCCACTTCCTGCAGAACGACAAACGCCCGAGTTGACTACGTGTGAAGTTGTCTGGCTGCTGTGCAAATTTCTTCTGCAGTGTGATTGATGAACGCAATACACTGAAAGGTATTTAGCATTTCTTGAATCATCCATGCTCCTTGGCTGCAACCCCCCCATCAGATGTGTAGAATTTTCATATTCAGTGCCCTAGCACTCAATGCAGCAATATCCACTACTTATAATTAAAACCTCAAGGGTACGCACCATAAAACATGATCTCCAGGCCCACGCTTAGCAGTCTGCCGCAAAAGTATAGTTTTTTTTGTACTACTGTACATCAGGTAAAATGTAGTGTTTACTTTATCGCTGCGTTTGGCCCTTCAGTTTGTGGTTTGTCATTCAGTTCCACGTTTCCATGCCATTTGTATTCCAACCCAACACCTACAGAATGCCGACTTGGGTGCCATGCCGTAGCGTTGCATATTTATTAGCGTTCCGCCGTTTCACTTCTGAAGTTGTTGTCACAAATTAAATTTGGAATTTGTACTGGAAAATAAAAAAGAACTGAACGTATAAATCGGCTGTAGGAGCAATAAATTGCAATTCTCCCAAAGGTTTGTGCTCCTTGGACAGTTGGAATTAAGTTCAGCTGAGCATATCGGTAAATGGGGGGGCATCCCTTTAAAGTTCTTTTCCAATTGAGGAAGGCGAAGACTCGGAAAAACAGAAATTGAAGCGAAAATGTGTTGTTGGCCACAAATGCCAAGTCATTGCAGCCGGAGGAGCTTACAGATTGTGTGAGAGATCTTCTATGTTGGATCAGAGGTTTGTATGCATCTTTGGCGACGTCATCTTTCGTTGCCTTGGGAGGGGATACTGGTCAGCCCAGTTCGCCTGGGCTCACAACCTCGGGTCCAAGTTCCTGGGGAGTACAAAGCAGATCCATAGAAGAAGCCATTTCTTCAATGCTGCTGTTGGAAGCTGTGGTGCTGTTGTACTTGGCTAGATAAACCATCTCAACCTATAAACATCCCTTTTCTCTCTGCTCTTTCCATCAAAATGGGCATGGGCCTGATTGAAACATCATTCCTCTTTCTAGGAAGATGAATAAAATTGATGAAACAAGCAGTCGTTGTTTACTGTCTGTGAAATCACGGCTCTAAAATGCTGGCAGAAAAGTCAAGATGTCAGATCAGCCAGACTCCTGTCAAGCTCAGGTGACATCAAGGTCTGCTTACAACAAATTCCAAGACCTGACTAATCTCCCTTAGATGAGTCTTGTGATGAAAAGAATAAACCCATAGATTGTCCCTCTGCTGTGTTTATCCACAACTGAGAGGGCAGTGGTGGGGTGCAAATGTTACACATGCCATTCCCCTCGAATTTTCGCTGCTTCTGACTTCTCCCATACGCAGGAAGTGGAATATTAACAAGGTGGACATAATAGTTCATTTAAACTGGTGGCTGCAAGGCCTTGTGAAGTAAATTTGTTGCATCCCTCTGATGTTACAAATCTGCTGTGCATTCCGTTGTCTGATTTGTATTAATGCTGGCAGAAGGGGAATATTTGTCTGAAACACAAGTATTGTGCAGTGCCAAGATGAGCAGTCAACTTTGCTGAAGATATTGCAAGGGATCAAGGAGCAGGTCTGGGAAAAAAAGGTTCATTCCAGCACCATGACCCTAAATTTCAAATTACCGATGGGGCATCAACACCCCTCGCTGCTCCTCGGTCATTTCACCATGGCAGTTTGTGACGGCCTTTGCAGCCAAAGCTTCATCCCGCACAAGTTGCAGTATCTACATATTTAATACAATTTTTTAATTTAAATTTAAGAAATGATACAAATTTTCGTTAAGCATCTGTCAAGTGAACAGCAACGGGGTCCCTTTGGGGACGTGGAGATGGGTCACCAACCTTCACATGACCGTTTATGGGTGGTTGTATGATGTAGTAGTTGATGTGCCAGACTTGTGCTCAAGTGCTGCGATGTTAAAATCTTTGATCATATTAGGGATTGGTTGGTGGCGTGGTGGTTAGCAGCGTCTCCTTCTGGTCAGAAGAAACTTGGCTATGAATCCTTCCTTCTACTGTCACACCCTTGATCAAGCGTCCTATCCTGAACTGTCATAGCAAAAACCACCCAGCTGTACAAATGGTTAAATCATTGTAAGCCCCATATTATTCAAACCACTGTAACTCACTTTGCAGAAATGCCAGCTGAAGGAATGAATAATAATTAAGGAGCAGAAGATGTCTTATTGGTTTTGGCTGCTACATTCGCATTTGCAGCTTACAAGTTCAAATCCCACCTTCTGCTATAGTACCCCTAAGCAATGTATTTTCGCCAAATTGCTCTAGTAAAAGTTACTCAGTTGTAAAAATGAGTGAAGAATTGCAAATAGTTTAATACTGTAAAAAAGTGTGAAATCATACATTGAAAATGAATTTTTTATTTATTTTTGTACCTCTTGTGGATGGAAGAGGGTCAATCCCATAATCTTGCTATTGCTGTTCATGTGCTTCGACCAGCTGAGCTATCAATTCCCCCTTTTATTGGAGGATATAAAACTATTACTGTTTTTTTTTTTTACTTTTAATTAGTCTGAGTATACAGATAATATTCAAGTTGTATTTCATTTAAACACACGTAATAGCAATGCAGAGTCCATCCATGCTTCTTGTAACAGAAACCAAACCAGTGCACCTGGTGTTTATCTTACAGAGGAGTTCTCAATTTCTGTATCTGATGGACATCTGTGAGAGCCGCCTTCGTCCTCCGGCCTGCCAGCGATAACTTAACTCCAGCCCTGTTTCCATTTCATGCTGGATCACGCTGGCAGCTGACGGCGCCGTGTCAGATTTAGTGCGATGCGTCGCTCTGACCTTCACTGCACTCCTCGCTGTGTCTGCAAATAGGCACATCGTGCATCCATTAACTTTACGGTTTTATTTATTTAATTATTTATTTTTAAGCTAAAATCTCAATTTATCTCTTCATTTTGTTTCATTTTAGCAACATGACACATAGTCATTTTGTGACTCTAAAGCCAGCATGAGTCCCCTTTGGCATAATGCGACAAGTGAACAGAAGGGGGAGATGCCAAGTAGGCAGGTAAAAATATGACTGCCATCTACTTGTCACCCTCTGGCACCGCAGCAGTCGTAGGGGTACTAAATCAACTCCACGTTCTGCACACATTCAGGTGTGTGTGTGTGTGTGTGTGCGTGTGTGTGCGTGTGTGTGTGTGTGTGTGTTATATATAAATGTTCAGCTCAGGAGTAGCAGAACAGCATTCACAAGTCATTGACAGAAGAAGCAATGCTTTTAGATGCATCTCCATCTGTCCGTTTTCAGCACCGGCTCATCCAATAAAGTCATTCTGTGATGCGGAGCCGGTTCACGGATGGACAGAGCTGGTGTCTCAGGAGGCTTCGTTTGGTAACATGGGTCTAAGCTGGAGGACTCACACACTCTACCCCAGCAGAGATGTGAGGTGATGGAGCTGCCAACCAACTGAGCCATCAGTTACTACTAGCATGTGTGATGTATAGGAGTGCACACTTATTGATCGTCCAAGGACTGCCAGTGTAAATCAGTCTTTTTTTTTATTTTTCTATTTTAAGTAGAGGCTTTCCTTCAATGAAGCTCTTTCACCCATTCAAACACCTGGGTAATCTGCTGGGCTTCTCATCAGGGCTACTGCAGCAGGGGATGGAATTTGAACATGGGTCCTTCAAGTGCAATGTGTACACTCTAACCACCATGCCTCCTGCTGCCCTTGTGCTGTTAATAATATCAAGTCTCAGAATTTTGTCATGCCTTTGGATTAGCATTCAGTCTATTGATGTAGAATATTGTCATCCTGGTGTTTCAGATGCAAGAGCTCTGTGCCCCCCACCCCAGGTTTCACATGTCATCTATGTACACTCAACACACTCAAGTGGAGCTGCTGTCTTATCTCCTGTAACACCTGACACGTGGCCCATAGGCAGTGGTGCGCTTTACGTTATGATGTTGAATATCCAACCATGCGCGTGGCTCCAACTGTGAGCTGCTATACATAGGAGACAGCAAAGTACAGAAGGAGTTTTCACTTTCAGAAGGAGTTACTGTAATTGCAAATGTATATTAATGAACTGTTTTTTAAAAATGTTTTGGTAATTATATAACTAATAAGTTTGTAATAATAACTTCAGGCATGGGATTTTCCTGGTCTTCAACTTATGCTCTTCAGACAAATTTAGACCAAGTTTCAAAACTCTTCTTTTTGAACTTGATCAGATTAGGTTTCTGGGGGGAAAAGAAATAAATAAATGACGACTATTCTCAAACATGCAGAGCCTGAACAAATAAGTGTGCAGCGTACACATGCAGCCGGGAAAAAGCCCTGTAGCTGTGTTCCTTTTTCCATTTTGTGCGGAATGAAACCTGGTTGAGCACAATCTTTTTGGTTAATCGGGGAGGTGTCTGATGATTATTTCTGCGATGATGCGTACCGTGGCGTAGAGGGAGCGGCCCAGGCTGCCCCCTAGGGTGAACCCTGTAAGCTGGATGCTTGTTCAGCAGGGGGCCAGAGAAATGTGGACCAGTGCTTCTGTCACTACGGTCAAAGCTGAAATGATGTTTACTGCTTCACGTAGTTCCCCAGCCTAAGGGCAGGGCCATGTACACCACCTAGTGAGTTTCTGTGGAAACACAGAAAGTAGGTTTAATGCATGCAGAAGTTCAACGCTGTGGAAACTTGGTTGCTTTTTTATTAAACATGCAGTGTTGTAATTTTTTTTCATTAGCAAATTGAAATGGAATTGCATGCTTAACAAGGAAATGTGTGATCCTCCAATATTAAAGCAGAACTTGTGAGTCCCCCAGTAGTGTCTGTGATGCCACTGAGTAATTTTAAGAATTTTTTGGTCCCAGTACTTGACATACAGTAATACCTCAACTCACGTTTTTCTTCAAAAATGGAGGACTTTGCAAAGCAATGCTGGGAGAGGTCATTAATGCAGTGTATAAATGGGGGTTGGAAACTGTATGCAAGATGATACAAAATTAGTTGTACTTTTAATAAACACAAAGTCCATTTTAATAAGTAAAATTCCAAAAAAAATGTATTTATTTTTAAATGTGGAAAATAATGAAAGAGTATTCGAAGGGCTGAAATGACAGAGCCGCCGCAAAAGTGTGACTGGAGAAAGCGGTAACAGGGGTTACTGCACATTAGTTTTGCAAATCTAAGGGTTCGACACGTGAGGCCTTTAGTGGTCAATTCCACATGGTCGTGAGTGTACAATACATGAAGGTCATGTATGTAAATGTGCACCATTTTATCAGCTGTGGTTTGACTTGCTGCTTCTGCACCAACAGAGCACGTGTCCTTGTGAATACAGATGGAGATTTCCAGCTGCTCAGGCATGCGGTAGCTTGAGCCGAGTGCGGGGGGGGCCATCAGGTGTAGGGTCCGGTGTGAGTCAGTGAGGGCTTTGTATGCAGTAATCTCTCTCCAACTGCTGCCACTCCTCCCCCATGCCGGGCTGCTGGCCATTGTTCCATCTTCATCCTTGTCATGTCATAAAATATGGTGCTAATCCAGGGACACTTCCCCCATCCAACCCTTGACCTTAAAATCCAATAATCCAACCAATGTTTGTTCTGGTGACGCGTGAACATTCGCCCTGAATGTGTGACCTGAATGCTGTTTTATTTTACAGCTGGCTGATGTTTTTATCTAAAATGACCCAATTTTGCAGCTTCTAATACAGCTGGGACAGGAGGAGGTCGGCTACCTCTGGGGACTTAGAGGGGCCTCCCCTGGATGTTGAACTTTGGTTTAATTCTTTCTTTTCCACCACTGCTGTACTTTACCAGCTGCCAGCAATGTGCTGTGGTTTTTTTCCCCCCAAGGGATATAGTGCAACTCGAATTGGTCAATGTTTTTACCGGAATTGCTTTATTTTGCAAAGCATTTAGATCTTCGAATGGAGAGGGCGGTGGCCTCTTGAGTTTGGGGAGGGTATGGGCTCACTGATGTATTTACTTGTTGCTCCACCCCAGCTCTTCACTTGCACCATCACCCTTGAGTTATGACCGAATGTCTGATTTTTGCAAAATGGATTTTAAGAAGTCTTTTTGTATTTAACGTGATTTGACAAGAATCAGACAGAAGAGGATTCAGCTTTTATACTTCCCAGCCCTGATTTTCCTATATTTTTTAATTTAAAAGCCTATTTGACTGCATTTCGTTTAAAACCAGACATGTCAAAAATAAACCAAAGTAAAAAGATGGTTGAAAATCTTACCTTAAAATTTGAATTGGAATGAACTCATTCACCCATCTGAAAATTATCAATAATTGTTTGTCCAAGTATTCCTACCCTGGAAGCAGAAGGTATGAGACAGGGTGCATCCAGCAGCCACACACACTCCAGTCACTTTAGTCAGCAGTTGAATTATCCTGAAATATCTTCTGACTGAGGAAACCGGTGTGCGTGCGCCCACGCAAGCACGCACGCACACACACACAAAAATTGGTTTTACTGCACTTTCCCAGCAGAACCCAAGTTAACTTGGCTCCCAGAAGCTTTCTGAAATCTCTGGCATTTTTTTGGAGTCGTGGTTGAAGCGAGAATGCCGTTCTTGACATCAGCCATCACAGTTTTCCTGAGCTACACAGAAATGCAAGCTATGGACAATTAGGAGTAACCAACCAACCTGCAAATTCCTTAGAGCAGAATGTGGACTCACACCCGGAATGTGGAACTTTAAGCGTTACATAAACAAATCTTTGCTAAGAAAGATCATGTCAGTTGTGGGGTAAAAAGTAACACACGATGAGAATCGTGCAGGTGTTGTCAGAGCTGGACACACCTAGTAGTCCTTTCCAGGTCCCAGGTTCTGACATGAGCCCAAGGGGCCCCACGTGGGACAGTACAAGTCAAAGGAGGTAGTTTTCATTTGTTATTACAGCGTAATTGCAAAGTAAAATGAGCAGCGATGAGCATGCGAAAGAGGTGAGAGGGTAGATGTAGGCACTCGTGTCTCTGAACAGCTCTCAGCAGTGTTAATTCCAGAAGTGATTAAACTATTCAGTACAACGCCATCCATCACAACGCGTGTGATTCAGATGCGAGTCATTCAGATGGCTGGGGCTCCAATGTCGCCCTTGTGTGTCTGAATGGGCCTTTCTGATGGTTCGGCTCTGCTGACACAAAGGTAGCAGAAGCGACAGATGAGACGTTCTTGCAGGATGCTGAGCACATGCGTTTCTGCATGACTGACAGTGTGGGTTACAAGAATACAGATCGATTTGTGGCAATAGGAGCATTTCATAGGGATGAGAGGCCTGGTTTTAGTTTTTTGTCCATTTCATGGGTTAGGGGGGTCTTCATGACTGGGTTTTCAAGAGCAAAACATGATCTTTAGTTGGATTTCTTTATAGCATATTTTTGCGTGTGTGACATTGCAACTGTCATGAAGAATATGTGGACAAAAGTCGAGTTCTGGCATATGGAGAAGTGGGTTATGTGCCGACGTCAGTGGGTCTGATCGTGAGGGGTATCAGGTGACAACAAGGGCCACCCGTAAGGAGGTGAAGTTAAATGTTGAGCAGTGAAACAACCACCATGGGTTTTCCAAGAAATCTCAAGAAGGAGCAATGCCTCTGGCCCCAAGGCACTCCCTCCATGGAACGTTCTCTTCACTCAACATCTAAGATCTTTTTCTCTGTGTATTAGCAATCATCTGCTCAGGCCGTACTCACTAAAGGACAGGATTGTGTGTGTGTGTGTGTGTGTGTGTGTGTGTGTGTGTGTGTGTGTGTGTGTGTGTGTGTGTGTGTGTGTGGGAGTACGGATGGCATAAAACCATGCAAGCACAGGAACTGAGTAAAATCCCCTTTACCCCAACCCATGAAAGTCCATGTTACCTGCTTTAAACCCAACAATGCCACAGAGTGCTGGATGACAAATTGCGAGAGATGTTTGTTGCACAAGATGCTGGATCCACATGTACTCTGTTAACTTAATGTCATATGTTACTACTTCTGTTTGCTTATTCCACTCGTGTGCTTAGTGGAGCTTTCCCATAATCCTTTGTGAATTTCTTGTCATTGTGAAGGAGTGCTAAAATTTACTCAAAAAAGCCAGAAGTTGGTTTGGGATGCGATTCCTTTGTACATTGTCTCCATGTTCCCTTGCGCTGATAAATATTCTTTTATTTTTGGCTCTTGGGACTCTTTTGCTTCATTTCAACTTCCTGTCAGCCAAGTATCTTCATCTTCCCAAGATGCGGAAATATTATCTTTCCTTATCGACTTGCTCAACACCTTCACCGCCCGGTCTAAGGTGCTGGTCTCCTTTAATTGACCACTTCAGCGTTAGTGTCTATACAACCACTGTTGCGGTCAACCTCTGTATCATCTTACAAATTTATACTTTCCTTCTGCATCAACGTCCAACATCTTTTAATGCCTCAACACAGTTCAGACTGAAGACCCTCCCATTGTAGACTACAACTGGTAAAAAAATTACATACATTTGTTTTCAAAATCATTTTAACCAAAGGGAGCACAATCATGTCTTTGTCAAATTCCTTTAGCTGGTAAAATGGAAAACTCCAGCCTTTTATTATTACTTTCCTGAATATATCCTAGCAACATATCTCAGCTCTCATCTGGCCTAAGATCAGGGCGGCGTCCGTTAACATTTGGACTGAACTCAAAATCACATCTGTTCCTTAACACTGGGAATTTGAGTTGCTGAGGTCACACACCGAGCAATCTGACGTTTTTAATCTTTCAGAGCTGCTTTTCCCATATCCCTTGGGTTATGGAAAGAGCCCCCTGCAAAGCTCAAATGGCTAGGCATGTACATGTGGAAATGAGAAGGGCTTCCTTGGATTCAGGTAAATATGTCAAGCAGGGGAGTGAATGCCAACACTTTACACACATGAATCTGGGAGCAGCAAGGAGGTTGAAAAGCTGTGTGAGTCAATAGGTTTGCGCTCTTTACAAAGCTACCACTCTCTTGAGTTGTCTGAAAAACATCAGAATTCCGTGGACCTCCCAAACATCCACATCGCCAAGTCCAGTTGCTTATAAATATAAGCATCTTGTGGCTGGAGTTTGAGCTTTATGAGTAGATGTGCTGAGGTCAACTGGACTTGATTTCTACCTCAACTGAAAAGGCAAGGGAAATAGTGGTAAAGGAGTTTTGCATGGCATCCTTCCTCCCAGATTTCTTGTAGGAGTTCCTTTTTTTTTGTCCTCTGCATTTATGTAACAAGTCGTCCCAAGTCCTCTTTCTAGCAAGTTGGTCCCTTCATGCTCGGTCTCTCAGTCACACTGGGGTACCTGGTCGCAGAAAGAATTCATTTTGCTTTTTTCCTTCTTGGAAGACACACTTAAGACTGACAGCATAGTGTAGCTGTCAGCTCCTTTAATGGAGCTTGGAGACAGAAGTTGCTTTTTGGTAGCATCCTTGAACACCAAACTAAAATGGCAAAAATAACCAGCTATGGAATCAGGAAGTGTAGGTAGATACAGTATGTACTTGGTTTTAATAAAACCACTCATCTTTTTTGTGTTTAATGGTTGGATAGCATTGTAGTTTTGTACATTTGCAGCGTCCAAATGTTCTCACTGTACTTCCATCAGTTTCCTTTCAATGGTCAGCTTGTGATCTATATGAACATGACAGTGAAGGTTGAGTGTTTGGACGCCGCGTTGCCTGTAGATCCTACAACCCCTTCAGACCCTAATGGACCAGACTTGGGGTAAGTAAATTAATGTGCCTCTGTCTCAGTTCCACATTGGCTACACACAGGTAGTGGGATGAACCTAGCCAGGTCATTTGGACCTGCCATGTTGGTTCTGAACTACAATTTCTGGGTCAGTTGTCCCATTTTCCTTATCTTTACCTCAGCAGCAGTAAAATGGTGGCATCTATTCTTCTCATAAGTCATTAACCACACTGCCTTCCTGTGTTTCCCAGTCAGGTGTACTCAGCAGGAGGGGCAGTACTGGCTGTAGTTGTTCATGAGATGGTGCTGTACCCCTGCTGGCACTGCCAGAAGGACTGGCTTGCTGAACTCAGGGAACCCTTCTTCTAAGGCCCCTGTAGGCAGTTCAGTGACCCGGATTACATGGAGGAATGGAGAACCACCCAGCAGCTAATGGGGGCCGTGGAATGCATGCGAGTGTATGGAAGTGATCCCATAGCATCATTCCAACAACTGAGGCTCATTGGAAATGCCTTCAATGCAGAACACAGTTTTCCATTAATTTACTGATAGACCTGCTTACTGCGGCCTGCACAGTCTCACCGAGCCACTTCCAGATTAGTACCTGACATTCCAACCATTTTAGCCAAAGGGTACATACTCAGCCACTCAGTTTATTTTAGCTGTGAAACTGGTGATGTCCTTCCTGACTCCGGCAGTGGCAGCATAGAGGCCAAGTGTGATCAGCCATCCAGTGCCACTTTGCTGTAGCTTCTATAAGGCATTTGGAAGTTGCTGCAGACCTCCAATAGAACTGACTGGGTGGTGTCTACAGGTCACTGCTTAGCCACTGAAAACAAAACAGTACTGCTGACACGATCCTTAGCTAATGCACTGGAGATGGTTGCTTAGCTACAAGTCCCGAGGTGGAGCCTGGGCTTGACAGGGGTCAAAAACAGCACTGGAAGGGGGGCAGCCACATCAAATGTTAAGCCTGGGGTACATGGGTCTGGTCCTCCAAAACAAGTTTGCCAAGGGGAGAGTTTGAACGGAGGTGAAAAGCAGTACCAGATGAGAAAACTGAGGCCAATATACATGGATCTTCATGGTAAAACTGAAGAAAATGAAAAATCAGCCTGGGAGTCGTAGTGAGGAATCATTAATATCTTAAACCTTTGGCAGCTTTAACCTAAACACATTTTATTGGGGAAAGTGCCAGTTACGGGTTCAGCATGTTATGTAGACCCCGCACATCTAAATTATGACTGTAATATGATTATTTAATTTACATCACAGCAGGTGTTTACTTCTTGAGATGCCAGAAATTGGTTATACTTGCTGTTCTGGTTGAAACTGGTTTTAAATAAGGTGGAAGTCACCTGTTTGGTGAGGTTGCTTCCACCTGTTACACAGCACATTTTTAACATTTAACGTCAGCTTCAGCAGCCCTCGGGTGGCAATGCTTGTTCAAAAGCTTTGAATGAAACTGGCTCCTCTCTGATGTTTGAGGGTGAGGGCTGGCGTTAAAGGTTGATCTTTGGTGGTGACACCTCTCCGCCTTTGTCTATTTTTACACACTCCAGCCCTCTGAGCGGCTTGGCCGCGTAATTGGCCAGCGACTTGTTAATCTCCTGGGGGCAGAAGCTCCGCTAACAGCCCTGCTTGTTATCACAGCTCTGTCACTTCCTTCCTGCTTGGAGGGCAGAGCAGAAATGTTGTTGTGCAGCTAAATAGTTAACAGTCCTTGTTGGGTTTTTTCTCCACCTTTTACCAAAAATTCCCATTTGAAGGTTGTAAAATATCATATATTTCGAATTTGACACAAGATACAAAGCAGTTTTTGTGACAGTTTATTGCTACTGTACTTGGTTGCTATTATACATTGCACAGCCAAAAAAAAGTCACCACCTAGATTTAACTTAGTGTTATGATCTGGGGTTGTGTCAGTTGGTGAATATACTGAATGACCAGATTTTTCACATCAATGGATTTTTATCTTCCCTGATGGCACAGGCATATTCCAAGATGACAATGTCAGGATTCATTGGGCCCAAATTGTGAAAGAGTGCTTCAGGGAGCACGAGACATCATTTTCACACGTGGATTGGCCACCACAGAGTCCAGAACCTTAACCCCGTTGAGAATCTTTGGGATGTGCCGGAGAAGATTTTACGCAGCGGCCCGACTCTCTCATCAATACAAGATCTTGGCGAAAAATGAATGCAACTCTGGACAGAAATAAATGCTGTGGTATCGCACAAGCTTATCGAAACGATGCTGCGGCAAATGCGTGCCGTAATCGAAGCTAAAGGCGGTCCAACGAAATATTAGAGTGTGTGACTTTTTTTTTTTTTTTTTGGCCGGGCAGTGTATATTGCTCTGAAATGTGATAATCTGAGTATTAAAATATTTCCATATCTGGCTGAAAGATTTATAGAGGAAATACCATACATGTATAATTAAAAATATAAGAGTATAATAAAAGTGAAAGTTCTTGCTGCTGCTTCACAGAACATAGCAGTCTTAAATATTTTAAAATTTGTTGCCTTTCCATATAACCAGAGGTGTCTAAGTGTTGTAATTTTCTTACAATTTTAGCACAAAATTGACTTCACAGACATTTGCCATTCTAATAATAAATTTACCAGAATTGGGTTATAAGACTGTTACAATGCAGGAAGAGAAGCTTTCAGATAAGCTCATCCAAATGCACGTTGCAGATACTGCACTTGCACAACTGCTCCTCCCTGCATTTCGGAAATCACCCAAGATAGCAGTGAACAGTAACTCGGTTAATGAAGAAAATGAAATCCCCCCCACAAGTGCAATTTGAGTGAAGAAACAGCACACTGCAGTTGGGGATGGAGGTGGGAAAGGGTCTACTGTTGTCATCTGTCTGCCTTCTCCTCTGTGCTGTTTCACACCGCAGTGAGGCCTCAAACCTTAACAAAGACAATGTGACACTCTACTCTGGACCTGAAAGGAGCTATTTTGGATTTTCTGTGGATTTTTACCAGTTCGGCAACAAATCGTAAGTATCGTTTTCTAAAAATTGAACCCGTCCCACATATGTTTTTCCAAGGATGGTCTGTTAACTTGTGTTTCCCAGTAATGCTCCATCTGCTTCCTTCGTGCAACCCTTCTAGCCATGGAAAGCTCACCCAAACATGAAACAGTGGATCCGTTCAAATTTATCTGCCAGCAGAAGGCAGCTATGGCCTGCATCTCTTCTGCTCATATTTGGCATGTAACTTTGTTTCTGACATTTAGCTACACCCTGCAAAAAAGAATCGGGCTTTTTTTTTTTACCGAATCTGATTCCTAGTGTACAGCAATTCAGTAGTTATCTGATATCTGTTAAGATGGTATCTCCATAAAACCTTGTTTTCGTCACAAAATACAAGTAAACCCAAAAGAGTGAGTCTCACCAAAGGCTTTTTGGGGTGCTGTTGAAGAGACAGTAGCTCTAGGTTTTCTTCCTTCCTTGGTTCCATTATCTGCCAACTTTGTGTCACCCAGCATTAGTGTGGTGGTCGGGGCTCCAAAAGCCAACACATCCCAGCCTGGTGTTATAGAAGGTGGGTCAGTCTTTCTCTGCCCATGGTCTCCGGAGGGTGGCCCCTGTGAAAACCTCATCTTTGACATTAATGGTAAGCCAGCACAGCAACTATAGGGCAGGACGTGTGTCTTTTCACAGCATTCATAACAAAAACCATCTGGGGAGAAAAGTAGAGATGTTTGTTGTTGAACTTCTATCACAGAGCAGGGAAATGTACTTAAAATGTACGGTTTTACTGCAGCATGACTATGGACAGTAAGACTTTCAAAGACCTTAACCAAAAAGACTTTGACCACAAAAATGAACAGATTATATGTTTATAAATGTGAAATTCTTTCAAATCTCATTCCTGTTTCTCGCGCTTTGTTTTCCGGTTATTTACACACAGGTGATTCAAACCGTAGCTACTCCAGCTTCACCACAGTTGTGTCAAAATCTCACCAGTGGTTTGGGGCCAGCGTGCGGTCGGGAAAGAACCACATCCTGGTAAGCATCTGGGTTTTCGCCACCAATGACAACAGCGAGGTTTATTGGTGTTTAATCGACTGCAGGATCATAAAAGGAACTGAAACGTGGGAAGTTCATGATGTCAGAGACACCACTGTGTAGATTTTACTGCAGAAGAATGCACCTTTAACCCCAAAGACCTTATTTTTGTTGCCCACCCTTCACACACACACACACACACACACTGCAGGCTTGTGCCCCGCTTTACCACTGGAACGTGATCGATGGCCTCCAGGAATCGGGACAGACACCGGTGGGCAACTGCTATCTTCGAGACATGCGCACCGGGAAGCAGGCCGACTTCTCCCCCTGCAAGGACACTCTGATGGACATGGTATACAAAGAGAGGGACTACTGTAGGTGCCACCTCACCACACACACACGATCGCAGTTCCTGCTGTCTGTGAAACAACTTATTGGCAATTTTCTTGCTTTTATTTCATCTAAATAAATCTAATAAATACTTCAAATAAGCGCAACGGCTTTAGGTGTTTGGAACAAATTAATAAACGGTTTGCTCGGCTCTACGTGTATAAAATGGTTTTCTTCACCAAACACCTGTTTCCTTCACCTGCTGTATCTTGAGTTGGTTACTTTAATACCGAAGATCTAAAAAACATACTTTTTTGAATGCCCTCTTAACGTTGCCCTGCTATATTATTTCTGGAAGGGATGCCACATCCCAATCCGCAGCAAGCAGACATCCGGTTACGCTTATGTGTCTTGAATTTCTTTTCCTCCAGATAACGACAGACGATACTGCGAAGCCGGATTTAGCTCTGACTTCACGAAGGTCTGTGTGCGTGAAACGTTTGAACGTCCTCGTGTTCACCCATTAACCTGTTAGGATTCTTAAATCAGGGATGAGTTGCTTTACTATTTTATCTGGCCAGAAAAATATATCAAAGCAAAAGAAACATAATTTGTTTTTTGTTTTTTTTTGTCCCGGGCTCTAAATTGAATTTTTCTTGAAGGATGAAAAGATCTTGCTTGGGGCCCCAGGCGGATTCTTTTTTCAAGGTAAATTATTGTAATTGTTTGTACACACAATATAAATCTGATGGTAAAATCTAATGTAAAATATTATGGCCAGGGTTATAATGTGCCTCAGGTCATTTTTCACCACATCTGTTTGGAAATTTGTCAGCTTTATAGCAGCTATAGTTTATTTGTGCTGATTGTTGCAATGTTTATAGCAGAGTAAAAACAGGGTAAATGTGTTAGCCTGTAGTAGAAATCACTTTATTGATCTTTTTAAAAAATATCTGCAGTCTGAATTGGTGAGAGGACCACAGCCAACTGACAACCTGTCTGCTCCAGTCTGCCTCCACATGTTGGGAGCTGGGTTCACGTTCCTCCTCTCTAGTGGTCAAAGCTGCACAACACACGATAAATTCCTTAAAAATTGTTTAATTACTGTTAAAATTCATAACAGTCTTACTAATCCAGAAAAAAATGGCACACTTTGAGGAACTTGGCTAAATATCGAACCATTATGTGTCTACTGTAGTACAGATGATATGAAACCATGGTCTATGTTATAATGGGGCAGCAGGTGGCATCTTCCATTTGAAGGTCCCAGGTTCCTGCAGTAGTACCCCTGAGCGACTTACTTACACCAAATTACACCAGTAAATGTTACCCAGCTGTAAAAAGTCATCAAAAGTATTTTATACATTGAAAGGCTGACTGTACCAGAGTCTTGAATTATCTGTAGTACCATTTACTGTTACTATCTTCTGCATAAACATTACATCATCAATGAAAAAGATGTTCAGACATGAAGGTCCCTAGACCAGAGTTCTGCTGGCATCCTTTTGTGCCAGTTTGAAACGAGGTACCAGCTGGAGAAAGGTTCTGTAAGAGATGAAATTTGAGGCACAGTGGTCAGTCTCCCCTTCCTCCTCTCCCTCAGGTCAAATCTTCGCTGCAAACATCCCCAGCATCTTCAAAAGCAGTGAATCTACAAACCCCGTGCGCTTTGTAGACGGCATTACCTTCTCGCCGGAGCAGGGCAGTTACGACATGTATAGAGGTGAAGTTCAATGGCTTCCAAACACGTTTTTGGGGCCTAACTACACATCCTGCAACAAACAGTAAATACAGCACCTTTACCTTGGGAGAGGAACCTGGATTTGATCCAGAAGCAACTAAAAAGCACTACAGAAACACCATGAAGACCCTCTTTCCTTGAAGAGTCAATGATGAGAAAAGCTGACTTCACCTGTTTTCTGTCCTCTTGTGCCACCTAAACACTCAAATTCTGTCTAACTTATTCCTCTACTTCCAGGTTATTCAGTGGCCACAGGGGAGTTCACAGGAGACACCATCACAGGTGAGCAATCTGTATCCACCCACCCTTTAAGATGCCTTGTGTCACTTTTATTCTCTGCTTTTATGTAGATGGATGATCTCCATCTTTGTGACAAATGTTAACAAATATGACTTTGGAAAAGCATTCATGTTAAATGTATTCTGTTAATCTCCACATTATTACTAATTCCCTTCCATCATAGATTTTTATTTGCTCAGTTTATAGTGAAAAGCAAGGCAGTTTCATTACCGAAATGTGGTTTTCCTTCTTGCAAGCACAACTGTTTGTGATGAAACACTCGTGTGTTTCTCCACAGACTACGTCATCGGGGCTCCAAATGACCAAAACACCGCTGGTTCCGTAAGACGTCTTCTAACCACGCCATTTAAATGCATGCCCAAGCAGGCAGATGTTTATTATTATTTTATTGGTAGTCTGCTGCGATAACTAAGCTCCATTCACCTGGCAGTGTGGGAACATCATGCTGCTCCCAAGATATTACATCTAACAAAGTCACCCACATCTTAGGTCTTAGCTAAGAAATTTGTCTTTCCAGGTGAAACTCTACAATGGAGAGGCGTGGAACTCCTTAAGAGTGCATCATACATTCTTTGGCACTCAGGTGAGAGGGAGTCCGTTGGCCCATAAGTGTTAAATGTTTTTATAGTGCAACATGGCTCTATATATTGTCATTTAATTTTATTATTGAACAAGAAACAAGCTAAATAATTCTACCAGGAGTTTGACACAATTTACACCCATGCATGGATGGGAATCTGTGTTACAAAATAAAAGGTGCTAAAGTGTGACACATCCAGTAGCAGACCGGACCAATGAGAAATAAGTATTCTTTAAACAGACCAAGCAAAACAGGGATATAACAAGGAAATGTCACCCACGCTGTGTCAGAAAAACTTAAAGGAGACACTTGAGAGCTGCGAAGTTTTTATAGTTTGTGGCAGTTGGGTTTAAACAGCCTGGACTGCATCACATCTTCTTCTTCTTTCGGCCGCTCCCGTTAGGGGTCGCCACAGCGGATCAAAAGCTTCCACTTCCTCCTGTCCTCTGTATCTTTCTCCATCACCCCCACCACCTGCATGTCCTCCTTCACCACATCCATAAATCTCCTCTTAGGCCTTCCTCTCTTCCTCTTGCCTGGCAGCTCCATCCCTAGCATCCTTCTCCCGATATATCCAGGATCTCTCCTCTGCACATGTCCAAACCAACGCAATCTCGCCTCTCTGACTTTGTCTCCAAACCGTCCAACCTGTGCTGACCCTCTAATATACTCATTTCTAATCCTGTCCATCCGTCACACCCAATGCAAACCTTAACATCTTTAACTCTGCCACCTCTAGCTCTGCCTCCTGTCTTTTGGTCAGTGCCACCGTCTCCAACCCATAAAGCATAGCTGGTCTCACTACCGTCTTGTAGACCTTCCCTTTCACTCTTGCTGGTACCCTTCTGTCACAGATCACTCCTGACACTCTTCTCCACCCACTCCACCCTGCCTGCACTCTCTTCTTCACCTCTTTTCCACACTCCCCATTACTCTGGACTGTTGATCCCAAGTATTTAAATTCATTTACCTTCGCCAACTCTATTCCCTGCATCCTCACCATTCCTCTGTCCTCCCTCTCATTTATGCACATGTATTCTGTCTTAGTCCTACTGACCTTCATTCCTCTTCTCTCTAGAGCATATCGCCACCTCTCCAGGGTCTCTTCAACTTGCTCCCTACTCTCACTACAGATCACAATGTCATCTGCAAACATCATAGTCCACGGTGCCTCCTGTCTGATCTCATCTCTCAACCTGTCCATTACCATTGCAAACAAGAAAGGACTCAAAGCTGATCCTTGATGTAATCCTACCCCCACCCTGAAAGCATCCTTCACTCCTACTGCAGACCTCACCACTGTCACACTGTCCTTGTACATATCCTGTACCACTCTTACATACTTTTCTGGCACCCCCGACTTCCTCATACAATACCACAGCTCCTCTCTAGGTACCCTGTCATATGCTTTCTCTAAGTCCACGAAGACACAATGCAACTCCTTCTTACCTTCTCGGTACTTCTCCATCAACACCCTCAGAGCAAACAACGCATCTGTAGTACTCCTTCTCGGCATGAAGCCATACTGCTGCTCACTAATTGTCACCTCCCTTCTTAACTTCCACTACTCTTTCCCATAACTTCATGCTGTGGCTGATCAGTTTTATCCCTCTGTAGTTACTACAGCTCTGCACATCACCCTTATTCTTAAAAATTGGTACCAGTACACTTCTTCTCCACTCCTCAGGCATCGTCTCACTTTCCAAGATTCCATTAAACAATCTGGTTAGAAACTCCACTGCCATCTCTCCTAAACACTTCCATGCTTCCACAGGTATGTCATCTGGGCCAACAGCCTTTCCATTCTTCATCCTCTTCATAGCTGTCCTAACTTCCTCCTTGCTAATCCATTGCACTCCCCTATTTGTAGTCCCTACATCATCCAGTCTTCTCTCTCTCTCGTTCTCTTCATTCATCAACCCCTCAAAGTACTCTTTCCATCTGCTCAACACACTCTCCTCGCTTGTGATTACATTTCCATTGCTATCCTTTATCACCCTAACCTGCTGCACATCTTTCCCAGCTCGGTCCCTCTGCCTAGCTAATCGGTACAGGTTCTTTTCTCCCTCCTTAGTGTCCAACCTCTCATACAATTCACCATAAGCCTTCTCTTTAGCCTTTGCCACCTCTCTCTTCACCCTACACCTCATCTCCTTGTACTCCTGTCTACATTCTTCATCTCTCTGTCTATCCCACTTCTTCTTTGCCAGCCTCTTCCTCTGTATACTCTCCTGTACTTCTTCATTCCACCACCAGGTTTCCTTGTCCTCCTTCCTCTGTCCCGAAGCCACACCAAGCACCTTTCTAGCTGTCTCCCTTACCACTTCTGCTGTAGATGTCCAGCTCACTGGTAACTTTTCACTGCCACCCAGTGCCTGTCTTAATTCCTCCCTGAACTCCACCTTATAGTTTTCCTTTTCCAACTTCCACCATTTGATCCTTGGTTCTGCCCTCACTCTCCTTCTCTTTTTGATCTCCAATGTCATCCTACAAACCACCATCCTATGCTGCCTAACTACGCTTTCCCCTGCCACCACTTTACAGTCTACAGTCTCCTTCAGTCTGGCCCTCCTGCATAAGATATAGTCCACCTGTGTGCATCTTCCTCCACTCTTGTACGTCACCCTGTGTTCCTCCCTCTTCTTAAAATACGTGTTTACCACAGCCATGTCCATCCTTTTTGCAAAATCCACAACCATCTGACCTTCTGCATTCCTCTCCTTGACACCATATCTACCCATCACCTCCTCATCTCCTCTGTTTCCTTCCCCAGCATGTCCATTGAAATCCGCTCCAATTACCACTCTCTCTCCCTCAGGTACACTCCTCGCCACTTCATCCATATCACTCCAGAATTCTTCTTTCTCATCCATCTCACACCCAACTTGCGGGGCATATGCACTAACAACATTCAGCATCACACCATCAATTTCCAGTTTCATAACCATCACTCTGTCAGACACTCGCTTCACCTCCAAGACACTCTTTACATACTGTTCCTTCAGGATAATCCCTACCCCGTTTCTCCTCCCATCCACACCATGGTAAAACAGTTTAAACCCCCCTCCGATGCACCTAGCCTTACTCCCCTTCCATTTGGTCTCTTGCACACACAATATATCAACCTTCCTTCTCTCCATCATATCTGCAAGCTCTCTCCCTTTACCAGTCATACTACCAACATTCAAAGTTCCTGTCCTCACGTCCACTCTCTTAACCTTCCTCCTCTCCTCCTTCCTCCGGACATGCCTTCCTCCTCTCTTCCTCCTTCTTTGGCCAGCAGTAGCCCAATTTCCGCCAGCACCCTGTCGGCTAGCAATGCTGGTGGCGGTCGTTGTTAACCCGGGCCTCGACCGATCCGGTTTGGAAATTTCTATTTTTGTCCGCATATTTAGTTTGGCAAAAATTTTTACGCCGGATGCCCTTCCTGACGCAACCCTCTCCATTTCCGGGCTTGGGACCGGCACAAAGACATGCACTAGTTTGTGCATCCCCTTGCGGCTGGATTGTGGACTGCATCACATAAGGGAAAGAATTTTAGCCAATTTAATTTTTTTTTTAAGTATAACAGGCCTTTCAACTGAAACGGATGTAAAACAAAAAACAAAATTCTTCCACAAAATGTATAAAATCACAGATTATTACTTCTATACAGTATACACCATACATGATTCTGACCAGTACAGCATTGGAACTGAGCTTTTAAACACAACCAGGATCACCACTGCAATGTGGAATGGACAGTGGACGGTCCTTTTATATTTAGGTGTTTAATTTTGTCTTCAGGTTGCTTCATACTTTGGCCATGCAGTAGCAGTGATGGACATCAACAGTGATGGGTAAGTTCTGTCACATCCCACCCCCTGAGACGTAGTTCTTCTGGAGGACACGTTAAGTGTATCCCCCAAACTGTGAAAGCTACAGTGCAAAATAAACCTTACAGAACACATTCTATGGTTTTAAATGATGCCACGTTTAGGCATGGGGCTTGAACAACTTTGTAGAAATCCTAGAAATGCAACCAAAGACTTTTTTTTTTCCTGCTCTGACACCACCTGGTGCCCACAACTGCAGCCAGGATGATGTGCTGGTGGGGGCACCTCTCTTCATGGAGCGCCTCTCATCCACACAGCTGTACGAGGTGGGCCAGGTGTGTGTGTATCTGCAGAAGGAAAGCTCCACCTTCTCCAGCAAGCCTGACCAGAAGCTGCTGGGCCCTGATGTGCATGGACGCTTCGGCAGTGCTGTCGCCGCCTTAGGAGACATCGACCAAGATGGCTTTAACGGTGATGTTCCTTTCACTAACACCCCCTGCAAACCCTCCTATGAATCAAAAGATCAAAATTCCAGGAGAACCTTTGTCCAAAAAAGGCTGAACTGACAATGTGAAAATTACAGTTCCATCTTCCTCACTAACTTAATAACTGAACCAAAAGAGGAATGTTTTAGCATGTAAAATCTTGTCTGCTCCAGCAGGAAATGCAGAGCAAATACTTCAATAAATTTACCGCTTCAGCATTCTGCTCTTTCAAGCCAGATTATTAGCAGTTTTGTAATGTTAGATGTTCACCTGAATTTCAATTATGCAGCTTTGTCAAGCCTTTGATATAACTCACCAAACCCAAGTAGGTTGGCTGCTATTGTATTCACCATGGTTCTGCTTCCTTGTCCTTGTCAGACATTGCAGTGGGGGCCCCTTTCTCAGGTGGTGAGGGCCGGGTGTTCATCTTTATGGGTCAGGCTGACGGACTGATGCTCCAGCCTTCCCAGGTCCTCCCAAGCCCATTCCAGCCACTGTCTGCCCCGGCAGCCTTCGGTTTCACCTTGCGAGGGGGTACAGATGTGGATGCCAATGGCTACCCAGGTCAGTCTAACAGGTGGTCACACTCATTTTTTTTAAGAATTTTTGGAACATTCATGAACATTTATGGATGTTCAGATATAAAACTTTGACTCTCACATTCATCAAGAAGATAGACCATATTGGCCTGAATACAATCTTTTCTTGGAATTGCATTTAAAAAAAAAAAGATGGGGTCATCTTATATTTGAGGACCAGACCTATAAAGGTCATGTATGACACCAGTAGGTGGCGTAACTTAACCACTGCCATCAATCATCCATAGAACTGCTCGGCTGAAGCTAGCAAGTGCGAAAGATGGTGAGATGGTGTGGAAAAAAGTAGCTCAAATTTGGGTCAAATTAACCAAGGACTGAGGAGGAGTTATGATGCCAGTTTTAAGATAACGGTGATCAATGAGGTCGAGGTGTCAAACAGCTCCCAAGCAACTAAGCCATCTTAACTTAAATATGGTAAATATGAATAAATGTCATTTTTCTTTCTAAATAAATTTTCCAAAAATGAGTGTTGGAAAAGAGGGGATTGTCTTATAATCTGGATCATCTTTCAGTCAAGCTAATATGATAGTATTGTTGGGGTTTGCACCCAAAGCTTCCTCTGCAAACATGCGGTCGACCCAAGTGTTTAATTTTTGTCTTCCACTTGCAAAGTTTGAAAATCTGAAGCTGCACTATAATTCTGACAAATTTTAGAAGATCTGGGCCCTTTTTCAGAACCTGAAGCACTTCTGCTAAATATTCTAAAATCTTGCCCTTGAGCTGTATTTACTCGTATCTGCATGCATTTGCGTTTTCCTGGTATGCCGGCTCTGCTTTCGTGTTGCTCCAGATGAATAAAAACGGACACCTTTGTCCAATTCTCATTCGGTGCTGTGAGGAATCTATCCATAGCAATAAATTCTTTCCAGCAAAAGGCCAGTTTCTGGTTTAGATTCTTGAGCAACTCCAAAATAGTTTTAGTTCCTTAATATGTGCCAAGAAAACATCTTGAAATTGGTCATAGTCTCTTAAAGAGGAATCTCAAACAGCATCATGAGGTCAGTCCCCCTCATTTAGAAACCTGCTAGTTCAGCTCAATGTTGTGAATGGAGCTAAATATGATTTTTAAAGCCTGGATTTCAGTCGGGTAATTTGTGTTTAAAAAGAGTCATTTGTGTCTGTTCGCGGCCTGGTAAAAGGCCTCAGAGGAGGGTCATAAATAGAAGTGCCTTCCCTCTTAGGTCACTCTATTGACTCCTTACACAGTTATGCTTTCCAACGCTTGGCACTGTGGCTTTTAAGGGTTTTGCCCTCCAGGCTTCCTGGGCAGACACCATTTCACTCCACTTCTTCTGAACAAAGAGAAGACTAAGTGTCAGTCTTGCAGGGACCTCCCCTTACACAGAACATCCTTCACTTCATAAATCCCATGATGCTTTTTATTCCACTTTGCTCAAAGTCACACTTGGTCTAATGCTTATTTGCCATGATTGTTGGCGACCAGGTATAGTTGGTGAGAAGTTTTTGAACTTTCTGGATTTTTGCATGAGTACTGTACATCCAGGAATATGATGGTCTTCATCTAAGTCATAAAATAGTGTTGTTTGGTAAAGAGCAGAAATGTTTAATATTTCCATTGCTAACCAAATGGTTTGACCACTCAAGGTTGATGATGGAAAAAACATTGGACACTCTAAGATAATGAATGGCAAGACGGTCATTGTACATGTATGGTCATCTTTCATTTAGTATCAGTTAGCAACAGTGACTGTTTAAACTGTTTGTTGAGCAAAGATACAGAAATGAAAAGTGCAATATGAATCATTTATCAAACCAGAATGTCTTTATTATTAGATGATTACATCACGTTTTAGGAGCCATTCATGCAGAAATCCATATAATCCAAAAGGGTTTACAAACTCTTTCTGCCAGTTGTACTTGGGTCTTGGATGGGTACCACTGTGGGCTTCCATCCACTTCATTCTGTGGAGTTGGCATGTTCTTCCCATGTTATTGTAGCCCTGGTTTTACCCCCCCCCACACACACACACACACACACACACACACACACACACGCTGTTTGAAGATGTGTGTTTCAGGCAAATTGGTGACTTTAAATTATATAGTCAGTATATACGTATATCACTGCTGCTGATGATGTCAGTTAAATATGGAAAGTATATAAAAGTATAAAGGGCTCCAGGGTACATTATGTTTTGTTGTGTATTCAACAATCAATATTTGGTATCCACTACTGTACTCAGGCATTGTCATAAAATTTTCCTAAATGTGGGGTTTAGGAAATGGAATCAATCTGCTCATCGGGTTTCGGTAATGGTATAAAAATAGTTTGAGCAGCAGTGCTTCTTCAGAAAAGAGTCATCAAACTGTCAAAAGCACCAAGCTGTCAAGAAGAATCTTCAGTCCTTGTTTACTCCTAACACATTACTGTGTGATTGTTATTATTATTATTATTATTATTACATTACAGCCCTTTGTCCAGTGCTGGATTTAAAAGCTTCACTTTCCCCCATGTGTTTTAGCTCATGACCATTTAATCTTTGCCTTGTGAACAGCATTAGAGTAATACAACACCTCGCAATAACACTGCCCTGCAAATTAATATTCCCGGTGACCCGACAAACAGTGCAGTGCTTTGAATTTAATTTCTCTCTTCACACAGATCTAATAGTCGGAGCATGGGGTGCCAGTAAGGTAGCGGTCTATAGGTAAGAACCGACTGCTGAAAACCACTGCAGTCAAGCAGCGTAACTGGTCAGGTACAGGGGCGGCCAGAAATATCAGCAATAGCTTTCAGTATGGTTGCATGCAAATACAGGGCAGTCAGATTAAAGTTTGTCTGAATTCATCCCACCTATACTGTTATCCACAGTTAAAAGTAACCATTAAACATGACAGATTTATGGTTTAGTCACTACTATATGTTGTTAAAGTGTGAAAGTATGGCTTGACTGGTGAAGGTTGCTGTTTTAATACCAGCTGTGGAATGTGCAAGCTGTGGAATATCCAGGTTTGATAAATTTGTTTGCTAGAAAATGAAATTTGTCACTGAATCATTCAATGGCAAACAGTAGCTTGACTTCCTGATATGATTAAGAATGAGATGGACAAGAAATCAGCCGTTCAGTCATTTAGTGTAGTAACTGATAATATAACTTTAGTGTGTGTGTGTGTGTGTGTGTGTGTGTGTGTGTGTGTGTGTGTGTCGTTGAACAGGGCCCAGGCTGTGGTGCGAGCCAAAGCCCAAATCTCCCTCAGCCCCGACTTCCTGAACCCTGACATAAAGAGATGTCAGCTTCCAAGCTTCAACACAGCTGTCTCCTGGTGAGGCCTTTTCAGCCCTCAAACTTGTCAATCTTCCTGTAAACTTTCATTTTTGAAATGCGTGTTATTTTAAACCACAAGACATTTAATAGCCCCTTATTCGACACAACATAATACTGAGCACTGCACTTTATGTCCAAGTACTTTGCTACCAAACCCAAAACTGTACTGTATGTGACCTGTTAAAGTTAAGAGGTGTGCTTGAATGATTTAAATGTCTTGCAAAATTATTTTTCTCACACAGTTGATGCACTGCAGTTTTCATTCCTGGGATATTTTATTTCACAACACTGAAGTTCAAAATTAATATACAATATTTAATATGTGTGTGAATGTATACGTCTAATGAGTATTTTATATAATAAATGAAAAAAAAATTAAATATGCTGTTTGTACAAGTGTTGAAGCCCTTCACATTAAAAGTTGTTAGAATTACATTTTGTTTGTAGTAACAACTTGAAACCTTTGGGGTTAAGGATATACAGGTATTGACAGGTGAAGGGACTGAATATTCATATAAGGCACTGTATTTAGAATTAAATATGATATGCTGGAATTTTGATCTTATGAAAAAGTAAAAATTTGTCTCCTGTTTTTCATTGTAGCTTCACAGTCAAGATATGCGTCAGTGTTTCTGGCCACAGAATTCCAGAGAAGATAGGCAAGTCCTTCACAACGGTCTAACAACTTGTGTCAGAAGTTAAGGAGTCTCACTTACGATCAGATGGTTGCAGGTTTGATTCCTGCCACTGCTGCTGAAGAACTTGCTCTGGTCCAAAACCGACTTGTGTAGATAGGTTGGGTTTTTGAGGTTATGATGAGAATGTCGGCTAGGTGTTGAAGTATAATAAGAAAAGGCGTATTTGTTTGTATTCACCTGCGTGACGTTGATGCCACAGCACTGCTTCCTTCTCCTCTCCAGTGCTGGAAAGCAAACTTCAGCTGGATAAGATGAAGCAGAAGACAGCCAAGAGGACTCTCCTCCTGCAGTCCAGCCAGCCTCAGGAGAATTTCTCCCTGACTCTCCAGAGGTTGGCAGGCACAGCCTGCAAGAATCTGACAGCTTACCTACGGGTGGGTTTGTTCCCTGTGCCAGCACCACCTCCAAGCCATTAGGTGATGTTGGTGGAACAAATCGCTCTGACCTCTGATTTTTGTTCCCTGCCATCTGATGCCGCTTTCGTTTAACCAGCAGCTCCTAAGTACAGCGCTGTCGTCCTCTAGTGGCCACACAAACCAGCGGTGTCTGCATAAATGAATGCCTTAAAAAGATATTTAATATAATGCTGCTTCCGGATATCAGCGCTATCCTCTTCTTAAATAGAATGGTCTGGACCCATGCTTAAAATGAAAAAAAAACTTAAACATGTACCAACAGATAAAATCAGTCTCCAAATCCATATTTTCATTGAAATCTATGTGTCCATTTATCTACAGAGTGTTTAACAGAGAACAGAACCCTTTCATAAATTTAAAATGCCATTATTTTGCTGAACATGAACATGTAGCGTGCACTTAATTGTACACTTACCCTTGAATGTTTTTTTCCCCCAAAATTTGGTGCTTGAAAGTTTAGACTACATTACCTATTAATATGGTACTGAGTAATAAATTCATCATTATTATTTATTATTTAGTTTTAAATCATGCTATGCATCTCCGGATGAGTCCGTAACTGCTTTAATAAGGTCAGTATGACAATTGTCCACATTTCAATGGACCAGAATCCAGCAGCAAGGAGTACAACATCCAAAGTTAGATTTTTATTTATTTATTTATTTATTTTATTTATTTATTTATTTATTTATTTATTTTCTTTGCATTGACTCCTAGTGAAGTTTAAGGTGGACTTGAACAGCTTATTTCTTCCTGAAAAAATCTCTCATTAGCATGTTCACAGCAGAAAAGAGCATTCAACTGCAGGATGCTGGGTTCCTTGCAATGTCTAAAACAAACTAATCGGCCGCATGCTGTAAAGCCTTTTTTTTTGCAGGGATTTAAAGTGGAGCAGCTGTCTACCAGAGAAATGGAAGCTCCTTTAAATTTATATGTAATTCCCATTCATTTCGGCCATCGGAGCATCCACTTGTTCTACTGGGTTGAACGGATTTGGACAGCAGTAGAAAAGTTTCTGTTCTTCCACGTCATCTTAGATGACCTTGAGCATCAGTCAGGGTGCCGGTGTGCCAGGAACATCCCGCGACCTCATGCAAAAAAAAGCCTTCAATTTTACTGCGCCGCATCCGTTCTGAAACGACTGACTGGCGTGCTGAGATGAAGGCTGTGCTCTGCGAACTGCTTTGATGAACAAATGGTGTGGGGTCATCTGGCTTTATTTACGGTGTTTCTGTGCCATTGCTGAGCAGCCCGAGTCGGAGTTCAAAGACAAGTTGAGTCCCATTTTCATCGCTCTCTCCTACAAGATGAGAGGGTCTCCAGGGGCCGTGCTGCAAGGACAGACGTCTGCTATGGTGCAGGTGATGTTTCTATCAGCGTTGTTGTTCTTTCTGTAAATATTAATAATTTCGGATGAGGAAGGCCTGATGTGAATGAAACAGCCAGTTTTTGGAAGTTCAAGAGAAATGGAGAGACTGAAGTATGACTTCCGTTATTAAAAGGCTTGAAAGCCTCTTTATCGGCTCCCATAAAACTCTTCTGCATCAGGCTCATTGTGTTTGTGTGTTGCAGAGCCGCATCATCCTGGACTGTGGAGACGACAATGTGTGCGTCCCAGATCTGAAGCTGGCCGTCAGGGCGTGAGTGTCACCCTGTCTCCCCCACCCAGTTGAGCTTGACTGCTTTTTGGACACCGCACAAATCTATGAGCTCTTACCTGTCACCCTGCGGCCTCTCCAACAGGGCAAACGACCGTCTGCTCATTGGGGACGAGAACCCAGTGCTGTTGCTCATCGAAGCCGAGAATCGCGGAGAGGGGGCCTACGAGACCGAGCTGCATGTCCACCCGCCCGCACACACGCACTACCAGAGCGTGCTGAGTGACAAAGAGGTAGTGGCCGCTGTCTGCATTTCCCTCACTCTCCTTACACTTGCAAGCACACTTCTGTAACACGCTTATTCATTGTACCCAAGGTGGTGACAAATACAAGTTTGTCATGTTTCCATCACCCTTGTGCTCTATGTCTATCACTCACCAGGGCTTCAGCCGGCTGGTATGTGTCCAGAAGAAGGAAAACAAGACCGTAACTGTGGTCTGTGACCTGGGAAACCCCATGAAGCATGGTCAAAAGGTAAAGTTTCCAAACACCACTGTATCCTGTATTTTACGAAAAGGTGAACCCATATCTCAAATTTCTGGAAGTCTGTATGGCAGAAGCAGTGAAAAGTATGAGTATATGTAAACCTGTTTACCTGAAGCATTTGGTTAACAATCAAGAAATGAGCCAACATGTCGGATGCTGTGGGTTGCTTTGCTTTCGCTCTTCTTTCCAGGTTATCCCATCCAAGTGTTTCTCAAGTTTGCAAGATGTGCCCGCACTTTGCCCTGGTGTTGCACTTTAGTTTTGGATATTTGTGTCTATTCACTATCAAATGACAGCAATCATCTGAAAGCACAGTTTTGTTAAAAAAAAAAAAAAAAAAGTTTTATTATGGTTCCCATATTCATTGCAAAAAGACTCTGACCTGACTGAGCTGGGTTGTGTGTACTTTTTGGTAATGAACTTTGGCAATAATCTTTGGTGAATAACAGATGTGAGTCTATTATTGATCTGGTGTGCAGCTGCAGGCAGGCCTGTACTTCAGCGTGGGCAACTTGGAAGACGTGGAAAGCCATGTATCATTTCAAATACAAATAAAAAGGCAAGATTTGTTTTGCAAACTGTATGACCAGTAATGGCTTAATTTTTTTTAACGCTCATATTTCATAGCATAGTACCTAAAATCTATTTTTTTCTTTCAGTTTAAGTGAAAAACTTAACTTTTTTCCCACGAGATGTTGTTTCAGAGAAATACTTGTTTTTAACTAGTTGATTTCCTGTTTATTCTTTAGCAAGAACAGTCAGAACCCAGACAGCAACCTTGTCAACTTGCATATCGGGGTCAGCGCCGTGGCAACTTTGGAAATCCGTGGGTAGGTTTTTTAACTTTTCATTAACCATCATCCAGGTCAGACTTGTCAAAATACTTGTCAGGTTTTTCAAAAATGAGGAACTGTTAGTGTATGTGCTCTAATTTCCTTCCACAGTCCAAAGATATGTTTCACGTTAAATGGCCACCACAAGTTTGTGTGTGGTTACTTTGCTGTGGACTGATGCCCTATTGAAGGTGTTGTTTCATAGCTTGGTGATCAGTGATTCCTGCAGCAACCTTTACCAGGAAAAAGGTGTTTAATGAACATAGATGTTCTTACAAGCACCTTACCGTTTAGGGTGCCCAACCAGATCGGCTAGATTTCAGTAAAACTGGGTTGACATGGCAACCTAGAGTGGGAGTGCAGGTGATCACATAGCAACAGTACATTCTGTTAGAAGACACCAGAAGGAGAAAGGATCCATGGGGAGAGAGCTGGAACACCATAAGACCTGAATTTCCTATAATTGGTTTCCTGTCCCGTGTCCTGCAGGGGCTCCTCCCCTGTGGAGTGCGTCTTGCCTATCACCAACTGGGAACCGGTGCAGCAACCCAAGAGCCTGGAGGAAGTGGGTCCGCTTGTGGAACACGTGTATGAAGTACGAGCTCTTTTTCCTGTTGGGAATCCCCACTGGGTCTGAGTACCTCACTGGAATTCCCCCTGAGTGCTTTCCACGGGGGCTCTAAACAGCACATCTCACTGGGAAGACACACCAAAGATGTTATTTGTGGTCTGGCCTGGGAATGCTATAGGTCACCCAGGAGGAGTCTGAGATGACTGTTGTTGAAAAGGAAGCAGGGTGTGCTGTACACAATCTGCAGCCATGGCAGCGGCTTGAAGATATGTGGGTGGATGGGCAAGAGAACTTCTCTTGACCTATGGTTACAAAACGTATGATATTATAAAGATATGGAGTGTTATACAGCAAGGATGTCATTGATTTTCCTTGGTAAAGGATCAAATAGATTTTTATTTACGGAATGTCCCTGGGTGACTGTATCAAATCTTATTCTTGCGTGGTTTCCCATGGTAACTGAATCAAGTCTCCGTTCACAAATAAGTCTCCTCACAATAGGGAATCGAATGTTAATAATTAAATTACTTCCTTCACAAATCCTAGATTTGGAGGCCACGTTCAGCCAGGATTAGGACTCGGTTGTAATTCCTCATCAAAATGACAAAACATTGAGGTTCTCAGGAGGTTGCCTCCGTAGTCATTCTTCAAAGCTATCTTTAAAAAAAGAAGCATGGCAGTTGTACCCAGTAACCAGTACCACTCATATGACTGGATGAACAGCTGTCTGTTTTGGATCACAGCAAGTATCAAAATAGCACCTACATGGATAGCCATTCATCTATGAAACTACAGAAAAGCACATCTCCTTCTACAAACATCTGAACGTTCTCTCCACTCAACTGTTTCTGTATAGATGGTCTCCGAGGGTTTTTAAACTGTTACAAATCCACTGTGATTTCTGTGCTCCTCCCTCAGCTGAGGAATCTTGGCCCAGCTCCGGTCAACGCCAGGGTGGAAGTGGAGTTTCCTACTCGCCGCCAGGGCAGCTTCCTGCTCTACGTGTTTGCCAACGCCTCAGAGGAATCCCTCACCTGCCACAGCGACTCTGCTGACATCGATCCCTACAAGGTGGCGCACAGGAAGCAGTCTGTTTGTCTCCTATTTGCAACCTTTCTACAACATTGCATTACCCGCTGAACAGCACTGGAATAGCATAAGTAACAAAACAAAGGTCGTGCTGCATTCATCCTGCGAATAGTATTGGATCCTGTTATGTAGTCTTTGTCAGAACTAAGTTTCATCTGTTTTCTTAAATCTCATACCTCAGCTGTTCAAGAAGAAAGACGCCTTCAACAGGACCACCGCTGTTGTTCATCACATCAATAAGCGTGAGGCTGAGCAACATGATGTCCATCAGAAGGAGACTGTCCATGTGGTACGGAAGTCTACCGCAAGTATCAACACAAATCTGAGGGGCAATATCACATATCAGCCACAAGAGGAAGACAGTCTCCCAGAAAATCGGCCTCATGCCGTCTTGAAATACTGGCAGAACTATATGTTAGTGTCTTGAAATTGCTCTAAGTGGTTCATTTCTTTGCACTGGTTAATGTTCATAAAATAGCGTATCTTCTGGTCCCAGGTTTCCTAAAGGACCACCGTTTGTCTCAAGTGAAAGAAATTAAGATTGTTTGTTAGCAGAACTGCACGGATGAAGATACCTGCATGAGGTTTGTCTGCGAGACCCATGGCCTGGAGAGGGGAGACAGCGCTGTCATCAAGGTGATGTCCAGGTTATGGGTGCACACTTTCCTGAAGGCAAGTGCTGAATAAAGGCCATCTGCTACATCCAAGAAGTATATATTCACCTTTTCTTGGCTTGCAGTTATATTGACTTTTTTTTTGTTCTCTCTCTCTGGCTCCTTCTCATGCTGCAACAGAGCCCCTATGTAGGCTTTGTACTCCACTCCAGGGCAAATTATACACTTCTGGGCATGCCCTCCAAGATCCAGCCAGAAGTCCTCCTCAGTGGACATGCTGAGGTGAGATCCAGTACCTTCTTCAAGCAGCTGGCATAGTTAAAAAAAAGAAACAGAAGATATTGGGCTTGAACCCCTAATTATGTGCTTTGTTATTTTTATTTATTTTTCTGGTTGGCTCATGGCTTTTATCTAAGACAAATTTGCTTTTACTTCTTTACACAACATTGCAAATTTCAGTCAAGTACTTCTCTGAGGTACTACTGTTGTGTCCCGGTGGGATTTGAACCAACAAGATTCAGGCTCGTGTCTTGACCCGCTGCTTTATTTTCTGCGGCCCTCTCAAATTTCCTGTCGCGTAGCTTGTAAAGCTGCAAAAGATAAACAATGTGGTGACGTAATGGTGACCGCTAGTGCCCACCTCTCTGCAGACCCACACAGCGGTTGTGTGGAGGAGCCCTGATGGTGAGAAAGAGGTGCCCGTCTGGTGGATTGTGGTGGCCTTCATCACCGGCCTTCTTCTGCTGACTCTGGTCATCTTCATCTGCTGGAAGGTACAGCACTCTGTGCTATATAGCTGCCAAACTGTAGGTGGCACAACTCAGCTCTGCAGCTAAAGCTGTGTTAAATGATAGAATAGAGGAGATCTAGCGGTCTGTAGTACTAACCTGAGAACGTGGTTAGATACCGTTCTCAGCAGTAGTGTGTCGGTTGCTGCAAACTCACACAAAATAACTTGTATTATTATATATTTAATAACAAACAAGAACTGTGCAACTATAAAATAAATTTTATGAACCATGTCCTCTTGTATTTCTCTATGTCCATCATCCACTACCCATTGTCCAGTTGTTTTTAGTGTAATATCCATTATGTTCTGGCCAAACAACTTGGGTCATGATGGACATTATTGTAACATTGTCAAAGGTGCTACAGCAGGGTCCCGCTTGGCTTTGGCTTAATAGTCGACATTCTTAAAAGCCGGAGGAGGAGTTGTTGTCCAGTAAAAGAAGAGTGAGTGGGGTATGACTGAGGAAGACGTAATAATGCAGGTTTGTGGTTCAAACACACTGAACCCTGTCTTTCAGGCTGGGTTCTTCAAGCGTATGAGGCCCCCAGCAGATGGAGAGGATACCTGCGAGTTCAGCGCCGAGCAGCTTGAGTACGCAGCTGTGCAGCCGGGCCCTGCGACATGACACCACACCTGTGGGCTGCGTGGGCTGAGCTTGGCACCGGGAAGCGAACCGCCTCCGGCCTGCTAGTGAGACTTGGCTAGCAGAGCAAAGCTAGCGCACCAGTAATACGTAAACCACCACAACAATAATCACAAAAACTTAATTTTCTTTTTTTAATTTATACTATATGTATTATTAGGGATAGAGGAACTTTTTTCATGTGTTCATATTTCCCTTTTGTGTATAAACCTGCAGTTGCGTTTTCTTCTCATGGATGTCAGCAAGAGTAACTGCTTTTAATTATAATAATAGGAATGGACTTAGTTAATAAGAAGCCTGCCGAAAACTTACTGAAATGTATATTCGGAAGGAACGCCGGTCTGCACTGTTTGATGTTTATTAAGGAAATACTGTGTGGTCTTCATGAGGTTTAAGGACAGTCAAAAAAAACCATTTGGTTCAACTGATTTCGAGAACACAGACGTACTGAAATACTTGGTTGTAAAATTTGTGGCGATAGCGCTGACTTAATCGTCAGTTATTCTTCTTTTCCATTTGAAATACTGTAGGTATTACATTATCTTCACATTACAACACATTACAAAATTGTGACTTTTTAACATGCAACTTCTACTTTATCGACGATCTGATTTTTTTTGTGCAAATACAAGTGACAAGAATGTGATGAGTTTAAGTTTTATGTGAATATATTATACAATTTGTGATTTGCCAAGGACTGAAAGTTCCAAATAAAGTTTTTGACTGTATAATGTGCGTTATTATCATTCAAAGATGACAAATTATGCCCTCTTCCTATTTTCGAACATGAGGATTTAATTGAGGTACGAGGCATAATAAATCATCCTGAGAGGTGACTTTGTGAGGCGACTAATCGCTTACAATGCCAGTTCCTCCACAAAGCGGTAGGGAAAAGCCGAGTTCTTGGAGAGAACAAAAGCATTCTGTCTGCAGCCCGAGGGGATATCCTTAGCCGCTTTTATGACATCAGCGTTTTTCTAAACAACCATTGTAGAGGAGGATAACAGTCCTCACAATATCCTGCCATTGTAAGGCAAGAGAAGTGACCTTTAACCCTGTTCTTCACTTGGACCTGCTTCTCTTTTTAGGCACAAAAATATGTTTGTAAAAGAACAGCAGTCTGTTCGGGCCGTTTCAAGTCGATGCCACTTGAATAAACATTATTGACTTAACAAACTTGAGACAAAGAACAAAATGTAAACTTCAGTGAAAGCATTTTTTAAGGTAGTAAGCGCCTACCTGTTATTCCAGCCAGTTGCACCAGTGATGCAGGAGCTGTCATTCTACAGGTACATCGCAAATAATAAGGTGTGTTACAATACATAACCTGTAATAACAGCACAGTGACAGCAGGCAGTGTGGTGGTTCCGCGTCTGAAGTATCACAGCTTCTGCTATAAAACCCATGGACAAGGTGCGCACCCATACAGTAACCCTATTCTGCCATATAAACGGGTAAATCACTGTAAATCACTTGGAATGATGGGTCAAAGCTTAACCGCGCGTTATGAGGGCATGTAACGCTATTTTTTATTTGGAAAAATAATGCCATCTTGTTAAAATACACAATATGATGGGGAGTGAGCTTGTGCGTCTCTCGTTTTCTCTCTCTCTCTCTCTCTTCTCTCTCTCTCTCTCACGCACACACACGCACAGACGCGGAGTTGCGAACTCCTGCCGGCAGGGGGCGACAGAGCGCACTTTTGTCTCCGACCCCCCGACACCCCCTCCCACGCAGGACAATGGAAGCGGGAGCGCGCAGAGGGAGTGGACGCTGAGAGCGGAGCACAGGAGCGCACGGCCGCCGCCTCCCGCGCCATAAAAATAACAATAATCGCACAGAATCAAAGCGCACATGATGGGTGAAGGGCTGGGAATGGTGATGTCGCCGTGAGAATGACACCCCTGCGCGTCTCCCGTCGCCTCTTCATCCTCCTCCTCCTCCTCCTGGCCGTCGTCGTCCACAGAGCGCCGGCCAAGTCCCTGTCGGACCCGGGACCGCTCGGTGAGTGCCTTCCCGACCCCGATCGTCTTCGGGAATGAGCGCATTTCCAAGGTAACGAGTGTGGAGACGAGGCGCTCCTCCTGCCCGCGGTGTTCGTTGTGTAACGTCGGCGTTTCGTGGCACGACAAATAACGGTCGTGTTGTGGCCAAACGCGGATTCCCGCCTCAGCAGTTGCGGAGCGCGCGGGATTCGTATTCGCGTTTGCGTTGCTGCTTTCGGCGTTAAAACGCGCGGTGGGTCGCGGGCAGTGTTTGACACGGTGCGCCATGTGACCAAAAATGACAACAGGGCTGGAGCCCAAACGCTCCCCTCGTCTCAGCGCTGTCACCTCATACCGTGTTTGTGAGCCGTTACCCATCGGCCCCATCCAGATGTTCTCACCGCCTGTGCATCAGCCGTGCTGTTTTACCCGTCATCGTTTTCATTTCTTACCCCCTGCAGCAGTGTCACGGTTAAGTAAAAAATGTTTCATTTCCACGCCAGGATTTGCCCGTTGCAGGAGGACATCCAAGAAAGCAGAAAATATTACAATGCAGACGCGAGCCCCAAACTTCCTTTCGGTTACATTTAATACCAAAGAATGGGAGCCATCGAACCGTTGCCCAAAGACATGGTTGCACCGTGGCTGAATAGAATGTGTATATAAATCATTTTGAATTATTCAGCAAAAGTCATCCGACGTGACGCCGCGGGGACCCTGCGGTTGAGGAATAAAACCTCAGGCACAGTAAAGATCCTGTGTTAATTCAACATTGCGCAGCTGTTAAAATTCTGGGAATAATTTCTATTAGGAGATCTCAACCGTAAGCACCAAAGAGCCTCACCTAAGATGTTTGCAGATGAGCTGGTTGAGTTCAACCAGACGGTTGGAAGCGCCTTCGGGAGAGGGAAGACGTGCTCCCGTTGGCCCAGCTTTCCTGGTGGCTCTTTCGGCTTCCCCTTCTCTCGCACACGTTTTGTTTGTCAAGTTGCTTCCTCGGTGGAAGCAGCCCGTCTGCATAGCATCGGGAGCGTGCGTCCGCCTCGCTGTTGTGACGCCCGGGAACTCTGAAAGGCCTTTGCCCCCATGTGCTGGTCACAACCTCACGTTGTGCTGGGCGCACTGGAAGGGGCTGTAACTCGAATTGCTGGCCGCCGTGTCATTAAGAAGACACTGAGAACAGATGAATGCTGTACATTTGTATGTAGCACATGTGCTATCAAATCCCTTCCAGCCCAGACAGAAATGCACGCAAACAGGGATGGGAACACCGTGTCTCTAACGTGTAAGCAATGTGTTTTCTTTCTGCGTTAGTTAAACCAGCTGAGAAGACCGCTGTTCTGCTGGCTTCTTTGAGCACTTCTGCCATTTCAGCAACCCCCCCGCCCCCGACGTAATAGAATCTTTATCAAGCTTACTGTAGTCCGGTAACCATGGTTTCATTACCTTGAGAGCAGCGATGAGTGTTCGTGGTTGTGGGTTTGGCCAAATTATTCAAATAACTTTTATCCGAACCACCCGTCGGTTCATCCTTCTGATTTTGATATAGTAGCTGGAGTTTTTTGGTCTTTTCTTTCCCTGTTCCTTGTTTACTGCAATTTTTCTGTACAAAGTTTGTTAGTCTTGGTTTCAATTTTGCTGCAAATTGATATGTTCTGTGACACCCTCTAAATCTGGGGTTCTAGCACTGCTGCTGAGCTAAACCGATTTCAAGCCCCCTTCAGGGCTGAAAGCATGAATCCTCAGCTCGCCCGCAGCGACTCCATCTCCAGTTATGCAGAGCTCAATCTTGTTGCTTCCCAGTCCATTGCGAGTAGCTACGATTCTTGACCCCTAGTACCCACGCTGCTGGAAGACGAGCCCATTGAAGTGATCCTGAGGAATGATGGGCTTCTGGGGTGATTGGGTGGTGGGTAAGGACTTGGCTGTGATGAAATGGTTCCCTCACACAAGATGGTCTGGTTTTGTTTGCCAGCAACAGAGGAGGTGAGGCCAGGTAGCCTGTTTGTCCACAGAGCTGCAGGTGAAACATCACCTCGTGGTTCGATGGCCAAAAAAACAAGTTTGCTGTCAAGTAGCTGCAAGTGTTTGCTCTCTAGTCGATTATCAACCAAGGGATTGCCGTCGTAATAATTTATCTTTGATAGAAACTGGTGTTTTCCGTTAAATTACCTAGGGAATGCTGTTTCCTTAGAGATGCGAAGTCTTCTGTGTGGATTTGCAATGATGTCGACAACGGATACGTGTTCGGAATGCGAGATCGAGGCAGTCGTGAGCTTTCAAAGTCACGGGAAGCCTTGTAGTCCTTTTGCGACAGCGGTATGCGTAAGGGTTGAGAGTGCTGACTTTCAATGTGAAGGTTATCGATTCACTTCTTTGGAAGACGCCATCTGCGGTGCTCTTGTGTGTTAACCTGGATTTCTCAAGTAAAAGGGATCATGGTGCATAAGTAGGTACAATCCGGTTGGGTTCAAAGAAGCTGGATTGTAATTTCAACGGAGCCGAATGTTTCAAGCGGGGTTTTGAAACCACTTCGCCAGAGCAGAACTACATGTGCTGTTTGTGAGTGTCAGTTTTGTAGGCTTATCTCCCTGTGTCTTTTGTAGCTGCTATCCTGTTAGCGCCTGCCACTGAAGAAAAGGGCTGCGGTCGGCCTCAGACGGTAATTCATCTGACTCGTGTTCATCCGTCTGCAATAAAGTCACCTCGCTGCCCAGAACATGACACGTCCAGCAGACTGGTCCACTCTTCGTGGCCCAACCACTGATGTTAATCCTCCTGTCTCGGGCCGTTGGGGTCTGTCTTATTCCAGTGGTGCTTGTGTTTTGTTTATGTCATATTCCTGCGGTCAGATGAGAGTAAAAAGGTATTTGGTAAACCAATTTTTGAACAAAGAACATTGCTGGAGACGAACAGTTCGGCTTCTGCTTGCAGCTGGATGTTTTGTTTTTCTGTTTTTACAGCTGGGTTCCTTAAGCGGAGAGTTGACTCACCAGATGTTTGACTAAGACCGGGCAGGTTGTTCATGTAAGACGTGAATATCCGTCAGGTGAATTTTTAACCCAGTCGCCTCCATTTGAGTTTTTAGTTTACTCCATTGCATTATTTGTCTACTCAATTTCCTCTGATTTGACTGTTCTGACTTTATTCTGGTGAGACAATGACAAGGGAGTGACGATCCATCGCCTGCAGGCGATCTGCCTGTGTCCTCGAATGGCTTCTGAGGAGCGAGCATGTCGAAAGGCCCCGTCTGCGTTCCTGCGCAGGGCGCACGTGGCCGCTCTAATCGAGCTGACACCGTCTGCAGCCACCTCGCCGCTTGCGTTGGTGCATTGTGGGACGTCAGGAGACAAGGATCTAATGTGACGCGACTGTCCCGTGCTTACATTTTGATTCTGCCACGAGGCAGGTGAAGACGGTGTCCTGTAGACATCTGTCACACACAGGGGAAACGCTGGAAAGTGTTCACCATCTAAACATGCCGTGCAAATGTGGAGCAAGTGGTGTAATGTGCTTTTTTATTGTTAGTGTTACTTGTATATTTTAAAGTGGTATGCACACCTTTATAGAGCTGGGTATTTTTCTTCTGGTTACTCCTCTTTGCTTGTGGGGTTCTGCTGTAGGTCCTGTCCTGACTATGTGTTCTTTGTGTGGACACAGCCATCTTATTGCTCTCAATGTTTGTAAATGAAATTGTGTTGGCTAATTTTTCTTACAGTGCTTTTCTATGCTAAGCTATATACATTGATTTACTCTTTTATTCGGCGTGGGAATTTTTATTCTAGAAACCGAGGGTAAGTACAGGAGGGTCATTTTAGGATTGCCTTTTGTATTTACACAAGAGTAAATGCCGCCGAAGTAAATTATTTAATGCTGACGACATGTATTCCCTGTGAAAGGCTACGGTTTACATTTCTACTGTCATTTTGGACTTGTTTGTGCCAAAGGGGCTCTGGGTTCCGATGGAGCCATACATCCTGAATGATGGCCTCAGCCAGGCTGCAGCACGAGGGCTGGTATTTGTACTGTAATTTAAAACAAAAAAGAGAAAAAATGTACTGTTCAGCAAAGATGTTAATGTCAGGAACCAGCTGTCGTCTGGAGTGGAGTTTTATTTGCCACGAAAACGGAGCTGGCAGGAAGGCAGTCGGACGCCCCTTGTAAGCAAAATTGTAAATAAGCTCTGTTGTAAATACAGCAGAAAATGGGAGCAGCTTTTTCCAGTGAATCGGCTGCTGTACGGTGGTCTTCACCTGCACTTGACCAAGTGGTGCATCAGCAGGTGTGAAACACCTTTGTTACTGCAGCAGCCACAGCTTATACTTCCGCAGTTTTGTCAGGTTATTGTGATTAAATTGTTGTATAGCTTTTGTGCAAAGTGGCTTAGCTTTGTTTGAACCACGGATACAGCAGGATACTCTTACTTGTATGAGGTCAGGGCAAGTACCTCGCTCCAGGCTATGAAGGAGCTTGCAAGTAGAAGCTTGCAATCTTCGTGTCTTTACCAACGACACTGTTCTGTTAGAAAGGCTGCCTCTGTGGATTTAGTTTCTCCAAGAAATGTCCAGCTTTGGCCCAACTTACTCCTTTTCTCTGCCTGTTGTAGAGCCGTACTGTTCAGGCTGCCAGAGATTTGAGCTCTTTTAAGCCACAGTGTTGTGAGATTGGCCACCGTGTGTGGTTTTACTGTTCAACAAAGTGGTGTAATTCATGTTTTCATAAATCAGATGCCAGCGTGCTCATCCACAGAAATTCTTACTCAGGGTTTCTAAAACTTAATCAGCTCAGCAAAAGCAGTGTCTTGGCAGCTGACAGAAAGGTTAGATAAATACGGTTGTTTATAAATGGGATAAGGAGGATCCGGATCAGACTGTTAAAGGGTAAATCAAAGTGTTCTCAAATATTTCCCATATAAGCAGAAAGGTAAACTAGGGAATTAACATTTTTGAGTTAAAGGATAACATTTTTGGTTATGTGGGGTAGATGTACAGTAAATTTGGTGACACTAGCAAGGTGCTCATTATACATACTGATAGAAAGCATGTAAATGGTTTTACGACTTGGCCGCTGGTCCAGAGCGAGAAGCTCTGAGTTCCTACCACTGCTGAGCTGAGCATCCAAAAATGTCCCACATGACATCGTAAATACGTGACATTTTTCCACTTGGCTTTTCCGTATCTGATGCTCTCTCATCCGAATGCCAGCGACTACATTTTAGTAGAGCTTGGCTAGTACGATCCCTGTCCATGAGTCAGAAGGTATCGTGGGATAAGGCCTACAGCGCACGAGCTCTCCAGGCCCGTGTTCCACCCCGGTAACCAACTGTCATTTTGTACAGGGCTTTCCACGTTCAACACAGTGTGGGGGCGTTGATTCAGGTGTCAGCGGACAGTATCGGGGACAAGGTATCTGTCGGAATCTGCTATTGCTGTGCAGTGGCTTGTGTAGCCAGTTTGCAAGATTTTCATCCAGCGGCAGTTCAATTCTTCAACTTTAATTGAAAAGTCCCCCTAACGTATTTATTCCCCGAGCACGGACAGAGTCTGCTTTGCGTTAATTGTAAGCGGTGCTATTTCGGCGGTGTCGATTTAACTGTCCCTCCTTAAAGGTGTAGCATGTCTGAGCTATTCGGAAAGCAGCAGGTGTGACAGACGATACGTCTGGCACAACACGTCAGTGGAAGGGCGTTGTAATGATCAGCATTAGCTACAGGATGTTGGGATTAATTCTGAATTCATCTTTAGGTGAAAGGTATGACCGATGGATCCCTTCCAGGACTTCCAGGTTGCGTGTCCCTAATATTATTTCTCCCCGTACCACTTGAGCACATATGCCGTTCTTCTGAGTTAACATGCAACCGAAAAGGGCCAATTGATTTCACTTCACAGCATCAGTTAGACACGCCATCGTGTTTCACTTAAGATGTTTTCCTGCTGCTTCTTGACGCTCTAAAGCGGAACTCCTTATTGTTCGGATTCACAAATAAATCTCTGTTGGAATAAAGAGAGCTCTGTTTGGGGAGGAACCTCGGGTTGCAGTCTGAGATTCAGCTTGATGTTTCCCTGCTTCCAGAATGAGTCATCTTCTGCTGTGATGCTGTGTTTGACTCTTGCCATGTGGATGTCCTGGTTTTTCCAGACCTGCTCCAAGTGGTCCGATCCCTCTTATTATTTTTGTTAATTAAGGACAGCCAGCTGATGCGATCCAAGAAAGGCTGTGGCTGTAAAGAGCGGCGGGGGGTGGACACATGTAAAGCGGCGCGTCCCTTGGTCCTCTGCACGCTCTGCTGGAGTCGGGTTCCCCTTAGGCCGTGGAGACACGAGTTCAGGGAGCTCCTCAGAGACCCTTTAAGCACAGCTGAGCCAACATTCTGGCACTTTGCACAGTGCTCTGCTGTCTAAAAGTGTTTGTTTTTTCCTTTCATTGATTTTGGTGTCTAGCAGCTATTTTAAAAAAAGGTTTGTAACAGTTAATACAATTACACCCATTTTTGAGCAGCAAATTACACTTGCACAAACTAGATTCCACTTTAACTTTTTAACCTACTTTCTGCTAGAAATTGTCTTCACCGCAGGTATTAAAGGGTAAAATTATTGTGAGTACCTTAATGTACAATCATAGCACTGCAAGTCTTTGTAGGAAAGAATCAATAAAATAAAACTTTCTTACATTTTTATATTAAATAATGCCTTTCTCTAGAACAACTTGTCAAGCTATGATTTACTCATTAATACCGCTGAATAATATTTACTGGAGCAGTTCAGGGTGTTTTGCTCAAGAAGTGGGATTTAAACCTGGTTCCTTTCGGTGGAAGGAAGGATCTCTAACCACTACTATTTGTTGATAATAATAATAATAAGGCCCCAGCCAGCCAGCAAAGAAGTCTGGGCCAGGAACGTGGGAGGAGCCCAGTGTGGGGTTGGACTGTAGGAGAAGGTCCTGCTGAGGTCTTCCAGCTGGTACAGGGGCGCACGGGAGGTGGTTTCGGCCTGATTTATCCCCTCATCCTGGCAAAGGCGGTTTCTACCTCCACGATTAATATGTGGTGGAGTGGGGTCTGAAAGAACGTAACAGCTTGAGTCAAAAGACTCTTGGCTTTCTCCATCAGGGAGGTCTCCAGCTGGGTCTCAGCTGGCAGGGCCTCTCTTGCTGTTTTTCACTCTTCACTGCGCTAGTTTAGGAAGATCACTCCTTTGTCTTTAAAAAACACACTTCCAACCTCCATTAAGCTGCTGCACTCTGTGAAAGTCCCTCTCCTCTCTTCCTGTCGCTGCTCAGCTGGAGTAGATCTAGCAGCAGATGTGGCCTACAGAAATTCCTGCATGCCTGGCACTGAACTTCCACTTGCCTTCAGACAAACAAAGGAAAGCTTCTCCCCAAGAGTGTCCAGTGCAGATGCTTCCAAGTAGCAGAGCACCTAGTCAACAATTCTATTTAAGAGGAAGGGTACAGAAGAAGGAAGGACACCTTCAGCAGGTTGGGTGGAACTCATCTTTAAGATGGCATGTTATGGCAAACCAGAACCTGAAGTCAGGCTTTTGATATGCGCTGGACTGGTCACAGTGACCACACCCTCAGGACACTACCAGGGTGGCATGTCGCACGGCAAGTTGATCTTGGCGCCCTGGTGGACAGCCATCTGTTGTTCCTTTCTGCTCCTCCACCATGTTGTGGGGGGGTCCTGTAGTTATATAACTCACCTCATACTGGAGCACTGTCCCAGAATCAACACAGGATAACAACTCACTGATATACATTCCTGGCCTCCACCTGCCATCACTTCACTCCATTTTTGTGCTTCAGAGTTTAAGACATTTCAGGGGTGAGGAATGGCAGTTATGTACCTGGCAGCTCCGAGCTGAATTACTTGTTGCACGCAGTAAATCATACGTCAGTGTAAATCTGTGGTTTGCAGGGATTTTCAACTTTGGAGCACTAATAAAGCACCAGCTGCAGAGAAGCGTGCAGGAAGGAGGTAGAGGTGAAGGGGCTGCAGTGAATTTTCCATTAGGGGCCGTGGTGCGGCTCTTTAGCATGGAGATAGCATCCCCATGCTGGCTGTGGGCCACACATTCACCATGGTGTGAGGGTCTCCTGCAGACAGGATTTTTAGAACCCGGCGCACGATCCCTGTAATTTAAATGGATTAGCGCTCTCTGTCTCTGCCTGCAGCCTCAGTGGAACAACAGTGCAGTGCCACAGTGGTGTATTTACTGGCCCCACCAGAATCTGAAAATTGACTTCTTGGGTCAAGATTAAGTATAGCAGAGTGAAATATTATGGTAGTTCTACATTAATGGTGCTGGAAAATTCTGTACAGTGGTGTATGGATGGTTGTAAGTTTGACCAGTAGCATTTGGTTGTTTAAGAAAGAGGAGCAGATTCTCGGGGTTAAAATTTTAGGACAGACCGTGCTGTTTGATCCTGACAGTACATATTTTTAGGATGCACCACTAGTATCCATGCAAACGAATGCTAATTCATTTATTCATTCAGAATGAAGAGGTTCCAGTAAATGGATGAGCCTGTGTCCGCCATTAGAAAGCAAAGTGCAGTCAGTATATGTCTGTCTTCCTGGGATCCGGCGGCTTTGACAGGGGAATGAAAACAAACTCGCTTCCCCCTGCAGGCGCTATGCATTTGTGATCTACCTGCTAGATAAAGCTGGAGAAGTTCTATGACACACCAACATCCAGACCGTCGGTGGCCAAAGTGGCGAACCAGGTCATTGCTGTGGCAACCAGCAAACATGTGACTCGTGCTGTCCAATCGGAATGCTGTTTCCCAGGCATTTTGGCCAGATTTTCTACATCGACAGAATTTGGTGGCTGCTGTCCCAGCTTGTCTTTATGGGGCAGGGAAATGCTAAGCTATGCTAAGTCCTTAGGATCTTACTGTGAATATGCTAACAAGCAAATTCAACAAGCTGTGCAAGAGATCATCACTGTTTATTTGTGCAAGACGCTTAGCCTCCATCAGATTATGGAATACGTTTGCATATAATTAAAAGTATTTAGTTTGTACAGTGGGTTAAATATCAAGAGCCAGCTTTTGCTTCATAGACATAACAGAGTCACTCATTTTTATTTCTTTCCAGAGGTTCTGATCAAAGTTCAAGTTTTTGACAACAGTGACCTTTCACCCTTGGAGGATGCTGCCATTGAGGTTTACGGGAACCAGTCCACACTGGCCGCCAGCAGGGCTGACAGCAGTGGGGTTGTCACGGCAACATTCCTCTACCGCCCTGGGACGTGGGTGATCGTCACCGCCGCCAAACCAGGCTACATCACTAACTCTGCCCCCTGGCATGCCAGCCGCATCCCCTGTAAGTACCACGTCCACTTCTGTTTGTTGTTTTCCAATCTCCGGTATGATCAACGCATTTCTTCCAAAGATGTTTACAATTTTACTCAACTATACACCTTGATGTTTTGCTGGAGTGATTCAGGGTAAATTCCCCATTGCTCAAGCGTGCAATAGAAATGCTTGAGTTCAAGCTACATGTCTTTTTTTTTTTTTTTATTAACCACAGCATTACATTGTGCCCTCTGCTCTTTTCTCTATACATCTCCCTGTTTGACTGAGCTATCGCAAAACATCTTGCTGTAGGAACAAGCCAGCTGTCTTCTGTCTAATCTAATGCTAGCACCTTTTACTTTATGGCAGCGCTCCCTCCAACCACACCCAGTATATCACCGGCTGACGCTGTTCCCTTCATCCTTCCTAGCACATGAGGTCAGCTCAGTCACTGATGTATTTATACTCCACTGCCAAAAGACTTCTCGCGGCTCATTTACCCGCAGGCGAGAACTGTTGACCGCAACAGCTGGAGACCACTTAAGCCAAGGCTGTTGGAAGCAGCTGACCTATCAGCAGAGCAATCCAAACAAACGCCATTCCCACCGTTGCCAGCATGATTGTCTACCCGTTGGACGTTCAATAGTATCTTAGACACGTCTCTTTCTGGAAGAAGTGTTAAGGGCGTATTATCACTCATCTGGTCCTCACTACTTTAAACCAAGTTGAGGTGACCCAGAGGGTAAGTAAAGCCCTGGTCACCTGTCTCTGAAGTGCATTGGTTTGCAAAGCCTTATTATCCTACTTAAATATGTCCATCCTGTCATCCATTGTCAATACCCATTTGTCCATTGAAGAGTCACAGTAGTCTGTAGCCTACCCCAGAAGCATAGGGTGCAAAGCAGAATACATTCTAGATGGAGTCACCAGTCTTATTTTTCCCTCAGTACTCACTGTCTGTTTGAATGCTTATAGGCTTTTACAAAGACTATATGTTCTTTGCACCATCAGCTCTAAGCCTCTATCAGATCCATGTTTTCGCCTTAACACGATCATAGCCCAAAGGATGGTCTTAATTCATGGCAGATTTTTTTGGTACTCCCAGTTGTTGCCACTCAGCATTGAGTGAAAGGTCCAAGCTAATGGTCCTACCCCTCTTGCACTGCCCTGCCCCAGGGAGACCCAAGCATAAACCATTTCTTGTCAAGCTGGACAAATGGGGGAAACTCCAAGTCAGTGCATATACATAACACACAGAAACCAGCTACAGCATTCCCAACATTTCAAGTTGTAAGAATTTCCATCAGTGACAAAGATTATAGTGAAAATGAGAATAAAAGACTTGACCATGGTGCTATTCCAGAGAGATTTCTTGTTTACAGGTTGCAGCTGTCAGTTTAACAGTAAACTGTGTGAACTTGCATCCAAAAAGTTGCCAGATCAAATCTGCTGCAGCTACAGTGGGATACAACCCATTATATAACCCACACTGTCACAGTAAAGCATCCATCTGTGGTTAAAAAAAATCCTGGCTAAACAGTTATGTTGTAAATTTTCCTGTTTATAAAGTTTTGTGTTCTCTGAGGGTCATGAGATAAATGGCCACATTCAGAGGCCTCAACAGCGGTACATGGGTGGCAGTCTCCTGGTCAGAAATTTAACAACCACAGTAAACAGTGACTGATGTTTTTTTTTTTCCCTCTCTTCCTCCCAGTATAAATTCATATAAATTTAGAGTGTTGTGTGCATGTATTCCTTAACCATATTGTGATATCTGATTGATGGGATAAGAGGACACATGCTCCAGTATTCAGCTCCAGCATAATTTCTTTTGAAACCTGGTTGAGGGAAAGTGGATCAGAACGGGACTGTCTTCTGCTCCAGAGAGTACTCTTACTGTGGACAGGGGTACTGAAATAGGAATGTCATGACAACTGTTTGTTTCTCGTAGCTATGCAAACATGTCGAGGTCGGCATGCTGTCCAGATTTGTGCGTGTGTGTGTAACTTCTGTTTCTGGGTTCTGACCAGATCTTGAGAATTGCCACCCTTTTGTCACTTTTTCATTTGGTTTTCTTTCATTACATTTGAATTTTTCTGAGTTCTTTTTTCCTTCTCTGACTCCACTTATCCTTGGGTTCTAGTGATGAACTGGGATGTCCCTTTTTCCCTTGGGGTGGTCCCAGTGAGTCAAGGCTCCAACTGCAGGTGATGTTGGGAAGGTCTGTTGTATCTTAGTGATGAAGAAGTGAAAGGCAGACCATAAAACTCAGCTTCAGCATTCACAGTTGTAGCTCAGCATCTGGAAAGATAGCACATTATCCCTCTATCCCCTTTAATACAGACCACCCATGTAGAACGACTATGGAGCTGTATTTAGTGGGCTTGGCCTGACCCCACCCCTGGCAACTGAGTCCATGCACATCCATCCCTCCATTTGTTTTTATGGTAGCAATAATTGTGGTGTGACTATCCTAGGAATGATGTCAGAGATGACATGTAGCACTGTGGTTAAGGACAATGGTCAAAGATGGGAGTCTTGAGATTCAGAAGCTTTACCCCCCATTTTCAATGGAAATGTAGAAATTATTATGCATACAGCAATCTCTTGGTATCTGAACTGGACATTAAAATTTTTGCTATAACAGCTCTTAAATGAATAACTGTATATCGGTATATGAATGGAAACTTTTGCTAGGAATAATAAACTTTACCCAAAAATCAAAAACCTGAATAAAATCAAAATAATGTAAAAAAAAAAAATCAGCAAATACCATGCAATCCCAAAGTGTACAGTAATAAAAATACTGCATGTGTTGTAATAAACTAATGCTGTTACTGTTGCCCATGAGTAAGACACCTCTGGTAGCACTGACATGTGAAATGTCCTATGTTGTATACTGTACCATGTGTTATAAACATACAAATTAATGACAGTATTAAGTGTTTTATAGTGGGGTAACTGGTGTTTAAAGTGTATTATCATACTGACGTTATCGGTTTATGGTTGTATCGATGTTGTCAGATGAACCAGTCTAAAATAATGGGAAATAGACATTTATTATCTAATATTTTGATATCCTACTTGTTTTTAGGGGTGAATTGGATACCAATTACTGCACATGAATGTATATGAAATGCCACTTTAAAGGTTAATTTTATTGTTATTCTGGCTTGTACAGATGTGCAAGAAAAAAGGAAATGTAGTTCCTCCTTGGCCACAGTGCATAGTACGTGAAACAGACATCAAAAGGAGACAGACAAAATGAGGTAGTTGTTAGAATGGATAAAAAAAAAATAGAAAATGAAGATAAGTAAATGGATACTTGCAGCTCTTATGTCGGGACAAAGACGAGCCTTTTCATTCCGCTCATCGATTCCATAGATATTAATAATCTGTAATTGATTGTGAATAAGTAGTTATGTTTTTTTTTTAAGCAATACTCACGTGCATCTGCCTGTAGAAAGAACAGATGAGGCCCACATTCTTCAACTGAACACCCATGTCTGTGTTTATCTACATCTGTGTTATCAGGTCCTAAAATGCAAAGCCCTACGAACATCTATGAAATAGAAACTTTCCAAAGAGATGAATTTCCTATTAATTTAGAGTGCAACATGTAAAAAATCAGTTTTGTGTTATAGTTGCCCTGGGGTGACTGTCAGCCTGGTATCATCCCACCTTTCACCTATTGAAACTGCAGGTTTTCACCTAGACATCTGAAGAGCTCCTAACCCAAACACACACCACCTGATCACATGGTTTTATGTTCTGACGTGAAGCTACTGTGGGCCATTGAGTTTCGAGCTGCTACCACTGAGCCCTGGAAAAGGATATAATGCTCAGAAAAGCGGAAGGTCAACGCAAAAGAGGAAGACCTGCAATGCAGTGGATGGACACGGTCACCGCAGCCGTGGATACCCCTTTGTCAAGTCTTGGCCGACTTGCTAAAGACCAGATATTTTTCAGGATAGCTATCCATAGGGTGGTCATGAGCTGACAGCGACTTGACGGCATTTAATAACAATAACAACAACCACTCTACCCAGAGTTTGGAGGTTTGAATGCCACTCCCTGCTGCTGGACCCTTCTGCAAAGTATTTATCCTAAATTGCTCCAGTAAAATTTACCCAGCTGTGTAAATGAGTGCTGTAGATAAATAATTGTAGATAGCTTAACAAAAATGTAAAGACATCACGAGAGACCCCATTGAGACACCATCACGTGGTCAGGAAGACCTTGTGTACCCAGTTCTGTGCTAAAAGCCTTATGTGCTGCATGTCATTGTGGAGCTACATCGTGTCATCATTTGTGGGAACACCTGCCAGTGTTCCACAGTAGCTAGTAAAGCACAGAGACACGGCAAGACTTGTCAAAGGTACCGTGCACAATGGTGTTTTGTACATACAATTTGGTTTTCCTGGACCTCACCCTGACCTTTTTGTGTTCAGACAAAACCAGTTTTGAGGTATGATTCAGTCTTTTGCTGATTCCAAAGTGCCACTCCCCCTCAATTCAGGTGCACTGATCCTGTGAGCAAGACCTTTGAGGTCCTCTTCACAAGTATAAGAATGGTGTGGTGGACACTGCTGGCTTTCATTCAACATCTCTCTCTCTTTACCTCTCTCTCACCCTCCCCAGTAGCAACTTGTACTGTAGACAGGTGGATTAGGTGAAATAATGGTTCAAGAAGTGAATTTTTGACTATGTTCAGCAGTTTTTTTTTTGTTTTTTTTTTTTTTAAGAGAAACTATTGTTGTGGTCTTGTCAGAGGTTCTCACAAGCTGCTCTGTTAGATGCCTGTTTTAATTTTGTTAATATGTACAAATTGGCTCTAACTGAAGCATCTGACAGATCTGATGGACTGGCGATGCCTTATTTTTCAGTGTACGCCTCTGTGAGTCTCTACCTGCTGCCCCAGAGGCAGGCCACACTCATCCTGTATGAAGACGTGGTCCAGATGCTACTGGGTTCCCCAGGTGAGTGAGTCAAACAGCGTATCCATCTCTCTGTCGGATTCTGACAGCTCATACTCAGTGTCTGGGGTATGTCTTGGAATTTGATGAAACCCCTTTCAGAATTTTGTTGCTTACATGATGATGGTAATCTAGCAGCATGCGATGGAACAGCAAAAAACCTAGTAGGGAATTCAAATGACGGGAGCAGTACGTAATTTAGGTGGACTTAGTCTGTTTCAAAAGAATGTGTAATGCATAAGAAAATGGGTACACTGGCTGATTAAATAGTGTTCCCTTTCCCGACATCGGTAAAGCTTAGCAACGCATTATTGAGATCTGCGTGATATTCGGAGTACAGAACCCCGTACGATGGAAGCTCAAATTGAGTACCATGATGACTGAAAGCATTTCTAATTCTGCTACCAGTACATCATGTGCAGTTGTCGCAACCGAAATTGAAGCGTGTAGGTGTGAAAATTGCAGATTAAGCTCACCAAGCAAAATTTTGAGGGTGTGCTTTGTGAATGTTGCCGGTGTGGGTGAGATTCCACTACGACAGATACAGATTTTTCTCTGTAAAATTCCTATCGAAGGGAATAAAATGCAGGGCAGATTTTTTAATCTCTCCGCTAATGGAGCTTTGGTGAATCGACAAGCTTGTCTGGGTAACTGAAACAGCAGCACACACCCGAGATTAATGCCCTCATTTAGAGCTGAGGTTGAGAGCGGAAAATATAACCCGGCTGCCAGCCATAAACTTACAGCTGGTGATTTAACAGAGTACAGACCAGAGTCACTCACATGCATCCTGATGAGGAAATCCAAAAAAAAATGCCTCATTAATGTCAGTTTTAAGTTAGAATATCCTTCTTGTGTTGAGAACAGTAGTTAGAAATTCTGGAGATACATTTTCCCATTGATTTCTTTTATTGCATATTGTTCACTTTCATCTGTTTAACAAATGGTTGGTCTATGCTGCAGGAAAAACAACCTGCATTTACACAGCCAGCCAGTAGGTATCAGTAAAACACATCCATAGGGGTAATGTAGCTACAAGTTAAAGGTTCACTTTACATGTAGTGTAGTTCCTCATGGACCATGGTCCACGCTGCACTACATAGATAGCATGATGGCAAAAGACAGACAAAATTAGGTAGTTGGTACCAACGGATAAATAAATGGATAAGAAATTGAAGTAGATGGATAAGTGATGCAGCAGTGCAAGCATAGTGCAAATACAGTAGTAATGGTGGTAATGATAGAGTGGGAGGTGGTGGCGAGGATCAGTACCTGTGCTGTCTGGAGTTCATAGCCTGTGGGGAAAAGGTGTTAGTATATTAACAAAATGTTAATACCAGATTAATTTTTTTTGCGTAAATAAATTGACATTCATCTGTAGAATTAAGCAGTCAGTGCACAGCGATTCATTCCAAGTTTGAATTTGGTATTAGGAAAGATATGCGGGCTTTTGTTCAGGTCTGGCTCTTGCCTCTTTTCCCGGAATGAAGAGCATTTACTTCCGTTGAGGTTTGCAGATCGTTTCCATGTCAGCGGGGTTCAGCGTGAATTGGTTTACAGTCCCTGTATGGACATGCTGTTCAACTGTGATGGAAATGGCCAGACATTTGCTGCTGGACAACTGTGCATCTCCAAGCTGCGCCACTTGTCTGGGACAGCGCTCATGCTGGCTGGCTGTGGGAAAGCTGAGCACAGACAGGATCAGCTTGTTGTTTTTGAAGGGGTGATCGGGCGCTTCACAGCAGGGGAGCTGTGCTGACAACGACAACATCTCTGCATTCACGCAGGCCTTCACACATGAAGGGATGCTCTAATAGCACAGATAGCTCCTGCGAGCCATTCTTCTTCATTTCGGTGCCTCCGTTGTCCGTAGTGCTGGTATCGTAAAAAATGCTTACTGCTGGGTTTTTGGACTCAATGGATATGTAGGATGTGTCCTACTAATAGTTGTAGTATGAGAATGGCACAAAAACAAGCAGGAGATTAAAGCAGACTTTATGTGTCACCCCCTCTCATGGTTCCCAGAGTCAGAACATGACTTTTATATTTTCACTGATTTATGCTGAGGTGTAATATTGTTTCGCGGTTGTGCAAATCAGTGGAGATGGCATGAGTCTACTGTGTCAAAAACCATGTATCTTCATGCTACAAATGAATAATCGCCATCCTGAAACCCAAGCTTCTGGTACTGCTGTGTGAAAGTTCATGGATCTTGGTACTACTCTGAAACATACTGGTACTACTTTCCAACAAAAATACATATCGCAAGCAGTACATAATAACTCTATGCTTTTAATTAGTTTTTCAAAATGTTTTAAAATTAATAGCATGGACACACCTTGCATGTTTTTGATCCCTGTTCAGTTTGGGGTGTAATGGCCGATAAAGGAGCTCTAAGTAACCACATGAGTCATTCTGTCTCTTCCATTTTTCCACCCCCCCGGAGGTCTCCCCCCATGCATCTCAGATCCTCTTTTCCTTTGGGCTAGCTGGTCTGCTGTCTACTCATGCCCTAATCCTCCCTTCCCCCACAAGAGCCTGGCATAGGGCCGGTGCCGGACAGACAGGCGCTGTCTAGGGGCACTCCTGGGAAAGGAGTCTTCCGGACTCCCTTAGCTCAAACAAGCCTTTTTCCTTTTCATGCTGATCCACGTGGTGTTTGAATAGCCTTATCACAGGTCCTGCTCTTCCCAATGTCACAGTCCAAGGCTGCCAGGGGCTTCCGGGAGACTAAAGATCAGGGTGTGTACGCTGACAGATCTGTGGAAGTACACGTGTAATCGACAGGGGTTTGGTGAGCTGGGTGGCATTCCAGAGTACGATCAGAAATGCAGCAGTCGATATAATAAGATGTTCACGCATTATTCTGAATGAGCGGCTTACAAAAATGGGACACCCACTGAGCCTGTCAACAGGTCCAGGGAGCCACAGGGGGGCTTCACTTTCCTCCAAGGTGAGGAAGGGGTGTGTTGGTGAGCACTGGTCAGGCCATGTGTGAAATTGCTTGCAGAGAGCACAGGCTACGCTACACTGAACAGCTGACAGCTCCGTCCCACAGTGCAACTGGGCTAGGCTGTGAGCGCTTAGCGTCTCCGGAATGTTAGGCACTCCCCATGATTTGGCCGGCCAAGCTGGGGATTGGGTGGGTGGGGGTGGGGGACACCACTGTGGAAGCATAGAGCATCTCCATCTGAGTGGACAGGGAGTGGGAGTGAGGCCCGGCTGGTACTGTGAACCAATCACACGTTTTTGCCTGGTTTACCAGGTCACTTTATTGAGGATCAGCCCAGATGAGTATAATCCCAGACAATCTGAGAAGACTCGGATTTTCGGCATGAGTCACGCCCTGCTCTGTCCTTTCAACACCACTCGCAAAACATGTTAAGAGGCCAGCGCAGCAGGGGGCGGCGCAACCCAATAGAGCTGACCCTGCGTAACTGGCAGGACTTGATGTCACATACTATTGATGTTTTCCCCCGACTGGCACTCGACACCCTAATTACTCAGTTTAATGCATCTCACCAACTCTTGCTGATATATTTAGGTCAGAATGCGGCATGGATATTAAACAATGCAGACTTGTACCCCCCCCCCCCGAGGTTGTCTATTTAAGTTCTTGAAGGTCCCTGCTGTTGCACACTTAAGCAAGCTGTATCACAGGTAAAACGCACGGGGTATCCAGCTGTGTTGTATGAGAAAGCAGCTAAGTAACGATTTATTAATTCAGTCTATGTAACCACGTATCCTAATGCTGGGTCGTGGCCATCCAGAACCTCTTCTGAAGGTATGGAGTGCAAGGCAGTCCATCTCATGGTAATGGAATATATCAATCTATTGTGGTTTGCTAGAATATGCATAACAGATGTTCAGATACCTGTGTAAAATAAACAAATTTACTGCAGAATGTCTCCATCAATAGGTTTCCACTTAAGGCTTCTTCTACATTTACATTATGTTCACATTTATTTTTGTAGGTGGTGCTTTTCCCCAGCGTCACTATGTCTTGCTGTCATATCCCAAGGATAGTGCAGAGAAGGTGCTGAGGGATGAAGAAGGATGGAAAGGAGAGACGCATAGCCTGGACTCAGAAAGCAGAACTGTCATAGTAAATCGGGTCAGAGCTCTTGATATGATGATTGGACAGGACAGCTTGCCAGGAAATGGTGGTGGACAAGTTTTTTAGGTCCTCTCTCTGCAGTCTGTGCCACCAGACTGACAAGTCATTTGGGATTCGGAGAAAGAGTTAGCGCCCAATGCCAATAATTGGCAGTAATGGTCTGTTGCCAGTACAATACTGTGCTGGCTTCCATCCACTACCTAAATCTCCCCTGCCCCTTCCAGGAGCACGAACGCAGCCATGGGTGCAGTTCCAGAGGAAGGCCATCCGGTTGCCCCCCAACTCCTCCTACGTGGAGCTGGCGGCCTCGCTGACAGCGGCCAAGAGCCAGTACGAGATTGGGGGGTTCCCCTACCCCCTGGGCCAGGAGAGCAACACCACAGGTACAACAGCGCATGGGGTGGTGGTTTCACTCTGAATTCACAGGGAATTTACTTTTTTACTCATGACTGCTGTCCTCAATTCTGATGCCCCAGCTACACCCAACATGTATAGACACAGTAAACATAATCACAGGATTGGATGAATACGGTGTACACAGGTTTGCTTATATTTATGATTATTATCAATATTTTTTTAATTACTTCTTTAATTAAAGTAAGGAAATTAATTAATATATTTAAGTAAATAACCACATTTTTTGATGCAAATAAAATTTTTGGATATTACAGCCTTAAATTAAATGTGCCCTTTTCTGGAGTTTGGGGGTAAAATTAGTCTCTGCCTTTGGAGTGTGTTGATTTATCCGTATCTTCACATCTTTCTTACCAGTCTCATTCCAAGAGTATTTTTAACACAAAACATGACACACACGATTCCGTTTGAATATTTATTATTAACTTCCCGTTTTAAAGCAATTTTCTGTGCAATATGGTTACCCTTAAAATGCATGAATCTCAAAGCTGTCTTTAAAAAAGTTTAACACCACGATTTTGACATTTCTTCTATGTAATCATGCCAATTTTTGAAACACTTTTGAGTAATACAAAAGATGCCCTTATATAGTTTTTACTGCTATTAATTAGTTTATAATATAAAAAGGTTTTTTGCGAAATGTGCATCACAGACTCCAGCACGAACAGACAGTTTTGAGCAGCAGAATATTTCCGGTTCGCCTGATGCATGGGAATGATGTCTCCATACTCCACAAACATCACATGAGTCACAAATTTAACACAGAGAAGGATCAAACATCACAGAGGAAATGGTGTATAAATTGGCCACAAGAATGACAATTATGGTGTATAGCTGAGCAGTACGTGGCAGGTCGTGCAGTTGCTCTGCTGTTTTCTGACTTTTTTGAAGTAACAAGCAGTTGCCTCCAGGTGGCGACAGCAGCTGGGTGGACCTCACAGCCGTGGCAGCGGTCTGCGCCCAGCTCTCCTCCCGCAACGGCAGCGCCCTCCAGGTGTCGGACCCCGTGCACATCTCGATCCCCCTGCCCGCTGACACTCCTGTCAAGGGGGCCACCAGTGTGCCTGTTTGGAAGTTCGAGGCCAGATTAGGTGAGGGTCACAGGTAGAATTCACAGTGGTGAGAGCCAGTGTAAATTCATGTACATTACCATGCAAAAGTTTGAGACTACCTAATAGAATTCTTTTTCTTTCTAACACATTTGGGTAACAAGTTAATTCCCACAAAAGTAGGACACTTGTGGGTCACGCCTTTTGTACTCTTGTGTCCAGTTTGCCCCCTAAATCACGCCTACTCTCACTTTTCACTACTACTGTACCACATGCGTTTTAACTGATTCTTACTCTGTTGGGGTCCTGGTGATTGGGAGCCGGTTCCTGGGAACAATAGGGTGAAGGGCATTGATACACTAGATCACAGTAGGACTCACACATTGTCATGCAAATGAGGACAAAGACATACTTGTTTATGCATCACCAGATTATTTGAAACTCAAGTTCTCAGTGTCACGTGAACTGGGTTGTCTCCATATTATGAAAGCAATCTTTTAATACCCACGTCAACAGACTGCTTTCAGTATAGCATTACTGTTGGTGTTTTATAGATGCGTGAATGTAACACGACAGAAATTAAACACAGCATCAATGAGACAAAATAATAATATAGATGTGCAAATGAGTCAAGACTGTACATATGCAAACATTGGCTGTTTGAATGTACAATGTACAACCTTTGTTTTAATAGCTGACTTCATAGGCAAAAAGAGTCACAAATACTATGATTATGTTATGGTAGGGACTGTGAGTCTGGGCTTTTGAGGGTTAAGCAGTATAGCCCTAGGGCGCTCTTCATTCGGCTGAATGCCCTGACACACAAGCGCACGCCTGGCTTTCAAAGTAGAACGAGTTCCTGCGTTGGCAAGGGTCTTGTACCGCTCTTATGGGCATGGAGAAAAGGAGCCTTTCCAGGAAGTGTCTGTAGCCAAGCCCTATTTATTAGTAACGTTTAGGTCCAGGTTCAAATGTTAATGTGACGCGATCCCATCGTGATGATTTTGTTGTGATTTTTGACCAAACCCCTTCAAAAAGCTTGTGATGTTATAATTTTAGATAAATAGAACAGCAAATGATTTTTATCCTTAGAAACACAGGACCTTCCCGTACGAACCAAAGCCACATTCAGAAATGATCCATAATGTCACTTGACAGTTTTTAGAACGTATTGAGGCGCATCCACTTTGGCAGCCAGTGGTCTATGATGGGTTAACCTGAAGAAACCGATCTCCCTCACTCTTTCCGGAGCTGTTTGTGTTTTTGGGCTAAGCATAAATTCCCGGCTTTGTCATGGTGGGAGAGCACATTGCACCCATATGTTTACAATCCCTCTGCGGCTTTCAGTCTCTAATAATGAGGGTTCTGTGATTCGGTCTGATGGTAGCGGCCAGCCAAAGAGGGACCACAGCAAAGACTGCTCCGTGATCTCAAAGAAGATGTCATTAAATTGTACCAGACTTTGCTTTACTGTCAGACACTAATGATGTGTCAATAAACACGACTGCCACTTTAAACTACTTGCTGCTGTTGCTTTTTAGCCTGCAGAGCACAGCTGCCATTCATGCTTTGCTAAATCCCCTATTTAAACAAAATAAGTAAATGTTTAGGACTCCACAATAAAACAGTAGGATGTGGCTCAAAGCCTGGTGGTATTGGCATCAGATATTTTTAAATGAACTCAGGAATAAATGCAGAATAATAATTCCCACCTTCGAGATGCTTTTCACACTGGGCCTCTGTTGCCATGGTAACGTGTTAGAGATGGGAAGAGGGAGTCAGATTTGAGCAGAGAGTCCACGTGAGAAGGGAGGAGGAGGGTGGGAGGGCAGTGTTTTTGGAGAAGTGTCTCCCTGGGATACAGTATTGCAGTGCTGGTGTCTCCATTCAGAGCTGGTCCAGTCAATAACTCCCAAGATGGAACCCTTGGGATAAATCACAATGCATCACCCGCTGTAATTCTATCTGAAGGACAAAAGACCAAAACAGGATCTCTCCCTGATGCCCCAAAATGCTGGCACCAGCCCTGTTTCCTGTCCAGTACCACCTCAATGCTAGAGAAATCATGAAAAATGGATTATCTTCATCACTAAATTACTTTGCAAAACCAATGTGTTGCTCTTGCATGATGGGTCCCTCACAAAACTGTCCCACACGAATTCTCCACAACTGGAGCAACTTTTGTTTCCCTGATCCCAGCTTCACAATAGTTCACTCCTATATCACTGTTGCCATAACACTCCTTTATTTTAGCCTTTTATATGTGTTGTGTATACAAGTGACTGTTTTTGGTGTTTATTTGCTGTTATTGAAGTTGTAACTAGTCTATTTTGTATTTTGTCACCCTTGTGCAGGTCTCAAACTCCAATATACCTTACTACCGACCTTCTTCTGGAGCTTTTTCATTAATCGCTCCATTTCTTGCAGACATCTACAGCACCATTATGAGATTTTAATATATTCAGTTCACAAAAGATTTACCTTGTGATGGTGGGATTTTGCAAGAGGAGGAGGAACTATTTACTTTCACACCCCAAGACAGAAATTAAGAGAAGGTCCGTTACTATTGCCAAGTCAATGCTATTGGTAAACAATTAATTAGATTTTTCAGAAACTGCTGTGTCTTAACCAGCAAAATAAGACAAAAGATGCACTGTGCACAAATTTGAAGGGAGTGCTGGCCACAGATGCAGCCACCACATGACTGCAGTGTGATGCCACATTGAGAGCATGGCTCCAGGGCTGAGGACTTCTTGTACTGAGCAGTAAAATATCCAGGCAGGTTTTTGGTTCGATTACAGGTAGAGGCCTTTGCTTGGCCCAACAGGAGCTCTTTTGGACTTCCCACTCAAACTGCCAGAAACACCAAAGGCTGTTCCAGACCTAGTGTGTAATTATACATGGAAGCAAGTACACAAGGTCACTGAGAGGCAGGGATTCAGGGGTGTGATTTTTGTCGTCCACTGAGTGGTGCCAGGGTGGCAGCTCCTGTTCCCAAACTAGCTGTGATTTGGATAAGTGCCACCAGGTAGTTCAGTGCAACCCCTCGCAGTGGTTTGTCCCTTCTAATTAGCCCTTTAAACTATACAGGTTGTTCAAGCGTGTTAAATACTAAGCTGTCTGCTGCCATTCGGCACCACTTGGCTGTAACTGGCGCCGCTCCCCGGCAAGCTGCTGCAAATGGAAACTGATATGCGGCACGTGTGGGGGGGAGCCACGGTGAGCATGGCAACAGCAGGGGAATGTCAAAACCTGCCTTAAAATGCAGCTTCTTTGGGGTTCCAATTTAGAAAGTGTGTCTGAGGGACATGGAATATTTTTCAGAGCAGAGATGCACACACACACACACACAAGAAACCCTATTGGGTGTGTAGAGCATAGTGGCACTTCCTGAAGGAAACCCAAGCTGTGTTTTTATTGTCCTGCTGGTGTGAAAGCCACTTTGTTCAACTCCACCCCAGCACAGCAGCGAGGAAGACGACCCTGGAAACGGCTTGGGTAATAAATCTGTCTCCTTTGCCGTTCTCAACACGGCTATGTGAGAAGAAGGCTATGAAACCCGTTTGCTATGACGACTGAATATTTACATTAAGGACCCATTTTAGGAAGCTGCAGCCAACTTGCGGGCCTTGGCTCAAGGGCGGGGGTGTGAGGAAAGCCCCCTGTTTCGGCTGGTGATGGAAAGCAGTCGTGCAGACGCTGCCACCTTGTGTTCCGACTGTTCGATGACATGCCGCAGAGCAGTGTAATCTGACTATGTATATCTTTTCTTTTATTAAAGGAATTTTAATCATTAGCATCATGAAGAATTACAGTCCCACATGAGAGTAAATAGAGACGTAAAAATGATCATTAGATTGGGAAATGTATTGAGAACCACGGGTGTACAGTGAGTGATGGATTGGCAATTAACTGGAACAAGCCAAAGAGGCGTGAACCTGCCACGTATGACTAATGTACCTGCTGTAATGAAGCTCAAAAGCAGGCCACAGATGCTGGGGTGACAATGACAGTATAGCCCCAGCTCCACAGCTGCATTAATTCTCTCAGTGTCTCTTCTCTACATGGACCAGAAATGATCAAGGCAATGTCAGACTGTTCTTCTGCCCACACTGTTAAAATTATAGCGAAAACAAAGCAAACTGTATGGTTCTCCCTTCAGATATGAAGAGGTTTTTACTCAACTAGGTATGGTAAGAAGCTTCCCATTATGATATATTATATTATAGAATATGTAAACATTTAACCACCACCTGGTTTATTTGCGCTGTCCATCTACTTGCTCTGGTTTCTAAACCTCATAGAAGGCACATTATGCTCAAACGCTTCGATGTATTGAATCTAGACCTTGATCTTGTGTAATCGTACATGCTCGGATGTGATTCCAAAGGAATGATAAAAGCCACAATTGATTGTAAAAAGAGTTTTTAAATATTTATTTGAAAATGGAAGAGCAGTACGACAGGTTCTGCTAATGGTTACGTCTGGCACCAGCATGCTTTTCAGAGAGGATCACAAAAGTGAATGCAGACTTCATCACTGAGATGTTTGTGGCTCCTGCCTATGATAGATACACTGGATGTTCACACAGCTCATTCAAGGGCTTCTGGAAGTTTACTTTGTTGGGTTGGCTTGCCTGTGGGTTCTCACATTACCATACACTAAGGGTTGTCTACATGCCGGTTTTCACTCTAACCCATTTCTTTCCCCAGCCTCATGGTGTTCTATCAATACCTGTGCTGTTGAAGGTAATGTCCATTCAGCTACGAAAAGAAGCCACTGCCCTGAATGTGCAGAACCTGTTTTTCTGTTGTTGACAATTTGTCATGTTGCAGGTCTCTGGCTCAGGAATGGGACCGGGTACATTAAGAAGGAGGGGACACAGCTGATCTGGAGCTTTGTGGCCCCCCAGCTTGGATACTGGTTGGCTGCCTTCCCTTCATCTTCCGGTAACAGCAGCCTTGTCACGTCCCATCAGCACTGATAGCTGCAGTAAAGCAGATCTGTTTTCATGGGTTGACAACACCTGTGGAAGTATGACCTTAGCATGTCATGACAATGGGTGCTGGTAAAGTTCTAGGCCATCATCAATGTTTCCTTGGCCATGAAGCACTTCATGTCACCTGGACCAGAAAAGGTTGTTTTATTCTTTTTGTTCTCTGTTGTCTCCATCTCTGCAAATGCTCATTTCCCGTCATAGCAGACCTGGACCTGAAAGAGAGCACTGCTGTGGGTTTGAACCTAGCAATGGGAATCACACTGGAGCTTTTGTCTTGCAGGTGTTGTGGCACTGAACCCCTCAGGTCTAAGGGATATCACCACCTACCACACCATCTTCCTGCTCACCATCTTGGGCTCTTTGGCTTTGCTGGTCCTCATCCTGCTTTGCCTGTTGCTCTACTACTGCAGGTAAAATCTGATTTACATATTTTCTTCCAACATGTTTTTTGGTGTTTTCGTAACTGTCGAAATTGTCATCATCCTCAAAGTCCTTCGAACTGTAAAAGCCCTCAGGACAGCTAACAAAGCCACTAGATATAAAATGCTCAGCTTCCACCTGCATGGACGGTAGTCAAGCCGCCCCAATCCCTGCATCTTAAGAATTAGAATTGTTTTTGAAAAAAATTTAAAAAGCACTTTTATTAGATTTCAACTTTTTATTGTTCCAAGCAGTAAACCACCTTAAGTTTAGTGTGTCTTAACATGCCTTTCTGAGCATCCAGTGATATCTCAGGAGTTAAAAATCCTCCTGTAGTTAGTCTTTCAGGATTCCCATTTTTTCGTTTTAAGTGCCTCTGTAAGTTAGATGCTATAGTGTCCTCGAGCAAGGTGCTATACTTCACCTTAAGTGATCAAGTTGTACAAATAAGTACAATTCTTTATTTGCGGGGTGTCATTAAACAGCAAGTCTTTGTGAAACACCACACAGATTTCCCCATAGTTCCTTCCTAGGGTTTGACCTGACTACCTTCTCTCTGGGTTACATTTCAGGAGGAGGTGTTTGAAACCACGACAGCACCACCGCAAGATGCATGCGCCCCCACCCTTGGATAGTTCTTCGAAGCAAGACCAAGGCACTTCTACGTCGCATCTTAACCTCATCAGCAGTGGCCACATTGAGACAGCTTCTTCCAACGGAGACCTGGACACCAGCAAAGGTGATTTCTCCTCTCGGGAGGAGTACTTCCGACACATCCCTGCCCAGAAGCTACGACACTCAACAGTGGATACGGACCCTGGCACCCGGCGGGGCGAGAGTTTCCCCATGAAAGTGACGTGCTCCACCGAGACTAACAACCTTGACGCCCCTCGGCGAGATGACAGGCGCCACCGACACAATGCCAACGACAACCAGGGATATTCCTCAGATCCCCCTTCGCCACCACCTTTTTCCGGTCACTACCAGGACTCTGGCCACAGTGGTAGACCACCAGAGTATTCCCAGGCTGCAGAGCCTTTGGTCCGGCCCTCTTCTCTGAACACCCAGCCTGGCCAGCTCATCTTCTGCAGCTCCATGGACCAGATGAAGGAGAGCATGTACCGCAGCGTGGTTCCCACCTTAGTCATCCCTGCCCATTATATGCGGTTGTCCACAGACTTCTCAGGTGTGGAGCAGGCCCTGGAGCAGCAGCAGCAGCAACAGCATGACAGGGAGGGCATCCAGGTGAGCATGACCCTGCCACGGCAAACGGGGTCCCAGCAGCAACAGGGCCAAGGCCAGCAGACCGGGCAGCAAGGGCAGCAGGCCGGGCAGCAGGGCGAGTCATCAGGCCCTGTCCGCATCCCTGTGTTGTTTGATGACTCCACCATGGCACAAATGAATGGTGAACTACAGGCCCTGACTGAGAAGAAGTTGCTCGAGCTTGGAGTAAAGCCACATCCTCGGGCCTGGTTCGTCTCTCTAGATGGCCGCGCCAACTCCTTGGTGCGTCACTCCTACATCGAGTTGGGCAGTGAATGTGGCCGTGCCAGCGGAGGTGGTAGTAGCAGTGGGGGCCCAGCTACCAGGATGGATACCCGTGAGGTCCGGACCCAGCCTGGTCGGAAGGGCAAAGAGGAGCGCGGGGGTGGTGAACGCAAGGCCCACGGGGGCAAAGCCTACTCCAAGCTGACCTGCGTGGACGACACTGAGCCCAGCAGTAGCGAGAGCCGCACAGCCATGTGTTCCCCAGAAGACAACTCTCTCACTCCCCTCCTGGATGAGGCCCCCGAACCCCGAGGAGCCACCTTCCCACGGCCAGGCCGCAGTCGTGGAAATAGCTCCCGGAGCAGCAACAGCGAGATGCGCCGAGCCTCTGTGACTAGCCCCGAGGACAACAACGACCCGGACGATAAGGATGACGAAGGTGAAAACAAGAAGAGTCCTTGGCAAAAACGAGAGGAGAGGCCCCTCATGGTCTTCAACGTCAAGTAAATCCTCGAGGATCCCAAAAGAAAGAACAACAGTGATCTCCTTCCCAACCCCATTCCACAATCCCATTCCTGTCTCGGTGTTGCCATAGTCGTTGCTGTAAATGGTCTGGAATAAAGCTAACAAAACTTCATACAAAAATGAAACCACTGAAAGCACAACCACAAAGGGGATCAAGGTCTGTAAACCTCCCTTGTTAATAGTGATCATCCTCCACTTTATGGGTCGGTTACCTTGAACCCTCCTCTCATTTTAACATTCGTATGCCTTTTAAACTGGCATGGACTGGTGATTGTTGTTTGCTGAAGCCACCATCCCAGCGCCAGGTGGGCATTGGGACCTTCTTTGATGTTCTTTCTGCACAAGATGAGAAGAAACCTGTGTAAGCCCCTAAATAAGTTGGTCAGAAAGTGAGCTTTTTATTTTTTGAATCAATGCCACAAGTAAACCCTCAAACTTTTAACCTTTCTTAGTCATTTTTGTCCTAAGAGGTCCCTCTGTTACCAGGAGCAGGGGGTATGAGACGTTTTCCGTTGACTTTGGGAGAAACCGGCAGGCCTGATAGAAGCGTTTATTCCTATGGAAAGCAATTAAAACTACTCAGTTGCCGGACAGAACAAGGAACGCAGTGTAGATAATGGAGTAATATTTTTGTTGTGTTTAGTTTTTTTTAGGATTTTATTCTTTAGTTTTTACATCTTAAGAACATTTTTAATATTTTTTTCTTCTTCTTGAGGAGTGGATATTTTTTGTGTGAAGAGTAGAAGAAAGACCAGGTTCCTACGATTGGAGAAGCTATCCTGGGATTTGCTTGTCTGCCAAGCAGAAATTTTTTTTCATTGACAGTCTTGGATCAGTGAACATTTATTTTAATTTTAACATTTTTTTTTTTTTGTCTAGCCTGTAGACAAATCAACTTTTGAAATGCATAAATGTGAATTCCGAAATGCACATACAAAAAAAAATAGTTTCCAGTCAGTCGTTCAACCCAGATTGGTAGATACAAGCATTTCATTTAAATCCTTTTTCAATTGTTTTTCAAGGTTTACCAGTAAAGTCCACTTAGCTTTTTAATAATAAAAACAACTTGTGTTGTGTACAAATTAATAGAAGTGAAATGAATTCAAAACAGATTATGGACAAACTTCTTTAATTCTTTAATATTGCCCTTACTAGAAAATATAAAATATTCGGGGCACATTTTACATGTGAAGAAGTCATAAGTCATATTTTCTGCACGAGACTCATAGATTTAGTAGATTTCTGCATATCTGACTGCAAAAACTTTGAAATTTTTATACAACCCCTTAAATCAAGTTTATTCCCTTTGACTACAAGCCACCAAAGCATATGAGCTTGTGCACTTATTGCGCACACCACTATTTTATTTTATTTTATTTTATTTTATTTTTAAGCCAAGTGTTTATCACTCTGTAAAAACGAATAGCTTGTAAAATGTTTAAAAAGTATCCGTTTTGTTTGGCTGGTTAAATCCAAATGTTGGAATCAGTGGCTTTAACTCAGTCTTCTGTTGCTGGGTTTAATCCAAGTCCAGAAGCAATTCGCATTTTCTTTAGTGACAATTCGCAGTGCTGCAAACATTGTCCTCAGTACATTTTAAACCTTGATATTTGTGTTTTGTTTTGTTTTTTATCCCATTATCTGCCTTTGCACCTATAATTCATGTTTTATCAGTCAGCACTTAGTTTTTTGTTGCATGAGGTGCCTCTCCCTCCAGCTAGATCTCAATATCTTTGTGAAATTTTACAAAATCATTGACTATGTTATTTATAAACTTTAACAAACAGCGGTTAAATAAGCGTTTAGCTTACCAAAGTTTTCAACTTTCAATTTGTAGGGACAGCATATTTGTCACATTAACTGAGCCAACCCTCAAGAATTCCCATGGGCCTCTCTGTGTCCTCTGCTGTGCTGTCCCTGCCCATAGTCATCCTAGCAAATGTGCAAGATGGACACACAACATCCTCCCTCCAGATCCCAACCCCTGCCCACCCAGACCGCAACACCCGCAAGTGCCTTGTCTTGCGGAGACACCGCAGCCTGCACCGAAGGGCCTTCTGGTACCACCGAGAAAGTCGCACCCATCTAAATCTGGTCCACCCAGACGGACAGTAAGTGTCCGCAAGTATCGTGTGCGTCCTTGTACACTTTTGGACCAGTGCCAGATAACACCTTTCCATGTTTCAGTTGTATGTCTTCTATGGGTGTCATGGGCTGCACTTTTCAAAAAGAGCAAATGTAGGAAACATACAGGATATAAAAAAAAAACCCAGAATAGATTGATAAATAAAATGTTTTACAATATGTATGAGACTAAAAAGAATCAGATTTGTTGGATTTAAATTTGAAGTATTTGATGGGCGAAACATTGCAGGGGTTACCAGTACTGTTGAAAACTTTGCTTTTGTTTGGCTTTGTGGATTTCATTGTGGCAGGCTGCGTTCTCCCATTACCCTGTGAGCCGTAGTACCACACGCAGCCAAGCTAGAAAGCATTTGAAGATGCTTTTGAAATTGCTTATAAAATAAAGAAAAGATTGCACAATGCTCTGTAGTGCATAAAAATCACCCTACTGCCTCAGTTTGCATCAACAGTTGGGGTTTGGATTTTGAGTCAGATCTTTGAGTTTATCAGCCCTTTAGGGCAGTCATGTCAAACTCCGCTCCTCTCAGGCCATGGGTATATTTTTTTTTATGGATGGTGACAGTCATTCTCTAGTGTTGACTGCAGAAATTGGTGCACAAAAATTAAGATGTTTTACAACAAGGGCCACAAAGCATTTGTGTTCCTGCTGTACCACAGAAGAAGCAGTTCCTTAAGAATTTTAGTTAGAAAATGAAGTTTTAGGCTTCACTCTTATGAACGGGTTCTCTACCCATAAATTGGCTGCCGCTTTGAGTTGGAAAGCCACAAAAGGAAATCCTGTGTCAAATGTTCATCATGCGTTGTGACTGACCGGTGGACCGTCCAGGGTGTACCCTGCCCCACAGTTGGGAATAGGCTTCCAGGATAGACTCTGAACCATTGCAACTGTGGATTGGGGAAAGCAGTTGTCGACACTGGCACAGAATAGTCATCATGCCAGGTTTATTTTAAGGAACTGTTTAAGCCAGTAGCTGTTGGCAAGGATGTCAGGCAAATCTTAATTTTATTTCCTGAAAGCCTTGACCGTAGTTTCCCTGCGCCGCCCAAAGGCTTGTCCACTGTAGTCTGAATGGGAATACCGGTTTGGGGCAGTTGAAGGGATGCATTTTCACGTCTTGATATGAAATGTTCATGCTTCCCAGGTTGTGTTAACATAGTGGTCTTTTTTTGCCTGTTAGCTGCTGTGTTTTCAGTCCATCATGGTGTATTCATACCAGAGCTACTGACAACTTATACCTGTGCCGATGTAAATGGACCTCGTGTACTATTGTTAAGTCTAATTTGAAGCGGGTTGTTTTGGGTTTTCAAGTCACGCTACAGGGCTTCTCTTTTCTTACATCTATGTGAGTTGTTGGAAAAGCAGATACAAATCTTTTTCCTGAAATAAAATTGTGGACACGAATATCTGCCGCCATCACCATATCCGTGACAGCCACGGAAGATGTTCTGATGAAATAAGGCTGTCAAGTGCAATTTTGCACACTTGTTCTCAAAAGAATCCAAATGAAATAGCCGAGCAAAAGACAGGTCTTTTTATGTCATCTTGGTGGCTGGTTGGCTTTGGATTCTGCATTGACTGTGAATGGTACATTTTGGAGAAGGAAATATGTTCTACACTGTAAGCTGTTGCAATTGCTGGAGACAGTGGTCTCTGACATGAAACGCATCACAGAAGGCATCCCACAAGGCATCCCACCCTGGGACATAAAAGTTTGTATCTGTGCCAAAATTGTTTCTAAGCCAATTATTGCTGCATGTAGGTGTTTAAGTCTTACGTGAGGAACATTTTCCTGAGAGTGGGTGCAGGAAAATCTCCCGCTTCACCAGGCTGTCTACATCTGTATTTTGGTGCCTTAGTTTCAGACCACCTGCTCTAAAAGTCACTCGCATTTCTCCTGCATCAGAGGGATTGATTTTATTTTTTCCTTCTGTTAACTTTCTTTTTAGTGCAGAGGAAAGGCCAGTCTGGCTGTACACCTACAAAAACTCATCTTTCAGACATCAGCTGTTCAAAAGGTAGTGTCAATGTTGTGAATTCCATTAGCCTGCAAAGTAATAAGAAAATTGATAAAGGTGTTGAACCACAGAAGAGCGGAGTTGGTAGGAGAATGTGTCTAAAGTAGTCCGGTTCTATCAAACCTTCCTAAATGCAAAATAGTGCAGACTGTTTTATGAAAGTTTTAGATTTTGTTTTTCGACAGCATTACCAGTTAACTTACGCCCTCGAAAAACGGGGAATATGACAAGGTGACCTTACTGTGTCAAAACTTTCCGTGCTACAATCGGCGAAATAAGGTTTCAGCTTTTGCTCAAGCAGGAAAGCATTGTTTGATAAATTTTCTATCATTTGTGTTGCTGTTTTATATGACACGAATGTTTGCTTCGTCCTAAGTTCCTGTTACGAACTGATTCCAGGTTAGTTGTGTGTCCTCATGTTGACAGCACAGAAAGTGAAGTATTGTACTGTGCACTTGACTGATGCCAGTTCCCTCTTGGATCCTTTCTGGTGCAATCCTCGCGATCCCTTACGCTTGTTCTAATTAATAATGTTAAAAACGCCAAGATTAAAGCATTTAACAAATGACAGATGTGAGTTTTGTCGTTTTAATTTGAAAATCGTACGGTTTTTTTGGTATAGCAGCATTGCCACTGATGCCACATTCCACAATTTTAAATGCCTATCTGCTCCCCTTGAGTACAAATTTTAACGGTTTACAAATGTATTCTACCTGACTCAATCCTGAGAGGGATACATTAAAAAGGTCACTATTTAAAAAAAATTTTTTAACACTTTTCAGCTATTCAGTCTCAGAAAGGAAACTGTACTTTTGGTTGATCATATTCAAATAGTTTTAGCTCCCGTAAATTGGTTCTGTCATTTTCCTGTCTTGTTTCATGTCGGTTTGTTTTTAACATTGCAAATGTCACTTATTTAAAAGTAATGTGTGCAGCCTGACGGTAAAGTTTAATATTATTGAGTGGTGATGTACAAGAGCACTTAGTTCCAGCTTGAGATACACAATGGGTACCATAAATCTTAATGGCATCACAACCAAATCTCATAAATGAATAAATATATAGATTTGTAGAGTTTGGTCATTTTGACAAACCAGGAACTTTAGCAAGTAATAATGAAATGATTATGCTCTTTACACCATTTAGAAAGGATAAATGCTGGTTGTTCAGGACCTAAAAGGAAGTAAATCTTAGATAAACAATCGGAGCATCAGCACCATTCAAAACACTATTGTGTGAGTGTTTATATGTGTGAAATTGACTGATTCCTAGGTACCTCATCTGAAGAAAAGTCGGTACTAAGCCTGTGCAAGTCTGCTCTCGAGCCAAGAAACCAACATAAAGGAAATCTGCCGACCCAAAAAGAGCACACATTTCATGCATGTGTGCACTGCAGCAGAAATGACTGCAGTTACTCCACTTCACTGTAGTTGGGGCACCGACCAACATCCAAGTGGTTTGCCGAAACAACTGCAGCTGTGATTAAGCAATCTTAATTTTTGCGTTCTCGCAGCACTGCTGATCTGTACTCTGGCACGACTGGGTAAATGAACCCTTAAGACGGCTAGGATTTGTTATTTTCTGTTTCGCGCCTTGAGTAGGAACCAAACTACAGTGTGGTAGCAAACCATTAGTACCTTCTTATTATTTCATTCCGAAATGGGAGTGACCCAAATAAGGCCAAAAATATTCTCATTATAATGCAGACTACAAAGTTGATGTTAGCTATTTGTGAGCCTTGAATAGCGAGCTGTTTTGTTACTATGGTATGTGGTTTTGCCGCCAATGGCTGGAATACTGCACTGCGGAGATGCCAGGTTGTTCCCTAGTAGCAGGAGCTGAGGACCATCTCCTTGATGACTCCTTCACAGCTTTTTGGCAAACATCTTTATGCATTTTCTAACCTTTACTAAGTCATGCAACAATTTTCATGTCAAATGAAGCAACAAAGGACCTTCAAAATACATCAAATCTGTTTTCCAAGCAGTCCTACTCTCCATTCAACAAGTCAAAAAACAATTCTCATACTTAACCACTGCAGAAATAAAAGCATGTAAATCCATCCCAACAATCTACAATTAAATTTATGCCATAAACATCCTCACCTTTCAACTTAATAAATATAGAACTCTTTTTAGAATAAAACCAAACCATCTATACATACTGCAGTTATCACACTACAAGGTACTAACATTAACTCCCCATTCTTTTAAGACCATATTTACAGCCAGCCCAATACATCCACAAATTATATCGTTCAATAACGTTAAAGCAGCATATACTAAGATAAAAGTTAGATCAATTCCGGTTAAATATCGTACACAGTGTTCGATTATGCAACAAGAAAATGTGACCAATACATATACTTCAAAACACGAATATACAACACAATACTCAAAAAGAAACTGAAAATGTAACAAACAAATTGAAGCAACGATATTGTACAACTTACCCCTTTTATAGGTGTTGTCTGTGTTGCGATCAAACTGATGTCCACGTGCTCTGCTGCAGAAGAGGAGGAGGCCTACATTACACCCAGCCTGATGCTTGAGCTCACTTTTGCAGAAAAGTGGTGCTAAGAAAATCCCATGGGCGAAGGACCGTGCTTGGGTTGTGAGACAGTTTGTTCAGTTTACCCCTCTGCTTCCTCAGATCTGTGCCTCTGTGTGGGAGAATTCTTTGTGAAGAGAAGCCCGAAGCTAAGACTAGGAAATTTGCATCCTGACAAAGCGACACACTGCAACTGAGCAACACTATTGTTAGTATTAATCACAAATATTTATGTCAAGGAAGTGGAAGATAAATATCCCCTTAATATTTGAATATCAATATTTCAGCTGATGCGTGTATTTCAGCTATATGTTCTGACGTTAATGCAGAACTCCATACAAAATTCATTTTTATATCATAAGCTTTTGTTACCATCTTAAGCTTTGTAAGTTTTCTCTTACAATTTGTTATGAAATAATTGGGTTGTTATTTAATTATAATGATTATAGGTTATTTGTTCCGATCAATTTATTTATTTTGCATATATGAGTTGTGCAGTGCATTTTTTAAATGACATTGTTTCAGCTGTTTGCTTATGCAAATATATTATTTCTGTGACTTTCACTTCTTGAAAAAAATCTGTTTCAGTTAGTCATAGCCGTGTGACTTGTCTCTACATGCAAACCATAGTCACAAGACATCCATAGTTTTTCACTTCTCTGTTGTATTCACTATCCTCACCTTACACCCCACATAAACACCTTCCTGCTGCTGTTTATTTACTGTTCTATTTACCATATTTCTCGCTGCAGTCACTAGATTTTGTATAGCAGATGAAACCCACTGGGTGGAAACATTATTGTATACAGCATGAGCTGATACTGAATGGGATATAATGCTCATTTTTGGATTTTCTCAGCTTTTGTATGGTATCTGCTGCTATTACTTTATCATTTCAAATGTTTATGCAAATGCTGGGTGTTGAACCTAGATGTAACATTGCGTCATAACCGGTATATCAAGATACCCTGGCTAGGCACCAGGGCTGCCGTGTCCTATCTTCATGCAGCCAAACCCATTCTGTATTTCTATCTTATATATACCTAATATTTTTATAGAAGCAGCTACTCTGTCTGAGTGAACTGAGACTTTGACCCAGTATTAACTTTAAGAGTCCATGCCAAAGCCAGAGCATATCAGTTTATTCAATACTAATTGCCTACATAGATTTTAATTCCATAAACAATGTATTTTTGCTAAATATTTACTAGGTGTTCAGTAGCAGTGTCGCTCTCTAGACTCCAGTGTGCATGTAGTAGTTAAAAGGATTTAAGTGCGATTCCTTTTTAAAGTTTGGTGCATATAATATCTGCATCATAGAAAGTTGTACTCAAGTAAATCAGTCAAGTGTGTTTACTGTTTAGCACAAGTTTAAATATTTTCAAACTTGCTCATTTCTGAATCACTACATAAATTAAAGACATAAGCTGCTGCATTTTATATATGCTGACCTGCAGACATGAGTAGGATCGCTGCTGTCATCAACCGCAGTGAACTGCCACTTTACATGGCAACAGTAAGGGCAATCGAGCTTGAAAACATTTGAGCTTGGCAAGGAACTAAAATTTCATGATGTCATGTCCTGTCACCAATTCTTTTGCATACTCTCTAAAGATGAACACTGACAAAGCGACACACTGCAACTCACACATTGAGTGACTGGGGTGAAAAATGGCCCCAGTAAATATTCTGTGTTATTCAAAGGATTCAAAGGTTTATTTGTCATGGGTGAACAACACAGCATAGCAGTGTTGTCCCCATGAAAAGCTTTGTTTCCGGGTATCCTCAGTAGTGCAATATGTACATAAATATGTAAAGTATAAATAAGTATGGTACAGGATAGTCGGGAGAGGAAAACAAATAAATAATAAATAAGAGAGTAAACAAACGATTAATAAATAGGAACGGTTAATAAATTCTGTGTTAAGTGTTAGTTCTGTGTCAGTTAATATTCTAAATAAAGGAACTGGCACTAATTTTCGTCTCACACTGGTGGGTGAAGGTTATTGGGTTACTGAGGTGAACTATTAAAAACCAGATAAGGTCATGGCTCAGCTCAACAAAGGTGTCTGGAGATGTAGATCTGCTCTGCACTAGCTCACAGGGTAAAGCCAGAGAGTATAATATGAAATGTAAGCAATTTTGCAACAAAAAAATCAGTCCTGGAGTGCACACTAATGTTGTACTAGTACTGTCCGTACCTATAGTTTCCACTTGTACCATCTCGCATCATCTGCATAACCACGTATGGTTGTGATGCACGAGTTTCATTCTTCCCAAAAAGGCAGGAAGCCATAACTGTTTTGGAACTGAGCTTTTACATAGTGTATGGAGTAATGCATTTGCAGAACTGTCCTGCTGCACCCTTGTTGCTGCTGCCCATGAATTCAAGTCAGTGCACTTTCAGTTCCTATTCTCAGGGGACACAGTTTAAGGACACTGGAATAGTTTTAACCCCAGTATCCAAATTCTCAGAGGCTTATTTCAAAGAGGAACTGAGACCTGCACAATGAATAGATTTATTTTAACAATGTTTGTGCCACGTGATTGTTAAATATCAGTTAACAATGTGATTTTTGTAAACAGGCACCCCACAACGCTACTGGATGACTGAAACTGAAATTTTAAAAAAGTTGTTGATTTAGGCCTGTTTGCCAGCTCCTAGTCTGTGTTGTCTTATTGCCTCTGCTTTGATGCAAAGGTTTTTACTGTAGGATTGTGCTATATTAAAATTAATGTGCAACTCTTAACCATAGCATCAAAAACATGTATTTCTTAAGTTCATATTAATAGAAGGTAATCGGGCCAGCATAATGCTTTTTTCGTGCATTGTACTTTTAAGGAAGTAAATTAAATAGTTCTGCTGTTCAAGGAACCCCAGCATCCAGCATCACAGTGTCTGTAGTATTACATCTATGAACACTGGAGTGATGGAGTTCTAAAAAAAATAATTTTAAAAAGTNTCCTTCTGTGTGAGTCCACTTTATGGAAAATGTAACCCCCTTGACTCAAGGTAGAATGAGCAACATTAGAGTTTAAGTGCATAAATTGTATGATCATAACTTGTTGGCTCATGACCAGCAGGGAAATCTGAGTAACCAGCTTGTGTATTATTAACATCATTGGAAGTGACCTGTGACACATGACTTTATTATTACAGGGTCTAATGGCAAAACTTACTTTAGTTAGCCAAATAAAAGGCAGTGAGGGATATAATGAATTCTCCGAGGCAATGATGACCGGCCTTGGACCTTGCAGGCCTCACAATATGCTGGATTTTGTTCAAGCTGAGCCCTTAATTACTCAGCCTTGACGATGATTTTGATTTAATGCATTACACAAGTCAAATCATGTTAAACTGAATCTGTGCCAAGAACACATCAGTGTTTTTCAGATGGGTTCGGCCTTGGCTCCTGGCGGAGCTCGTGTTTGTGCTTCGCTCTTCTGCTTAACTGGCAATTTGACGTAGCGTGGAACGTGTAACATCGCGAATGAATTTTTGTGTGTCAGAAAGCCTTACAAGAGGTTGGTGTCTGCTCAGTGTTATCTTTATGAATTATCTGGAGAATTAAAGCAGGCTTTCCTGATGACCAAGCAGTGACTCAATTGAAGCTCAGCACTGGATTACAAATGTGCAAGTCTGTGCCTTATCAGTATTTCTTTTTAAAAATATTTTTGGCATTAATCACCTGTCAGAAAAAAGACAAGCACTACAGGTTTCTGTACCTTTCGGTCACCTTCGTCTCCATCTGTCAGTGCCCCTGGAGAAGTGTGTCTGTGAAGTCAACCTGCTTCTTCTGTGTTGCTGGTCCCTGAGGCGTTGCGTTCTCTGCAGGTCTGTTGTGGGGGGGGAACAGCCCATTAAATATTGGCCACAACAGAACAGCTGCAAAATGTTGGTGTCCTCACTGTAGCAAGATTTGTTTAGAACCAATTTCATAAAAATGTGTGTATGAGCTGTTTATTATTCTATTAATCATTTATAATGTGAACCCAAGACAAAAGCTTATTTATTATGTTTAAACAATGAAAATGGCAGCAATGGAAGAAAGAGAAAGAATGGATATATGTTTGCATTTGTTGGGTGAGATGAGAAGTGAGTGTAATGGTAGAGAAATGTGTTTAAAATGGAGCACAAGCCTAAATGACAGTGCATGACAGTTTAAGCGTTTACAGCACAAGTGGGGTTTGATAACAAACATCCGATTGAGCTGGAAGATCTGAAATCTCGGCAAGTACCCCACTGCTGCGGATAAAGATGGGTGTGCGCAGTACCTGTTTTCTGAGAGAAGAGCTTGTGAGTAGGCAGTGAAAGTGAATATCAAAACAGTGGAACTGTTTTTTTTTTTACAGGCGGTGGACACACATCCCAACTCTGAAACAAAAATGTATGAACTTGTCTTATATGGCTTTTCATTTTACAAATAGTCTAGTTTTGAGTTTTCCAAGTCTTTTTTTGTTTTTTGTGGCTGAAATGCCACCTTTTTCCAAGCAGTATAATGTGCTACTGCCTCAGTTCATCTCACTTTCTCTTTGTTTACAGCTTGTGTCACATGCGCTCGAGTGTTTGTGATCAGTAATATGATAATTAGTGTTGGACATGTTAATGGGATGAATTTACAATTTCGGAATTGAATATGATTTCGTGGAAACGTTTTTTTTATTTATGTTTAAGCTTTTTTAATTTTAATGTGGCTTGAAGTTAATAAACATTTATGAAAGCTATATCTGACATTTTTAGAGCATAACCCACAAATAAATCTAGGGACATGTGTCAGGACGCAGATGGGGTAAGGGACCCAATTGCAGACACGACACGAGAGGCTGGGTTCACAGGGACAAAGATGTTTAACATAGAACAAGGAAGCGCAGGGAAAACACACAGTAACCATGAGAAGCTACGGATGAGATCCCGTGCTGGAGCCATCCGGCCCTGCGCCTTTTATGTCAGAGCTAATAGGCTGATCTGGTGCAGATGCGCTGGGTTGGCGGGCCGCCCCTAGCCGGTTCCTGACAACATGTGTGTTATTTATCTTTTATTGGTTGTGACTTACTGATAAAAGTAACTTTTGATTTAGGAACAGACTAAATTTCAGTCACAGTTACTTTCATAATACAGGGAGCCATTATACTGATCTTGTCTGTGTCTGTCTTCTGTCAGTTGTTCAAATGACTTAGATTCCCTTCCTAGGAGGCATTATGGAGCATTGAACATATGGGCCTATTCCATGCTATGTCGAGCCACTTTAACTTTCTTCTAGTTGGTTCCGCAGTGAATCCATATAACCTGTGCTCAGTATTTAGAACCCAACATCCTCCATCGCAAGTCTTCTTATGTTTTGTTGTCTGCCAGGATACTGCATGGGTCAGAAGAAGGATTATCAGAGCTTCCACTAGCAGTACTGCTTTGTCTAGTAGACAGCCCTTTTCTTCCCACTAGCTTAGCAGGCTCATGCCCACAGGTGGTAGCAGCAGTGAATTTTGCATAAAAGTTTGTAGTGTTTCTGCAGATGTTTCTATAGATCCTATGTAATGAACCTGTTGTTTCTTGACATCGTCTTCAGATGTTATTCAGTAGAACCCGCTGTCCTCTCATTAGCCTGCCATCCCTTGTGTCAGATCCTAAAGTGGCACCTTGACATCACACCAATCGCCAATCCTGTGCAACTGAAACAGTAATTTTTAAAATTTGTTAGTTTATTTACAGCCTTTTCTCGATTTAACTTGCCTCATTTTTACAGTTTTAAAAATTAACAGACTGTGGTAGAAATATTCCAGAAAATAGATTTATAAAATTTTATAAACATTAAAAATCCATTTTGAAAATAATGTAGAGGAAATATCGATATTTAACCTTTTTTTCTTTTTTTTAGCTTTACTGAGGAAATAACTTAAATAAAGCTTAAAATAATGAAGGCTTCCACCTTCCATATACTCTGGAAAATTGAGGATAGACTCAATTTATAGTATTTAGTCACTTAGCTAAAATTGTCCAAAATGGTTTACAATGCTACCTATGTATATAGTTGGATACTGAGCTAGAGCACATTTTGAACTAGATGCCTTCTCAAATGTACAAGAGGGAGAGTCCATTTTAATCTATGAACAACATGCTACCTGCCCACATCCCTTCAGTTGTGGCTGTTGCCCTGCAGAATTTCTGTTAGGGCTGCACATCTGTGAGATAAAGAATGGAGAGTCACGTCAGCCTTTCGGAGCCATTATAATAATGACTGGATGATGCTTCCATTTCTGGTATGTAATCACGCTAATTTTGAAGCCAGCAAAAGAGATTTGCTGGCAGAATAAATAGGGAAAAACACTTAAAGAGATGTTTCTGGTCAGCTTCCAGATTTTTCACATTTGTTTTCTTACCTTGTAGAGATGAGGTGACCACATGGGTAAGCAGTGCTTCAAACAAAAACGGTCTCATATTGAAAAACAAAGGGGCACGTAGCCTATTTTGACAAGGAAACAAATTAAAGGCAAAAAACCACCACAATGCTCGGCCTTCTTCCTTCTTATCTTTTGTCCCCAAAAAAAATCTCTTGGTTTTCAGGCGAGCTGTTTGACTTTAGTATAAATGTATGTATATCTTGTGTATAAACTGTACCTGTGAGTGGGATTTTGTGTATCTAGTAAATGTGCCTTTGAATACGAATCTGTTAATATACTGAGTATACAAATATGCTTGTATAAATGTGCTGTTGAATGAGAACCTGTGTGCATTTGTGTGTGACTGTGTGTCTGGGTTTGCGTTTATGTGGTAGTGTGACAGTTCAGTCTAACAAAGCCAGTCTATCTCTTTAGAGATGTACAAGGAGACAGAAGCCCATGCTAGGAGCATCCCTGTAATTACTCCTTCAGCAGGCATGGCTTTTCATCTTTTTCCGGCTTTCTGAGACCTTCTTTTATGCCGCCCCAAAAAGCCTCTGAGACTCAGTGAGAGTATAAGTGCTTCAACACCCTTGAGCGTGCATCGCTATTTTGTGCACAAATACCCCTGCTTTTCAAAAGCCCAGATGTGTAAAAAAAGTGTTTCTCTGTACATGTATATGTGTGTGTTTGTGCATAACTCAGAGTGTATCTTACGTTTTCTTTTCTTTTTTTTTTTTATCTTTTCAGTTTTTCCATGTCCTCACCATTCATGCTTCAGCATATAGGCACACGCTTGCATGAAGACGCACAAAACAAAGCCGTAGGGATTTGAGCGTGTTTTTGGGTATTAGTTTGTTTCCAAGCATTACTGTAGTTAAAGTCTGTCAGATTTAGGACAGTGGTCGAAATGCAAGGATGCAGACAGGTGTGATACCAGCTGGGCTTAAATAAGAATGAGTGTCACTGCTGAAATGCACTGAATATGCAAAATGCCCTTTTGCTTTTTTGCCTTAATAGGTTACTTTGGCTTTTATTTTCTTCCTTTTTATCGTAGCTAGATGCTTCGGCCTGTTTTGTGTGCCTTAGGTTGTGTGAAGATGCACTTGCAAAGAACCTCAGTGGCACTTTTAGTCTTTTGTAAATATTAGTACTATTAGAAGTTGTGATGTGTGTGTAAAATAGTCATAACCGATCCCTCAAAGCAGTTGGTTCTTTTCAGATATTTGATAAATTAGTCTGTGTAGACATTTGCTCTTACATCAAAAACATTTGTTTTCAGTCGAGAGACTGCATTGTGTGCCTTCAGAATGGAAAAATAACTTTAAAAGTTTTACTGTAGAGGACATGGAATTGTGGTATTTTTAAATATGTCCTTGAACATGGATAATTAAAAGTTGTATAGAATTAAATGTAATGAATTACACTTTTTGTTGCAATTATAGGATGTTACTATTTATATTGTCAAAATGTAAGCCTTTCTATTTTGTTTGTTCCCTAAAGGATTTGTATCATATGCCTCTGTATTCTAGGGCTTGATGCTGAGACCATCATGCCTATACTGGAAGTTGTTGCAGAGTAAGTTCTGGGGACCATGCAGGCCAAAACACAAAACATTTTTACTACATCACAGCTGCTTTTAGTACTTTTCTGTCTCTGAGTGTTGGGGGATGCTGAATGAGTATTGGACCACCGCAGTTGTTGGCAAGTGATACCACAACAGCATCCAGCTCTGATTAATGAGTACATACACTGATCAGCCACAACATTAAAACCAGTGACAGATGAAGTGAATAACATTGATAATCTCGTTACGATGGCACCTGTGAAGGGGTAGGTTATGAACAGTCAGTTCTTGAAGTTGATGTGTTGGTAGCAGGAAAAATGGGCGAGCGTAAGGATCTGAGTCACTTTGACCAGGGCCAGATTGTGATGGCTGCACGACTGGCTCGGAGCATCTCCAAAACGGCGGGTAACACTGGTGGGGTGTTCTCGGTACGGAGCGGTTGGTACCTGCCAAAAGTGGCCCGAGGAATGACCGCCGGTGAACCGGCGGCAGGGCCGCGGGCGCCCAAGGCTCACCGATGCACGTGGGGAGCGAAGGCTAGCCCATCCGGTCCGATCCCGCGGAAGAACTACCGTAGCACAAATTGCTGAAAACCTCGATGCTGGCCATGACAGAAAGGTGTCAGAACGCACAGCGCATCACAGCTTACTGTATGTAGGGCTGCATTGTCGCAGACTGGCCAGAGAGCCCAAGCTGACCCCTGTCCAGTGCCGAAAGCACCTACGATGGGAACGTGAGTGCCGGAACCAGACCGCGGAGCAATGGAAAAACATGGCCCGGGCTGACAAATCACATTTTCTTTTAGATCATGCGGATGGCCGGGTGCGTGTGCATCGTTTACCCGGGGAAGAGATGGCAGCGGGATACGCTATGGGAAGAAGGCAAACCAGCAAAGGCAGTGAGTTGTTCTGGGTAATGTTGGGAAACCTTGCATCCTGGCATTCACGTGGATGTTACTTTGACACGTACCACCTACCTAAACATAGACACCTAGACCATGTACACCCCTTCATGGCAACGGCATTGCCTGATGGCAGTGACCCTGCCACACTGCAAAAATTGTTCAGGAATAGTTTGAGGAACATGACAAAGAGTTCAAGGTGCTGGCCTCCAAATCTCAATCCGATTAAGCATCTGTGGGATGTGCTGGAAAAACAAGTCCGATCCATGTAGGCCCCACCTTGCAACTTACAGGACTTAAAGGATCTGGTGCTAATGTCTTGGTGCCAGATACCACAGGACACCTTCAGAGGTCTTGTGGAGTCCATTTCTCAATGGGTCAGAGCTGTCATGGCAGCACGAGGAATACCTACACAATATTAGGCAGGCGGTTTTAATGTTGTGGCTGATCAGTGTAAAGAAGCTGATCACTGATGGTGGCCCACGATGCTTATGAATTCATGTTTTGGAGTGCGAGATGCATATAAAGAGAAGGAGGAACCCAACTATTTTTTTAATTAGCTTTGTCAAATCAAGCTCTAGTGATTAGCCAAGGCAAGCCCAAAGGAATGTGCTATAAAGATATTTGGATATGTGTGGGTCATGAAAAACGATGTGATGATGTAATTTTGACCATATTAATATCTCTCAGGGCTTAGTGTTCCTGGCAAATGGATTTGCCTAAGTGGCTATCAGGTTGACAGGTATTCAGTCCAAATTATAGCAATTGCATGGTGTCGTGACTGTCATCATGACAAAACGTCATAACACAACTTTGGCACCATGCACCTATTTTTAGCACAGTACAATAGTTTGTCTAAGTGAGGGAAGACTGGAAGCAGCTGATGAATCAAGCCCCGTTTCTTTATTTTTCATACCACCCTTGTGTAGCAGAGTGGAAAAATGTGAAGATTACACATCCTTTGTTCCCAAAAACAAATCAGAAAACAGGAGATGGGGGAGGGTTGGGAGACAGAGTTTCATAAGGCTGGTAGATAGAAAAAGAGAGATAGTAAGGGAAATGGTGGAAGCATATGGAGGAGATAAAGAACCAAAAATTAGTCGATGCAGAAATTCATCATGCACGCACTCCTATGCCACGTGAATGAATGCATGAACAGTAACAGAGACTTTGAGGTGGAAGGATGGCTGAGGGACATGGCATTAGAGGCAGCACAATGATAATCAGGAATTGGAACTGAAAGTTTGGCAGCCAATAGTATGAGATTGTTGGAACATTAGCCAACGATGTGAATTTAGAGTCTCAGTATCATGGCTTTATCTCAGGTCTTGATTTTATTAGCCCAAGGTTTGGGCCAACTGAATGAGGTGCTGGGCCCAATTCAAGACGTTGTCCCACTTTTATAGGTGAAGCACTAGACTTATCTGTATCATTCCTCATAAATCCAGTATTCAGTTTTTTGGACAAAATTACTTACTGTATCTGTCTGGTTCTCTCCTCTTAGCATTAGGCTGCCCAGTGCCATCATCCCTTATTTTCAGCTAAGAAGGAGAGACAGATGCTGAGGGGAATGAATCTGCAAAGTGGATGGAGATTTTTTTGATCTGCGAATATTTTTGGTTACCATTAAAGAGAACTTCACTCCAGACAACTTGTGAACTACTCTATCGTGGGACTTTCCCATACTGAGATGCTGCAGTGATTTACCCATAAATAAATTAGTAGGCTGTGAGATTTGCACACAGATGATCTTGTCCTTGAAGTGATGATGGATCACTACTGTATGAGCCCACATGAAGGCCACAAGGATTGCAGCATACACTGTTGTGCCTGTAGCTGGGGGAGACATCTGTAAACTTCCTCTGAGCCGTTTGCATGGAAAAGGGGAATCCAAGTGTCACAATGGAAGGTTCAGGATGTTTACAGGGTCATTAATGAAAGTGTCTTCAGTTCGATGTTGCATGCGGAAAAAGTGGATCAACATCAAAAAAGAGAGAAGGTTCATATACAGGTATTTGCAGTTTACAATTGTTCATTCAAACATTTGTGATCTCTCAGGCACAGCTGTTGTCTTTCATGTTCCCTTTCACGACCCCTAGAATCAAGGGTACACAGCAGTACCCTTGGTGTGAGGATGGTGGCCTCGCACCTTGTGGCCTCTAACCCTGAATCCCTATGCAGCATGCGTAAGAATTTTGTGCTTCCAGACATTCCTGTGTTTGAGGCCTTGGAAACCAGCCACGAGAAGAGTGAAGCTAAGGCATAATTAGTTGTTTTCTTTAGTTTTCAAATTTCAAAACCCATGATCTCACTTCACCTTATCTCGTTGCTTAATAGGAATTTACCAAGTATACTTACAGTTCACTTCCTGCAATTTGTGTTGCGGCAACATTTTGGCAACATCAGTTTTGACCAAAGTGAGACGTTTTCTAATTTGGGCAGGTAAGTCAAGGCCTGCCTGCATGTTAATAATGGAAATGGAACAGGCAAAATACGTGCTCCTTTATCACAGGCTCTGTCAGGTCACTCTAGTGCCCCTGTGCCATGGTCTTACAGCAGAGAGAGGGACAAATGGGCAGGGGGAACGAGTTTTCCATTAGCTTTTGGTAGGCAGCCGTGAGATAGGGGAGCTATGTCACCGGGAGCCAATGAATGACACGGAAATCACAAACAAAAGGAAGACTTCGTTTGCAGCCAGTCCCGGCTGACGTTGAGTGAAATGTGGATGTGGGTGGAGAGTGGTGGGGGGTGGTTATGTTCATAGGAGGACAACTGAAGCGTGTTAGCTAAGCCTAGTCACTCTGCGAGTGAGCCTCTCTCCGTGCTTCGCTTCCCACCACACTGCACAGGCAGGAGCTGCCGTGTGGAGTCTCTCCATCGTTCAGAGCTTGCCGTGACCCTGTAGGTGCCTCTCACCTCTTCAAATGCTTTTCTGAAAGTGAAATAACTGGTGCGATTTGGAACATTCAGGACGTGAGTTTATAACTGTTTTCTCTTGTGTCTGTAAAAGCCCAAGAATTTTTTCACTCATTTTTTTTTTGGTCAAACCACAGATTGGTATTTTAACTTTCTGAGAAGCCCTTTTACATTGTTGAGAAAACTAATAAACAAATCACTATATATGTTGTTGTGCTGAGAGTTGTCTGACTACATTTTGGGTTGCTTCAAGTAGCCTTCAAATCTGTGAGGATGTGGTCTTTAGGTGTTTGAAGTCACCAGTGGGTTTGCAGTTAAAAAAAAAAAAAAACACAGCCAAAAGCAGGCTTCCAGTAACAGCAGGGCTCTGAAACATTGCTTTTTAGGATGCTTTTAGTCTACTGTCCCAAGACTCCATCAGAGTTCTTTTCTGGGGTCTGTCTAACAACCATGCTGTCTGTTCTACTGTATTTTACAGAGCAAACATCAACCAGCGATTTGGCCAGATTGCAAGCCGAAGCTAAGTGTCTGATGCACTGGATTGTCCTTAGGGTCTCCGGTCTCCTGTTTTCTGTGAGATATGAAGGGTATTTAGGGACAAATGGCTGTGCTGTGGGCCTCTAGATTAAAATGGGAACAAGAGTTAGCCCTTTGGTTTGGTGGTGCTATGGTGATGTCAATTTGGATGGTTTTCACTGGCCTCTGTGCTGCGCTGTTAACAGTGGAAATTGACAGTCTTTCCAGCACTGTGTTGATCATCCTCCAATGTGATTGGCTGGAGAAACTACTACATTTATATAATTGCAGAGCTAAAACCCTTGGTGACCCAGCAACAGCCCTTTACCTGTCAGCTTCACCCAGGCCTTTGAGCTCCTCGAGCTGCAGTCAAGAAGAATGAGAATGGGAGCAGTGGTACAGAAAGGATTGTTGTAATTGCCTGTGATATGTTAAACGCATTCGAGTGTTGAATTTGCACTCTATAGACAGAGTACATGCTGTATCTCAACAGCTGATGACTTTTGAAGTGCAGAGTGGAAAGTGTAGCCAACAAAATAATAACTGTTATAGGTGTAGTGCTGAGAATTGGTGGTCTGTACCTCTTTAATTGGACAGTTTGTGGAGGAACAGTCTCTTTGTTAGAAGCATTGTTTTCAAAGTACATTCCCTTTTTTCATTTTCAGTTGGAGTAGTAAGAATAAAGCGAGACTGTGCCTAGATACCTTGCCCGACCCTTTTACTGTGAATGAAGGAGAAGAGTGCATAAAAGTGCAGCTCTTAGGAGTAAAAGTCTGACATAGACATGTAGGTATTTTTAAAAAATATATATCTATAGAGAGAGGTACAGGTTTTGAGGGCTGAAGCAGCTATGGACTTGGCAGTGACTTGCAACTCTAAACATGTGGAATTAGATCTTTGAAAAAGCCACAGTAGAAAGGACTTCATGGATTTATTAGTCCTGAAACATATGGACACTTGCTCTGTACACTAGAGTTCTACTGCTGCTTTCATTTTTCATTGTTGTTGATGATGTTTTCAAAGCCTCAGTAGCCATAAATTTTATTTATTTAAATAAGCATATATTGTAGAAAGAAATGGCATGATCTGGAAACACTTGCTATTAAGACTCTTTCAAAATGGGACACCAATATAGATATTTTTCTTCCTTGTCCAGTGCCTCTCCTAGTTGCATGCCTGAAAAGGCAAACTGCACTTGAAACTCATTATGTGGCAACACTTGAATTGTGACTTATTTCCTGCCGGTGATGTCTTTTATTTTCTTCTGTGACTTCTGTCTCATCGCCACATTTTGACCATCCACGTTCTGTGATCACAGCTGACCCTGCACTGTTATTACTAACTGGTAGCACTCCCCCATTACATTGCTTCTCTGTTTCTATACATATTTGTCCTGCTTTTATGCTTCAGCTGGGTTTTGCATAAAGATGCTTACTCTCCCTGATCAGAAGATATGGTTTGAGTGGACAGTTTTGTGCACTCATTAGAAAACTGTGTTTCTAATTTTATCTTTTCTATACGTGCTTATTCTGTCACACTTAATCATGGTCTGTTGATCTTCTGACAAACAAAACCAGCCCACTGACTGTGATGACCTTGTCCATTTCTTTCAAGGACATAGACTTTTTGGTTTGTAGAGTTTGTAGTGATAATCTTAAAAAAAACAGTCAGTTTAAACTGATAGCATTATGAAAATACTGTGCTGTGGCATAGGTAGCAAATATACATATCCCATATATATCAACATCTTTAGAGCATTTCTATATTATTCAAGTCTTCGGTTTCATGTGTAAGGAGGATTGCAACCTGATGAAAACTACAGGGCTGTGATTTGAAGATGACTTGAGTTGTAGGCACCGACTAATGCATTTAGAGAAGCATAGCTCTGGGACAGCCATGTGGAAGGATGAGCTTTGTTAGTCTCTCTTTGAAGCTGTCAGAGCACTGGCGATGAGGGCTGTGTAAAAAAAAAAAAAAATATATATATATATATATATATATATATATATAAAAACAACATTTGACCTGGCTCGAGTGCATCAGCAGGCAAACGGATCAGCCTTCATCGTGCTGTCAAAGTCAATGAGATCAGCCTGCAAAGAGGCTTCAAAATGGACCCCCACAGTCCCTCATGATCCTTCACATTTCTGCCTTCACCGATTTTTGTTAAGCAGCTTTTGTTCGATCATTTACATCATTACTGCTGTTTCAGCTGATATTGTGTGCATTGAACCCCCCCATCAATTTGGACTTATTGTTGCACCTATTGCTCATGTGTAAGTGTATTTGCATGATGTTCAGACTTCCCTTTTTTTACTGACCACACTGAATCATTAACTGAACCTCATTTGAATCTCTAACAGCAGTGATGCTTTCTGCTAGTCATAGTAAATGAAATCTATTAGATTGACAGCCACATGCTTTCCAGCTGTCACTGTAGGAGCTTCAAGGCCATTTGCAGGAATTGCTTGTGAGTTTCATACATATGACTTTGTTTATGAGGGTGAAATCCTGAATACACCATGACTGGGTGAGTCTGTGAGAAATGTAGAAAATGTAAACACTGTTTAAAAAAAAAAAAAAAAAAAATTATTTTTTAATTTCAATTTTTCAAATGTATTCTTTCATTCATAAAATTAGTTGCTTATACATATGACTGTGAAATTTTCATAGACCCTGGGAACAACTCCATGGTCAACCAGCAGGGGTTTTTGCAATTAATAATCCAGCAGAGTTCTGCACAAATGTTTTTACTCTGCACATTACATCAGACTTTAAAAGAATGAGACTCACTCAGTGATTCAGAATCTCAACCAGTGCTCAAGATCCATTTTGCCTGCCTGATCTGAGTTTGCTGTCTCATGTTTACTCTACATCTACTTCTGTCATCCAGTTTTGATCCATACGTGACAGTTTAAAATGCTGCATTTATTTATAGTTGGGTATAACCCAACCTGATTTATCTTCATTTACATAAGGCTTTATGCCTCTGTTATCTTAGTAGTAATGTTTGCAATCACTTCAGCTAAAATATTCTTCACATTTCTGTTTTTTAAGTATGTTTATCCCTATTTTCAAGTGGAAATCTTGACCATTATTTCTATCAGTTTATTGTACAGTGCAGATTTTCTTACTGTAATGTTGCATCAAGATACTAATCCACAATTTTATTGTTTATGTGTTAAATATATTCTTAAATGTGGTCTGTTTCAACCTGTGGTCTTGCATTTTCTTTAACCCAACCCTTTATCCAAGAATGATAAAATTGCAGGAAGAGGTCTCAGAGTTTCTTCAAAGGAAATTTCTTTAACTTATATTTTTTTCTAAGGTAAAGGCCTTGCCTACAGCAGATTGGACTGACCTTTCTTGAAATGCACTGCACTGAGTGAAGCTCCTAGTCCTTCAGCCCACAATTAGACACTCCCCTTTCACAAACATTCCCCAGAGCCCCAGTCTAGAGGTGACAAAGGAGGTGCAGGATGGTTCCGGTTGCTAATTTGTTACACACAAGCTAAGTACTGCCAAGTGGCATCGACCATAGATGTGTCCTAGAGAAGTGTTGGTTCCCAGTGTCAAAGGAGCCTGAAGCAAAGAAAAATCTGCAGCAAATAAATGTGAGTTTATAACAGAATAATTAAAGTACAGATAGTTAACACAGCCATCTCAAACTTTACCCAGCTGATTTCGACAGTACATAAGCACTGCATGACAATATTGCGTTACAATATGATATCATTTTGTGTGTTTAAACCTTACAGTCCTGGTGAATTTGATTAAAGAAAAATAGTGCAGAACCATAAGGCCTGTCAGGTGAAAGCCTCAAAATTGTAATCATATTTCATTCCTGTGTCCTCAATTTCTTTTTGATGAGCTCCGCTGTTTTTGATTCCACTGCCTTCCAGACCCTTTGATATTGATATCCAAGAAATAAACTCTGCTTGTGTGAAGGATGGACTCCCATTCAATTCCATCACAAATGTAGAGAGCAGCTCCTGTGGATGTTATCCCTTAACATAAAGCAGAGCATAAAATAAGAACTGCACCATGCTTGTGCGTCACCACACAATGTGTGTGGTTACATCTACTGTTCATGTGCTTGTTAGTCTTAGTTGTTGTGTCATGTTAAAGTATTTTGACAATGTCCTTCCTTCCATTCATTGTCAGCCTATCCAACAGAGTTTGCAGTTCAGGCAGAAGCAACAGTAGAGTACATAGTTTTAGGTATGGAAATGGTATCCTGCTTGAGATGTGATTTTAAACATGTTCTTATGACTTTAAATATGCAGTTTTGCATGTTTTTAAAGAGCTAAAGAAAGTCTTACTTTAAATAAGTAACATGACAGTAATTTCAACTTGCATCTTGTCACTTTGCTGGACCTGCATTGTAGCTGATGGAAATGAGCAGACATTGTCTGACTTTGCAATGATGTTGGCCTGCAGACAGACAGTATTCATTATTCATATAAGGATTTAATGCTAATTCTTGAACACTGACACTTTTACTTACTTACTTATCTACTTACTTCCCAGAAGAATCAAGACATTCATGAAAACTTAGAAGCCAATGAAGTTAATGCAGTAAAGACTTAAACTATGGTTGTTTCTTAAACACATTTCATGCACTTTTCATATTTTCTACATTGTACATGGGGATTTATATAGTTTTGTGTATGAAGTATGGTTTTATGAAATGACGATTTTCTGAATTGGATCGTAAAATTGTGTTACTGTTATAAATTTGGCAACTGATTATATTCTTTTTCTCAGCATAGTATCATTACAACAGTGACATGCAGACTTGGATTTATTGTGAATATCTGAATGTCCATTAATACAGAAAGGTAAGCACAAAACATAGTTAAAATAAAAACATGCATATACAGTAAATTATAATGCTGGTTTCACATTGGCCAAAGTTTTTTTTTTTTTTTTTTCTTTTCTTTTTTTTTCATTAGCTGTGACTGAGATTTCTTTTTTCAAGACAGTATATGGCCTCATCACATGATAGTCAGTTTGGCAATGGGAATTTTAACCTTTCAGTTAATATACAACTGTGAAATCAATAAAGGAGGTTTGTGGTTCACTTCATTGTCATTCTGCATTATACAGATGTACAAGGGATAACGAATTATAGTTTCCCATGGTGCATAGTACATTAACAGGCAAATACAAGAAAGACACGCAACACAGAAAAACAGACAAATTGAGGGGTGAATAGATACCTCTAGATAGATAAATAATAGATTACAAGATTTGTAAAGAAATATTTGTAAAACAAGATTACAAATGGATAAGAAAATATTCCAATAATAAGTATTAGAGATGCCGGAGATGTCAGTGGGGGAGGTGGACACTGAGGGAAGTAGTGATCATTCCCATTGCTGTCTGGAAGATAAGAAAATATCATTGGACACAAAATGATCTGTTAAATCAGGAGAACAGTGCTTTCGTTTGGATTCCAGTGTAGAGATGTGGTAAAGATATCATCCGGTTCCAGGTGATTCGTATGTATCTGCATTCCACTAATTTTGCTGTTTTTGTTCTTTTCAAACCACACACTTTGAATGTTTGATTTACTCATATGAGACTTAGAAGCCTGTAACTAGTACTCTGAGATGCTTGCGAGTTTGGCCTCAACTTAGATGATAGTGTGTATGGGGGGTGCTCTTGTTACATAGGCTCTTAGATCATAATGTTAGGCCTTGGAATAGCCTGTGATGAACAAAAAAAAATACATAGCACTGCTTATCTCCTTTTTGCATGTACATTTTGTTCCTGGGGTTTATTCAGCATGTGGAATGAGTAGCTTGATTGGACATTCCTGGGATGCCGTCAGTCCAGCTCAGCATCATGATTCCTGGAAAAGACTCTTTGTGCACAAGAACTGAGTTGCATGTTACTGTGCCTCCATAAAATTCTCCACGTTAAGTTCAGGTGTGGTATCATCATATCAGTAATATTATCTGGTCTCAAGACACATGAGAAAACACATTGCTTCCAGTTGGAAAATTTCTGTAGCAAAGCAGAGAAATAGCTCTCATTTGGCACGTGCCACAGTTTTGTAACATAACTTGCGTGTGTGAATCATAGTTATGTAAGCCTGTTGGGGCTTGCCGTTTGGACTGGATAGACCTGGGAGTCACTTGGGTCTTATCCTCTGGCCCTCCGCAAGGCACCCTGATCCCTTCCCCAACCCTACCACCTAATGAATGAACAACTGAAAAAACAGCCAGTGTAAAGACAGCAAAGAGTAACCATGACTGAGAATGCATGCACTGGCCTACAGCAGATTTGTTTCCGTTTACATATGAGACATTGTTTGGATTTGTGAAGACAGGAAGGAGGGATGCTGTGGTTAAATATGCAAATGTGGGATTGAGTCAGAGTGTAGATATATCATATATGTGTATGCATTTCAGCAAGCAGACCTTTCTGTCCATGCACTTAAGGGTTCACCATAGAGCGGAAAAAAGGCTGACAGACACTTTCTGAGTTTCATTATGACAGAGCAGTTTGCATCTGTATTATAATTGGAGCCAACTGTATGGTGAAACGGGAAACCCTTGGCAGATCCCCCGTCGTAGAGACAGCCGAGGGTTACACACGCTGATCCGGAACGGAGCTCTTTAATTGTCCACATGGTAATTAGCTTGAATATGGGAACGATGTGGGCAGCAGCCTCCCCAGCCTTCCTTAATGGCTGCGAGAAGCTGATCATATCCTTCATCCTTTGCTGGGGTTTTCCACCCTGATCCACACACATACACCCAGGAACACATTTCTGTGCCAGTCATTGTGGGGAATTCACAATAATGCTCACGTTGATGAAATGGTTCTCAACTCCACCCCAAGAAAAAACTCCTAAGAAATATATCAGCATTGATTTTTCAGGGTTGGCACTTCTGCCTTTTTCAGAAGCCGACTCAGAATAGGCGTCTTTCTTTCTTGGGATCTCCCTCAACAGTTTTCACTTCAGAAAAGTTTGTGGATGTTAGGAATGCTTCTATTAACTAATAGACAGAAAAACAGGATGGGGATGGCCATTAGTTTTGCTGTTTTTATTAGCATTTGATATATGGCAGCAGCAAGGGTTCACATGTTATCAGTCTAAGCAGTAGCTGAAAGGATACCTCCCAAAACTACTTAGAAAAATTACGAGAAAGGGTTGAGTGAGAAAATGTGGTGGCTGCAAAAAGAGATTTTTAGTAAAAGCCAGTGGGGTAAATGGGGTTCAAGAGGATGCCAAGTAACTGAGGGTTGCTGAAAAGTAGGCAGTCCAAACAATGGTGGGAGAGAGAATGCCCAGACTGACACGGTGCTAAGCAGGGAAGGTGACAAAAGGGCTAAATAAAAAAAAAAATAAATAAATAAATAAAAAATAAAAAAAATAAAAAAAAAGGTGAGTGACCGAGCAGACAGATGGAGGTCATTGATCAGGCTCTGTTTTTAAACTGTGCAGCTCGCAAGAAGCAGGGAAGGGGCAATGGATGCCCCGGTAGACTAGAGGAGGAAGAGAGAGTCAGAGGGAAACCAGCTTGTTCAGCTTTCATTAGCTCAATCCAATGCTATCTAAGGGATACAAGAGTATTGGTGTCAGTGAGCTTGCTCAGACCGACACATTTTATGCTTCATCATGTTATAGATTTAATACAATGTAAATACAAGCTAGCGCTTGCTAGAAGTAAGCGAAATTAATTTTTAAACTGAAGTGAGATTTGTGAGAAAAATACATGTTATGGGTATTTTGTGTGCGCGCGCGCGTGTGTACCAGCTTTTAACTGGGTGGACTATGCTTGTTAATTGGCTAAAGGTGGTGCATAAGTGCAGTGATTTGCTTGTTATACTGTGTGAAGGGCTGTTAGCAACTAAAAAAGAAAAAGCACTAAGTACTGATAGTAGTTTTATGCCTTGGAGTGGAAATATTCTCTATATATAGTTTTGTCTCTGTCAGTGTTGTCTGCTCGGATGTACTTCACATTTACATGCACCTCCCCACTGTTGCCAGAGAGATGTGATGCTGGTTTGCTGGAACTCGCAGAGATATCCTGCCTCGTGCTGTTGGGTGCCATTCTTGCTTGCTCTCATGCAAGGCGAGAAGCCACCTTCAGCCCCACGGCTGTATTCCTGATGCGGCGGCCTGCATTGGTGCTGTCGTATCCTGACATGGTTAGCAGCAGCTACTATGACATGTCAGCTATATTAGTTGAACTGTTCAGTTGTACAGTGACATCCTTAAGAGTGTCAGGCTTCTCTCTTTTCTAGGATGGGCCTACACTGTAGCCAATCTCCAAAGAATATAGATGCTTTTAAATTTTTCTTTTTACCCTGAAGCCTTTTTTCTTATTCTACCTGGAATCACTGGAGTCCTGATGAGGCTTGTACACCATGCTTCCTAATGAGATGGTGGCTGAAACATTAGTGTTACTGGACACCCTCGGTTATAATAAGTGACGATGGGAAGGCAGATGGACTGAGAGCTGCCAGGAGGTGGCAAGTCCCTGTACAGAACAGATGGCAAGGGTGATGACTGTTGAAGTCGCTGAGAATGGCAGCAATGCAGCAGGTTATGTTTAAGAAGCGGCAAAGCGTCAGGAGCTTCTTGGCCACAGATTCTGACAGGTCAAAGGGTCTTTGCTGCTAAGCCACACTATGGCCTTTTCTGGTTCTCCTTCATTGGGTTAATTCTTTTTTTTGGTCTTGAAAAAATTGTAGCACATTTGCAGACATCTCTAGCTATTTTTGGACACTCAGATACAGGTTTTATAAGGCTTAAAAAAATCCCACTGAAAATACAGTTAATGATAAACTGAAATGAATTCCTGTGCATCCATTGTGTCCACCACACTGATTCTCACCTCTCTGGCCTGTTTTTTCCGATGGTCAAGACAGATGGTTTGTTGCTTCAAAAGACAGGGCAAACTTGGTGAATCTGAGGCGTGCGTTCTAAGTGTGTGTGTGAGCATATGTATAACAATACTTCTGTCTGAGTGACTATCTGTGTGACTAGGTGCTTCCTAAGAAGGTAAAAAATAGCTAACTAACTAGAATTATCATTCCGTTATAAACGGACAAAAATGGCCTTGATGTCAGCCTCCAGAATGCCTTTTGTGATGTAGCAACCCTTCACCAATTTCCACTGCTTCCCTCACACCAGTCAGGGTAGTGCAATCTCCCTCTGAAGATGGGATGAAATGGCCATCTGTCCTCTTAGCTCTGTATGGAGGCTGTGAGTACCCTCACACATGCAGGAGTTGTACACACAAAATAAACCCACAGTTAATAAGGTGGAGCTTATTTGCTTTTAGAACACCTGTTGGATATGAGTAAGACAATGCTCTGTGCATACATTAAGTCTCTAGTTACTTGCCAAGCAGCTGCCAGCATAGATTGAGGGCCATTCTTATCCAGTATAGCAAACATTTGCATATTGCTCTCATATTTAACTGATTTGCTCAGCTCTCCTTCTGTGGGGCTAACCCTGTTTCTCTCATAGGGATTAATGTTCCTCTGAGCACATACAAATAAGAGACTTGAAGAACTTGGTCATTTGCTGAATAACTGAGTGTCGGATTTGAGCAGAATGAAGTAAACGCCTGATTGAGGAGAAAATTAGCTTTCCTGAGCTTTGAACTTGATGACTGTCACCTTGGTAAGCAGTGTAATTTATGGGCCACATTAGTGAGGCCCCCAGTCCTTTATTGCAAGGGGGAGCAGGTACTAGACATAAACTGACCAGGGGAGGTGTATCATGAGACGGTGACTTGGAGCTATTTTATTTGTCCCCTGGTGAGAAGTAGATCAGTCAGAACATGAGTAAACAACATTGTGCAGGGTGGGGAAAGAGATTTAAACAAACAAGCAAAAAAAATCTCTTCTCTCCACTGTTTGCACATATATTTTCACTTCCTCATTCTTTGTCTCCTGTCTTCACATCTCCTTGAACTGCTGCCACTTTTTCTTACTTCTGCATGCATAATAATAATAATAATGAATGATTGTTACTATTCAAGCGATTTTGGTTAATGTCATCTTTCTTGCCTAACTGAAACTCATCTGGTCAATTTTTTTTAAATTTTTTTATTCCATTTTCACAACACAAATTTCCCCCTAGAAAATTCTTCATTTAATGCATCTCTTTTCTTTCCTGCCCTAGCCTCTCCCCCAAGCCCTTCCTGCTCCCTATCTCACTATGTCTATAGCTGTCTCTATCACCCTCTCCTGGTTTCTTGATGAATTTCTTACCATCAGAGCTGCAGGAGAGATGATGTAAAAAATGAGCTAAAGATCAAGAAAAGATAAAGAAAAGAAACTGATGACTAGCAAAGGGAAGCTGGATGAAGCTGACAGGTTAGACCACCTCCATTTGCTTATGTCACCTTTTCCCATTTTTTAAACAAATTTTTATGCTTATTCTTCCATCCTTTGTTGTCTCTTCAGTCTTCTAGTAGTATATATCTAAGGGTCTCTGAGGATATGCATGAAGATCTATCACTAAACATTGGGCAGGGTAATGTCTGTATGAATTGCGCTCATTTAGATTACCTTCAGTCAGCAGCAGTCTTTGTATGTTCAAAACTGTAACCACAGACCCTGTTTGACAGCTCCAAAAGCCTTTTTAACACCTGTTCTCTTCGCATTATCTCACTCTTTCTTCATTATAAATGCAGATGAGCTGTTCAGCATTGCAGCAAGTCCTTTGTGGGGAGGAAGAGATTTTGTCTAGGGCATTGCCATAGTTTTAGCCCCAAAGCAAGGATACTTCTCCTAAGAGAAGAGTTCTCTTCGTCAGCCAATTGGTCCATGGGATGATGGTATGTTTCTGGTCTGAAGAGCAGGATTCCACGTGATTGTCTGTAACATATCATTTCCTGGTAAGAGTATGGTGCATCTTGGGATGCATTTGAAGTGCACATCTATCTTGTTTTCTTTTCTGTGTCTGTCCACCTCACACCCCAGGGGTGCTATGGCCCACTGTTTGGCAAGTGCTGGGATGACAGGTGATCTCCCATAGCACTGATAATGAAGCTGTCCACCAGATCGCTGTATAACAAAGCCACCTCTAAATAGCCTGCATGCATTACTATCAGATGTTATAGATGCAAAATTATGTAAGCCTCATGCATGTGCAAAGCGATTTATTAAGCAAGCTGGAATCATCTGTAAGTATTTGAAAGTACCGAGAGCTGACAGACTCCTAAAAAGGCATCTTCATAGCTTTGCTTTTCCTTCTGCCACTCAAGCTTTGCAGGACTGCGTGCACTTGCAAATTTATCCACAGGCATAGAGCAGGTGTTATGTGCACAATTTAACAATGCATTTCAAAAGCACAACCAAAGCGGAACAAAGTCTTCTGAGGCTTACGTCATCTGAATTGGAGCTGTAACCAATGACAACCAGAGAGCATAAATATCATGAAGACGGTTTTAATGGCTTACATCACCTCCAGTGGAACATATTTTATCTAGCAGCATTTAGTATAAACGAATGGTCTGAAGAACACCTCTGTATGACAACACAGTTGACTTTTCTTTGTGTTGGATTTTTCTCTTTTCCACTGGGAACTTCATCTTGTATCTCAGGAGCTAACTGAATTTAGCTCCTTTGGAGTTGATGCGTCCTGTGTTGCTCTCTTGGCGAATTCCCCTGTACTGAATTGCAGATGGGGAGAACCATTCAGCCTCGAATATGAACATAATTTACTCAGACATCATGACAGTACACAGCACAAACATCTACCTTGCATGCTTGAAAGAACAAACCTGTCAAAGTCAGGTAGTAAAGGTTTACATTTACACTTGTTCATTTCACAGATGATTTTCTTGAAAGCATCTTATATTTCTCAGGACACAAACGTTCACATTACAATCAGCAATACACAAAGAACTTCAATACAGACTTTGTTCAAAGTGTAGTTAGACTGTACTGTACATCTCCATTTTACTGGTACATGTAACAAATGTAGTAGCTTGTGCATTTAATTATTTAAGAATGCATTTATGTACTCACTTTCTTGTGCTCTTAGGAGATATTGACTGAATTTTTGTTGGAAATGGTTTTTCAGGCCACTTTCAAAGGCTCTAAAATTTTGCAGTCCAGAGGAAGGATGGAATTTATTTCACCGTAACTCCACAGTATAACACAGTATTACACAGTAACTCAAGGATGATATAAAAACCTGAAGTGTTGTCCATTTCAGACATCACATGAGTTGGAAAAACAAATGACCCGAGGTAGGGTAGCATATCAGTGTCTGTCCTTATGGATGCAGAAGGTTCAAACACATCATGACTCTAACTTCTTCACTGCACCAGCAGAAACATGAAAGTTGAGGATTGAACCTCCTCAAGATGGTAATTCCTCCAGATGGTCCATCAATCCATACTTCTATCCTCCTGTCCTAGTCTGTCACCAGCCCTGTAATCAGTGGTGTTTGTATTTGGACTTGTTTTTGTTTTTTGATTCCCTTGTACAGAATTTGGTGTTGATGTTGTTTTGCCTTTTCTTAGTCCTTCAGGAGATTTTCAGCAAGTACAAAGAGGAGAATAAATATGTTTTCTTCCAATGCCAGCTGTAATTTTACTTATTTATGCTGCTAGATTCTTTCTTGGAGCTATTTAGGTTAAGCATCCACTTCAAGGGTGCAACAGCAGGTCATTTTCTGAGACTTTAACCGGAAACTTTGTCTTTAAAGTGAGATGGTGCCTGCCTGCCCTTTTGTGTTTCGCAGTTTCTTTACACAGCTTATTTTCTTGCAACAGTGGATGGCGAACAGCTTGTTTAGTGTTGTCTCCCCACACCTGTAATAGTATGGAAAATGTCCCTTTTGTTATGTACATGCATGGAGGCCAGACTTGGAGTACGGTTACGTGAACATGCAAATAGTAAAATTTAAATTGGATTTAAACCTACATTTATGCCTGCAGCACAGAAGCTGTGAGGCATTGGTGCTACTTGCTGCACCACCATACTGACCCATGAAAGGGAGCAGGGTGAGCTGAGTGCAGAACAGAACAGAAAGCCAAGCAAAAAATCAGGAAAGAATAAATTGTTTGGAGCATTACCATTAATGTTGATGATTTACAGGACTGCAGTACTAATTTCAGTGCTACCATGCTATTTGTTATGACAGCTTTATGTTTAGTTGATTTAGTGGACATGAACTGATCGGCATTTATGAGTCCAGCAGATTAGCCTCAGGAGGCTGAGGACGTGAACGATGTCAACAATGAGAAGAACAAGTGACCAAGAGAAATCAAATGAAGAGCAGGTTAGGAAAGTTAGGAAAGCAAGCGGCCAGGTGATGAGCAGACCTCTGAGATGGCAATTGCAATGAAAAGAGCGGGAGACCAAGCAAGAGAAATAAGGTGGCAGCTAGGGTTCTGAGATGTTGACAGCAATTGGATGAGCAAGTGACCAAGTGAAAGAAGTCATGCAGAGGGCAGGGTTCTGTGCTGGTGATGATGGCCAGATTCTAGCTTCAAACATGTGAGAATGAATGTGGAAACGTGAGCGTGAATACTGAGGGCAACAGTGGCCAGAGTCTGATGAATGGGGTAGTAGTCAATTATCAGAAACCTAGTTGTCTGGCAGCCACCTGAGTGTTATTTATAACCCATAGTGCTACAGGGATGGGGTGTTAATGAGCTTCGTTGTAATAATGGAGTGTAAAAATGCTGCATTTTAGGAGGTTTTTGCTCCTTTATACTGGCCTTTTCAGATCTCAACTTCTTTACATCATTATTTGTTATACTTCTTTTTTCTTTCCTTTGTAACACCCTTGCCAACCCTCTAGCTTCGTTGTTGGGTTGCAACCACATAAATCAAATTCAAAAAACTTGTTCATTCCTTAGTGATGCTTTAATTCAGAGTGTCATAAGGTTTCATCCATTTATATGACTGAATATTCAGTCCAGGGCCCCTACTGAAGCATTAACTGGCAGCCTTTGGTTTGCAGTTTTGCCTCCTTAACCTTTATGGTTCTGAGTGTCTAATCTACAACCCTGTTCTTATATCTATTTTGCTACAGTGGAGAGTGCACTAACCATATCCCATTCCTTTTGTCTCCCACCATTGCTCCGTTTGCATTTCTCTGCCTGTGGTAACACCATCCTCCAAGACACTTTGGTTTTTGTATGACCTTCATTCTTGTACTACAGAAAGTTCTGATACCGAGGACAAAATGCGCTGTTCTTATAAACCACATTTCCTTCCTTGCCTTCAGGTAAATTCTATATGTATAATTGCTCAGTGAAGTCTACATGCAGTTGGTTCAGAACATTTTTGCATGCACTGAGCTTAGCTGAAGGCCTCTGGACATGAGCGAGGCTGAAATGATCAGAATGACTCAAGTAACATTAGGAAATGTCACATTCTCTGGGAGTCTGATTGGTAAATGTTACAGTGCACCGCCTGTGAGCTGGGAAATGCTGGTGTGCCAGCGGTAAAGGACAGGCTGTCAAAGCTTCCTGCTGCCACCTCAGCCCATAGCCCTCTTTCTGGTGGGTTTCTCTGGGCATGTAGATATTTGCATTTGGGAAGAATGGTGGAAACGTTGAGTCCCCAAAGAAATGGGTGACATTCTATCAGATTAAGATGTTCTGCTGAAATTATTTCGCTGGCTTCACATCTTGGTTACTTGACTGTTTACCTGTTTAGATGGAACGCTTAAACATATTACAAAATGTAATAGTTTAGATTTGTTTTGTCCAAAAGTGCTAGCATTCCAAACTCTGAAACTAAGCATTATTATACAATAGAAAGATCTGATTCAGAGGACAAAAGTCATACCTTGTGAATAATTTTTTACATTTTTTGTGTTGCACTTGTAGCACTCTACAAATGAGCATAACAGAAAACTTTGTATTTGTATACACCAATATTTTATAATCACACATGACCATTGTGACAGTGTTGCTTTCTTCTAGTCTGTATTTGTAGAATATCACACAGGTATGGGGCTTAAGGTGAGGGAGGTGCAAACAGAGATCACTGGGTTTCCTTTAGTTAATAGCACAATTCAATGTTGCCATGCCGTTTTGCCACCACCATTGCGTGAAATGTCAAATCTATCATTGGCTCAGCAGCTGAGCTGGCAGCTGTCCTCTACCATGTGTGAGTCATCCATCTGTCTTGCCTACACCCCACCTCTTCTTCTACCATCTCAGCTATACGGAGAGTGGGCATTCTTCCCACCCCAGCAACCTGCACCAAAAGAAATGTAAGAAAGAGATACGCTTGCTCCTTCAATGAAGCATTTTGAGAGTGCGATGAAAAGAGAAGCCAAAAGAGCGAAATTAAATAGTGAGGTGGAGTTTGGAAAATATCTTGGAGTTAAACAAGGGGGGGACAACTAAAGACTAAAAAAATATAAGAAAAAACGTGTCTCATCTTCAGTCTTTAACTTGACCTGCAGGCAATGTGGGTTTGGGAACTTGTCCACGTAAAAAGAATGTCCAGAGGTTTGCAGAGCAGCCACCTGGTTAAAGATCTTAGCCAGGACAGCTTGAGTTCCAACTCGCCTGTACCTAAGCCCTTGTGTGTGTTCTGGTAAATCTACTGAGGGATGACGCAGGCACATACAGACACACGAGCACATGCACATTACCGCAAAATTTATAAAACGCCAGGGCTGTATTGTCCTGTTGTGACTGCATAGCAACATAATTGGTTGCAATCTGATTTCACAGCTGTGCAGTGCTGAGCACACAGGGTGCTTTTATTCCAGTTGAAACATTATTTTGAGGCTTTGTTTAGGTGACACAATGAATGGAATGCTCTTCCCTTGCTTTCTTTTTTTGGTGCCTAAATCAAGTGTTCAGAAAAAAGACAGAATCCCTTTGCAGGGATTTATGGATGTGTGATGATGCAGAGCAGTTCAAGGTACCTCTGTACTGTGATATAGCTATGATCCTGTGTATGAACACACTAAATCTCAGCTTCTCTACCTGTATGTGGCAGCACAGTGTCAGTTGAGCATCAGAGTATCATGCGTAGCCACAGCATTCACTGGGTTGTGGATGCAGTACCATTAATGTGGTTAAAGTAATTGTTCAGTATCTCAGCATAATAAGTCTGTTTTTTATAAAACAGTTGGGATGTGTTGCAGTAGAACAAGTTTCTTGCCGATATGGTGTTAGGTCATAATCGAGTGGAAAAAATTTGTTCAGATACAGTGTTGGGTCAGAATTGAATAGAAGAAGTTCTTGCAGATGCATGCATACATATAAGTTTGTGCAGATATGGTGTTGGGTTTTGGTGTAATGGACAAATTCATGCAGGTATGCTATAAATATTGCGAATATATAGATACAGTAGATATGTATATATCTATCTATATATTCGCAATATCTATACCACACCTAGATCCTTGGGATAATCATCCTCATGCCACAACAGCAGTTCCTGTCCTGGGAGGATGATGTCTTTTCCTACGTGTTGACACACACTTAAACACTCAATCTGCTGTTATCACTCTCACATGCAGATACACATGAATGGTAAATTATGCATTTTTATATCAAAGTTCATTCTGTCTCCTCTCTCCATTTTTTCCCATCCCTCTTTTCCTCATGCTGCTTCCAAGCTTCTCTGATTGCTCGTCTGACCCCATGATCCTCTGCAGCGCTCCTTCGACTCACTCCAGCCCTCTGCCTTATCACCTCTCTCCTTCCCCGGGCCCAGCAGTCATTCCTGCCAGCCACCTTGATGTGGCCCAGTGATTCTGCTTGCCAGCGGATATGGAAATCAACTCTGGGGCTGCCAGCAAACCGAGCAGGACGAGATGGCGAGTGGGGGGGGGCAGAACAGATGATGCGAGTCAGGGGAGAGTCCAAGAGAGAGATGGCAGGAGAAAACTGAGGGAGGCTTAGCAGGTCTCTAAAACTGCTCTTTAATAATTAAATTTACCATCTTTTTAACTTTAAATGAAACAACTCATATAACCGTCTTCAGAGTTAAACTTTGCTCTGCCTCCTTCCCAGAGGTAATGGGCTAATGTTTCACTTTATGTCTACACGGAGGCTTTTCACAGATAGATTAAACTGAGCAGTGCCAATGATACTGAAGGTTAAACACAATTTAGCCGATTAATTATTTAATTGTTAATTGCGTCCTTCAGTATCAAACAACCTTTATAGCTGAGCTGTTGTGATGTCATAGTATAGAGTGGCAGTGTTTCCACCGAAGACTTTATTTTGGAATGCAAGTCAATAATTATGGTGAAATTAATGAAATTACGTAAGCACACATAAAATCTCATATTCATTGCAAAAAGTCTCCTTATGTATGTGTTAAACAGTCAATATTATAATATGGGCTATTAACTGGAAACTGTAGAATTTTTTAGCACATAACTGATATGAGGCGAATCTGCTGGACTGAAATGCAGATGGAACCAGCTAAGGACTGAATTATGATTTATTTGGCCCTCATGTTGTACTTTTGGGTTTTGGTAAGAAGACGTATAGCATCAGTGAGAATCGTGAATACATGTGGGCAACCTAAGCAACACTTGTATGTCATGAGCTGGACAGAGGAATGAAGGCAAAGCAACCCACAAGTGTCCTACATGTCTGGGAATTCCTGTAGAAAAGCTGATATGTTGGCTCATTTCCTGCTCAAAGTTGTTCACCAAATGCCTTTTGGGGTAAAAATTACTTTCCAGCAGGTGGATTCAAACTTGCAATTCATATTATATAAGAGGGAATATGGAGGAGGGGAGAAACTCCCCCTCCCTATCGCTCCCTTGGCCAGTTGTGTTAAACTTGCCTTTAGGAGTAAGTAATGAAGGGGAGGGTTTTTAATAAATAGCAATGAAGTGAGTATTCTCTGTTGCTCGCGTGTCTTAAAGTGAACTCTGTGCTGAGCCAGGTCTCAGACCCACACTTGACAAGAGGCACAGGTGGACGCTGCTTATTAAGCATAGCATGATTTCAGCCAGTGATGTCCAAGCAGTCCAGAAATGGATATTCATAACTGCAGCTTGTTATTCTAAGGTACAGCTGTTTGTTTGTCCCATTTCCTCTCTGTTCTTGTAGAACTACTGTGATTCTTGCCTACTGTGATTATTTCTGAATTAAAGACAAGAGCAGACAAAAACATGAAAACTGTCACTTTCTGTGAGCTGCAGAGTTTTAGCGGTAGCAATGTGGAAAAAATGATCTACCTACTTGGGGAATGGAGGTGGAAGTGGGGGCAGCTTATCCGTTTCCTGGGAGATTGCTTCTAAGAGGATGTGCACATTTCTAGACTGCAGATGGGTTGTGGTGTTTGAGATTTTCACAATTTTTAATTAAGAATTTTCAGCAAATGTTTAGTTGCTTAGGGGTGTTTCCTTTTTGCTGAATTTCCAACTTAATGTGATTAGAATGGAGGAATTTAGGTGTTCCAGGCAACATGCATTGTGACATTTGTAATCCTTTACCCTAGCAAATTGGTGCGGGCAGAAGCATTAAAACAATGTTGGCAAAAGTAAACTCATTAATGGTGGACCAGGAAGGCTCAAGGTGTTGGTCCTTTCTATTTAAGCACAATTTCACACACACACACACACACACAAGGAAGCTCTAGGGTTTATGACATTGTGAGTCACAGAGGGCCTCCAGTCATTGGACAGGAAAAGAACATAATTTTTTATTAGCACAGTAATAATTTTTTATTAAGGCACTCAAAATAACTGTCCATCTGAGCTGGAAAAATATATTTTATATATTGATACAAATGACAACAATAAAGGTTTCACTGTATTATGAATGCTTTGTGCTTGGATATGTTTAAGGCTGCAGTTTAATTTTTATAGACCACTGTTATTGTTTGTGCATCATATGTGTTTGGAGGTAAAATATGTTTATTTTTAAAGCTAAAAACTCCCCAGTGTTTATTTCTCTCAATCCACCAGCATTCCATTACAGTGATAGGTGATGTGCTGAAGGGAACACAGCTACTAGTGTGTCCATCACATCATATAATGCCACAAGATCTAGGCAGGCTGGAGCTAGCACTGCTGAAATGTAGAGAAGCAGCATGAATCAAACATACCTGCACATTTTCCCAACATTTAAAGGGATTATAGTATAGTTTATTAGCTATAAGCATTTTTTTCCAGCCAGGTTGTTCTGTAATTGAGTAGTTCTCCATCGACTATGGTTTTACTGCCAGATTTACTTGTAGTCTTAGAAAGCTGACAGATATCCAGCCCCTGGCAAGCAAATTTTGAGTGATCAAACGGTACAAGGAATTTAATTGAAATATTTTAGCAAACACCCAATTCCTGTCTCATGCAGTAATTGTGATTATTTGAACCTGTTGAAGTTGCTGATGAACATGGAGATATTCTCGTTTTTTGACCACTTGCGATTTTTTATGTGTGTGTACGGTTATTGTGTTTTGCCGATATTGAAAGAGGTTAGCTAAAGTTTTATAGCAGACAGCATGAAGCCATTGCAGTAATGTGGTCTAGATATTAGAAACCATGGTTGAGTTTTATGGCATCCATTAGTGACATGCAGTGTTTCTCAGGTGAGAGAATGGTATTTTGGTGATGCACTTTTAATGTCTGACTTGAAATCCAGGTCGGGAACATCTGAACACCTAGGCTTTTTATCGCATGCTGTGGAGTTCCCATATAATTTAACTGTGGGGCCAGAAAACCTTCCTCAAAGAACTGTAGGACCCAGAAGTAACTATTTCATTTTTATTACTGTTATGAAAAAGGAAATAAGATAGCATTAAGAATTTCGGTTTCCTTCAGACATGATTTCAATCTAGATATACAGCAGCTCTTCAGATTTTCATTTAGACAGCTGGAGTATTGGCATGGCAATTAAATTTGGCCTCATGTTTATTGATAGTGGCCCTTAAGTGGCAGCATGTATGTAGTGTAAATGACTCCTTATTAAAGCAGATAAAATGGTACCTAACTGATAAAAAAAAAAAAAAAAAACAGATTTTACCTTTGTAAGGAATGCAGTGTATGATGTATAAGTGGTAGCTTTAATGCTTAGCTGGAGGTGAATTTGTTTTATAACTTTATTGTCCAGTAACTGTCCTTTATTGAACATGCAGCTTGACAGATAGCTGATTGTACAGTACACTTAAAACTTTTTCGACGTCATTTGAAATAAATGTCTGAAATTTACAAAGCTGGTTATTTATTGATCAAGCTGTGTTGCTGATAGGCGTTCTAGGATTATTTTTATTTTGTGCTAGAAAGGTTAAAGCAATGCTAATGGCTGGAGATCATATTTACAGCTCACCATGCCCTCATTTCACATATGAAGAAGTAGCTGAAATGTCCAGGGGCAATGTGTTCTGAGTCCCGAAGTCCAACCGATAAGCATCTTAAAACTTGCCAAGGAATCTTTTGCATGAACTTTCTCTCTGTGTGGTTTTCACATTTCAGAAAAAAGCTATTGACTGAAATGTGCAGTTTGCCAGTGAGATATGTTATTAGACACAGACCCAATTTGGTTTTTTTAATTCACTGCACCCCCTCAAAAAAACAGGCCTACATAGTTTTCACCACATTTTAAATAATTAGTAAACAGGAACCAGAAAATGGCAAGCAATTCATTCCAGATTCGAATTCAAATTATAATTTCACTGAGATTAGAAGTTAGTTTTAATGAACTCGTGTAGTCCTTCTCTAAACTCTCCTTTAGCTACAGCGTTATTCAACTTTGGTGCACAGAGAAGCACTTTTTGGGGTCCTTCCTAGCAGCATCCATCCACCTCCATAATGCCAGACCAGACAAGGGCTTGTCAACTTGTCAAGCTTTTGTACACAGTAAAGCTGAAAGATTCATTGCTATCCTTAAACTCATTACACTTTTTTGTTTAGCATTATGTAAATAGTAGTTTTCTGATATTTCATATTTAATGGATATTTATTTATGTATTTGAATGTATATGGAACTGCCTTCTTTAATTATTTACCTTCTGTTTAAGCTGCTGTATGTGTGAATTTCTCTGCAGGGATTAAAAGTTATATCCTCTCCCATTGTATCCTAGAGCTCACATGAATTATTTTTCCCCATTGCTCTTCTGTCTCACTGTGTGAGAGAGCTAAGCTGCTTGGCCGTCTTTTTATGAGCCATAATTAAAAAAACAACAGCAAATTGAGTCAGTTTTTGAAAAATACTGGCAATAGTACAGAGGTGCAGTAGTACGCTGACTTGTACTGATAGAAGTTTCATTTGTACACATTGATAAAAGAAACAATATCAGTTCTCTATGTCTTAATATGTGGAGGCATAGTTTGGCCATAACATTTTGGAGTAAATTAATTGTTGTTACAAACTGATTATTTCTTCAGTTGCTTTAACTCTGAAAATGTAATACCTTTTTATGGGAAGGAGTACACTTCTTTCTCTTAAAATCCTACTCCTTTCTGTTCTTTAAATACTAATCCAGATGTTCTCTCTTCATAGCAAATGTTTGTGCTGTTGTCCTCATGAACTTTGGTCTAGGCCTTGTTCCTCCAGCTCAAACACAGCCAGTATATTTTATGCTGTTTAAACATTGTGCCAAAGACCAAGTGTCTAGATTTTAGTCCCAAATCAAATGGGGAGAGGAAGCAGGTAGTTTGGTTAAAGCCTCCACCTTTTGGACTCAAAGGACCAGGCTTGAATCCTCCTCTATTTCCCTGGAAAAAGGTATTTATCCTGAAATGGCTTCTGTAAAAAGTGCCCACCTGGGTGAACAAGTATTTATTTGTGAATAATTTAATATTTACAATGGACTGGGACTCCATTGAAGATGTAGTTTTATAGTCTGGTGCCCCATTGTTCCAGGATAGGGTCCTGACTGTTGCAACCCTGACCAAGGAAGTTATATTGAATTGATGGATTGATTGTGTGTCATTTATAGGTAGATGTGAATGAGAGGATATGATGTTCACTCAACATTTTACTGTCTCAAAGCCAAGCCCAGTCAACACTAAGCCACATCCCCCCATGGGACAATATAAATGACCTTGCTAATTGCGATAAGATTCATAATCCCCTTTCCTCTTCTCTGACACTTGTGCCCTCACCAGTACTTATTATAGTCATCTAGTGTCATGAATATGGGATCACACATCATAGCATAGATTAAGTGGTTTTTAAATCTTGCATTTATAACCTAATTTTTCCAAGCACTCAGCTTTGCACCAAATACGTTCCATTAAGATATCCACCTTCAGCGGTCCGTGTGAAGTCATTCATTGCAATGGCAGTCGTCCTACTTCCTGGGTGAGGCTGACGTTTGTTGCCGAGACAGTGAATCTAATTCAATACTCACTTTATCAAAAGGGCATCATTCCAAACACATTTCAGTGTCTCCTAGGAAAGCGTGTTCTTTTTCAGCCCCATAGGTATGTTGCACAACAGCTAAGGATGTTGTATTACATTCTATATGTAATGGCACGATGCTTGTTGCCATGGATATATCTGGCTGATTGCACTGAGTGTAGTGCTTCTGTGCATCTGATGCTGTCAAAAGACAGTGGGGTACATCCCAGCTGGGTGCTGCTGGATGGACGAGCTTCAGTCCATTAGACTCCCTGTTCTGATTGACCGCTGTCCACTGTGTCTATCAGCTGCATCTCAGGCTCCAGGAAAGCGTTTCTCTTTAACCTGCCCAAGTCCTGCCTGCCTGGGCTGCTCTCTCCCTGTCTGTGCACAATTTTTGCCAGGCTATATTTCCATGCCTGTATCCCATCAAGTGCAAATTTCTCTCCGCTTTTTCTTAGACTGTGTCCACACTTCCTGACTTCAGATTAACTTGTTTGGTGAACCGTAATTACAACAGATGCGTCTCTCTGACATCTTTTCTCAGCCTGAATAGTGACTGAAATTGACATTTATCGTATTGCAAAAAAATCCTTGTTTTGGTGTTCTGCTTACATAACACAGTTTTTGTAAGATTTACTGCATCACTGCATATCTGACAACTAATGTTATTTCCACCAGACATGAGTAGTTGAATGATCTCCCTCTCGAAGTGTGTGTGTGTGTGTGTGTGTGTTTTGGTGCGTGCGTGCGTGCGTGCGTGCGTGTGTGCGCGTGTAAGAGAGGGGGAGAAAGAGAAAGAGATGCTGTGTATTTATTATTTTCTTTTGCCAATGTGTGTTGAATAGGGTGTCTGGCAACAGACAGGCTGTCATAGGTCCCAGGTCATGAGAGGTTAACCTAACAGACATTTTCTTTGTGGTTTGTGTTTCTGCTCATTCTAATGAGGTGGGATGTGGCTTGGTGTGGGGCAGTGGTTCATGAGGTTAATTGTAGCAAGAAGCTAGTCATGGTAAAGCCCCATTCTAAATTCAAAACGGATATCCTTGACTCAGGTATCTGTGTGTGTGTGTGTGTGTGTGTGTGTGTGTGTGTGTGTGTGTGTGTGTGTGTGTGTGCGCAATTAGTCAAGTTGGAAAAACAGCCTAACCGAATTGACTCTGACATTTTGACATTCACCGGAGTGCTGTTGTGTGAGTTGGGAGAGCTTCTGGAAATTAAGTGTGGAGGAAGCATGGCAGAAGGGGGCTTGTGGGGTTAAGGCAGTGCATCTGTGTTTCTGGCTGAGGGCCTTCTGGGATGAGACCGGGGTCTAGCAAGGTGCTGGTGTAACAGCTGCCATGGTATGAGCGGGGACTGAACAGGTGGCAGACAGACTTCCTCAAAGTATAGCACTTTTTAGCTTCCACAGATCCGTCACTTTAACCAGCCTTGAAATGTTATTTGGCCAGCAACAAGTGGCTTTTCACAGTCCAAGAGCACCCAGACTGATTTTTTTTTTTAAAGTACTTCAAAAGTACTCAAACTGTACAGATGGAGCAAACTTTTTTCATTGTAATAGAGTAGTTCAAGTTTTGTACCATCCTTAAAGTACTGCAGCCAGACCCATATGAGTCCCCATACACTTCTGTGTTGGTATCCCTAACCACCAGGCTAGCTGCTGCTTGGTTTATCTCTCGGTTGCTTTTAGTCATCTTGTCTAATTATCCTACGCCATTGCAAACTTATTTAGGAGCTGGTTTTTCATTATTAATTGGTAATAACTGATGAAACGGGGAGTGGGACTATTGGGGAAAGTATAAATATGACCAAGTGGTCATCTGTCAAGCAAATCATGCTGAATGGAACATTCACTGGTGCCAGAGCTTCAACAAGTGACCTATTGAGCAGGATAGCAGTTTGTGAGGTCTGAAGCCGTAGTTCAACAACAGGGTACTCTTAATACACCAGCCTCCTTTCACTGCATATTGACTTCCTGTAGTACGGTGGGGCCTGGATAGCTAGCATGTATCGACACCAAGAGCAGTTGTTAGTATTTTCACCCACTGATTTCAGATATCGCTCCAGTTTCAAATCTTTGAATTAAGATTTTTCATGTATATTTGTGAAATTATTTAATATTGTTCTGCTGTGTTACGACCAAATGTGAAGCTGATTTTTTCCGCTTATGCGTTACAAGAGTTGTGTGGAGAAACTTAAAAAGTTCATACAGTAATCATGACTACATCTGACTTACAAAATTTCACCTTAGCTGATTTCCAGGAATGCATTATGCCCATAAGTTTGGGGATACCTGTACCTTTCTTTTTCTTTTTTCTTCTTTTTTGGAGCCTGTGTACATGATCACCTTTACCTTCTTTTGTTATGAAATAGGAATTTGGGAACTAACTCAGAGAAAGAAAACTGTTGTATTTGCAAACATATATATATCTTTTTATTTCGTAAATACCCGGCAGTACTAATCTGTGTAAATTCATTCAGTATGTAAATTGCTTTGTCTTTTAGGCAAATGTTCTTTGTGGGGAGGAGAGCAGTAAGGCCACGTGAGCTGTTGACTTTCAGATGTTAGTGAAAGTTGTATCTGACAGCTAATGAAGAAAAGGGAAATATTGGATGATGTTTTTTCTCTCTCTTTTTTTTTTTTTTTAACAAATGAGGCTCCCTTATTGTCCTATAAATGAAAATTAATATATCAATACAATTACACTCCTGCAGGAGATAGAGAGCACTCTGTAATCAACATAACTTGACCTTGACAAGCTTTGTAGGAACCACGTGGCACGTCTGTTCAGTCCCGTGTATGACTACCTTGGGAAAATTAACGCAAGTCTTACCCTGCTGCTCAGTCACTTTCCCTCGCTCACCAATCTGAGCTCAGCGCTGTGAATTGAAAATATGCACCCAAAAGGTACATTAATGCGAACAAACTGCTGTGTTGGTGCTCTGCTGCTCGGTTTACATGTGTAAAGCATGTGTCTGTCATAACCCTCCATCCCTTGTCTTCCCATTATTATCATGGATTGGTAAACAAAAGCAAACAAACATATTAAATTCATGTACGTTCCCTCTTAATCTTATATTGAATGATGGACAGGGCTCAAGGTCTTGTGAGAATTGTTCTCTTGTCTGGAGTTTCAGATACATGTTCCCAGCATTCAAAGTGAGGGAAATATGTACCCATCTATTATTATTAAGTGCTTTCCAATGCAGGGTCATGGTGGTCCAGAGCCTGGGAACCATTGGCCATGAAGCAAGGTATACTATGCAGGGGACAGCAGAGCATGCAAACACACACACACACACACACACACACACACACACACACACACACACAGTATTGGACAGCAGAGTACCCACTCTGCCAAAAACATGCTATACATGTTATCATGTAAAACACACAGTCATGAAGGGCTCATACAGGATCCTGGCTGCCCAGGCAATTAAACACACATTGTTAGTACAGACGCATCACTTCTTGCTCACCCCCTGCCCACTGCTTCCCATGAGGTGAAAATTGTAGTGCATTACCGGAACATCACAGATTCGAGGGAGATTTTTTTTTTTTTTTTCTTGGAAGGGAATGGCTTAGAAGGCTGAACCCTGACCAGGGGTTCTGCCAGGGTCAGAACATCAGCTGCTTTTGGGGCTGTGTTCAGTAAGTCTCTTTTGTTCTTGGTCCACCAACATCTGTCACACAGTTTAATAAAAATAAATAAATAAGTTTGTTTTTTCATTTATTTATTTTTAGCCAAGAAAAAGCAACTCTTAAGAAGTTTGACTAAATTTACCTCTTGCTTGGGGTTTGGCTAACCTTTGAAAGATAGTCATAAAGGACACCTGCTATAAAACCAGTGTAGTGTAGATTTTGTGTTAAAATGTTGTTAGCGCTGGGATTTTTTCCCTCCTCACCACAGAATATAAGCAAAACAGCTATGCAAAGCAGTACATCAGTCTGTTTTGCATGAAACAAAGTGCACCATGTAGGCCCTGCATTATCAGGCCTTTCTTCCTTGGAGCTTCTATATTCGACAGACCAGTGGAGGAAGGATAAGGTTGCACCTCTTCAATATAAGGTCATTTAGGTGAATCTACTGTGTGGACATGAGGCAGTCTCAGAATATTGCCGAGATGCTGTGGCGAGGAACGTTGCAAGAAGGAACGTTTCTCATGAGTTGTGTAGGTGGTGCGAACATTTGAAGCTCCTAGCAGAATTAACCATGACAGGAACAACCGCAGGTGTCTACCAGAGGGCGTTTGCATCCCCGCCCCAATTCTGTTTTTATTAGAAGGCACCCCTTGCCATCAGACTGCTGCAGTGTACTTGCAGAAGACAGCATGTGTCCTGTTGTGGTTCAGGTTTGCTTAGGTACAACCAATGTGAGTCAAAGCAAACAATGCACACAAACAAGCAGGGAGTGATTTTAATTGTCTTGGCGTGCACTGCTGTGAAAGAACAAGCTGTTTTCACGGGTGGCGGTAATCTAATTGTAATTCTGCCAAGGTAGGAGAGGTGGGGGGGGTAACTACAGGGTAGCTGAAAAAGATGGAGGAAAGAGGCTTGTGGGGTGGAGGAGCAAATCCTTTTTAATTAAAAACGCAATCGTTTGGATCGCTACAGAGAAGACGGCTGCCACGTCAAGGTTTCCGTGCCTGAAAAAATGTGCATCTTGTCGAAAGACAAAGCGTCGCATCAGTAGTCTGCGCTACCTTTTCGCGATTGATTGCTAAACTCACCTCTTGCTGACCTCGGAAGCCAGAAGCGGGAGTTGCATTGTTCCTTCTGCCATTTTTCTCTGCCTCTTTAAGTCAAAAGTACAGTCAGTTTTCTAGCCCTCAAAGGAGTCTTTATGATCCTCATTGAAGCTCCCTGGTGGATAATAACAATTATACTGGTGAGGCATTACTTGTTCATCGTGGAAAGACAAAAAAACTGACAGATGTGCATTCTGCATTTTACAAGCTGGCAGGGTGATATTCCCTATTTTCTGCTCATGAGATCATCCTGGACAGCTGTACATAGTGTTGATGATCACATGGAAAGTGTTCACAAGATTCTAACAACTTTTCCTTAACAGCGCAAAAATACAGTAAACTGATTTTAAAAGCTAGCTTTTGTCCCATTAAATTACATTTCATCATAGACTGATTTCCTATGAGAAGCCATTAATGAAAGTTTATTAACGTATCGTAATGGTAGGACCATTACTGGTTACATATGAAATATTTTTGGTGTTACCATGTTATGGACTGTCATGGCCTTGTTTTCTGTGCTTCCAGTACAGGCTCTGGACCCCTATGACCTTGACTTAATCCAGTGGTTCAGGGCAGTGGATTTTGTTTTTTTTTTTGGTGTATTGTTTTACTATATTAGGATTACTACATTATTAAGGTGGTTTGTCTGTATGCTATACTGCAGTTTTTGTACTTCACAATTTTGTGTCCCATCATTGTTCTTACATTTTTTTTTGATGGGTGGTAGGCGTTTTATTTGTATGTTCTTGCTCACGCTGTCTGTGTGAGCATGTAATAAAAGAGCACAGTATGAAATGTTCTTTCACAAGTTGTCATAATATTTATGTATCTGCCAAGGTGTCTAGACTGTACATTATGAGTGATGGACTGTGGTCTAGACTCCTGCTCTTCCTCTAATCTGCTGTGAAAGGGACATGCATTAATACTGGTGACACCAGGACCCTCAAACATCCTTCATACTGCTCTTGGGATGTAACATCATACAACTTGTGTTAGTCCATCAGCCTCCTTCTGCCCATGGTGTTCATTACATGTTTCAAAGTGACATGATGATGGCTACAAGGCATCAGGCACAACTTTTCTGGAGATACAAGAGAGAATTCGGGCCTCCTTTTAAAAAACCACTGCCGAATTCTGGGATCCGAGCCCACCAAAATGAAATGCTGACATGTTGCCAGGTTTAGTCTTGTGGTACAGCAGTGATTCATGTGATGAGTGGCCAGGCTGACAAGATAATGTCCACTTGCGTGACCCAAGTGGTCTCTATGCTGGATCACTGCAGCCTGAGTCCAGAATGTGAATACACATTGATAAAAAGACACTTTCTTTGCATTAAAATAAAGCCTGTAGCCGTCGTGGCTACATTCACTAATTGCGGCTGTTGATAGAAAGTCAATGAAATTAGCTACCTGGAACACAAAGTTATAGACGGTATAAAAATAACACACTGTCTTTAAAATCAATAGTCTCTGATCTCTCCTCACCACGGTTGCAAGCATATGCTGTAAGAAGCTTGTACCACATCGCTGATGATGAAGGATACCGTCAATGTTGGGTGTGGAGATGCTGAGGGAACAAATAGGTGAAAGCTTTCCACTGATCAAACTTGAGTGATGGAGTCTGCAGTTCTAGGACAAGTAGGTCTCAGTGCTAAAAATGTTGAATCACTGATTGATTCTGAGCTGGAGGGGATGTGCAAGTCCTCCAGCAGGTTATTTCATAATAATTACTCTGGGAGTTGGGCGGTCAAACCTAGTCTTCTGCTAATGATCTATTATACTGCACATTCTGTATTATATATTAACAGATCATTATATTTCATTTGTTTTTAAGTTACACTGTACTTTGTTAAAAGAAAGTGGCAACTCGCTAACAAAAGGGACTCGGAAACCCCAGACTTTAAAAAAAAAAAAAAAAAAAAAGATTCTTTTTTATTTAGCTCAATTATGAAAAATGATGGAGAACGTCTTATTTGTCCATGCCAATTTGTATCAACTGTCTAATGCTGTGTCCTGGTGGTTTAAATTCTATCCTTGAAACACAGAGCATGAGGCAGGGTCCAGTCCGAATGGGATGTCAATCCATCACAGGGCAATCGCACGTGCGCGCGTGGACTCTCTCTCTCACACACGCACGTGAAATTTCCACACAAGAGGAAATTTCGAGTCAGCAATCTGTCTGAAATGTATGTGGACTGTGGGAGAAAACTGAAACACCTAGAGGACAACTCTAACAAATATAGGGAGAACATAAAAAGCTCATATAGGCCAGACAGTATTCCAGTCTGATCAGCCCCGTATCGGATCCTACGGATTACAATCTGTGGGCCACCAGTACTACCTGCTGCTCCGCTGTGTTTCCCTCAGAAATCTTTTCTTCGTGTTTGAGTGCCATGTGTAGCTCTGCATATATAGTACAGAAAGGGTTCAGGCACCTAAAGCACAGCTTCCTAATTACAGGCCATTAACTTAAACCTCTTTCCACTGTGTGGTGTTTGACACTTGAAACCCAAGTCCATGAACACGTCCTGGTCCCTGTGTGTTTGTGTTCTTGTCCACATGTGATGCTGTTTGCCTCGCATGCCCACCAGGTACCATACTTGCACCTTCACTATCAGACACCTGAAGCTCTAAGCATTGTATAGTAAAGGTAAAAATACAAATATTTACACCATTGTGAGACCCCACCTTGTCCTGTCCTGGGGGACCAGTGTGCTGCAATAATTAACTTATTTGTCACACTCTCCATAACTTTATTTTTTCCCCAGACACCAATTGGTGTTCTTGCAGCACATTTACCTTCCGTCTCAGGATAAAAAAAAACATTTTTTGTTGAAAGTGTCATAATAGCAGAGCACAGTTACTGTGTCTGCATTTGTTTGGCCAGTTACAGTCAATAACCGCAGGCTGCTGCTCCTGTATGGAGGTTATTTTACTCTAATTGGGAGCGTGGCAGAGCTGTCCATAATCTCACTCTGACTGACAGAGGCTGGGGTTAAGGCCGGTGGCAAGTGGGAGAGTGTGATGAAGGTCAGAGAAGGGGACAAACTTAAGGGACATGGTTTACGCACAAAAAACTGTCCATTAGTGCAGCTACATTTCAGAAATGTCCCACCTTTCCTGCTCTTTCCTGACAGTGATGGCTCCTGAGGCAGCAGCAGCTGTGGTTGAGTTTGACCCGAGCCACCATAGTCTACTGCCTTAGCCCCACTGTCTTGTAGTCTCCTATGGCTCAGTGGTAGACTCCTAGGCAACAGTTGGATGTTATTGTCAGTTTATTGGAAAATACCATCTTCTCTGGTCCCACTGCACTGCTTACCTGTCAGTTGGACAGCTTTGGAGCCCTGTTTTACTTTTCTGTTTTCTGTTTGATAAAGTATTTTACTAACTTTCCTTTATATTTTTCCTGGAACAAAGTGACAATGTGAAAAGATACCCTCTTTGATGAATCCTGCACTTTTTATGATGATAGCGTGTTCTCAGAGATTAACTGTGCACATATTTCTCTTCCAGCTAACACTGGCGCCTGTTTTCCAAAGCAAGGTAATTGAAACAGCAAATCCTAGCATTATGTCGTCACGCACAAAGCTCATTGATCACCGCTGTCCCTTTGTGTGTGTATTTCCTCCCCAAGTTTTCGTGTTTTGTACCTCGCTCTGAGGTGACACTGAAAGATAATGGGACCAGGATGTCTCTTGGGGAGAAATGCACGCAACCTGCTTTTGCACTTTAATAATCACAAGGAGTTTTGCCAGCGCTTAGCTCCACGAAAACACACAGGGCGAGTAGGTGTGAGATGGCCGCTGCAGCGACACCTGTGTAGGAAGGAGCATTTCACTACAGATGCCCTCCACCCCCTGAGCCTCTCCCCTGCTCTTTCCATTTTCATTTCAGCAGTCTGTCTGTTGTCAGAAAGTATTAGAAGGTGCTTTAGATAACAAACAAGCAAAAAACTAATATCCTACAGTAAGAATTTAGTAGGTTTTTGGTCTCCTTTGATGCACTACTATAGGGAGTTCCTTTTTGATTTTGTCTTTTTCAGAACCTGAGATCAATAATGCAAGAAAGTACCAAACTGTAGTGGCTGTGAGTGTAATATTCCATTCTGTCTTTCTCTCCCCATCTCCCCCTCTATCTCTCCCTCTTTTTTCTGTTGCACGTATACATCTCCGGCAGACCCGGAGCGTGGCGGAGGTCACATGATCTCCACAGACGACGCCGAGTACCCGCGGGAGTACCGCACGCTGGGCAACGGTACACGGCGCTTCTCCAACGTGGGCCTGGTGCACACCTCAGAGCACCGACACACAGTGGTGGCAGCACAGAGCCTGGAGGCACTCAGCAGCCTGCAGAAGGCTGACATGGAGCGCAAACGTGACGCCTTCATGGACCACCTTAAGAACAAGTACCCACCCCAACATCCGCCATCTCCCTCGCCATCCCATGGTAGCATGAGGGGGACTCCGGAGCGTGCACGTGAACAGGTATGCCTGCCTTCCAGTCCCTAGTAACTATGGCAACATCAGTGACACAACTACCGGGCACCATGATTAAATTCAAAGAACCAGTAGGGCGAGGGGGGGGCGGGGGTCAGTGTAACGCTGGCATCTCAAGGGTGACGTCATCACTGTAGCCTCATAATGACCTGGCAGGCTCAGTAAATGTGCATTAGGAGGGCTGGAACTGACCATGCTTGTTTACATTGCAGTTGTGTGCAAATTTACAGTTTGTTAGGTGCTTTGGAAGAAAGGGGTTTGGTGTTTGTTGAGGGAATGTTAGCAGTATCATTTAGACCAACTGTTCATCTGCCTGTACCTCTGGCTCTGGGCCTGTTACACTCCCCCACCTCTGCTTGCTGAGCAGAAGTCTGTTTGTACCCACCATCGAGAAAGACCTACAGTATGATCCCTTGCTCACTGCTCTCCCTGCATCAGACATTCTGCCATGTGCCAGTTTAATATTTCACCCCCACTGCTATGAACAGACAAGCACTTGTTTCCTTCTCTTGGTTGCAGCCCACTGCAGACTTGGTCCTTGTCTCCCTCCCCCCCCCCCTTTTCTCTCTGTCCCTTGTTTTTTGTGGTCATGCCACCATTGTCATAGTGAATGGTAAAGTGAAAATGGGAGACTGAGCAAAAGAGGGTGGGTGAGAGACAGGTGGAGTCCATGGTTGCCTTGGAAACCCATCCCTTATAAGGAAAGCACTGATATCACATTGCAAAGGTCAGGCTGCAAAAGAGGGAGGGATAGAAACAAGTGAGAGAGGGAGGGGGGAGAGGGAGAGAGAGAGGGAGAGAGAGATGAGAGAGCAAGAGCCAGACAGATGTAGAAGAGAGAGACGGTCGCACACACGAGCAACCGGAAATCCAGAGCGAGGAGAAGAGCGCCACAACCACAGGAATTCCATGTCATCCCAGCAGCAGCGATTAGCAACGTAGGAATGGAGAGGGGAGGAAGGGAAAGAGACTGGGGGGAGGGACTTGGAACAGACAAACCGGTCAGCCAGCAAGTTAATTAGCGGCAATGTGTTCTGTACATTAATCAATGAGGGAAGTGATAAGCACATTCGTTGATAATTTAAAGGCATAACTGCAGTTCCACATGCAAGAGGGTTAGACAGACCATTACAGCAATGTGAGGATCTGCACCTGACTGACAGCTGGCGGGACTTTGGCAGGAGCTGATGGGGGAGTCCGGGTGCAGGTGCATTGCAGGTGAGATGCATGCCTTTGCCTGTGTGTGTTACAGTTCCCACAGTTCCTGCGGTCGCTGAGCGTGAGATCCCTGGGCAGGTACAGCCGTGGCTCCTACACCCAGGTGGACAGGCGAGTAAGATGCAGAGCAAGAGAGTAGGAGAGCAAGCGAGGGAAGGGTGCGGAACAGAGCTTACTTGGCATGCGGGTCAGGTATCCTGGCGCCTCGCTCGGTGTAGCTCAGTCCCTCTCCTGTGCAGGGGGGGGGTCGATTGAGGAGTGATGACATGCCTGCAGCGTATGTAAGGGAGGTACTCTCAGCAACAATACACACTTGCTGCCAAACTCCTCCTGTTCTGCTTCTGTCACACTTAGATGTATTGTGCAGAAGAGCAGAAACACTAGAGTTCTGGCTCTACCACATGTTGCTAGGGGGAGATGGCACTCTACATATGGGGAGGTGTGGCTCGCAAGTACACGAGACTGTGAAGATCAGATCAGTTTCTTTCTGTTTGTCCTGGAGATCCTCTTCCCAGAAGCTCTAGCTTCTAGTTCTGCAGATGTTGACTGAAATGTTTCACCCACCAGCTGTGAACAGGAGGTTTTTAACAGGGAAACAAACGGTGCATGAACCAGACAAGGTATCTCAACTGATTTTTGCATTAAGCACCTCCTGGAGACATTGGGAATGTGCAAGCCATCAGGCTGCAGCAGTGCTTCTTTCCAGTTGAGTCTGATTTGTGATAGACAGGCCTTTGGCATGCAGAGCTGTAGGAAAAACTTGATGTCTACACCTGTAGAGCTTTCTGGCATGTACATGGTAGCATTGTGGGGATGGCTCAAGAGATGGCAGGAAATTACTTCATCTTGCCAAAAGTACAGCAAAGGATATAAGGTGGCAGGTAGCATTAGGAACACATCACGCAATGGTCCTTTAAGGGCCTTGCTGTCATACTCTTGAGACAGATACGTGGCCTGAAATGCTTTTTGTGATTGAAAAGTACAGCTGTGTAAATTTACAAATACTTCAAGCCACTGAAGCCTTTAATGAAAAAGTTTTTATTGTTCTTAAAGAGAAATCCACTGTACAAGGTTACAGTGCGAGTAGATCTCAATTCCATCTGGGAACACCTTAAGTTGACTGGAAACACCTAGCTGGTCAGGTGCCATAGGTTGTGGAATAAGTGGGTGTGGCTATGATGATCATCCTATCATCAGAATCCAAAGAGGGAGCCACAGTGAGGAAGCAGAAGAAAGGCATCCTGGGGTTAAGCAAGAGACTGAAATGTTGTAGATGCTGGTGCAACTTAAAATGTTAGCGCACAAGTGCCTGTCAGAGTGGGGGTTGTTATGGAGGGATGACATGAGAGGTGAGGCAGTGAGGCATATTATTCTCCTGGTGAATGATGCCCTCACTGTAAACAAATACTTGCAAAGCACCTGACACACACCTTCCATGCACCCACTCACCACCAGATAAACAAGCCTGTTTACACTGGGCCACCTGTCTAGTACTTCATATTTCTATGACGTCAAGACCCATGAATGCTTTATAATAGGACACAATGCAAAGATATACTGGTTATACTTTACATGATACATTATGTCAGAAGTGACATAGAATTTAAATTTTGTTTAGTAACTGTCTTACAATTCTTTACCTATTGATACTTGAATGTAGTTTTTACTCTATCGATTCAAGACAAGGACTTTGACCAAGTGTATTACAGCTGGAGCAGAAATTCAGACCAAGGTCTTTTACTTATAGCCACTACGCCACCTCCCGCATTATAGTCCAAAAGCAGAAGTGAACACAGTGCAGAGTTCCTGTCTCAGTAAACAAGCAATTCTCCCAGGCAGTAAGTAGCCAAACAAGTGACACCTAAGTAATTTTCAACAGAGCTGAACTATGACCAGCAGACACGTGGACAGGCATGCTAACCCAGATAGGTTACTCCCAGAGGCAAAACAAAACTAAGTGAAGGTAAAAAAAAAAGCATTTTTTTTTTTATTCCAAATTGTGCTCTCTCTGGCTGCAGTCTTTCATTATAGTAGTTCAGTTTAATTTTTAATTTTAAAGTGTTCTATTTTATCTCTAGTTGGAGTCTAACATTTGCATAGCTATCATTTGTTTAAACTCTTTACCCCCCTAGCAGACTTACCAAATCCAGGTCTGAGTGTATTCATTAGCAGAAAAATGTTCCATGCATGTTTTGTATCATTATTATTCGGTTATTTCTTTTGTAGTTCGTATTACACCACTTTTCAAATGCAGTCAAGGAAGGTTCAACTCAGGTAACATTTCTTTAACTTTCTTTTAAGTAAGACTACATGAAAGCAGAGAATTGGAAAGCAAAGCCCGGATGTTTTTTCCCCAGACTAGACTAGTCACAGGTTGTATGTCCACATATTTTAAAATGAATCGCATCGCTTTTGTTTTCATGAGGTACGCCAACCTTAAGGACTTTTCCACTTCAAAGCTGAACGCAGGAAAATTTGACGTTTTTGTTAAACGGATGAGACATTGCCACCTTTGGAAATAGACAACACAGACTACCTCATAGTCAGCCTCACTGAGTCAGATTAGGCGTTGTGTCAGATGGCAGGTTCATTTATTATACCCGCAGAAGCTTTACTTTGTCAGAAAGCACAAGGAAAGGGCTTAAAATTCGGAGTTTTGTGCTTCTTGTCGTGACTTGTTGTATGTTGTATATGGTATGTTTTCCCATTGCAGTCTGAAATAATCTCTGCTTTGTTGTCAAGTCCTATTTCCATTCATTACAATCCTAAAGAATCTACAGGTGCCCACCTATATCTCCGCAGCAAAGAACTGTATATGCCAGAGGTGTGTTTTATGGTGTATTCAATTGATGTTTTGTCCAACCTGTGGAAGGGGAAATCTGGCCAGGTGCAGCAAGAGTGAGTGTTCAGTCCGTTAAAGTGTCATCAGGGTCCAGTTCATCGCTTTAGTCTAGACCACATCATAAATTATTCAGCAGTGAGTATTGATCAATGTAGGGATATGAGTATATTCTATGCATGCCCATACTCTGTGTCTCTGGTGTATTGCCAAAAAATTTCAGATGACTGGCTGTTTTCTCTGGGCTCCGTTCACCTGGAAGCGAGAGGCGTTTTATGTGGATGCGTGAGGTCACATTAGGCCTACATGGTAGGATGAATATCCAGTAGAAGATCCTGTTTTATATTCCATGTCTTTCTTTTTTAAAACTACATTTTTATAGCAGGTATAAACAATAGGTTGCCATTTGCATGCATGCAGCAACAAAAGGATAGAGGTCACAAATCGTACATATATTATACATAGAGGTTGAAGCTCTCATTTGTACACTTACATATTTCATTTCTTCCAGTATTTAAGCTTTTGTTTTCTTTTTTTCTGTGTAATTTGCCCATAGTAAATTCCAGTAACATCTTCAAACTCCTTCAGACTTCTAACGGAAACCTCCAAATGATTTCGTGGATGGGAAGAGTTTTATATGTGCAGCTCTACGCAGCTTCAAAAAAAGGCGACAGATTACACCAGTCTACATTAGCTGCCTTACAACTTGAGGAAATCTGTTGTCAAAGAACAAAAACTGTAGGAGATTGACAGTTGTTTTTCACATTTCCTTTCATTTTTGCTCCAGTATCTGTCCTTTTTCCCTATGCCAAGTTCTGATGTGATTTATAGGGGGCCTTGCACTGGAGGTGGAACCTTCTGTACTGTGCCTGTAAGCAGTCAGGATCACTACATGTGCGTGTTAGGCGACAGCACTGGTGCAAGAGAGACTGCCAGCATCCAAGGCATCTGGGAGACCTGCCAGCGCCTCAAAAAGCGAGAGCTGCTTAATTCGATTTATGTCTTTTCATTTAATCCCAGCATAAGTCAAAGCCAGCCGATTGTGGTGGATATGAAGAGGGGTTGGTGGATTTGCCTGTTTGGTTTGGGTGTGACTCTTTACATAATGCACCCCCTCTGTTTCCAGAAAAGCAATTAGAGGGCAATAAATTATAATGAAAATCATTACCATGGTAATAATTACTGTAATTAAGGATTTTTTTCATATTCTCTCCAATAAATGAATGACTGATGGAGCATAGTTACATCTACTGCTGCAGAGCAGAAATGTTAGGAATTTTCTGATGGCAGAATATTTTTGATGATTGTTATGATTTCTGTAGGCTCCCTCACTTCCAGCAAGAAACCCTTTACATTTTTCCCACATTAGCTTTGACCACATGTGGTGACGGGTGATGTTTGTTTATAGGGTGGACCACTGAGTGTGACAGTAAAAGCAATGAAGTGAAGGATACACTATTGTGTCAAAAATATCAAAACTGTCTCTTTGCCTCAGACTTCACTGAAGGCAGCTGTCAGACACACAAGACGTGAAAACCTAACCTTCTCTCTCTGTCTCTCTTTGTCTCCTTTTCTCTTTTTCCAGCAGCAGCCAAACTACTGGAGCTTTAAGGTCAGTGCTGTAAGTGACAACAGCTTGGTATTAGTGTTTTACCTGCATTTCACTGTGTGTCTGTCCTTGTGTCAATGGGGCAATTTAAATACAGCACTGGATGTTGTGCTCTTGGATGAACTTGGTGGTAAGTGTTGGATGAAGTGGGTGGAAGAAATATAACTTAGATTGATGTGGCTGAAGCCGGATCCATTCACTGCTTCTCTCTGGCTTTTAAAAAGAGGAAGTCTGATTTGTAAACTGTGGAAACATTTATAAACGTGTAAATAGGTTGCCTCGAGCAGGGCTGCAGGCAACTCTCTGGGCTGTGAAGCTCACGGTAGACTCGCACCTTTAGAATGTAGAGCTGGACCGTGAGTGTGTGTCTGTGTATCATAGTGGTGGCTGGTAATGTGTCAAAGAGCACTCACGGCACTCTCGATGAGCCGGAAACCTTTTCAATCCTTTTCCCCGTGTTCTTCATATCCTCCTTAGGTAGGGCACGTTTATTGGTTTAATAGTGCTGTTTCTCGGAATCATGAACATTAGACCTAATAATACACTAGACTGGCTTTGCTCATTAATTATTTGTTTGCAGACAACCTCATCCAAAGTAATTTACAATTACACCCAAATATATAGGTAGATGTTTTACCAGGAGAGTTTGACTTGTGCATCATTCCCAGGGATACAACAGCAGACAGGGCCTTACATGAATCTCCAGTTTTCGGTTTGTGTCCATTACCATTTTATTGTAGCCTGCTGTACCTGTAAAATTATTTTACAGCTTGCACAGAGCTTGCATGCAGGTATCACCATCTGCTCCTCAGGGGAGTTGCACTTGAACGCCACCTCAGGGCACTTAAAATCGAATGAGATGTTTGTCAGGGATGGCCGCCCAGACTGTCTGGCACAGATGGCCCTGTCTGAGTTCACAGTCACCCCCTGCGAGATGTAACAGCACCATGCCGGGGACTCGGCGCTAACCAGTGTGGATGTGTCAACCTGATTCCTGACAGCAAGCCCAGTGGCGGCTTTTGGGGGCCGTTGGTCCGCAACGGCCATGCCAGTTTGCAGCTGCGTGTGGTGTGTTGTGTAATTGGGGGCAAAGTACTGAGCCCTAAAAAAAGCTGGAACATGTGGGATTTCTCTTTAAAACACAAGACTGTGAAAACTTTAAGAGATAGAAATATGACCTACATCCCTCACACCCAGTGCTACATGGGTTACACTGTCCCAGTTAAAACACTTTACATTCAAAGCAGTGATAAAAGGTCCACTTTGAGTCATTTAATAATTATTGAGTACTTGACTGTCACATAGATTGCTACATCTCTTTTAGCAGCTGCAAGCATTCAAGGAAAACTGAGTGTTAGAAATTTGAAAAGGTTATTGGGTACTTTCCAAATATCACAGAGTCAGCAGGCAGGTTCAACCCAAAAAACTCAAACACAGTGATGGATGGAAGATCACCGCAAACTCATCCACCGAATGTTGATCAGCACTTCCTGCTTACAACCTGCAGTTCATATACATATTTTTTTCTTCCCAACCCCTGCGAACTTGCAAAGAAGGCAAATGCTACTTGTTTATAAAATCATGTTAAAAATTCTGGAGAAAATATGACCAATTTTGCATTCAGTTTACATGCTGTACAATGTATTTTGAATTCCTAGTATGATGTCGTTAGAATTTTTTAAAAATCAACACAATATGAGTAATTGTTTGTGATGGAATTTCCCTTTATATTCTTCATAAAAAAAACTCAATTACATTCTTTCATTTTTATCCATTTTATTTCAGGTGCAGGACTGCATGAAACGGTGCTGTCAAATCTGATGCAAGGCACTCATTTTTTGCCTCCCCTCTTACTAAATATTTGTTACATATCTGTTGCCCTGATTTTGTAGTGCTTGTTGAATTTTCTTATCTACAGTTACTGTACACCGCCACGGTCATAAATATTCACGAGTGTACCTGGGACTAACTTGCCCATCAACACTGACCATGGAGATTTTGCTACCCTTTCATTGTGAATATCAAAATGCAGGCATTTTTCCCAGCATGCTCTTCTTCTTCGTGAGTGGTGTTCTAGTGCTGCAAGAGCTCTACTTTCCACAGCAGGTGGCAGAGTGACTAAAATCTGGTTCATGTCCTTGTAGGGGTCCAAGGTGCTTACTGCAAATTCTGTTCTGAAACAGATTTAATAAGCAAAAAGATGCTTTGAATAAAATTGTTTGGCAGCCACAAAATAGCATTTTGGTTGTAAAAGTCTGGATTGTAGGAAAGGATAATATACTACAATTGCAGCATATTATTTTTCTACAGAATTCACTTTGTACTCAGAATGTTGTGTCTTCCCTGTTGCAAGGTCTTCTGGTCTCTGTGGGCCCTTAATATCAGTGAATGTCAGAAACAGTAGATGCTATGCTTTTCATAATCTGGTGACGTCAGCCCGCGACAGCTAGACTGCAGAGGCGTGTGTGAACACAGAGCTGTCACTCTCAGCATTGCACTCTTGTTGCTGGGGTGCAGTGCTGAATTTTCTGGTATTATGAACAACACATGGACCCCAGGCCCACGAGCCATCAAAATCCTTACTTGGAGTCCCCTGTCTGTTGGCCACATCTTTGACCTCTGACCAAATGGTCATGTCAGTCCTCCAGATGCAGGCTTGGTGCTGTTATGTGGCACCGGTGGATTGGGACTTGCCCCTGGCGAACTCGTTCCCACACAGAGGCACTCATAAGTGGAGTGCGTGGGCTCCAGAGCCATGCCAGGAGCGATTAAAACTGCATGGTACCATCACAGTGCTCTCAATTCTCTATGTTTACCTAGAGATGGAATAATGCCTGTATGGCTGTACCCCCCAGGTGGAGCTCAAAATAAATAATCAATGGAGGAAAAAATAGGGATACAACATTCTGCCAAAAGTTGAAGGAAAAAAATTCTTCAGGCTCTTCACAGTAATTCAGTTTTTTACATTTAAATTTTTAAACAATGCCAGATTATGAAGTTGAAACTTTACCATGTGATTAGAGGCTACAGGAAACAGTGGTTATGAACATGAACTTGTAGCTTGACTTCCAGGAAGGGGTCTTTGCTACCCTTGAGTAATATACCCTCTGTCAGTAACTATTTATCCTAATGTAGGGCTGTGATGGTCTGTAAGTTATACATGAAGAGGACACCCTGCTGTTGCCACGATGCTTCTAGACTGTAACCAGAAGTAATAAGTTCAAAAATTTTGTTTTGGTTCCTATATCAAGGTTATCACTAAAGCTCAAATATGAGAGGTGGTGCCAGTTAGCACCATTAGCAGCTTCCATTCTTTTTATGAAAATTTTTTCTGAGAATAGTTGATAAAAATATTTGCAAAATTTTTTTAAGTTTTAAAATGCAGCCATAGTCCAAAATATTTTTGCAATTCCAGAGCAATGTTTCCAGAAGTTTCGTTGACTTCTGGCAACATTTCAGTAAATCCATGCTCTCTGCGCTTGGCTAGGGATACACAACCAGCCAATCCCTTAGCCTGGGTGTCCTTCCTCCTCACTGTAGCACAGGAGGAAAACTCTGAAGGCCCCATCAGCCTCCATCTCTATCTCTTGCTGGAGAACCTGGTGTCTCCCCAACATAGCAACCATATCAATCACTGCACCATTTCATCTGTCACCATATGGCCAGGTGATTTATTCCATGCATTAATAATTCCTTGTGTTAAAAGTTCTGAGTCAGACTGGAGAGCAATCTGTGATGGATTTGTGATGGAGAGGGACAGAGCAAGGGTGTGAGGAGGAACGTTGAAAAGGCTTTTTTTAACTTTTCCTGGAGAGTTGCTCCTTTTGGTTCTTTCGTTCCCTTGGTACTCCAAAGTAATGCAAGCAATGACATCACTTTGGGAATAAATGGCATGGCAATTTAATTGACTGTTAAAAAAAAATAAAAAAAATAAATAAAAATCTTTTTCATCCTCCTGTTTTTACACAGCTGGAGTGCCAATTGGCCTACAGGGGCTGTGTGGCTTTGAAACATGTTCCTGATGATTTCCAAAAAAATGCAGAAAGGGTAGGATGCAAAAGTGTAGGGCTTCTTTTGAGACAGTGGATGGCCAGGCAGAAACACGTCACCATAAAGACATAATTTATCATCCAGGAACAAGGAAAATGGGAGTAAAAGGAGATGGAGTGAGGGAGGAATAATGATGATGTTGTGGTAACTGTTGACACTCTTTGATTTATTCGCACCAAACGGTGTTTCCCTATGGTAAAACCTAGCGGATTAACAAAATGTCCTCTGCATTATTGTTAAACTGCCATCAGTGCCATTCTGTATCAGCATGTTCATGCCAAGGGATATCTGTTACTTGCAGCTTTATTTAAATGAGGGTAAGATATTTTTACATCTCAGAAAAACTGTTTCTGTTGTTCACTAGGTCTGACACTTGACATACTGAGTAGTACTGTAGGTTAAAAATGTTTCATGCACGTACACATGAAAAAGGAAGCAAGGCATTATACCCAGTGCTATTTAAAAATATCTCCACGCTTAGCTTAACTTGGGCCATATTTTGTTCTTTGCAGCTCCTATTGTGTTCTCCTCTGGTCCCCCAACTGAGCTTTAATACCTACTTCTTGGCTGCCCATGGTTCCGCTCACTTTCTCCTGCTCGCTCCCTTCGTGGCATCTTTAAGTGGAGCAGTCCCTGCCTCATTATCCACTTGCACTGTGTTGATTCGGAGTGTTTCTGTAGGCCACCAAAGGCGTGGCATGTACAAAAAGCACTGATGCACCACAGAAGCAGTTATTCGCCTTCGGCGTAGTCAGGGCAGTTCGCGTGTAGCTAATAACTGCCTCTGGTGCTGCTGCCCATCACCGTGATTGATGGGAAATGGGCTTATGGGGTGGATGGGCCTGATCTTCTGCTCATTTAAGCTACTGAAATGGCTGACATGCTTTTCCCCTTTTGGGTGTATTCAGAATGTGTGCTGCAGTGGAAGGCTCCGCTAGAGGATGCAGTAAGTCTTTGACTGTCAATCAGGTTTTAAATGAAGTTTAAATTCAAAGTTTGAACAGAATGATTAAAATGTTTTTTTTTTCTTCTGAATAAGAGCATGAAGTGCTCGAGCGGAGGTATAAATTCCTTTGCTTGTGTCTCTACGCACCTGACACTCAAGGTGTGAAACACCTAGTACAGATCACATGGGCTGCCACTGTAATTATTAATGTTTGTACTACTTCACAATGTGTCCTCTGTTGTCTGCAATCTGAAGGCTGTGTATTACTGCCTGAGCTGCTGCACAGCATAAATAATGTAAATCCTGTGGCAAGGATATGTCAGGGGACATGCTGCTAGCACTGGGTTTATTTAATGTAGTCCTACACAGAGATCTCCTAGGTGCCATTTACACTGAGTTTTACACAGTTTTGTCATTAATATTTCTGGATTATTTGCTTTTCTCACTTTCAGAAACACTATAGGCTGTAATGTATTACAAATGATCATTTTCACTATGTTTGGAGGGTGTTTGTCTCCACATTGGGGAAACTGGATAGATGTTGTGCAACAAGAGGCCACTGTGTCTGAGAATCACCTCACAAGACAATTCTGTGTGCAGTGAAGACATTGGTCCTGCAAAACATTAGCTTCAGGGTGAACTGCTCAAACTTAGTAAAATTAACAAATTCACTGTCCATCCACATGTCTTTGGCTCGTGAGAGGACACTGAAGCACCCACAGGAAGCTCATGCAGACACAAGGAGAACATAGAAACTCTGCCCAGCTTCAGAATGATTTAATCCAAATCCATGTATTGATGCAGGGACAAAGTAACACTGAAGAAGTCATTCATATAATGTGGTGAGTTTTCACTGTGCCTATCATCCATATGTGGGGTGTCTGAGGCAGCTTCGTGTGTGTTTGTGTACGCTGGAGGGTCTACTCCCCTTATGCATCTTAACTGCATGACAATCCAAAGCTACCAGGAGATGAACAGAGAGACGGGTCCAAAACAGGCTGCATCTCTTGGCTGCAGTTCTCCCCTCCCACCCGCACTGTCCTCTGGGGCATTTTAACAAGGGCAATTAAAAGCAGATGCCAGATAACAGCGATTGGGGGTTCCTCTGATGCAGCTCAGTAGTGTTACAACTCTCAGTATGACTGAGCTGGGTATGCTACACTGGCACTGCTGTGATACTCTATTCCTGCCCCGTCTGCCAGGCACCGTAAATCTGGTTAACAGCAGATTATGTACGGTCCCCAAAGTGCATTATGGTTATCATTGTTATTTTGTCATTTAGCTGATGCTAACAATGGATTATCTGAAGCAACCTACATTTTTTTCTATCAGTTTATGCAGCTCACTTTGCGATTAGATATTTGTGTTGACAGTTTGGCCCGTTTGTACAGTAATCCCATTAAATTGAACTTTTATGTAATATTTAATCATACTGTTTGAAAAGCAGGTTTTCTGCAGAAACAGCAATTTTTTTTTTCTTTGAAACCCAAGCCCCTGTGAGATAGTCACACCCTTGCTGTATGAAGAAGATGAAATACACTTTCATCGAGGAGTACGATAATATGATAGGATGTGACAGGTAATTCATTGTTTAACTTTACGTTCATAGAAATTCCAGTTCAGTGATATATGGCATATACAGAAGTGTGGATTATGCTAAGGGGTTATCCAATCACTTGCCATCGCATGGCATTTGGTGCTGGTACTGAGCAGAACCTACCTATTCAAACAATGCCATCTAGGGACTTTTTTCCTCTTTTTGCTTCTCTCTAATCTGTGACCCACTGAAGCAAGGAGCTCCCAAAAGTAAAACATCTAAAACTCAATGTCAGTTCCTTACTTGGCTCTAATCTCACTTGACACACCTACACGCAGTGGTTACAGGAAAGGGGCAGTGTTGCGGGTGACTCTGATGCCAATGGACTATGGCTGGTGGAACAGACCAGTCTCTGTAATGCCCAGCAGCCCAACAAAGGCACTGCCCATCTGGTCTTGACATTACCTCCAGCCCAGAGGCTTGGCTTGTGTACAAATTCCCAGTTTGCACCTATCTGGCTCATATATCGAGAATGCTCATTTCATTGGTTGTGCCATGCTGGCCCTGTAGCGTTGATCATCAGATTTAGTACCATACAATCCCTTAATTATTATAATAAGTATTACTCAGTTAATAATGCACATGGTCAGCTGGAAAGCATATTTAATCCAAGGTCTGCATATAACTATATGCACACTTATTATCAGCACAGATATGTTCTGTGTTAATCTTGATCAAGGTTCATGTTACGTTTTTAAGAGTGAAACCAATTTGTCAAAGTTTAATGCCACCCACTACTACCGCTAGTCTTGGACTGGGGCACTGCAGGTTATTTCTCGGGTTGCCAGACCCAGGGTGGTGGTGGTGGTGGTGATGGTGGGGGGGGTTTTATAAACACAGGGATGTAAACAAATGTAAGAATGCAGCGTTTGCACTCCTGCCCCCTCCCAACTGCTTCAGCCCCTGCCTGTGGCTTTGAGTGCTGAATAAATGACCCCCATTAGACGGTGCATGGATGGCAATCAGTCAACTGCCAGTCGGACGCTGTCCACCCAAGACCAGCTGGGCTAATGCCCGGCCCCCAGCAGCACAACAAGAGCTCACACAGCGAAGTTATGTGCTGCACTGTGGCCTGATGGGAGATTCTGAAGTCCAGTTAATTTTCACTTATGAGCTCATTTTGAGGCAGTTCTGGTACTTAAAGTCGATCGT